>OU795036.1:56652170-57933430 GCA_917208275.1 Patella pellucida | reverse complement strand
ATAGCCTTTATAGCGTTTTTCAGATTTTCTCCAAGTGTGTGTGTGTGGGGGGGGGGGGGATAATAACTCCGGAACGGAATATCGATAGGGTTCGTCCTCTCACGACCACAATGCTTCGTACCACATTCTAAAAAAAAATGCACCAAAAGAATTATCTATAAAGCCGATACAAAATTTATAAAATCTAACGTGAAATTAATCAAATGGCCGAAAGTGATTTTAAACAAAAAATCTGTGACCTTTTTTTACTATTCTAAAGGTATACAATTCTTTGTTCATATTATGAACACAGATTTAATATGAACAAAGAATTGTACTTTGTGAATAGTAAAAATAGATGTATTGTGTCCGGCCACACAAATATACATCGTTTCCGGGAATTTAAGTATAATCGCTTACCAATGGTTATTGAATTAGAATTATTTTTCAAAGTCGATTTATGAGATTATTGAATACAATAAAATCATTGATTTTCCCAGTTAAAAAGAATTTAATAAATTAAGCAAGAATAAATTTAGAACAAGATTACTAGTCATCGCCATCCCGTGCCCTTGCACATGTTTGGAGGACATAAGCAAACCAAATTCTTGGAATATCAATAATGGGACTAATCTGAAAGTTCATACTCTGACAACAGGTCAAGGTCGCTACTCCCGGTAATGTTTGCACAACAACTTTTGCCTCAATCAGCTGCTGTAGGTTAAACAGCAAGTTAATTAACCCGAAAGTAATATACTATACTAGGTTGATGTTTGTACATAGTTTCAAAAAGATATCTTGAAAAAATAATGAAATATGCTCCGGAAACGAAATCGGGACGGAAGTATGGTCATCAGAAATTAAATTGAACAACTTCTGAGATATGCGCTAAAATATTAATTATACACCAAAAGTAAATTGTGTAGTATAAATTCAAATATCATTCAACAAAGAAATTTGTTTCAAAAAAAGATCAAATTCAAGATATGTCTTATTATTAGCAAAAGGCACAACTACTATCACCGGTTGATGTTTGTACAAAGTTTCATGAACGGTTTATGAGATATGTTCGGAAGCAGAGAGAGAGAGAGAGAGAGAGAGAGAGGGGGGGGGGGAGAAAGAGATAAATTGGCTTTAACGTCCACTCGACACAAACTAGGTCATTTCGGGAGTAACATACGGTTTAATTTTATTTCAATAATTTTCTTGCGCGTGGGGGTCTTCGGCAGTGGGAGGAAACCGGGGGACCTGGAGAAAACCCACGAGTGACCGGCTTTATGATACAGCGCGCACACGCTAACCATTCGGCCATCCAACGCTCCGCTAAAACAGAATTATACAACAAAATAATATATATCCAAGAAATTCTAAAATAGCAAAAGGCACAACTACTGTAATAGGTTAATGTGTGTGTAGAGTTTTAAAAAGATATCGTGAACGGTTTCCATTGAAACACAAAGAAATGAATCCCAGAAATTCCTATATAGTTAAAATTGTACTTTTAATAATTATAACGAGTGTCTAAAATTGGTTAACGGTCACAATAACGAAATAGGTTACCAGACTCGGTCACCAGACTAAAGTTACAGTAGAATATAGAACATAGATACAAGTCAAATTTGTTTTCATGGAAACACAAACATTTTAAATACCAGAACTACTGTGAGAGGTTGATGTGTGTACAAACTTTCAAAAAGATATCCTAAACGGTTTATGAGGTATGCTCTGGAAACTAAATCGGGACGGACGGACGGACGCACGCACAGACGGACGGACGGACCTTATTTCAATACCCCACATTAACTTCGTTCGGCGCGGGATAATAACCCTTTGTTTAGGTTATTGCCAAGAAATAGCCAATAGTGTGTAGATCACTTTTATATATTAAGAGCATCTCTAAGGCTGCAATATACATCCACATTCCTGCTTTGATTGATATATGGTACTTTTTAAAATGAAGGGATTGAAATTTAAAATGGCTGCAATGGTTATAATATTACAAGAGGCATTGGATTTGTTTTGCTAAATTTACAGACTAAATATTAACAAAAAGTGGATGTGCACCAAAATAAGTAGTTTTCGTCTTTGTGGTATAAGGCATACATATTCAAATTTCCAAGATGATCCATCCAGAATTGCAGCCTGCAGACGATAAACACAAAAATTTGGCGTGGCTCTGTCGCTAGGGGTTGACTATGTAACAAAATAAATTGGTATTGATATGCTGAATTGGAACACAATTAGGGCAGTTGGATGGCTTAATGGTTAGCACGTGCGCGCTGTATCATACAGTCAGTCATTGAGTCAACTGGCGTGGTTTCGATTCCCGGTTGTACGTGACAAGGAGTAGGGTCGATCGCCTGTCCAATCTCGTGGGTTTTCTACGGGTCCCCCGGTTTTCTCCCATTGCTAAAGACCACTACGCGCGAGCCAATTATGGAAATAAAATTGAACCATGCTAGTCCCGAAATGACATAGTTTGTGTCGAGTGGATGTTAAACCCAATTTCCCTCTTCTCCGGAACAAAATTTGTTAATGATTAAAACCTGTAGAGTATTTACATAGAAAGAATCAACAAAAAAGGTGTGGTAGCACACCCCTGGGTCGGATCATGCACCAAAATCATTAGTTGTCGTTCTCATAGGCGTAGGAGACGGGGGGGGGGGCAGGGGGCCCCCCTAAAAATTTATTTTCGGGCAATGAAAACTTCGACGGACTTTTTTTTCTATTAACTTTTAGACAAAAAATATACATGTAATTAACTTATTTCTATCAGATCCAAACTGCCCGAAAAGTATTTTCTCGTCTTTTTTTTCCACTGCATGCCCGAAAAATGCCCGAAGCTCTCTTTAATAGATATGACAAAAAAAACGGTATTGCCCGAAAATAGGTATTGCCCGAAAAACGGGCATCGAGCTGGAAAACGGCAGAGGAAACTGTCAATAAAACGCGTTGGCGACGTCAAATAATCCAAAATTTTCTTGGGGGTCATTCGCCCCTCAAAGATAACCGGCGCCGCTGTCTATAAACCCGAAATTTTCGGGCATTTCTAGTTAGGCTTCCCTAACTGTCTTCGAGCCCTAATAAAACTCTAATTTTACTTTTCTTGTAATTGAATATAATGAAATTGTACTGAGATGAATATGGATTAAAATATTTTGTCTGGAGCCACTCGACTTTGTGCGACATTTTTCGGGCATCGATTAATATTTGTGAATACAGATGCAACAGTCTGATTGGATGGTTGGAATTCAGAGTAGAATTTCGGTTACAAAACCATTGAATACTTTTCGAGTTGTTAACACGGGCTAGAATAGCAGAAAACATATTGGCGGTGATTAAACTTTCAAATTTTTCCCCGGGGGGGGGGGGGCTCAATACCGCACGACGATTGATTTGTTGTTTGGAATTTGGGTCAACCATGTAGGCTATACTGGACAAAATTGAAGTTGCTGTATTCACAGACTGGAATAGCAGGAAAATGCGTTTGCGGCAGTTACATTTTCAAAATTTTCTCCTAAAGGTCCCGTCTTCGTGGGCTGTAAACGATTGATTAGAAATCGAGTAAGCCACCTTAATAAGGTTATATTCGACCACTTTGGAGTTGCTTTGTTCACTGGCTGAAATAGCAGGAAACGCGTTTGCTACAGTTAAATTTTCAAAATTTTCTCCTAACGGTCCCGTCTTCGAGGACTATAAACGATTGATTGGAATTCGAGTCAGCCACCTTTATTAGGCTATATTCGACCACTTTGAAGTTGCTTTGTTCACTGGCTGCAATAGCAGGAAAACGTGTTTGCAACCGTCAAATATTCCAACATTTGCTTGGGGGGGGGGGGGAGACAAGGTCGTTGCTGTCTTTAAACCCGAAAACTTTTCGGGCATTTAGGGTTCTGCCCCCCTTAACTGTCATCGAGCTCCTACGCTTATGGTCGTTCTTAGGGTATTAGGAATAAGTATACTGGGTTCCAATATGATCCATTCAGAATTGTCGCATCCGGGCCCTAAATACAAAAATTAGGCGTAGTTATGTCCCGGGAGACGGGACATGCACCAGAATCAATAGCTGCCGCCCTTAGAGGATAAGGAATACAAATGCCAAATTTGGAGATGATCCATTCAGTACACGATAAAAACAAAAAATGGGCGTGGATCTGCACATAGGAGATGTGACATGCACCAAAATCAATAGTTGTCGTCCTCAGGGCTGGGGTAATGGTAATGGACTGTAATGACCATATAGGATTTTTAAAGTAATGATTAATGGACATTTCATTGATTACATTCCAAAATCATGTAATGGTCAATTACATTTGGATTTCATTAATTTATGGCACATATAAATATTTCCAGCATGACAAGCCTCAAATTGTATAGCACCAAGGAAGTAAATTAAGTGTATCTGACACAAATCCAATTTATTATAATTTTTTAAAAAAAGATTTAAGTCAGTTTTAGCATATTATACATTAAGAAGACATTAACCTTTTTCTTTTAATACTTTTTATTTTAGACATGTAGGCCAAACCTAAAAGTAAAAGGTGGATTTCTGAAATGATGTATATTCTTGTCAAAGATTAGTGCTAATTTGCAGGTAATCACGGCAACGTGAAGTTGGCACGTTATTCGGGATTCGGGATTCGCCAATAACGAATAACGAGCCAGCACGTTATTCGGGATTCGGGATTCGGGATTCGGGATTCGGATTCGGGATTCGAGATAAGGGATTCGCCATTAAAACAGAACGACCTACGTTGCATCCGACCATTTCCTCTCTACCCCCGGGATGGGGTGGGGTGTGCTGGGGGGTGTGGATGGCCGAATGTCAAAGCATGTGCGCACTGTATCATTAAGCCTGTCAATGAGTCAACTGGCGTGGTTTCGAATCTCAGGTTGTACGTGACAAGGAGTAGGGTGGTATGTCTAACGTCGTGGGTTATCTCCGGGTCACCTGGTTTCCTCCTACTGCTAAAGAGCCAGCCCGCAGGTTTTTCGGGATTCGGGATTCGAGATTCGGGATTCGCAACTAAAACAGAAGGACCTACGTTGCATCCGACCATTTCCAATCTACCCCCGGGGTGGGGTGGGGGTTTGGGGTGTGAAGGGCCGAATATCCAAGAACGTGCGCCCTATATCATTAAGCCTGTCATTTAGTCAACTGGTGTTGTTTCGAATCCCCGGTTGTACGTGACAAGGAGAGGGGATCGTCTGTCTAACGTCGTGGGTTTTCTCCGGGTCCTCTGTTTCCTCCTACTGCTAAAAACCCCACGACCAAGCGAAGTATTGAAAAAAAGTAAACTATATATTTGTCTCGAAATGACCTAATTTGTGTCGAGTGGACGTTAAACCCCATCTCTCTCTCTCTCTCCTCTCTCTCTCTCTCTACCCCCGACCGATTGTAGAGCGAAAAGGGTGTTGGCTGGTTTGTTGGCGTGAACGGGGCAGTCATCTCCAGTAATCACCTGTTGTATTGTCGAATCCCGAATCCCGAATCTCGAATCCCGAATAACGAGCCAGCACGTTATTCGGGATTCGGGATTCGGGATTCGAGATTCGCCACTAAAACAGAACGACCTACTTTGCATCCGACCATTTCCTCTCTACCCCCTACCGTAGGGGTAAGTGGACGTTGGGTGTCCGACTAATAAGGAGACGACCTTCGTCGAGCGAATAGGGTGTTGGCTGGTTTGTTGCCGTGCACGGGGCAAGCCTCTCCTGAACCCACCTGTTGTATTGCCGAATCCCGAATCCCGAATAACGTGATGGCTCGTTATTCGGGATTCGCCACTTAAACAGAACAACCTACGTTGTTGCATCCGACCATTTTCTCTCTACCCCGACCGTAGGCGTAAGTGGGTTTTGGGTGACCGACTAACAAGGAGACGACCGTTTGTCGAGTGAATAGGGTTTTGGCTGGTTTGTTGACGTGCACGGGGCAGTCCTTACCAGCAATCACCTGTTGTATTGCCGAATCCCGAATCCCGTGCTGGCTCGTTATTCGGGATTCGCCATTAACGAATAACGAATAACGAGCCAGCACGTTATTCGGGATTCGGGATTCGGGATTCGCCACTAACACTGAACGACCTACGGTCCATCCGACCATTTCCTCTCTACCCCCGGGGTGGGGATGGGGTGGGGTGTGGATGGCTGAATGGCTGCTTTGTTGGCGTGCACGGGGCAGTCATCTCCAACAATCACCTGTTGTATTGACCTAATCTGAATCCCGAATCTCGAATCCCGAATCATGTGCTGGCCCGTTATTCGGGATTCGCCAAAAACGAATAACGAATACCGAGCCAGCACGTTATTCGGGATTCGGGATTTGGGATTCGCCACTAAAACTGAACGACCTACGGTCCATCCGACCATTTCCTCTCTACCCCCGGGGTGGGGATGGGGTGGGGTGTGGATGGCCGAATGTCAAGCACGTGCGCGCTGTATCATTTAGCCTGTCATTGAGTCAACTGGCGTGGTTTTGAATCCTCGGTTGTACGTGACAAGGAGAGGGGTCGTCTTTCTAACGTCGTGGGTTTTCTCCGGTTCATCTGGTTTCCTCCTACTGCTAAAGACCCCATGACCAAGCGAAGTATTGAAACAAATAAAACTATAGGTTAGTTTCGAAATGACCTAATTTGTGTCGAGTAGACGTTCTCTCTCTCTCTATCTACCCCCGAGCGTAGGGGTAAGTGAACATTAGGTGACAGACTAACAAGGAGACGACCGTTTGTAGAGCGAAAAGGGTGTTGGCTGGTTTGTTGGCGTGCACGGGGCAGTCATCTCCAGTTATCACCTGTTGTATTGTCGAATCCCGAATCACGAATCTGAAATCCCGAACAACGAGCCAGCACGTTATTCGGGATTCGGGATTCGCCACTAAAACAGAACGACCTACTTTGCATCCGACCATTTCCTCTCTACCCCCGACCGTAGGGGTAAGTGAACGTTGGGTGTCCGACTAACAAGGAGACGACCTTCGTCGAGCGAATAGGGTGTTGGCTGGTTTGTTCACGTGCACTGGGCAGTCCTCTCCTGAACCCACCTGTTGTGTTGCCGAATACCGAATCCCGAATAACGTGCTGTCTCGTTATTCGGGATTCGGAATTCGCCACTAAAACATAACAACCTACGTTGTTGCACCTGACCATTTCCTCTCTACCCCGACCGTAGGTGTGTGTGGGTGTTGGGTGACCGACTAACAAGGAGACGACCGTTTGTCGAGTGAAAAGGGTTTTGGCTGGTTTGTTGACGTGCACGGGGCAGTCCTTGCCAGCAATCACATGTTGTATTGCCGAATCCCGAATCCCGTGCTGGCTCGTTATTCGGGATTCGACAATAACGAATAACGAGCCAGCACGTTATTCGGGATTCGGGATTCGGAATTCGAGGTTCGAGATTGGGGATTCGCCATTAAAACAGAACGACAATTTCCTCTCTACCCCCGGGATGGGGTGGGGTGTGCTGGGGGGTTTGGATGGCCGAATGTCAAAGCATGTGCGCACTGTATCATTAAGCCTGTCATTGAGTCAAGTGGCGTGTTTTCGAATCCCAGGTTGTACGTGACAAGGAATAGGGTGGTATGTCTAAAGTCGTGGGTTTTCTCCGGGTCACCTGGTTTCCTCCTACTGCTAAAGAGCCAGCCCGGAGGTTTTTCGGCATTCGGGATTCGAGATTCGGGATTCGCAACTAAAACAGAAGGACCTACGTTGCATCCGACCATTTCCAATCTACCCCCACGGTGGGGTGGGGGTTTGGGGTGTAAATGGCCGAATATCCAAGAACGTGCGCCCTATATCATTAAGCCTGTCATTTAGTCAACTGGTGTTGTTTCGAATCCCCGGTTGTACGTGACAAGGAGAGGGGGTCGTCTGTCTAACGTCGTGGGTTTTCTCCGGGTCCTCTGGTTTCCTTCTACTGCTAAAAACCCCACGACCAGCGAAGTATTGAAAAAAAGTAAACCATATTTGTCTCGATATGACCGATTGTAGAGCGAAAAGGATGTTGGCTGGTTTGTTGGTGTGCACGGGGCAGTCATCGCCAGTAATCACCTGTTGTATTGTCGAATCCCGAATCCCGAATCTCGAATCCCGAATAACGAGCCAGCACGTTATTCGGGATTCGTGATTCGAGATTCGCCACTAAAACAGAACGACCTAATTTGCATCTGACCATTTCCTCTCTACCCCCGACCGTAGGGGTAAGTGGACGTTGGGTGTCCGCTAACAAGGAGACGACCTTCGTCGAGCGAATAGGGTGTTGGCTGGTTTGTTGCCGTGCACGGGGCAGTCCTCTCCTGAACCCACCTGTTGTATTGCCGAATCCCGAATCCCGAATAACGTGCTGGCTCGTTATTCGGGATTCGAAATTCGCCACTTAAACAGAACAACCTACGTTGTTGCATCCGACCATTTCCTCTCTACCCCGACCGTAGGTGTAAGTGGGTTTTGGGTGACCGACTAACAAGGAGTCGACCGTTTGTCGAGTGAATAGGGTTTTGGCTGGTTCGTTGACGTGCACGGGGCAGTCCTTACCAACAATCACCTGTTGTATTGCCGAATCCCGAATCCCGAATAACGTGCTGGCTCGTTATTCGGGATTCGGGATTCGCCATTAAAACAGAACGACCTACGTTTCATCCGACCATTTCTCCTCTACCCCCGGGGGTGGGGGTTGGGTAGTGGATGGCCGAATGTTTAAGCACGTGCGCGCTGTGTCATTAAGCCTGTAATTGAGTCAACTTGCGTGGTTTCGAATCCACGGTTGTACGTGACAATGAGTAGGGTCGTCTGTCTAACCTCTTGGGTTTTCTCCGGGTTCTCCGGTTTCACCCATTGCTAATGATCCCTACTAGCAGGCGTACTATTGAAATAAAATTAAAACTATATGTCAGTCTCGAAATGACCTAATTTTTATCGAGTGACGTTAAACCTAATTTTTTTTCTCTCTCGAATAAGGTGTTTGCTGCTTTGTTGGAGTGCATGGGGCAGTCATCTCCAACAATAACCTGTTGTAATGACCAAATCTGAATCCCGAATCTCGAATCCCGAATCATGTGCTGGCTCGTTATTCGGGATTCGCCAATAACGAATAACGAATAACGAGCCAGCACGTTATTCGGTATTCGGGATTCGGGATTCGGGATTCGCCACTAAAACTGAACGACCTACGGTCCATCCGACCATTTCCTCTCTACCCCCGGGGTGGGGGTGGGGTGGGGGTGTGGATGGCCGAATTTCAAGCACGTGCGCGCTGTATCATTTAGCCTGTCATTGAGTCAACTGGCGTGGTTTTGAATCCCCGGTTGTACGTGACAAGGAGTAGGGTCGTCTGTCAAACCTCGTGGGTTTTCTCCGGGTCCTCCGGTTTCCACCCATTTTTAATGACCCCTGCGAGCAAGCGTACTATTGAAATATATCATTAAGCCTATATCATTAAGCCTGTCGTTTTGTCAACTGGCGTTGTTTCGAATCCCCGGTTGTACGTGACAAGGATAGGGGTTCGTCTGTCTAACGTCGTGGGTTTTCTCCGAGTCCTCTGGTTTCCTCCTACTGCTAAAGACCCCGGGGGTAGAGAGAAAATGGTCAGATGCAACGTAGGTCGTTCTATTTTAGTGGCAAATCCTGGATCTCGAATCCCGAATTCCGAATCCCGAAAAACGTGCTGGCTCTTTAACAGTAGGAAGAAACCAGAGAACCCGGAGAAAACCCACGAAGCTAGACAGACGACCCTACTCCCTGTCACGTACTACCGGGGATTCGAAACCACGCCAGTTGATTCAATGACAGGCTTAATGATACAGCGCGCACGTGCTTGGACATTCGGCGATCCACACCCCCACCCCAACCCAACCCCGGGGATAGAGAAGAAATGGTCGGATGCAACGTAGGTCGTTCTGTTTTAGTGGCGAATCCCGAATCTCGAATCCCGAATCCCGAATCCCGAATAACGTGCTGGCTTGTTATTCGTTATATGTTATTGGCGAATCCCGAATAACGAGCCAGCACGTGATTCGGGATTCGGGATTCGGCATTCGGGATTCAGATTCTTTCAATACAACAGGTGATTGTTGGAGATGACTGCCTCGTGCACGCCAACAAAGCAGCCAACACCTTATTCACGAGAGAAAAGAAATGGGGTTTAACGTTCACTCAACACAAACTAGGTCATTTCGAGACTAATACATAGTTTTAATTTTATTTCAATAGTACGCTTGCTCGTATGGGTCATTAACAATTGGTGGAAACCGGAGGACCCAGATAAAACACACGAGATTTGACAGGCGACCCTACTCCTTCCCACGTACAACCGGAGATTCGAAACCACGTCAGTTGACTCAATGACAGGCTTAATGACACAGCGCGCACGTGCTTAAACAATCTGCAATCCAACACCCAACCTCCACCCCCGGGGGTAGAGAAGAAATGGTCGGATGAAACGTAGGTCGTTCTGTTTTAGTGGCGAATCCCGAATCCCGAATAACGTGCTGGCTCGTTATTCGTTATTCGTTATTGGCGAATCCCGAATAACGAGCCAGCACGGGATTCGGAATTCGGCAATACAACAGGTGATTGCTGGTAAGGACTGCCCCGTGCACGCCAACAGACCAGCCAAACCCCTATTCACTCGACAAACGTTCGTCTCCTTGTTAGTCGGTCACCCAGCACCCACTTACACTTACGGTCGTGGTAGAGAGGAAATGGTCAGATGCAACAACGTAGGTTGTTCTGTTTTAGTGGCGAATCCCGAATCCCGAATAACGAGCCAGCACGTTATTCGGGATTCGGGATTCGGCAATTCAACAGGTGGGTTCAGGAGAGGACTGCCCCGTGCACGGCAACAAACCAGCCAACACCCTATTCGCTCGACGAAGGTCGTCTCCTTGTTAGTCGGACACCCAACGTTCACTTACCCCTACGGTTGGGGATAGAGAGGAAATGGTCGGATGCAAAGTAGGTCGTTCTGTTTTAGTGGCGAATCCCGAATCCCGAATAACGTGCTGGCTCGTTATTCGGGATTCGGGATTCGGGATTCGACAATACAACAGGTGATTACTGGAGATGACTGCCCCGTGCACGCCAACAAACCAGACAAACCAGCCAACACCCTTTTCGCTCGACAAACGGTCGTCTCCTTGTTAGTCGGTCACCTAATATTCACTTACCCCTACGCTCGGGGGTAGAGAGAGAGAGAGAGAGAGAGAGAGAGAGAGAGAGAGAGAGGGGTAGAGAGAGAGAGAGAGAGAGAGAGAGAGAGCAAGAGTGAGAGATGGGGTTTAACGTCCACTCGACCATCCACAGACCCACCCGACCCCTTCCCATCCCGGGGGTAGAAAGGAAATGGTCGGATGCAGCGTAGGTCGTTCTGTTTTAGTGGCAAATCCCGAAATCTGAATTTCGAATCCCGAATAAAGTGCTGGCTCTTTAGCAGTAGGAAGAAACCAGAAGACCCGGAAAAAACCCCAAAACGTTAGACAGACGACCCTACTCGTTGTCACGTACAACCGGGGATTCAAAACCACGCCAGTTGACTCAATGACAGGCTTAATAATACAGCGCGCACTTGCTTGACATTTGGACATTCATACACCCACCCCACCCCCACCCCGGGGGTAAAGAGGAAAGGTCGGATGCAACGTAGGTCGTTCTGTTTTAGTGGGGAATCCCGAATCCCGAATAACGTGCTGGCTCGTTATTCGTTATTCGTTATTGGCGAATCCCGAATAACGAGCCAGCACGTGATTCGGGATTCGGGATTCGGGATTCAGATTTGGTCAATACAACAAGTGATTGTTGGAGATGACTGCCCGGTTCACGCCAACAAAGCACCCAACATCTTATTCGAGAGAGAAAAAAATGGGGTTAAACGTCGACTCGATAAAAACTAGGTCATTTCGAGACTAACATATAGTTTTTTTTTATTTCAATAGTACGCCTGCTCGTAGGGGTCATTAGCAATGGGTGAAACCGGAGGACCCGGAAAAAACCCCAAGAGGTTAGACAGGCGACCCGACCCTACTTATTGTCACGTACAACGTAGGTTGTTCTGTTTTAGTGGCGAATCCGGATTTCCGAATCCCGAATAACGAGCCAGCACGTTATTCGGGATTCGACAATACAAGAGATGGGTTCAGGAGAGGACTGCCCCGTGCACGTCAACAAACCAGCCAACACCCTATTCGCTCGACGAAGGTCGTTTCCTCGTTAGTCGGATACCCAACGTTCACTTACCCCTACAGTTGGGGGTAGAGAGGAAATGGTCGGATGCAAAGTAGGTCGTTCTGTTTTAGTGGCGAATCCCGAATCCCGAATTACGTGCAGGCTGGAGATGACTGCCCCGTGCACGCCAACAAACCAGACAAACCAGCCAACACCCTTGTTAGTCGGCCACCTGATGTTCACTTACCCCTACGCTCGGGGGTAGAGAGAGAGAGAGAGAGGGAGATAGATAGAGAGAGAGAGAGAGAGAGAGAGAGAGAGGTGGGGTTTAACGTCCACTCGACACAAAATAGGTAATTTCGAAACTAACATATAGTTTAATTCTTTTCAATACTTCGCTTGGTCATGTGGTATTTAGCAGTAGGAGGAAACCAGATGACCCGGAGAAAACCCAAGACGTTAGACAGACGACCCTACTCCTTGTCACGTACAACCGGGGATTCAAAACCACGCCAGTTGACTCAATGACAGGCTTAATGATACAGCGCGCACGTGCTTGGACATTCGGACATCCACATCCCCACCCCACCCCCACCCCGGGGGTAGAGAGGAAATGGTCGGATGCAACGCAGGTCTTTCTGTTTAAGTGGCGAATCCCGAATCTCGAATCCCGAATCCCGAATGGGCTCTTTAGCACTAGTAGGAAACCAGAGGACCCGGAGAAAACCCACGACGTTAGACAGACGACCCTACTACTTGTCACGTAAGACCGGGAATTCGAAACCATGCCAGTTGACTCAATGACAGGCTTAATGATACAGCGCGCACGTGCTTTGACATTCGGCCATCCACACCCCCAAAAACCATCCCCCACCCCAGCCCGGGGGTAGAGAGGAAATGGTCCGATGCAATGTAGGTCGTTCTGTTTTAGTTGCGAATCCCGAATCTCGAATCCCGAATGCCGAATCCCGAATAACGTGCTGGCTCGTTATTCGTTATTCGTTATTGGCGAATCCCGAATAGCGGGCCAGCACGTGATTCGGGATTCGAGATTCAGATTTGGTAAATACAACAAGTGATTGTTGGAGATGACTTCCCCGTGCACGCCAACAAAGCAGCCAACACCTTATTCGAGAGAGAAAAAAATGGGGTTTAACGTCCACTCGACAAAACTAGGTCATTTCGAGATGGGGTTTAACGTCCACTCGACACAAATTATGTCATTTCGATACTAACATATAGATTATTTTTTTTGAATACGTCGCTTGGTTGTGGGGTCTTTAGCAGTATAAGGAAACCAGAGGACCCGGAGAAAACCCACGACATTAGACATACAACCCTTCTTCTTGTCACGTACAACCGGGGATTCGAAACCATGGCAGTTGACTCAATGACAGGAGTAATGATACAGCGCACACCCCGGGGGTAGAGGATATGATCGGATGCAACGTAGGTCGTTCTGTTTTAGTGACGAATCCCGAATCTCCAATCCCGAATCTCCAATCCCGAATCCCGAATCCCGAATAACGTGCTGGCTCGTTATTCGTTATTCGTTATTGGCGAATCCCGAATAACGAGCCAGCACGGTATTCGTGATTCGCGAATCCCGAATCCCGAATCGCGAATAACGTGCCAACTTCACGTTGCCGGTAATCACAGTCAATCAACCAATCAGTTACTACATTGTAATTTTAATCTCAAGCATTCTGAATAAAACATAGTAGCCTAATGGATGGGCTGCGAACTGAGGAAAAAATTAGGGAAGAAATGATTCTTCTTTTTTCTGAAAGTATATGACTAGGACATCATCCAAAAAAAAGTCCCACGTTTTCCCGCTTGGGGAATTTTTTTTTACAGCATTTTGAAAATCTGACCCCCCAGCAATCATGAAAAAATGGGGTAAGGTTAACAAGTATTGTCAATATATCAGTAAGCACTAGTGATACGGTCATCAAACTTAGTAGGAATCTTCTCCAGTTGATGCTTGGTGACTTTCTACAGATTTCACTCGCTATCCGTGACGTCATCAGCCGAAAAAACAAGATGGCGAACCATTTTTTTCGCGAAATGAAAATTCGTCATAATTCGTCTTGAAATAGGGGTATCAACAAAAGGCATTTTCGGTTGATCACGCTAGATGCATCTAAGTTTCGGAGGCCAAATTCACTGAAAAAAAGCCAAATCTGGAAAAAAAATCCTCTACAATAGGTGTTAGTTTGGAGCCTGGCGATTTTTCCAAAATTTACTGAAAAAAATCCAAATCTGGAAAAAAAAATCCTCTACAATGGGTTTTGGGTTTGAGCCTGGCGATTTTTCAAAATGGCGGCTAATATGGCCGCCAATAATCTGTTTTCTTGTTTTTTACTCAGTTGGGTGGTTTTAGATACCTTGTTTGGTGTCTTTTTGGTGGTTTTCAGGGTTGCCGAGTCCAATGGTAGCATCATCAATGGTGTCACGTTCACGATCATACCGAAAATAATCCAAAATGGCGGCCAAAATGACGTCATAATGGCCGATGCTGCAAGTAAAAAGTGGATTAAAGGAGGTTCAGGTTGTGTATGGGAGATTGGTGGCGATATTGGCGGGAATTTATTCCGTTTGGAAGGATTTTATATATCAAGCGATGGGTTTGAATCAAGAAGCTTTAATGAACTGGAGACGGCATGACGTCATTTTACCATTATGACGATTGAAGCAAGTGATGCCATATTGGTTGACCCAAGAAGCGCACTAGCTGGTTGTACTTGTGTGGAGCAAATAAAACTCTATTTTTTTTAAAAAAGAGAAACAGATAACACTTTATTATCCAAAGAGAAAATTTGTTTAACAAGTCAAAGACAGCATATATACAGATACAAATAGCAAATTATTAAATTATAATAAATCATGTAATGTCCCCAGAAATACTTGCGGCAGAATGAAGGAAAGACTGGTTCTAGCAATGGCAACTTTCATCCGAAACGACTGGTGCACTGAGATCTACAGCCTATTAGGAGATATCATAAATTCTCCACTGATGGACTTTTTGGGCATAGATGGGCGAAAGTGGACTAAACACAAAAACAGAAATTGGAGTGACTTTCGTGCCTTATGCAGGGAGAGACTAAATCAGCTCAGCAAATGGAAGGATGACTTTTCCAAGACTACAACTGGCAAAATTCTGTTGATCAGCTATGACTTGGATGTGGCCATAAGCCCCGTGAATCGTCAGTTATAGAGATGGACTATTTCAAGCCGAGCGATAATGGAGCAGACGACACCGATAAGCGAAAGTTACAAACTGCGCCGCTAACTAACTTGGGATGTGAATCTGAGTTTGCTGGCCTCGACAATCGTATCTGAACAACCGGAGGTTCCACATAACTTGAGACCCACTCCTGCAAGGCGATAGTAAAGCAAAATGGTTTGCTGACAAACTCGAACTTCTGTGAGATGAGTGAAGATGACCGGTAAAAGAAATGAAAATGGGCGAGGAGTTCCGAGCAAGCTAAGATGACTAGACGAACTTCTCTGTTGTCGAGTTACGAACAGCAATACAGGTAGCAGTGAGCCCAGAGAACAAGGTTGAGAACGACCTTGGCACTATTTAAGAGCAGCTTTGACTGAACGTATGTGTACCTGTGATCTAAAAAGAAGTTCATGGACTGGGGGATACTTAGAATCCTATGGATTAACAATGACAGAAATCAGAACTGTGATTTTTATTGTTTCTGTTTGATATGATTCCCGCTTATTTTTAATATTATGATACATTCAGTTGATTACCTATATTCTATTCATGTGTTATGTTTTATTATTGGTCATTTTGATATTAAACGTTGATGAATAAATCAAGAAATTATCTGGACACGCTTTATGTTGAGCAAGTTTCATTCTAGAAGTGTTTCTCTCATAGCAGTTAACAGAATAATATGCCTGTCTCCGAACTGATGCATTACTATTTACTTATTGGCCCAGAAAACCCTATATCACCGAAAACTAATTCTCGTGACGTCATAGATTAAGCTTATGGCGTCATTAAGCCGCAGAGTTTGACCAAATCGACCCTGGTGGTTTAGCCAGGTAATTAGACCTCCTGATCTGACTCACTCGCCACCAATCTCCCATACACAACCTGAATCTCCCTTAATCCACTTTTTACTTGCAAAATCGGTCATTATGACGTCATTTTGGCCGCCATTTTGGATTTTTTTTGGTATAATCGTGAACGTGACACCATTGATGATGCTACCATTGGACTCGGCAACCCTGAAAACCACCAATAAGACACCAAACAAGGTATCTAAAACCATCCAACTGAGTAAAAAACGTGAAAACCGATTATTGGCGGCCATATTAGCCGCCATTTTGAAAAATCGCCAGGCTCAAACCCAAAACCCATTGTAGAGGAATTTTTTTTCCAGATTTGGCTTTTTTTCAGTAAATTTGGCCTCCGAAAACTAGATGCATCTAGGGGGATCAACCGAAAATGCCTTTTGTTGATACCCCTTTTTCAAGACGAATTATGACGAACTTTCATTTCGCAAAAAAATGGTTCGCCATCTTGTTTTTTTCGGCTGATGACGTCACGGATAGCGAGTGAAATCTGTAGAAAGTCATCAAGCATCAACTGGAGAAGATTGCTACTAAGTTTGATGACCGAATCACTAGTGCTAACTGATATATTGACCATACTTGTTAACCTTACCCCATTTTTTCATGATTGCTGGGGGTCAGATTTTCAAAATGCTGTAAAAAAAATTCCCCAAGCGGGAAAACGTGGGACTTTTTTTTGGATGATGTCCTAGTCATATACTTTCAGAAAAAAGAAGAATCATTTCTTCCCTAATTTTTTCCCCTGGTTTGGGGAAACTGCAATTCTCCCACCAGGCTATAGACCAAATTTCGTTTCATTCAAATTTCGTTTTTACTTGTCTTTCTTCACTTTGGACTGGAAGACTTGTTATTTAATGTTAATGAGGGGCAGCCTATCAAATGGTCTGTCGAGTCGAGCGTTTGACCTTTTTTGCGTGGAACTGTGGGTAGACATTACTAGCGATAGAAATCAAAACAAAGCGAAAGTGGATAAAAAAAAAACAACCCCATAGCGGTCGCTAATTGGTTAATCGAATGACTGACGTTATCGGGTCAAATGTTGCTTGCTTGGTACCTGACGTCATAGATAGAACGTGAACTCCCACTATAACTTGTTAGATCTACATGTAGTGTAGGCCATGGAAGTATAAGAAACGAAAATAAAATTAGATCTATATTTTAATTAGACTGAACCTCAAAGACAAATGAAAAACCAAACAGTATCTCATCATTTTGTTATTACTTAGAGCGAGAATTTGAAATTTTCTAAGAAAGTCAAAACATAATAGGATTATTCTTTAACAAGGTCGCGCTGTTTATTGAAACCATCTATTTTAAGGCTTTGTTTTCATAAATTTTAAAAATACAATATAACTTTAAAAAAATATTTCGGATTCTTGCTGAATAATTTAACAGTTACACAATATACTACAGACACACTAATTGGAATGATTAAGCATTTTATAAAATCCTATAAAAGAAAATGCGCTTAATTATAACTATACTTTCGGTCCATTATTAAGTCATACAGTAAAAAATTATCAGTTTTTGTCACCATTAATATGGTTAATTAACTACACTTTCTATTCATTCTTTGAAAGGCATTTAGTAATTTGAACATAATCAAATAACACACTATTTATGGAATAACAATTACTCTAGTTTATTTCACTGCGACGTTTCAACAAGATTTCACAAGTTGAAACGTCGCAGTGAAATAAACTAGAGTAATTGTTATTCCATAAATAGTGTGTTATTTGAATACTTTCTATTCATTTTTTAAGTCACAAACACACAACACACAGACACACACCACTGGGTGTTTTGCATTCCCCTGGCCAGTGGCGGATCCAGGATTTATTCCAGGGGGTGACCAAAGAGGTCAGGGGCGAAGCGCGGTCGACCAAAGGCGGGAGCACTAGAAGGGGAGAGTGGTAGGGTATCTAAAGGCGTTAAAACTATTTTGTGCTATCTGAGGTATCGTCTGGGCAATAGTTCTCAAAGAAATACCCCCACCCCCAAAACTGGTCCGATTTTGCGTTTTTAAATCTCTCCGGGTGTTAGGGTATAAGGAATAAGTATGAAAAGTTTTCAAGACGAGTCATAAAGAATTGCGGCTTACAGGCGAAACATAGATAAGCAAAGAAAAAAATATGGGCGTGGCTTTGCTCCTTGGAGTCGGACATGCACCATAAACAATAGGGGTGAAATTTAGTGTATAAGGAATAAGTATGAACAGCTTCAAGTAATATGATTGGTTCTGCCCCTGGGGGTGGGGTAAGCACCAAAAGCAAAAGGAATCACCCTTAGGGTATAAGGAATAGGTATAAAAAAGTCTGAAGACAATTAAAGGGGTATTACGGAAGATAACGAGCTGGCAATTCTCACTAAAATAGTTAAAATCTAGATAATGTAAAGGGGATATGCTGACAATTTCAGTCAAACTGCTCAACTTTGAACCGAGATATTAGCATTGAATTTTAGGCCTAGCCTAAAGTCGGTACGATAAATCCATTTTTGTATCTAATCACCAATGAGCGTTGAGAAGCAGATCGGATTTAAATCCAGTGAAAATCCGACATATAACATGACATAAGTTGATTAAGGTCTTTTCGTGTTAATAAATGTCTAATTAATAATTTATATAACATTTCAAGCCTAAAGAAAGACCTGCAATATGTAGATGTAGTTCTTGCATAATGCATGTTTAAGAATTTCGCCATGTAGGCGACCAACATACATACAAACATACAAACACACATACATATAAACATACACACCGACAGGGGCGACGGCACAATACGTATGTGGACGTATGAAAAGACATCCTGTACTAAATTCAATTTTAATATGCTGCTAACGCGAAGGGGTCATTTCAGTGGGAGGAGTAAACGTGTGGTCACATATACCAACCAGAACGTCAGAATCGATGACAATACTCAGATTGCCCCCCACCCCTTGTAAATATACTTTTATACAGTGCGGTGTACGACAAACTAAATGTATCACCCAATAATACATTTGACAGTAGATATCGCTTGTGTGTTAAATGTGATATCCACAGTGTGGTGAAATCACTTTAGTGATATATACACAGTGTAGTGAGATCACTTTACATAAATTTGATTGGTCAATCAAAAAGGAACTACCTTCTTTTATTTTAAAGAAACCACTTAGTTTAAGTAAAGAGTGACTTTTTAAAAAAAAATAAGAAACTGCTTTTATTAAATTGACCTTGAAGGAAAAAAACTGGGTCAGTATACAGGGCTATACAATAGCTAACTGCTGTCAAAAAATGATGTATCACTACGCTATAATGTAAATAGGATCGGTAAAAGTGAAATCTTTAGGAAAGAATTATATTTATTTATTTGTGCATGTAAGAAAGGATTGGGTGATAAATAAAATCTCCAACTCGTGTTTTTTGATACCAAAAAATATCAAAAAACACTCGTAGGAGATTCTCTATATACTATTAGTTTATATATGCGGGATGCCAACACACGTTGAAAGGGTTTAATTGGTTTCGGAAGGAAAAAAACTAATAAATCTAATGAGATACGATGACAACAATACCACTGGAAACTGTTTTCTTGTTCAATTTATTCACTGTTTATAAAACACAACACCGTGTAGAAAACGTTCGGATAGTAACGAATACATAGTTGTGTTTATAAACAGTGACTGCCAGTCAGCCTCGAAATATAAACATATGGAAACGACTGAACTTTTTCTTCAAATTCGATATTTTCAGACTGATATACTACAGAGGCATATAGAACCTCCCATTTTGGAATAATCCGTAGTTACGTTTAATTCCAATATATAGGCTAATTTTGTAATATATAGGCTAACTGTGTTGTGTCTGAAAGTTTATCTAGGAATAGCTCGAACTTCATATTTATACGGCGAATTTGTGATTCCTAAAACACCTTCCAATTTTGGTAAATTATCAGGATCAACTGGTTTAAATTCAAATCTTTGTATCAAGGTTGACATGAACAAAAATAATTCCATTTTTGCCAAGGATTCCCCAAGACATATCCTTCGTCCTGAAATATATAAAACGATAGTTGGATTGATCGCCGAAAATAAAACGAGTATACTACCTAGTCTAATGATAATTTACTTAATACTGACTGTACCTAAACAGATAAAAGATTAATGTACACTTGATTGTGCTAAACAGAATAGAAAAAATAATATCAATTTACAATTGCTGAAAACCTAAAAAGAAATATAGCTCATCACTGGGGACATTACGTATTTACGATTCAATAATGATGAGATGATTCAGCCATCAACATATACTGCACCGTTGGACATGGTTGGGGAGGTAGAGAAATAGACACTCTACTTGTAAGTGGTTGGTAATCAACAATAGAATACTATTAGCGTGTACATGTTATAAGATGTATAACAAATAGCATCCGAGCAATCATGAAGTTTCATAAAGGTTTATCACATGTACTTCGGAATAAATATTGTGTAGCAAAAACAAAATTAAGGAAATGGTACAACTACTATCATAGGTTCGTGTGGTACACGGGTTAAAAAGGATATCTTGAGCGACGTTTCGACGAGGGTTCTCTCGTCTTTATTTGCTTGATAAAGACGGGAGAACCCTCGTCGAAACGTCGCTGAAATAAATTTTTAAGTAACATGTATTCCATATAATAATGTCATGTGTTATTCTCACCCAGTTACTAAATGCGACTCAAACAATATATCTTGAACGGTTGTGAAATATGCTACATTGAAAGTCAAATGTGCTTCATGGAAACATAAAAATATAATAAGTTGTTGTATGTGCATTTACAAAGTTTCGATGAACGGTTTACGAAATCGGGTCGGAGGTACGGACTGGCGGATCAAAAAGAGGGAAATTAGAACATTCACAAAATGCTAATCTAACCCCACTGTCTGTGTGAATACATTGCTGGTCTACGCAAAACATTATTTAGTTTTTATATAGCATACCTAAAGAAAAGGGTATGAATTCATCTGGCTTAGTAACCATTCCGTCTTTATCTAAGAATCTCTCAGGTCTAAAAACATCCGCATCTCCCCAAATCTTGTTATCTGCAAGAACTGAATCAAGGTTTGGCAATATGATTGCATTTTTAGGAATCTTGTATCCTCTAAACACTGTATCCTGATTAAGACCGTGCGGGGTACCAATAGTTACGACGTTGGCTTTTCTGAGAACCTCCAATAATACGGCTTCATTATATGGCATAGAAGGTTTATCTCTCATAGAAGGTAGACGACCTGAACCAACAACATCTTGAATTTCTTTGTAACATTTAGCTTGTATGTTTGGATGATGAAGCAAGTAGAGAATCGTCCATAAAATAGCTGTTGATGTTGTTTCTGTACCTGCTACAAAAAGATCTCCAATTGATTTGACTAAATTTTCCTCTGAAAAAAAAAGGTTCAATAACATGTTCCATTCAAGTAGACATGTGGGGCACCAGGGGGTGTAGCTCAGCTCTGAACATAGGTCTCATTAGAGCCGTTTTGTACGTTCAGGAGCCGCCCTTTTGAATCCTTGCCTAAAAAATGTTCGAACCCCATAGTTATTTTTGGGGGGCCTCGAAAGTTTTTCACAAGGATTCAACAGGGCGGTTCCTGAACGTAAAGAACGAGTGTAATGAGACCTACGTTCAGAGCTGAACTACTGGGGTGTAATCTAACCTTCTGTAACAGTATTTGAATTATTGGGACACACTTTTAAAGCCAATTATTGGTGTTATTTCCGTGCCAGATATAAAATAAGGTCACTAATCGATTTTACCAGATTTTCATCTGAATATAATTTATAGGAAAATAAACCTTCACAGGCCTCGTCTACATAATATTCAAATAATCATAAAGAATGAATGAGACTTGATATCTTGATACACGTGACGCATGCACCAATCAATATTCCGTTGTGTTTCTTTTTTACAAATGAGCACATCTATACAGTTGACCGGGAAGCACGATTTACCCAAATCCACCTAAATCTACCAAAATCCACCCGAATCATTATTTTAACTTATAAGACAATAATTTATATTGATAATTGCCAAATTGTCATATTTAATTTACAAGTCGTAACGTTTTGGTGTCAAAATGCCCCTCAAAATGCGATTTCCAAGCAAGTTTGGAGGTAGTAACCAAGGGACATAACTCGCGTATTGCCCGAAATCACTTGTTTGGAAATTGGATTTTGAGGGATATTTTTGAAACAAAAATGAATGAATGAAATGGGGTTTAACGTCTTACGCTTAAGCACCGTACCTGGGCTAATTGAAGACGGGCATACGCCACAGTGTGCAATGAGGGAAATTTTGCCCGGGCAGCGGCGCTACGGCCTACTCTTATATCGAATTCCAACTGCCAAGGGATCTTTTACGTGCACTCCAATTTGTACACGGGGCCTCGGTTTTTCGTCCTATCCGAACGACTAGGCAGCTGTCCTTGTCAGGCCCTCCTTCTGCATCACTGACAAGGGGAAATCACGCCGGAAAATCGAGATGAACTTTCTCGGCCAATGCAGGGATCGAACACTCAACCTCCAGGCTAGCGAACCAGTGCCTTATCCACTTAGCCACCGTGATCCCCCTTGAAACAAAAACCTTACCATTTTAAATCAAACATGCAAATTTGGGATAAAGAAGAGTAAGCTTATATTATCAAATATAGATATAAATTATTATAATATGAGTTGAAATAATAGTGGATTTGGGCAGATTTGGGCGGATTTGGGTGATTTGGGTAAATCGTGCTACTGCAGATGACCTAGCATTTATGTACATGTATAAAAATCGTTCTCAACCAAAGAAAATCAATACACCTTAGACAATTGGCTCAACATTTATGTATTAAATCGTACACCTACCCATATTTTACATCATTGTGCAAAAACCAAACTTTCTATGCGTTCAATGTATGACCTTCTTTGTAGAAAATGGAGACGGCTGGGTATCAGTTAATGTGGTATCTCCTTCGGATCGTCAGTGGAGCTTCACAGTAAATTGTCAGAATTTTCAGGATAAAATAAAACTCAATGAGCTTTAAAGGAGATAAATCGCTAATATTTGGGACATAGAAATTTACACAAATGGGTCACAACGCATATAATAATGTAATATGAATGTGTATAAACTGATTTACATTCAATCATTTCCGTCTTTACTCTCATTTCAAATCAGTAATGTTCGGCGAAATACCTCTTAAATCTCAATCGAAAGTAAATCTGTAGCGTCTGGTTATTCTAGTCTACATAATATTTATTGCGATGCTCTCCAGATAGGAATATGCGTCACCGTTTAGCCTCGGTCTTCAAGTCCCTTGTTAAAAATAGACCTGAAACGCATTATGGTACACGATTCGTGGTAACAAAAAAGTATTTTGTCTTAAAAATTGGATATCAAAAGCCCATCTTTCTCCGGTAAGATCACAACATCAATGTTGGTTTAAAGGGCATAAGTCTTTTACTCAAAATCCTCGAAAATCCTCGACATTGAAAACACGAATTATTGGTCATTCTAAATCAACATTGATGAATTTTACACGAATTCATCATGAGTTAACCAATGGTATTTATTTCATTACTAATACTGATGACCCACTCACGCGTCAAATGGTGTTTTGTTTTGTTTATGTGCCACCCGAGTCATCAGTATATAACTTAAAGAACACCAGCGTATGGATGGAGGGGGATCCTCGCCAAAACTCTCAATTTGTGAAAATACATTTGTCGATTTGTGAAAGTACATTTGTTAATTTGTAAAAATACAAAGTACATTTGTCGATTTGTAAAAGTACATTTGTTGATTTGTTGAAACTACAAATGTTGAAATTACATATCTTGAAATTATAAAGTTAAGCTGTGTTATTTCAAAATTTGTACTTGTAGGTTCGACAAATGTATTTTGCATTTTGAAAAATTACCAAAAATGTACTTTCACAAATCGACAAATGTACTTTCACAAATCGACAAATGTACTTTGTATTTTGACAAATTAACAAATGTACTTTCACAAATCGACAAATGTATTTTCACAAATTGAGAGTTTTGGCGAGGATCCCCCTCCATACCAGCGAACCTAACGGTATTATTGTACTGAACAACGTATTAAACGATATTAAGTATGAATTTAAAGAAACCATAGACATATGTGTAGCTGGGGATTTAAACTCTAGAATCGGCGCTGACCAAGACTTCATTCTAGACGACAGCAGTAAGCATTTACCTGGTGAAAATTTTTATGATTCAGATGATTTCAATATAAGACACTCAAAGGACACAGTGGTAAACAGATATGGCAAAAGTTTATTAGATCTTAGTAAAGCTCATGGTATTTATACATTGAACGGTAGAACAGAGGGTGATAAAAATGGTGAATATACATATACATTGTATTTGTTATAACGGCCAAAGTGTGATTGATTATGTTTTGGTAGCGGGGAATTTGTTCAGTAAAGTCAAACGATTTGAAATATTAAAGGAAGACAATGACTCGGACCTTTTTTCTACATTTTTTCAAATAAGACTATTTGAGGAATATAATGAAGTCAAATCAAGTAATATTGCAGAAAAGGTTACAGACTGGCCGGGAATCAAATGGAAAAGCCATCATGGTGAAGAATTCCTTTCTTCAATGCAAACCGACGATGCAGAGTTGAACTTGAAAAACTACAAACCGCTATAAATAATTGCGAAGTAGACGACGCAGTACAACTTCTCAACACCATCGTACATCCGTCCGCATCTAAAATGGCAGCACGTCACTCTACGAAATCAAGAACGACTGTACCAACTCAGCCAAAATGGTGGGATGAAGAATGCCAGAAAATGAAGGGAGTGAAAATGGAAGCTTTAGACATATTTCGTATTACAAATAGTAATGCTAACTTGACTAAATATAAGCAAACCAGAGGACTATTTAAATTGATGTGTAATTCCAAGAAAAGAGCAGCAAATGACACAGAAAAAACCATACGAAAAGACGAGAGCACTGAGAGCTTATGGAAACAAGTCAAATCCTTCCTCAGAAATGACAATAGTAAGACAGATGCAATCACGAGTGACGATTGGTTTACACACTTCAATGAACTTTATAATAATATAACAACGAGCTTAGAAGATGAATTCCAAGAAGAAATCCACAACGTTTTAACAATGAATGAGAACAGCTGTGGTGAACAAAATGATTTACCGGACACTCCAATTACGAGACAAGAAATCATGAGGGTGGTCAATGATCTAAAAACCAACAAGGCCCGAGGACCTGATGGACTTATTAACTAACTTTACAAAATTTCGATTGACACAATCATTCCTTATGTGGTAAATTTATTTAATATTATTCTTGATTCTGGTAATTACCCAAACGAATGGGGATCTTCCATAATGCACCCAGTATTTAAAAAAGGTGATCCTAGTAACGCTTCTAATTATAGGGGCATTTCGTTATCTTCATCTTTAAGTGAAATTTTTACAAAGATTTTAAATAATAGATTAACAAAATGGTGTGAAATTAATGAAAGGCTCCTTGAATGTCAAGCTGGGTACAGAAAAGGTCGAAGTGCGATTGATCATATTTTCACCTTACATGCATTTATTCAAAAATATTTGTCTAAGAAAAGTGGTCGGTTTTATTGTTTGTTTGTTGATTTTAGTAGAGCCTTTGATAGTATCCACCATCAGCTCATTCAGCATGTGTTGTTAATAAAGAATGATGTAAAAGGCAAAATTTTCGATGTTATTAAAAACATGTATGATAAGTTAAAATCTTGTGTTCAAAGCAGTAAATTAAATTAACACCATACTTTAAATGTGGTATTGGCACTAAACAAGGTTGTATATTAAGTCCCCTGATATTTGTATTGTTTCTAAATGAATTACACGAAATAATGGCAGCAAATGACTGTAAAGGTATCTTTATCAATTCTGAACTATCAAATATTATATCATTAATGTATGCAGACGACATAGCAAATGTATCAGATACTGTTTCTAGACCCCAGGATCAATTAAACTGTATAAAGGATTTTTGTTCAAAATATGCAATGAAATGTAAACCTTAGTAAAAAAAAAGTCATTGTATTTAGAAGAGGTGGGATTGTTAAAGCTAATGAGAAGTGGCTCTTTGGGAATACTCCTTTGGAAGTAACCTCACATTATAAATACCTTGGTTTAATGTTTACTCCAAAATTATGTTGGTCAGTAGCAACTTCCACATTAGCTCAACAGGCATGTAAAGCCAGCAACATGTTAAAAGAATTCATATCAAAACACAATTCAAGTATTCATGACTCTCTGTTTTTATTGATAGAATGATCCTCCCAATACTAACTTATGGATGTGAAATATGGGGATATAAAGAAATAAAAGTAATTGAAAACGTACATTTTAATTTCAGTAAATTTATTATGCATGTAAGTTCACAGACTACCAGGGCTACTATTTATGGTGAATTAGGTCGTGTTCCACTATATGTCAATTATATGTCTAAATGTATAAAATATTGATTACATACTTGAAATGTCAGATGATCGCTACCCTAAAGCATGTTATAATGATGCAGGTAGAATAAATTGGGCTAGTCATATTAAACATTTATTGTATATTAATGGCGTCGGTATAGTGTGGGAACAGCAGGGCTTAGGAAATAAAAACATATTTTTAGAAGAATTCACTCAAAGATTAAAAGATACCTATATGCAAACTTTGTCATGTGAAATTTCTTCTATGCCCAAACTGCGATATTATTGTCAATTTAAATGTTCGTTAATGCCTGAGAAATATTTGTCAACTGTAGGTATAAAATCACACCGAATATCACTTTGTAAATTTAGATGTTCGAATCACAATTTAGCCATTGAATCAGGACGATGGGATGGTTCTGATACTAGTGACAGAATCTGTAAATATTGTAAATTCGTGGTGAATGAAACACATATTGAAGATGAAATTCATTTTATAGTAAATTGTCCATTATATAAAGATATACGCGAGATGTTATTAAATAAGGTAATAAAGTCACATGCTGAACCTCTCACAGCATTTAAAATTGTAATGATAAATTGTAAACAAGATGATTTTGCGATTTGTACATAATGCAATGAAACTAAGAGTTCATTATTTGAATTTCATAACATAAATTATTTGTACATATATAAATAATCTATGATTACATTGTACTTTGGGCCAATGGCCCCGTATACTGAATAAATACAATACAATACAATACAATTGATGATGTAAACTTACCGGGAAAAGATAAGCTTCTGATATCCAATATTTAAGATAAAATAATATATATTTTTTTAACATTGGTACACGAATCGTGTACCATAATGCGCTTCAACCCCAGTTGTATTGAGAAACACGAGGGACGAGGCTGGACACATTGCATCAAACCAAACGGAGTTATGTAGATTTGAATAACTGAAAAACATAACTGATTTGAAATTGGAGTAAAAACGGAAATTATTGAATTTAAATCAGTTTATAGACATTCATATTACAGTATTATATGCGTTGCGACCCACTTTTGTGAATTTCCAGGCCCCAAATGTTAGCGATTTAGCTCCTTTAAACAAAGTCAAAATGTATTGAAGGCGTTACCAAAATAGTTTATTGGATGCTTATTATTATTATGGGAGGCTTTAAAGGGGAAGACCAACGATTTTCAACAAGGTTTCAGTAAATCTTAAATATATATTGATAACTGATCCCCTCCGTAACACAAGCCAAAAAGTTTTTGTTAGCGAGAAATTAATTTTTATTAAACCGGAAGTGACATAGTTGGTTCAATAAGCTCACTGGGCTCTATAGTAATCATACAGATTTGGCATAAGTTTACTGCTGTATTGTGTTCAGCGTCGTCCTTTGGTTAAAAATCTGACCAAACTTTGTGTATTAAACGTTAAAAAAAACATTAATTCGTGTTTATAATATCCTAATAAACATGGTCATTTGATCAGATTTTCGGCCAAAGGACGACGAGTGAACACAATACAGCAGTAAACTTATGCCAAATATGTATGATTACTATAGAGCCTAGTGAGCGTGTTGAACCAACTATGTCACTTCCGGTTTAAATAAAAATTAATTTCTAGCTTACAAAAACCTTTTTTTGCTGGTGTTACGGAGGGGATTAGTTATGTATAGGATATTAACCTACCTGAGGTTGCTATATTATATAACCCGCGGGCGCAGCCCAAGGGTGATATAAATATAGCAACTGAGGTATGATTGTTTATATAACCCGCGGGCGCAGCCCAAGGGTGATATAAATATAGCAACTGAGGTATGATTGTTTAATATCTGACATATACAACGCCCACACTTAAATTTAAATGGACCTTCCCATTAATATTCAACAATGATTGGATAACGGCTCGGTAGTTTCCGTCAAATAACGAAGATTACCGAATTAATCACGTGCAATTACGAGATGGTATTTTTGTAAACACAGCGCCATTTTGAAGAATTGAATTTCATAAAAAAACAAAATGGAAAGTACTACGAAGTCAGACGAATAATCAATCCCTTTTAGCCAACATACTGACGATGGAATTGGCGTGAATGCAACTATCGATAAGGATCTATCCAAAGCCTAAAGAAAATTTGGATCAAAAGACATTCTTTCCCGATAATTCTGACAGTGAACTACGATTGAATGCTTTTGCTATGTTTTATAGACAAAAGGATTTGGCCGACTGTTTTATTTAAGTGCATGGACTGTACCCAAAAATAGTTTATAATGGAAATCTTGGGCGATAAATACTTTCAAGTCTAGGAGTGTGTGGACGGAAAGCAGATTCTGAAAGATATGGATAACCGATTTAAATATGCTGATAAGTACGTCGTCTATTTCTGTCTTGAATGTTTCAAACTGTTCCATAATAATTTTTAATTGTCAAAATAACAAAAATTTATTTCTGTGTTTTTTGTATTATTTTGATCATCAGCGGTTGATATGAGTCGAATACATCGACCTGACATGACGTCATTAGCGGTTGATATAAAATATCAACCTGTCGTGACGTCATCAGCGGTTGATATGAAGAATATATCAACCTATTATGACGTCATGACAGGTTGTTATGAGATATAACTGCTATTCACATCAAAGAAAAAAACTACCACCAGTTGTATATCAATATATATTTAAGATTTCTGGAAACCTTGTTGAAAATCGTTGGTCTTCCCCTTTAAATAGACAAATAATTCGTGTTTTAAATGTCGAAGATTTTGGATGATATTGGGTTAGAGACTTAGCTCCTTTAATACTTACCATTAATGTAAGCTGTTTGACCTTCCTTCTGAAGTCGTTTCATTTCTTTAATATAACTACTAATATAATCATTGGTGTTGTTCTCATCATAATTATTCAGATGTTCTTGTATTGACGGCTTTATTATTGTATTTTCCGTACCGCGCATATTTTTCAGTATCCGTTTATATTTGAATAAATCACCAGGCATGAATCGAAGAACCGGTAGGAAATTCAAAACTGCTGTCGATCCCAAATCTCCAAACATTTCATCGACATTGTTAAGATATTCTTTGAATACCAGATTATCGTAATCAAATCTATGCCCATAGACCAACGAAGAGATGATGTTCGATGCCGAGGCTTGTGTTAGCCGACACATATCAAACGGTCTGCCATTATGTTCGTCAACAACTTCAATATAATATCCAATTTCTTCATGAATTTTGTCCTCTAGTATCGTTTTACCAAAACCAAATTCTCTTAAAGTTTCCAGGGCAAATTTTCTTTGTTCTTTCCACAACTGACCGGATGTAAAAACAATACCTACAATAGAAAACTGTATGATTCTCCATCGACGATATCTCTCTTATCGCTTTTTGGTATTTATCATTACTCTTCGGTATTATTTAAAGTTATTTTAAAAATCGCTGGGTGAGAGCGTGGACATGACCCTACCGGTAATAAACCAGTGCTACCATTGTAGACCTACTAGTGTTCGTTCTTCTGGCATAATGGCAAAGCCTTCCGAAATTAATATAGGTTAAAGACTCGCAGTAATATTATTGATGCACTAGCCAATACTGGTAACCATACGTCATCATTGTATAATCCTTGAACCTAACTATGATATTGTATGATCGTTCAATGTGTCGATTTCCAGATACTTCAAGGACTACGCCTCTAAGTTCAATCGGAAATGAAATGAAATGGGGATGAACGTCCTACTGTTCTGTGCCGACTAGACTAATTTTAAATAAGAAGAATACTGTCCGGACAGTAATCTTTGAAAGCTGTTTTAAAGTACAGTCTGCGCTTAATCGATTTTTTTCAAGGCACAGTTGGGTTAATTGGAAGATGAATAAACGTCACTCACCTTTCTTATCCGAAATGAGATCATACAAGAACATATGTGGCTTATCAGAAAATATGTGTCCATGTTTTACCAAAGCTTCTTTAATAACATCATATCCATTTAATACAATAAACAGACTGGATCCCATATAGATACTGAATATATCTCCATATTTCTCTCTCATAGTTCTTAGCATAACTGGTTGACTTGCATTTTCCAGAAACAACAGATCCCCCACTACAGGTAACGTAAATCTTGGACCTGGAGGGATCCCGCGAGGCTTTCTCATCAGCCACCATATTCCAATAAAAACACCACATACTAATCCAATCCGTACATTCTGCTGACAATGCCGACAAAAATCTTCCCAAAAAATATTCAGAAAGAAACTCTTTATGTGATTTAGAGCTTCGGCCATTTTACCAGTTCACTACAGAGATATAAACTAAGAAGACCTTTGGTCCGTGTATCGCCAACAACAAATCAAGTACAGATATGTTTTATGAATACATAGGTAAAACTCGTGAATATGCAATAGACTATTATATCTACATTATAATTCACGTTTTATATGTATCCGGACAGCCATAACATATCTACACAAAGGCCCGATTGTCGGTAAAGCTACCAAAGTTCACTGATAACTATTATAATATTGTCGATAAGAAACTAATCTTAGGGCAATGACCCCTCATTTGCAGTTTTCGATAAAATATCAAATTTCTCACAGTTTAATACACATTAATATGTGTCCAGATTGATTAACATTTAATCAAGAATACAAAATCAAAATCTAAATGCTGGATAGCCCACTCTGATTCAATCTGATTTAAAATACCATTATAGGCCTATCAATTCTGTTCGCCCAAAACCGCAAGGCGGCGGGCTTATTACATACCGAGTAGCAAAAGATCGACGAATTTTTTTAATTCAAATTATCCTTATAATTACTGAATTGATTTGAACCATGTTTGTACAGTTATTCTTATTTGGCACAATAGTGTACAATGGATGCCTAATGCGCTAAAATGACACTTCAAAACGAAAATGACGATGGAAGAGCAAAACTCTCTTGATTTGGTTTGCATTAAAGGACCTAAGTCCGTAACTCAAAATCCTCCAAAATCTTCGACATCGAAAACACGAATTATTGGTCAATTTAAATCAACATTGATTATGTAAACTTACCAGGAAAAGATGAGCTTCTGATATCCGATATTTAAGATAAAATAATTTTTCTAACATTGGTACACGAATCGTGTACCATATTGCGCTCCGGTCCTAGTTTTATTGAGAGACTCGAGGGACGAGGCTAGACACTTTGCACTGTATCACACTGCATATGTGGACTGGAATAACCAGGCGCTAAAAAAAAAATGCAATGGGTTGAGACTGAATGGCTTGTTTCGCCGAACATAACTGAATTGAAATTGGAGTAAAACGGAAAGCATTTAATGTGAATCAGTTTATATACATTCATATTACAGTATTATATGAGTTTCGACCCACTTTTGTCAATTTCTGGATCCCAAATGTTAGCGATTTAGCTCCTTTAACATAACGTATTGCATTTAGGGTTAATTCAATTAGTCGCAGCAGTTCTCAACCTTTTTTAGCCAACGGCACAGCTCGGAACATATGAAAAAATCGCGGCACACCTGGATAAACATATATGAAAAATATCTGAATTTTGCAAATATATACAGTAGAATCTGCATTAAGCAGCCACCCTAGAGAATTTTCACGATTGGCCTCTTAATAAAATCTTGACCGTCGCCGAGTCTTGCTGCTGAAGGAAAAGTCTTTACGGGAGTGGCCTCTTAATAAAATCTCGGTAAATTTGAATGTCGCTGAATCTTGTTGCCGAACGGAAATTCTTTACGGGTGTGACCTTTTAAAAAAATCTTTTTGTGCCGACATAAATTAAATATTACGCTTTGAAAGTGAACACCAATACTGCATCGGTAAATCTGACTGTCACTGAATCTTGCTGCTGAACGAAAATTCTTTACTCAAATCTCGGACATAACTTCTGTAAACTTGTCATTGTGTACCAACCTCCGATACTACTCTCTACCATTGTGATGCATTCGATAATATTTATCCATTATTGTGAAGAAAATCGATGAATTAATTTTATTTTATCAAAAAAGCACACAAACAATAACCCATGTATATGAAAAATATCTGAATTTTGCAAAATATACATGAAAAATATCTGAATTTTGAAAAATAAATAGTAAAAATATCTGAATTTTACGAAATATATATGAAAAATATCAGAATTTTGCAATATATATATGAAAAATATCAGAATTTTGCAATATATATATGAAAAATATCAGAATTAAAAACATGGTTAGTCAGACGACATACAACGTAGTCAGAAACTAGTCATAGACACATATAATGACTCCAATTTAATGAAGAAAACCACAGCTCTAAACTTATCAGTAGACACCAATGATTACTCGATTTGGATCACGTTTTTTTCACATTTTCTTAGTGTGCCGTTCAATTATTGTGAAAAGCAGAAAATTCGCACCATCGAACTTAGTCAAGGTATTAAATGATATAATGAATCTATATTCTGAGTTTCATCGCTCTCACTTTATAATAATCAAAGCTATCGTACCCCAACGCATCAACCAATCAGATTGCTTATCTCTTCTTACCGTAAACAGACAATGCTCATCACCGAACTCCATAAAGGCATTCATTGAACATTCTACCCCAATTGCGCATCCCTCTGATTACCCTCAGCAGAAAACGTTGAGCAGTGAATATTCCTGGCCCATAGCTAGCCCAGAATTGATTAGGGGGAGGCCTCTTGGACTTCTGGGGGCGCCGATGTACCTAAACTTGACGGTCAACGGCGACCGGTACCGTGGATACGCTTCCCCTCGGAGAAGGGTCTAGGTGCTATCCATAGGCGTACAGACTCGATTAATGTTAGAAGGGCAGAAACAGACAGACGAACACATTTTCATTCTTCGAAAGGCGGGTGACAATAGAGACGGACACACGCCATGCAGTGTGCTTTGATGGAAATTTAACCCGGGTAGTGGCATACCACCTACTCTTCGATTCACTCTCAGTGATTTTTTAACATGCAGACCAACGTGTATACTGGACTTCGGGGTTTACTTCCATTCGACGCTTTGCCAGGCGAAACCACTCCTGAAAGCCTGCAAACACTATCAATGCCATAACCTGGAGCGATCCCTAGTTACTGGGCTCCCCTCGAATTACGGATGGAACTGAAATTGGGTTCAACGTCCTACTGTTCTGCTCCGACTAATGAAAACGGACATACGCCACACATTGTGCTAAGAGAAATTTGGATCGGCGGCGGCACGAGGGTCTACTTTTATAATCCAATTCCAACTGCCATGTTATCTTTTAAGTTGATGACACTGCCTTTTTATTTTAGTAAGAACCTCAGCCATGATTATCTTATACCAAGGTGGGCTGAATGTCCGAATGGTTAGCTCGAGCGCGCTGTATCATAAAGCCTATTATTGAGTCAACTGGCGTGGTTTCAAATCCCCGGTTGTATGTGACGAGGAGTAGGGTGCTTGTTCAACCTCGTGTATTTTCTCCGCCCCCCACTCTCGTTTTCCTCCCACTGCTAAAGAAGACCCCTATACGCGCAAGCAAATTATTGAAATAAAATTAAACCACATGTTAGTCCCAAAAGGACCTAATTTGTGTCGAGTGGAGGACGTTAAACTCCATCACTCTCTCTATCTGATACGAAAGTGTCTATTGTCATACAAATACAGTGGGGGAAGTGAGAAAGGGTAACTTTATACAAAAGCTAATCTCAGAAAACGTTCATTATGTGATTTCACATCATACCCGGCGCATAAAGGGACTTGCAAACTTGGGCTTTGGGAGTGGAGGAAAAATGTGGTGCCAACCAAATAACTGATGACTCCGCAAGTTTGAAGGTATAGTCGGCGTTCATTAAATGTTATTCATAACAAGTGGATCAGGTGCCAAATTATATTTAAAATCGACACCCCAATGTCACCAAAGCGAATGAATCTTTTTTAAAAACATCTATCACGATAATACGTCTTGGAGTATTAGTTAAGAGCTAGTCATTTCTTTTGAAATAGAAGGTTGGCCCCCTCGCGGAATTTAACAATAATTGTAGGAGAGGGTTTAAAAGACAAGATGAAACATGTGAATAAACTTTATCTTCTCGGTATCATGATTATTTTAGAATACAAAATACCGTAATCTCTTACAAAACAATTAATGAATACTGCTCCATTCAAACATTCATAATATAAAAACATTCTAAACTCTGAAACACGAACGAAAATGAAATAAAACCCGTAAGACTATTTCATAGTAATATAATACTAGTTTGGTCTTTAAACCCCCAAATAAAAGTACATTGTAAGAAAGACGCTTTCACAGATTGACATAGTTCTGTATGTAATCCTTGCCTGGCTATTTGTTAAAATATAAGCTCACCAGCAGTAAATTCACCAGTCTTAAATCTTTGTCCAGAATAAATTTGAAAAAGACTATTATGAGCTCTATCGTAAACGTTAAAGTAAACGTGTTCAAGGAAAAAATAGCTCCACTAAATGAACACCCTCGTCTACTTACAAATAATTATATGTTCAAAAGATTTAACAGTAAACAAGTGAACGAACAAATAATTTAGCCGCAAAGCGCGTTGCAAATTTTGATATGGTTCTTTCCCTCAACTTCTTGCTACAATGAGCAATATCATCCAATTTTTTTTTAAAATTCGTTGCACCGCGTACGCAAGACTTTGTGAAATCGAGATGCCCCCCCCCCCCCAGGTTCAATAAATAACGAGAATTTGTAACCAAAATATTCTGCAAAACATGAAGATCTGGCATTTTTGAAATTCGATAGGCTTCGTTCTTATGCCTCTATTAGCATCCTCGGCGAGTTTCAACACTCTCTGATGCATCGCGTTCACAACATATCATAACTTCACGATGTACGATGGAAATCTTTCGACAGCATTCGTGACTATGTTCAATTGGAACAATATCATCCGGTTTTAAAACATTCTCTTCTATCGCATTACCAAAAGTTAAAGTCTAATGTGACCGGGAATTTTCTATTTACAAACCCCACGGTGTTTCATAAATAACTTTGTTCTATGTCACGTTCAGAAACTTTCATAATTTTGGACGTAAATGAGGCGAGGACCTTTATAAATTTGAAGAGGTAATGTTAAGAACGTTCACAAGAAAATTTTGATGGACCATTTGGTGCAGATGACGACAATATACACCCACATTAAATGTTGGCGTATGCATTACCAATCAGATGACTTTATAAATTTGGTGATTTTCAGCGGTTTACAATCAATCTTTGATTATAAAGACAGGGAAATTTACTTATAAAAATTAAATGAATCCCCACATAATAAATACGAATAAATAACATACACGTATTTTAATAACAGCCATAACGTCATTCTCTCAACAAAAAAAATAATTAGTGATGCTAATTGTTGTAAGTTCTACAACATTTCATAAAAAAACCCCCACAAAATAGCTATGATCGATCTCGTCTATGCCGTGACCGATCCCGGTCAGTTTCTCGCGACCTTCTACTAGATCGACCGTGGCTAGTTTCCCTTCTACTAGACGACGAGCCATGTGCTGATGATCTTGGTTCATCATGACGCGAATTATATAGGCGCCGGCGGCTATCACTTGCTCTTGATGATCTAGGAGATAACGATCTTTTTTTCTCATCCCTTCTGCTGCTTTCAGCTCTTGATCCTGAAACTGGCCGTTTGTTTTCATTATCCCCCAATCTGTCACGAATAGATTTATCTCGTATTCTAGGAGAAGATCTCGTTCGCTTTGGAATTACAAAAGACTTTTTAGGTGTCACTGGTTTCGGTTTAGAAACGGAAGTTTTTAAAGAATCATCATCCAAACACCCCAGCAAATCATCATCTTCATCTATCTTTGCATCAAACACAAAATTGACAGAATTACTGTCTAATAAATGATCTGGATTATCATCGCAAGCTATTATGCTATCCTGTGTTATTTCTCCGTCCTCTTTACTACTATAACAATCGCCTTCTGGTGAATTTAATCCGCTAGAAGCGTCTTCTTTACTTTTGTTGTCCTGGTTATCTTGGAAGATTTGAAAATCCTCTATACTTGGCTTCTTGAAAATATTAGAACCAACAGTTGTGATAATCTTCTCTTGAGGCTGCTGTGATGTTTGAGTAGTCATAGGGGTGGCGGCCACTTGTTTAAATACATCATGTGGTACTGATGATCTCAAATTATTTACTACTTGTTCAGATTCAACACAATTATTTGCGTTGGACATAGATGTTTCCAGCGCATCCATTACTGATGTTCCACACCCTTCATGATTTTCATCACTGTCTAATATCTCTCCTTCGCTGAATTCCGCTGGTTGGTGTTCTAAGAAAGGGGTTTTAGGCTTACCATGAGGAGTTGATGACCTAACAAATACCGGCCCCAAAGATTTCTCGGGGGTAACTGTAGATGATGACTTATTCTCAACTTTTTCGACAGATTCCTGCGTCATTGAATTGGCATTACTGCTTTCAAAACTAACTGAATGTCCAGATAGAAGTAAATTATGAGTTGACAAATTAATCAGGGCAAGAAGTTTACTATCACAGTTCACATTATCAGGCGGTACCAATTTTGGTACAGGACTAATTCTACTCAAAGGGGAAGTCGGGTGATCTTTTATTGGAGTTTTGGGTGTACTGACATTTGATGAACACGCATCTACAGGGACAATGCCAGAAGTTATGCTACAATTAGAGTCTGAAGACATGTCCAGATCAGACTGTAACATCTTAACCACATTTGAAACACAAACTAGGGACTGTTTTCCATCTTTTTCACTCTTGTTACAGTAAGATTCGTCAGATGTATCGCTGTCATCACTAGAATCTGAATGATTTGGTTCACAGTCAATAATGGTTTCATTAACAGTGAATGATTTCTGAACGTCTTTAATTTCAGAGGACAATGAGCTGTTAGCAGAATAAATAGACACATCTGAAATATCATTAATAGATGAGTTAGAGCTCTCAGTCGAATGAATAGACATATTTTGGTCTGATCTAGCAGTCTTATCTGAAGTTGCCAAAGAGGATTCCGATTTAATTTCTTTTGAGACCTTCACTGAAATTTCAGATTCATTTTGAGGTATAACAGAATCGATACCAGAAATTACAGGAATTTCTGACATAGCCGCATCACTAATTTTAGTACTATTTATCTTGAGATTATTCATTATGGGTGAAGTTTCTTTCATACTTGGTAATGGTGACTTTATTTCATCTGTAGTAGAAACCGTATCTATGTCCATGCAATTTGTATGCAATGTTGGTAAAATTTCAGGAGTTTTTTCTGTTGAATCACACGTCTTTAGTGTATCTTCGTTGGTCGGTGAAGTGCTTTGATTTGGTCTGGTGACAGTGGCTCTCTTTGAACTCAACACCATAGCTCTCACAGGGCTATTGGAAATGGAATTTTCATCTTGTTTATTTTGTTCAGGTGATCTCAGCTTATCGTGAAGTCGTCTCCTCACAAGAACTATCTTTTTACACCCACTTTGCTTTTCGGGAGTTTTGTCAAGGTTTTCTTTAATATGATAAACAGACGGGGAAGATATTTTGTCTTGAGTCTCCAGATTCTCTTTTTCCGGTCTGTAATCATCTAGAATTTCCTTGCAGTCATTTCTATTCATGGAGTTTGTTGGTGTAATTTTGATTTTCTCTTGGTGTCTTTCCGAATCACACGTATTCGTAGCAGTGATACATACATCAGATTCGGCACAATTTCTTCCACTAGTTGAAACTGACATATTTTTGCTTATGTTAAGGTCTGGCGTGAAAGACAAAGAGTTTCCACGCGATGCTGCCATTTTTAACAACTGAATATCTTCTTCCATCTTTTGCAATCGCTTCATGAATTCATTTTCAGTACCTGACGAAAACAAGTTTGCAAGCCATCCTCCAGATAAAGGTGTATCTGGGACAGACTTGGTTGCAGAATTTTCAGCAGATGTACGCTCTGGAGTGATTTTAATGACATTATTGGTGTTTTTACCTGCAGTACAGATGTCTGATTCATGGTCAACATCCATTTGGATATCTGTACTGCTGTGTTCATTTGAAGTGGTGTTGGCAACATTAGTCTGAAGTTGACCGCCATCATTTGGAACATTGATTTTGTTACTTCTAGGATCATTAGTTGTTTCATGAAAGTCAGGCTGCTCTTTCTGTGTTCCAGGTAATTCTATTTCAATAGGAACAGCAATGTTTACTGTACCTTCTTTGACTTTTCTTTTCCTCTCAGCTGGGGTATCCACATTCTCAGGGTCCAAGCCATGACTATTCTGTTCTCCTTTGTCATCACTAATCCTTTCATTAGTACAGATGGTCTTGGTCTGTGATGAATCTACTGTCTTTGTATGTGTACACTTCGCCAATTCAAGATCAGTTTCTGAAGACGTCTCATCACTTGACTTACTTGCAGCTATAACCAAGGAATTTCTTGTTTGAACTTTTTCTTTCTTTCTCGAAAGACTTTTGTGATTGCCAGACTTAGTATTTCGAGAACTTTTGGTACTTATACTTGCATGAAACAGAGATTTCGATTTTGTTGTGGTGCAGTCCATTTTGCTTTCTTTCTTTCCGTCCACTTTATCATCATCTACTTGTTCACTTGATTTTGACACATCTGTAGCACAATCAGTCTTAATATGATCACTTAAAACTTTTGAATAGGAATTGCTGGACTTTTTAGAATCAACTTTTTCACTTCTTAGGATTGTTTTTGGGGTTGGGGATTTTACTCTGTCTCCAACAGTTTTGGCTCTCAAATTTTTATCATGAAATTTTTTACTACTATTAGAGCCTGAATTTTGACAAAGCTCTGCTGTTTTAGATTTTTTAGTAGTTTTTGTATTTTCACGGTCATTGCAGGTAACAGAAGTTTTTGATACGCTTTCTTTCTTTTCATCCACTTCATCATCATCTACTTGTTTACTTGATTTTGACACATCTGTAGCACAATCAGTCTGAATATGATCACTTAAACCATTTGAATAGGAATCGCTGGACTTTTTAGAATCAACATTTTCACTACTTAGGATTGTTTTGGGGGTTGGGGATTTAACTCTGTCTCCAACAGTTCTGGCTCTCAAATTTTTATCAGGTAATTTTTTACTACTATTAGAGACCGAATTAGGACATTGCTCTGCCAATTTAGATTTTTTAGTAGTTTTTGTAATGTCACTGTCATTGGAGGTAACAGAACTTTTCGATATGCTGCTTTTAAAGTTTTTAGAAGATAATGATTTTGTATTGTCTTTCTTATCAATAACAGATTTGCCCTCTTTTAAAGAGTTACAAGAAGATTTACTTGTAATATTATTGTTTGGGACAGTTATCTTGGAAGATTCAGTGACGTTTTTTGTTGCATTTAATTTGCCATTTTCTTTATCTGTACCACTTTTAGAAATTTTATATTTTTTGTTGTCGGAAATATTGGATTCCAAATCTTTTGGAGGTTCACTAAATGAGCTTCCCTGAGGTGTTGAATGACACGGTGAAGATTTGGAAGTCATTGGTTTGAGTTGAGAAGTGTCCTTTCTTATTTTTCTAACAAGCACGCTTTCACTGGATTTAGTACCTGTATTTATAGAGCAATCTTTTGATTGATTCTCAATTACTACAGCAGAATTGACAGTTTCAATCACACAACTGTTTCCATCAATAGATTTATCAACTTTAACTGAATCTGTAGAATCATCATTTGTTTTCGGTTTACCATCTGAAAGTAAGGCACTAACAACATTTTTAGAAGACTTTGATATTCTAGATCTACTTTTTTGTAAATCCTTACGGTTATTCATTGTGGCTATATTAGAAACAACTTTTGATTTAGAAATTGAATCCTTCACAATGGACTCATCATCCTGAGAAGTAATATCATCAGATAAACTCGAGTTATTAATTCGAGAAGAATGTTTTGTAGTTTTTGAAACATCAATAACAAGTTTCATTCCACTTGTATCAGAATCTTCACTAGTCTCAATATATTCTCTATTTGTTTGATCTTCTTCACCTAGCAATTTATTTTCACTACATACCAGGTTATCTCCCTTGCTTATATTAGCTCCTGTGGAAATACCTAAGCTGACATCAAATGGTTTTTTCATTGGATCTATTACCAAATTGTTTTTGTTCGAACAAAGCAGGTTAGGTGGTGAAATATTGCTAATATTTTTAAAATTTAGTTCATTAGAAATATCAGCAGAAGAAACAGACAGTTCAAGACTTGGGTTTGAATTGCCTGCATGTTTAATATCAGAAAAGGTGGTTTTAACTGGCCCTAGCTTTGCAGTGTCTTTGAAATTGAGAGGAAATAATTCAACAGAATTACTTTTTTTCGCTTGATCTCCAGGGAATTTTAATCTTGGATCTTTTACTGTGTTCAACGGATTTTGATTTGTGTTTGATTTAGATTTCTTACGACTTCTTAACTTTTCCCTGAGATCAATCACTTTACCAGAACTAGTCAACTGTACAGTATCATTATTTGTCTCTGAATCAGATTTTTGTTGGGGTGGGCTTTGCTTACATTTAATTACTTTCTCGTCACTTAATCTATTTAAAGTATTTATCTTGTCATGGTCCTTACACTCATTTACAATGTGTTCATTAGTATTGCTGTCACTATCACTATTTTTACACACAGGTTTCCGATTACCTAACCGGTCTAAAATGTTTTTCTTACGGGGATCCCTAGATTGTTTAGATTTCTCTTTATCATCCTGAGAAATACTTTTAGTCTTTAAAAGATTAATTTTTTGCTGCATGTTTGTTGGCGTCAGTCCAGAAGTACCCTCCTCCAATCTGGTTCGTTTGGTATCAGCCTTTTCTAATTCATCTGAAATCTTGCGTTTTCTACGTGTACATATTTCTGGACTATCTTGGTTATACTTTTGCTGAAAGACTTGGTGTGGACTATCGCGTATTATTTGTTGTCTGTCACTCAATGGGCTCTCATAATTGGTTTGACTCCTGTCTTCCTTGGAACTGTTAAAGCGGGACTGAGTGTCCTTTTTAGGAGTATTGTAGTCAGACAGCTGGGCATCTATTTTTGGACTTTGATGTCTAAATTGATTGGGTCCCCTATTGTTGAATCTACCATTATAAAAAGACTGTTTGGTGTGATGGTCTACTTGATCTCTGGAAATAAAAAGATATAGAAAGACTGAACAGTTTTATATTAAGACTAATTTTATGATTATTTCTATTGTTCATTAGCTTACAATTGTACACTGTCTATAGCTTAGTACAACCTCAAAAAAAAGATAGTAAGCTGGCACTGCCAGGCAGGATACGCCCACATTTTCGAGAGATGGATAGAGAACAAGCAATACCAAGGTTTTTTCCTACGATCAAAGGCCATAATTCATTAAGTTACAAATTGTTATGCGCAAATATCGAAAAGAATCAAGATTCTTACGTTATAAACATGCATTTCAAAGTTCATTAAAATCGAATCAAAATTTAATATGCCATATTTTTACACTATTCGTGTACAAACTGCGGCCATTTTGTCTGGCAATTATGGTCCGATTTTCTAGAAATTCGAACTCAGCCTTCCGTAGGGTGTAACGGTGATAGAGTCAAACGTTTTTTTAAATCGGATAATAATTGTGGCCTCCAGAGGGACCATAGGGGATTTTTCAGACAATCAGGGGCCATAATTCAGGATGTTACGATCCGATATGTGCAAATATCGAAAGGAACCAAGATCTTTGGGTTATAACCATGCATTTCAAGTTTCATTAAAATCGAATTAAAATTGTGACCTCTACAGGGTCCACACCCTTAAAACCATTTTTTAGCAGTATTGGCGTACAAACGGCAGCCAGTTTCTTTGGCAATTTTGGTCGATTTTCCTGGAATTGAACTCCACCTTCCTTAGGGGTAACGGTAATATAATCAAACGATTTCTTAAATCGGATAATAATTGTGACCTCCAGAGGGACCACAAGCTAAACAAAGACGATTTTGCGTATAATCAGGGGACATACATGTAATTCAGGAAGTTACGATCCGATATGCAAAAATATCGAAAGGAACCAAGATCTTTGGGTTATAACCATGCATTTCAAATTTCATCAAAATTAAATTAAAATTTTGACCTCTACAGGGTCCACAACCTTGGTATACCATTTTTTAACAGTATTCGCGTACAAACGACGGCCATTTTGGTACAATTTTGGTCCGATTTCCCCGAAATTCGAACTCAACCTTTTTTAGGGTGTAACGGTGATATAATCAAACGTTTTTTCAAATCGGATAATAATTGTTACCTGCAGAGGGACCACAAGCTAAAATAGGTGATTTTTTAGGACAATCAGGGACCATAATTCAGGAAATTACGTTCCGATAGGCGCAAATATAGAAAGGAAACAAGATCTTTGGGTTATAAACATGCATGTTCAAAAATGTGACCTCTATAGGGTCCACAAGCCTAAAAACCCAATTTTTCGTACAATCAGGGGCCATAATCCATGAAATTACGGTCCGATACATGCGAATATCGAAAGGAATCGAGATCTTGGGGAGATAAAGCTATGTTTCAAGTTTCGTTGAAATCAGATAAAAATTGTGACCTGTCCACAAACAAATTGTGGACGGACGGAAGGACAAAGAGGGGCGACGACATAATTTCATGTGGACGTATAAAAACACTGTATAAATTAAAGCGTCAAGATATTTCAAAACCATAACTCTGGAAGTAATTATCGGTAATCGCGGAAAATCAAAAGACTTCTTCATTTCATGACCTTAACACTGTGTATAAATCAAAGGGCCATAACTCTGGCAGAAATTATCAGATATCATCTTTGAAAATAATCAGTCTTGTGTATCCCATGACCTTAAACACTGTGTAACTTGAGCCTCTAGAGCACAAAGAAAATATTTCAAAGAGATCAAGAGCCATAACTCTGGTAGTACATGTAATTATCGGAAAGTGCTGAAAATCAATAGGATTGTTTGTCTCATGTGTATAAATTTTAAGTCATTTGGACGGGTGACGACCACATTTCAATGTGGGCATATATAAACCATTCAATAATGAGTGTGGACCATCAACACAATAAAGGGTCATTTAACGTAATGGCATAAAATCCTTGGATTTGGGGTGGCAAAACTGATTTTCCAAAGTTTAGTGGATTAACGGTTGGTTGCTTTGGTCAACCAAAAGTTTGCAAAAATGGGTCAAAATGACCATTGAGCAATCCCTCTAATCTTGAAAAGCCTACATCTTAGCTACTAATTTTGTTAAAATTTGGAAAATCAGCTTTGGAGGTGGGGCTAAAAATTGTTATTTTTTGGGGTGATCAGACATGGAATGACCCTATACTGGCTATACACTCACTGGTGCCTGTTGTTAATATACAAGGGGTGTACCTTTTTAGTTACAGTCAGAATCTGTGTCAAGTGTCAAATATACTATTGCCCAATGCAAGTCAAAGTATAACAAGTTTTAGGTTAGCCAGACGTTACAGACAACACATACAATGTCTATACATGTACCTGAGATCTTCAATAATAGTATTTTTTCTTCCTAATTCTGATCTAGCTGTTAGAAGTAGTGCAGAAATTTTTCTTTTTAAATCTTCATTTTGTTGACTAAGTGCTTCTTCAGATTTCTTTTTAGCGTCTAATTCTTTTTGAAGTCCTTCGACTGATGACTTTGCATCACACAGTAGTTTCGTCAGCTAAAAATATAATGAAATAAGTTTATCTTTTAAAATAGAAGTAAATATGGCTAGCTGTAGCCTATGTGTATATCTGTATTTTTAACTATATAGGCCTATCACAAAATTTGATATGCCTGGTTTCCAGAACAGAAAGTTACCAATTTTACCATCTGTTTAGTTGGGTTTTTTTCGTAACAATTATTCAACACAAACTAGGTCATTTGGGGACTAACACATGGTTCAATTTTATTTCAATAATTTGCTTTACATGTACATGTAGGCGTTCTTAGCAATGGGAGGAAACTGAAGAAAACCCACGAGTTTGGACAGGCGACTGTACTCCTTGTCACGTAAAACTGGGGAATCAAAACCATACCAGTTGACTCAATGACAGACATTATGAAACATTGCGCTTGTGCTTAACAATCGATCATCCAACTTTCGTTGTTCATTACTGGATCTAATACAGTCACATTGTATTCTAATAGAATGCTACGAGCTCTGTCTAAATAATAGTTTCAATAAAACTGGATACAATAGTTTATTAAAGTTTGATAATGAATCATACATGTGGGTCTACATCATTCATTAACACTTCTGAAACAGACTAACTTTGATAATATAAACTATCAAAATGTTAATCTGACTAAATTTTACTGTAACCTCAATGGTGTAATTTGATGTGGCCATATTGTTTTGCTCCCATACTAGTCAGTTGAAGACTGAATGATAACTCATGCTCCATGTAGCTAGCTGGCAAGTCAATGAGTATTTATAACAATATGGCATCTAACCAAGTTTTTTGCCTTAATCGGATAACTTATTCAATATTATTAATTTACGTTAATCAGTTTTGGACCAACATGCTATTTCTTAACACCTATTTTTGTTTAAGCTTATTGTCTGAAAGTCTATAGTATTTGCTTTTTGGTCCGGAGTGGTGAGGCTTTAAGTTCTAACCAAAACAGTTTGTCACTATCATTTCATCACTATATTACATCGTACCTCTGCATTTGACTCAGCATTATCTGTCTGTTCATCAGTTAATAGATCACAATAAATATCTAAACTATCTTCATTCATCATCTTGACTAAATACTGAGCTGTAAAAAACAACAAACACATTACCGTATTGGCATATCCTGGGCATACCACTTTTTTGAATAGCGTTTAAGCAGGTCTACATACATGTACATGTATATTCCATATTAGTATAGTACATAAGTTAGATGCATTATGATTCTTGACACTGCAAAGTATTGGGAATATCTTAGTCTGTGAATTTCAAACAAATACTTATCAGAAACAATTATGAAGTATATGTAAGTATATAAAGGTTCATTTAAATAGTCACTAAACACTTCATTTTTCATTTGTAATGAACACGTGACCAAGACGTTATCCACCCAAAATGTTGATGATCCGCTGGACTTTTCAAAATCATCGAATTATTTGAAAAGGTTTTACTTTCATTGTAACGTGGATTAAAGAATAGTTAACACTTTGTTAATCTACAGTAATTACAGGCCTGCCTTTTTTGGGTCAGACCGGCATGTAACTTTTTTTTATAATCTACATTGTATGAATACAGAGAAGGGAGATTTTGCAGTAAACAGTAACACATTTCTAAGTTACTTAAGTTAATGATGTTATGATGTAGTAAGCCTACATTTGTACCTACAGGTAGCGAAAAACTCTTACAATTGACAAGCTTATAAAACATTTATATATACAGTATTTCTTTGTCTTTAATTGGTTAATAAATTTTAATCTAACTTCAAAAAAATAAGTGAGTAAAGTAAGTTCAGTAAACCAGTGATTCTCAATAGTGATGTGCGGTTTTTCGGTTTAACCGAATAACCATGTTTTTTTACATATAAACCGAAAACTGAACCGATAAAACAAAAAATAATCATGCGTTTCGGTTATTTTTTTCGAATTCCTAAATTTTAATTTACCCGTTTTTCGTTTCGGAAATGTTTGAGAAATTCCAAAATTTTAATGTCACCACTACTTCTGTTTTTATTTTAGATCAACCAAGCCCCCTATTTATAGAATACAGTGTTTAATAGTTTAATATTTATTTTCTCAATTCGGTTTATAATCCAAAATTTTATGCAACCCTTAGCCGGTTGTCAATAGTTAGGCATGATGGCTTCCTCAAGAAGTAAAATGTCTTCGAATCCATGGCTTTCACACTACGAAAGATTGGATAACAGTATATTTTTATAGACAGTACATATTATAATGCAATCTTTGTGAAAAACATATTTCTGCTGAATTCGGAAACACATCCAACTTGAAGGTGCACCTTAAATAAGTTTGTCAGATCTTTTTTTTTTTACAGTAACTTTGTTTTTAGTTGTCATAATTAATTAAAGTCATGTAAAAAAAAACTTGTTTACAATTTACATCAATATGTTTGATATCTTTTCTAGCTTCCAAGAATTCATATAAGATAACTATAAATCAGTACATTTATAATAGGCCTACAGTTTTTAAATGAATGAAAAAACCGAGAATCGAAACTGAGTTTTTTTGCCCCACAAAACCGAAAACGAAAGAAAATTTAAAAAACGCACAACACTATCTCAACCAGTGTGCCGCTAAATTTTGAATGGCACACTAATAAAATGTGAAAAAACATGTGATCCAAATCGAGTTATCATTTGTGTCTATTGATTATGGTAGTTCATATAGTCAATCATAGGGTAGCACGTCATTTCGGACTCGCGTCATTTCGGACTCAACACAAACGTCGTTTCGGACTCAACCAGGCGACCTTTCGGACTCGGAGTGGTGACGTTTCGGACTCAGACAGGCGACCTTTCGGACTCGGAAAATTATATGTATATATTATTTGTGGGTGCCAGTTAAATCGTCCACAAGCAAAGTCGTCTACAGACAAGTCGTACACACCCGTTGGTGAAGTCGTCCACACTCGTTGGTGGAGTCGTCCACAACTACTGGTGATGTCGTCCACAACTAATAGTAAGACTCGTACACAACTATTGGTGATGTCGTCCACAAGAATAATCACCTATGTTTGTGTACTAGAGTTGTGTATTGTTGTATTATTGTATTATCTTTCTTTTCATGTTAGATTATGTTTGTATAATAGAGTTAATCGTATTATGATCTTTCTTTTCATGTTAGATTGGCATTATGATTCGATTTGTTGTTCACCGATGTTTAGCATTTTTGATTGTTTGATTAGTATTAACGATGTTTTTGTAATAAAGTTTATTCTGTTTTAAATGACGTTATGATTTTAACATATTTGATTAGTATTATCGATGTTTGTAATGAAATATGCTTGTATTGTTTGTTAATTGGTGTTATGATTTCTGCACTTTTGTTTATTTGATTAGTATTATCGATGTTTTTGTAATAAAGTATTGAGTATTAATTGGTGTTATGATTATAGCCACGTTTTTTCTGAAGATGAAAGACGCCGCCCATTGAAGATTAACTAAATTGGGTATATATTGACCGTAAAATTTAACATTCATTACCTTCATTAGTTCTTACTGATTTTATCATAAGCTCTAATTGAAATCTTATTAGTTATTATGGCTACCTTCATTAGTTCTTACTGATTTTATCATAAGCTCTAATTGAAATCTTATTAGTTATTATGGCTAGTTTCTGTGTTGTATGTTCTAAGGACGTCCGTCCCCGACAAGAGGCATTGCAAATGCGATGTTTGTAATCGATGGCAACATCGCATTTGTAATACGGCCATGAGTCGGGAGACGTATCGCCAGATCGTTCGTGGAGAGTTGGAGAGTGTGCAGTTTTATTGTCAAGATTGCCCGATAGAACTGCCCAACGCTCCATCCTTCACGAATGATCTAGACGATGATGTCGAGGTGAGAGGAGAAGAAATGGATGACGTCGAGGTGAGAGGAGAAGAAATGGATGGTAATATGGTGAGAGGAGAAGAAATGGATGGTAATATGGTGAGAGGAGAAGAAATGGATGACGTCGAGGTGAGAGGAGAAGAAATGGATGACGTCGAGGTGAGAGGAGAAGAAATGGATGGTAATACCGCCATTCGAGGCTGCAATTTTCACTGGTGCCAGACCGTCTATAGAAAGATAGTGGAATTGGGCTTAGAACGGGCGTATAAGGAAAAGGACGCTGTTTACAGCACCCTAAGGAAGATATTCGCACTCCCCTTTCTTCCGGCAGAGCTTATATCACCTGCTTTTCTAAAGATTCAGGAGAAATATGCTACAACAGAACTTCTTAAAGAATTTTTTGAATATATACAGAGGACGTGGATGGATTCTTGGGGCGTCGAGAATTGGTGTGTATTTCTGCAACCAATTTGCACCAATAACGACGTCGATAGGGATGGCATCGCAGAATAAATCGTGTGGACGACTCCACCAACGTATTATTATATCAATAAATTATACTAAGTCGTGTGGACGACTCCACCAACGGGTTTGGACGACTCCACCAACGGGTGTGGACGACTTAACCAGGTTTTTCGTGTGTACGACTTTGCTTGTGGACGATTTGACTGGCATTCTTATTTGTAACAGTTTTTTCTTTCGTTTTAGGTGTGGCTGAAAACAGACCATTCACGATAATAAAGAAATTAAACATTGATAGACTTTTAAATTGCAAACTATAACGGTAGTTAGGTTACCGTTCTTACAAATAGAAATAAAATAAATAGAACTTGCAACGGGAGGTGAAAGCGCTTTCAAATCAGACATAAGATCGTACTTACCGTAAAATTGACATGAACGCAAACACAAGTCTCCGATGTCAGAGAATATTAGTAAAATATTATAACCGCTATCAAATCCACACAAAAATCCAAGGCACTCATTTTATTTATAGAAAAGAATAACTATTTTTCGATGAAGAACCAATTCCACTTGAACCCGAACTCAATGGTAAACTGTCAACTTGTATGTTGTCATTCTCGTGCAGATTTCTTTCATTAACAGAAATGTCCCGTGTATCAAAGATCAAAGAATATAAACGCACGTAGCCACTCTTTGGTGTTTTAATGCGAACTCACTTTATCTAAAAGCGGCTCCGGCGCTATTTAAGAGATTATGTTTGACCCAATATTAACCATCGCCAATTTTTTTTAAATCATGGGATAAAGTCAATTAACAAACAATACGGGTCTACATGTACTTGTGTACATACAACATGTACGTAATTGTACTCAATCGGTGAAATTACTTTTTAACCATTAAAATTGTTGATCACCTCGTCTTGTATCTACTGTTAAATTTACTCAATCCTCTAAAATCACACCAGTATTATTTGCTGTTAATCAAAATATAAATCGCGTAATGACACGTGGTGTGTATTTGTTTTGTTTTTTAACGTTATAAACAACAACTTGTGCGATAAGTAATAATGCAGCAGATAATAATATATGATCAGTAGTGGTTTATAATACCATTGTTTAAGTATGGCGCCATTGTGGTGGGTTAGGAGAACAATGTCTCGAGAAAATCGTGCAGTCGGCTATTTTTACATTTGTAATACCGACAGTTCAAAGAAGCATTGACAACTTAAGGTCTTTTGAAGCCAATCATATACAAATTACATGATTGTGTTCTGTACTAACAACACTCTCAGCAATGTAAATTATATTAGGTGATATTATTAATCATCGCCGAATATTTTAGATCATGAGATGTTTGCTTGTGGACGAGTTTACGGACACCTGTTCATTATATGAATGCAAAATACAAACATCTGACCGTATTCATGCAATAGACCATAATTATCGATTTTTACCGTAAAACAGTAATCACAATTTCCTCGTTACATATTGGTATTATATGTAGGGATGGGGCGGGAGTGTCCAGTCAAATAAAAAAAAGGCGAAACGTCGACGAATAAGTTTGTCGTCATTCATATTGTAAGTGTTCAGTTGCTTTCTTTATTTTGACATTCTGCTAACTGAGAAAATGTTTGAATAATAAATACGGGTTATTTTACAAGACATCTCTTTTGAGAATTTCCCGTACGTTTCATTTAAATGGATTGGAAACGCCCAAATTGATTAACACGCAAAGAACAAACCATGTTGACCCTTCTTGAATGCCAACCATTTGCATATTCACTCGGTGTTCACTAGGTAAATCTCGGCATTCCACGATAAAAAAACACGGTAAGTAAATTGGCGTTAATGTTGTATAACTCTATGTTCTATACCCGAGTCCGAAACGTCATCTACCCGAGTCCGAAACGTCATCTACCCGAGTCCGAAATGTCGAGGACAAATTTTTTAGAGTCCGAAATGACGTAAGTCCGAAATGACGCGAGACCGAAGTGACATGTAATCAATCATAGTCCATAGATGTGTTTTTCTTTATTTAGTTTTAATCAATCAACAGTATTTTATTTCTATACTCGCCGATTAAACAAAACAACGGAGAACTAGCAGTCTTACATTAAACGAAAAAACAGTTTGAAACAGCTGTTAATAAACTTTCAAAAGTCTTTCAATTATTCATCAGAGTCCGAAAAGTAGTCAAGTTAATTAAGTAAGTCTGAAAAGTCGTCTGTGTTAAGTCAGAATTGACAGGGGTCCAAAATGTCATGCTACCCTCTTCATAAGTCCAGTTTGGAGCATGAATGAAATGGGGTTTAACGTCCTTCTGTTACAGTTAGCGTGCAGTATTACATGTAACTGTTATGCACCTATTCGCCACCAAACCTGGGCTAATGGAAGATGGGCATACGCCATACAGTGACAGCGTGCCATGGGGGAAATTTTGCCAGGGAAGCAGAGCTACAGCCTACTCTTATATCGAATTCCAAAGGATCTTTTACATGTACACCAATGTGTACAAGGGACCTCGTTTTTTTGTGCCATCTGAACGACTAGACAGCTGTCCTTAAATGTCAGGTCCTCTGTTCTGCATCACTGACAAGGGGAAACCACGCCGGAACCAGTTTGGAGCAGAACAGTAGGACGTTTAACCCTCTTTTATTTCATTTTTTCATTTTGATGTCAATCACTGAGTCAGAATTTCCAGACAAGACTGAGACTCTATGTCTATAGAGTCTAAACTGAAACGTTCAAACTCTCAAATGATCGAATGTGATGTCACTGGCAGACACTCTCTACTCTCTTCTAAGTTCTAGTTACAATTCAACATAAATGAAATTGTTCATCTATGCTATATAATAGCTATTGCAAAGGGGGAATATTTAGGGTGGTTAAGGTTCTTTAAAACACAGATATTACCTTTCTTTACGTTACAAATATTTCATACCGGAGACATTATACAAATACCCGCCATTCTTGGTCTATTTACAACTTCAGCGCATGCGTAGGTTCCTTTTCCGTCGGATGTAGAGTGAAGAACAACATGTCGGGTTTCAGACAGACACCGCTAACTTGTAGTGGCCATACCAGACCTGTTGTTTATTTGGCATTTAGTGAAATAACACCTTTCGGCTACTTTTCAATAAGCGCGTGTAAAGGTCCGTAAATTTCTACTCACATAGTTAGAGTTCAGATTATAAATGGGGTTGTTTTGGTCAATATGGCTTTATTAATAGTCTCGATTACCTAGATTTTTTTGGCTAACTCGGTAACAAACTAACTAACAAAAATAAAAATTGGTCATTTTGATTTCAATTCAAGATGGTTTCACTTTATTAATAAAGAGAAATGAATGTACTGTCTGAACTATGGTAAATAAAAAACGGATTTCTTCCATTATGAACAAACTATTAAACTTTGGTTATTATAAACTTACCTGTGTGTTTGTTATCAACTCCGGTTCAATAAAATCCATTGTACAGTTAAATTCCACAACTAATTCACTAGGTTCTCTCTTGAAAAACTTGATGTGTTTACTTATTTATTCTACCAACAGAAGACAGTATGGCTACCGTCACGTGTTGGACCAAACCATTAAAGTTGTTGTGGGGGTGTTTAGTTTTGACAGCGAGTATCACAACCACATGTTCCTGTAAAAACAAACCGCGAGTGTTTCGATGATTTACTAGAATATAAAAAAAGATGGTAATAAAATATAGAGATATGGGCCGTTCCCCCAAACTCAATACCAAGCTAAGGCTAATACCACCAATTGTCGTAAATTAGGTGTCCCCCCCCCCCTTATACGAAATGGTATTTCCCAAAGAGTGACATAAACAGCCTCTATTTTGGGTATTCTATCCATTTTGGTATGTCAAGTTTGTTTGAGTTCATTTTTTCAAGAGAGGACCTAGTTAATTAGCTGTGGTATTTAATTAACTGTGCAATGGATTTTATTTAACCGGGGTTGATTTCAAACACACAGGTTAGTTTATAATAACCAAAATTAAATAGTTTGTTCATAATCGAAGAAATCCGTTTATTATTTACCATAGTTCAGACAGTAGGAATAGTAAAATAGGTTATTAAAGGAGCTAAACCGCCAACTTGATTTGATAAAACTTGTGACCTTGTGTTGTTTATTTACTTGTCCCTGTGTATTCATTGTCTATTGTCTGTCTTTTTAATTCCTGTGGGCTTGTCTTCTTATCATGAATCCTGTCTTAATCTTATGGGTTTCTGTTTGTTGATTAAGGTAGACATACAAAAATGATAATCAATCATATTTGACAATACTGTAATGTTGTCATAATTAAAGGACCTAAGTCCGTAACTCAAAATTCTCCAAAATCTTTGACTCCGAAAACACAAATTATTGGTCAATTTAAATCAACATTGATGTTGTGATCTTACCTGGAAACAAAGGGCCTCTGATATCCAATATTTAAATCAAAATAAATATTTTACCATTGGTTGACCAGAAAGAACAAGTCTAGACATATTCCACAACTACTGTCAAACGATGAGGCCACATCTTATCTGGTGGGGCATGCACAGTAGACTGGAATAACCAGACACTAGAAATTTCTATTGGGTTGACACTTGTGCCATATTTCGCTGAACAAACTGATTTGAAATTATAGTCAAAACGGAAACAATTCAATGTAAATCAGTTTATATACCATCAGATAATATTATTATATGCGTTGCTACCCATTATTGTCAATTTCTAGGTCCCAAATATTAGCGATTTAGCTTCTTAATATCAATATTGCATTTTGTAAGAAAATGAATAGTGTCAATCTGATTAAAATAAAGATCTATATTTCGATTCGTTTTTTTTACTTTTGATGACCTAAACTACATGAAGATCTGACCAGTTGTTTCGACCCTGTGACCTTCAGACATATGATTAACAAATCAGCAATGATGTTTCTAGTGGTTTACCCACCAGTTTGTGCACCTCACGCCAGAAACTCGGTGTACAGTCAGTTTCATTGGCTATTCCCTCACATCATCCAGAACACGTCAATGATAAAAGCTCGTTGAGATCCTAGTGTAGTAAAGTAAATCAAAACCTTGAACTCCAAAAAGCAAAACGGAATAGGACCTGTGTTTTAATCAGATTGGAAAAGTGTAGTTCAGAAATGCAGCTCTTGAAACATAAAATCAGTAAAGCATATAAATACAGCTATCATACGATTTGATGTAATTGTATATCAAAATGAAGGAAAAAAGTGGTATTTATCCACCGGTACCATAAACTTCATAAGAAGTAATTGTACTTTATCTACTTTAATATACCTCTAAATAAACATTTTATTATCATTGTGTAGTTGATGAATCACAGGGAGTGCCAAACTTCTGGTTATACATAAGTTACGAAATATACCTTTGAAGACAATTATTAGACTATGTTTTATGAAAATATTTATTTTTGTCAATGCTTATGTCCTTACTCCTTATACATGAGAATGTATGTAACATTATAGTGATTAATTTTAGATGGAAAACCCATGTTGCGGCAAGGAGATACAGGTGATTGGATTGGAACGTTTGATGGTCATAAAGGAGCCGTGTGGGGGGCAACCTTGAACAGAGATGCTTCCAGGGCTGCTACTGGTGCAGCAGACTTTTCATCGTAAGTTAAATGGTTTCAAATTTCCCCAAAAATTCAAAAAATAACAATATATTTTAGCTTCGATAACGAAAAGTTTTAAAAAAGTTTTAGAATTGAATGGTTATATATTGAACATGTTTTTGCAGGAAACTATGGGATGCCGAAAGTGGAGAGGAATTACACACATTTGCTCACAAACACATCGTTAAATCAGTTAACTTTTCATCAGATAGTAAAAAGCTGTTGACGGGCACTCAAGCCAAACTGTGTAGAATTTATGACTTAGAAAATTACGATGCAGGTACATATACAATTTAGAATTTTACATATTTTAAGAATAGATAAACATACCCACTATTAAAGATACATTTTATAAGATTCAGATAAAGAGCTATAATAATAGCTCCAAAAAAGATATTGTAAAATGAAAATATTGAAAATTTCATTCAAATTTCTTCATTCTGAGCCAAGTTATCGCTGTTTGAAGTGTTTTGACAAGATGTGTGCTGGTATATTTGAGACTTTTTTAATTGGCAAACCATTCTTATCTACATGTAGTTAAAATCTTGACTATCAGATGCTATCAAGAGTTCATTATGGTCTTATTTTGTTAATAAATGTCTAAATAATGGTTTATGTTATAGCCAGATTTAGCTCTTGCATAATGTATGTTTAAAAAATTAAATAATGCTCCAGATTCATATAAAGCAGGATTAAAATAACCTACAGCCATGATTGCTATTCTGTTTATTTGATATAGTTAAGCTTTAGTTCACACAGTTCACAGCTTAAAATTTAATCTCTATTGGTTTGATTGAAACATACCAAAGACAGTTTAAGGGATTAAATTAGAACATCTTACTACTGCTTGATATACATGTACCACAATTACAATAAGGTGTATCACCAAACCATATTGTTTTTACTTATTGAATACATTTCATCTGCTATAATCTCACAATATTCAATAGTTCTTACACTTCCTGTCATTTTTATTGCCAACGAGATTTGATGATTATACAGATTCCAATGTAATGAAATTGGTCTTTTAACAGCGTTATTAATAGCAAATCTAACTTAATGCACTATCACTTAGAAATTATTAACTTTTTGGACAGGAAGTAACTCGAAATGAGGTCAATGACTTTGCGTTGGGGAAGCCCTTTTTTTTTGATTCCTCGAGGCGTTTGTTTGTACATAAAGTAAAAATTGACTTTCATAGCTGACTGCGAATTAAGGACCTGCAACCGGTCAGAACAATATGGTGGGTGATTATTTACCCTGTTGTTATTCATTGTACCAGTATAGTAGTCAAACAGTAGTAAGAAGTTTTATTTTAATCCCTTTAAGTGCCTGTGAAAGATACAGATTGGCCAATATGAATACTTGACACTAATTTATTGACTTATTTATTGAGGATCATGGCATATTATCCCCATATACATGTAGCATGTAAACATACCTGTAAGCTTATTTTTTGTTTATCTATGTGTTGTGATTTTAGAACCTGCTGTTATAAGTGGTCATACTGGTAATGTTAGAGCTGTATTATTTACACCTGATGATAAAAAATTTATCAGCATCTCAGATGATAAAACAGTCAGGTATATATTTATATTAATCTTGATAATTTGATAATACATGCAAATGATTATATGGGTATATTAAGCCATATAAATATGTAAATGTATTTAATTCTGTGATTAAGCATGCTTTAATTGGGAAGTAAATATTGTTTTGTCTTTCTGAATGTTCATTCCAATCTTGAACACATAACACAAATAGCCTATCCCAGAAATTGAGCAAGAACATTCAATAGTAGTGCATTTATATTGCCAAAAATGGTATTTCTTCCCACATTTCTTCAACATTTAAAAATATATGTATTTTATTTCAACAGGATATGGGATGCTCTTAATGGTACAGAAATCAAAAGGATAGATCTGCCGGCAATACCTAGTAGTCTGGAACTAGCTAGAAAAGGAAAAGTTTTTCTTGTAACTTACGGGTCGACTACCAGTTTCTATGATGCTGAAACGTAAGATCAAAATATTTTCTCCAGAAGTTAAATGAATAGAATTTTTCTATCGCATGCAAAGTTAAATTTTGCACAAAACATTCATTTGAGACTAATTAAATAATCAAAATATTTATCACCCCAGTGAACTATAAAATTAGGCAATCCAGTCTTTGTATGAAAAGGTACATATTAGTGACATTGTGAAGATAAAGAATTATATTTGACACCAGACTTCTGCCCCCGCCCCAATTTTTCTTTAGGAAAACAGCATCAAAAATTGTTAATATTGTTTTTAACGTTAATAATGAAACAAAACTATTATTATTGAATTCTACAAAGTTCTAATTAAATTGTCTGAGAAAATGATATACATTGTATTTACTAGTTGGGTATGCAGTTCTCTGTAACAGTATTGGTGTCTGAAAGAACATATAAGTTAAATTACTATTAAAAAGAATTACAGTACATGTCTAAGATAAACAAAATTTTTAATAATCATTGTTCTGTTTCAGATTTGAACAAATAAAAGTTTTCACTGCTCCATCACAAATCAATTCCTCATCACTTCACCCAACATCTGATATTTTTGTTTCTGGAGGAGAAGATTTTAAAATGTATAAATTTGATTATGAAAATGGAGAAGAAATAGGTAATGATGAAATTTAATTTGATGATGATTCAAATTTTTAGCTGAAAATCTGGACTGCTAGAAAGCTCCCACTTCAAGAATTATTTTTTTATGCTCTCAAATTATGTGGTCGTATGTTGCCTTCACCTCCGTTCTTCATCCACAGTTCTTCTCAGACAATAAAGGTTGAATTAAAGTCTTATTATCATCTTATTATATTGCTTTAAACCTATCTTTCTGAAATTTATATTGTTTTTATTTCCATTCCACTGACAGGAAGATGTCAATTGATAGTGTTGTTTCAGCTATTTTTTGATAATAATTTCTGGTGTTATCCCCTTTTGTTACAAAGTCTTTATTATCACCTTTTTATTTAATAGATGCTTTAATTATGATCTAATTTGTACAAGTTGTTAAGTTCACAATTGCTGGGACTTTGCTGTGGTGGATGTACCAGTATATTTTATGGCCTGGTAACATACCTGTTTCAGGGTTGACTTTTAAAATATAGAACCAGCAATCTTTGTGACTGATCTCAGTTAATAAGTTTATTTATTATGTCCTGTAAGTGCGATTAACTAGCTAGTTGTCAGTCAAGTCATTGGCTCTTGATCTAACACTTGAAATGGAAAAGGTCTTCCTCATGTTGTCTTGAAACAGTTTTTTTCTTTAAAAAAAAAAAACAACAAAAACCCCCCAAAAAACACAGTTAGGATACTAAATGAGCTATTGGGAAACCCTGATTTTCATTTAAAGTTAATGGAAAATATCAAAGTAATTTCTACTCAAATTTTTTTTTTAGAATCTTTCAAGGGGCATTTTGGACCAGTTCATTGTGTTCGGTTTTCACCGGATGGAGAAATCTATGCCAGTGGTAGCGAAGATGGTACATTACGACTGTGGCAAACAAATGTTGGACAGACATATGGACTATGGAAATGTGTTATGCCAGATGAAGTAACAAATAATACTGATTCTAGTCCAGTTATCATTAAAGCAGAAGCTTAAAAAGAGATGTGAAAAACTTTAAAATTAATTTAATAAACTAGCGCCTTGATTCGACATAACTGATGGTACATCTAAACAAGTATGCTGTGTAATATATATGAACATTTAATTTTAAACTTAAATTCACAAAGTTATTTATTACAGTCATTTATGAAACATTTTTTCTCTGAATATCATGTTCTGTTACAAGGTTCACAACAATGAAGAACAGCTAGCAAGACTTATGTGTCTATTTTCAAATGGTGTAGAAGTTAAATGTCATTTAAGAATATAGTGTCAAAGTTTATAACATCTACTGTCAATCTTTATTGGGACTTCAAATGATATCAGATATTTATAATTTCTAACAAATTATCTTTCTTAAACACCTTATTAAAGTTCTGTTCAAATATTCAGGCACATGGTAGAAATAATATAGAGAGCTTATTTTGTTATTTTTGCTAAGAAGTCTTAACATATTTATACATTCTTTTCATGGATTATTTTTTTGTTTAATAATTAATATCTAAAAATTTCAATAATAGTGCAGTCTCCGTGCTCTCATATTCTTCTTTTATCATTCCGACGAAACAATTCTGGTTTCAAACAACCATCATTTCAATCTTTTATTTTGCTTTTTAAAATTCATGCCTGCATATTTAGACGCTTGTGCTATGTATTTCACATTAGATATTTAAGATATGATGTAACTAAGGACTTACATATTGAATTTTCCATAAATTCAAAGAATTGAAACTGTGTCTTTCAGCATTTAATAAAATTATTTGCTATCTGAGTTTTGAATTTTTATTGTATAATATATACTGTGACTTGATGTTTTCTGTTCATCACAGCGCAGGCCTTTTTTTTAAAACCTTCCTCAGGATGAAATATCTGTGCTTTGAAAATATGGTATGTACAGTATCATTATAAATCTGAGAAGATTGCAGGAGGAAACTTAGCAAGTCAAAAGCCGTCGCAATTAATGATCATCGATCGTATCGTTGGGCCTTATATCCAATCTCGCAATTTCTTTTCACTTACCATTTCAAAACTCAGGGTTTGTCACACCACCAAACCTCGCCTAACAAACCTCGTTGGTTTTCTCCGGTTTCCTCCCACTGCTAAAGACCCCTATGTGCAGGTGAATTATTGAAATAAAATTGAACCATATGTTAATCCCGAAATGACCTAGTTTGTGTCGAGTAGACGTTAAACCCCATTTCTCTCTCTCTATGAAGTAAAGTGATGTTGTTCTCATTTACATTTCATTAGCCAAGACTGTAAACAAAATGGCCTAGGTTATGCCAAAATCACCAAAATAGACAGTTTTCACTGTATAACCAGATAAATTTAAAATTGGGGCAAATGGGGAGTTAACATCCACTCGACATTAACTATGTCACTTTGGGACTAATATGGGATTTTTCTGTCATTACTCACTTGTATGCATCGTCTTTAGCACGGACCCTATACTTATGACATACAAACCTAGGATCGACCCAATTACAATAAATGCATAGATAACAGCTTATGATCTAGACCACTATGTCCACCCAAATCAATAAGTTAATGAATGTGGTTCTAATAATATGAATTTGCTCCACATTACTTTCCAAGCGTAAAAGGAGCATTTAATTTAATGCATTTATGAGGTGGGACTTTCAATTGGATAGTGCCCTGGATATCCTACATCATGTTATAAAAATAGTCAATTTTTTTTGACTCATTAATTAGATAGAAGTTTCAGACTATTTCATACAATTTTTATCAAATGCCAGCAACACAAATTTTTTTTTTTTACAGTTTATTCAATGAATATATTTTCTACAGTTTATCCAATCCATGTTAGAAGTATCCATTTGAAGCATAATCACTAGTTTGTCCATTTTAATACACTGTACAGTTCAAGGTCTGATAAATATATATAACCGTTAAATAGTTTATTCTGGTTGTTCAAATGTATAATGTTTTATAGTTGGTTCCATGCTTGGATCACCTCCTTTCTCTAGATATAAATCATTCAATGGAAACTGTTTAGGTAACTGCAATAGAAAATAAAACCGTAAATATATTCGGGTAAGTTTTACATATTGATAACATTATAGTATAGACTTTTTAAAGATCTTTCTCGTAAACATATATTAATCCCATCTTATAATTAACAAGGATGAATTGGCAATCATTGGCCAATATCTTTTTTAAAAATTAATTATTTGATGAGCATAGTGTACCGGCCAATGGAAGCTTCTCTAAATGTTGAATATTATGAATACAGTTTATTAAATATATTAAAAGTAGACAGGGTTTTAAAAATCCACCACAGATTAAACAAAGGTGATAACATTACAGATTTGTCCTTTAAATGGATTTTGAGTGGTCAATTTATCCAAAAAGATATTTACTTTTTGGTCTGTAATTCAGCCCTGAACACTATCTTTTTGTCCTTAAAATGTTTTAAAAGTTTACTGAACTCACCACAGGTTGAAAGAATGGGTAAGGTTCAGCTAACACATAGATAAGCATTAGTGCTGATACTGCACCCAAAAATTGTAAAAGTTGCATATTCCTGAAAGCACAAACATTAATGATCTAATAAGTTTTTCAAATAGAAATATAATGTATCGACAATACATTCCTTTCTAATGGTAATATTCAAACAGCTTTTTTCTTTTCCAATATCACAGGTCACACAATATGTAACAGCGGGAATTATATATGTACCCTATTAATTACACATACAGACTCTATTTAGCTGTGGTTGCTCACTTACCAAGAGGTCCTGTGGTTGATCTCTATTTTGACTGAAAAAGATAATCAGGATTTTCCAACATGGTTCCCCCTTTGTCAGTGGTGCAGGATCTGGAGGAATCTGCAAGGGCCAATGTATAATCATTTGGATGGGACGAATTACCGAGGTCCTGTGTACACACTGACACACACATTAAACGACCTTCTGCAGTTGGAATTCGATATGAGTCTAGGTCATATTGGTGCTGTCAGCTTTCCCTCATACCAACCATATTCCTTAGGCCAGTTGGAGAAGAACAGTAGGATGTTAAACTCAATTTCATTTGTACCACCTTCTTCTGAAATTCTGAATGATGGGGTCAATTATATATCAATTCATTGAATATGAACAGCAGCAACATAATTATAATAATATTGATCAGACTTACAAGCTAACTTGACGTTTTCTATTGGGATCTAGTTTGTATTCCAAATAAAGATCATAATCTACATGGCGCTGAAAAATAGAGCAAATACCATTTTTAAATATTTCATACTATCTTACATGTAGTTTAATAAAAAAAGATTTATTTTGTCTGATTTGCCATGCTCATTAAATTAAGATTGATATATGTATGTATACTGGTGTCCTGAATTCAGTTACACAGATGTTGAATTGGAATCAATTTGAATGATTTATGTAGTTACCCTAGTTTTGAAGCTGCTCCTAATATTCAAATTTTAAAGATTTCCAGAACAGTATCAATTCTAAATACATTTATAATCAGCAGTTTAAAAACACACCCAAAGTATAATGATTTCTTGCCAAAAACATATCTCTTAAGCGGAATAATCGACATATATAGATAATTTTAAATGACAGATTTATATTTTGGATTCTATATATTTCCATGTAGGTAAAATTAAACAAACCCCATTTATGAGCTTTAATCTTTCAGTTCACTTCTAAAAAGATAAAATTGTGATACTTACCACTTCATTGTAGTTTGTTTTTGTACCTGGATCATCCCAATCTTCATATGGATCTCTGTGTTCTCCTGAGACAATTGGTAGTTTAGGATAGTCTCCATAACCAACACCATCATCAGGATATACTTCATAGTCTTCTACACGTAAACCATATTTCTTAGCAGCTGCAATTCTTTCTTCTTGTGTGTTAGGAAATGGACCTGGTTGCCAATCTTTATTCCAATCTGCAATTAAAAAAAAGTACCAGTATATATTGGATAAATGAATCAATTTTTTTCCCCCAGCTTACCTAAATTTTGTTTCGTCTGATGTGGCCAAGGTATTTAAATTTATGTGTTACCCTACATGTAGATTTCAATGGTGTCAGCCAAGTCGTTTAGATGAAGCCAGGGGACATATTTTTAACAGTATGTTGTGTTGCACATACATGTATGATGTACTGAAAGTTAGCGAAGTAAGAAAGTCTTATTTTCTCACTCAAATTAATGTTCCTTTAGATTGTACAGGCATTCACTGGATCTAACACCTGAGCTTCTAGCAGTGAAATGTTGCCCAGTAAAATTGACTGGGATGTGGAAATTATTCGACAAGGAAGGGATTAAAAAGGACGATTCCTGAAGGTGAACGTACAGGCTAGGGCATACTGAACTACAGTCTACTAGTACTACTGTGGCTGGAGCAAGACGGAAGACATCAGTAGTGGAACCATTTCTAGGCCTCACAAGTTAATTAATCCCCAAATCAACAAGTTAATGGTTTAAGTTTATGACTCCCAGTACTATGCTCAAATTACCGTATGGCGTTGGATGGCTGAATGGTTAGTGAGTGCGCACTGATCATAAAGCCTGTCATTGAGTCAACTGGTGTGGTTTCAAATCCTTGGCCTGGTTGTACGTGGCAAGGAGTAGGGTGGCCTGTCCAAAGAGTGCCAAACCTTGTGGGTTTTCTCCGGCCAGTCTGCAGAGTATGTCTGGTGCACGCATGAGTAATTTTTTCAGAGACCAGTGCATGCAAATTTTCTTTTCATTTGCACGCTAGTTTGACACAACAATTTTACTTTGCACGTAGTGACTTTATTCAGTGCCAATTGTCATTTTTTCCATATATACAGTAATTCATTGTCGATCCGCATTTGATAATAACGATGATACCCGACATACAAGGGAGACAACTACTGAACTAGCATAACGGTAAGCAGTGTGCGAGTCAAATTGACCCAGTTTGGTTGCCATGTGTGGCTAATGTATGCGTACAGTGGTTGCTATAATTTTGAATTTCAGTGGTATACTCAAGACAAAAATAGCATAATTTATCACTTGTGGATTTATCTCCTTCATGCTTGAAGTGTTAGGTTGCAGGCCGGAATTCAGTAAGGATTTTCATTGCATGCACGAGATCTCGTCGAAATTGAACACACTCTGCACTGCAGACTGGTTCTCCGTGTCATCCGGTTTCCTCCAACTGCTAAAGACCTGTAGATGCAAGCGAATTATTGTCGAGAGGACGTTAAACCACCATTTCTCTCTCTGTATGTAGCCTACTCACTGAGTCACTCATTCAATCAAGTAAAAGTATCGACAATGTCAATAATTCAACATTCAATGTTCGTAGTGGATATATAACCGTAAATGGTACCCTATTTACTAACGCTATTGCACCGTAAATCGCAATGACGTATACATCGTGTGTGATTGGTTAAATAATAACTTCCGTTCGACGTGCGCAGTTGTGCGACACTTCCGTTCGACATGCGCAGTTGATATATTCCACAAGAACGGTAACTTCGTCTTTCAAGTTTGGCGCAGAAGCACGGTTTTACGGAAAAAAACGTAAACCACTGACCGTCTTGGTACTTAAATTAAAACCAAAACCCACAGAAATAAGCCCTTGACCGAAATAGAATAATTTTCTACAATTTATATTTATTATTTTATTTTCTTCTAAAACTAATTCTCTGGGTTCTACCGTAGAAATCCAAGTATGGCTATTTCGTCCTATATAAGAAACGGAGAAAGTAGAAAGGTTAGACAAAAAACGTATGGTGGTTATGGTAATTGGGTTAGGGTTAGGGTAAGGGTTTGGGTTAGGTTTTGGGGTAGGGTTAGGGTTAGGGTTCGGGTTAGGCATCATTGCGAAAACTGCTGAAAACCGCTAAGTCCACGGATCAGAGAACTGCGCATGTCAAACGGAAGTTACGGCGATATAGTAAATAGAGTAAAGTGCCGTTTACGGTTGAATATCCACTGCCTTCAATCAATGTTAGTTAATGTTATTATAATATATGATGATAATGATATGGCATTTGAATCTAACTTAGTATAAATAATTCAGTGCTTTTTTGCAGAAAGTTAAAATTAGATGATTGTAAAATAATTACTTGACACTACTGACGATGTTGCTAGGGTTCTTTGGACTAAATATCGCTTTAATTTAGCGACTGTCCTTAAACTTGTTTTCAAGGTTGCCATCTTGAAGCCGCCAACGGTTACTGATTTCTGCAAGTGAAAATTTAATAAAGGGAGGTAACAACAATATTGGATAACAGGGTTCAGACTTCAATGTTTGTGATTTATGTAACAACAAAGAGCAAGGGGACGAATTTCATTATATATTTAACTGTACCTTCTTTAATTCTGAACGACAGAAGTTTTTACCTGCAGATATATTTAAAATTAAGAATACAATGAGTTTTTCTGCATTAATGAATAGTAAAGACAAGTTTGTTCTTATTGGTTTAGCTAAATTTTGTAAAATTGTTATGTCTGTTTTTAAAGAATGAGGTAAATTACCTTCCCACTTAATCACACATCTGTATATATTTATATATGTTTTTTCATGCATTATATATTAATTGTTGAATTTTGTTAATTTATTGTACTATCATGCCTCATGTGAGGCCTTTAGTGAAATAAAATGTTTCAAAATGTTTCAATGTTTCAATGTTAAATCCATGTCCTTCCTGCATTATTATTTTATTTTAACATTCTGATAATCTTAATAAACTCACAACTAATATTACATGCCACTGTCAGTCATCTGATAGGAATATTGAAGGGGGTTGAACCGTGACCGTCTGGATTGTTATCTACCGCAGTCAAAGGAGTCTGTAGAGGGGTGTCAGTCCACTGACAATCACCGATTCCTTTTACTTTTAATGGCTGCATGCCGACACTTACCCTTTTATGAACACAATTCAGAAATTATATCATTTCATTTGCATAAACATAAAATGTTCAACCTTTATGATTATATATCCCAAAAGGCCGTGGATTCCTTTCTCGGTTGAAGCCACTGCGGGTAACAAGATATTAGCCTACAAATTAACAACTACAGCTAGATGGTGTTCACTAACCTATAGTCCAGTCAATTTGTGGTTTTCTGCAAAATAGTTCCCCAAACTTTACTGGAAATGATATCAAAAATGTGAGTTAATATAAGCGAGGGATAATTTTTAAATGACACAAATAAAAGATAACACCACCCTTTATATTATGATTAGCCTACACATATCCCATAATTGGTAGGCCCTATTATAATTCCTTCGGCTTTTCGGGTAGAAGTCGTGGAACATGCTTTAATCTGACGGTTTCGACGTTTACTTTATTTGAAGGGTAGCATTAATTTGCGATAATATTTCAAATTGGCAGGGGCCATGACTATATTTCTGATTTTCATCACTTCATGAAGATATTTTCAAGATGGCAGTGAGCTTTGGCTGAAAAATGAGACGATGTGCTGATTTTGATAAGGTAGTAGTGTTTGGTATCAAAATATATATGTTTTCGGGGCGTATATTCCATTTCTGACATTTACTATACCGAAACACGATGAAAACCAAACGAATACGACTATAAAGCATCACCCAGTACACTTAATTATAACCACTATGAATGCTATCCATAACCAACGTATTTTAAAATATTTATTGAAGACTTTTCGTGAGGACAAGCTCCTTATTTGGATACATCATGTGTGTATGTATATGCAGTAAGTAGAAATAAAGTCATATATCTTTTCGTCATTCCTCTTGTGCCGGCTGTCTTGTATAAAAAATATAACCATAAAGGTTGAAGATTTTACGTTTATGCAAATGAAATAGTCAAAATTCTGAATTGTGTTAAAATATCATGTATTTGAGGACAATTGGTGGTCGTCAACGGTCAATTAAAAGGAACCAGCAGTTCAAATAATCAAACGATTCAACGTAAATATAGTAAAACGCAAGTGGCCATTTCGTTCTTTATCCCATTCGGTGTAGAACAGGAGGTCAAACCTCATTTTATTTCATTTCCCATTCGTGAGGTTCATATGCCTGTATTGTGAAAACATTAGAAAGACATTGCAGTAACCGAGCCAAGTGCATCCGCCGAATTCCAAGGGTGCCCCCCCCCCAAAAAAAAAAAAATTATTTTAGAAAATAAATAAATGTATTTGTGATATGTTTCGGTAATCAATACCTTCTACGGTGATTAAAACCCACATTCCCACTCTCTGTCATAGACATGCATGTTGTAGAATCTGAGGTTCACAAGTCCGTTCGTTTTACACTTTATCTCAACGATTAATGTCTGAAATACTGCCAGACTGCATTTCCGGAAGGAAGGCTGTTTTTTTTAAATTTCTGGGGAAATCCCCTTCCCCCAATTGAAGCTCGTGCCTTTGCCTCATCAATCTTGGACTTTGCCCCAGCTTTGGCCCTCCAACTACCGGTGGCTGGCGCCTCTATCTAATCTGCTTCCATTTAATGGAATTGAATAGGTTTATTTAGTCTTTGTTTGTGTGCCAGACGTGAAACGGAATAGAAGCGTAGTAGAAAACAATATACATGTACATGTACTAATTTTTGGATATGGCGGCCATTCAGGACATAGATTTATTATCGAAGTATTAAGTAGATGGATCTCTGTGTGCAGAATGGACCCTCTGTGTGGATACTGTTCCAGGAGTGCGTGATAATATGACTAGGCTAAACTAATTGTAATGGGTCTATGACCAAATAGACCTATCATTAAAACGTCAAAAATGTGTATCATTAGAAATCAAGTTCAATTAATCTTCGCCACAGGCTTTCGTGGCAAGGGGTAGATTCTCACGGAAATTGCACACAGTCTACTATGAAACCGCTAATATACTATACAGTTTTAAATAATTAAATTATATACCAAACATAAACGATTTCCATTTTCCATAATTAAACCTAGGGTTAGAAGTATAAAGCTACTCAGATTCTGACTGGCCTATTCATTTCTTCTTAAGTGTACAAGTAAAATGATGTTTCGCATTTTCCTTTTATTGGCGGTTTTGTCTATTGGTAAGTTATTTGAAAATATCCGTCAGTTTTGATACGTTTAGACTCCCGGCTGGGGTCACGGTGGCTAAGAAGGTAAGTCGTTGGCTCGCTACCATGGCAGTCGGGTGTTCGATCACTACATTGGCAGACAGTTCATCCAGATTTCCCGGCTTGGTTCCCCCTTGTCAGTGAGTCAGGACAGATAGCCTGACAAGTCGTTCGGATGGGACGGAAAACCGAAGTCTCGTGTACACATTGGTTTGCACGTAAAAGATCCCTTCGAATTTATTATAAGAGTAGGCCGAAGTGTCTCTGCCCGGGCAAAATGTCTCTCATAGCACACTGTATGGCGTATGTCCGTCTTCATTAGCCCAGTTTGGAGCAGAACAGTAGGACGTTAAACCCCATTTCATTTCATTTTTAAGACTACCATGATCCGTTTGAATTTTGTTATAACAAATTTTTATGCTAATATTAATAATGTCAAGAAATGGGGCTACATAATGAAACTACTATGAATAAACCCAATTTCTTTCATATTTACAATTGAAGAGTAAAGTGCACGAACTGCATATTTTGAGGAGGTGCAAATTATTTTGAGCGAGTTCTATTTTACTGATGTTAGTGAACTACATAATTTTGAAGTAGTCCAAATTATAATCTTATTAGTGAATTACATACCATTGTACTGAAACTAATCATATGTGTGGATTCAAAATTGTATTTCTTATACTATTATTAATTGCTATCCTTAGCATCATGTCGGACAAGATGGAATCTTCCTAGTTATTGTCGTCACCCAGAAATATGTTCACCAGATCCTCGGCCCTATTGTCTGACCAATGGTAAAATGGTGTTTGGACAATGTGAATTACAGTTTGCAGTTTGCGAGTGAGTAACCAGTGATATAAAAAATTATCCCTTTGTGATGACCAAAGCATGGGGCTATGGGGAAAAAGCAGAACCCGAGGGAGTGAATCGGATGAAAATCACCAACTATTATCATTGGTGCGTTGCTGTGGCCATACCCTCAGTGTCTGAACCCACTGAAGTAGAATTTCACGATGTCGGCGTATTTCAAACAGCAGTTCTAAAAGGGGACGTGCGGCTCATAATCCGGCAAGTCGGCGTTTACGGGCGGTCTGATTTGAGATTCTAAGCCATCAGCGAATTGCTGCTGAAGTAGAGGTTGCTGTTGAGAACCGTTTCCGCCAATGAAGTAACCGGAAGTGACGATCTAGGACAGATGGGGTCACTCTTGTTTGACCTGAGCTTGGGCGGTCAACAATTCCATCGTTCCAATAAAAAAAATGATGAAAAACTCCACTGTTCCAAAAACAAAATGGGCTGTGCGTTTCTTTTTTGAAGAGTATATAACTATATATTAAGAAAAAGATATATAAAACGATCTAATTCTCAGTTGAACATATAAGTAAAATTCAAATATAAGAGAAAAACACTAAGAATTAAATTTATGGCTAGTACCTTTATCGTTATCAAACGAATCGACAGGCCATTTAAATATATTTAATATAAGAAATATGAGATGAGTTTTTTTAGGAAGAACAAACTAATTTCATCTTTGCTCTAGCGCTTTCCCCCATATAGTATCATGTAGGCCGGTCTTCAAATACCCACGCCAATACCTACTTCTGGCATGTATATTAACCTATATTTATTTTTTTCAGGGACGGCAGGCACGTTGATAAACAGAACAGGTGTATTTGTGATAAATTTCCCACTTTTGGGTTATGTAGATCTAAACATGATTTTATGTAATTACATACATTTACTATCGCACATGAAGTTATTGTTCTTTTAATATGTGGCAAGTCTATCGCAGCGTCGAGGGGGGGGGGGGTGGGGGGTGGTGCGAAAAACACAGGACTAGAAGTCGATACTGTAACATGGCAGCAATAGACTTCCATAATTTATGTATGACCCTGAACTAAAGATAAAATCCATGTACTTCAATTTTGATTGACTAAGTACTAAAATCAATCCAATATTATAAAATCAAATTACTAAAATTTGGATTTTATCTTAGTTAAAATGTCGTGAAACAGGCCCCTAAATTGTTGTTATCGTTCGATTTTTGTTATTCTGGGTGTTCAGAGATGAATAAGACACAGGTTACTTACCAGGGGTCCGGGGTTGGATCCTGGTGTTGCCCAAGAAAATGTCCACATACACGTTGACATGCACGTAAAATTGGTGAGTGTGTGAAGATTTGACTAAGGAACAGACGGTTATCATGTACCACTATCATGATAATACACAAAGCAGGGGCGGATCTAGGAATTTCGAAGGGGGGGGGGGGCGCTGCAAAACGAGGGTACTTCGCTGAGCCAAAAATTTTTTGGGAGGGGGCGTGGTCTTTTATGAAAATTCATCCCTTATTGGTGTATTTTTAGAGCATTTTCTGTCTTCTTTGCTTCAGTGCAAATCAATTTCTATTTATGTATTCAGATTTATATAGGCCTATTCTTAAAACGGTGTTTGTGTTTTATTTGAGTGTAACGAATTATGACAACAGATAGATATTGAAAATTAAAACACGTTGTTTTATTTGACTTGTGTCTCACAAATTATATTATTATTACGATGGAATAAAAATCAGGTCAGACAGAAGTTGAGAAAGCTCTCATCGTCCTCCCAGCCCTACTCCCGGGCCGTAGCAAATCCACGATCAACACAGGCAAGGAATAAAATAAGAAACATTGACACTGTGGATAGGCTAGGATTAACCGTACGTAGATTAAGTACCTTAAAAATTGATTGTAAAACCGAACGTACAACACCTTTAACGACATCTAAACCTTTAACATTGGAGTGCCATAAATTTGGATGATAGGGTCTACTACGTCACACACAAAAAAATAATGCCGTGGCAGACATGCTCTGTGTGGGCTTTTATCATTGTTTTGCCGTTTGCCGTGGTAAACTTCGAGCGCTGAGTTTGTGTACAGAGAAAGACGAAGTCGAGAGGGTTTAAATACCACTGGTCGGCTTTTTTCGATTTTTTCTTTGTGGTTGACGGCAAAAAATAGTGCCGCCTGGCGTGGCTACATCCCTGTTGTTGCTTGTATCTGTAGCAATTCCAAGAGCTGTTAGGCTGATATTTTCGGACTGAGAAAAGGCACTTTTAGAAGTTAAAAAGTCACCTTCAGAAGTAAAACAGGGCACTGTCCAAAATTAGGGGGGGGGGAGGGTGCGCGCCCTTTGCGCACCCCCTTGAATCCGCCTCTGCAAAGTCTCAGTTGCCAGTGCTTTTCTCAAGTAAGTTTTGACGATTACCGATTATGTGACGTAAACGTTCTAAACCATTCGATATTTCAGCCATCCGATTGTCTGGATAGTTGATTATCAGCACGTAATGTGAAAAATAATGTCTAAAGAATAATTTATATACCATTTGCCCCCCCCCCCCCCCCAAAAAAAAAAGAAATCCCCCAACAACCTTTAATAGCTAGGTAGATTTAATTTTTGCAATGCATCTTTAAAGGAAACATTATTATTCGAAAATTAAGATTAAATCGAAATAGATAAAGACATCGGAGATATATTGTCATTTTATTCAAAATACGAACACAAAACAAAAACACATCTTATCTATTCATGAGTAATTTTGGGAAACTTGATTCCATAGAATCAGTAAATACCAAGTAATTTGGATCCCAGGATATTGAAGGATGCTTGAACAGTATTTGAACCAACTGATTTTTGCTGATTGGGCTGTTGGCCTCCAACATAAACATTGATGGTTCCTTAAAAAAACAAAACAATATGTTGCTAGGCAATAAAACATACGCCCACGGACAAGACATCCGGTGCAGTCTCACAAATGTGAATAATACATACTAGTATACATTTCAAACATATCGAATGATAACTTTTGTCAGAGAGTTCAAAAGATCCCACAAAGTGTTCGAAGGCACTAACCCTTCCTGGAACACGATAAACAATCGGGATACAAATTGTATTTAGAAACTAGTCTCTATCATCCAGAAAAATATTCTATGTTGAAGACTAGGAGGTTATGGGTGACCGAGACTATTTAGAAACTTGCTTACGGCAGACAGACGAACGGACAGCAATATATGACAATATTTCAATGTAGGCATATTCAAATTAGATGGATTTATGACTTTGCAAAAAAAAGGAAATACACGACTTTTCTAAAACGTTTCAGCAATTCAACGGATATCTCGTTGATATGCAGGGAGCCATGGTGGCTACGTTGATAAGACTCTGACTCGCTAGCCTGGAGGTCGCTTATTCGATCTCTGCATTGCCCGAGAAAGTTTATTGTGATTTTCCGGCTTGGTTTCTTCTTGTCAATGGTGCAGGAAGGAAAGACAGACAGGGACAGCTGTCTAGTCCTTTGGATGAGACGATAAACCGATGACCCGTGTATACATACATTGGCGTGCACGTAAACCCTGACAGTTGGAATTCGATATAAGAGTAGGCCATGGGGCCGCTGCCGGGGCAAAATTTTTCCATAGCACATTGTATGGCGTATGCCTTTCTTCAACAGCCCGGTATATGAGCAGAAGAGTAGGACGTTAAACCCCATTTCATTTCGTTGGTAGGCTATGCGTTTTAAAAATGTCAAACAAAATGTAAACAAAGGAGGTTGGCAGATTCTCGTTTTTGGATCAAAAATACCAAATATTCTGTTAAATACGATAAGCAGTAAGATAGCCTTGTCATTTGTAGTCAAACAATTCTTGATTTTAAGATGTTGATTATTGGAATCATCAGTTTTTTGAACTAATCCGACTAAAAGGTACAGATTCCTACCTGGTTCTAGCCTCCATCCAACGTTATCCAACCACAGCGCCATCTGTTCTCCGGTAATGGGAAAGCTCACAGTCTTTTTACCATTGGCGGCAATTGTGACGCGATCAAACCAAACCAACTGTATTTGTGGTGCTGGTGTAGATGTTTGACTCCATGATATGTAGACTTGAACAACCTTAATTAGGAATGTGATAGTGTGAATATCAAAAAAGTAAATTTATACGAAAAAAAGGAGTGTGATAAAACGAAAATAGTAGGCTGGACCAAATAGATATGGAACGCTAGTGCAGACATGTTATACGATACCGACCATGACACTCGGTGTAGTTAATTAGTACATGTAAATAGCTCCGTTATTATAAAAGAACAAGCTCTAGTATACTTATACGTAGAAAATCTACAAGATAGTGATCGGGTTGCTGCATATAAATCTTCAAAAAGTCGAATGCTAAGTTTTCATTGTAGGTCAATTTAAGACACAAATCCGAAGGGGATGCGTAGTTGCCACATTAAACAGTGTCCCTAATCTCCAACTCGTCGGGATAAATACTAGCTAATCTCGGAATCCGTGCTTAACAAAATATAAGTAAGTGGCAGGAAGGGATTTAGCCAGTATTTTATTATTTTGCATGAAATAAAATGAACGATAAATAAATATATAGGTTAACTTTGTAACCTATAAGCCCTTAAAGACGCAACGTCCAGAACTTTAAGAACTGCCAAAAAAAAAGAACATTTGTTAATTTTAATTATATATTTACCTCATCGCCAGCTATGTTTCCAGTATTGGAAATTTCTATAGATCCTTGAATATCTGCCCCGGCAGTTACTGATGCTGATACATTTAAATTATTATAGCTGAAGGTAGTATATGACAACCCATAACCAAATGGATAAGCCGGTTGTCCCGTAAAATATCTATAAGTTCTTCCTGCCATGGAATAATTAACAATTGACGGAACCTTAAATAAAATGAAGAATTGTAATAAATATATGTTGATAGTTAGGTTACCTCCACGTGTATAAAATGTCTCTTCGCATTTATATTTTATAATTGCTTGGTAAAGACTAGAGTCGAACTATCGCTCTGTAATAAGCAGTCATTGTATTCCATAGAATTGTGACCTGTAGGCTATATTCCAGTTCAATTACTACATAAATGCCATTGCAACAATTTAAATGTAATTTAAACCTAGACTATATGAAAAAGAAGGAGCTATGAGAAATTTTCATCAGAGCGCTTGTTGATTGAGTTTGTAACACACACATAAATATATTTTCGCACTCACATCACTTGATTTAGCATACCACGTAAATGGTAATCTGCCACCAAAGTTAGCATCTGGTCCATCATTGGTTATGACACGCCTTAAAGCTTCACCTGTAGCTTGAGCTGGGAAGAATGATTCGATGATGGCACCAACACGAGGACTCTGTTCTGCCCATTGGACGTTCAGGGGTGAAGCAGAGAACAATAAAAGGATTATTTTGGCACCTGGTGGAGCTGTGTGAGAGAGGAAAATATGAATTAACATGAGGCTGACGTTCAAAATAGAAAATAAAAATGAATATAATATTGAAAATTTCAGACCAATCAATTTATTCTGAACAAAGTTATGACTCGTCGAAATTTTGACAATAGTCTCGATTGTCAAGTACAATTTTACGGTAATAAACAAAAGTCTCGTTTATTCTATTTTAACGTTAAATTATTGAATGGCGCGATTGTTTTATAATTATGATACCCATTGTGACAAGTATATTTAATTATGGACTGGGATTAGGGTCGTTTTTCTATTTGGCTGAAATTCGAAATGTATGCTTACCAATATGGTTGAATTTTTAAATACGTACCGTTTGTCACAGCATCTTGTAAAAGTTGAAGCTGATGTCCGGCTAGTTCTAAATTATGACGATCAACAAATTCTCGTTCTAATGCAACACCTAAAAAAAACCAACTTATTATTACTAACACATGTTATAGTTTTCTCAAACTATGCGATCATAATAACATTTTGAATGCAGGGAATTATTCAATAAAACTTATCACATCAGCTTGCTTAATTTATATATTCACTTAGATTTCAGATTTTCACTTATATTTAAGTACAAGCACCTGGTAGTAAATAGACATCCATGCACCTATGGGTGTAGCGTTAAATCAAAACCGGAGCCACGGTGGCTCAGTGATTAAGACGTTAGCTCGCTAACCTGGAGGTCCCGTGTACGATCCCTGTGTTGCCCGACAAAGTTCGTCGGAATTTTACGGCGTCGTCCACCCTTGTCAGTGGTGTAGGGCAGAGGGCCTGACAAGGGACAACGTGTAGTCGTTCGGATGGGACGAAAAACCGAGGTCCTGTGTACACATCACATGCACGTAAAAGAACCCTTGGCAGCTGGAAATGGATACATGGGTAGGTTATAGCGCAACTGTCGTGTCAATATTTCTCTCACACAACCTTGTATGGAGTATGCCCGTCGTCATTAGCGATGTTGGAGCAATACAGTGGGACGTTAACCACCATTCCATTTCATTTGTTTTACAAGCCAAGTCTAGTCCCAAAATGACATTGTTTGTGTCGAGTGGACGTTAAACCCCGTTTCTCTCTCTCTACAAGCAAAGTCACGTTGTTCCATATGATACAAACACATTGTCAATGGTTTCAATAAAGACAAAGCTTACCTGTTCCCAAACATACAAACACCACTTGAGCTTCAGTAACAGCCTGTTTGATAGAATTAGCATCGTAGGCATTACAAGCCGGTTGACTACAACCTTCGGCAGATTTTGTGTTTTTAGAAAGAGCTTGCAGTCCTTGGAGAGGTGTTTTAATGTATTTACTCTCGGTATCCGCAGCGTAATCCCCCATTATCTGTTGTACATTGTTGATAAACGGTCCGACAACCTTAGATGAAAACAAAATTCGTATTTGTTAGATCAAGGATTCCCATTTCATTAAATGTTTAGAAGAGGGGCCGTCGTGTTTGTTTGTAAAAACAGTGAAACGGTTCATTCAATTTAACGCTTAGTAAATACAACATAATATACCTATGGACAACATGTTGAAACTGTTCTACTGCTTAATATCTAATAGGCAGTGGAGTGCATGACGGGTATTTCAGGAGAGGGGGGGGGGGCATCCAATTGAAATAGGAAATTATCGCTGTTAACTTTGTTGGCCCTGAACGCTAATGTTTATAAGTCATGAATATAACAAACTTACAGCAATCTGATTATATTGTTGCTTTTGTAGAGGTAGAAGATTTTTACTATTCTTTAATAAAACAAAGGATTTGAGTGCAGCTTTAAGAGCTAGATTTTGATGCTCTTGGCTCTCAACAATAGACAGTGGAATCTGGGCGTAGGGATTCATAGATGGTGGATCGAATTCTCCCAGACGCATTCTGGTGTAAAATAGTTCTTTTACTCTCGCTCTGATAACAGATTCTTTCAGTTTTCCCTGTTTTACAGCATCAACTATAATAAATTAATACATGTATATATACATGGCTAACAATTTACATGTTGTAATCTTGTTATGAGCAGTATTTAGACCAGTACTTGTGGTGAACCCAAATCGAAAAGCACTAGTTTCATTAAAATATTTTTTGCCTATATTCACTGACAGGGACGGATGAGTGAATTGCTCGGATCTATAAAATTTGATTTTACTACCTAATCCAAGTAAATGTTTAACCCTTAAAACGACAACCAAAAACCATGTAAATTTATTTACCGCGGCAGATATTCACTTTTCGTTGCTTTTTGTTGTGATTTTAAGAATTTGTCGAAAATTCATAATTTCATGCCACCCTAATGGTTTGATAAATCTGTGTTTTTAAGATGATCACTCTTCGTCCTTTGGAGATTTAATTTTGCAGTATCAGATCAAGCCAAAATGAAAACAGACATAAGATTATAAAAAAAATGCTTTAGAGGCATTTTATAATCGGGTAGATTAAACTATGCATTGTTCTTCCAATTATGTTATAGTTTGAAATTATAAACTATTTGAATTTTCACTCAAGTAAGAAAACCTTACGCATGGAATTGAATACTGGCCTGGATCCACCATTAGATAGTTCCAGATTACAACCGGCATTAACACATGCAGCAACTGTATCTTCTAGAGAGTTAGTGTAGTGATGTTTTTCCATTACGTTTATAACAGCCATCTGATCACTGACAACATAACCCTTAAAACCCCATTCCGTTCTTAATACATCTGTTAATAGGTGCTTGTTAGCACAGGCCGGTACACCATTTAATCTACATTGCAAACACATATACTATATAAGTATTACTGCACATATTTTTACTTGGACATTGTATTAACCCCGAAATAAAAAACATTCTAAAAGAAAAACAATAATATGTTAGCTATGTGAAGTCTAGATTTGGGAAGTGATACGTGATATACACGTTGCAATATTTTGATGCAGTAACTGAATGGGGGTAGGTTGATTTTAGATAATAAGATCTGCCATTGGGTCATGCTTGTGGTAACGATCCAACACTTGTATGTGGCAAGGGACACCCTGCTTTCTTCCTACTGCTAAAGACTCATACACATAACCTACTCATTTAATTTGTGGACGTTAAGCCCCCCCCCCCTTCTCCATCGCTCATCCTCTCTCTCTATCTCTGATATTGCCATATATGATACCATACCTATTATAACTACACATTATATTCATAGAACCAGCTTTTACACACGTCCTAAACGCGGGATAGAAAGTACTTCTTAAATCTCTTTCTGATACCTGTAACATAAACAACCACAAGGGCAATGATGGCTACAGTTAGCTAGAGTTAGAGCTGCTGGTCAGTCTATTAACAACAGTCTAAAATTAATGTCCAGATACGCATGTATCCTACCTTCTTATTTAGGGAACTCGAACGGCATGGCTAATGCTTGCTAAACGAAGGACAGAATGTGATGAAACTGCTTCCTCACGTATCCTTAATACCGGCAATAGTTATTGTAACTTGAGGATATTGTAACCACAGAAGCACACATATAATTAAATATTCTACATTGTAAGAAGCAAAATTGGTGTTACCTTTGCATCAAAGTTAAATCTGGATACTGGGTAGTTTTCGGGTCCACCATGGGCATCAAAGTGCTTACAGCCAGCGTTAGCTCTTACATATCTTGGGTGATTGCCTTGTAATCCTTTAACAAAGTTAGCGGATAGTTGTCCACTAAGGTATGGATCTTCGCCATATGTTTCCTGGAATATTAGGTTTTTCGACATGTATATATATAATCCTTCCGAATTTATTAATTTGTAAAACAAGGCTACCCAAAATAGGACTTAATACCTGTTGATTTAGAAAATGGAATAGTTTATACCACCATAATTAACAAGGAGGTATAACTATTGTCAAGAATTGGAATTTTGAAAATGCAAGTTTACATTTGTTGATAAATAAAGATAAACAATGTTCAATTGATGGTGGAATGTTAAAATCATGAGGTATCACTGTAACGTGTCCTAATTCCAATAATTCTGGATAAAAAAACTCACTGTTGGGGTGATTTTAATTATCTTAGCAAATTATGTAACATAAAACCTATTATTGTCATATATTTTAAATTGTACAGTTTCCACTTGTTGAATATTATATAATACAAAGCAATAATTAATAACTTATGCCCATTAATCAATACTTAAACGCTAAAAACATCTTGAGATCGCATTTTCAAAGTTTACTACAGCATTCAAAGGAATAAGAAAGTGGGTCGCAATACGAATAGATGAAAGTGGGACTAATATATAAAATCAACCCGAATATGTTTCTGTTTGCAGTTAGTTTTAATGTAAACCAATCGAAACTAATAGAAAATTGTGAATACAAACCTGGTTTCGGCCCCATAAAGGATCTCTCATTATGTTGATGACCGGTGTAAAACAACTCAAACCTTTATGATATCCATATTGGTTATGTTTAACAAAGTCAGTATACTTTGCTCGAACCTCTTTTGCAATTGCTTCAGATACATCGAAAAGGAGTGATTTACTGTAAATATATTTATAGTATTTAATCCATTAACGTTTCAAATGTAAATGTTAAGGACGATGGACAAATTTTGAATTTACCAAGGAAGAAATGAATGAATAAAGTGGGGTTTAACGTCGTTCTTTTAATTTTTTCTACTCCACTGCAAGATTATTTGTCCTGCACCATTGACAATTTGAAAAAAGCCAAAAATTCCCAAGTAACATTCTTGACTAGCACCGGGATAAAACCGGGGACCCCTTGCATGCGAGCCAGTGCCTTACTCGCTGAGTCACCACGGCGCTCGTTTCTCAAAGAATGTGCCTAAAGCAAACAGTTCCGTATGAACCGAAGGGGTGTTTCAAATAGATTACACTCACCTCCAGGCCGCAGCTAAACCAATAGCTTGAGGGAAAGATGTCGCAGGACCTGCATCTCCATCACCATGTAGACATTCAGTATTCCAAGAATATGGTCCGATACCGAGTCTGCTGATAGGAGGGGTAGGACCATTGTTACCACTACCACCTCTAGCCATCTGGGGCATGATCTCCTCTAGTGTCAGCCTACTGACCAAATCTTCCACCCGATCATCCCACGATAAAGATGTATTCTGGAAAGGGAAGGTTTGTAGACCATGTGTCAATAAGAGACCCTGTAAAAGGCCTATCAGCGCTATCGGAACCATTTTAACGAAATATGAAGACTTGTTCTGGTTTTTAAATTTATTTATACCAAACCTGTTATCTTATCTTAGGTCCCAACTAGGACACTTATAGCCATGTAGTGTTATCCTAATTTAAATATACTCAAAGCCATTAAAAAACCTATGCCTAATTCATGAAAAATTTCGGGTAAACGTTTTCTCGGGCTTTCCTATCTTATGGCATATAGGTGAAACTTGTAGAGTTCTGGGTTTGAATCCAATATCAGCTTTCGGTAATGAACTTTGTTCTTGCAAACGCAGCACTTTTCTTTTTTTCACGATTTTAAGCAGTCGAGTGTTACACGTGCATTCCCTTTAAATACAGATTATAATTTCAACATTCATCACATGACAACGCCCGACCCCACACTGCCAGGTTGACAAGAGACTTTCTGAACGATCATCATGTCCGTGTTATGGATTGGCCCGCTATGTCCCTCGACATGAACCAGATCGAACAACTTGGTGATAAACTTGGACGACGGGTTTAACCTCAAGCGGTGCCACCACGAACAGTTGCGGAGTTGGCACAGGCACTCCAAAATCATTGTCAAACAATCCCACAGCGTGTAGTGACACATCTGTGCCAGTCCATGCTCAGGACGAACATATCCGATTTTAACTTCAGCTGACCACTACTTTGTTTCATGGTTCTCTGATGTTTCGGTTATGTGCATTTGTAGTGAATACTTTCATGAAATTATCCACAAATGCTTGTTATCTTGGTTTTGTTACTTGTTATGTACTAAAAGTAAGTAAATTTGGCATTGCGTTTTTAATGGCTTTGGGTGTAGATTACGGAATTAGGGATATATGATTGCCCAATAAGTACTATTTTTGATGCCACAGTGGCCATGATTGAAGGTTTTTGTTTTTAGCAGAGAAATATCTAATCTTAAAAACCTTTCAAAACCGCCGGATTTTCAACTGCTACTTGGCATTCCTCCACTATATCGCTAAGATGATCGCATGCGACTGAACCCTATGAGACAGAGATGGGGTTTAGCGCCCAGGAGGGTCAGACAGACGACCCAACGTATTGTCACGAAAATGCTTGAGATCAAAACCACACCACATGTCTATATGATAGACCTTAATTATCATTTAAAGCACACAGGTCATACCGCTCGATAAGGACCTAGTCGTTCGATAAACGATAGCCGAGGTTCCGTATAAAACCTTGGCGGTTGACTTAATACAACCCTTCGAATTCAATGTCAGTGGCTCGGGAACTATATTTTGAGCGGATTGGCACACTTTAAATTCTAGAGGGCGTCGATGTTCTCTCCAACCAACCTTCGGGAAATTGTTAGAAGGGGAAGTAGCATTCTTGAATTTATAAATGGCATTCATCTTTTACAGAGTTACAAGAAGGCTTTCGAAATATCTCCGTTAAACAGATTGGTTAGAGTAATGTCTTCAGAGATCATTAAATCCGGTAAAATCGTGGCATCGTTACCTTTTCATATGCGGACAAACGTGGTGTATGTTGACGTATTTGCCTCTGCTGTGAAATTAAAGGCACCCGACTGTCACTTGCAATCAAACGTTCCCTTACGTCATGGTTTTCGTTTCGTCAAATTATGTAAAAATATTTACAGACAAATTCATAGATGGTTATCATAGCCATTTGCCGTCCTTAATGATACGGGGGGTGGGGTGGTTAGCACGTGCATGCTGTATCATAACACCTGTCATTGAGTAAACTGGTGTGGTTTCGAATCCCCGGTTGAACGCGACACATAGTAGGGTCGCCTGTCCAACCTCATGGGTTTCCTCCGGGTCCTCCAGTTTCCCCGAACTGCTAAAGACTCACACGCGCAACCGAATTATTGAAATAAAATTAAACCATATGTTTGTCCCGAAATGACCTTGTTTACTGTATTGTGGAATCGGGAATGTTTTATAATATATGAAGGAAGGACAATTATACACTGCTAGTTTAGAGTATCCATAATATTGGCACAATGAAATTCGGAATATTGACCTTATCATTATCAATGACACACATGCAGTGAGCATTATTGGACACCAATTCGACATGACCATTATAATAAAACGGACGACAACACTACGAGCTATCATTTCATCAGAAAATTCCATGACCATTATATTAACCTGATTCCTTCTCCATCTGGTGAAAAATTATTCAGAAAATTCCATGACCATCATATTAACCTGATTCCTTCTCCGTCTGGTGAAAACAGTTCAACCCACTGCTATCTTTGTAACTTTTTATGCGTATGTTTCATTGTGAATAGCCCTAACCTCTTCACCTGTATCTGCAGTCATTCGGGATACCAAATCAGAACTACAATATAATTAGCAGAAGTAAATGCATCAATTAGGTCTTTGTTGATCTGTGCTTGCGAACATTGGCCAGGTTATAGCAGCGAAGCATGGATTCCTGTTCCAATCAACAATGTCACGTATTTGTTTGTTGTGCTCGGATTACTCGTTTAGGATGTAAACAAATGATAGGTAACTAACCGTTGCTACGGAAACACCTGTGTCGGGAATACAAATTATGAACTATCGCAAACAATTAGTTTAAAGGGCGATCCCAACAGTTTTTGGGTGGCGACCCCATTCAAGACCCATGAACAGATCGCGACGCCTCGAAGAACAAAGTCACATTTTACTATGAAGTCGAAAGTACTTCATAACAAATGACGCACTGAGGTTTCTGTCACATAATAGAAACCTAGCTCAATGATTTGTTCATGGTAAGGTCGTCCATGCGACGCGCCGGCCATCTCCCTTCACAACCACTTTAAAGGGAAAGGTAATGTTCAAGAAGATCCGACGTAAAATGAATTAACCGAGTTAGCGCGCCGCCTGCCAACTGCTAATGACCGAAAACTACCCGAATTGCTCCCGCGATGTAGGCGGGCACTTATGCAATAGTGATTAGGAGGCTGGACTAATGCACAAAGTGAAAGTGCGACGGGGAATCCCGTCAGAGTAAGAAAACAACGATAGACCGATGAAACAAATCGTGGCCATGAGATGAAATCGATTAGCAATGTGGCAAGAGCTGCATAGATCATATGTTCCCTGGGGAAAGGAAGAGACATCATAACACCAACGGATCCATTAAGCCATTTAATATCCCACTGATATCGTTCAATATCTTACCGTGATATCGCAGGTTCTGGACCATTAACACCTACAATCACTTTAGCCACCAGAGACGTCATCCACACAAACATTCCAAGGTAGGGGAATATTTTGAAAAGGAAAAGTCTTGAAGCGATAACCCTACTAGAAGAACAATGTCTTTGTGAAGTCAGCTATTGTATCAGATTAAAAGTGCATGACCTTAAGAAGTCAAGGACGTTTATTTGCCAATGTGTTGACTATAAAGGCGTACCTTATACCAAACCAAGATAAGTTATCACCAAACTGGGTGAAGTTCTGGTTTAAGAGTACTGCAGTGCCAATATTTACCTTGTTTCATAATTTACGTACTGGTGGGTATATATTTGTCAAAATTTTACTGCTATAATGAACTGACATCCTTGGGGTTTATGATTGCAAGTATACACTTTCACCCACCATAGAATTAAAATATGGTTATTAAATCTATGCACCCAGGCACGACTTTCATTATGAACAGTCCAGACTTATTTACTAGTAGATTCAGTTTAATTCGAAAAATACCATTATAACAGTAATCGATTAGGATGTACAATGTTAGATCTACCTACGAATATTGTAACGCTACAGAGAAGCAGAACAGTACATACCTAACGTAAGGATATTTAGGTTCATGTAGCCGCGATAAGCTCGGGGAAACTATGCTAAATGGACTCCCATATTCGTGTTGACTGTTGACATACCCATATTCCAATAGTATTCCCAATCCCTGAATAGGAGGAGATCCACTATTCACACCATTCCACATTTTTAGACACCTTCAAAGCAATCTCATCTAGAGGTTTACTAGTTTAATTACATGAAGATGAAGGACCATTTCTAAAGTGATACTTTTGCTCGAACATTAGTAGTAGCGAAAAGATAACCAATCTGGTATTGATTACCTTAGAATGTGTTGTAAGACATTACAATACTATTATCTCAGTATGTGGGAGTCACGCTAGCTCTGTTAGTATTTGGCTAGCTCGCTAACGAGAAGGCCCCGTCTCAGATCGACCCAAGTGCTTGCCGAAACAGTTCCTTGGGATTCACTTTGCTTGAAGTGCAGGATGGAGAGTCTGCCAAGAAAAGGTTCCTCGTCGTTCGGACAGACTGTGGCATGCCCTTAAATAAAGCAAATTGATACAGAAAAGTAAAACCCAATATATTTCTCCCGAGCGTTTGAAATTATTGTGAGTTTATAATGTGGACACGTTGAAATACTGATATGTAATAACGTATATTGCCACTAACAGATTGATTCGTTCCAGTATTGTAAATATTTGATTATGATGGTCACTCCTTTAAATCTAAATATCCGCATAATAATTGTCTGCGATATCACCTCGATATCACTTCAGTGGTAGCGGACGTTGAATAAAGCTATTTCACACACATAATAATATCTTAAAAATTGTTCAAATGTATAAGTAATCCAGGTCTTTAAGAGATTGTGAAAATTGAGTACATCCAGACAAATAAAAGAGGAATCTAATTTCTTCAAAGGTATACTTTCTAGTTTTAATGACTAAATCTCTTATTATTATACAGACATAAATGAGATAATTTTTATGTAATCATATCAGTAAAATCCCAGTATTTTTGTTCCATTTACGCGGAATGTCCCATCCATATGTTCAGTTGCTGCTCTCTTAACTTGACCCGGCTGTTCACCTCCTACAAACAGTCGAATATCCCCTTCTTCCACAACCCATCCTTTGTGTTCTGTAAAAACCGCCATGTTTTCAGGAGAAATACTGAACTTGAACTCAGCTAAGCCACCGTGTGGTATGGTAACTCTTGTAAAGTTTACTAGTTGTATTTGAGGCACAGGGACACTGGCGTTTACCCAAGACACAAACTTGAACAATCTGAAATATGAAAATAATGTTTATGTGACCTATAAAATTGTTTTCGAAGTGCTTTCCTTTTACGTACTCGAACCGATTTTACATACGATATTATTTTCTGATATGACCTGTCCATAAAATATCTGGGAATTTTAGAAATTTTATTATATGTAGTTCAATGATCGTTCTTAGCGAACATCAATTTAAAGGACCTAACTCCGTAACTCAAAATACCCCAAAATCTTGGACGTCGAAAACACGAATTATTGGTCAATTTAAATCAACCTTGATGATGTAAACTTACCGGGAAAAGATGAGCTTCTAATATCCGATATTTAAGATAGATATTCTTTTTAACATTGGTACACGAATCGTGTATCATAATGCGCTTCAGCTCCGGTTGTATTGAGAGACTCGACGGTCGAGGGTAGACACATTGCACCAAGCCAAACGGAGTTATGTAGACTGGAATAACTAGACGCTAGAAATGTGCACTCGAATGCGATTGCTGGCTTATTTCGTCGAACATAACTGATTTGAAATTGGAGTAAAAACGGAAACCATTGAATGTAAATCAGGTATATACATTCATATTACAGGATGATATGCGTTGCAACCCACTTTTTTGAATTTTTAGGTCCCAAATGTTAGCGATTTAGCTCCTTTAAGTGGAAAGTACGGGAGCATTCCACGTTTTTTGCTGTTTACTATTAGCGTGTGAGACTGTATTGCTTGTAAGGATTCATACCTCGTCTCCTGTGCAACTACCCGTATTAACAACTTTCACAGAACCAAACATCTTATCACCAGCATTTACAACATAATTATACATGAGTTCTATGTATTCAAAGCTGGTGTAGGTCAAACCGTAACCAAATGATACAATGGCTCTGTATTTAAGTAGCGATAAGTTCTACCCTCCATGGTATAGTTAACTATTGGTGGAACCTGGAAAAGGGTATTAACATAAGTATTTACTGAACGTAATGTCTATGTTATTGGAAATCTATGTTAAAGATTAGTAAATACATAAGCCGTTAATGGCAGATTATTCCGACTCCATTTGTTTAAAAGTCACTAAATGAAAATGTATTAAATATGGAATGCAAAAATGTGTCGGTGATTCAGCTAAGCTAAATAAGAGACTCTCGTGTATTGCTGTGAAATACACCTGACGTCAACTGGCTGACTATCGCCATTGAAGTGACGACCACTGACTAGATTTTTTTTTTGTTTGATGTGCGTGTAGTGCAGTCCTCGTGCATTTACTATTAGAGTAGAGTTTTAGCCCTTCGTACTGCAGAATGTTCTCGTTGTCGGGCTTTGCTCCTTTTTGCTCACTACATTTTTTAATATTTTTTTTAGCGTTTTCCGAGTTTCTGTCCGGATTATCGCCCTTATTGTTAAAATTATTTTACGTTCAAACACCTGACGTCAACTGGCTGACTATCGCCATTGAAGAGACGACCACTGACTCGATCGGTCGCATTTTTTGGTTACGTCTTTTTTGTAAATCATTTTAGTGAAGCCTGTGCCCCAACAGGCCCGGGACTGTACAGCGCAATGGACGCTTACGGCTGGCCCCCGGATCCATTCACTTGATTTGATAATTGTTTAGTGTCTGCAATGTCTATTTTCTGTCTTGTCCGAAGGTTTATCTTGTAGATTTTTTTTGTTTGATTTGCGTGTAGTGCAGTCCTCCTGCATTTACTATTAGAGTAGAGTTTTAGCCCTTCGTACTGCAGAATGTTTTCGTTGTCGGGCTTTGCTCCTGTTTGCTCACTACAATTCTTCTTATTTTTTTTTTAGCGTTTTTCGAGTTTCTGTCCGGATTATCACCCTTATTGTTATAATTATTTGACGTTCTAACACCTGACGTCAACTGGCTGACTATCGCCATTGAAGAGACGACCACTGACTAGATCGGTCGCATTTTTTTGTTACGTCTTTTTTGTAAATCATTTTAGTGAAGCCTGTGCCCCAAGAGGCCCGGGACTGTACAGCGCAGTGGACGCTTACGGCTGCCCCCCGGATCCTTCACTTGATTTGATAATTAAAGTTTATCATTTTTAATGGTTGGGCACAACGGATAAATTTGTCGTGCTTGACGCTGATCTGAGGTAGCCTTTTAATTACTTTTTGATTTAGCCCACTTTCTTTATGGCTCAAGGGCGCAAACATGTTGTGGATATAACTCCTACGAACCAGTAATGCAAATAGTAATAAATTGTCAATTTCAACATTAAATATTGCACAAAAGCTAAAAAGAACCATTATAGTGTGAGAGAGGGGGCTGATTCGCTGACCAAACTCCTCGGGTTTTCCAGCGTAGTTGGTGCAGGCATAGTGCCTAGTCATTCGGATTGGGCAATCATTATCCAAGTTGGACGATAAACCCATTGCAGTTCATTTCCGTTTGACTTCCTATAATACGCAAAGAAACAAGTCACCTACATACATTTTGTCCATACAGCAGTGCAATGACAATGCCGAAATAACGATATCAATGGCCTCCATACGTTAGCGCTACAAGCGAATAAGTAATTAACAACCTGATTTCTCCCCCATCTTGGATCTCTCATTATGTTTATAACTGGAGCAAGCATCCTAGACCACTCAAATCAGGGTAACTGTTACTCTTTATGTTTGTATTGTGAATAGCCCGTACCTCTTCACCAGTAGCTCTGGCCATCCGATAAATAACGTCATAGCTGCAAGAAACACGACCCTCTCGATTTTAAGTCATGAACAAAGTATACAGTTTAGAGGCAGATTTAACGGAAATACATTGTAGATAATTGCTGATTGTCAAATGCTTTAAAATAGCATTTTGTTAATTACATGTAATTGAGTATTCATTTCGAAAATGTGCAACTGCATATGTGCCCCCCCCCCTCTTCCTGTCCTAGTCGGACAGAGATAGAGCCCTGCCAATATTTATACACAACGATCGTTTAAAAACAAATGTGAAAGTACACTTTTATACAAGTACTAACATACATAATAGTATGTAATTGGACTGCTTTTTTTTTATATCTAAACAGTTTTATATCATTTTATACGTTTTTATAACATATATGTTTTTGTACTACGCATTGAGATCGTTTTGATGATGTAATGCGTATAATAAGAAATAAATATTATTATTATTGTACTCTGCTAAATTAGCCAAACATACCTCCAAGTAGCAGCAAGACCAATGGACTGTGGAAAGGCTGTAGCATTGTGTCCAACTGAGCCATACAGACATTCTGTGTCCCACTGATAATGTCCGATACCTAGCCGTGATATATTGGGCGATGATCCATTCACCCCTGAACCTCCTCGGGCCATTTGAAGGGCCATCTCTTCAATGGATAGTCTATCCACCAAATCATCCACCCGAGCATCCCAAGATAGGGACACATTTCTAAATGGGTAATCCTGAAAAGACCATTCTACAAGAAGACACAGACAAATCAACCTTACTGTTAAATACATTCTGTTAGATGTGAAATGAAGTTGTTAATCAGTTTATCTAGACTTTCTATTTTCGATTACGCTTAGATAATTCCAGACAGCTTACCTATTGATAGCCAGAATGCCAGGGAAAAAATTCTAAATGTATAATCCTGGGCTGAAAACTATACAACGAAGCATTAAAAGAATGGCCCTGCCGAGCAAATACATTGCAATAGTTTGTAAATGCATTCTTCGACCGAACATTCCCCAAATAGTAAGCGTGTATGCGTTGGCATTTCTTGCAATGGTGATATAAATAAAATAAAACCAAGTACGAACAATTCAAACCATTAGACAAAATTTGAAGTCCTTTAAAACGGTATAGGCAAAATAGTGTAATCAGGCAAAATAGTGTAATCAGATCATGGATTGTTCACTGTGTACACAATACACGACAAACAGTAGTAACAGGTGTCCGAAAAAGTAACCTTACCCTGCCTGACGCCACACCCGCCATAGCTGCATACAACCTATTTGGCGAAATCTCTGTAAAATAGCGTGATTGGCCAATGGACTATCGGTATGCAAAATGCGCGGGATGAACAGGGAGATAATATACGCGTCAATTAAAAATATATATAGAATAATATAGCTAAAAGGACATGTTGTATTTAACAATCATCAAGTCAATATGACGGCCATAAAACTTTTTAAAGGTTTTAATAAGTTTAGTTCGCAAGTATCCCTGTAGTTGAAGCTTAGATGACAAATGCTTCGATCTACTTTAAAATCAGAACAAAATGAACAAGCTCTCGCGTGGAGCAAAATCAAAACTATGATTTTTTAAAGGGGGTATTACAATTCTAAACAAGCAAATAAGCCGAAATAATTTCATATTCATATGATTAAAAAAAATCCAATTATCAAAAATCAATTCTTTATAAAGCTTCTTGAAAATCACAAAACGGGCCAGTGAAACCAAATATAACACAAACAAGTCTATATCTAATCTAATAACCCTATCCTGTTTTTTTAATATGAACCTTGATTGAAAGTCGAATAATAGATAAGACATAATGCTGTGTCTGACATCAGTTGGACGATCTCGGCTGCGAAAAATGGCCCAACTCTAAACAACAGGATGAAAAACAAATACGTATGTAAATCAAAGATACTGTATGGCTACTATTTTAAAGATGCATTATTCAAGAGTTAAAATACAGATCTTTCGTTTGGCCTGGAATGTTACATAAAGCGTTGTATATTTATTTACATGCCAAGTTAATAATCCACCCTCTAGAGTCTAGAACATCGGATTTTCAACAGATATAAAAACGATTGGCGGATAAGGATTTAAATAAACATTGGATAATCGAGACTTTGTTTATTGTCGTAACACCAGTAGCAATGACAACCGAGACTACACTGTTAATCTAAAGTAATTTGTTTGAAATTTTCAACATATTCCTACTTCATTATCTTTTGTTTGAGTTTTATACCGAGTATATCTCTTTGTCTAAATCTTACCTAATGCATCATTACTAAAACTACATTTCCAGCAATGGAAGCCAATCTTAATTTGCCATTTTATGGTGACTGGACGTATTGGAGTGAGCACAATACAAGCAATATCCACTACTATCTAGAAAATATCTAGATGTCACACCCCGCGATACACTTATATTGAACAAAGCTCTATTTGGTTGTAATCCGTCAACCGATTCAATGACGGCGAAAGGTAAATATGACACATGGCCCTTGCCAAAACGACAGTGAAGAGGATAGTTAGTAAAAAAAAATTGTTTTTCATAACAGTCATCAATGTTATTAATCTGATTTGTACAGGTAATATAATTTGGCGAGACAGCTGCAAATTGAAATGCCAGATTGCTTCGTATTTAGGTAACAGAAAACAATAAATAGATGAAGAATAACAAAGCATCTGTCCCAGTAAGTTAAACCTAGCGTTTATAATGTGAAGCTGCTATATGAAAATGAGTTTGCAGCTTCTATATGAAAATGAGTTTGCTGCAAAAGTTTTTTTTATAATATTAGCTAGATGGTAAATGTACCCGAATACATTCCTGGAGGTATAGAGGTCCCTTTTGTGTTAACTATATGCTATTACATAGGAGTTGTTCGAACAACAGGAATTTGCTTAGTCGTTTACATCGGAATATACGCGTATATTTTCGGCGTATACCTGTTGCAGGAAGAAGTAAATTTCATGAGATGAGTAGAACAGGGGGCATTTGTGTTGGAAAAAGTTCGGTTCAAACGTTCTAAACATTGATGGACATATCTCTAGACATGGAAGATTATTCTAGATTCTCATGAACAGTGATTTCCAGTTACACCCCCCCCCCATATTTGAATGAGCCGACTCAAAGCCTGACCTTCACGCAACCATGCTTCACACCTCCGCAAGTAGAAACCAAGCCAGAGTGTTTCTTCTTCTGAATCCATTCCGTTCGGATATGGATGAGGGTCCAAAATCATTGGGGAAAATAACTGACTAGGCCAGTATACCTACGTATAGTACATGCCGTGTAAACTTCCGTGTCCGAATACCGTTTACCGAATACTCTATGTAATAGCAGCGTTAATGAACTATATACTAGTATAATGACCATGCTACACAAGCATGATTTGACTTATCTACCCAAGGCCATACTTAAACATAGATAAAACGAGATGGGACAAGTAACCTTGCTTTAAATGGGATAGAATATATATAATATATATTCTGACCTACATAATTCAAGGTTTAGTTGGTACCATATATTATAGAGAGAATCATATTGTGACTGATAGATCTATCCTTCATTATCAAAAATGGCATAATCGTTGAAGACTCACCGTGTGCTATATGCTATCATCTGAACGGTTTAAGAAACAAACTATCCGCAGCTTACACGCCTCGTTGTGATTTTTAACTATATGTTTTGGTGTAATCGATGCCCGAGTCATGTGTCAACATCAAAGAACTTATTATATCACAACACCATTGATATTAAAAACAAGAAATATTATCTAATCAAGTATAGAATATTATTAACCAGCGGCTGCCAGGCAGGATACGCCCACATTTTCGAGAGATGGATAGAGAACAAGCAAAACCGAAAGTGATTTTTCCTACAATCAAAGTCCATAATTCATAAAGTTACAATTTGATATGCGCAAATATCGAAAGTATCAAGATATTTAGGTTATAAACACGCAATTTAAGTTTCATCAAAATCGAAATTAAAATTGTGACCTCCACAGGGTCCACAACCTTGAAATTCCATTTTATAACAGTATTTGCGTACAAACAGCAGCCATTTTGTATTGTAATTTTGGTCCTATTTTCCCGATATTTGAACTCAACCTTCCTTAGCTTGTAACGGTGATATAATCAAACGATTTTTCAAATCGGATAATAATTGTGACCTCGAGAGGAACCACAAGCTAAACAAAGGCGATTTTGCGTATAATCAGGGGCCATAATTCAGGACGTTACGTACGATATGCGCAAATATCGAAAGGAACCAAGATCTTTGGGTTATATCCATGCATTTCAAGTTTCATCAAAATCAAATTAAAATTGTGACCTCTACAGGGTCCACAACATTGATATACCATTTTAAACAGTATTCGCGTACGATCGGCGGCCATTGTGTATGGCAATTTTGGTCCGATTTTCCCGGAATTTGAACTCCACCTTCCTTAGGGTGTAACGGTGATATAATCAAACGATTCTTTAAATCAGATAATAATTGTGACCTCCAGAGAGACCACAAGCTAAACAAAGGCGATTTTGCGTATAATCAGGGGCCATAATTCAGGAAGTTACAATCCGATATGCGCAAATATCGATAGAAACCAAGATCTATGGGTTATAACCACGCATTTCAAGTTTCATCAAAATTGAATTAAAATTGTGACCTCTACAGGGTCCACAACCTTGATATACCATTTTTAACATAACATAACACAACACAGTTCTATGGATAACAATCACTATATTATAAACACACGACGTTTCGACAAGAATTCACTGGTCGTTATCAAGCATACAATTACAAATGTGGTAAGAAATTGTGACAGTGTTATATATAGGTACACGGAACAATAATTAATAAGGGAAACCATAAGTTAACAATTATGAAACCCTAGCTTAATTGGTTATCAAAGTAAGTATACTTAGATTAATTAATTATGATATTACATGGTGTAGTAACAACAGCGGGTCAAGGATTAAAGAGGAATTAATGAAAACATGGTTGATAGACTGAAACCTACTAGGTGAAGCCATAAGATATGTATCTGGACATCAAAGATCTTAATGGAAATGGTGAAAAAAACAAATTAATTATTCTGATATTCATATGGGACTTATTTTGACATGAAAATAGTGTAGCATAATATACATAAAAAATAAAACTGATGAATCAAGAGACATCGTATACACATAACAGCTTATTTTGAGCTTATAGTAAATTATATAATGATAAAAAGAAAGTCTTTCTTATGATGTGACACAGTTCTTGGAATTAGTTATTGTTCAAAATTAAGGGGTCATAGGCTTTGGGTAGGTAGATACCAACATCTAGGTTGAGCTCAGGCCGGTTTTTCTTTATGTGGATAGCTTCAAGTATCCGTCTTGGCTTCTTGTTGGATTGGTTTCTCTCTAGAATTTTTACATCTGACCAGTTAATGCTGTGTTGTCTGTTAGCTTTTAGGTGTGCGGCTACGGCTGATTTATTCGAGACAGCTTTAGACTTGTGTTCAGCTATTCTTATATTCAGAGGTTCTTCGTTTCTCCGACGTAGGGCTCTCCGCATGAGCAGTCTATTTTATAGACGCAACCTTTTGGTGGAGCAGGGGATGTGGGGTTCAGTTTGCCATTCGCCCGTAGGTGATCTTTAATCGTTTCATTTTTAGTAAATATGGTTTCTATTCCAGCCTGTTTCAATAAACGTTGGATTTGGTATGTGAGTTTACCATTGAATGGGATAAACACTTTTATTGGTAGTTGATCTGGTTTGGTTTATTTGGTTTATCCTGTTGATGTAGGGTTTTGTTGATAACGTTGTTGACAAGTTGTTCAGGGTATCCGTTCAGAGTAGTAAATACAGTTTTAAGGTGTTGAATTTCAGCTGGTAAGTTTTCTTCATGACAGATATTAATTGCGCGTCTAGTTAGAGTGGAAATAGTAGATATTTTGTTGCTGGTAGGTTGGTTCGATTTGAAATGAGTATATTGGTCGGTATGTGTCGGTTTACGGAACACGGATGTCTTGAGGTTACCACCGTCGTTTTTAACAGTATTCGCGGCCATTTTGTATGGTAATTTTGGCCCGATTTTTCCGAAGTTTGAACTCGACCTTCCTTAGGGTGTAACGGTGATATATTCGAACGTTTTTTTTTAAATCGGAGGTACCACAAGCTAAAATAGGTGATTTTTCGGACAATCAGGGGCAATAATTCAGGAAATTACGTTCCGTAAGGCGCAAATATCGAAAGAAACCAGGATCTTAGGGTTATAAACATGAATGTAAAGTTTCATCAAAATCGGTTCAAAATTGTGACCTCTATAGGGCCCACAAGCTAAAAACATGATTTTTCGTACAATCAGGGGCCATAATCCATGAAGTTTTGATCCGATACATGCCAATATCGAAAGCAGCCGAGATCTTTTGGGGATAAACCTATATTTTAAGTTTCGTCAAAATCGGACAAGAATTGTGACCTGTAGAGAGTCCACAAACAATTGTGGACGGACGGACGGACAGACGGACAGGGGCGACGACATAATACGTCCACATGAAAATGTGGGCGTATAAAAATACCCGAGTAATTTATTCCCGAGGATATCAAAGTATCTTTTTAGTACATTAGAGCCAACTGATTGTTTCTGGTTTGGTTGTTGACCACCAACGTAACTATTTATTCTTCCTGTAATACTATAGCAACATAAATCATATTAAAACTGATTCTGTCTTTTATTTTGATGATTCATAAGGAATGTTATACCCTCATTTCACTTGGCCACGGAAAACTTGCGACTTTCTTTTCACCCCGTATGGCTCCGCCAGCAAGCGCAGTGAATCCGTAGTCATTCCTCGTCGTCTACTTGTAGAAGCGGCGAATTAATCGCGGTTTGTTTGCGGACTTACCGGGGGGAAAAAAATCAGGGTATAGAATCCGTGGAAAAGCCGACCTCCATTTATAGATATTTCTACCTCGACGGCAGAGAAAAACAATCACGGGAAAATTGCGGAACACATGGGAATGAGCACGGAAGAGATAAGGATAATTTGCAGTAGCGGAATAACTGCGGTATCTGGCGATACTAATCCGTTTGGCACGGTAAAACTGCAGAAGTGCGGACGATCTTCGGCAACAGCGTCTGGTCTCTGATCAATCACGATGTACCTGCGAAAAAATTGGTAAGAGCACATGCTTGCTGTTTTGTAGAGGTAAGCACATTATACCATGGATGACCCTAACGACGACACGAAACTGCTCAACTCCTTGCTGCTGCATCATTAATACAGCAGGTTGAAACAAGAAGTTCAACTCCGAGAAAAAAGCAACCAAGAAGAAGGGCATACACGCTTAAACGCTTTTGGGTGCGTTCGTAGTTGAGAGTGGAGCGAAGAATAGGTATCGGTAACTTTGAAATCTGATCAAAGAGCTCCGTTTTGAAGACAAGCAGTCGTTATTCGACTACATCGGGGTGCCACCTAACCTGTTTGATGAGTTTCTGAGCACCGTATCTCCTAGACTTACCAAGAAGGATACCAACTTTACTCAAGCTTGCTGTGACAATGCGTCACCTGGCTTCTGGTGACACGTATCCTTCTCAGGCTGTAATCGACAATTACAAAGACAAGGTGATACAGCGTCCATATACTGAGCAGTAATGGAGATCCCTCAGTTGGGACTTCCAAGACAGATGGAACATTCCTCATGCAGTAGGAGCTCTAGATGGGAAGCACGTTCCCATTAGAAAACTACCATCTTCTGGAAGCCTCTACCACAACTACGAGGGATTTTTCTCTACTATCTTGTTTGCATTGGTAGACGATAATTACAGATTCCTGTGGGTATACGTTGGTGGTATGGGGCACATGTCCGACGCTCAAATATTTAACGCCTCAGAACTGAAAGAAAGCGTCGAAGAAGAAGTACCCCATGAAGCCATAGTCCAGACGGGGACTCACAGAAGAAGAATTAGCTTACAACTACGGGATATCTAGAACAAGACGAGTCGTCGAGAACGCCTTCAGCATCTTAGCAAATCGCTGGCAGTTCCTTCTCACAACATTGCAGCAGGGCCCAGATGTCGTCAGAACTATGGTTGAAGCTTCTACCTGTCTTCACAACATAAGGAGGACAAGATACACTAGACTTCACGATTCAGTTTTCGACAGAGAAGACGAGGACCACAATATTATCCCGGGGCAGTGGCGTCAGACAGTCAACATGCATGATCTCGCAGGAGTGGTTGGTCCCAACAGAGACTCTGTAGAGGCAGTGGGAGTACCGCAAACTTTATTTTAACAGCGGAGTCGGACAAGTCTCTCGTATTGGCAACACACAGATTAACACTGAGTAAAGTGCAAGTGACCATTATGACAGTTTACGCTGTTATTAAATTATCTGAAACATTCGCTGTTTTATGTTTTAACATCTCAACTCGGGGCAAACATAATAAACAATACAATACTGAAGTAATGCAAACTCTTGGTACCTTCGAAGCCTACATGAAATGCTACTGCTGCTGCTTGTGTGTACTGGTGTCGATGTAGGGGATCTTTACCTTCCCCTTCTATTAAACATGCCACGAAATGGGGAATTAAGAATAATAACCAAAAAATACTAAGGATTTATAAGCAAAATTAATGTATACTAACCACTCACAATGTAATAAATATAGTTGATAAAACAACAATTACTTGGCTAAAAGATTCGTATCAACATGTGTAGAAATGATAGAGCATGATCTTAAACAAAGTGATGACAAGTTAAAGGTATGAACTTGATCGTGTAAATTTCCAACAATGCCTATATTCATTAGTTTAGTCGGTTCGGAACGATTCCGGTCCAAAGCTGCGTTCGTTGCTTCACCCACTGGTTTTTAATTCTGTCAGTTTCTTCTCTAGGTCGACACCGGTCATGATCAATTTGATGCCTCGTTTCAAACCAAATATCTGGCGTGCGATACTTGAGTTCTTTGTAGGTTTGCGAGTTTGTTCTCGCCATCTCGTAGAAGACGGACTACTCTTTATTAAGACTCCATTTCGCCTTTAACGTTTGGGTTAAGAACGTCGAAGGAATCGGGTCTTATCGAACCAAACCATAACGCCCACAGTATGCTTGTACTTGTATAAGTACTGTTATATTTTTAGTGTAAAAATCAACACCTGTTAAGATGTAGACCATTCTAAACGGCTCATGATAAGAAATTCTAGTAATAAAAACTGTGAACATTTGACATATTTTATTGTTAGTACAATGGCTTTAATGCACACGTTCGTCTTACTTTTACTGGTAGAGTTTTCTTTGCAGGATTTTCCCTTTAAAGATACTAGTTTATCATGGGACGTTCGTGTGAATGATTTGGTAGGACGACTAACTGTGGACGAAATGGCCATGCAGATGGCCAGAGGTGGCCAAGGTGTAAATGGTCCAGCTCCAGCTATATCAAGATTAGGCATAGGACCTTACCAGTGGGATACAGAATGCTTACATGGAGCAACGTGGCATAAAGGGGCTACAGCATTTCCACAAGCAATTGGGATAGCCGCCACATGGAGGTATTGACATAATATTGAAACTTTACAAATTATCATTAATAGTCGATTTTTTTTCTGATTAAAATATGAAATTTACAACATATTAATGGATAAGTCTATCCCGGAATTGGCCCTTATCAACGTTGTATTAAATATCCCTAATTATTCAAAACATTGCCTCGCATGATATTGCATACGTATTCCGGAATGGTGGTCTAGTGAATTTATTTCTACAGTTTTGATTTTGTTGTTCAGTAAGGTAATCCATTTAAAAAATATATTTTACAGTCATGACGAAGTATACAGATTGGCTGAAGTAGGCGGAGAGGAAGTGCGAGCTTTTCACAACGACGCTGTCAAACACAATAAATACGATTCGATTACTGGAGCTAGCTGTTACGCACCGGTTATTAATATAATGAGAGACCCTCGGTGGGGAAGAAACCAGGTATAGTAACATCGGCTAACGTGTCGTTATATGTTCATATCCGTCTAATTGTACTATTCATAGATATACTGACTTGAATGGAAATACCGGCGAGACATAATTAGACAAGACAATCAACCACAGCCTTACTTATAGTCGTTAATAATAATAATAATAATAATCTCGTTCTTTTAACGAGGGCAGCAAATTAAGCCTGAGGCTTGTTTCCAATTTGGCCTTTGGCACAGATCGTGCGAATGATTTCGAACATTACTGCCGAAAGAAACCGAAGAACTCCGGGAAACCTGCCTGATCGGACGGGAGACCGAATATCCCTCTCACTTACACCGATAAAGTTCTTGCTCTGAGCTGGGATTGAACCCTCGATGCATTGATGAGAAGCCTCCTCTCTATCGCCACGGCTATCCGACGTTTACATATCTAGCATATAAGAGAGAGAGAGAGAGAGAGAGAGAGAGAGAGAGAGAGAGAGAGAGAGAGAGAGAGAGAGAGAGAGAGAGAGAGAGAGAGAGAGAGGGATTCACATTTCTTAAAAAATGAGTAACATTACGACGTGTTCTTAAGAATATTTTTTTTTTTTTTTTTTTTAAATAACTTTTATTCAAAAAAAAATATAACATAACAGGTACATCACATCATACAGTATATTACATTTTGGGTTCATCATTACATTTTTTGCACATAATAATTATATATTATACAATTTAAAAAAAAACATACAAAAAAAAACATTTATTTAACATTCATTTTATTGTTGTCATGTTTATCTTTAACATTTGTGTGCAGGGGATACGTTATTTTTCTATTATTCTAAGAGATTACTGTTTGTTATGTGTTATTATAATTAGCTTGGTTTTCCCCTAATATGTGTTATCTCCCCTTAAGGAGGTCAGAGTCTTGACCCTTTTAGCAGCTTGTTGGTACGTATTAGGGGAATATTTTAAGCTTTTAAGCGGTGGATTAAAAGTACTGATCCTTTCCACGAAAAAAAATCGAAAGATGAAAGGACTTAAGTACCTTTAGTCACCGTTCTTTTTATATAATTTAACAACAGTAATTGGTTATTTCATTTGTGTTTGGGTATGCGGTAAAAATATCCATTTATTAAGTATTTTCTCATTAGTTTTAAAAATTTCCAGCTCTAAGGATTTTCGACTTTGTAAAAATTCTCTGTATCTTTCGCAGGTAGGAATAGTTGCTTCTACTTTTGTTTTATATACGTAATATTTAGTTAAAAATATTATTTGATTTACAAAAGTCCATTTGTGAATATTGTCAAAAACTGATTTATAATAATAATAATAATAATAATTTATTCATAGAGCGCCTATAATCCAATACTTAGATTGCTCTATGGCGCTATTACATTATTGTAAAAGTATAAAATATAAAACATCTCAATAATAAGAACATTGCACAATAAGAATAAAATATGGTATACAATAATAAAAAGTAAACCCTGAAAAAAGCTTAAGCATTTAACAATTAAAATGGCTTTTAAAAAGGTGGGTCTTTAACTTTTTCTTAAAAACAGGCAGGGAAGGGGAATCTTTAATTTCAGAAGGTAACTTATTCCATAGTTTAAAAGCAGCAAAACTATAAGACCTTTCCCCAAATGAGGATTTTGCATGGTAGGGCATTAGCAAGTTTTTGTTTTGTGATCTAAGTGTGCGTGTAGGAATATATGGGGTCACTAGTTGTTTGAGGTAGTCAGGTGAGTCTTCAATATTAATGACAGCGTATGTTAGAGAGAGTATTTTAAATTCAATTCTGCTAGTAACTGGCAGCCAATGCAGTTGGTGTAAAATAGGGGTGATGTGTTCACAAAGTTTAGTTCTAGTAATGACTCGAGCGGCTCTGTTTTGAATTTTTTGTAATCTATTTAGCTGAAGAGAAGGCAAGTTAAACAATAAAGAATTACGATAATCAAGGCGGGAGGTTACAAGTGAGTTGACAAGCATTTTAGAAGTATCAGTATCAATAAAGTTTCTCATGCGACCTATATTATATAGTTGAAAATTGGCGGATTTACACATATTCGACACATGTTCTTTCATGTCAAAATTTTTCCCAAATTTAACACCGAGGTTCCGTGCACTGTTACTTGGATGTATGACAGCACCACCCACTTTAACATATTTTGTAATAATTGATGAGAGTCTATGATCGGTTCCTATTTTTAATAATTCAGTTTTATCATCGTTTTGTTTTAAAAAGTTGTTTTTCATCCAGTTTTTTACATTATTAATACACTTCTCCAACTTAATGATTTGTTTACTTTCGTTGTCGGGTGTTACAGCCACATACAGTTGTGTGTCGTCTGCGTATATATGATAGTCTAAATTGTGATCTCTAAGAATTTTACCAAGTGGGCAAGTATAAGCCGTAAATAATAACGGACCGAGTACTGATCCTTGCGGAATTCCATATTTTATGTCTACTGGTTTTGATGACTGCTTATTTATGACAACAGACTGTTTTCGTGAAGTGAGATATGATTCAAACCATTTCAGGGCATAGCCAGTAATTCCAAAATAATCTTTTAAACGTGTAAGTAGAAGTGCTTGGTCGATGGTATCAAAAGCAGCACTTAGGTCAAGAAGAACAAGAAAAAAACACATTTTTATTATCTAGAATAATTAAAATATCATTTTGCACTCGGAGTAAAGCCGTTTCTGTACTATGGAGTTTTTTGTATGCGGATTGAAAGGGTTCGTCCAGATGCTGAAATTTTAAATGATCTTTAAATCTAACAGACACTGCTTTTTCCACAAGTTTAGATAAAAATGATAGGTTAGATACTGGCCGATAATTTTTGAAGATGTTACTGTCTAAAGTACTTTTTTTGATTAAGGGAAAAACTAAAGCTATTTTTAGAACATCAGGGAAGGTACCAGTTGATAATGATGTATTTACAATATAAGTAAGAACAGGACACAGTTCGTCGATGCACAGTTTCAGAAGCGGTGATGGAAGCGGATCTAACTCGCATGTCGAGGACGATGATTTGGCAACGAGTTGCTTGATTTCTTTGTCTGATGTCGGGGAAAATTCTGACATAACTTGAGAAGGTGGTGATATAACAGATAGACATATTGTCTCGGAGTTATTGTCTGTTTCAAGTTCAGTCCTAATATTATCAATCTTGTCACTAAAATATTTAGAAAACTCTTCAGCAAGGTCAGCATCATGGGTGTAATCTGGTAGTATTTGTTGATTATGCGGTTTCAGGATACTATTGACTATGTTTTGAAGTACTTTTGGGTTATCCTTATTAACATTGATTTGTTCTAAAATATAGTCTTTTTTTACTCTACCAATCAAATTATTTGTTTTGTTCCGCGCTTGAGTATATAGCTGTCTATTAATCTCAAGATTAGAATTTCGCCAAAGCCTTTCCATGGACCGTCTATGGATTTTACTCTGTCGAATTTCATCAGTAAACCATTTACGATTTGGTCGAATAGTAAATTTGGCATTTTTAATGGGAGCATGGTCATCCAGAATATTTCTTAGAGTGTCATTATAAAGATTAATTTGTTGATCGATATTTGCTCTGTCGAGTTCCTTTAATATTTTAGAGTTAATAATATCTGATCGAAAATCTTCAATGTTAATATTACGTATTTTTCTATATGTAATTGTCTGTTGTTTAGGTACGGGTTTTTTTATCTTGAGCTTAGTAAATATGCTAAAGTGGTCTGAGACCAGGTCATCACAAATATGGACATCTTCCACAGTGTCGTCTAAAACCCTAGTTATCATCACTAAATGACCCTTTCTGTGCGTACTGCCAGTAGTATGCTGTTTAAGATTAAATGAATCTAAAATATCATAAAATTTATTTGATATGCTACACTTGACATCATCGAGATGTAGATTTAAATCCCCAACAAGTAGTAAACGAGAAGATGAGTCAAAAGTTTCGTACAGTAGATCAGTGAATTCACTGAGAAAAACATCACGACTGGATGAAGGTGGACGGTATAAACAAACCATTCTAAGGACTTCATTGAACATTTTACAAGTATGTCAAGGTGCTCAAAAGACGTGAAAGGACCAAGGGGCTGATTTTTTGATGTTTCTAGTACCGATTTATGAAAAACAGCTAGTCCGCCTCCTCTACGACCTATTCGATTTTCAGTAACTGCAGAATAATTTGATGGCAAAAGTTTGTGTAGAGTAACCGTATCATTTGGTTTAAGCCATGTTTCAACGGCTACAAATATGTCCAAATCATTATCTAGCAAATATTCCTGAAGTTCTTCAGTTTTATTCCTAATTGACTGACAATTTAAAACACAGAGATTAAATGAATTTAGTACATTACCAGACTTTTCACTACTTTTTGTATCAATAGATCTGAGGTTATTATGGTTAACACCCCTGTCTTTTCTTGTTAGTCTAGGTTTATTAGTTACCCTTATTTTAGGTTGTATAACTTCAAACGAAGTAAAAATATTTTCTTTGGTGTTTACTATAAGATCTGAAAACTGTTCAATGTTGTTTTTCATCCTGTGATCTATAAACTGTAGGTTTTTATTCAAGCTGATTAGTTTTTCTCTACAATAGGTTATCATGATTATTACTCACTTCATGAACTCACCACACTTTTGTTATTTTAAAATTTGCAAATTGTACAAAATCTAAAACACTTCCAATAGAAATTTTTGTATAAAAATGAGCCAATGTAACTCCCCAAGTCACAAGTAAAAGATAGTAGCTAAAATCAATTTAAATCTATTAAAATTATAAGAAAAACCAGAGAGCAAGACACAGTGCAACCACTAGGCAGCCATCTTGATCATATGCTTTATCTAGGCAACCGAGGTGAATTTCCTTGTGTGTTATAGTTATGTTAATATTTGCTTTTGTAAGGATTTCATACATTTCGTTCCATATCCGTTGCGTGTAAGTACAGTATATAAACAAATGATTTACAGTTTCAATATCTGAAAGACAGAAGGAACACAGGGTTGATTCCGTTAATTTTAATTTACACAGTAATTTATTTGTGTAAATTATTTTATGGATGTACTTATACTGAAAGTTCTGTAATTTAGAGTTAGCATTTACATTGTGGGCTAATTTGAACATCATTTGTATATCATTTTCCCCAAATTGGTGTATATTTAGTTCTTTTTCTCATTTAGTAATCGATTTTGCTTTTTCGTATTTAGCTAACACCAAGTGGTTATATATGTCTTTAGCAGTTATATTTATTAAATCTTTTTGATACCATGCTTTCATATTTCTGTTGATTTCGTCTATAGCTTTGTTATCTGTTCTATTTGGCGTATCATTTTGATTCATTTGGGTTTTAAGCATTTTTTTAATTACTAACTTTGTATTATTTACATGAAATTTGTCATTCTCATCTTTTATATGTAAGTTCGCTTTATTTCCGATAAAATCATGTAGGTAGATTATTTTTCCTTTACCAAATATTTTCTCATACCTATGATTACAGATCCTATTTTTTAGATTTTTATTGTTACCAACTAGTTGATTTTTTAAAGGTATTGAAAAATCGATCTTTTGTGTATAAATCTTGTGCCAGTTACTAAACAGTTCCTGATAAAACGGCGATAAACATTTTAGTTTAGGTATGTAATTGCATGCTGGTAAAATATCAACCTCATACTTATTTGCTATAAATTCAAAGGTAGTTTTCCAAGTTTGTTGTCTGGATGTATATATCTTTTTAACCAAAAAATGCTCCTGGCTGTCATCATTTCTTGGAGACTAATCATATTTAAACCTCCATTTTCTATGTTTTGACTAATCGTATCCCTTTTAATTTTATCTGGGCCATTCCATAAGAACTTGTAAACGATTGTATTAAATTTGTTGATAATATAACCAGGGACAGCTAGAGCTGATGCTGGGTATAATATTTTTGATAAACAGAAAGTTTTAATAACCTGGATTTTACCTATTAACGTAAGGTATCTTTTCGACCAAGTTCTTAATATTCTTTCAATCTCGTCCAATTGGGTTTCAAAATTTTCTCTATCGGTCGTGTTTGTATCCTTTGAAAAGACAATTCCTAATATTTTTATGTTGTTATTTTTACAAATGAAACCAATACTTTCCACATCAGTTTGAAAATCCAAGCTTCCGCTGTTTAGATCTATAGCTTCTGTTTTAGTTACGTTTATCTCTAAACCGGGCACTTTGCTAAACTTTTTTAGAACTTCGTATAGATGTCTTGCTGATTTAAAAACCCTCAAAAAACAGGTCACGTCATCGGCAAAGGCAAGTAATTTGATAGTTTTTTGACCAAAATGTATTCCTAAAATATTGTTATTATTTCTTATGAAGTTGCATAAGGTTTCAATCACCAGATTAAATAAAATCGTACTACTCGGGTCTCCTTGTCGTACTCCTCTCTTTATTGGAAAATATGCAGTTGTGGAGCAATTGTTTATTACACAACCGTTAACGTTGTTGTACAGAGTTTGTATAAATCTGATAAAATTACATTTTATACCATATGCTTTAAGACAGTTTATCAAAAATTTGTGGCTTGTGCTATCAAAAGCTTTCTTGAAATCCAACGCTAGAAGGAAACCTGTTATTAAATTTGCCAGATAGAAAGAGTCACCAATTGTACGAATATTTTCTTGAATGTGTCTGTCCGGGATGAAAGCTGTTTGATTCTCATGTATCAGTGAACCAATAAAAGGTTTTATTCGAGTGGATAAGACCTTACTTATTATTTTGACGTCACAGTTTATTAAGGTGATAGGCCGCCAGTTACTTAGCAAGCTTCTATCTTTACCGGGTTTTGGAATTAATTTAATTGTTGATTGTCTTTGGGACGCAGAGAGTGTTCTGTTTTCAAAACTATAATTAATGGAGTCTAGAACATAATTTTTAATTAGTGGCCAATACGCAGAGTAAAATTCTGCCGTTAGTCCGTCATTTCCAGGGGATTTGTTTCTTTTAAATTCTCTAATTGCTCGAATGCATTCATTTTCATCTATTTTGTTTTCTAAACTATCACTCTGATAATCATCTAGTTTTGGCAAATTTTGATTTATGCTGGTAAATTCGTTATTTTCTACATTAAAGTATTCATCACACGATGCATATAGGTTTTTATAATAATCATGAATTTCTTTCAATATTTGCTTTGGGGAAGTTATTTCGTAACCTTGATCCGTTTTAATTCGGTTAATAATTGTTTTTTTCTGTCGCTGTTTTTCTAAGTTTAAGAAAAATTTAGTATTTTTTTCTCCCTCGCCATACCACAATATTTTCGATCTCAGAATAGCCCCACGTGTTTCATCCTCATATATTTTGTCTAATTTATTGACTAACGTTTGATACTCTGAGTTTTTTATGTTATCTAACAGTTGATTTTCAATGTTTTCCATCTGTCCTATAATTTCTTCTTTTAGCTTTCGTTTAATACCTTGTTTTTTCTTACAATAAATGATAGTATTGGATTTTATTTTAAATTTTATATAATCCCAACGTCCGCACCAATCTTTTTCATCATGAAATTCCTTTTCCCACCTCCTTATTGACGTTTTAATATATTCGTAGTAGTTCTTGTCGGAAGTTAGGCTTTTATTAAAGATCCATTGACCTTTTCCTCGTACATTTTCAGCCATTTTTAATTTTAGTACTATCGCTGAGTGGTCACTTATTGTGTTAACTTTCATTGAGCATTCTTCAACATAATTTTGAAAACAATCTGTGATTAGCCAATAGTCAATCCTACTTTGAATAAGAGGTTTTGACTGCCTCCAGGTGTATTTCTTTAAACATGGGGTTTTTATTCTAAATATATCTATCAGTCCGAAACTGTGTATTATTTTGTCAATTGTGTATCTACCGTTTTTCTTAACTTTATAATTGCCTCCCGCCCGATCTATATTGACATCCTTAAATTTGTTAAAGTCCCCCCCTACGATAAAAACATCAGGTTTTAAATCATTTTCTAATTTTAACATTAATTCATGTAAACGAGTAAAATATTTATATTGTTCAGAATCAGTATTCGGGCTGTACGTATTTATAAGAATATAATTTGTACTATTTATATTTATTATAACACATGTGTAATAACCTTTTTCGTCTGTTATTTCACTAACAATATTTACGTCGCATGTGTCTCGAAATAAAATAGCTGTGCCTGCCGAATTGCTTTTACCGTGTGAGTAGACTATGTGACCTCCCCAGTCTTGCAACCAAACATTTTCTTCAGTTTTAGTACTGTGTGTTTCTTGTAAGAAAAAAATATCAACATTCTGTTCTTTTAGCCAGATAAATAGTTTAACGCGCTTAAATTTAGTGATAATAATTTTAGATCAGCCATTTTGAGCTGTTTTTGGCAATACCATTGTATATTTATAATAATGCGTATCCGCTGCAAACAAATGATGATATACTGATTTAAAAATAATCTGTCTAACATATATAATAGCACGTGCAAAAATCACGAATGTACAGTTTACTTTAACATAGTTACTACATAAAATAATCCCAAAAGCAATTTTAAAATATATTACAACATACAAAATATCCCGAACAATTACTTTTAATCTATATTTTTTTTCTATTAATGTGTATATTTCTACTTTGAGTACAGTTAATACTGTGACGTATGTTGGTTCGAAGAATATGATAAATATAAATAACCAGGAATTTAACAAGTAAAAAGTTTGTATAAAATTTAATTTTTTGCACCCATCTATATTCACAGGAAACATATGGCGAAGATCCTTATCTTAGTGGGATGTTAGCTACAGCCTTTGTTCACGGCCTTCAGGGTAACCATTCTAGGTATGTGAGAGCTACTGCTGGATGTAAACATTTAGATGTACATGGTGGTCCTGAAAATGTTCCCGTAAATAGAAATGGATTTGATTCCAAGGTATGTACTATAAGTGTGTTCCAGTTACGTATTTTTGCAACAATGGAAACCCTCCACATTGCCTCTTTAAAACAACAATTCTGTCGCTCTGCCACGGTAGCTGCTGAACTCTGGTGAATCCATACGTCCTTCTCAGCTCCTCTAACCAAAATTATTGTCTCGGTGTCTTATATATCTTCGTACAGCTGACGGTACATTCGATTTAATCAATATTATTGTGGAAATTATTTAGTCCGTAGTTAAAAATGTGCAAATTGAGTGGACGTGAATTTATGAAGTGGACAGTATATCGTAGATCAATAACATGGGGTTCAATGGGTTCGGACAATTGGGGTCCAAATCGGTTCAATACATCCAAATAAATATTTTACATGTATAATATTATAATCTTTCTATGATACAAGTTATGGAGCACTGTGTCACATCTGACGACTATAACTTGTCTGTTATCACTTTTTACAGTTGTCTGAACGAGATTGGAGAACAACCTTCCTCCCAGCTTTTAGATATTGTGCCAAATCAGGAGTGTACAGCATGATGTGCAGCTATAATAGGTAGGTAATCAATATAAACATAGGCTGGCGGATTTCTTTCTTCTCTAGGTTTAAATCTTTAACGCAATTTAATAATTTCTACCTTTTAATATCTGGTGTCCATTTGTAAGTAGATTGATTTCTAATCCCAAAATTAGAAGTGAACATTATCAAATGAAATTAGGGTGAATGTAAATGGTGTTACTGATCTGCACACTAGGTCTATCCAAACATAAATATATCGACACCCTGGGATTGTTACTAAAACCTTGGGTATCAATCAATCAATTATTTAGACCTGATTGTACTTTAATCCCCGGCAAACCCTTACCTAAAATATTGCAATCGTCACATATAACACCAGTGTTCAATTCCTTTGATTTTTATGAGAAAACCCCGAATTCCTGCAATTAGTTTACTTATTTTAAGATTGATGCTTAAACAACTTTTGTTAAGTAATTATTCTAGCTATCACTTATATAGCATTATATAGCTATCAACCGCTGGCGCCTGCGAATTCCAGTCTACCGATATGATTTATTGTGCATGCTCTCCAAAAACGAATATGAAGTCACCGATTGACAGGACTCGTGGAATATGTTACAAAAATTTGTGTCATTTTTTCTTCAGCATCAATGGTGTTCCAGCCTGTGCCAACAAGAAATTATTAACCGATATATTACGCAAAGAATGGGGGTTTAAAGGTTATGTAATCAGTGACCAGGTTGCCATAGAAAACATGGTTTGGGCTCATAAATATGTACACAGTAATATTGATGCTGCTGTAGCAGCGATTGATGCAGGTGTCAACCTAGAACTGACTTGGGGAGCGAATCACAACGTTGCTTTTGATACTATTGGTTCGTAACTAACATAAACAATTTATACACCATGTTCCTTTCGTCAATCAAACCATACACGACTGAATAATAAAAATAATCATGTATTGTAATTTATTTGGTGCACAGAATCAAAATACCGACATTGCAATTATAATTCCTCAATGGTTGTCTAACTATGTCCGGGGGTTGGATGGCCGAATGGTTAGCACGTGCGTGTTATATCTTAAAGCCTGTAATTGAATTTACTGGCGTGGTTTCGAATCCTCAGTTGTACGTGACAAGGAGTAGGGTCGCCTGTCCAACATCGTGGGGTTTCTTCGAGTCCCCCAGTTCACCCCCCTGCTAAAGACCCCTACGCGCAACCGAATTATTCAAATAAAATTAAAACCATATTTTAGTCCCGAAATGACCTAGTTTGTGTCGAGTGGACGTTACACCCCATTTCTCTCTCTCTCTCTCTCTCTCTCTCTCTCTCTCTCTCTAACGTATGTCACTCCAATTAGCTCATCCCACGAGAAAATTTATACATTAGAAAACCTGATACCAAATGTGATTCCCGTGCTTTTGAATTACATCAATATCGTTATGATGCAAATGACAGCATAGTTTTGTATTTATTTTAGCCAATGCTGTGAGAAGTGGTAGAATAAGTGCAAACCTACTAAGAGAACGGGTTAAACCTCTATTCTACACCAGAATGAGATTAGGGGAATTTGATCCTCAAAAATTGAGCCCATATTCCTACATTACTACGTCGGTAATAGAAGGACAGGAGCATAGAGATTATGCCGTATCATCGGCCATGAAGACATTTGTTCTACTGAAAAACGATGGCTTGTTACCTTTACGACAAACAATTTATAATAAAATAGCTGTAAGTGTAGATTTTTTTTCAAAGGGACAAAGAAACGTCATAAAATTTGACTGTACTATATCTACTCACTATTCAATCTATATTAAAACCACCATTTTCCAGTAAACCCAGATAAAGGTACATAGCATATATTTATTTTAAAACAATATTTGGGGACTATCAAATTATGTAAGTCTATGTACGCTGATATTTTCTTTACGTTGTTCATTTAGTTTTATATTCACATCCAATGGATTAATTGGCCAGTATCCCTTGTTCCGCTTCTACCAAAATCCAAATTTTTTAAAACTATTTTTGTTAACAGATCATTGGTCCGATGGCTGATGTTCCTACTGCAATAAATGGAGATTATCAAACTTACCCTGACTGGAAATTTATCACCACACCACGTCGAGGTTTGGAATCTCTAGGAAGACATGCCAACTATGTTACAGGCTGTAAAGATACTCTCTGCAATTCCTATGATTCTAATTCTGTTAAAAACGCAGTACAGGGAACTGACGTGGTCTTCATCTGCGTAGGGTTAGGTAAGAGTCTATGTACTGTATAGAAATAACTATATTATTTATACATGGATATATTTCCAAAGTATAATTTTAATTATAATACATGTATATTTAAAAATATATTACCTCGTGGTTTATGGGAAATGGTTCCTTAGTTATATGTGTATTGAATAACTACCAAAGTCAATGAAAGAATGATTATTTCAAAATCTTGATCTGTAAATAATCAGTGACTATAACAACCGACGACGTCTTAGAACCTGTTCTTTGGTATCAACGGGCTTAAAGCCTAAAATTTACAGTTGAGGCCTTTGACATGTCAGTCGTAGAACTTTTTTCACCAACTAGGATGGTGTTTAAATTCTCCATACAAACTTTGTAGAGGGTTTATATAAATATGAATTTATATTTTATTTTCACGTTATGACGTGTATACATTATCTGCGCCATGTACTGGTTTATATAAGTATGAATTTATATTTTATTTTCACGTTATGACGTGTATACATTATCTGCGCCATGTACTGGTTTATATAAGTATGAATTTATATTTTATTTTCACGTTATGACGTGTATACATTATCTGCGCCATGTACTGGTTTATATAAGTATGAATTTATATTTTATTTTCACGTTATGACGTGTATACATTATGTGCGCCATGTACTGTTATGATGTGTAAACATTAATTGTGTGTTATATACTTTGTATATTATTATGTGTATAAATTATGAGCGTCGTTTACTTTGTGTATAAATTATGTTCTCCATTCTTTGTACGTTCTGGTGTGTATAAAAGTGTGTCATTTTATCGTGTTTATAAAGTGTGTACGACATGTACTTTATGGCGTGTACATATTATGTGCGGCATGTAATACATTACAATGTGAATGTTATTGTGTGCATAAATTATGTGCGCCATGTACTTTGTGGTGTGTATAAATCATGAGTTGAATAAGGACATAGCCTATCTAGTTTGAAAAGTACTCACAACTACCGATTTCGACAGCATTTACTTAATAATTGGTTTTACTTTCTCAGGAATTGCCATTGAAAGTGAAGGTAAAGATCGTCATAACATAGAGCTACCGGGACATCAAAAACAAATGATTATGGATGCTGTAGCTCACAGTAAGTTTCTAATTAAATATATCCAATTTTAAGATATTTATAACCTTGGAAGGATGTTCTCCATGTTAGTCATTTTTAAAATATACATTAAATATAGCATCATTACACCTAATGGCCAATCATATCCATACATCATAACTCAATGACGCCCTCCATTAAACAATTACAGGTGGATCAGCTAAAATAGTTTTGATAACTTTTAATGGTGGACCTCTTAATATCCAATGGGCGGATCAAAGTAACCGGGTCAATGCTATCATCGCCGCGTTTTACCCTGGTCAAGGCACAGGCACTGCGCTTAAGAATGTTATGACCACCACGAATAAATCACAGTTTGGACGATTGCCCTATACTTGGTTCGTATCTTCTAATCAGGTATGTATGAACGACGATTGTATTTGATCCCTGTGATAGGACTAATAATACGTTATGTGACATAAAAAAACCCCTGAAATTATAGTCAGAAAATTCAAATGTAGTTTAGCCATGGACAAGGATGGGTGTCCATTCCGAAAAAAGCAATTTTCCCGGAGCCTTTAAATTGATTAAATATGTAATTCAGCCAGATTAAATCGAAATTAAGAAATGGAAATGTCAATTTGCAGTATGTTATCTAGTAAATGACTAACTCATCATTGTTTCTTGTTCTTGATGTTATTAAAAACCTTGGGAATTTAAAACGTTTCCGACTGTGTACATTGTAAGTCGAGTCTGTATCACTACATACCAGGACTGTGCAGCGAAGTGGACGCTCACGACGGGTCAATTTACTTTTAATGATCACTACTTGCTATGTCGCGGTGTCACCATCTTCAATAGAACGCTTGATTTCGCTTCAACTACGTACATTTTATCAAAGCCTTCACGTAATACCCATAATATTTCTCAAATAAGTTTGATTGGATATAAGCCCAGCTTATGGGCCTATCAGATTCCTTGGTCGTCACGAATACCAAGTATCACGCTTTCAAACTAAAATGTCTAACTGTGATAATCGAGTCGCAAAGTTCAAGGTTGTCCAATGTCAAGGTTTCCATGGGGTTAGCTATGTCACGATCTCTGATTGGATGCTACAGATAACGTAGCTATAATTTCGGGAATTGTGAAGTAAACCAGCAACGGCCAGATGTTGTAAAACTCGCAGTCGTTGCTTCAGGGAACATGGTGTGTCGCATGCCTTGTCTTCGTGTGTGTATTTGTTTATGCATTGCGCGGTTGACTATACTTACTATTTAAATTAGATTTCAAATGTTTATATGACGCGAACCAATGTAGGTTCCAATAGGTTCCAGTAATGGTTGACTACTCTATGAATTGAATACCTAAGATTTAACTAATATGATCTGAACCAATGTATAGGTTCCAGCAATGGTTGACTATTCTATGACGGGAAGAACATATCGTTATTTCAAAGGAGAACCACTCTATCCATTTGGTTATGGTCTAACATACACTAAGTTCCACTATGGTAATCTGAAGATGGCAGGCAGTGTAACAGCTGGTCAACAAGTACATGGTTCTGTAGACGTTACAAATAATGGAAATGTTCAGGCTGATGAGGTTTGCTAATATTTACATGTAGTTAAATATGATTTGTTAATCGTTTGAGAAGAGATTGTCTTTATATTGTAGAATTCTTCATAAATTTTATACTGATGATGGATCCTCATTACTGACCCCCCCCCCCCCCGCCCCCTAAAGGCGGCATTAGCTTCTTGGTAGGTTGCCATTTAGTTTACAGATATTTTACGGATTTATATTTAAAATAATTCAAATGGGATCGAGTTGAGATAAATATAGGCTAAATATATTTGTATTTAGGTTGTTCAAGTCTATATTTCCTGGGCTCAAACAGCTATACCAGCACAGCAAAGACAACTTGTATCCTTTGAACGAATCACAATTCCTGCTCATGGGCACAGAACAGTAAAATTCACAATAGAAGCTGACCAGATGGCACTTTGGATAGATAACAATGGATGGAAAGTCGAAGCAGGTAAAATCATTTTTCTCAATTAATTAAAAAAAAATCTCCGTTAGTTAGATAAACAAATACATTTCCAATTATTCTCCGTTTTAACGGAGATACGACCAATTCTATCAAATACTATATATTCTAAGCATGGGATATGACTTATATCAATCTCAAATGCAATTTAAAATATTAGATAAAGTGTATAAAACTGTCCAATATCATTTCAGGAAGAATAAATGTATTTGTTGGGGGTCAACAACCAAACCAGAAGAAATCAGTTGGTTCTAATATTATACAGAGTCATGTCGATGTACATGGAGCCAAATTATTGGGTAGCTTCTAGAAGGTGTTATTTAAATATTTAATAAATTATATTTTATCTGTTTGTATTTTCTATAAATCCTTGAGAGAGAGAGAGGGGGGGTGTCTATAATACTAATGAGAATGGTTCGAAGAATCCATTGAAAACCCACAAGGTTCGATCACAGGTGACCGTAAACGAACTTGGCTGTTGCTTTTGTTAACCATTCTGTGGGTATATGTCAGTAATCTTGTTGAGATCAACTTATTTTCTTTAATAGATAGGCGAGCGGCAACCATCCCCGCTGTTGTCTTCACTAGCCAAGTCGGTGCAGTAAAGTAGGATGCTAAACCCTATCTAATTTCAAAAAATTGTACCCTATGATAGTATGTTCAGTCCTGCGATGCTTATCACTGGTAGTAATATTCGATATATACCTCAATGGTTAATAACTGTCACGGGTCAAAAACAGCACAATAAAACAAAGCCACTCTGTACATACTTGTCCACCCCTCCATTACAAACAAAGACATGACCAACATACGAACAGTTAAAACATTATTTGAATTAAAGAGAAGGCTGAATATTACTCTTAGCTTCCGTGCTTTTGTAAAAACAAGAAAATCGAACAAATCAGAATTTTAAATCACATGGAGTTAATGTTGGATCGAAAATATTATCTCCAACCTCAATGCGTATACAAGATTCAGAAACAAACTAAGCGTGTTTTAATCAGTGTTTGCTATTTTTCCGAAGCGAATCTTGTATACACATTGATATACGGTACCAAAAAGTTAACAAGATGCTTAGATGGGAACAAGGAACAAACATACAAGTCAATTTGATACGCTGAGAAATATAGTGAATAGTTTGTTCTTTCGAAAAATATGCAATACAAAGGCGAAAAGATTTGATAAGTGGCAATTAGAGATTGCATAAAAGCGTTTATTTAAATGGCTTTACATTCATGACTTATTTTAAAAATAATAATTACAGCTGAAAGGTTACTTTGTAGTATATGTCAATGCTTTTAAGATATGCCGATTTATCTCGAGCCAAGGAGGCAACAAACCTGATTTCCTTATCCCCTGTGCTTCTTTATAAAAATGCCCCAAATGAGATATCGTTGTAATTATTGTGTTACTTATTATAGCTTTGTATCTATTGTCCCTTGGCTGTTTGCAGACAACTTGTGAAACCAGTTTTTATTGGTGTTGTGCGCCTTTAATATTGTATTGGGTCAGTAATCCATATATAAAGTTGTTGTAGGTGTCCACTATTTGCTAAGCGTTGTATTGGGGTCAAAAACACATTTCAAGCTATATATAGATTTGGTGTAGGGGTCCATTAATGGTTAACGGGTGCATTGAGGTCAGCGACATATTCCAATAGTATTCAGGGATACGGTTTCATAACGTTCAATACAGACATTGCGATAGGATATGGTTTCATAACGTCCAATACAGCCATGGCGATAGGACGCGTACGAAATTTAAATCACTGTATTTTAATTGTGTCGGTTTGTGTATGTTGGAGTTCTGCTGTTGATATTACTGCTTTGACAAATGTCGGAAATATAACTGGTTCTATTGAAGATGTACTAGTTGGTCCAAACATCGTAAAAATATCAACATATCTTGGTATACCGTTTGCTGAGCCACCCGTCGGCAATCTTAGGTTTGCGAAACCACAACCGAAGCAGAAATTCGAGGGAATTTATGTAGCTAAAAACTATAGCGCTTCGTGTAAACAAATTAAACCTTTCTATGATACTATCACATTTAATGATTATCAAAATGAAGATTGTCTGTATCTAAACGTCTTTAGTCCCGACACTGATCAAAACGGTAAAAAGTACACTGTATTAATATGGATTCACGGGGGGTCGTTTTTCGTGGGTAGCGGTAGAGCAACAACAAGTAGCATTCTTGCAGCATACGGCGAAGTTATTGTAGTTTCTGTGAATTATCGTCTTGGAGTTTTCGGTTTCTTAAGTTCAGGAAACAGTGCTGCAGTTGGGAATTATGGACTTTGGGATCAACATCTTGCTATAAAATGGGTTAAAAATAATATCGAAGGTTTTGGAGGTGATACTACAAGGATTACGATCTTTGGTGAATCTGCTGGTTCGGTCTCTGTTATGTTCCAGGCTATTTATCCTGGCAATGAAAATATGTTTCAAAGAGTCATAGCGGAGAGTGGTTCTGTTAACGCTAATTGGGTTATAAATAAAGATCCAGCGACCAAATTAAAGCAATATTCTGTAATATTAAATTGTTCACGTTCATCAGTTGACGAGTCCGTGACATGTTTGAAAAGTCTAAAAAATGTATCGGAGATGACATCGAAAGCCAATCTCCCATTTAGCTTTGGACTGCACATGTTAGATTGGTCGCCAACAATAGATAACGATTTTATAACAAAGGAAAGGGTTAAAGCACTGAATTACCCAGTACGGGAAACAAAACTAGCTTATTTTAACGAGTTAGATCTTATAATGGGAACAAGCCGATTTGAAAGTGACTATTTTCTACTATTTGAACCAGAATACTTCTCGACTTTAATAAATGCATCAGCTTCGATTACAGACGCCAAGAGCGCAATTGAGAATGTTATCCTTCGCGCATTGTCAAGGAGTTATGATCCTGACTTGGTTCAATTTATGCTTGAAGATGTATTTTTCCAATATGATAATTTTAATGATCCATTAGATAAAAACTTGTACATCCAACAATTAGTAAATTTCTTTACCGACATGGACTTTTTTGTGCCTACTTATAAAGCTCTAGAAAGTCACGCTTACGATAGTAATTCATCTAAAACATACCAATATGAATTCAATCAACTGAATCCATTTAGACCGCCTAACCCTTGGATAACCGGGGCTGTTCACGCTGATGAACTGAAATATGTATTTGGATCTGTGTATGAGATGTCACAAAATGAGACTCAAATCGTGAAAAACACAGAATGGTCCTTGGCTAAAACATTAATGACATACTGGACAAATTTTGCCAAGTCGGGGTGAGTAGGATGTAAAAATTATATTTATTATAGTGTGCATCAAACAATGATTTATATTAGGAAACTGGGGTTTGATGTTTTATTTTGTTAAGCGTAACAAATGAACCTAGCTGCTCTTTTGTCGCTTTTGTAATAGTAATTGGCATCGTGTACGAAACACAGCATGCAGTGTGCATTTCAACATATTATTGCAGATGAAGGGCCATATTCAGGAGTTAAAAGATTCGTATGGGGATACTTGATACACACGAGATTGGAAATTAGCAAATGTTCGTAATGGATTCAAAAGGGGCTTTTCCCATCCACTTGACTTATTAAAACCATGGGTGTGTTCTGTATCATAATACACACACCCTTGCTTTAACATTCATGGGGGTCACGGTGGGTAAGACGCTGGCTCGATCCCTACATTGGCCGAGAAAGCTCATTCAGTTTTTTCCGGCGTGGTTCCCACTTTTCAAGGATGCAGGTCGGAATGCCTGACAAATACAGCTGTCTAGTCAGTCGGATGGGATGAAAAACCGGGGTCCCGTGTACACATTGGCGTACACGTAAAAGATCACTTGACAGCTTGAACTCCTATATAAGAGTAGGCCGTATTGCCGCTGCCCGGGAAAAAATTCTCCCCACAGCACACTGTATGGCGTTTGCGAGTCTTCATTAACCCAGAGATTTTAACTTTATAGGAAAGACAACGGATAGTATGTCTTTAAATTATTTTATTTTACCAAGGGGCGATAAATCAAATTTTGATGAAATCCCTAAAATAAATCTTATTTCATAAAGGGTTGTAACAAAGAAGACTTTAAAAATGTTCTTTTATGTTTTCATAAAAAGAGTTTTTGTGCTGTCGTATATCTCTATGTATTTATATTTACATTTGTATATTTCAGAAATCCAAATAAACCTGTAACACCAGATGTTGTTTGGGAAACGTATGACCGTCAAGCTAGAAATTATATTTATCTTAAATCAGGCGAGATAGAGATGAGAAGTAACTTAAACAGACGTCGAGCTGAATTTTGGACTACCTATCTACAAGGGTTAATAAAAAGATATTCAGATTTAAAACACGAGAAACCCACTTGTAAACCTACCTCAGGTGCTGTTATTTTGAAATCTTATGTATTAATGTTAGTTGTAGGAGTTGGATTTCATTATGGTACAATTATCGGTATTCGGGAATAAAAATCCATCTTCAAATGGCTTTAATCTCAAATGTAAACAAGTAGTAAATTGAATCTGTATGTAAGGATAAATCCTCAAGTAAATGGAGATGATAGCGTATGTTGAATAACGTTCCTATATCAAGTAATTCGGTAATATAGATGACACGTATCAGTTTATGGTGTCATACAATAAATTTCATTATTATGCATCAGTTAGAATCACAGCATTAGCCGAAAATTCTCACCATCGCACTTTGTAATGGATCTATAATCGGAAGTTACAAAGTCTAAACGAATGAAATTGTTTATTGCTTTTTTAACCTAATCAGAAAGTTTTCATTTTCTAACTTCGTCAAGGCATCCACTTAGTATACAACCACACCAAGTTTCATTATTCTAGCTCAATTACAAGTCGAGTTATTGTGTCCCAAAACGTGTGACGGGCGGACAGCCTAACGGTCAGACCCATTTTAATAGTCCCCTGCTTTCTTCGAAAGCCGGAGGACAACAGTATGTTCAACAATAGTCTCTATACCGCCTTAACAAGCTTTCCAGAAAAGAAAACTATACCTTGTTTCAATGTCCTAATACTACAGATGCCTGGTCACTGGTTATATAATATTATATAATATATATCTCCAGGTTAAAAACTGTGACGGGTCAGAAACCCGGGTAGTTGATTGTGGCGAAAAGAAAACCGTACCTTGTGACAACGTCCTAATACTACAGATGCCTATAGTCAATGGTTAATGTATATATCTCCAGGTTAAAAACTGTGACGGGTCAGAAACCCGGGTAGTTGATCTACGCTTGATCAAACACTATAATGAAACACACATATTCTATTTACACTATTCTGTCAACGCCTCCATCGCAAACAGACACATTATCAACATACGAATCATTGATACATTATCTGAATAAAAGATAGGACTGATTGTCATGTTAGCTTCGGTTATGCAAACTAACAGTGTTTTAAATGTGCATTTTCAATTAGGTCATAATCAAAGCAAATGACATTACAAAAAAAGCAGATTTATGACGACGTAATTTTGTTGCGGTTGAGTAACCTTCTCATCGGTCGCATTTTACACTGTAAAATGAAATGGGGTTTAACGTCCTACGCTTCTGCACCTAACCTGGCCCAATTGAAGACGGGCTTACGCCATACAGTGTGCTATGAGGGAAATTTCTGCCCGGGCAGCAACTGAATTCCAACTGCCAAGGGATCTTTTACGTGCACGCCAAGGTGTACACGGGGCCACGGTTTTTCGTCTCATCCGAACGACTAGACAGCTGTCCTTGTCAGGCCATCCGTCTGCATCACTGACAAGGGGGGACCACGCCAATGCAGGGATCGAACACCCGACCTCCAGGCTAGCGAGCCAGCACCCTACCCACTTAGCCACGTGATCCCCCTGTAGAATAGGCAACGAACATACAAGTAGACGCATAAAAGGGCAAAATTATATAGAGACTAGTTTGTATCTCGAAAGATATAAAATCTATGTTGAATCTGTTGGTTTATTATGTTCCAGGCCATTTATGCTGGTAATGAACATTTGTTCCAAAGAGTCATAGCAGAAAGTGGTTCAGTTAACGCTATGTAACTGGGTTATTACTAAGGACCCAGCTTCCAAATTAAATCAATATTCTGTTAAGTTGAATTGTTCATGTTCATCGCTCGGAGAAGCCGTAGCATGCTTGAAAAGTATTACAGATACATCCGAGATGACATCAAAATCCAGTATCCCATTTAGATTTGCATTGCACATGTTAGATTGGCGACCAACAATAGACAACGATTTTTTAACGAAGAAAAGGATCGAACCACTGAATTACCCATCACGAGAATCAAAAATGACCTATTTTGACCAATTGGACCGTATTATTGGAACAACCCGATTTGAAAATGACGTCTTTCTGCCATTTGGACATGAATACTTTCCGACTTTAATAAATGCACCAGCCACAATAACAGACGTCAAGAGCGCAATTCGGAATGTTATCATCCGAGCAATATCTAAGAGTTATGATCCTGATTTGGTTCAATTTATCCTTGATGATGTACTTTTCCAATATGATAATTTTAAAGACCAATTAGATAAAAACTTGTATGTACAACAATTAGTAAATTTCTTGACGGACCTGGACTTTGTTGTGCCTACTTACACAGCACTAGAGAATCGTGCTTACAATAATAATTCATCTAAAACATATCAATATGAATTCAATCAACTAAATCCACTTAGACCGCCTAACCCTTGGATAACCGGAGCTGTTCACGCTGATGAACTGAGATATGTATTTGGAACAGTCTATGAGATGTCTAAGAATGCAACTCAATCCCTGAGAAACACAGATTGGTCCTTGGCAAAAAATGCTTATGTCATACTGAACAAATTAAGCCCAGTCGGGGTAAGTATGATCGGAATATATTACTTGTTTCTGTTTCCACAGTAATTGCGCCAGTGTGTACAACATAATAATTTTTGGTAAGGAAAATGTGTTTTATATTTGATCTTAGTTAGCATATGAAAGATCATGCCTTGGTGGATGTTTTTTAAAATATGTAATATAATGGGTATCGTGCACAAAACAGGACATTCAATGTATATTTGATATTATTATATTATTATTATTGTTAGATTTTAATGAAGGAAAATTAGCAACACTTCATAATTAATTCCCACATTTCAGCACCCATATGTTATGACCTATAAAACACTATATATACATGTATTTGTTCTTCAAGTGGTCTGTATCACTATTCACATCCTTGCTTTATCGTATCATTGTGTACTCTGTCCAACCCATTTGACTTATACAACCCTATGTACATAATAGCTCTACAACGGCCCAGTGTCACTACACATGCTGTTAGAAACAAACTCCATTCATCTGTGAAGGGTGACTGGTTAATAAAGTCTACAGGCGTATGAATACAAACATGCAATATATAATGTTGTCCTGAATAAAGAATGTGACATGTGCTTGATATATAATGTTGTCCTGAATAAAGAATGCGACATGCGCTTGAGAGTTCGTACCATCTACATCGTTTCTATTTTCTCCACTCATCAATACTCGAAGCCATTGTAACAGTGCACATTGACAAAATATTCACATATGTTTTATTTTAGATATTTTATTCTTATGCATTTAAAAAAAAATGTATATTTTATAGATTTTTATAGTTTATTTTAAATGTATATATATGTTTTTTAAAGACGTCGCGTCTAAAATGCGTAAATCAACCTTGACGCTAATTTGGTGTCACTAGATTAAAATAAACAACCAAAAAAGGACCCTCTATTCAAGTTTTTCTATCTCAGTATACAATTATATAATATGCTTAAGATCAATTGACACCAAATCAGCGTCAAGGTTGATTTATGCATTTCAGACTCGACGTCTTTAATAAACATATATACATTTAAAATAAACTATATAATCTATAAAATATACATTTTTTTAAAATGCATAAGAATAAAATATCTAAAAATAACATATGTGCATATTTTGTCAATGTGAACTGTTACACAATCGAATCCGTCTTTTATAGGCCCCGACTGAGAATCTACCCCGGGATTTCTCAAAAATCGTTTTTAACACTTGCCCTTGCTTTATCATGTTTCAATGCGTTTTAACTTGGTAATAAAACATATATATCTGTCGATGTATCTCAAATTATTTAAACTTAGTTGTGAAGTTGCAAGCCTTTATTTACATTGGTATATTAGAGATATCCAAATACACCTGTAACATCAGATGTTGTTGGGAAACGTATGATCGTGAAGCTAGAAAGTATATTTATCTTAAATCAGGCGAGATAGAGATGAGAGGTAACTTAAACAGACGTCGCGCCGAATTTTGGACTTACTATCTACAAAGATATTCAGATTTAAAATAAAAGGAACTCACTTGTAAACCTACCTCAGGTGCCGTTATTTTTAAATCTCAATTATTAATGTTAGTTGTTGGACTTAAATTTAATTTTTTCAAATAAAATAATATTTATTTTGAAATCGGATGTATCAAAGACTTGCGTAACAATTATAGGTATTTGTGTTTAAAAATTCACCCTTGTAGACCTTTAATTAAAGCTTAAACATTTAGACATCGTAACGGTAAATCCTCAAGGAAGTAAAATGATACCATAAAGAACCGGTGACAGTCTCGGTCTGTTGTATAACGTTTCCCAATCAAATAACTCGGGTATCTTCTAAACTACGCAAATATTCTAGGCAGTTGGTCACAGGCCACTAATTATTTCCCCAATGACTTTAATGTTAATTCTCGTCTCTTAGACCGGCTCTAACTTTCCCCTAAATTTTCCTTGGGAAGAACGCTTTCTGCCACAGATGGAGCAACATGTAGCAACTCTTGCCCAAAAGCATGTATCAGGTTCACAATGAAAAAAATTAGATACACAAGCTGGAAGTAGAAACAAATAAACATGCAATTTCGAGCCCTACATTTGAACGTAACCAACCTCACAACTCTTGTATCCTTCCGCCTCAAAATCATGAATATTCACCAAAACCTAGCAGAAAATGAATTTTCAAACCTTTTTCTTTCGATTTTACACCAAAAAGTCAACAAAAATCGCCATGCAAAAAAAAGGGAAAAGAGAAAGAGAGACTAAAAATAACTTTCGCCCTACATTTGTTGACCTGTGTCCAGTTACAAACGTAAAATGAGTAAAAGGCAATAACTCTGTCCGGACCAGGTTGTGTTGCTACAGATGTAAACAATGCACGCGTTATCAACGCCGTATGATATGAGGTCATATGTAGACCGATACTGCATGTGACATTAAAGATTAGCCATCTTACACAGAATTAAGAGAGGGCCTTCGAATTTTCTCATTGAAAATACCGTTTGCCAACCAACAATCTACCTTCCCCGAGAGGGCCTTCGCATTTAAATAAAGGTTGGTCAACGAACTATCGACAATCCCCGGGAGGGCCTTCGCATTTGAAAATATCGTTTGTCAACCAACCATCGACAATCCCAGGTTTCCTAAGCCACATGCATGTAGTACTTCAATAATAAGAGCAGCCTTGTGATAATATGACCAATAACATCCTACCTATGTCAGATTACATACCTTCAGGCTATAAACTGGGCCAGTGTATTTATCTATACCAAAGCAAAAAACAAAACAGGACCCCCCCCCCACCAATCAGATAAACGACTGATACATTTTTTGAATTAAAGAGACCCCTAAAGGTTATTTGTAACTTCGGGTATTTAACGAGAGATGGTTTTGGTAAATCAACGTACTGGTGCTTTTTTATTAACAAAATGCTAGATACAAGAAATAGTTGTTGAAGCACAATATTATAGATATTTGGGTTTGGTTTGAAAACATTCTCCCGATGTCGAACATTCAAGATGAAGACAACTGGCGTGGTTTCAAATCCCCGTTGTACGTGGCAAGGAGTAGGGTCGCCTGTCCAACCCCGTGGGTTTTCTCTGGGTCCTCCGGTTTCCTCCAACTGTTAAAGACTCCCACGCACAAGCGAATTATAGAAATAAAATTTAACCAGGTGTTAGTCCCAAAATGTGTCGAGTGGACGTTTAACCCCATTGCCATTTCCATCTCAAGATGTAGAGCTAATCTAAGCGTGTGTTAAACAGACATTTTCAAATGAGGCCATGAAAAAAACAAAAAAACATAAATATAAATGGAATGGGATTTAACGTCCTACTGTTCTACACAGGCATATGTTGTGCTAAGAGAGAAATTTTGCCCGGGCAGCGTCGCTTCGACGCACCCTTATATCCAATTTCAACTTCCAAGGGATCTTTTACATACAAGCAAATGGGACCTCGGTTTTCCATCCCGTGTGAACAACTAGACAGCTGTCCTTGTCAGGTCCTCTATCCGACACCACTGACAAGAGGAAACCACATCAGAAAATCCCGATGAACAGCCAACACCGGGAGCGTCTTATCCACTTAGCCACCGGGTCATCCACACAATGTCGAACAAAGCGATAGTAAAATAATAGTTATTTGTCTGTTTTCTTGGTGATGTGTGCCTTTAATAATATTAATTCAGTAATCTTTATACACATAGAGGCCCGTGTTGGTTAAATGTTGTATTGAGGTCACAGGCACATTTTAATAATATTTAGGGATATCATTAGATACGTGTACGTGAAATATAGGTATGGCGGTTGATGAAAGTATTTTAATTGTAATTGTGTCGGTTTGTGTATGTTGGAGTTCAGCTGTTGATATTACTGCTTTGACAAATGTAGGAAATATAACTGGTTCTATTGAAGATGTAAATGTTGGTCCAAACATCGTAAAAATATCAACATATCTGGGTATACCATTTGCTGAACCACCAATCGGCAGTCTCCGGTTTGCAAAGCCACGACCAAAGCCAAAATTTAACGAAACATTTTTAGCTAGAAACTATAGCGCCTCCTGTCACCAATTTAAGCCATCCTGGGATACAAGGACAGATAAAGATTATCAAAATGAAGATTGTCTGTATCTGAACGTTTTTAGTCCTTATACTGATCAAAGCGGTAAAATGTACCCTGTCATTATGTGGATTCATGGCGGATCGTTTCTTAGGGGAAGTGGTAAAGGAGTAACAAGTAACATTCTGGCAGCTTATGGTCAGGTTATTATAGTTTCTATTAATTATCGTCTTGGAGTTTTCGGCTTCTTAAGGTCTGGAAACAGTGCTGCGATTGGAAATTATGGACTTTGGGATCAACATCTTGCTATAGCATGGGTTAAAAATAATATTGCGGGTTTTGGAGGCGATACTACCAAAATTACGATTCTTGGAGAATCTGCTGGTTCGGCTACTGTTATGTTCCAGGCTATCTATCCTGGTAACGAAAATTTGTTCCAAAGAGTAATAGCAGAAAGTGGTTCGGCTAACGCTAATTGGGCTATCACTAAGGACCCAGTTTCCAAATTAAAGCAATATGCTGCTAGATTAAATTGTACACGTCCATCGCTCGAAGCGACGGTAGCATGTTTGAAAAGTATTAAAAATCCAACAGAGATGACATCGAAGTCCGACCTCACATTTAGCGCTGGACTGCTGGACTGGTGTCCAACGATAGATAACGATTTTATAACAAAGGAAAGGATCGAATCACTAAATAATCCAACACAGGAAGCACACCTGACATTTTTCAATCAATTAGATCTCGTTATGGGAACAACAAGATTTGAAAGTGATCAATTTCTGTTGAAAGAACCTGAATATAAATCTACATTTATAAATGGATCAGCCTCAATTAAAGATATTGAGGTGGCAATTCGGACAGTTATTTTTCGTTCTTTATCAAGGCGCTATCATCCTGATTTGGTTCAATTTATGCTTGCAGAAGTACTTTTCCAATATAATAATTTTAAAGATCCATTGGATAAAAACTTGTATATGCAACAATTCGAAAATTTCGTTACCGACGTGGAGTTTTTTGTGCCTACTTATAAAGCCCTGGAAAGTCATGCTTATGATAACATTTCACCTAAAACATACCAATATGAATTCAATCAACTGAATCCATTTAGACCCAATCAACCTTGGATGACAGGAGCCGTCCATGCAGATGATGTGAAATACGTATTTGGATCTGTCTATGAGATGTCACAGAATGTGACTGTGAGAAACACGGAATGGTCCTTGGCAAAAACAATTATGACATACTGGTCAAATTTTGCCAAGTCCGGGTGAGTAAGATCGAAATATTATGTTTATCACTTGTTTTCGCTGGAAATTAACAGAAATGAAAAGGACAAGCACGAAACGATGATTATTGATAAGACAAAACTGTGTTTAAAGTTTTAAAAGGAACTCTATCTTTTGTTTCGGACAGTTTTTCTTACCTGATTTTCTCTGTATTATATAGATACAACTCTGTCGAATATAATATCAGCAATACTTCCACATTCATGGCGTCGTTCTGTCAAACAATCGCCTCGTCCATTAAAGATGCATTATGTAAGAGGTACACAATATGTCTATTGCAGGTCTTTATTTTGGCTTTAAATGTTATTTACCTACTATATAGATATTTATTCACAAAGCAAGCCCAACCAACTATTTAGATATTTGGATTTAGTCTCGAATTATAAGTATAATTGCTACGATAATAAATAATCTACGCTACATCTTAAAATAAATTTAACTTCTCACGGAATAAAGCAATTTGAATGAAATTGACAATATTATCTTAATATGACATGATGCATCCCTGAGACCACTTTGGGGATATAACTCATTGTCTGATATGACAACCACGATAGTTAGATTTGAGAAATTTTGAGAGTTGGAAAAATAATAGAGAATTTCTAATAGATGGAAATTCAAAGATACAACTGGTACAGGTAGGTACAGTGAATTTCCATTTTTTGTTTGCATACTAATAATATTATTACCTTTGGGGTGTTAAATATTATTTTTGTGTTTCATACTTATAATATACAGTAGTTATGTTTGGGGTGTTAAATATTATTTTTGTGTTTCATACTAATAATATACAGTAGTTATTTTTGAGGTGTTAAATATTATATTTTTACAATTTTGAGTATGAGTCTTTGATTCGTATGCATTTCACTCATATTTTGTTTTAGTATGTTAAAGATTCGTAGACATAATACTTTGTTTAAAAACAACTAATATAATGAGTTTTTCAAGTCCTTAATTTGCTTCCAGTTTAGTGATCTGAACTTACAAAATAAAAGTTTATGTTCATGTTTTTCACCAAGGACGAACAAAAATTGTTGAAATATCCACAAGGAATTTTGAAAAACTTATGTAACCATGCATGCTATAAATTATTCTAATGGTTATAGTCATTAGATTTCTCTCGTGTTGTAGAATATCTATATGTATTTATATTTGTAAATTTCAGAAATCCTAATATACCTGTAACACCAGATGTTGTTTGGGAAACGTATGACCGTCAAGCTAGAAATTATATTTATCTTAAATCAGGCGAGATAGAGATGAGAAGTAACTTAAACAGACGTCGAGCTGAATTTTGGACTAACTATCTACAAGGGTTAATACAAAGATATTCAGATTTAAAACAAGAGGAACCCACTTGTAAACCTACCTCAGGTGCTGTTATTTTGAAATCTTATGTATTAATGTTAGTTGTTGGACTTGGATTTAATTTCTTAAAATAATTCTTAAAAATTAGTTCTTAATAAAATATAAAATCTGTCCTAGCAAATTTCTATTTTTATATTTACACATATATAATGTTAAAATTATTGGTATTCGGGAGTAAAAATCCATCTTCATATACCTTTAAAACAAGAGAAACACATTTTGTAAGCCTACCGCTGGTGCTGTTATTGTGGCACCTTATATATTAATATTAATTGATGTTGCTGGATTTAATTTATTAACATTGATCTAAATAAAAGTTATTCACATCGAATCGTATATAATATTTACAAATAAATAATGTAAGATACCTAGCCGATGTTCTAGAACATGTCCTTTTTTAGTAACGCGGTAAAATAATAATTTGTCGAGATACCGCAATGTTTCTGTCCATTACTTGCTTGAAAAAACATTGATCAGTAAAATCTCTGGCCGTTTACGAATTAACGAACTCATCTGTTGTTCTATGTCGTTGTCAAATCGTATTAATTGTGTTCAACCAGCGTTAATCATCTTGAATCAACATATTGATCAATTTACAGTTATAAAACATTCATAGGATTTTTAAAGATATAATAAATGTCTTTTCCTGTTGTTTGTTTGTTTACTTTTTAAAAACAAGCACTGTACAAAAATAACACTTGATATGTGAAAACATTCCTATTTTTATGGTTGGGTGTTGAGTAGCTATGCCATCTATTGAGAGTCAATCTTGTCAGTCTCTTTTCTCTTGCGTTTCTATTCCATTATTGTTAGTTGTATCGGTGATTTTTTAAAAATAAAATAAACCTTAACAAGTACTCATTGTATAGATCAGCTTTCTAATAAAGCGCAACTGTGTTATGAAAGCAAACCGATATTACAATATTAAACGTTAAAAGCATACATTTTTTTTACATTAATAATGGACTATTTTCAAAAATAATGGTCTGTTATTTAAGACAAACATTCACCCCTCTTATAATATGTATTACGTAATGGCCAAGCTTCTGTGACAGTGAGTCGAGATGTAAGCATTGTTACACACATCCATTACTGGCTATAAGAAACACCATCAGTTACATATACTCAGCCAAATTAAAATCTTGACACTGATGAATTTCAACAATTTTTTTCCCTGGTAAATCAAATAAATTTTAAAGTGTTTCTAACGATAGTAAGTAGTAAGAAGTCTTTAATTTCATAAAATTTTAAAGTCAGGTGGATCACGTGACTTTTGAGCATATAAAGTTGAAAAACCTGACGTGCAAACACAAAATCGAGAGGTCAACCAATGCAAGTTTGCTTAAACTGAACACGCACACGTAACTTGAACTGGAAAACAAATTGTGACAAGATCCTTTAATTGTTCACGCCAGGATTAATCTTAGAATGAGAGTGCTTCAAACTTGAACATGCCATCTTAGGAACAGATTTGTCACTGCAACCTCCACAAGTAGAGAGATGTTTGGTGGAAGGGTAACTGCACAAACTGTTCGAAATCGATTGCAGGCTGCTGGTCTGCGAGCTCGGAGGCCCTACAAAGAACCAATATTGACACCTCTTCATCGCTGTAACCGACTTGTGTGGATGGAATTTGGTTGTCTTTATTGACGAATCTCGATTCACTTTGAAATTTGCCGATGGCAGGGTCCGAGTGTACCGCAGACGAGGGGAACGTTACGCTCAAGTAAGTTGACCGATTTGGTGGCGGCAGCGTCAGGGTTTGGGGGTTCTTGTTGTGCACATGGACGTTCTCCTCTGGTTGTTGTCTAGGGGAACTTAAATGCTGTTCATTGCAGGGATCAGATTTTACAACCTGTTCTTCTTCCGTTTATGCAGATACATGGGCCTGGAATAACTTTTCAACAAGACAATGCTCGACCCCATACAGCAATTGCTATCACGAATTTTTTAAGAAATGCCGGTGTCCAAGTCCTTGATTGGCCGTTGCTTAGCCCCGACCGTAATCCTATTGAACACATCTGGGACGAACTGGGTCGACGTGTTCATCAGCAAGTGAATCCACCACTGACGTTGCAGGACCTTCATCATGCTTTTGCTGAGCAGTGGCGACGTCTTCCTCGGGTAGTGTTTACTAATGTTCTGAGATCCATGAGAATAAGAGGAGTGGGTAGGTGTATTCAATGTCAAAATACGTGTCTTAAAAACAAATTCCAGATATAATGTTACATATCACTAAAAAGCACGTTTATTGTTTGTTTCAAATATGTAAATAATTTTCTGGCACATTCATATTTACTTAGTTTCAAGAATGATCAAAATTTGGTGGTTCAATGTCAAAATACGTGTCTTAATAACAAATTCCAGATATAATGTTACATATCACTGACAAGCAGGTTTAATGCTCTTTTCAAATATGTAATTAATTTTCTGGCACATTCAAATTTACTGAGCTTAGAGAACAATCAAAGTTGGATGGTCATAAACTCTATTACTGTGATTACCGGGGGGGGGGGGGTATTCAAGGTAAAAATACGTGTCTTAATAACAAATTCCAGATATAATGTCACATATCACTGAAAAGCACGTTTATTGTTTGGTTCAAATATGTAAATAATTTTCTGGCACATTCATATTTACTTAGCTTACAGAACGATCAAAGTTGGGTGATCATAAACTCTATTTCCATGATTATGGGGGAGGGGGTATTCAATGTCAAAATACGTGCCTTAATAACAAATTCCAGATATAATGTTACATATCACTGACAAGCAGGTTCAATGCTTTTTTCAAATATGTAATTAATTTTCTGGCACATTCATATTTACTGAGCTTACAGAACAATCAAAGTTGGATGGTCATAAACTCTATTACTGTGATTACCGGGGGGTGGGGGGTATTCAAGGTAAAAATACGTGTCTTAATAACAAATTCCAGATATAATGTTACATATCACTGAAAAGCACGTTTATTGTTTGTTTCAAATATGTAAAAAATTTTCTGGCACATTCATTTTTACTTAGCTTTAAGAATGATCAAAGTTTGGTGGTTATAAACTCTATTACTATGATTATGGAGTGTGTAGGTGTATTCAATGTCAAAATACGCGTCTTAATAACAAATTCCAGATATAATGTTACATATCAGTGAAAAGCAAGTTCAATGCTCTTTTTAAATATGTAAATAATTTTCTGGCACATTCATATTTACTTAGCTTACAGAACGATCAAGGTTGGGTGGTCATAAACTCTATTACTGTGATTACGGTGTTAGGGGGGGGGGGGGCGTATTCAAGGTAAAAATACGTGTCTTAATAACGAAATCCGGATATAATGTTACATATCACCGAAAAGCGCGTCCATTGAGCTGTATAAATATGTAAATAATTTTCTGGCACATTAATATTTACTTAGCTTACAGAACGATCAAAGTTGGGTGGTCATAAACTCTATTACCGTGATTACGGGGTGGGGTGGCGTATTCAAGGTAAAAAATACGTGTCTTAACAACAAATTCCGGATATAATGTTACATATCACTGAAAAGCACGTTCATTGCGCTGCTCAAATATGTAAATAATTTTCTGGCACATTCATATTTACTTAGCTTACAGAACGATCAAAGTAGGGTGGTCATAAACACTATTACCGTGATTACGGGGGGGGGGGGGCGGTATTCAATCGAAAAATACGTGTCTTAAAAACAAATTCCAGATATAATGTTACATATCACTAAAAAGCACGTTTATTGTTCGTTTCAAATATGTAAATAATTTTCTGTCACATTCATATTTACTTAGCTTACAGAACGATCAAAGTTGTGTGGTCATAAACTCTATTACCGTGTTCACGGGGGGGGGGGGGGGCGTATTCAATGTCAAAATACGTGTCTTAATAACAAATTCCAGATATAATGTTACATATCACTGACAAGCAGGTTTAATGCTATTTTCAAATATGTAATTAATTTTCTGGCACATTCATATTTACTGAGCTTACAGAACAATCAAAGTTGGATGGTCATAAACTCTATTACTGTGATTACCGGGGGGTGGGGGGTATTCAAGGTAAAAATACGTGTCTTAATAACAAATTCCAGATATAATGTTACATATCACTAAAAAGCACGTTTATTGTTTGTTTCAAATATGTAAATAATTTTCTGGCACATTCATATTTATTTAGCTTACAGAACGATCAAGGTTGGGTGGTCATAAACTCTATTACTGTGATTACGGTGTGTGGGGGGGGGGGCGTATTCAAGCTAAAAATACGTGTCTTAATAACAAATTCCGGTTTTACTGTTACATATCACTGAAAAGCAAGTTCATTGCGCTGTACAAATATGTAAATAATTTTCTGGCACATTCATATTTACTTAGCTTACAGAACGATCAAAGTTGAGTGGTCATAAACTCTATTTCCATGATTATGGAGTGGGTAGGTGTATTCAAGGTAAAAATACGTGTCCTAATAACACATTCTGGATATAATGTTACATATCACTGGAAAGCACGTGCATTTCTCTTTTCAAATATGTAAATAATTTCCTGGCACATTCATATTTACCTAGCTTACAGAACGATCAAAGTAGGGTGGTCATAAACACTATTACCGTGATTACGGGGGGGGGGCGGTATTCAATCGAAAAATACGTGTCTTAAAAACAAATTCCAGATATAATGTTACATATCACTAAAAATCACGTTTATTGTTTGTTTCAAATATGTAAATAATTTTCTGGCACATTCATATTTACTTAGTTTCAAGAATGATCAAAGTTTGGTGGTTAAAAACTCTATTACTATGATTATGGAGTGGGTAGGTGTATTCAATGTCAAAATACGTGTCTTAATAACAAATTCTGGATATAATGTTACATATCACTGGAAAGCACGTGCATTGCTCTTTGCAAATATGTAAATAATTTTCTGGCACAAATTCTGGATATAATGTTACATATCACTGGAAAGCACGTTCATTGCCCTGTTCAAATATGTCAGTAACATTGTGGTACATTCATATTTACTTGGCTTACAGAACGATCAAAGTTGTGTGGTCATAAACTCTATTACCGTGATAACGGGGGAGGGGGTGGGGGTATTTAAGGTAAAAAAACGTGTCTTAATAACAAATTCTAGATATAATGTTACATATCACTGAAAAGCACGTTCGTTTCTCTTTTCAAATATGTAAGTAATTTTCTGGCACATTCATATTTTCATAACTTAAGCCAAGGAATGGGTGGGATGGGGGGGGGGGGGCTTATTCAAAATTCCTTATATCTATTCTGAAAAGTATAGTCATGCCTCTCTTTAATTATATCCATTATTTGTTGCACATAATGCATAATATACTTTTTATTTCTAAATTGAACAAAGTTAATTAGCCTCTCTACTAAACTCGAGTTACAGAGAGAGAGAGAGAGAGGGGGGGGGGGCGGTTTCCTGTGTTCAAAAAGTTAAAATTCGGATCTTAATACGAAATTCCAGCCACCGTGTCATACATCACTGGAAAGTATATTTCTATCGCTCTTTGTATCTATCAGTTATTTCCTGGCACATTCTTGATTACGTACTTTAGAAGAGAAAAATGCTCGTCGTTTGCGAAAGAAATAGGTCTCTGTCCAACAGTAACCTAGTTACTAAAAATAGACTATACTTTCAGTTTATCTTATTTGTCGAAGGCACGGATTAGCTATACCTATCACGTGATTTCATTGTAGTCACGATCGTCCAGCTAATTTCTTATAGTTGGCTAGCTTGAATCTGCTTATAGTTGGCTAGAGATTTCTTATCGTTGGCCAGCTTATCGTTGGCCAGGTTGATCTCGGCCCTAATATATTTATATGAAGATTCAAATTTATTTGATAATAAATATGTATATCTATTTTATATTCTGGTAATGTTATTGTAAGCTTTTCAATGCTGAGTAAGCTTTTACATATATAATCCGGATCCTGGATCTGTAAAAGAAAATGAATAAAGCTTGAGATGAAATGAGTTTGTATTTATTCAAGGGAAAATGGCTAGTAACAGTCATCTTTACAGTTTACATAATATGATATTGATTTTAAACATGGACGCCAAGGCCCCCAACCACCCCCGTGGTTGTGGCACCCCGACCTCACCTCACTTCAACGGTAAAATATGGCAATGTCACAAATGGAAAATAACTTTAAATAAGCTAAATATTTGCTTGGAAATACAATCAATTTAATGATGACAATAAAGAATAAAAGAACTAAATACCTGTGAAAGAAAATGAATAAAGCTTGAGATGAAATGAGTTTGTATTTATTCAAGGGAAAATGGCTAGTAACAGTGACCTTTACAGCCTCACTCATTGAAGATTTCAGTAGATGAGTTATCTCCCTTTAAGTATCAGACCACTATCAATTCAATAGCACTATCAATACTCTATAAATACTAATGGCTTAATCTTAAAAATTAATACCCCCCCCCCCCTCATCTCATAGCAAACCCTAACATACCCCCCCCCCACTAAATTAAATGGCGTCCCGACATTTAAACAATCAAGATAGCTCTTTAAACAATATATGTAATCATAATAGGTTTCAGGCTTGAAACTAACATCACTAAAAACAATAAGCTTTCTAGTAATAACTAATAATGTTGACACATACTTCAAATATTACTCAGATATTCTAAAATATCGCATGACAGTATGTAATTTTACAGGTGATTAGTCTGGAAAACACATATAATTGACAATCATTCATAATAATGGTTTGTAATACAGTGAGTATGATTAATATCTGACTTGTCAGTTTCAACAAATGTCCACTACACAAAACATGCTAAATACAATAGTAAAATATTCTTGGTTTATTAACAAGAGTTTACCAGAATATAATAAAACAACTTTCAACTTATTAACTTCCAACACTCAAAACAGATTCTAATAATGCTATAACCGTGATGTATGATCATATATTAGTATATAATCATTCAAGATTCATTATTATCTCAGCAATATTGTAATAAATTTAGGTTACTTTTAAAAAACCACACTTAAAGGGCGTTCACCAATTTTATTTGACCAAGCACAATTTGAAGGTTGACCCAAATGGTCATATGTTAACCGAAGCGGCGGTTGCACAGCACGACGATTTGGTAGAACATCTTCCTGTGCGGATTCCATTGATTCCAAAGAAGTTTTATAAGCTTCCGAATCACTTTCAACAGCATCATTGTCATTTGCTTGAACACTAGATTCATTAGAAACATGACCTGTAGATCCGGATTCATTTCCTTCAGATGAATTTTGATTTCGCGCTTCTGTCTCCGTGTCTTGTATCTGAACTTCTGGTTCTGGTACATTTATATTTGTCGGTGTAGCAGGAACAAACTCCTCCGCTTCTGGATCTAATTCAATGCGTTTATCTGACACTGGCAAATAGTTATATAGCTCATCACTTTCAGAGTCACTATTTAAGTCATTTTGAGGTAAATTCACTATTTTAGATCTTGAACGTTTCCGTGTAACCTGATTTTCTGTAGTGTCAATCACAAAGTCTTTGTCTAGTGGTAAATCATTGCATAAAAGTAATAAATTCCTATGTAGTCTCCGTACTTTTCCATTTTTGTTTGGAGATTTGACTTCATACACAGGCGAATCATCAGACATTCTCTTTAAGACGGTATGAATGCTGTCCTCCCAATAATTTCGTAATTTTCCTGGACCACCGCGTTCGCTTAAATTCCGCACTAATACGCGATCTCCTGGAACAAGAGTCACACTAGTAGGTTTTTTACTATGGTACTTCTTTGCAGTCATGCTCGATTTCTGGGCATTACGTGATGCAATTTTATAAGCATCATTCATGCATTGAGTCCACTTTTGAACATAATCACGATACGAAACGTTTCCACTATTTTCAAATCCAAATATTATGTCGATTGGAAGTTTGGGATGTCTTTCAAATAACAAAAAGAATGGAGAAAAACCTGTAGTGTCGTTTTTCGTACAATTATATGCATGAGTCATTTTATTAATATGGTTTTTCCAATCATGTTTATGATCCTCAGGAAGGGTCTTCAACATTGATAATAAAGTACTGTTCAGCCTTTCACATTGTCCATTACCACTAGGGTGGTAGGGAGTGGTGCGTGATCGTCCTACGCCACAGTATTTTTGTAGTCGATGGAAAAGCTCGTTTTCGAACTCTCTGCCTTGGTCGTGGTGTAACTTTTCAGGGAAACCATATTTCAGAACATAATCATTAAATATTTTGTCCGCAGCTGTCTTTCCAGATTTGTTGGTAGTTGGATAAGCAGCAGCAAATCTAGTATAATGGTCCACAACAACCAATATGTACTCATATCCCCCTTTACATTTCTCTAAATGTAAAAAGTCAATCGAAACTAACTCGAATGGGTGTGTCGTTTCGATCGGTTTTAAAGGTGCTTCATTTAGACGATTTGGTTTCTTTGATTTCACACAAGTGCACATTTTTGTTATAAAATGTTCAACTTCAGACACCATCATTGGCCAATAAAATCTATTTCGAATCAGGGATATCACTTTTTCCGTCCCAAGATGACCCATGTTGCAATGCAGTTCATCTATCACCAACTTTCGATATTTCTTTGGCAACACTAATTGGTAATCTGTATCTTGACCTGGAATACACCGTTTACGTTTTAAAAGCCCATCTTGATCAATTTGAAGATTTGGAAATTCTCTGGTTAACATTAAAGATTCTGACGACATACGCTCACGATCGGCTTTACTGGGTTTCTCCCGCTTACGCACAAATCGTTTTAACACAAAAATGTCCTCGTCATCTTCTTGAGCTTTAATTAATTCGTCCGTACTAAACTGAAGTTTCACTCCTTCTGAAGGTTCAGTCTTTGCCGGTTTCACATTTAGCCCACACATCCAAACAAGTGATTGATCCTCTTGAATTTGAGCCGAAGTAATACTTATCGAAACAATATCTGATTTAGCTTCTTCGGAACACTCTTGCCTGTATTGTTCAAACTTTAGTGGCATCCTACTTAAACAATCAGCATCAGTATTTAAAGGTCCTGGTTTATATTTGATGTTGAAATTAAAGTCCGCTAGTTCTGCTACCCATCGTAGTCTCGCTGCGTCTAGACGTGGAGTAGTCATGATATAACTCAATGGATTATTGTCACTATAGATCGTAAAATGTGGCGTGTAGTACAGATAGTCCCTAAAACGATCTACGACCGCCCACTTTAACGCCAAAAATTCCAATTTACCCGAATGTAGATTATAATTTTGCTCAGCCGGAGTTAATGTCCTAGATGCATAAGCCACAACGTGTTGACGCCCATCGTCACCTTGTTGATAGAGAATGGCTCTTAAACCCTCTCCAGACGCATCCACATGTAAAGAAAACGGTCGATCGAACACAGGGTAGGCCATTACTGGTGGCGACACAAGAAAGTTAATGAGATCCCCTAAAGCGTCCGAATGTTCTTTAGTCCACCCTATTCTTTCCTTAGACGACAACTGACCTCCCTTTAATATTTTAATCCGATCCTTGGATAAGTCTGGTGGCTTCCGTAAAAGATTGTACAAAGGCTTAGCTCTTCTCGCAAAATCTGGAATGAATTTGCGGTAGTACGACAAAAGACCCAATATTTTACGAATCTCTCCGACATTCGACGGGATTTTGTTTTTAAGTTCCAAAACCGCACGTTTATCTTCAGGGTCCACTGTATAACCCGATGCAGTAACAAGATGCCCTAAATATCTTACTTCCTTCCGAAATACTAGGCACTTTGAAGGCTTCAGTTTAACACCCTTTTCACGAAGGCGATTAAACACAAGTTGGAGATGTTTCACGTGTTCATCAAACGTCTTACTATATACAAGAATATCGTCCAAGTATGGAAGGCCACACCTGTCCCTCAGTCCATCAAGACAGTCATTCATATAATTTTGAAAAGCATATGGCGCCCCAGAAAGCCCAAACGGTATCCTTTTCCCACTCGTATAGACCCCAGGGGGTATCGAAAGTAGTTATGTGTTTACTCTCCTCCCCTACAACCCCTTGATGGTAAGCGCGTCCCTGATGTAACAAACTATACCACTGACTGCCCCCTAAACTATCCAATGCGTCCTGAATGCGGGGTAACGGCCCACAGTCTATTACTGATTTTTGGTTGATTTTTCTATAGTCACAACATAGTCTTAACCCGCCATCCTTTTTCCGCACACAGATTAAAGGACTAGAATAACTTGATTTTGATTTCCGAATAAATCCTTTGGCTATTAAATCTCTCAGGTAATCTTTAACCTCTTCAATCAGTGGGTTTGGAATTGAAACGTATGACTGTTTTACCGGAATATTGTCTTTCAAATGAATATCAAGTTTCAAGTTCGGTATGTATCCAATATCGTCACCCGTTTTCGAGAAAACGTCATTATTAGATTTTAATAATGTATGAATAATGTTTTCCTGAGCAGACGTAATATCACAATGTTTTAAATCAATTGGCGGTTCAAATACATCAGAATTTTGAGTGTTTGATAATGATGCAACATTTACATTATCTACTTGAGTATTATTATTTGACTGTACAATGCAAAACAATGACCTAATTGACTGAAGCTCCCCTAAATGTGTTTTCTTTTTGAGAATAATATCACAATTCGTAGGATTACTAAAAATTAAATTCACTCGATTGGCATTGTTTACCTTAACTAACATTTCTTGACAATCTAGCCCAGAACTGTTACATTCGGGTTTGAATAAACAATCAAGAGAGCTTTGACAAGAGCCTGTACGTATGGATACACGTACAACCTTTGAGGTTTGTTTCTTTATGCGAATATTGCGTGATCCCGAGTACACTTGACAAATGGCCTCTTGATTATTTTGACGAACAATATCTACTAAACCTGATACTTGATTTACAGACAATTTTCCGAAAGAATACTTCAAATTTTCTACCAGATTGTCCTTATCACTATTCATAATAAATTGTTCAATAATATTATACCCAACAATTGGAACATCTAAACCTGCAGTCTCAGTTACCAATAATGGCACAGACCATGGGGCACTAGAACCTAATTTGAATTTAAATTCAACCCATCCTTCAAAAGGGATATCTGACCCATTTGCTGATAAAATTTTGAGTGGTTGTTCACCATTCAATTCCTGTATCCTGCGAATTTCCAGGTTTGGGAAATATTTGGTTAATAACAACTTATTCATTAATGATACCTGAGCTCCAGAGTCCCATAATACAGTTACAATTACATCATTTAGTTTACAATTAACATGACATTTTTCACCAACCAACTTAACTAATTTTGAACGCTTGCGAGGTGACAGACAAAACACCTGACCTTTGACTGCTGACATTGTTGGGGGTGTGGTTTCACAGATCACCTGTCCCCCTTTCGAGGTGATCTCATCCAGTTTTCCGACTGATTATTATTATAATGAAAAGACCGGAAGTGACCTGAGCTACCACAATCCCAACAATGTCTACAATTTGAAAGTTTCTTTTCACGACACTTATTACAGCTGTTGTCAAACACTTTCTTCTTTCGATCTTCTCTAATCATTTCTGCTAATTGCGCTACTTCAGCCTTTAACTCTTGAAACTCGGATCTTTCCTCCTTCTTTATCTTGTTTTTCTTCGGTTTTTCTTTCAAAGTTAGATCAGCTTGTGACACTTCATTCACTTTACAGTGCCCTCTCATTTTAATTTGTCTGTCTGATTCTCTAGACTCTATTACGCTCATCTTTTGAATAAGTGTTTCATCCGATATTTTAATGTCTAACGATGGCTGGATTTCTCTACGGATGGTTTCATCAAGTAAACCAGCGTATAAAGTTTTACAGAATTGTTGACTGACCAATTCTGGATCATACTTTAGATCTACATCAGTTACAAAAAGTATCTTTTGTTTTAAAGACAACAATCTAAGTAAAAAGTCAGTACTTGATTCACCCCTTTTCTGTAGAGTTGATCCCAATTCCTGATAAAGCTCTGTTGCTGATTTTTCTTGATAAAAGGATCTTAACATCTGTTTTAATTCACTGATGGTGATGTTTGTCCTACCCTCTAGGTACACTCGTAATTGTGAAGATGGTGATATCGCTCGTACAACTCCCTCGACGATCTCAACCTCAGAGAAGCCCTTCTTCTCAGCATTATCAATTTGTCTCATTAAGGAGATGAATGGAACGTTTGTTTTACCATTTTCACCGATTGTTCCTGTTAGTTTTAAGTCCTTTTTGAAAATACTAACATGTTTAGTCTCTGTTGGAGTTTCTTCCTTTAGAGGTTTAATGGATTCTGGAACAGTATTAGACTTAACACCGGTTGATTCAGTCCTAATCATTGCCTCCTGCCTCAAAAGTTGAAAATTTGGCAACATCTCATTTAACAGCATGAAAACTCCCTCGCCCCCATCTTCTTTGCCACATTCTTTGTCAAGGAATTCCGATAGGGTTTGTTTAGCCTCAACAGGAATTATTTCCGTGGGTTCGTCTTTTAATAATTTAAATTGCATCAGACATTTAATCAGGACATCCACTGGTGACTGATACATTCTTCCCAATACACCATACTTCAGGGCAAGCTTTTTATCTTCCTCCATGTTTACAGATCCCGGACAAGCCCCCAAATGTAAGCTTTTCAATGCTGAGTAAGCTTTTACATATATAATCCGGATCCTGGATCTGTGAAAGAAAATGAATAAAGCTTGAGATGAAATGAGTTTGTATTTATTCAAGGGAAAATGGCTAGTAACAGTCATCTTTACAGTTTACATAATATGATATTGATTTTAAACATGGACGCCAAGGCCCCCAACCACCCCCGTGGTTGTGGCACCCCGACCTCACCTCACTTCAACGGTAAAATATGGCAATGTCACAAATGGAAAATAACTTTAAATAAGCTAAATATTTGCTTGGAAATACAATCAATTTAATGATGACAATAAAGAATAAAAGAACTAAATACCTGTGAAAGAAAATGAATAAAGCTTAATATGAAATGAGTTTGTATTTATTCAAGGGAAAATGGCTAGTAACAGTGACCTTTACAGCCTCACTCATTGAAGATTTCAGTAGATGAGTTATCTCCCTTTAAGTATCAGACCACTATCAATTCAATAGCACTATCAATACTCTAAAAATACTAATGGCTTAATCTTAAAAATTAATACCCCCCCTCATCTCATAGCAAACCCTAACATTATGTTACTGCAATGTTTTTCGGCATAGCATCGAAAAATAAATACTGGGGAATAATTCATATTGGCTCACACTGAATGAATACTACAGCGAATAACGGCTATTTTTCAAATATATCTTGTCTTAATGTGATAGTGTATTCTTTGAAAGTATAGTATATAGCTTACCTGAAAACAATGCACACAACCCAGAGAAGCATGGTCTGATATTTGGTGGAAAATAATCGATAATATTTGATTACAAGGGTTCTTTACATTCGGCAAACCTCGACAGATTCCGGTGCCCTATATCTAGACTCGGCTGTATGATGTAGTCCGCCATTTTGGAACTATTTTAAAGGACCCGGATAAACATGGTTGCCCCCAGGAGATGGGTGCCAGTCAAGTCGTCCACAAGCGAAGTCGTCCACAACCGTTGGTGGAGTCGTCCACAACCGTTGGTGGAGTCGTCCACAAGGCATTGGTGATGTCGTCAACAACTATTAGTGATGTCGTCCACAACTAAATTTGTTTATTAATTTGTTAATGAATTTGTTATTTATGGAATAAAACGATTTACTTTGTTGTTTATTTGCCGGGAGAAAGGGTGACCACGCAGAAAAAAACTATACTAATTAAAAATACATCGTGTGGACGACTCCAAAAAACGTATTATTACAATATCCAGAAATTTTTTACTTTGTTGTTTATTTACCGAGAGAAAGGGTGACCACGCAGAAAAAAACTATACTAATTAAAAATACATCGTGTGGACGACTCCAAAAAACGTATTATTACAATATCCAGAATTTTTTTACTTTGTTGTTTATTTACCGAGAGAAAGGGGGACCACGCAGAAAAACTATACTATTTACAAATACATTATGTGTCCAGAAATTATACTAAGTCGTGTGGACGACTCCACCAACGGGTGTGGGCACCTTAACCAGATTTTGGGACTTTTTTGTAAAATCGGAACGTTTTCCTGTTAGAGTAAATCGGTAGTCGATAAGCCGCATCGCAAATGTATGGTCGTAGGTACATATCAATGACTATCATACATCCGAGTCTAGATGAAGGTTACGGAGAGTACCGGAATCTGTCGAGGTTTGCCGAATGGGGTTCTTTAGCAAGGGAAATAACTCTAAATTTTATCGATACTGAACTTTTAATACGGTTAATCGTAATAAACTAGTCAGACAATCGTAAGACGTTCGCAATATTTCACGAATGAAACACAAATCGTTAAATTTGTTGATGTGTAGTAAGGTGCCCTCTAATCTAGCCTAGTTGGGGAGGGGGTCATTTTGGACAAGTCGTTTAGGCTCAACCCACCGCACAAACTGTCTGGCAATGGTCATTTATTATTCTCGTGGTGGTACCGAACAACTCAAAAGCTGTTTTAGGTGGTACAGATTTCTGCTAATCTAGCCTAACTGTTGACTGGAAATTAGGTAACTCTTGTCAAGGATACTTCACCGCTACAAATGTCTGGCAATTACATAGCTCTGTCAGGGTACCCCACCACTAAAAATGTCTGGCAGAGTATTTTTGTGATACCTGAAAATGTTGTGCGAATTTCACGTGGTACACTTTTCGGCTTACCTAGACTAGTTGGAGGGCATGGTATTTTGAGTGTGGAATACGAATACCTCACCCACCACCAGAAATTCGGCAGACTTACGTTTTGATGATAACAAATATACATGCATTGATACCATATAGGGGAAAATTGGTACACTTTTCAGCTGGGTTTATCCCATGGGCTCCCGGTCTATTAGGATGACATCAAAGTCCGATCTCACATTTAGGGCTGGACAGCAGGACAGGTGTGTAATGATAGATAAAGATTTTATAACAAAGGAAAGGATCGAAGCACTGAATAATCCAACACAGGAAGCAAAAACTGACATTTTTCAATTTATTAGATCTTTTTATCGGAACAGGCTCTGGAAATTCATACTTATGTTAACATTTCATTTAGACCACATCGCCCTTGGATGACAGGAGCCGTTCATGCAGATGATGTGAAATACGTATTTGGATCTGTCTATGAGATGTCACAGAATGTGACTGGGAGAAACACAGAATGGTCCTTGGCAAGAACTATTATGACATAAATTTTAATAGAAATGGAGAGAGAATGTACGACACAATGATTATTGAAAAGACAAAACTCTATGTATGCTACATCTTCAAATACTTTTAACTTAGCTAAGAATAAAGCAATTTGAATAACATTTTCAATATATTCATTTTTAATTATCTACTTTTGATCTACAATAGCATATACTTTGATCAAAACAACTAATATAATGAATTTTTAAGAAGAAAAGGTCAATGTTCATGTTTTTCACTAAGGTGGAAAAGAAATGGTTGAAATACCTGCATTGTCTTGTCAGGCCCTCCTTCTGCATCACTGACAAGGGGAAATCACGGTCGATACTGAGAAGGAGGATGACACTCAAATATGAACGCTCTGAAACCTATTCTACGATAGTGGACAGCTGTAGGTCATGAATTCAATTCGATAATGATTCAACAGCTCAGTGATAATGTGTTCTGTGTCCCCAAAAAACCCACGATCATCAAATTTGAGTTGATAGATACATAATTAAGACATTTCGGTGGCCAACGGTTACGCCATCTTGAAAAAAAACCCCACTTTTCCGGGGGTCCTACTTTTAGTATGTTATAAAGAACACTAAACCCTGCCAGAGTCAGTTGAGAAACCTTTTGTTGCAATTATTTGGGGGTTTAACTGCATTCTGTCCTAACTAGTAACCTCGATTGTCATTGTTACCGCTGTTACGATAATTAACAAAGTCTCCATTACCCATTGTTGAACAGCAGATCAGATTAAAAAATTCGAACCCAGCATAAGATGCCATCGAGAGTTGATTATCGTCTTGTAATTAACTTTTCATTGTCTATTTTTTTCAATATTGCATTGATAATTGCCTGCTCTTTATCTAATCTTACTTAATGCCTCTTTAAGTATACCATTGTATGAAACATAATATAACTGCACTTTTCGTGTGACCTATTTGGTCACAAATAAACATACACTGAAAAAAATATGAAAGGTATGACATACAAATATTCTGTATAGGACTGTTAGCCCAAATAGAATAACGCACACTAGTATATACAGTATTATACACCTTGTACACACATAATATAACCGCACTCTATATATCACCTGGATCAACATAGATTTCCCCATTCTCTTCAATATTCATTTAAAACTCCTCGCCGATTTGATTATTCGACAAAATTTCGTTACGTTGAAGGTTCTCTACCACAGATGGGGCAACGTCTTGCCCAAATCATAAGGTTGACCAAGTAAATCTCGAGAAACACAAACTGGAAATGACATACTAGTAAAGATATTTATCACCCAATAAAACATTTGACAGTAGATATCGCTTGTGTGATAAATTACATAATCTACTGTGATATATACATAGTGGAGATTTCGCTTTACATAAATTTGATTGGTCAATCAAAAGGGAACTACTTTCTTTTATTTTAAAGAAATTACTTAGTTTAAGTAAAGATAGACTTTTTAAAAAAAATATTAAACTGCTTTTATTTAATTGACCTTGAAGGAAAAAAAAACCTGGGTCAGTATATTATAGGACTATACAACAGCTAAACTGTTGTCAAAAAAGGATGTATCACTACGCTGTAATGTAATTAGGTTCAGTAAAAATGAAATCTATACCAAAGAATTATGTTTATTTTTTTGTGCATGTAAGAAAGGATTGGGTGATAAATAAAATCTCCAACTCGTGTTTTTTGATACCAAAAAATATCAACACAAGTTGATAAAGTTAAAAAAACGAGGCTCTTCCGAAAAAACACTCGTAGGAGATTCTCTATATCTACCCGCCATAAATTACAGTATAACAAATTACCCCCACCCTTCTTTAAAAAGCTATGGGAAAACAGAAAGGTGGACTGTAAGTGTTTAGATGCAGAATAGACATATTTCAATACGTCATTTTCTATAAAGGGTGTTGATTAAGACTAGTCAAAGTTCTGTGGGTTTAATATGAAAATCATTTTATGAAGAAATTTTGATGCCGATCGAAGCGGCCCAACGGGTCGCCAAAAGTTCTATTTCCAAGAGAGGATTGCATTTGAATTTATCCCTGTGGAAATTGTAACAATTTAACTTGTTTAACCCTGATTAGTAGTAACATGGACGTATATAGATAGACAGGCAACAATACCAGTTGGTTAGATTCTCTGCCGCTCGCGCGAAACACGGCGAGATCCTAATGTCAACGGCAAATCAAGCGATGTGATTTTTGACTTTGGGGGATTTTATAGAAATTTTATATAATTTCTCGAACTCCTCCTTGGAATTTACGGTATTCTTATAATTGCCTGTCCATCTATACAATATCCATGTTATGCCCCCGTCAGACCGAGTGGCGTCCTTACTGCGCTGCTGCGACAAGAAAATTTACAAGGTCGCCGGTAAACGTAAACACAACGTGAGTAAATGTCCAAAAAATTTACAAACTGGAAGGAAGTCGAGTTCTTTACCCCGTCAGACCGGATCGGAGAACCTTGGCGTTGGTTTTGAACATGCTCAAAATAAACGCCGTGACTCGGCGATCATTGGCGACCACGGTGACCACAGCACGATAGCTGGCGTTTCCACCACGCTTATGGCGATCTTAATGCGCTCGAAGTAAGGTCGCCACCCCGGTCTGACGGGGGTATTAGTAAAGTATAAAACTATCAACCATATAGAAAAATGTGATGTTGGGCGAAGCCTAGACTTTTATACATAATATAATACATAATGTACATAATAGGTTTAGCCAAAGAGGGTGGGCATATGTATTACAGGTTGATGACGTGGAGAGACATAAATATCAAACGGAGATTTGAAGGAGGAAATATATGCAAAAGACAACCACTGAATGTTAAAAAGCGTTAATTAGAAGTTAATTATTTTTACACATGTACTTAACAGTGTGCCCAACCCCTTCCGTGTGCCCCACCCCCTCCCGTGTGCCCCACCCCCTCCCGCCGTCAAGGTTCACATTATATCTTATGTTATATGTGATTGGGAGATCACGGTGGCTTATTAAGTGGGTAGGACGCTGGCTCGCTAGTCTGGATGCCGGGTGTTTGTCCTTGCAATGTCAGGGATGCTGGACGGAAGGCCTGGCAAAGACAACTGTCGTGTCATTCGGATGGGATGAAAAACCTAGGTCCCGTGTACACATTGGCGTGTACGTAAAATATCCCTTGGCAGGGATGCCGGACGGAAGGCCTGGCAAAGACGACTGTCGTGTCATTCGGATGTGATGAAAAACCTAGGTCTCGTGTAAACATTGGCGTGTACGTAAAATATCCCATGGCAGTTCGAATTCGGCGTAGGCCTAGCGCCTCTGCGGAGAAAAATTTCCCTCGGAGTACACTGTATGGCATATGCCCGTCTTCATTAGCCAAGTTTAGGAGCAGAATAGTAGGAGGTTAAACCCAATCTCATTTCATTTGGATGTAAATATTCTTCATGTTATTTTGCTATATTTCTAAACAGTTTTTTTTCTCGGTGAAGGCTGCCTTTCAAAATCGTGTTGTAATATTTGAACAGTAACCTTAATATAAATTTGCTGTAGAGACCCACTCTTTATTCGGTCTTGTATTGAGGTCAGGCGCACATTTAAACAGTATTCTTAACGATCATTTCATAACGTTCAATACAGCCATGGCGTTAGGACTCATAAGAAAGTTAATTCATCATTATATTTTAATTGTGTCGGTTTGTGTATGTTGGAGTTCAGCCGTTGATATTACCGCTTTGACGAATGTGGGAAATATAACTGGTTCTATTGAAGATGTAAATGTGGGTCCAGACACAGTAAAAATATCAACATATCTTGGTATACCGTTTGCTGAGCCACCTGTCGGCAATCTAAGGTTTGCTAAACCACAACCGAAGCAACAATTCGATACAACGTTTCTGGCTAAAAACTATAGCGCCTCTTGCCATCAAATTAACCAATTCTGGGATGTAGGAGTGGAAGATGAAGATTGTCTGTATCTTAACGTCTTTAGTCCTGATATTGATCAAAATGGTACGACGAAGTTTGCTGTCTTTATATGGATTCATGGTGGATCGTTTATGTTCGGTGAAGGTAAAGCATCAACAAGTAACATTTTAGCAGCCTATGGACAGGTTATTGTAGTTTCTATCAATTATCGTCTTGGAGTTTTCGGCTTCTTAAGTTCTGGAAACAGTGCTGCAGATGGAAACTATGGACTTTGGGATCAACATCTTGCTATAAAGTGGGTTAAGAATAATATTGAAGGCTTTGGAGGTGATGCATCGAGGATTACGATCGCTGGTGAGTCTGCTGGTTCAGCCTCTGTTATGTTCCAGGCTATTTATCCGGGCAGTGAAAATTTGTTCCAGAGAGTGATAGCAGAGAGTGGTTCGGCTAACGCTAATTGGGCTATAAATAAGGATCCAGCTTCCAAATTGACGGAATACGCGGCAAGACTGAGTTGTACTCGTACATCGCTTGAAGAGATCGTAGAGTGCTTAAAAGGTATCGAAAACGCAACATTGTTGACACTGGAGTCAGATCTAACATTTAGTAGTGGAATGTTGGATTGGTTACCAACAATAGATAATGATTTTATAACAAATGATAGGATTAATACCTTGAATAATCCAGCGCGGGAGACAGACCTGACACATTTTAACCAATTTGATCTTATTATGGGAACAAACCGATTTGAAAGTGACTCTTTTATCGGGATTCTCCCGGAGTATACATCTACTTTCACAAATGCATCAGCCTCAGTTACAGACGTCAAGACGGCGATTCGGACAGCTATCCATAGCGGTTTATCTGCGATTTATGATCCTGAATTCTTTGAATTCATGTTTGAAGAAGTACTTTTCCAATATGATAATTATGAAGATGCATTAGATAAGAATTTGTATATTCAACAATTAGTCCATTTATTTACCGATGCGACCTTTTTTGTGTCTACCTACACAGCCCTAGAGAATCATGCTTACGTTATCAATTCATCTAAAACATATCAGTATGAATTCAATCAGCTGTATCCATTTAGACCACATAACCCTTGGATGACAGGGGCTGTCCATACTGATGAACTAGATTATGTTTTTGGGTCTATCTATGAGAATGTTGTGAACGAGACCGTGAGAAACACAGAATGGTCACTAGCAAAATCATTAATGACATACTGGACAAACTTTGTCAAGTCAGGGTGAGTAAAAAACGTCATTTAGATTTGATCGTTAGGGATTTTTTTTTATCATAAATGGTTGAAGTATGTGCACGACATTGATTAATTGCTAGGCGATGTTTTTGTTTTATATTAACTTATATTTGATTAGAATAGGGGGTTGGATGGCCGAATGGTTTAACGCGTGCGCATTGGATCATTAGATCTGTCATTTAATCAAGTGGCGTGGTTTCGATTCTACATATATATGACGCGAGTAGGGCCAGGGGCGCCTGACTAACCTAATATATGAGTTAAGTTTCTATTTCGAAGATACGTTTAATGTGTACTTGATAAAACCGAACTTTGAACATTAAATTATTTGATTCAGCAATTTCAAATTGTACATTTGTGGGTCATTAAGTAGGCCTACGACTTTTAGCCATTTCATCATTATAAAGGCTTTATGCTTAAGTCTGCACCCTTTTTCAATTTCAATTGGTTCGTTTAGTGTGTACTTAATAAAACCGAACTTTGATCATAAAAAGGGTTTAAGTATGCAGACTTTTTCAAATTCAATGGGTTCGCTTTATTTATCTTATATATTGGACGAGGTGGAGAAGTGTAGGACGTTGAACCTCATTTCATTCATTCATTTTTTGAACGACTGTAATGTCAGTTGTGTATTTTGGTTAACACTCCATTCAATGTGATCCGTTAGCGCTCACTGTGAATGGTACGCCTATCAAGAATCAAAATACCGATCGACTGCTTTGATTAATAAGTATTGACTTATTTTGCTTATATATGGGACCTAGAAATTGACACAAATGGGTCGCAACGCATATAATAATGTAATATGAATATATATAAACGGACTTACATTCAATCATTTCTGTTTTTACACAGTTATTTCTAATCAGTTATGACCGGCGAAATATGCCAGAAGTCTCATTCTAATGGCAATCTTTAACGTCTGGTTATTCCAGTCTACACCGATAGTATTTATTGCGCGTGCATTCCAGATAAGAATTTGACGTCACCATTAGACCTGACTTGTGGAATATGTCTAGCTTCGTTCTTTGAGTACCTTTTTAGAAATGACATTGAAACGTATTGTGGCACACGATCCGTGTACCAATGGTGAAATGTTTATGTTGTCTTAAATATTGGATATCAGAAGCCTATCTTTTCCCGGTAAGGTCGCAACAATTGGATAATAATTTGTGTTTTCAATGCCGAAGACTTTGGATGATATTGAGTTAGAGACTTAGCTACTTTAACTTTATATCAAAATAAACATGTCTATTGTTTAGCTATACTCTCATCAACATCCAAAGTATGTTTAACAGTATTTTGTTAGTTCGATTCTATTTTTATTTCAATAAAGCAGTATGAAACGTTAATCCTGTTTAATAATGTCCACTTAGTATTAAACAATTTGCGCTATTGGGAAACCCAGAATGGTTCAAGCACCACCTAGGAATGTTTTTTCACAAATGATTGCAAGAGATAGAGAGAGGGAGCGAAATGGGAGGACCCGGAGAAAACCCACGAGGTTGGGCAGGCGACCCTACTCCTTGTCACGTACAACCGGGGATTCGAAACCACGCCAGTTGACCCAATGACAGACCGTATGATACAGCACGCACGTGCTAACCATTCAGCCATCGAACCTCCCGGATAGCAACAAAGGATGCTTTATAATTTTCTAATTTTATTTCTAATTTCCATTATTTTGTTGTATATATACCTATATTTACATTTGTATATTTCAGAAATCCAAATACACCTGTAACACCAGATGTTGTTTGGGAAACGTATGATCGTCAAGCTAGAAATTATATTTATCTTAAATCAGGCGAGATAGAGATGAGAAGTAACTTAAACAGACGTCGAGCTGAATTTTGGACTACCTATCTACAAGGGTTAATACAAAGATATTCAGATTTAAAACAAGAGAAACCCGCATGTACACCTACCTCAGGTGCTGTTATTTTGAAATCGTATGTATTAATGTTAGTTGTTGGACTTGGATTTCAATATGTTACAATTATCGGTATTCGGGAGTAAAGATCCAAATATATGTAACGGCAAATGAAATGAAATTGAAAACGTAAGATAACATATGTGACCCATTTTAACTCAGTTATATAAAGTTATCTTATTTATTATAAAAACAATTTGTTTGTCAGTACTTTCATTTACAATGTTTATATTTGTTTGAGTAAATAAAGTATTTATATAGTATTTGAATTTTCAGACATTAGGAAATATACAACATGTTTTTCAAGATGTTTACCATTTTGTATTTACATTGTTAATAGTATACTGTGTAAACATGGTCATTGCATATTACAATATTCGACCGTATTAGAATTAACTGGTGAAATATATATATATATAAAAACTGAAACGATATTGTAATCCTGCATCATATATCGGTTTTGTGAAATTGTATATCTTATTGTTAACATTGCAAGACTTGAATTTCACTACTCAGCATTATTCGGCTTTCGGGAGTCAATGTTCCCCATAGTACATCTTAAAGTTAAAATCTAAACGAATCCGTATGTACAGGTTAATAAAATTCTTAATGAAGATACAAGATACCACATTTTTGAGTGACAAGAATACCCGGTGTTCATTTGGTTTTGCTAACAAACTATTGTATGCAAATCAGTGCCATTCAAGTGAAATATTGTGAAAATAAGAGGTTCGAGATATCGATGTAACAGAGAAAGACAAGGGGATTGGCAAACAAGAATAAGTACCAACTGAAACGTTGTCAAACTACAAAATAATCCTGAACTATTTCCGTTCAATCACAATCAGACGGTTCAGAAACGTCCGGTATAATCCCATAAAAATTGTGTTCTCTTTTTAGTATAATCTTGTATATCACAAGGCTTTACCAATTGAAGTGCGTCAAATTGGCTTTTAGTCAATTTATATAATTGAGGGTAACGCAAATAACTATCATTTTCGGAAATAGACTTCCGAGCCACAAACTTTGGTGGGAACCGTGATTGAAAAACGCAATACGAAAACAGACAGACCCCACAATGTAAACAGGTTTCCACCGAATTTGCGATCTTTTGTAAATCAGTGTAATTTAATGGGGTTTAACGTCCGTTTTTTTTGGGAAATATGTTTTTTTTTACATAACTGCGTGTCCTGGAAGTAAACTCGTCTAGTGAACCGCCCCACCCGGTAACATTCCGCTGGGATCCAATCAAGTAAACATTGGAATCGGTGCGAGGACCAACCTTTAAATAAGAGCTGCCCATTCCACAAGTCAGTGGACATAATTTCACATTCATAGAAATACATCAGACTGTATCCCTAGAGACGCATCATTTGCCGTCTCGGTCGAGTAGGTTGAGGAGAGTTCTTAGAGACATTTAAAATGCTTAGAAATGTAGTTGCATGTGTTAGTGGTATTCAAAACCATATTTAGGGCAAAAGTGTCTAGGACGTCGATTCATTAAAGTTCAGACAAGTCTGAATAGTTACAGTCCACATCGTATCTTTATTTGGAATTGTGACACATGGTTATGTGGCAGAGAATGATGTTGCTTATCTGAATCCCTAACACAGACCATCTGGCCTCCACATTAGCCTCCTCCACTAAGGAAAACTACAGCGAATGTTCTCAGCCAATATTGGGATCGAACCATGGAACCCCAGTTTCAAGAGCGGACACCATAACGGTAACTGTGACTTACTTTCGTAAATAGCTTTAATTCATGCAACTATTTGTATATGTTTTTATTTGCGTATGTTTGTTGAGTATATTTTTATTTCGTTTTACTCCGAATAATGTGTCTTTAAATATCGGTTATTGATCGCGAAATTGATTAGTTGTAGAGTGGCCCAGTACTTGTAAACCGGTGTTTAGAGGTCAGAAAAGTATTTAAATAGGATTGTCAGTTTTATCATTACTTGATAAAAACTCGAGAAGTCCAGTCGAAATATCGCTAAGTAATAATCAGTAATTGTATTACGTAGAATTGTGACCTGTGTAATTCCAGTTCAATTATTAAACGTTATTGAAACATTTTCTTATTACATATTGTTCAATACAGACATGGCGGTAAGATTCACGAAATATTTTAATCATTTTCTCTTAGTCGTGTCGGTTTGTGTATGTTGGAGTGCAGCAGTTGATATAACTGTTTTGACAAATGTTGGAAATATAACTGGTTCTATTGAAGATGTAAATGTTGGTCCAGACATAGTACAAATATCAACTTATCTTGGTATACCGTTTGCTGAACCACCCGTTGGTAATCTCCGGTTTGCGAAACCACAACCAAAGCCAATGTTCACTAAAACGTTTTTAGCTAAAAACTATAGCGCCTCCTGTCATCAGTATAGACCAATTTGGGATGTCGGGGTGGAGAATGAAGACTGCCTGTACCTAAATGTGTTTAGTCCTGAGATAAATCAAAGTGATACAAAGTATAGCGTCCTAATCTGGATTCATGGTGGATCCTTCCTTTTTGGTGCTGGTAGGGTAAGAACAAGTAACATTTTAGCAGCATATGGCCAAGTTATTATAGTTTCTGTGAATTATCGTCTTGGAGTTTTCGGTTTCCTAAGTTCTGGAAACAATGTTGCTGGAGGGAACTATGGGCTTTGGGATCAACATCTTGCTATAAAATGGGTTAAAAAAAATATCGAAGGTTTTGGAGGTGATACTAAAAGGATTACGATCGTTGGTGAATCTGCTGGTTCTGCCTCAGTTATGTTCCAAACAATCTATCCTGGTAATGAAGATTTGTTTCACAGGGCAATAGCAGAGAGCGGTTCAGCAAACGCTATTTGGGCCATTAATAAGGACTCAGCTTCTAAATTAAAGCAATATTCTGCTAGAATGGGTTGTTCGCGTTCATCCTTTGAAAAGACGGTAGAGTGCTTGAGGAATATTGAAAACGCAACCGAGATGGCATTGAAGTCAGATATCACATAATAGCGTTGGACTGTTGGATTGGGTTCCAGTGATAGATAACGATTTTATTACAAAGGAAAGGATTGGAGCCCTGAAATACCCAACCGGGGAAACAAAACTAACCTATTTTAATAAGTTAGATCTCCTTATGGGAACAAACAGATTTGAAGCTGACTCATTTCTGAAAGTTGCACCAGAGTATAAACCTACTTTTATAAATAGATCAGCCTCTATTACAGACGTCAAGAGTGCAATACGCACAGCAATCAAACGCTCTTTATCAGCGATTTATGATCCTGATTTTGTTCAATTTATGCTTGCAGAAGTACTTTTCCAATATGACAATTTTGGAGATCCATTAGATAAAAACTTGTATTTGCAACAACTCGAAAATTGCATAACCGATCTGAACTTTTTTGTGCCTGCTTACACAGCGCTAGAGAATCATGCTTACAATAACAAAGCATCTAAAACCTATCAGTATGAATTCAATCAGCTGTATCCACTGAGACCACATCACCCTTGGATGACAGGGGCTGTCCATGCGGGTGAATTAGATTATGTATTTGGAAATATCTATGAGAAGATTAAGAACGAGACCCTGAGAAACACAGAATGGTCTCTTTCAAAAACATTAATGGCATATTGGACAAATTTTGCCAAATCAGGGTAAGTAAAGTATGAATTAGTTAATTTTGTTGCATTGTTTTTGTTTTAATCAGGATTTTATTAGAAATAGTAACATTGTGTACACGACCATTGATTAATGATTAAGCCAAATACTTTTAGTTTTAAGTTTTATGTTTCCGTCTCATTCTACTCGTTGTTATAGAAGGTTTGTTTTCTAGTGATAGGGCGACATTCCGTTGTTTTCGCGAGGACAATGTTGTTTGTAAGTTAAAAAGTGTGTGGATGTATTGCAAAAGAAAAACCCTTTTGTACTGCGGTTCTTGTTTCCATTTGGAACCTCTCTACTTACTGTTACTCGACCTTTAAACGCCAGAATTAATTCCCACTTGTCAACCCCCCCCCCCCCACAGAGTTGTAAATATCCGTTTAATGCTACTTTACAAAATTGTACTTTGAACGCCAGAATTAATTCCCCCTGCATATGTTGACTTGGACAACTCTGTGTGGCGGTAGGTACATATTTACTCCATGGAGTGTTTTGTACTTTTACGTTTTGCAGTTTCATCATTACACTAAATGCTTTATCATGTCTGGCTGTGTACCCTTGTCACTCGATATATAATCATTATTATCTTGATAATATAATATGATATGAACGTGCCATCAATGGACGTAGTTAATATATAAGAGATTTAATATTTATCTTTCATTGAGGCACCTCTCCAATATCTCAAATTTAAGTAGCTCAAGCCCTTTCCCGTCTTTAATGTCCGATAACCTGATCGTATTTTACATAAACACTCAACCAGATGACAAACTGTAATTACTGATACACAAAGGTTAAATCAACTCGCTGTTCGATTAGATATGTTAGAAATTGTCCGGTTCCCAGGTACCGCCGCGTCACTTGAACATGATCGCTAGAAGTTGATATTTCTCTTGGAGAATGGGTTTTAACGCCCCACTCTTCTGAACTACTGTGGTTTACAGAAGTAATTGCATCAAAAAGTTCGACTCCGCCTAGAACATCCTTGAGGTGTCGGCGATCTTCATCATGTTGTGGTCATGAAGAGGTGAAAGCTGGTGGCTAAATGGGTCTTTTTTTGGGTCCAAGACCTAAATACAATTTCGCTACCGTTTGGGTACTAACGTAACTTTGTTCAAAGATGGTAGTAGATTCAATAGGCATCGTTGTCAACATGTCATTTATAGAAAGAAAACGTATTACATTGGCGAAAGGGCGACAATAATAATAATAATAATAATAATTTATTTATAGAGCGCCTATAATCCAATACTTAGATTGCTCTATGGCGCTATTACATTATAGTAAAAGTATAAAATATGAAACACCTCAATAATAAGAACATTGCACAATTAGAATAATATATGGTATACAATAATAAAAAGTTAACTATGAAAAAATCTTAAGCATTTAACAATTAAAATGGTTTTTAAAAAGGTGGGTCTTTAACTTTTTCTTAAAAACAGGCAGGGAAGGGGAATCTTTAATTTCAGAAGGTAACTTATTCCATAGTTTAAAAGCAGCAAAACTATAAGACCTTTCCCCAAATGAGGATTTTGCATGATAGGGCATTAGCAAGTTTTTGTTTTGTGATCTAAGTGTGCGTGTAGGAATATATGGGGTCACTAGTTGTTTGAGGTAGTCAGGTGAGTCTTCAATATTAATGACAGCGTATGTTAGAGAGAGTATTTTAAATTCAATTCTGCTAGTAACTGGCAGCCAATGCAGTTGGTGTAAAATAGGGGTGATATGTTCACAAAGTTTAGTTCTAGTTATGACTCGGGCGGCTTTGTTTTGAATTTTTTGTAATCTATTTAGCTGAAGAGAAGGCAAGTTAAACAATAAAGAATTACAATAATCAAGGCGGGAGGTTACAAGTGAGTTGACAAGCATTTTAGAAGTATCAGTATCAATAAAGTTTCTTATACGACCTATATTATATAGTTGAAAATTGGCGGATTTACACATATTCGACACATGTTCTTTCATGTCAAAATTTTTCCCAAATTTAACACCGAGGTTCCGTGCACTGTTACTTGGATGTATGACAGCACCACCCACTTTAACATATTTTGTAATAATTGATGAGAGTCTATGATCGGTTCCTATTTTTAATAATTCAGTTTTATCATCGTTTAGTTTTAAAAAGTTGTTTTTCATCCAGTTTTTTACATTATCAATACACTTCTCCAACTTAATGATTTGTTTACTTTCGTTGTCGGGTGTTACAGCCACATACAGTTGTGTGTCGTCTGCGTATATATGATAGTCTAAATTGTGATCTCTAAGAAGTTTACCAAGTGGGCAAGTATAAGCCGTAAATAATAAAGGACCGAGTACTGATCCTTGCGGAATTCCATATTTTATGTCTACTGGTTTTGATGACTGCTTATTTATGACAACAGACTGTCTTCGTGAAGTGAGATATGATTCAAACCATTTCAGGGCATAGCCAGTAATTCCAAAATAATCTTTTAAACGTGTAAGTAGAAGTGCTTGGTCGATGGTATCAAAAGCAGCACTTAGGTCAAGAAGAACTAGAAAAACCACATTTTTATTATCTAGATTAATTAAAATATCATTTTGCACTCGGAGTAAAGCCGTTTCAGTACTATGGAGTTTTTTGTATGCGGATTGAAAGGGTTCGTCCAGATTTTAAATGGGCTTTAAATCTAACAGACACTGCTTTTTCCACAAGTTTAGATAAAAATGATAGGTTAGATACTGGCCGATTATTTTTGAAGATGTTACTGTCTAAAGTACTTTTTTTGATTAAGGGAAAAACTAAAGCTTTTTTCAGAACATCAGGGAAGGTACCAGTTGATAATGATGTATTTACAATATAAGTAAGAACAGGACACAGTTCGTCGATGCACAGTTTCAGAAGCGGTGATGGAAGCGGATCTAACTCGCATGTCGAAGACGATGATTTGGCAACGAGTTGCTTGATTTCTTTGTCTGATGTCGGGGAAAATTCTGACATAACTTGAGAAGGTGGTGATATAACAGATAGACATGTTGTCTCGGAGTTATTGCCTGTTTCAAGTTCAGTCCTAATATTATCAATCTTGTCACTAAAATATTTAGAAAACTCTTCAGCAAGGTCAGCATCATGGGTGTAATCTGGTAGTATTTGTTGATTATGCGGTTTCAGGATACTATTGACTTTGTTTTGATGTACTTTTGGGTTATCCTTATTAACATTGATTTGTTCTAAAATATAGTCTTTTTTTACTCTGCCAATCAAATTATTTGTTTTGTTCCGCGCTTGAGTATATAGCTGTCTATTAATAGCAATTAAAATGTTTTCAAAAAATTCTGGCTGTAAATTTTTTACACCGTTTTGATGCATTTTAAAAAAGAAATTTGGATGCATTTTTATATTTCAGAAATCCAAATATACCTGTAGCACCAGATGTTGTTTGGGAAACGTATGATCTTCAAGTTAGAAATTATATTTATCTTAAATCAGGCGAGGTAGAGGGGAGAAGTGACTTAAACAGACGTCGAGCTGAGTTTTGGACTAGCTATCTACAAGGGTTAATACAAAGATATACATCGGGTGCTGTTAGTGTGAAATCTTATTTCTTAATGTTAATTGCTGGACTTGGATTTAGTTTATTGACAACAATCGGTAATCGAGAGTAAAATGTCACACTGCCGACTTGAAAACATTAGGTAGCATAATCATGACCCATTAAACCACTATCCCTCCGGTATACAAGGCAATTATTACAGGTAGATGTGTAACAGTAGTAATATATATGTTGATAAATATTGTGTAAATAAAATGAAAGTCTTATTATATTACATACATTTTCAGACCGCACTTTGACTACATGGCGTTCTTTTCAAGACGTTCATTGTTACTTTTAATTACAGTGCTGATACTAAGTTGAGCGCTCGAAGTAATACAATCAACAACGTCTCAACCAATGTTTTAAGCTGTATAATTTTGTGCATTACATGTATTTAATGATAAACTTACATAATAAAGATATTCATTTGTTCGTTTTTACAAACCATGCGAAGCTGCAGTGACGGAGCGGACCCCCCCCCCCCCGCACCGCACACACCCACCCACAAATACACTTCATCCCATTCTCATCACCACCTCTAAACTTTTCCCGTTATATTTACCCCCTTCCAATTGGGGAGTAGTATATCGCAATCAATAATTGTATATATTGAGTTTTAGGGGATCACGTGGCTCGCTAGCCTGGAGGTCAAGTGTTAGATCCCTGCATTGGCCGAGAAAGTTTATCTCGATTTTCCGGCGTGATTTACTCTTGTCAGTAATGCAGAACAGAGGGCCTGACAAGGACAGTTGTCTAAAAACCGAGGTTCAGTTTACACATTGGCGTGCACGTAAAAAGATACCTTGGCAGTTGGAATTCGGTATAAGAGTAGGCCGTAGCGTCGCTGCCCGGGAACAATTTCCCTCATAGCACATTGCATGGCGTATGCACGTCTTCCATTAGACCAGGCTAGGTGCATAATAGTAGGACGTTAAACCCCATTTATTCATTCATTCATTACCCACTTTTAGTAAAATTATTCTAGAGTATATTGCAGTGATATTTTGATTTTAAGTATATCCTGTGATGCTTTCCAGAACGAGCTGCCATCTGCGAATAGTCCTGAGTCTGGGTCCTTCCCCAGGTCATTTAGCATGATGTTAAAAAGTATTGGACAGATAACGGATCCTTGCGGCGTTCCATTTTTCATTTTGAACTATTCGCTAAAGCCATTACCTACTTGTACTCTGATATGCCTATTGTTAAGAAAATCTTCTATCCACTTTTACACCCGGCCTTTGATTTTTAAAGGCCTTAGTTTAGTCAGCGAAAATTGCACAGATTAAAGATATCAAGGATGTTAGTCCCTTTAATATCTCATGGTCAGTATTCTTAGAAGTTTACAGTTGTCATTAATTAGTAAGTGTCTAACAACGTGTAAAAATTTCACCACGTAAAGGCATGCCTACACATAACAGCCATCACTTTTGAATGCGCACACCTGCAAATAGTGGTGCATATCATTCAATAGTCACAGTTTAACTCCTTAGTACAAAGACACCTTTAACAGTAGGACGTTAAACCCCATTTCATTTCATTTCACCATGACATCTACTTAATGATTACTGCCTGATTACTAACAATTTTTGCTAACACACGTTGTGTCGTATATCTTCATTTATAAAATTTATTTGTTGCATAGTCAACAATATCATAGTTACAGTGATGTAATAAAATTTGAGAAATAATCCAGACCGTCTTTGTACACTATTCACGCAACAATTAATTGGCCAGTAGGTTATAAAAAAGGTAAGCAGCCCTTCGGTCAGTAGGCACCAAATAGCTCCATTGTGATACGCAATCTCAGATAATTCCTTTTCGCGAATTACGGGATGGACTCCAAATTCTCTCTCGAAGCCCCGGATAAGAATTCTAGGAATTTTTGAAACACGTATTTAAAATCTCCGAACGTGAACGATTTTGATGACTATTCAAGAGCAAAATTTATGTAAATGATTAATGTATAACTCCTAATTTTCATAGGTTTATCTAGAGAGGAATTAATTAGAAGCTTTTAATGACTAGACCATCACATCTGCAAGTTGAAGTAATGGATGAACGGCTTTGAATTTAGTTAAACAAGCAACACCACCAAGACCTCAAACCTCTGTATTGAGCGAATACAAATTTTCGATAACTTAACACATTTCCAACTGCCACAGCCCAGTAGTACATTTCAATATACTAACGCATTTATTAGTGTTTATCTATTTCATAATTTAAAAGTTCATCCCACTTTCATTTTAGGTTGTCAATTCAAAACTGTTCCATTGCACTAAATCTTCCATTATATGTCTGGTCCATGTAATCAATTCAATATATCTGTTTCAATTCCATAATGTATCAATCTTCTCATTCATAAAAACACATTAGTTGCCGACAGATGGTCACAAAGGCAGAAATCAGACCGAGGTATCCGATGACGTCGAAAATATTCTGGATTTGCAGCTGAGTATGCTAACAGAGATAGATGTAACCCGTCCATTGCAAAAAATTTTTTTTTATCCTGGCGGATGTCTGGGTATCTGATATAACGGCCACCATGTTTTGTAATGTATCTGAATGATGAACTATTAATGCGCTTTCTAGAAGTGTCCGTGGTCCATGGCATGACCATTAGATGAATATCGCCAACGTAGGCGACGCAAAATTTGCCAAAGTCTCTTTAGGGTGTAAGCAAATACGCTTCCAAACTGAAATTTGTTGTCAGGCTGAAATGACGGTTACAATATCAAAGGGGAGAGTTCATACATTGTAGCAATGTTTGCACATGGTCAGAAAATCATAGAGAGGTGAAATAAATGAGTTTATTACGTATTATTTGTTTCCAAATGTATCGGTGGGTTGGCCTTGAAATTGGCATTTGATTCGTGACCTTGGCATTTGATTTACTCACAGGCTTCGATGGAATTAATGTTTATGGATAATCAAAATCGCTCGAATTTCGTAATTTTATGGTATTTTGGATATGAGAAACTAATGAGAATTGTCACAAACGTAATGATATTTGTGACTCAAACGACTAATCTAGGCTGTAAATATTTGTCGTTTCTTAAAAGTATTTATCAACTTTGAAACTAATACACCAAATAGCCAATATTACGATGCCCAGATTTGAAATGCCACCCCCAATAGACCCTTGGAATGATACTTTGAAAAAGTAACGGTGACTTACTTTCGTAAAAAGCGTTTTTTAATGCGACTAGTTGTATATGTGTTCATTTGTGTATTTATTTTTCCCCGCTTTACTCCAAGAAATGTGCCTTTAAAAATAGATTAGTAATCGTGACATTGATTAGTTGTAGAGCGACCCCGTACTTTAACACCAGTGCATTTTATCATTACTTGATAAAACTCGAGAAGTCCCGCCGACATTATTGCTCAGTAATAAAATTGTATTTCATAGAATTGTGGCCTTTGTATTTCCAGAAAACAATTTATTATTTTAAATTGTTCAATACAGACATGGCGGTAAGATTCACAAAGTTATTGAATCATTTTCTCCTAGTCATGTCGGTTTGTGTATGTTGGAGTGCAGCAGTTGATATAACTGTTTTGACAAATGTCGGAAATATAACTGGTTCTATTGAAGATGTACTGGTTGGTCCAAACATCGTACAAATATCAACTTATCTTGGTATACCGGACCGGTTTAGGAAACTACAACCAAAGCCAATGTTCACTAAAAAAATTTAGCTAAAAATTATAGCGCCTCCTTTCATCAGTATAGACCAGTTTTGGATGTGGGGATGGCGAATGAAGACTGTCTGTACCTAAACGTGTTTAGTCCTGAGATTAATCAAAGTGATACAAAGTATAGTGTCCTAATCTGGATTCATGGCGGATCTTTCCTTTTTGGTGCTGGTAGGGTGAGAACAACTAACATTTTAGCAGCATATGGCCAAGTTATTGTAGTTTCTGTGAATTATCGTCTTGGGATTTTTGGTTTCTTAAGTTCTGGAAACAGTACTGCAGATGGAAACTATGGATTTTGGGATCAACATCTTGCTATAAAATGGGTTAAAAATGATATCGAAAGTTTTGGAGGTGATACTACAAGGATTACGATCGTTGGTGAATCTGCTGGTTCTGCCTCAGTTATGTTCCAAACTATCTATCCTGGTAATGAAGATTTGTTGAACAGGGCAATAGCAGAGAGCGGTTCAGCAAACGCTAATTGGGCCATTAATAAGGACCCATACAGCTTCTAAATTAAAGCAATATTCATCTAGATTTGGTTGTTTACGTACATCCCTTAAAAAGACGGTAGAGTGCTTAAGGAATATTTGAAACGCAGTGGAGATGGTATTGAAGTCAGATATCACAGGCAACACTAAACTGTTCGATTTGGTTCCAGTGATAGATAACGATTTCATAACAAAGGAAAGGGTTGAAGCACTTAATTATCTAGCCGGGGAAATAAAACTAACCTATATTAATAAGTTAGACCTCCTTATGACAACAGATGTGAAAGTGGCTTATTTCTGGGTGTTACACCGAAGTATAGAGCTACTTTTATAAATACATCAGCCTCTATTACATATGTCAAGGGCGCAATTCGCACAGCTATCAACGCGCTTTATCTGCTATTTATGAACCTTATTTAGTTCAATTTATGCTTGCCGAAGTACTTTTCCAATATGATAATTTTGAAGATCCATTTGATAAAAACTTGTATATTCAACAGTATGAAAATTGCATTACCGGCTTTGAGTATTTTGTGCCTACTTACACAGCGCTAGAGAACCATGCTTACAATAACAACGAATCTAAAACATATCAGTATGAATTCAATCAGCTGTATCCATTTAGACGACATCACCCTTGGATAACAGGGGCTGTTCATACTGATGAACTACATTATGTATTTGGAAATACCTATGAGAAAGTTAAGAACGAGACTCTGAGAAACACAGAATGGTCTCTGGCAAAAACCTTAATGACATACTGGACAAATTTTGCCAAATCAGGATAAGTAAACTATAAATACATCATTTAGTTACTTTTGTGGCATTGTTTTCGTTTTAAATTTTGATTTTATTAGAAATAGTGACAATGTGCACACGGGTATGCAATGCATTAATGATTAAGCCAAGCCATCTAATTTTAACTTTAATGTTTTCGTCTCTCATTCTAGATGGGTTTTTTTCCTAAATATAGCGACACTGTGCCTTTAGGAAAGACGGTGTTGCGGTTAAACATGACGAGAAAGGAACCCCATTATCTGGGTTTGCTCAGATTTACTTATGAGCTGATTAGGAAAGAACACCTTTAGTATACCAATGAAAGTTCCTCGTTCTTTTTTCCATTTCGAAGCACTATATTTACTGTTACTTGAACTTTCAACTTCAGAATTGATTCCCACATGTCAAAACCCTCCCATGTTTAATATTACCTGACAAAATTGAACTTTAAACACCAAAACTGATTCCCATATGTCAACCCCCACTCATTTGTAATGCTCCCTGAAAAAATTGAACTTTTAACGTCAGAATTGGTTCACACGTGTCAAACCTTAACCATTTTTAATGTAACCTAATAAAATTGAACATTGGACGTCAGAAATGATTCCCTTATTTCACCCCTGCATATTTGGACTGTAGTGACGTACACTTTTACGTGACTATCAACTTTCAAGGTACAAATTTTAACAGTTTCGTAAAAGTTTTATTCCGTTTTACTTCATTTTGAAAACACTATTGGATGTATTTGTATATTTCAGAAATCCAAATACACATGTAACACCAGATGTTGTTTGGGAAACGTATGACAGTCAAGCTAGAAATTATATCTATCTTAAATCAGGCGAGATAGAGATGAGAAGTAACTTAAACAGACGTCGAGCTGAATTTTGGACTACCTATCTACAAGGGTTGATAAAAAGATATTCAGATTTAAAACAAGAGAAACCTAATTGCAAATCTACCTAAAATGCTGTTATTTTCAAATCTTATGCATTAATGTGAATTAATTTTAATTGCTGTACTTGGATTTAGTTTATTGACAACAATCAAAAGTCATCCTAGTAGCAGTTTAATTCAAACTATAAATATTAATCGTTGGCCCTTGGTAGTAAACACCAACCTCACCGGTTATAAGATCATTAAAAATCTGAATATGTAACGGTAAATCAATTAAAGTTAAAATGTAAGGGTAAGTTGGCATATGCCTGGGTTTTTAAACCAACACTACGTCGTTCTGTAAGAGGAACGTCACCAGAAGATCAAATATATTTGTGTAACGGTGGAAAATCCATTCTTAAAGAAACTGAAAATGCAAGATGGAATATGATCCCAAGTTACATTATTATTGTTTAGTATTGTATGTTGTGAATGAAGTGTAAGGCATGCATGTTCAGACAGCACTATGGAGGCCGGGTGAAATAATATAACACTATGTTCTTCCTATATTAATATCTCATTAAATAAGGAGAGCATGTCTATTCTATTCTAGAAATAAAAGAAACACTTGAGATATTCTGCTCGGGGAGCATGTGCTAACTCTCTATTAATTTGTGTCTATACCTGAAATTTCTATTAATATGTATTATGTGACAATGATAACGGGGCGTAAGCGCTTTATTGAAATAATTAATTTGTTAGAACGTGTCAATCCCAGTCGTCCCTATGGAAGACCAAATGGGACAATATTCATGATTCGTGTTTCTACATTCCAGTTTGAACATTTTAGACACGAACGCAACATTCTAAACTAATGATTCTCGTTTCTACATTCCAGTTTGAACATTTTAGACATGAACGCAACATTCTAAACTAATGATTCTCGTTTCTACATTCTTATGTCAACACTTCATGCACAAAATCAACATTTTAAACAAAAAATTGACTTTATGTTTCATTTTCGCCGTTTTATTGGTAACTATTATATATCATTAAATATTAAAATTATAAAATAATTTCTTAATTTTACACGACAAAGAAATCAATTTAATGGTTTCTGAAAGTGTCTAATAAAAAAAATCTGAAATTTGAACTCTTGTGAAAATATCTTCTACGTTTCAAAAAGTCTTGAAGTTAAAATCTTGAAATGAAAATGTCCAGAAAAATAATGAATTATCAACATTATTACACCAGAGGGCGCTAACCAAAAACAATTTGGCGACCTATTCGGCTAGCGACCTATTCGACAGATCCAGCTGGTAGGTAACCTGTTCGTTGGCAACCTATTCAGAATAAATTCAACAGGCGACCAAACACATCTTTTATATCAATCAATCAAATTCAACGTTACGTCTATCAAATGAAAGTAGAATATTATATTATTATTTATCCGTTCGTTTAGCTCAGAATAGCGATGCAATTTCGCATTATCTTACAAAATTCTGGACATCCAACTAAACATATTCCGAACGGTATTTAAATAAGCTTTCCCAAATATTATTAGTTAAAGTTGGCACAGTCATATTAAAGGGGTGCACTCTCATCCTAAACATGGCCAATTTTGAAAATAAAAAGATTTAAAGGGAAAGACTGTTAATGTTAATATGCCGTGTCAAAATTCGGACCATCGTACAAAATTCTAATGATCCAACTAAATATATTCTAAAGGGTAATTGAACAAACTTTCCAAATATTATTAGTAGAACAAGCTTTCCAAATATTATTAGTAGAAATTGGCACAATCTTATTAAAGGGGCGCGCTTTCAATTTGAAAGTGAAAGAACAGTGATATTCCGAGTCAAAATTCGGATCATCGTACAAAATTCTGAGCATCCTGCTATATACATTCTGAAAAGTAATTAGACAAGCTTTCTGAATATTATTAGTAAAAGTTGACAAAATAATATTAAAGGGGCGCGCTCTCAACCTGAATATAGCCATTTTTTCAATATTCTAAATGTAAAGATAGGCTGGTATTTATTCGAAGTCGAAATTCGGATTATCGTACAAAATTCTGAGCAACCAGCTATATATATTCTGAAGGTAATTGAATAAGCTTTCCAAATATTATTAGTAAGAGTGGACACAATCAAACATAGCCAATTTTTCAATTTTCTAAATGTAAATATAGGCCGGTACAAAATTCTGAGCATCCAGCTATATATATCCCGAAAGGTGATTAAACAAGATTTATTAAAGTGCTGTGAAAAATTTGCGACGTTTAGGACGAGAGCGCATCCCTTTAACATGATTGTGCCAACTTTTACTAATATTATGTAGAAAGCTTATCCAATTACCTTTCAGAATATACATAGCCAGATGCTCAGAATTTTGTAGGAATCAGGATGATCCTAATTTGGACTTCGAAAAAATACCACAGGCCTATGTTTATATTTAGAATATTGAAAAATTGGCTATGCCAAGGTAGAGGGCGCACCCCTTTAATATGCTTGTGCCAACATTTACTAATAATATTTGGAAAGCTTATTCAATTACCCTTTCGAATATATTTAGTTGGATCGTCAGAATTGTGTACGATGGTCCGAATTTTGACACGACATATTAACATTAACAGTCGTTCCCTTTAAATCTTTTTATTTTCAAAATTGGCCATGTATAGGATGAGAGTGCACCCCTTTAATATGACTGTGCCAACTTTTACTAATAATATTTGGGAAAGCTTATTTAAATACCGTTCGGAATATATTTAGTTGGATGTCCAGAATTTTGTAAGATAATGCGAAATTGCATCGCTATTCTGAGCTAAACGAACGGATAAATAATAATATAATATTCTACTTTCATTTGATAGACGTAACGTTGAATTTGATTGATTGATATAAAAGATGTGTTTGGTCGCCTGTTGAATTTATTCTGAATAGGTTGCCAACGAACAGGTTACCTACCAGCTGGATCTGTCGAATAGGTCGCTAGCCGAATAGGTCGCCAAATTGTTTTCGGTTAGCGCCCTCTGGTGTAATAATGTTGACAATTCATTATTTTTCTGGACATTTTCATTTCAAGATTTTAACTTCAAGACTTTTTGAAACATAGAAGATATTTTCACAAGAGTTCAAATTTCAGATTTTTTTTATTAGACACTTTCAGAAACCGATGAATTGATTTCTTTGTCTTGTAAAATTAAGAAATTATTTTATAATTTTAATATTTAATGATATATAAAAGTTACCGATAAAACGGCGAAAATGAAACATAAAGTCAATTTTTTGTTTAAAATGTTGATTTTGTGCAGAAGTGTTAACATAAGAATGTAGAAACGAGAATCATTAGTTTAGAATGTTGCGTTCGTGTCTAAAATGTTCAAACTGGAATGTAGAAACGAGAATCATTAGTTTAGAATGTTGCGTTCGTGTCTAAAATGTTCAAACTGGAATGTAGAAACACGAATCATGAATATTGTCCCATTTGGTCTTCCATACGTCCCACCCAACTTTCTCTCTGCAATTAATTACAATTACAAGTGCAATTAATTTCAATTACATAAATAGACAACCCATATAAACGCATTTGAAAAGACACGGTTCGACAACCCAAAAAGTAGTGAAGCCACGCAAAATAGTAGTGATAATTTAATAAGATCTCCAAAAGAACACCCTCATCAGCCACCCCATGTGTGGTCAAATGACAAACACATACACGGCCTTAAATACTTTGCTTAACATGTTAACTTAAGAGTTTAAGATGAATGTATACACAAATATAATAGATTTATTGCAAAAATTATGTACAAACAATATCTTACAAAAACAATAACGCATTATTATTATATACAATATACACATTACATATTACGAAACAATCAAAATTTGTCAGTTCGTAAATAAACGTGTATGTGGCTACTAATTTATATATTTCGATATTAATGTCATATAAACAAAGAACTCATTCCATTATATTGCATTTGATAAGCGTACAAGCTTATTGTATGGACCAGGAACTTCACAGTCATCTTAGAATTGTGACGTCATATCAAAAAGGTATCGCGGATAGCGGCGTAAGTTGTTCTTAATTTTTCTAGTAATTGACATAGACATCGAAAAACAATGTAAACTATCCCTGACTGAGTAGTAGCTGATAATTAGTTTGCTTCTAATTCTGAAATACCAACAGTCTAATTGTGAAATACTATTAATTGGCCATCAGTAATGTTACCCAACACGCAAAGGCGTACCAAATGGACCAGCGACCGAGCATGACTTCATCGCATCCATCTTCGAATTTAACGTCATATCAAAAAGACCACCGTCCCCTATACAACACCCTCCATTAGAAAAACGCGGATCCATATTATTGCGTTTTTGCAATAAATGGTTACTGTTTTTAATTTTCCCAGCAATTGACACTGACACTCGTATCGAAAGTCAATGAAATAAATAAACAGTTTATACTGATTTGATTTTCAACTAACTAAGATTTTGTAACATTTAGAAACATTTTCTATGGACAATAGCGGGTCCACATTCGTCATATTCCTGTTTCGAAATCCACATTTGCTGGAAGGTTGAGAGTGAGGCTAGGATAGATCCACCAATCCATACTGAATATTTCCTTTCTGGAGCAGCGATAATTTTAACTTTTATAGAATTTGGAACAACAGAAGACAGCTCTTTCATCATTCTATCTGCTATACCTGAAAAAATTGTAAAGTCATGATAAGAAGAAATGATATGGAGTTTCAACGGCTTACTTTATGGGACACTCGGGCTAATGAAGAAGGCCATAAGTGATTCTTACTTCGCATCGAACCCCAAATATACAATATACGGGCCTTTTTACTAAGATATCAATGAGTAAAATGATAGGTCAAGGTTTTCCGTCACATCCGAACGACTATACACTTTTCAATACCAAGCCTGTCACCCTGCACCATGTAGGGAAAATACCCAGCGAGTCTCTGTGGCTACTTCGTGAGTAAACTAAAGCTAAATCTGCATAAACTGATGTAATATTAGCAATTTTTACAACACGAGCTGTTTAATTGAATTCGTTTTGTTTAGAAAGCAGGCAATTATAACGTTTAAACTGGCCAGTTAAAGTTACATTATTCAAGATATAGATAAGAACTAGCCATTCTTGCTATAATAGTTCGAAAGAAGGTGATGTAAAATGAATAATTTGAAAATTTCATTTAATTTACTCTTCTGTAAGCGAAGATATTGGCATTTAAAGATTTGGCCGATGTGTGCAATAATTTCAACCACGGTCCTGGTTGATCAAAGCTAAGACTTGAAGCGTCTGGAACCGCCATATTTGATTTACCACTGAAACGTTTTAATCTGTTTAATATCGGAGCAATCTGATGCCATCCAAAGTTGATTAAGGCCTGTATCAGTTAATTAATGTCTAGTTAATACTTTAGAAAGCATTTCATGCCCAAATAAAGACCTGCACTAGGCAGATTTAGCTCTTGAATAATGCATGTTTAAGAATTACAATGTCTATTTTAAGTTTTTGAAATACTATTTTTACCTGGAAACATTGTTGATCCGCCGGACATAACAACATTACTGTACATATCTCTTCTAATATCAATATCACAACTTGAAATCGAATTATTCACCATTTCGTGGATACCACAATCTTCCCGACCTGAAATAACGTGCATAACTTTCTATATCAATGAATTATTGCTGACAACTGTAATGATTGGTGACTTGTAATGATTGGTGACAATTGTAATGATTGGTGACTTGTAATGATTGGTGACAATTGTTATGATTGGTGACTTGTAATGATTGGTGACTTGTAATGATTGGTGACAATTGTATTGATTGGTGACTTGTAATGATTGGTGACAATTGTAATGATTGGTGACTTGTAATGATTGGTGACAATTTCAATGATTGGTGACAATAATGTATTTAAAATATTCACTTGCTCGTAGGTGTATTCATTAATGACAGTAAACCGTGGGCCGGAGATAGGCGACCCATCTATGTCACGTACACGCATAGGATCGAAACTACACCACTTGATCTAAAGCGCCCGAGTTCGACCACTTATGTTCTTAGATTACAAGCAGTGAAAGGCAGTTAATTATGAGAGAACGAAAGCTTACCGGCAAATGAAGGTTGAAATAAGAGTTCTGGACATCTAAATCTTTCATTACCAACAGTAATAAGGGAACCGTCTGGTAGTTCGTAACTTTTCTCTATTGATGAAGAATTAGCTGATGTGGCCATCTCACTCTCGAAATCCAAAGCGAGATAACATAGTTTTTCTTTCATATCTCGAACAATTTCTGTCTCCGCTGCAAAAATATATTGATACATTAATTTTGCTAATAAGTATGTACATGTATGTTAAAATCGGAATTCTATCACTTGAATATTCTACCTGAATAGAAAAGTGTTCTTTTTATACTGATCAGGGTAATGTATTACGACTTGTTGGTTCTTTACGTTTATTTAACATAATCTTTAAAAGCTAAACTTACATCCAGTGGTGAAGCTATATCCACGTTCATGTAGGATACGTTGTAAATAGGCCGTTAAATCTCGTCCTGCTAAATCTATTCTTTTAATGGCATGTGGTAGAGCATAACCTGAAATAAAGATATAGCTTATTATTGATTCATTGGTATAGTCATTAGAACACTACGTTTCATGCCCCCAAAATGTATATTATCAATCATTAAATCTGTCAGTAGTGAGGAGTTTCCTATTATTGAGACGGGATTAAGAATGAGAACATATTTGGGGTTGTATAGTTTGTGGCAAATGACATTTTATTTCCACATTGCCTATATTCTGCAATAAATGTTAAAACTAAATAGGTTAATTATATGATTCAATTTGTCATAAATAATAAAGGGCTATTTACCTTCATAGATAGGTACAACGTGAGAAACGCCGTCCCCAGAGTCATATACTATTCCTGTAGTTCGACCAGATGCATAAAGCGACAAAACGGCTTGGATTCCAACATAAAATGCGGGTGCATTGAAAGACTCAAACATAATCTGAAACGATGTAAATTTTTATTCTTTCACGGTCAAATGAATATAATCTAACCAAGGCGTCACACAAGGCTGGCTTTTAAAACGTGGATAATTACAATTCTTTATTAATAAACTTTACTACAAATCGAAGAAATTACCTGTGTCATCTTTTCTCTATTTGCCTTAGGATTAAGAGGTGCCTCGGTTAGTAAAACTGGATGTTCTTCTGGTGCAACTCTTAATTCATTATAAAATGTATGATGCCAGATTTTCTCCATATCATCCCAATTAGTAACTATTCCATGTTCTACAGGATATCTTAACGACAACATTCCTCTTTTACTCTGAGCTTCATCTCCCACATAGCAATCTTTCTGTCCCATACCAACCATTACGGCCTGTTTTAAAACAGAAAATTCAATTACTTACAAAAGAAAAAGAAATATTAACATTTCTGAAAGATTTGTGACAATGGCTTACATGTAACATTAACAATGATGTAATTATATTGATCAAAGAATGACCGTGTTAAAGGCGCCAAATTTCCATACTTTGGCACCTTGAAATGGACATTAATGGATCACGACGCATATAATAATGTAATATGAATGCATATAAACTGGTTTACATAGTCGTTTCTGTTTTTACTGTAATTTCTAGTCAGTTATGTTCGGCGAAATACACGAAGAATCCCAATTGCATAGCAGTCTTTGGTGTGTTTTTCTCCTGTGGGATATGTTTAGCCCCATTTATCGAGTCGATGCATAACAAATGGCACCTCAAGCACCCTGCCACGCAATTCGTGTGTCAATTTTTAAAATATAAGAAGCCCATCTTTTCACGGTAAGATAACAACATAATGCTAATTTAAATTGACCAACAAGTCGTGTTCGCAATGTCTAAAGACTGTGCATGATATTGAGTTTAAAGACTTGCCTCCTTTAATAATTAAGTAATAAATGGAAATTACCTGATATTTTGGTCTTCCGGTAAGAGCGGGAAACACCGCTCTTGGTGCATCATCACCAGCAAACCCGGCTTTGCACATCCCTGATCCGTTGTCAATAACCAAGGCAGCGGCATCATAATCGTCAAAACTCATATTAAGTGTATATTGTTGACTTGTGGAAGTAACGAGGGAATTTCTTTGCGTTGTATTCAATGCCTGCTTATAGACATAAAGTATCATATTAATAGAATTTTTTAAAATAAAATAAAATAATATATCTACACTTCGAGAAAAAAAATATAAATAAATAAATAGTAGGTATGTTGATGATGTTCTCAAGAGTTAACAATAATTCGTCATAAAGGAAAAACGTCTTACCTTCTTAAAAACTTTTCCAACGTTTGTATGCAGATGAAAAAAAATTAATAATATTTACCGCGAAAACATTTATATTTATACCCAGCTCGATCGGTTCTGAGAAATTAATCACCTATACCATATACGGGTTAATACAATAGAACAGTGCTAATTTCTCGGAAAAGGGATGTCCCAAGTTACTATTTATAGCTATTTGTCAATATCTTTAATCGATAATATACTATATTTATGTTATGTATATGCGGTCACTATAAGCTTCTTGTCATACACCTGTATTGGGGTCAAGGTATAAATATAACGTGAAGTTAACGGTGTGGAAAATTGTTATGAATGGTCAGCTATTGTAATGTAATACAATATTAAGTCATCTATATAGAGTTTATATTCATGGATGACACAGTGTATGCGATATGACTATCTGTGCTGTTAATAGCATTCGGCAAACCTCGACAGATTCCGGTGCCCTATATCTAGACTCGGCTGTATGATGTAGTCCGCCATTTTGGAACTATTTTAAAGGACCCGGATAAACATGGTTGCCCCCAGGAGATGGGTGCCAGTCAAGTCGTCCACAAGCGAAGTCGTCCACAACCGTTGGTGGAGTCGTCCACAAGGCATTGGTGATGTCGTCAACGTCAACAACTATTAGTGATGTCGTCCACAACTAAATTTGTTTATGAATTTGTTAATGAATTTGCTATTTATGGAATAAAACGATTTACTTTGTTGTTTATTTGCCGGGAGGAAAAAAACTATACTAATTAAAAATACATCGTGTGGACGACTCCAAAAAACGTATTACAATATTCAGAAATTTTTTACTTTGTTGTTTATTTACCGAGAGAAAGGGTGACCACGCAGAAAAACTATACTATTTACAAATACATTATGTGTCCAGAAATTATACTAAGTCGTGTGGACGACTCCACCAACGGGTGTGGGCAGCTTAACCAGATTTTGGGACTTTTTTTGTAAAAGCGGAACGTTTTCCTGTTAGAGTAAATCGGTAGTCGATAAGCCGCATCGCAAATGTATGGTCGTAGGTACATATCAATGACTATCATACATCCGAGTCTTGATGAAGGTTACGGAGAGTACCGGAATCTGTCGAGGTTTGCCGAATGCTGTTAATAGCAATGATTCACTAGTTACTTCCCTTTACCGGTGTTGTCACCTACATGTACCTGACGGTATTTAAAAGCCCCCGTCCCGACCAATATATCAAGACAAAGCCTATATGAATCACAGAAAAATAAAGTATATCGTTTTTATAATATCAAATACACATATTAATTTGTGAAACGTCGCATACATAGATTTCAATGAAATAAATGTGTTTACTTTTAATACGAGTTAAGTGAAAGAAATTTGAATGTTATTGATAGAACGTTGATATATTATTAGCACAAAACTTATTTTATTTCAGTCCTAAAATAAATACAGTAGTTCCTTGATAATCTGTTCTTGTTAGATAAACATATCCTGTTGTCTTTCTCCTTATATGGTCGTAAACAGTATATGGATGTTAAATATCACAGCCATTACCTTATATGGCAAGGTTCAACTGACGGCGGTGTGTTTAAGATCCATTCCATAACTTTTAATTATTAATAATGTATTTAAATTGTTGTTGTTACCTAATATCGCATGGTTAAATAGCTAAGAGCGAACTGTATTTAAAAAAGCCATTCAACATTCGGAATATAAAATATGCGCAGAAGGCGCACATTTCACTATTCTTTTTTTGATAAAATGGATATTATTTAGTCCAACTGTAATCCACGTTTCCATATATTCAGAAGGATTATAGCATTTATGTATATTATTATTTATATTAAAGATGCATTATTCAAGAGCTAAATCTGCTTAATTAAGGCAGATCTTTCGTTTAGCCTAAAATGTTATGTAAATCATTGACATTTATTTATATGTCAGGCCCATAATCAATCTCTAGAACTTCGAATGGTTTTGGTTTCCAACATATTTAAATACAACTTGAGACTTTGTTTCTCATTGTAACAACTGTAGCAATGACAATCGAGACTGAACTGTTCTGCAAACGACGAAAACTTCGCTCAGATTGAAGTAATTTGTTTTCCATAATATTCTCTTTTCATCATCTATTTTTTCAACTAATACAGCAAGAACTGTCAGGACTTTTTTGCGTATGCAAACGAGCTTCGGCGTAGACCCCATATAAGGTATACATCCATGTTCTAATAAGCTAAGTTATTTTATGCATTTGTCTATTACGCAAAATGCGGAGCGGAGAAGTGCTATGTGTAATAAATAACTAGTATATTGTATTTAATTTTATTGGTAATTGTAGTTTTGTATTTTAACACTATGACAATGGTATTGTGGAGCAATAGAAATTGCAATTTGTAAAACTAAAATACGTCCACTCGGCACAACTAGGTGATTTTGGGACTAACACATTTTATTTCAATAAGTCCCTTGTGCGTAGGGGTCTTTAGCAGTGGCTGGAAACCGGAGGGACCGGAGAAAACCCACGCGTTTGCAGGGGAGATCTTACACCGTGCCACGTACAACCGGGGAATGGAAACCACGCCAGCTGACACAATGGCAGACCTTATGATACAGCACGTGCTAACCATTCGCCCCCCACCTCCAGTAATTTATAGCATTATATCTTCTTCGTGTGACAGTTTTTACACTTACTCCGTCTGACATGACATGATTTGCCCATGTGTGTATAATTAGCAGCCATGTGTAAATTTGCATGACATGTATAAGGGATGCATGCGAAAAGGATACCTGTCACAAAAAGATGGCAACATGTAACCTATAGAAACCAATGTAAACTTTAAATAGACACAAGGTAACATATTTTGGTTACCATATGTTTATTATATGCATAAACTTACAGTATCAACCTCCATTACAATACAAATGAAATGGGGTTTAACGTCCTACCTCTCTGACCGATTGGGGTTATAAAGACGGGCATACGGCACGCAGTGTGCTATGCAATCTGAACGAACCGCCATGACATTCACATACCGTTATCTAAACGTAACAGGTCGTGAGAAGTCAGTTTGTAAAAAACGAAAGTACAATGACTTCGGCGAACAGAAAACCTGCGTCGTTTCAGTGTTGTTTGTGCAATAACACGGACACAGCTCGAGATTGAATAAAAATCCCGGGAAAAAATGGGATTTTAACAGAATTAGCAAGTTTAAACGGACATTTGACACACGCGGGGGCCGCACTATTTGCACTATTTTGTGCTTCGGTAGGGTCTATATTACATATACACAATGAATTCTGCTAATGTTTTTAGCGTGGGGATTTACTAATAGTAAATTTATTTCAGTTCTTAACAAAAATTTAAAACTTTAACGCAATTTTAAAAAATAGCCAAATTCTGGCTGGGATTACTGAGCTAAAATGGCCATTCACTGGATACTTGCGAAAAAAAAGCCAGCTACCATAAATTTTGTCACGTTAGTTACGTACGTGTGCTATGAGATCATTTGCCCGTATTTCGAATTCCAATTATCAAGTTATCTTTGTCCTGCAAGCCAATGTGTATATGGCACCCCGGTTTTCGTCTGATCCGAACGACTAGAGAGTTTCCTTGTCAGGCCGCTGGTCCTGCACATGTGACAAGAAGGAACCACGCTGAAAAAATCCGCAGAACGTCTTCGATATTTCTGGTAAATACCCGCTGATAATGGATTATTCCTCAATATGTTTTGGTCCAGCTATATCATTAACTGTTGATAAATAATCCATCGTTTACTGAGACATTGCCCTATATGGACATACATCTGTGAAAGTATGATATCCAAATTAGTTCAGTAGATCAAAAAAAGAGTATATTTTGATTCTTCCAATGAAATGTATATATACAAGGAGCAGGATGGCCCGTCCAACCTCATGGGTTTTCTCCGGTCTCCCTTTTCCCCACTGCTTCATTTAAAGACACCTACGCTCAAGCGAATTATTGAAATAAAATTTTACCTTATATAAGTCCTGAAATGACCTAGTCCATGTCATTTTCCCCTGTTCCCAAGTAAGGGTGTGAGAATTCATTACAGCTCAAACTATATAACCGTTCCCTGCCTTGGGACATCATGGTTTGCGTATATCGTGGCGGTAAAGATCATCCATGGTGGGTCTAGTTATCTGGAACAGCCCAAGAGGACCAGAGATGAGGTTTTGGATCTGCGTTTTAAAGACCAATTTAAGTGAGGTAATATTAATAATTTGCCATTCATTCTCAGACCAGAGTTATTTCACCCACTTGCATGTTAAATTGACCCCAATCCGAGGCTTGTAACTTTTTGATATTGATGTCAACTACATACAAAGTTTAGTCTGGGACATGATGGAAATTTAGAAGGAAGCTAGAGGACATACTTATTATAACCAGACAACACACAATAGTCATGGTAGTTTGTATAGTTATTCCTTAAATTGTAAAGAATTTCAAACCGTTCTAGAAGAAAACTCAAGGACAATCGACATGCAAAACGATAGAAGGAGGGGTAAAATAAAATAAAACCAAGTACGAACAATCCAAACCATAAGACAAAATTTGAAGTCCTAAAATCGGTATAGGCAAAAATGTGTAATATCGCAAAATAGTGTAATAAGCATATGGACTGTTCACCGTGTACAAAATACACAAAGAACACTGGTAACAGGTGTCCTTGGAAGAGTAAGCTTACCCTGTCTGGCGCGCCACACCCGCCATAGCTGCATCCAATCTATAAGGCGAAATCTCGGTAAAATTGCGTGATAGACCAATGAACTATCGGTATGCAAAATGCACGTGATGAACAGTGTTAACGATGTAGTACACATTTATTATCAGGGAGATAGTATACCCGTCAATAAAATATGTCTAGAATAATAAGTCTAGTTCGCAAGTATCCCTGTAGTTGAAGCTTAGATGACAAATGCCTCGATCTACTCAAATAATCACAATAGAATGAACAAGCTCTCGCGTGACGAATTAGCTGAGACACAAACACTCCATAAGCTGGTGATATTGGAATGTTACTACTAATAAATGGAAAGTTAACAATCGGAAAGTCAAAGTCATCACGTTTATCGTACAATTTAACACTTAGTTTATGGCAATTGTCAAAATCGAGACGCAGATCCAAATAGGAAGCGCAATTGTCACTGTCAGTAGTATTTTTAATTTCGAGCTCATCAGGATATATGAATTCTATATAATCACTGAATTTTGGATTATTCAGTGATAGAACATCATCGATATATCGATAAGTGAAATTAAAATGTCTAACTAAACGTTTATTGGATTTTACGAGTGCCTGCATGTACTCGGCTTCGTAGGAATAGAGAAACAAATCAGCATTTATTTATATAAAATATATTACATAGACGAATACATACACTATTATACTAAAGTCACGCTAATTATTAAACAGTTTATTCTGACTACAACATTGCATTATATCAGTCTCAAAATACATTTCACATGAACTCAAACTTTCACACACTTCATTTCCCCTAAATCTTCAAATACACCAGATTCACATCCCCTTCCCGGTGGGTCCTCTCAACCGCACACAAAACATACGTCATTCAGATTATCACAGCTAATGCACAAATAAACAAACAATTATCTTAATAAAAAATAATAACTTATATACATTTAAGAGCATAAAATAAATATCATATTTTAATATGTTGACAAATAAACGTATATATTGTTACTAATTTATATATATTCTAATATCAATGTTATTTACACAAATAACTTCAAAGTAAACAATATTCCATTAGAGGACAATTCACAGATTCTATTTTTGAAGAGTGTTAAAGCGCCAATACCACTCTTGTTGTGACTGAATAATATGCCCCAATCATTATTCTGGTCAACAAATTGTAATATTTTACTATATTCCAAATAATTGATGATACAAATTTCATCTTAACACACCGAATTTAAAAAATTGGAAAAATTCAACTACATGGTAACAGCATGGTTTGAAAAGCTTTACGTAAACACTTACAAATGCAACTTGGATTTAAACATATTTTCGAACCCTCTGGACAAGTAAAATAGGATGTAATGGATAATTTACACAACAGATAGACACTTAAACACCTAGTAGTTAAAATAGGGCTAATTTTCTTTTTCTGAACCTGTCAAGCCTGCAAGAGTGGTATTGTCCCTTTAATTTATTATAATACTAATTATTTAACACTGTGTGAATATGGTGGGCCATGCTTTCCAAAAAAACAAAAGGTAGAATAGATGTGTCCCGTTTGAAATAAAACTAATATTACAGATCACTACTTTATAAACTATCTCTGGGTACGTAGCTGATAATCATCTGGCTTCTAATTGAGAAATAAAGTTGAATACTATACATTGTTCATCAGTAATGTTACCAAACACACACGGGCGTACCAAATGGACCTGGGTCCGAGCATGGCTTCATCTCAGCCATCTTGGAATTGTAACGTCATACCAAAAAGATCATCGTCTCCTATACAACTCTAGAAATACACGGATCTATATTATTGCGTTTTTGCAATACATGGATACTGTTTTTAATTTTCCCAGCCATTGGTATTGACACTCGTATCGAAAGTCAATGAAATAAATAAACAGTTTATAGAGATATGATTTTCAACTAACTTAGATTTTGTAACATTTAGAAACATTTTCTATGGACAATAGCGGGTCCACATTCGTCATATTCCTGTTTTGAAATCCACATTTGTTGGAAGGTTGAGAGCGAGGCTAAGATAGATCCACCAATCCATACTGAATATTTCCTTTCTGGGGCAGCGATAATTTTAACTTTAATAGAATTTGGAGCAATGGAAGACAGTTCTTTCATCATTCTATCTGCTATACCTGAAATAATTTTACATTAAATTGTTAAGATATAACATAAAGAAATGAAATGGAGTTTCAACGCCTTACTTTACTGCACCAACTGGGCTTATCCAAATTGTCACATACTCTTTTATGGGGTCCTAATGAGCAGATTTTCACCCTACCCGTAAGACTATATACTTTTTCTATGCTAGGCCATTTATTCTGCACTACCTATAAGGGAGACCAGACCGGATTATCCCGAAGAGCACCTTCAATGCGCCAATTTCGTACCCACTGTGACACCTTCGTGTTTAAACTGATACTAAATTTGCAACCTGGGTCTTTTCTATATGCTGTTTAATTCTGTATTGAATAATAGTTATGTCTTTATTCTTTATTGAATAATAGTTCTGTGTAATTTAGAGAGAAGACAATTGGAATGTTTAAACTGGAAACCTAAGAAGATTATGGTACATGTTTTAGGTTTATAAAATACTATTTTTACCTGGAAACATTGTTGATCCTCCTGACATAACAACATTACTGTACATATCCCTTCTAATATCAATATCACAACTTGAAATTGAGTTATTTACCATCTCGTGGACACCACCATCTTCCCGACCTGAAATAACGTGCATAACTTTCTACATTAAGGAATTATTGGTAAAATTTGTAATGGAGGGAGAGAACGACCGAGGAGAGAGAAAGAAAGAGAGAGAGACTAAATGGAACAATATTATTTCAATAATTTAGTTGTGCCCTGGTTGGGAGGAGTGGGGGTAGAGTTGGGAAAAACCAGAGAAGAAAATGTCCACTACTAGTAAACTCGATGACCTGGAGATATAAACCCACGAGGTTTGATAGGCGACCCAACTATGTCCACTTGACCTTATGATCTAAAGCACCCGCGTTCAATAACTGCTATACTTAGATCACGAGCAGTGAAAGGCAGTTAATTATGAGAGAGCGAAAGCTTACCGGCAAATGAAGGTTGAAATAAGAGTTCTGGACATCTGAATCTTTCATTACCAACAGTAATAAGTGAGCCGTCTGGTAGTTCGTAACTTTTTTCTATTGATGAAGAATTAATTGATGTGGCCATCTCACTCTCGAAATCCAAAGCGAGATAACATAGTTTTTCTTTCATATCTCGAACAATTTCTGTTTCGGCTACAATATACATTGATACAATAATTTTGCTAATAAGTATGCATGTTCAAATCGAAACTATATCACTTGAATATTCTACCTGAATAGAAAATTGTTGGTAAATTTAATATTCTAGCAATGTACTTCTTACACTGATTACAACTTGTTGCTTTCTTCACATAGTATCAAAGTTTATATGTGATATTTAACATAATCTTTAAAAAACAAAAGGCTAAACTTACATCCAGTGGTGAAGCTATATCCACGTTCATGTAAAATACGTTGTAAATAGGCCGTTAAATCTCGTCCTGCTAAATCTATTCTTTTAATGGCATGTGGTAGAGCATAACCTGCAATACAGATACAGATTATTATTATTTTATTGGTATAGTCATTAGAGCAATATGTTTCATTCCCCGAATATATATATTGTCAATCATTAAATCGGTTGCAATTTTATACCCAAAGTACCCATATTTCAATATGTGTCAAAACAGAATAGGTTAATTAAATTATTACATTTGTGATAAACAAGCAGAATAGGTTAATTAAATTCTTACATTTGTGATAAACAAGAAAGGGCTATTTACCTTCGTAGATAGGTACAACGTGAGAAACGCCATCCCCAGAGTCATATACTATTCCTGTAGTTCGACCAGAGGCATAAAGCGACAAAACGGCTTGGATTCCAACATAAAAGGCGGGTGCATTGAAAGACTCAAACATAATCTGAAACGATGTAAATTATTATTTTTTCACAGTCAAATTAATGTAATCTAACAAAGGCGGCGCACAAGGGTGACCTTTAAAACGCGGATATTTACAAATCTTTATGAATAAACTTTATTACAAATCGAAGAAATTACCTGTGTCATCTTTTCTCTATTTGCCTTAGGATTAAGAGGTGCCTCAGTTAGTAAGACTGGATGTTCTTCTGGTGCAACTCTTAATTCATTATAAAATGTATGATGCCAGATTTTCTCCATATCATCCCAATTAGTAACTATTCCATGTTCTACAGGGTATCTTAACGACAACATTCCTCTTTTACTCTGAGCTTCATCTCCCACATAGCAATCTTTCTGTCCCATACCAACCATTACGGCCTGTTTTAAAACAGAGAATTTAATTACATACAAAACAAATATAAATCAATATATCCGAAACTTTTGACCAAGGTCTACATCTAACATTAACAATATGCGTATTCAAAAAAAAGAAAGTAAAGTATAAAAAGAAGTAAATCAAAACTTATTATTTGAAAAATGATGCGGCGGATCATGTTAGTATCAAAAGCGGCGGATCATGTTATAATAATAAAGTGGAATTACCTGATATTTTGGTCTTCCAGTAAGAGCGGGAAACACCGCTCGTGGTGCATCATCACCAGCAAACCCGGCTTTGCACATCCCTGATCCGTTGTCAATAACCAAGGCAGCGACATCATAATCGTCAAAACTCATCTTAATTGTATATTGTTGATTTCTGAAAGTAACGAGTATAGAATTTGTAACATTTTGTGGGATTTTTGAAATTGTATTTATTCTAATTTTTAAAAAAGATATTTTTAATGCAAAGCGCAAAAGATGAATTTCTGTGCTTTATATTTTGTAACAGATTCAATACCTGCTTATCGGAGAATAGATAAGACGTAAAATATCGTATTAATAGAAAATATTTATAATAAAATAAAATAAAATATTTATATTATGATGAGAACACAAAAGTTAAAAAGAGTAAATATTGCTTATAGTGTTTTTTTAAAATAAGCTATCTACAATTTAAAAGGGTAAAAAAAATCTTACCTTCGTAAACAAAAATATTCCAACGTTTTCTGCAGATGAAAAAAAAGTATTATAATATTTGTCGCGAAAACATTTGTATTTATACCCAGCGTGATCAGTTCTTGGAAATTAATCACCTATACCATATACGGGTTTTAACATTAGAACAAAACTAATTTCTTGGAAAAGGGATGCCCCAAGTTACTATTTATAGCTATTTGTCAACATCGTTAATCTATAATATACTATATTTATGTATATGTTGTCATTGTACCCCTCTTGTTATACACCTTTATTGGGGTTGTTGTATAACAAAATATATCAAAATAATGAATTATAAAATCTGAAGTTATGTCATGATCAGCAAAATGTAAGTCTTTCTCATAAAGCAATATGCCGCTTAAAATATTCTTGTTACCTAATTATTTGTTATTAGGGTTAATAGAGCTGTACAAAGATTATTTCTACGGGTTATGCAGTCGATTGGACTGACTATTGTGCTATTAATAGAAATGATTCACCGGTTACCTCCCTTTATGTCTTTTGTCGCAAACACAACGGCCCATAGGCTACTATACATCTTTAAATACACCCATGTCCTATAAAATACTTTTTTTTGTATAAACATATTTTATTCAAACAACATGAATAGGGTTGGGTAACAGGCATAGCCTATGTGAAAACCCTCTCCCTAAAATACTATAATAACAGAAACGCCAGTTCATTCTTGAAACAGTGTATACATAGATTGAAATAATTAAAAAAATGTGTATATTCTTTAATACGGGTTCTTTTGATTAAATAAATTTCAATATATACACTATGTATAATATTGATTGCAAGTTGAAATATTAGCATAGGAATTATTTTATTTCAGTCCACAAATAACTTTTTGTACAACTGTTGTTTTGATATAATGTAAGCATTTCATGCTGTTTGTCTCTCCTTTTACGTCGATATAAAGCCTGGAGTTACAGCCACCATTACCTTATTTGGCAAGGTTTAGCTGACAGCGATATGTTTATCGACCATTCCATATTTAGCAAATATGGATAATGTATGTAGTTTTTCTTGGTCGTGTAAATGCAACTGTTTTGAATATAACTGTGATTACCTGCTATGAAAGGGTTAAGTAGTAAAGAGCGAACGGAATTTAAAGTTGCCGTTCAAAATTCTAAATACATAAACTGCTCAAGGACTGTGCATAAAACAAGTTCTTTATTGATAAAATGGGTATGCAGTGCCGGTGACTTTCGGCTAGATTGTTGTAATACAGCAAATATCCTTGTCACAACAACACGCATTGTCGTTCTCATATCTATCTCTGGAGCAGCGGTGACTGAGAGGGTAAGGTGCTAGCATATTAGTGGGGCAGGACAGGGCAGAGGATCTGGTACGGGCAACGTCTACCGGATTGTACGACAAACCCAGGTTCCGTGTAAACTTTAGCATAAACATATAAAGGCGATACAAAATTGATATTAGATATAAAATGAAATGGGATTTAAGGTCCTACTGTTCTGCTCCTAAACTGGGCGAATGGAGACGGGCATACGCCATACAGTGTGCTACGAGGAAAATTTTAGCCGGGCAGCGGCGCTACGGCCTACATTTTTATCGAATCCCAACTGCCAAGGAATTTCTTACGTGAACGCCAATGTGTACACGGAACTGTTTTTTTGTCCCATCCAAACGACTAGACAGCTGTACTTGTCAAGTCCTCCGGCCTGCATCACTGACACGTGGAAACCCCGCCCTTAAATCTGGATGAATTTATCGGCCAATGCAAGGATCGAACACCCGGCCTCCAGACTAGCCGGCGTCCTACCAACTTAGCCACTGTGATCCCCGATATTCGATATAAGAGTAGGTCGTAGCACCACTGTAAGGCAAAATATTGTCTATAGCATACTGCAAGTTAGTGTCGAAAAGTAGAATGTCAAACCCCATTTCATTTCAGCCCAGTTCCCATATATCCCAAACGTAGTCATGTTACATTTAATATAAATGATATTATAATTATATAATTACAAGCACACCAGAGTATGCCCTATATATCTATAAGAATACGATTGAGGAATTATTATTACGTTATTTAGCTAAGACCCCCTAAACATTGCACAGTGATAATATAACTTTTATGTTCAATAATCTATCATTAATTTACTAAGCCAGCGATTACCGTATTTGGTCATATATGAATGTACGCACCATATATGGATAAAGGAGAGAGTATGTGATCAGATATATATATATATATATTTTAGACTATTTAAGACAAACTATCTTAGTACGTTTGTTGAATTAAAAAACATATTTAGAATATGAATAGGCCAAGAATAATCATATTAACGTCACTATTTAGACTATGCTTACTTTCATCTACTAAATGAAATAAACAAAGTTTACAGTGTCCATGATATCTACTTTGCAACTATAGGAATCGTTAGTGTACAAAATACAGGCCTGTCGGAACGATATTGATATTGGGGGTGGGGGGCTGTTCATTGCTCGTGAACGGGATAGATCCCGTAAACGGGTTCACGGGATATATACGAGCAGATTATTGGGGGGGGGGGGGCTGCATATGCTCAATGAAGAGGAGATAAATGACTAGATTTCTGAATTAGCAGGATTTATTAAAAGATGTTATGACTATATGTGACTGACATATAGTACAGCTTTATATCCTTAGGGGTGTTTGGGAACCGGAGTCCCAACTATCCCCCTGACACGTAAAGGAGCCCTGACAGGGCTTTGTACGTAAGTGGCTCTGACTCGCTCACTACAGTTTAAGTATGGCGTGTTCGTTTCTATATTCGTATACAGTACCGTATGGACATCTATAATTTAAATTGGTGTATTTTTGTTATCTATAATATTTTTTTCCGTAATATTGTTTGGTGTAAATTGTTATTTTGCAGGTAATATAAACTAAATTAAAGAGAGACACCAAAATATTTATTATATATTGAGTATCCTTAAATATAGAATCTTGCATGTCTTTGGCGTGTTCTTCATAATAACCACAATCTTCGCGTAATACTCTGCATATTTCGGCACTAAGTTTGATTGGGTATAAGCCCAGCTTGTGATCCAATCAGATACCTTGGTCGTCGCGAATACCAAGTCTCGCGCTTTCAAGCTAAAATGTCTACCTGTGATAATCGAGTCGCAAGGTTCGTCCAATGTCAAGATTTTACTTGGGGTTCGCTATGTCACAATCTCTGATTGGATGCTACTGTTGACGTGTCTGCAGCTATTGTAGCTATAAGTTCGGGAATTGTGAAGTAAACCAGCAACGGACAGATGTTGTAAAACTCGAAGTCGTTGCTTCAGGAAGATGAATAACCCCGTGATATAAGTCACAAAGAATGACCTGCAATAGGCAGATTTAACTCTTACATGATGTATGTTTAAGTGTATAGACAGATTTTAGTATTTTATTTGATTTAATAGAATCCTAGAACTTTTGTTCCTTTAACTCTAAAACCTCCTCCAACATATCCTGTTCTTGGCATTCTTACATTTGGCTGAGAACCTCCGCCATACAGATATATAGTACCTAAAATACAAATTAAAATAATTACTTTTTTTTATCAAATAGACATTTAACAACAGTGACGACAGCATTGAGATTAATAACTTCCAAATTTGTTTTTTTGAATTCCAATAGACATTACAGATTAAAACGTCGTAATGGTTTTGTACATAATATTTTGGCATTTGCGTTCTAGGGCCAGTCGCGGATTCATAATATTTCGATATATGTTTTATAGAAACCAGTCTGGTTAAAATATAGATCTATATTTCGTGCTGTTGTTTATGCATTCCATGGCTTACAATACATGAAGTACCGACCCGTTGTAGTAGGAAGTCACATTAGGAGTCACACGAGCGACTTTCGAACCTTTCACGTCAGACATTTGATTAACAAATCAGCGTTTATGTTTCTAGAGGGATGCCCACATTTCCGTGCATCACACGCCAAGAACTTGCGGTAACATACTATTTCATCTGCGAATCAGAACGCTGGTTATATAACAACTCTTCTAGATCCTAGTGTGGTACAGATAAGTAAAACGAAATTATGAAGTTAAAAATAAAGAAACGAATTTTAATCAGATTGTATAGCAACGTATTAATATATTATTTTTTATACTGTCTATGCTAAAATTGTATGCAACATTTATTTCGACTGTTTCATTAGCGAACCCCTTACACAAACCAGAACCCTGGTTATATAACAACTCGTCCAGATCCTAGTGTGGTAAAAACAAAAAACGAAATTCTGAACTTTATAAAAAAAAAACGAAACGAAATATGATCTGTGTTTAAATCAGATTGTATAGGAACGTATTAATAGATTCATTTTTATACTGTCTATGCTAAAATTATATGCAACATTTATTCCGATATTTGAAACAACACTTACCTTCTTGAACAACCCATCCTTTATCTTCTGTAAATACCGCCATATTTTGAGGAGTTATATTACAGGTAAAAGTACCCATTTCTCCAGGTGCTGTTGATATTCTCATGAAGTTAACCAGTTGAATTTTAGGCGTAGTAATACTGGTGTTATAAAGATAAAGAGGAGTCCATGTAACGTAAATCTGAACAACCTGTATAGAGAATTATTATAACAGGTTATACTATCTCAATTTGCTGCTCATTAAACTTCATAATGTACCCCCACAGCAGTTTCCCCAATCGAACCACCAAACTGATTTCGAACCCCTTTTTATGAGTAAACAAATAATTTTAACTTCACATTTCGCCTAATAGATTGGATGCAGCTATGGCGGGTGTGGCGCCAGGCAGGGTAAGCTTACTCTTCCGGACACATGTTACCACGGTTCTTCGTGTATTTTGTACACGGTGAACAGTCCATATGCTGATTACACTATTTTGCGATATTACACATTTTTGCCTATACCGTTTTTAGGACTTCGAATTTTGTCTAATGGTTTGGATTGTTCGTTCCACGAGGAGCAGTCCATTTGCTGATTATACTATTTTGCTTGAATGCACTATTTTGCCTAAAACGTTTTTAGGACTTCGAATTGTTTTACTTAAAAATCACAATTCATTTTGGCGGAAAAAAATTGAAAGCCAGTGTGAGCCCAGATTATGCCGGTTTGGATTGTTCGTACTTAGTTTTTATTTTAATTCAAAAGAAACACCGAATGGCTAATATCGCAGACAAATCCAACAACTTCAGTTGTATAATATATCACCTAACAGTATACACTGTGGTCGTTGTTCTATCTATAACTCAAATATGGATAGTAAAAGGTTCACGACTATACATGATCATACAGATCATTTCAACGTTGTCAACGGCACTGGGGCAGCAACTGGAGTTAAAGACTTGTGTGTCATTAATTGAGGAATCAGTGTAGATCAACAGTACACAGACGCATATCCAGTTGACACCCTTGCACATAGACTTCTGTCGGCAGTAAAACCGTATAAAACGAAATATCCGTTGCATAATCTATCAGTGATAATGTCTGAATCAACACTCTTTTATACAAGAATATGTTATATTTCTATTTATTTATAATAATAATAATAATCGCGTCATTTTACAAGGGTAGCAAATAAGGCCTGAGGCCTTTTTCCAATTTGACCCTTGGCACAGATCGTGCGAATGATTTCGATCATTACTGCAGGAAGAAACCGAAGAACTTGGGGGAAACCTGCCTGATCGGACGGGAGACCGAATGTCCCTCTCACTTACAACGATAAAGTTCTGCCCTGAGCTGGGATTGAACCCTCGTTGCATTGGTGAGAAGCCGCCTCTCTATCACCACGGCTATCCGACCAGCTAATCACTTCGGTTGAAGCGGACGTTAAATAAAGCTATTTCAACACACACACACACACACTATTTAGCATGAATAATTGTTATCAACTAGATGGATATGCGTATTGTGAACATGTTTCTTCTTACTGGATATTCTTGATTTTAGGATATCGCAAAGGTACAGAAGTTTAATATATATAGTGAACAAGTGACTGGTATGCTAGGAAAAGTAGTATCGGGTGATGCAGACAGAGGTGTATCTTAAACATATTTACCATATCGCCGACCATACTGCCCCCATTTTGAAAAGTGTATTTAATTGGAAGGACATCGCCAGCATTAATCACATCCGGGTAGTCCATAGTCATATTATTGAAAGCAGTATAGGTCATACCGTACCCAAAAGGATAAAGTGGTTCACCAGTAAAATATCTGTACGTTCTGTTTACCATTGTGTAGTTTGTCATTTCTGGTACCTAGAACCCATAATATATAGCAAAATTGTATTTTAATGCTACCTACATGTTGTTAATATCATGGCATATATTTTGAGTAATCAGTGTAGATGACAAATGGCACTCATGAGTTTGACCAAGTCTTCTATTGAAGATGTCCCTATCTATGACCAGCTTCATACAAAATAAAATTGATAAGCGATTAGAATGTGCTTAATATACCTTACAATATCTTGAATTTAATTGTGTTGTGGATTAAAGCGAATGAAGTATTTAGGATTATCTAATTTAAGTATTTAGGATTATCTAATTCATTATACCTTACATGTTGTGAATAAGGTTTTTATGATTAACTGATTATTAGTGGAGTTATTTTGTCAGATGTTATACTCTTGAAATGGTACCTGTGTGGCAGATTTAAACCATGTATATGGTAATCTACCAAACTGCTGAGCATTAGAACTGGTCAGAACCTTTCTGAGAGCCACACCAGTGGACTGCCCTGGATAAAATGCCGCTATGATGGCATTTATATTAGGAGTCTGATCCGCCCACGTTATATTTACTGGTCCAGCATTAAATGTTATCAAAATTATTTTGGCAGAACCACCTGAAAAACAGATTGTATCATTAAAGCAACATAACTCAAAGAATTTCTAAGGACCACAGATAGATTATTCGCAGCCTTTAAGCCTGTTAGTAATTTAACAGAAATATTTAAAAGAAACACGATCATTGGGGACATACGTAAAAGATATATGAATATACAAATTATTGATCTTAATCCCCAGCCACGACGCCTTTAGATGATCTATCTTGAGCAATACAAGACTTGTATGTGAAAATTCTTGTTGTGGCCTGAAGGTTTTCGTTTACCCATTAACATTCGGTTTCTCAAATGAAGGTCAAACCCATTGCTTCAGTTTACTATTAATAGTGACTGTCATAAATGAGCCAGTGTGAGCTTTGTAGAACCACTTACCAAATTTAACAACGTCTTGCAATAATTGTACCTGTTTACCAGGATATTCTATATCTGGTCTATCATTTGCTTCTGATTCTACGGGCGTTCCTTAAAATATAATCCATATTTCTATATTACAAGATACATTACAAGATACGCTACAAGACACACTACAAGATACATTACAAGAAGATGCATTACAAGATACATTACTATACAACAGAGCAACACCAGTAAAACACCAAAGCATGATTCATAATGTAAACCCTAAATAGATAAGCTTTTAAATCGAACATATCAGATTACCTAAGCCAAGACACACAAAAACGACGTCCACGCCGTGTACTGCTGTTTGTATAGAATTTGAATCATAGGTAGAACATTTTGTGTCTTTGCATCCACTGGCATAGTTCGCCTTGGTACCAAGTGATGATAATCCTTGCCGTGGTGTGGTAATAAATTTGGGATCTGGGTTAGCATTGTAATCACCACTTAACAGATAACCTGCATCAGCAAACGGCCCGACAATCTAAAACAAAATAACAATCATTTATATAGAGTTTATTCTCGCTATTCACATATTTGTTTGTTTAACTCCCATATTAAGTATTAAAGCTTATTGTTTCATAATAATTTCCAATTCTCCCCTGTAAATCTTATCTCAGAGACTAGCAACATAATCTTTCTGGAACATAATTTCTGTTTCCCACCTTTCAAAACCAAGTGGACAATATTGGACATTAACTATTAACTTACAGCTATACTGTTATATGTGGTTTGCGTCAAGGGCAAGAGTCCATCATTCTTCAATAAAACAAAGGATTTCACAGCTGCTTCAACAGCCAAGTCTCTGTGAGCTTGTTCTTCTATAACAGAAGTATTGATGTAGTTATAAGGGTTCATCTCTGGTGGATCAAACTCTCCTAGTCTCATTCTAGTATAGAACAGAGGTTTTACTCTTTCTCTAACTAAATCTTCCGATAATTTACCCTGGTTGACAGCGTCAGCTGAAAGATTTGAAATACAATGTCAAAGCCCTTGTGATGATAGTTTCATTCTTTGATCATTGTCCTTTTCTTTACTTAGTTGATTTAAATAATTTTCATATATTGTATATGAGAAAAGAATCGATAAGTTTATAGATGGTCATAATATGGTTCAAATTGAGAACGTGATTTCTATTTCATAAATAACTTTAATTGGTTACTATCTTCGCATTTACTTTAAAGGGACAGTCCCGTATTATACAGAGGCTCAAAAATAAAAGTCTGAGAATGTATGAAAATAAAACGCCAAAATATAGGGGAATGGTGTATATACCTTGTCTCAAAATTTCAACTCAAAATATTGAGTCATTTTGACGTGAACGCCAAAATTGCTTATCCGGACACGTAACCCTTTTAAGATTGATGGTCATTTTTTTCATTTGGTGACCTTATAATCGATTAACGTTTCTTGAGAGGTCTATACAGTGAATGACCCATGTACTGTACTTGATAACAAAAGGTAAATTTTACCTACATATTATTTTTATAGAAAATAGTCTGGTTTTATCCAGATACTGTATGATACAAAGGTCTCCATTTCCAGATGCAGACTGTCAGGTTTAAGTTATTTACAAGCGTATCACAAAAATCGGGTTAGTTGATCGGCCTTAGATAATGGGTTTTAAATGATTTTAACACAAAATTAAGCAGTTTTATTCCCCAAAAAGTTATCGGGATTGGCCCTTTAATTAATAGCCTTCTTGAAGGTTAATAGGGATACTAATTCATTCATTCATTCATTCATTCATTTAATATGTTGTTTTAATTACTTGTTTAAATATCAAAAGATTTCTTTTTATAATTCCAATTATAAAAGCCATTAATCTTGTAACTTGGTACCAGATGGTGGACAATCATCTCATAGATAATCTAGACTGTATAATAATATCCTTATTATTTCTATTATTTGTAATTATTGTATTGAATGTTTTATTGTTACATACTTTCGTTAATTGTGTAGATTTAATTTAATCCTTAGATACTAGCTTCTGTAAATACCGAATTGTCCATTCATTCAACATTCTATCATTTATAACGTTTTCGGGGCTGTCGGCTACAGATGCATTGTTTGGTCACGATCTTAATCAGAATAATAAGGCAAAAATGATGTTATTTGGTATGTGTATAATTTTCTGTTTCAAAAAAACAAAAATACTTGCTAATTGACAAAAAAACTTCATTTTTGTCTCTACTTCCTGCCAGTTCCAAATTACATCCAGCGTTTACCGAGGCAGCTGCGGCATCTACTGAATTGTTGACATAGTGGTGCCGAGATATAATATTTTCTATAGCTGTTTCATCACTGACAACATAACCTTTGAACCCCCATTCCTTTCGTAGAATATCTGTCAGTAACATTTTGTTAGCACAGGATGGTACACCATTGATACTAAAATAAGTATTGCATGCAATATCTTTAATGAATCATGTAACTTCGGTAGGATACATAAGTGATGCCAAACGTCTAAAATGTAAGTATATAGATCGCTATTACTGTTCATCCGTTAATCCGTCCATACTTGCTTGTGAACGCGAGACGTTTCACATTTTCAATCTAATGTAATCCATGTATTTCAATCTAATTTAATCCATTTAATACATCTAATGGAACTGGTTTTGCAATAGACGAGGGAGAATTAAGAAGGCTACATTATATTGGGGAAGATGCATCCTTAATACAGTTATCAAATTAAAGTAGAAACTCGCTGACTAGAACGCGTCACCAGAGATAGTTTATATAGTTTCTTACCTATTATAGCTACACATAAGACTAAAGGTTCCTGCCTCTACACAATATCTGAAAGCTGGCAGGAAGGTTGTTCTCCAATCTCTCATAGATACCTAAATGACCAATGCCCTCGTATTAATGCTTGAAATTAGTAAGTGTGTGCTCCTGTGGAATATGTTTCTATGCTCTATAAAGTATTGCTAAAATTATCTGTTCATATAATTCCAAGGCTAGCATGTAAATGTTACCGAATGCCAATTGCACAATCTTATCGGTAGGTTTATCATGCTAAAATAAAATAAAAACGTGTTCGCGGGGAAATAATACATGGATCATTTAAAATATATTACCACGGAGTTGAAGCTAGCTCTAGCCGCGGGTATATTTTCTGGACCACCATGAACATCAAAATGTTTACAGCCCGCAGAAGCTCTCACATATCTTGGATGATCTCCTTGTAGTCCATTAACATAAGATGTTGATAACATTCCACTAAGATATGGATCTTCTCCATATGTTTCCTGAAACAAATGACAGGTTTTGCTATGAGGAAGGTGGCGTTTCTTTGAAGAGAGCGAATTTTTTTAAAAAAATAATTGTCATAGGGATTTGAGGCGAGATTGTTTTAATCTAATTCAATCAGATATTATGAACTATTGAAACAAACATTTGACGAGGCAAAACTACTGATATCCCTTGTAGAGGCAGTGTGAACTTAACTCGATTTTCGTGTATATTGGTGTATATTCAGAGTTGAATCGCAAAAAAACAGATTTGATGGATGTATATCAACAGCAACACCCTCTCCCCCTCTCCCCCTCTTCCTCTCTGTCTTTCTCACTGCCTCTCTCCAAAACTACGGATGAAATTAAGAGCAGTTGAATCAATATGACTGATAACAGTTGAAGGTAATAGTACACTGACCTGATTTCTGCCCCATCTGGGATCTCTCATCATGTTGATAACTGGAGCGAAACAGCTTAACCCAGTATGGCCAACATAGCTGTGATTCTTAATATTAGCATTGTGTGTAGCTCTTACTTCCGTTGCCGTTGCCTCGGCCATTCTATACAGCAGTGAAGAACTGGAGTTTATAATAAACGTTTAGCAATAGAAATACGACCATGAGAATTAATGTGTCGGCGTGTCGACCCCAAAACAATTCACAGTCACAGTTTGTCAGGCAAGTGTTCCTGAGGTTGCCATAAAGTTAACATACGTCCACCTCCAGCCTTGTCGTCCTGTAATAATAATATTTCTTAAAACCCTCAATTCCTGTCCACAACTTTTAAACTATGGTTATCAACAATTATACCAGTCAGGGGTAATACCAGGGGAGGTACTTTTTGTGAAAACACCTCCAGCCCAATACTGGCTTCTTCTGCATATTTGTATTAAATCGATTTAGAACCGCATATCTGGAGTTAGTAAAAGTAACAGACGGGAACCACGATAATATGCGATATAATAAAACAGTCGGGGTATAAAAAATAAACATATCGTACCTCCAAGAAGCAGCCAGTCCAATAGACTGTGGATACGAGGTGGCATTCTGTCCGACATCTCCATGTAAGCATTCAGTGTCCCATTGATATGGCCCGATGCCTAGCCTTGGTATCGCGGGAGCCGGTCCATTTATACCAGCACCACCTTTAGCCATCTGTAATGTCATCTCATCTAAGGTCAATCTTCCGACCAAATCATCCACACGAGCATCCCAGGATAGGGAAACATCTCTAAAAGGATAATCCTGGACAGACCATTCAATCAGGAGGAAAATACAGACAACGTTCTTCAACAAGAACATGGTGGGAAGTATCGTTGCTGGTATTTTTTTTAACGATTTCTTATCAGCTTATCTACATTTGTATTTTTAACTCGTCGCTAGATAAGAATAACTAAGACTTACTTATCAAATCCCTTAAACTGATTTAAAGGTATGGATTACAATATATAAGGTAATTGATTCAAGATTTGAAGATGATCAACTTGAAATATAAGATAAATATGCAAATCTAGTCGCCTTATGACCTTTAAACGTGAACTTCACTTAGAGACCATTCTTACATCAATTAATTTTAGTTGAAACAAATGTATGTAGTTTGGGCGATCAATACGTTCTATAAATAAAATAAAAACCAAGTACGAACAATCCAAATCATAAGACAGAATTCGAAGTCCTAAAAACGTTATAGGCAAAATAGTGTATTCAAGCAAAATAGTGTAATCAGCAAATGGACTGCTCCTCGTGTACAAAAATACACGACAAGCAGTGGTAACAGGTGTCCAGAAGAGTAAGCTTACCCTGCCTGGCGCCACACCCGCCATAGCTGCATCCAACCTATTAGTCGAAATCTTGGTAAAATAGCGTGATTGGCCAGTGGACTATCAAAGACGGCCTACATCGGTTGCGTTCCTAAAACAAACGGTATAGGAAAATAGTGTAATGAGGTAAAATAGCGTAATCAGCAAATGGACTGTTCACCGTCAACAAAATACGCGACATGTTTGCTTATTGATGTCAGAATTGGAGTAAGAGTATAATTTGTGTCTATTTATAGCAATACAATTCCCCTCGTTTACATTGTAATTTTAGTCGGCCTTGAGGTCAAGATTCGAATTGACCTGTCCTGTCGGATTTCGGTGAATGTCCATAGCTTAGAAGTAGAAGGGCCAGAAATGAAACCGATACTGATTAGTTGAATAATCACATACGAAAATGATATCCAATCTGATTAGGCCCCTGAAAAAGATCGAAAGGTCAACCTCGTTAAATATTCCTATCAGATAATCACGCCCTTTCAATATTGTTATTCCAATAATGGTAGCCATGTAGCGATCTATGCGGTTAAAGGGATGGTGTTAGGCCATGAAATGTCAAGGGTTTAACGTTGAAGTCAATAGGGGGAGAACTCCTAGTTACATTTCAATTAAATATCCAATGGTAGATATGGGGTTAGGTGGCCGCGTGATCTAACGTGTCTCTAGAACATGATACAATCATAGAATGCCCCCCCCCCCTCCAATCAAGAATTGCTTCCACCGGTCCTGATAGGTGCCAATGATATGGATCTACATTGATCTGCGGTCCCTAGACCCTCGCCTATAAGGACCCAGAATGCCCCCTCCAATCAAGAATTGCTTCCACCGGTCCTGATAGCTGCCAATGGTATGGATCTACATTGATCTGCGGCCCCTGGACCCTCGCCTATAAGGACCTAGAATGCCCCCCTCCAATCAAGAATTGCTCCCGCTGGTCCTGATAGGTGCCAATGATATGGATCTACATTGATCGTTGTAGTCACATACATATTGGACAATTTACCTCTTTCCAGTAAGCCATCACTTAATGTATACGCTCTGGCATACAGTGTTAACTCAAGGGATGATTCCGTCACCCAAGGTATATATGTGTATATCAAAAGATAATTAACATTTGGATATAAATTATAAGATAATCCCATTTGTTAGAGAGTCTAAGTTTTTCATTTCTGATTTACGTCAATATCCAACAACATGTGGCCGTTATAATTACCGAAAACTCATTGTAATCCCCATTTAGTCAAGATTACTTATCAAGACCATAATCATCTCTCCATGTCATCGCTAGCCTGCGATATTTACTGGATATTAAGAATACGATCAGCTGATAAACGTCATTAATGATTAAATCAAGATTATGGTTTTTTTATCCTACCGACTTTAGTTATGATGATCGCTAAATTCTCGGTTCAGAATAGATCAATTTGACTGACATTTTCAGCAAATTTCCTTTACATGATCACGTATTTAACTATAATAGCGAGAACTACCAGCTCGTTAGTAATCTCCCATAAAGTACATTTGTGCGTAATGCAATATATGTAATGCTTGTATGAATTATTAAAGAAATGACTTGAAATATAATACAATGCAATGACAAATTAAAGACGCATTATATATACAAGATTAAGGTAAAGAGCTTGACGTTCTTGCTATAAAGGATGATGAAAAATAAATATTAATTGAAAATGTCATTCAAATTAATTTGGAAAGAAGTAAGAGTGTTTGATGGTGTATCGTAGATTGTTAATTATCGTAGCAACGGCGCCTTGCTATCCAGACAAAGTCTCGATTATCCATTTTATCGCTACGTTTTTAAGTCTCGCGTGTGTTCTAATCCATTTAAATATCGGCCGCTCATTGGAATATAAAGTTTGTTATAGCATTGTCACGTAAATAAATATCTAAATAATAATTATGCAATAGGCCGATTACAAAGCTTTAAGTTAATGTTAAAATAATTATATGTGTAATATAAATCATTCAAATGTTAGATTAATTCAATAAATCCTCTTTGATAACATTTCACATTGCTACAAGCATAAGTTCATACATTAAGAAAGCTATATCAATCCAACGGGTATACATTTCTCATATCGACGATTTCTACTTCAAAAGAATCCTAGAACTTTAGTTCCATTAATTCTAAAACCTCCTGCAGCATATCCTGTTTTTGACATTCTTACGCTTGGTTGTGAACCTCCGCCATAGACATATATTGTACCTGAAATAAATATTAAAATAATAAAAAAACACAAATACATAATATGAAAAGCAATTACTATTTTTCGTTGATTGTTTTTTCAGCGTTATCAATAAAATGATGATGAATATAATAAACATATATATATATATCTAAACCGGTAACAACTAATAACCATTAATCAGAAGGGAACCCATTTTAATATATTGCGTAAAGTCACCGATTTTAAAATCAATCTAATACACGAAACAACTTACAATTAATAGCTAATATATTATAGGAAAACTTTGCCCGGACAGTGACGCTACACCCTACTTCGAATTCCAACTGTCAAGGGTTTTTTACCTTGCACGCCAATGTGTAAACGGGACATCGGTTTTCCGTCCCACCGAAACGACTACACCTATTGTATGTTTATATCAGGCCCTCGATTCTGAACCTCTAAAAGGGAAGACTACGCAAGAAAATCCCGAGGAACTTCCTTGACTAACATCGGAAGCGAACCGAAGACCTGCTGATTAGCACGCCACCGTCTTACTCACTGATCTACCGCGGCTCTGGTTCTATAATACAATTTGCATCCATCTCGAAAAACATAATGACACATACCTTCTTGGACGACCCAACCATGATCTTCTGTAAATACCGCCGTATTTTGAGGAGTTATATTACAGGTATAAGTTACTATTTGTTGAGGCGCTGTTGGTATCCGCATAAAGTTTACGAGTTGAATTTTAGGAGTAGTAATACTGGTGTTATAAAGATGGAGAGGAGTCCATGATACGTAAATCTGAATTACCTGTGGAGATTGATATATAATAGTAATGTAATAAGTTTATCACTTCAGGAATGAAATAATTAGGGTTTAACGTCGCACTTTTTTGCTCGACCCCGACTACAGAAAACTGTTAACGCCCAACCGTGTGTTCTAGGGGATTTTGTGCCCGGCGGAAACTGAAGTTAAACTGTTTCCACTTTCGTTTTACGAGCACACCCTCACTATTTGCTCCAATCCGAACGACAAGAAGCGGTTCCTTGCCCCCCCCCCCGCGCCATGCACTACTAACACGGGGAAATCACGCTGGAACTCGGTCAACACCGGAATCGAATCTAGGGCCCCCTGATTAATGAACCCGCGGCTTAACTAACTGAGCTACCGTGGCTCCCCGCCATTTTATGGTGCATGGATTAGAATGGGTTTATTTGTATATGCTTGACCACAATATCATTTAAAAGTCCAAGATACATACTCACCTCATCAGCGGAAACCTGTCCATTATTTTTAAAAGTAATATTAAGTGGAAAGACATCGCCAGCATTAATCACATCCGGGTAGTCTATGTTTATGTAACTGAAAGCAGTATAGGTCATACCGTAACCAAAAGGATAAAGTGGTTCACCAGTAAAATATCTGTACGTTCTGTTTACCATTGTGTAGTTTGTAATTGGTGGTACCTACAATGCAGAGCTTGAATATGTTGAAATGATACCTCTCCTGATAAAATGCATCTGTAGAGAAACCAACAATATTAAACAAACCCAAAATTACAAGTGTGCCCTTTCATTTATAACGTATCTTTGTTTTTTCGGCAGCACATAGTGTCTCTGTGAGCCGGATGAGTAGGTATCGTGAACGTCAGTATGCAAAACGCTTTATGAACCTAACATTTCGCATATAAACCTTTTTGGCGTAATAATACAAGTCATTGTTACGCTTAACTAATGTTTAGTATGTATATAAATGAAGCAGCAGTCACAAATTAGTAAGTATGCAACTAGTTTTAGCATATTCCACTTTGAGTGTGAAAGTGTGACTATGCTGAATACACAAACACCAGCACTGTCAGTGTGTATGTGTGTTCTTAAAGGGACAATCCCGAATTAAACAGAGGCTCAAAAATAAAAGTCTGAGAATGTATGAAAATAAAACGCCAACATATAGGGGAATGGTTAATTTACCTTGTCTCAAAATTTCAACTCGAAGTCGATTACGGTTACTTGAGAGGGTTATGCAGTGAATAACCCATGTGCCGTACTTGATAGAGAAAGGCAAATTTCAACTACACATTATTTTTATAAATAAATGTTTGGTTTAATCCATTTACCACAAAATACACCTTGGGGCACCGGTCTCAAATTCCAGATGAAGACTGATGGATTTAAGTCGTTTGGAAACGTATCATAAATACTGAAGTAGTTGCTTGGCCCTTGACTCGAATATTTTAAGGGATTTTAACACAAAATAAAGCAGTTTTATTCCCAAAACAAATGTCGGCATTAGCCCTATAACATTACACACTACAACCTGATTACTAAACATTATCCATATAAAATGACGACTTCGGCCAGTTTGTGGCAAATATTCTCATGAGTAAAAGTCATTCACATAGATTTTATACGTGAATATTGTGTACAATTCCGTAAGATAAGTACCTGTAGGGAAGACTTAAACCAAGTATAGGGTAATCTGCCAAACTGATGAGCATTAAAGGTTGTCATGATAATCTTGAGAGCAAGTCCAGTAGACTGTGCTGGATAAAACGCCGCAATGATGGCATTTACATTGGGATTCTCGTCAGCCCACTGTAAGTTGACCGGTCCAGCATTAAATGTTATCAGAACTACTTTGGCAGCACCACCTGAATAAAAAAATTATTTGTAACTACTCAAGATCAATTATTAATTTCGATTTTAAAGCCCAGTGCCAAATGGTTAAATCTCATAAAATAGCAAGTCTTCTAAGGTTACATGTTTTGAACCATAATAGATTTTGCTTATATGTACGACTTAGGCATATTTATTAAATATTTATTAAATCAAATAGAAAGCAATAGATTTTTGGAAAACTCGAACAAAGGTTTTGGTGTGTGCTTAACTCACATGCATGCAATAAACCGTGATATTATTCGGACTGATCTTCAATAAAAGAAAACAGTTTGAAAGGGATCATAATGTTTTCTATCGTATACGCCCCACCTCCCTTAAATACGCCGTTCTATCGGCTGTTTGAATTTAAGATATGCAATATCTGTTATTATATATTTCAAGATTAAGCGCAAACCCTATATATTCTATCTTCACTACCAAATGCACGGAAGGATAAATAGTACAGTTTAAAATTTGAGCATGGTGTTGCTTTTTTTTAATTGATCCAAATGATATTCATTCATAAGGCAGTTAATTTAGAATCTTTAATAAATATTCTAGTATATCAGTAATCCTTTTTTTATCCTCCTTAACTCCTATCAGCATGACTGATATCAAAGTACCATTATACTCTAGTCGATCTCTTGCATACGTTATACTCATGATGACGTAATATTTACAATATAGAAAAATACGAATAACTTACCATATTTTACAACATCTTGCAATAATTGTAACTGTTTACCAGGATATTCTATATCTGGCCTATCGTTGTTTTCAGCTTCTATGGGGGTTCCTTAAAATATATGAATAGGTAAGGTAACTGATAATGACTGCAATTGAAGAAATACTTCTCAAACAACTTAAGAAAAATAAACCTTTAGTTATCAAAGTAAGAAAGATTGATAATGTATTTTCATCATGCAGACTACTATTAAAATTCACAAATGTCTCTCCTTCCCAGTCTTTCCACCTTTTCTTCCTTTTGTATGGCAAGTGTTGTTGATGTTCGTGTCTAGAATGGAAGTGGAGAGTTCGAATAAATTTCTATTGCAAGGTTTCGATAAATGGTTTAGTGGCGGAATGATAACAAAGTTAAGCGGTTGATTATAGTGATATACAGGTTAATGGTTACGTGTTTTTATGCATTTAAAACTTACCTAATCCAAGACATACGAAAACAACTTCTACACCTAGTACTGCTGTTTGTATGGAATTTGAATCATAGGAAGAACATTTTGTGTCTTTGCATCCACTGGCATAGTTCGCCTTGTTACCAAGTGATGCTAATCCTTGCCGTGGAGTGGTAATAAATTTTGGATCCGAGTTAGCATTGTAATCACCACCTAACAGATAACCTGCATCAGCAAACGGCCCGACAATCTAAAAATAGTAGCAACGGGTTTGTACCGGCGTCAGTCGTCTTATATGTCTAATATACAATGATTATCAGAGGTTTGAGACAGGACAATTGGCCACCTGGCTATCCCAGGGCGCGGTTAAATCTGTTATAAAGATAAGTATCCCCGCCAAAAGGGGGGTGGGGGTGGATGGCCGAATGGTTAGCACGTGTGCGCTGTATAATAAAGCCGGTCATTGACTCAACTGGCGTGGTTTCGAATCTACGGTTGTACGTGACAAGGAGTAGGATCGCCTGTCCATGACCTCGTGGGGTTTCTCCGGGTCCTTCGGTTTCCTCCCACTGCTAAAGACCCCTACGCACAAGCGAATTATTGAAACCCGAAATGACCTAGTTTGTGTCGCGTGGACGATAAACTTGCTTTCTCTCTCTCTCCCAGCCAGGAATAGAAAAATAGAACTTACAGCTATACTATTATATTTGGTTTGTTTGAAGGGCAAGAGTCCATCATTCTTCAATAAAACAAAGGATTTCATAGCAGCTTCAACAGCCAAGTCTCTATGAGCTTGTTCTTCTATAACAGATGTATTGATGTAGTTATAAGGGTTCAACTCTGGTGGATCAAACTCTCCTAGTCTCATTCTAGTATAGAACAGAGGTTTTACTCTTTCTCTTATTAAATCTTCTGATAATTTACCCTGGTTGACAGCGTTAGCTGAAATATTTAAGATTAAATGTCAACGCTGAGTGCCAGTCCGCGCATTTTTGTCAAATGTGGCATAGCTGGACAGAAAAAGTGACAATATTATGTTTCTCGGTGAACTATGGATTATACCGGTTATTTTATTCAACGATTGAAGCTAGTCATCCTGTCAACGGTTTGAAAAACAATCTCTTGTGGTAGATTCCGGTTTGGTATGCTGATCAAACATCGCGTTTTGTCACGTTATTAGTACGAGAATTATAACTCCATAGTTGAAAGTAATAGATAATCTGAGAGGTTATTTATTTAAAGGGACTGTCCCGAATAGAACAGAGCCTCAAAAATAAAAGTCCGAGTACGTATGAAATTTAAACGCCAAAATATAGAAGAATGGTGTATATACCCTGACTCAAAATTCCAGCTCAAAATATTGAGTCGTTAAAACAGCTTATCCGGACACGTAACCCTTTTAAGATTTCGGGTCAATTCTTTCGTTTGGTGACCCGATAATCGATTTCCGTTCCTTTAGAGGTCTACACGGTGAATGGTCCATATGTTCTTTACTTGATAACGAAAGATAAAAAGTCTGGTTTTATCAAATCACTGCATAATATAGTTTGGGACACCTGAGTCCATTTAAAGATGAAGACTGGTGGGTTTAAGTTGTTTGAAAACGTATCCAGGCCCGTATCTAGCCCAAAAATGTTAGGGGGGCAAGGGCTGCTGGGGGCGCCGATGGGGTCTGGGGGCGCCGGTGTATCTACCGTTGACGGTCCACGAAGAAGGGTCTAGCCCCCACCCAAGGCGCCCGGAAAGTTTATAAAATATGGTTTGCACCTGAGGAACTATGAAAATGTCAGAAATTTTAATTTGCGATATTGGCGTATTATGAACATTATTAAAATTTGAAGAAAGGAATACGACTTCAGCGAACCTATATTAATTTATGAGAAAAACGAAAAGTTTTGAATAGGGTTAGAGTGCGACTTGTTTGAATTTTGAAGATTATCACTCCTGGCGCGGCTTGAATCAATGTCATCACCATCGGGAATTTAACCTGAACATTTCCTACAATCTCCAGTTGGCTTTTTTATAGTGGTTTTCTTCGGGCGTCGGTATGTGGTCGTTTAGTCGCGTTTCCGTCATTGTAGATATCTGCCGCCACACTGCCCGACTTCTTTTTCGGGGGCATGTCTTCATACTGTTTAGTATCGCACGTTATACAATATCGAAGCTGAATGTATCGGGAACCGTTATATACTTGAGTGTAATAAAAAGTTTAATTCCTGCTACTTTACACTTAACGACAGATTCTGGGCAGAAAACTAAACGCGAATTCTAAAAATTCCCTAAAATACCGTGGAGAACGGGTAAGGACTCATTGGGTTCTAGTCTAAAGTAAGTTTTATAATATCTGAAATACTAATACGAAAGAAACGCTTAAATCCAGAAAGGGGGGCGCGCTCAATCTATACTTGAAACAAGGCGCCCAGGTTTTCGGCAGTATCTGACACCTTTGAAAAAGATCGAGCGCAACCCTGCCAGATCTATTGTCTAATGCGCTATAAACGGCAACAAGTACGGTGTGTACCTTGAACGAGTTCAATATCTAGAATAATTTTTGTAATGAATTCACTAATATACGAAGGATGCCAGTGAAATATTAATAACTGGTGAGATTCGCTAATAATTCGAGTGGCAGACCATAAACAGCCCCTGCTGACCTATGATATTAGCTGAGCAATACGAAGCGACTTCAAGTCTATAAACACAAGATAAAATGAATTTTCCCCCATGATCATGCGGGGGGTGCGCTGTATAACGGGCGCATATAACACAAGCCCTTCAAGGGGCGCCTGATCATGCTGTATTGGGCGCCCCATTGACCAAGTCGTGAGCGCCAAACCATTCTCGCTCGACATTATTTATTATGTGCGAACCGACAACCATACATTGTCATTTTAATGCGCCCCACCAATCATGTCATTATTGGCGCCCCTCCGGAATAAGTAACACCACAGCTCACACAGTTTTGGACGCACCCTCAAGTCAGGTGTTAATCGTTTGATTCATTATGAGGCACCTCATCATTTGGGTGGTGGGGCGCCTCATATAACGACATGAATAGAAGTGAGACTGGTTAGGGGTCCCATCAATCTAGTAGTAGGCGCCTAACCAAAATCAATCGGCTTTAAAGGGCGCCCATTCTGAATATGGACTCGTTAGTCGCTGGCTTCGTATTGCGTCCAATAGAAGGAGCGCCCATTACATTTCTCTCGCAATGGATAAAGGCATTATGCATTATGTGCGGCCAAACAATCATATATTGTCATAATAAGGCGCTCCACCAATCATGTCATTATGGAAGGTCCTCTGGGATAAGGTGCACACAGATCACACCGTTTTTGACGCCCCATCAAGTTGTGATGTTCATCGTGTGACTCATTGTGAGGCGCCCTACCATTTGAGGGGCGCCTCATATATAACGAGATGATTGATGACGCTCCCATAAAACCAAGTAACATGGGCATGTAAATCGATGGCCTCGTATTGTGTTCAATGGAAAGGGCGCCTTCGGCGCTCATTGGGGGCGCCCGCTTTTTCGAGGTGGGGCGCCGATTTTTCCCAGGGGGGGCAGCTGCCCCCCTTCCCCCCCCCCCCCGCTAAATACGGGCCTGAACGTATCACATATATTGAATTAGTTGCTCGGCCCTAAGGTAGGGGATCTTAATGGATTTTAACACAAAATTAAGCAGTTTTATTCCAAAAAACATTATCGGGATTGACCCTTTAAGGCCAAGACGAAAATACTTACTAATAGACATAAAAACTTCATTTGTTTCCTTAGGTCCTGCTAATTCTAAATTACACCCAGCGTTTACCGACGCTGCGGCTGCATCTACAGAGTTGTTGATATAATGATGCTCGTATATAATATTTTCTATAGCAGCTTCATCACTGACAACATAACCTTTGAACCCCCATTCGTTACGCAGAATATCTGTTAATAGCATTTTGTTTGCACAGGATGGTACCCCATTGATACTGAATAAAATGAATTACATTTTGCATATGTATATAGTATACTATTAGTTGCGGCCAACAAATGATACCGCCTTTATAACATAAATAAATAAATATAGGTTATGGACTAAGTCTAAATTAAATTCATTAGTGGTTGAATAGACTATGTCAATAGATGTATGCACATTGTGAATAACACCTGCAGTAGCTTTGAAAGCCCCCCCCCCCCCAAAAAAAGAAAAGAATACAACCTCCGTACCACGGCAGAAATAAGACGAGAATTGCATACCTATTATAGCTACACATGACACTAAAGGTTCCTGCTTCTACACAATATCTGAATGCTGGTAGGAAGGTCGTTCTCCAATCTCTCGTAGATACCTAAATTACGAAAAGGATGTTACAGTAATTATGTCCGGAAGAAGAAAGACGATACTGGTATGATTAAAGGATGGGCATCCGATATCCAATATTTAAGACAAAATGACAATTTTAAAGAGTGCCTTCGAACGCTATTTGTAATGCAGCGACTCGATGAACGAGGCTAAACATATCAAACAGTACTGGAATAACCAAAGACTTCGATTCAATATCACCGAACATAAATGATTAGAAAGTACAGTAAAACAAAAACAATTCAAAGTAACAGTTTATGTGAATTCCTTTTAAATTATTACATGCATTGCGAACCATTTGTGACCATTAAAATTTATAGGTACCAAAGAATAGAGATTTAGCTGCTTTAACATGAATATTTAATTGAATTGGTATTTTACATGCCAAAAATATAAATCTTCAATTTGCGTATTTGATAACGGTTTCTAAAGAGATTATAAAGCAGAATTATCCCGTTTATTCACTATTTTGGGACCGCTTCTTTTATTTAAAAGTTTGTACCAGACAGATTTGAAAGATTGTCCACAGGTTTATCATACTGGTACATATATCATAGGTAATATGCGCCCTTAATTTAGGTGTGATATACACGGATGATACAGAAATCGTGCAATATTACCACTGAGTTGAAGCTGGCTCTTGACACGGGTATATTTTCTGGACCGCCATGAGCATCAAAATGTTTACAACCAGCAGAAGCTTTCACATATCTTGGGTGATCTCCTTGTAGTCCATTAACATAAGATGTTGATAACATCCCGCTAAGGTATGGATCTTCTCCATACGTTTCCTGGAACAAATTACTTTTGAGACCAGATGCCGTTTCAAAGACTGTTTTACTTTTCAGATCAAGAAGTAATCTAAAATCCTCAATGCATAGCCATGAACCCAATTATATATGTATCTTTTTACGTGGGTGGTAGGTGGATCAGAGACAAATAACTGCCGAGGGACAATCATACAAAAAGTCAGATATAAGTAAAACATGAAGCAAGCAGTACTGACGTACCTCGTGTACAATGGACAGAAGCTGCGTGATAAGATAACGTTTGCTGTATTTTTGTATTTACAATGGCATTGATGTTTTACTTGGTGATGAGTTTTTAAGTTTAAGAATTACAATCTGACACAATCACATATAAGTAAAACATGAAGCAAACTGTACTGACGTTCCTCGTGTGAAATGGGCAGAAGCTGCATTGAATGGCTGATAAGATAATGTTTGCTGTACTTTTGTATTTACAACGTCTTAATGATGTTTTACTTGCTGATGAGTTTTTAAGTTAAAGAATTACAATCTGACACTAACCTGATTTCTGCCCCATCTTGGATCTCTCATAATGTTTATGACTGGTGCGAAACAACTTAAACCTGTATGATCACTATAGCTATGTTTCTGAATATTAGCGTTGTGTGTAGCTCTGACTTCCGTTGCTGTTGCTTCAGCCATTCTATAGAGCAGCGAGGAACTGAAATAGACGATTGTTTTCTTTTAATAACAACCACATCGCCAATACTAAAGAATGCTTCAATTACATATCGAATGAACGAAGATAATTTCCCTGAATAACAAATCACACTCACATAGCACATGTCATATGGCAATTCATTTCTCGACTGACCCTAGCATTCAGAAAGACGCCTATAGATATATAGGAAGTGAAACTGGACTATATTCTAAAATCTTTAAATCTCATCATTAAAAGATCATATAAACTTACCTCCAGGTAGCAGCTAATCCAATAGACTGGGGGTATGAAGTAGCATTTTGACCGACATCTCCATGTAAGCATTCAGTGTTCCATTGATATGGTCCGATGCCTAGTCTGGGTATCGCAGGAGCTGGGCCATCCACACCTGCTCCCCCTTTAGCCATCTGTAAGGTCATCTCATCTAAGGTTAGTCTGCCCACCAAATCATCCACACGAGCATCCCAGGATAGGGAAACATCTCTAAATGGATAATCCTGTCGCGAAACCCCTACCAGAAAGAAAAATATTACAACCGTATGTAGCCAGAACATTGTGAGTAGTATCCTTGCTATTCATATCTTTTCCTTTTATAGATTTCTTATCAGCTAATCGCTACGGATTTGTTGTACAACACTGGACACCGGGGAACTTATGACCCATTTATACCTATTTAAAGAGATATACGATCGTCAATTTCTTCATTATTAAGATAATTTAACCCCATTAATATAAATGAATTGATACTAAATCTCCTCATAAATCCAAAATTAGAATAAACACAGACGACAGTTAAAAAATTTTGAAAAAAAAGGATCCAGTGGCAAATGCGGTGTCTACATGTAATATTTAGTAATTTTAATCCAAAAATTTGTGTTGACTGATTTGACACATGTAGGCTATACGCGTAAGCTACGGGTATATTTACCTATGTGACATACAGTGATGGATTACAGGTTACTGATATAAGTAGTTTACCTTTGGGATATATTGGTATGTTTATCTGGTGTGGCGCCAGGCAGGGTAAGCGTACTCTTCCGGATACCTGTTACCACTGTTGTTGTGTATTTTGAACACAGAGAACAGTCCATTTGCTGATTACACTATTTTGCCTGTACCGTTTTTAGGACTTTAAATTTTAATTACAATTTTGGTATAAATGTGATTCGGGATTACTCAACTTAAAAATAAGTTAAATCTGTATCCTAACATAATTAAAATACATGTATCTTGAATTGTGCACCTTATCTTGCTGCAGACAGACTTACAGAACAACATATTTAATGACGTTTTTGCTTTAAAGTTGAACATATATTGCTATTGTTTGTTGTGCCCATGTTTTGTTTGTCGTGAAAGGAGAATGGACGGGGGTGGGGGCATTCGGGGTGCATAGGAATTTTTAATTCGAATTACAACCGTCAAAGGACGTAAGCGTGTAAAAAGATGTGTTACGATGTGTTACGATGTGTACAATTGTATTCTTACCGCTAGCTGTATATTGACAGCTGTCATTTTGGGGAGATTTGTATCTATGGTGTTAAATAGTATGCATCACCACTGGGGTGTATTTGAAGAATTTGAATATAATGCCACAAAATTCTAAGAATTTATTTACTACGACTAAAGTACAGAGCTAATCTTAATTTAGTGAATCAATTATGCGTTAGAAAAATCCCAACACTTTTGTTCCATTAATTTTAACAGAGCCAGAGTAAAATCCAGTGTCTCCCGTTTTCGACAGAAATGGCTGTGTTCCTCCGCCAAAGATGTAAATAGTTCCTGAAACATTCAAAACGCGTGTTTTAATTATACACATCCGTTATTATATTGGCATTTATATAAATCGGCTATTTTGTAAATATAAAAGTGTTCTTTACATCTGTCAATGACTGACATGTAGCATTGGGTTTCTCACAGAAGCATATCTTTGTTTACCACAGGGCATAAAATGAGGTTATATTTTTGTAGCACGTATCCTGTGTGATGTGCAAAGCTCCCCGGTGTGGGACCAGAGGGACCTCTCCGATAAAATTTTGAAATATCAGAGCTGAAAAACGGCGTCTATGGACGAATATTCTGGCGCGGTTTACGTAGTAGTTTATTTGGCTATGTATGAAAACTCAGCATTAGGGAGATAAAACACCAAATTCTATCAGTAATAAGGGTACAAAATCAAATCTGATTATTGTCTTTTAAAACCTCGAAAGACTGGAAACAGGCGAAGTATTTCTGTTTGGCCCCCAGAAAAACTACTTTGAGCCATGCCTGCCCAAGAGCCTTGGGTGCCAGGTTGTCTCTCCGATCTGCTTTTTTCGTCCAGTCATGGGTTGCTGGCCGAACATCAAATTCAGACAACGGGACATGTTGATGCGAATGTTCTCTGAAAATGACGGTCATATTTATAGCTTCTTTTATACTTAGACAACTGATACACGGTCGAACCCCACCTTCTTCAATTACCCATCCTCTATCTTCTGTATATACTGCCATTTGTTCTGGTGCGATATTAAAATAAATTATATTTTCAGCTTTTGGCTTGGTGGATAGTCTGGCGAAATCTACAAGTGTGATTCTAGGTGTTGGTACACTGCTGCTTGTGTCCTTTGATTCATTAAGAGGACTCCATGATATGTAAATTTGAACGATCTGAAAGTATAAAGGTAGACTAATGAGACATTAGACGATGTTAAATAAATCTAATGAGAATCCTTTATATTTTAGTATATAGCTGCATGTGGCTTTATGCAGGGATGGCAAACCCCATGCGCAATTCATATTAATAAAGTAAGGCAGTAAGCTCACTCATTTTTGTAGTCCTTATATTAGTGAAACAATGACATAAATTTCAGAATCAGTATGCATTGTAGGCACTAAACCAATCCCCATAAATAAAGTCTCTTTGTACAAAATGCAGACGGCGAAACTGCAGCTAGTTATTTGTTACGTTGTATGGTACACTTTTTGTATTATACCTCATCACCATTCACGTGACCAAAGTTGGAGAATGCTATATCCAATGGGAGAACATCGCCAGCTTTAATTAAAGCTGGATAAGCCATGTAATTGTACTCGAATGTAGTATAGGTTAAACCATAACCGAATGGATATAGTGGTTTGCCATAAAAATATCGGTATGTTCGGTCTACCATAGTATAATTTACAATTGCTGGAACCTGTAATAAGAAGTTATATTATTATTATATTATAAACAATAGAACACAAATATATTTTAAACATAAACAAAACATTTCTCTTCCCCAAACCATGAAAATATACACAGTTTCGGGGGAGCAATTAAAGCAAAACTGGCAGAACAGAGGAGTGAAATGTATAATCAATATGTGTGCACGCCACAACTGGCACCATTTCAATCTTTTCAGACCGGTCGAATATAGAAACATTATAATACCATCAAATTGCAGACTAAAATAATTGTATCAAGTAATTAATCTGGCCACGTAAGCAAGCTGGTAAATATGAGAATGTACATTGGTGACTCAAACTTGGTGAATCATCTCTACCTGATCAGCGGAGGAATACCATGTAAACGGTAATCTACCAAACTGGGGTTTATCAGAACTGGTGAGAACATTCCTCAAGGCAACTCCGGTAGCTTGTCCTGGGTAGAAGACGGCCAAAATAGCAGATACTCTATCATTACCATCAGCCCACTGAATATTTACAGGTCCGGCATTAAAAGTGATTAATATAATACTCGCATTCCCACCTAAAATACACGAAAGAGATTCGCCGTCATCCCTAGTACGTCGTTCTTGTAACATAATAAAGATGTATTTATTTATAAATACCACCACAATTTGGTCATGTGTTCTAGTAACATATTTATTTTAATAATAAATAACATCACCACAATAGTAAAAACAAACTTATTGGACTGAACATTTGTGCAGAATCATATCATAGTCTACATTTACATATAATAGCAATGTGCAACAGCCTAGTCCATCAATACACGGGGCATATTTAATTAACCGTGAACTGGGTAATATAAGTAGCATGCTCTGCCTACTACTCATATGGGTAAAGTGGGCGTTAAGCCTAAAGACGGAATAGCTGTGTGTTCAACGTTTTGAGTTTTAGCCCTACATTTCAAAGTTACCTAGGATTCAGTCATCTGTCCATGATCGAGCGATATTGCACAGAAAATGTGGCGTGTAGGCTGTGGCCACACTGAAATATTATGTGTCTTATAAACTGTAGCCAATATTATGCCTTCACCGAAAAATTTTAGTGTTAGAACTTACTATATTTAACAGCATCTTCCAACAGCAACTGTTGTCTACCGGGTAGATTCAAATCGGATCTGTCATTCCCATCTGATTCTACTAAAGTACCTATTTAACACAAAATAAAAAATATGACTTAAAGAAGTCGTATGACTAGCTGGGTTTTACATATAAACTATGGAATAGATAGATGAGAAAAGTTCTACTTAAAATAAATGGAAATTTTGAAATACTAGTTTGACAATCACTGATAAATTGCTGTTTAAATCATATTATCTTTGTTACCTACCTAGCCCAAGACAAACAAAAACCACATCAACATTTTCTACAGCGGTTTTAATAGAATCGGAATCATATGTATTACAACGGGAATCATTGCATCCACTGGCATATTTGGACACAATTCCCAATGATTCCAGTCCTTTCCGAGGAGTTGTTTTGAATTTAGGATCGGGATTGGCAGCAAAATTACCATCTAAATAATCAATTGCGTCTGCGAATGGTCCAATAATCTGTAAAATATCATCTGTAATTTACATTATAGTCTTCCAGTTTTAAAGTATCCAAATTAATATACAGGATTTGGCTTTGGTAAAATTCTTGCGTTCGTAAGAGACGACTGCAGCACAATCTATGTTAACATATCATGCAGTATTAAATGAAACTTCAAGTAACTCCTTCTTAAACGCCACACTGCAGTTGATTTAAAGCGTAAAATGGAAATTGGAAGGTTATTTTGTTACAAACAATACGCATTTAGCTAGTGTCTGGCGACAAGGATTTCTCTTGAAGAATAATTACACTACTTACAGCAATACTATTGTAGATGACTTTTCTTAATGGTAAAGTGCCATCATTCTTCAACAAAACAAAAGATTTCATAGCAGCTTCAACAGCCAAATCTCTGTGAGTTTGATCTTCTATAACAGATGTATTGATGTAGTTATAAGGGTTCATCTCTGGTGGATCAAATTCTCCTAACCTCATTCTGGTATAGAAAAGAGGTTTAACCCTTTCTCTTACCAAATCTTCTGATAGTTTTCCTTGATTAACTGCATCCGCTGTGAATGACACAAATTTATATCCTAGGAAGGAAGGTGATTATTCTCTAATATTTTTCAGTCTAATTTAACAGATATTTTCACAATAAATTACTCTTAATCGACATGGTCCACATGGCGGCAGTGGCAAAATCGGAACTACCCGTTTCCAATTAGAAAGGGTAGACACACGACAAATCAAAAAGCGACTTAATAGAATCGTCGTCATTTGTAAGCTTGGAAAAGCCATATTAAAAAGACCTAGTAGTTAGGATGATGTACGCAAACCATTATTTCATTAGAAACAGCACTTGAATGGGTAACTGCCATCGTTGTCTAGTTTTGGTTAATATATAGGAACTAGTGGGCGAACTCCTCCAAGCAAAACTTTTGAATTTCAGCATCAATTACAAGTACTGTTACACAGATATAAGTTGATAAGAGTACATACCTATTGAATTAAATACTTCGTTGGTAATGTTGTGGGCTAATTCTAAGTTACACCCAGCATTGATAGAAGCTGCAGCCGTATCTACACTGTTGTTAAAGTAGTGATGTCCTGTTATTATATCTTCAATAGCTCCCATATCACTGACAATATATCCTGTAAAATTCCATTCTGTACGAAGAATGTCTGTTAGTAAGTGTTTATTGGCACACGCTGGGACACCGTTAATTCTGGAGACGAAAATAGAAATACCAATACTGTTACCTCCATAGTTGGTTTAGATTTTCGCGAGAATTGATGCATTTGAAAATTATTCCAATGTGAATATTTAAGTCGTCGCTGAAAGTCAAAAACTAGCGCAGTACTAAGGGATACAATGTGGTTTAAGGTCTACTTTTCTGCACCAACCGGGTTAATAAAGATCGGTTTACGCCTTAATAGTTATAGTGTGTTATGAGGGAACTTTACACGTACAGAGGCGCTACGGCCTATATTCTTACTTCGAATTGTTCTTTGACGTGCATTACAATTGCAATTTGTACACGGAACCTCGGGTTTTTGACAAATCCGAACAATTCGGCACTGTCCTGTTAACCACCGACGAGGGGAAACCCGCAGTATTAAAGGAAAATATTTGTGCCCGTCATTATCACATATGTGATAGAACTGGTTAAACACGTTCCAAGTATCATTTTATCACAGACATCATTGCTACGATAGACACGTAATCAATGTTTCAACAATCGGTAGTGATGAACGTCTAAGGAAAACACGAGTTCTCCCTCTATATAACTGGCTGAAGTGACTCGTGATAACAGATATATGGGCAAATTCTGCTCACTAATATTTCCTTCGAAGTTCAAAAGTTGTTGTGTTAGACTGTAGTGTTAAAGGATATCTGACAATTCATAAAAATAGAAAAAGTCCGGGCATTACCATGTTTTTATAAGTATAGAATGGATAAACACACGTGAGTGTACGGGATGATTCTATATGTTTAACCAGTTCTATCACATATGTAATAATGACTGTCACCAATACTGTCCTTTAATATTACTCTTGATATATAGTTCCATATTACCTGTTGTAGCTGCACATAATACTGAGAACACCTGCATCCACACAATATCTAAAAGCTGGTAGAAACGTTGTTCTCCAATCTCTTTCGGATACCTTTAAATATACATGTACAAAGTTTGTGCTTTTATAAACGACTCTTAACATTTTGTATATCGACAGCTCTGAAAATATAGGACTTCGTACAACAATACCTGCGAATTGAATCCAAACCGGGACACGGGAATATTTTCAGGTCCACCATGTGCATCAAAATGTTTACAACCAGCGTTAGCTCTAACGTATCTAGGATTATCCCCTTGTATTCCAGTCACATATCCGGAAGCCAGCATTCCACTAAGAAAGGGGTCTTCGCCATACGTTTCCTAAAATAGCAAAATAGTACCAATGTTTCTCTATCCTAACAACCGACTTCATTAACTCAGTTGGGGCATAAAAGTAGCGAAAGGTCGGTCGCTACGTTATATAAAATAAAACCAAGTACGCACAATCCAAACCATAAGACAGAAAAAACCTTTGGTTTTGGCAAACGCAACATACCTATGGATACTAACTGTGTACTATTAGTGTTCTGGTTTATTTCATCATGCATACGCATACCGTTAAACAATTCTAGTTAGTGATTTCAATGACAATATCCCGAAGAGTTAGGTATTTAATTTAGGAAACTATAAATACTAACAACTCGTCGTCCACTTCTCGGGGCTGGATGAACTACAGACTTAGTTTTCGATGTTACGATTTTAATTTTCAGGAGAAGAATTTAAATTAATAATTCCGAAAATGATGCCTATGATTCCTTTACTGGGTGAAAGAACCACATTGAGGGATCTTACCTGATTTCTCCCCCATCTTGGATCCCTCATTATATTAATAACTGGAGCGAAACAACTTAATCCAGTATTATCAACATAACTTTTCTTTTTGATATTTTCATTATGGATAGCTCTTATTTCTCTTGATATAGCTGTAGCCATCTCAGACAAAAGACCAGAACTAAAGGAAACATATTTATAGTTAACAACAGATACGTATTGCTTTGCTTACATTGAGTATTGTCAGTGTTGAGTCGTTAAATTTGTACATATATTGCCTCAATGGTAGATACTTCGGCTGCGCTTTCAGTCTGATGGTGGAACAGTTATACATCTGGTTTGGCGTTGTATCCATGTCGACCTTTAGTGTTGGTATTTAGATTGAAACTAGCATTCTTAAATATGATTATTAATATTCACATTTGATTTTTCACGCTGATCTGGGATAGAAGCGTACAGCATCTTTATCTGAAACCTTATAATCATCAATTTCGTTTCTTTACGCGGTCGCCAATTAGTACATCTTATTAAAACTTACGCTTACCATGAGGTGGGGATTTCATATCTAGTGCTGGATAACGTAATTTGAAATATAGTGCGGGTGGGATCTGATTGTTTGGATATTTTTGTTTGCACATTCAGCTCATATGTACACTAAAACAATGACACCAGCAAAAAGATTGGCCTCATCCATATCATCCATAACATAAGAATAGAAAAAAGGTAAATTTACATCATTATTTAGTATGTAGAACGATATACATTAGTTAAAGCTAAACGTATAAGGCATACCTCCATGTGGCAGCTAAACCAATCGATTGTGGAAATGAAGTAGCATTCTCGCCAACATCTCCATGGAGGCATTCGGTGTTCCACTGATAGGGTCCAATACCGAGTCGTGGTATAGCCGGGGCTGGTCCATTGATGCCAGACCCACCTTTGGCCATCTGTAAGGTCATCTCCTCCAGAGTTAGTCTTCCTACCAAATCATCAACGCGAATATCCCAGGATAGGGAAACATCTCTAAATGGATATTCCTGGTGAGACAATTTTACCAGAAGAAGAAGAAAAAGGACCTTCTCCATTGCAAACTTTTTTTTAATCCATTTCTTTTACAGAACACAAATGAAGATTGTGTATTTCTTTATCAGTGAGAAACAGTTCATATGGTGTAAACCTACTTCTTTAGAATATTCAAATTGTATATTCACACTTTGAACGCACATTTATATTGATTCACTGGGAGTTCATGTGTTACTCAAGTTTAACTGTGAAATATTTAAAGTGGCACTACTATTATTATAATCGACAAAGTTAGATCATCAAATTATTAATATACTTATTATCAAAATTATAGAGAAATTTGGAATGGATCGAAGGTCACTAAGTTTTATAAATAAAATTACTTTGATGTATCGGTGAAGTCAAGTTTTCATTTCTTACTTATGTTATCTGGTTATTAGGAAAAGAGACAGCTTTACATTGAATCTTTAATGCACATCAGATCAATTATCCATGTAAAGATTAAACCAGTCAATGCAAATAAAAATTAACACGGTTCACCTTAACCAGTGGTGAAATATACTATCCAGTTGACCAAGTGGTATAAAATAAAAGTCTCATTTTATCCAGACCCCGTTTAATTCTGCTTTGGGTCATCGCTCTCCGTTTCCAGATGAAGACTGGCGGGTCTATTAAAGTTGTTTGAAAACGTATCGCGTATATTGAGTTAGTTGATCGGTCCAAAGGAAGAGAGATATATTAAGGGCTTTTCACACAAAATTAAGCAGTTTATTCTCAAAAATATAGTCGAGATTGGCCCTTTAAATAAGACTCCTGACGTAGGCCGGTCACCTGGAAGATGAAAATGTAATTACATGTATCTTGTTTAATAAAGTTTTTCGCAACGCGCCGCTTGGCATGTCATTATATAAACATTATGTAAAAATAAATTGTGTCTGTCTCATGTTTCGATGGAATTTAATTGACCAATTACATAAAATTTCACGAGATATATTAAATCAGGAAAACGAAGGGGAATACGGCAACACACCCTTGAATCAGTAAAAAAGCTGGACAGGCTGGTACATCTGCGTCGGATCTTGATCCAAAATTGATAAAGGGTATTGCACCCGAAACGTTGAACATATAAAGATCTTTTAAATCTACAAGTCTGTTGCTGGTTTTGTTTGGCGGGGATCCTTTAATTTCAGATATATTAAATATAATATTGTTTATTATATTAAAACATGAACAGTAATTATACAGCATCAAAGACCTACGATTATACAAAAATACAATTATTGAGTTCACTCCGCTTTGAAATCGGCTGTTTTTCATTTCTTACACCTCTTTGTTGAAAATATTGTGTGGGCATATGAAACTGCAACAAAGAATGTTACTAGCTCGTTTAATGCAACAAATGTTAATTTAATATGTTTTAGGGAACTGATATCTTTAGACTGATAGATAAAACAGAGTTAAAATCAGTGTAATGACTAGTCACTCTTCTTTAGGGGCGATATACCCCCCTCCCCCCAAAAAGTGCAAGACATTTTCGAGCCGTAAAAAGGATATACAGAAAAAAGCCTGCGTCTGCTTTTTGTCCCATCTCCCACCAACCCTGTCTAGTCTGTTCACAAGGGTGGATACATGATTCTTCAAAGGGGGTGGGGATGGGGTTCAGCCAAAACAAAGTCTCGTCGAGCATATGAAGGACAACATATTTGGTGACACTTTCAAGTGATTGTGTAGAGAAAAGTCAAAGTCGACTAGAAATAGCATTTGTTGCATTAAAAGAGTTTGTAACATTCTTTGTTGCAGTTTCATATGCCCACACAATATTTTCAACAAAGAGGTGTAAGAAATGAAAAACAGCCAATTCCAAAGCGGAGTGAACTCAATAATTGTATTTTTGTATAATTGTAGGCCTTTGAAGCTTTATAATTACTGTTCATGTTTTTATATAATAATATTATTTTTAATATATCTGAAATTAAAGAATCCCCGCCAAACAAAACCAGCATATCCAATGTGTAGGGCCTACACGGGACCTCGTTTTTTTGTCCCATCCAAACGATTAGACAGCCGTCCTTGTCAGGCCCTCCGTTCTGCTACACTGACAAGGGGAAAACCACGCCGGAAAATCGAGATGAACTTTCTCGGCCAATGCAGGGATCGAACACCCGACCTCCAGGTTAGTGAGCCAGCGCCTTACCCATTTAATCTTTAAAGGGTCAATCCCGATAATGTTTTTGAGAATAAAACTGCTTACTTTTGTGTTAAAATCCCTTAAAATCCCCTACCCTAGGACCGAGCAATTAACACAATATATGTGATACGTTTTCAACAATTTTAACCCGCCAGTCTTTATCTGATAATAGAGTTCGGTGTCCCAAACAGTATTATGCGGTGATTGGATAGAACCAGACTTTTTTATATAAAATTAACATGTTGGCGAAATTTACTTTTTGTTATCAAGTACAGCATATGTACCATTCACCGTGTAGACCTCTAAAGGAGCGGGAATCGATTATCGGGTCACCCAACGAAAGACTTGACCCGAAATCTTAAAAGGGTTACGTGTCCGGATAAGCTGTTTTAACGCTCACGTCCAAACGACTCAATATTTTGAGCTGAAATTTTGAGTCAGGGTATATACACCATTCTTCTATATTTTGGCGTTTAAATTTCATACGTACTCGTACTTTTATTGTTGAACCTCTATTTAATTCGGGACTGTCCCTTTAAGCTCCTTGGTATATTCAGCTCCAGAGCATGGGAGGTAACTCTACATTGTCCACATGGAGGCAGACCACCATTAAATTTCACACTCTCAGTACCCTTAGTTCGTCTATTTATAGCAATTCTCTCTCCTTCTCTTTTCTCCCCCTTTGCATGAACATTTTTGTTGATTTTGTGGTCTAGAATGGAAGAAGAGGGTTTGAATTATTATTTTCTGCCAGGTTTTGATAAATATTCAGGATTTTGAGGCGGAAGGATAACTCAGTTATCAGGTTGGCTACGGTGATATGTACGGCAACTAGTTACATGTTTTGGGTATACTTCTTCAACTTGGTGTATCTCAAGATTTTGGTGGTCAACGTCATACAAATTTTAGTGCAAAGACATGGTCATTTGTTCCCCTGTCTATAGTGAAAAGCATTCAGCCCAACGAAAATTTGGGAAAAGGTTGGAGGTGTTCAAAGAGGCTAGAATTAACATTGAAGTCAATGGGGTAATTAATGGTGGTCTGCCGCCACATAGGCTCAGACTAGTAATTATTTGCCCATTGACTTCAATGTTAAATGGGTGTAACATAACAGGTCGTAGCTTTTTGCTCACCACTCCATTGGTTCCAATCTTTTTAGGCACAATGGGGACCACATTTGGCAATCTCCTCATCATAAACTTGTAGGGGTTGAAGGTTTAGATTTTTTGCTACGGGGATTTGAACAATTCAGTGTGGGATTTGAAGTTGACTGGGGTGAAAATCTGACTTCCGATACATTTGATTGCTCCGCAGAAAGACATTTACACCCCATCCCTCCGCTGTAATATTACCAGTACTTCCCAATACTGCTATAAAATTTGCAAATTTGATCCCTTTTCTCCTATTCTAGACTAAAAATGCAGGAAGAGGGGAGAAAAAAATTCTCTATTAAAAACTCGCACTTTCCATCATGAAAACTAGGCAAATAATTACTAGTCTTAATCCACACGAGGGGACACAACAATCACATAAGACAAACCTACGGACATGACACAATGTACCAATACACTAACACCTCTAAAAGAAAACTCACATAAATAATATATCAGATGAAGTAAAATTTCCGGGCGGGGGACTAGACGTAAGCGTCCCTGGCCTGTTTTTCAGCGGAGAACCAACAAATGAAATGAATTAAAGTTTAACTCTCTTAGCTACAAGAACGTTGAACGTATCTAAAAACGTAGAGCGATACGGAGGAGATGAGAGTTGTTGTCTAGCACATGTGTACTGTGAGAGATCATTTGAGCGGCGGCGGACAACAGCCTACTCTAATTTCGAGTTCCAGCAGTCAGGGATTCGTTCCAGATGAATGACTATACGATGTCTCTTGTCAGCCCTCCGTCCCGTACGTAACTAACGTGACGAAAATTAAATGGTAGCTCACTTCTCTGCAGGTAGGGTGAGTCTGTCGTTCAGATTGCCCTCCGTCATACACCACTAACAACTTGTTAGTAACAAGGCAGAACCACGTCGGAAATCTCAACATCTTATCAATGACTGAGCCACCAAATTCCAATTATCTGATTAGACCCTCCAGACCCCTGGCCGCGGAGGGGCAGTGGAGTTTTTAGGTGGGGTACTCCCGGCACACCCTACAGTAGGTATTTTAGTAGACTTATGGTCGTCAAATTTTCCAGGGGGGGGGGGGAAGGGCAAACAAAATTTTTCGAGGGGGAATTTAAAATTAAATGGTAGCTCACTTCTCAGCAGGTAGGGCGAGTCTGTCGTTCAGATTGCCCTCCGTCATACACCACTAACAACGTCGGAAATCTCAACATCTTATCAATGACTGAGTCACCAAATTCCAATTATCTGATTAGACCCTCCAGACCTCTGGCTGCGGAGGGGCAGTGGAGTTTTTAGGTGGGGTATTCACGGAACACCCTACAGTAGGTATTTTATTAGACTTATGGTCGTCCAACTTTTCCTGGGGGGAGGGGAAGGGCAAACAAATTTTTCGAGGGGGAATTTGCACCCCCCCGCCTGGACCTTGCAGCCAACAAAACAGCAGCCAAGTTGTTTAGACAGTCAACAAGGGTTGTCGCAATTTTTTTTTTGGCAGTAATGAACACATTTACAACACACTAAAATCTGATAACCAGTTACAAACCACTAAGTAATGATCAGAAATCGTTACAATTTGTTTGGTTTTCTAGTTCTGCCCTAGAGGCCTAATAATGGTTAGTTTACAAAACATTTTATATGAAGGGTCATAATTCTGGGAATAACTATCGGAAATCTTTGAAAATTAATAGGATTTTTTGTCTCGTGACATTAAACACCGGGTATAAATTTTAAGTCAATTGGATATTAACTTTAGCCTCTAGGCTGTCTACAAGAATTTTGAACGAGATCAAGCACCATAACTCTAGCAATAATTACCATAAATAATTGAAATGCAACAAGCCTCTTCCTCTCATGACTTTAAACACTGTGTATAAATTTAAAGTCAAACAGATATGAACTTTAGCCTTAAATAAAATAAGATATTGTTTACAACCATATTTCATTGTGGGCTTCTATAAAAAAAAAATTAAACGGCATTATCATATGATCACTGAAATCTCACATATAAGAGAATATCAATAGTTCGACTTTCCTAAGAGTTCGGTTGGCTGTACTGAGAACTGTTCCTTATCCTATTCAATGGCTGGATTTCAAACCCATGACTGTTTACTAGTAAGTGCCCCCAACAGGCCTATATGTTTAACACAGGCATTCACATATCTTAATGTAACTATTAGTTTTATGACAATCTCTGAATTAATTACAATACAAAACTTTATTGAAGAGAAACAAAATCAAAACAAATCTACATGTATAAATTATTAGATAGATGGAATGTAATAATATACTACAAGAAAGAATTACAGAGATTTACAATTTTATTTTTCAGAGTATAATCAATAAAGTTTAGCTTCTTGTGGTGTTTTCTTATGTTACACAAAATATAAAAATATACAATCAGTACAGATCAAAGGGTAAATACAGTATTTTAATTTACATTGTATGTTTGTAGTATGGTTATACTTATCATGACAAAAAACAATAATTGTTTGGTTAAATATTTAAAAAATTGTTTGATTAAATGTACTTAAAATTTAAAACAAAAGAAAACAAATTCATCAGATTAAAAATGTGTTGGGACCGTTTTAATATAAGAAAGTTAAAAAAATTCAAGAAAGCAAAACAATTTGTGATGAGTATACAATTAACAAATAGAGTGATAGCAATCGGCTAAACATTATAATATATGGACGTGTTATCAGTGAACTTTAAACAAAGATTAAAAGCAAAGAAAACCATATATTAGTTCTAGTTTTGTTGAATATCAATGGTGATGACACGTATGGCATCAACACTAACTATCTTGATGATAATAATCATATGTTCTGTAGTTTTGGGTGTAGTAGGCATATGTGGACCTGAAATGTATCAAAATTAAAATAAATTATTATATTGCTATATGTACATGATATTTTGAATTCAAATTATGGGTTGCCAGGCAACAAAACGTATGTTAACAGTAGCCAAGTCTCTTTGTAAAGCTGTTATAGGCCACTACATGAAGAGCATTTACAAGATAAGGTTGCTCAATCTGATGGTCACAGTAGCCTCTAAAACAGTTACAAGACTTTACTGAATCAGAAGTCAGAATCCTTTGAAATTTAATAGGATTCTTTGTTCCTCTACTGTAAACAGGGGGACCTACAGAAATTCCACCCAATACATTATAGAAAGAGCTGTCACTGGAGTTCAGGGTTGACAATTATACTTACTCAGGGACAGTGTGTGGAATTGATGACCCCTGCAGTGATCAGCAATATTATCACCCCACATACGTCTGGCTTCTTCAGGAGAAGTTGCGGGCTGCGCATGATAATATCTTTGAGGCTTTTCTACATCATCCTGACAATAAAGCATTAAACATTTAGTAACATGTATTATATTCAAATACCATAAACTATGAAAGAAAGCGGCTGGTGTGTAAAATATGAACAAAAAACTGTACTCTAAAATTGCCTGGATTTTCGATAAGCCAGTATTTTTATATTATGTTTGTTTTCCCGATTAACTTAATTTTATCTGACAATAAAATGTTTTATTTGTTGATGTTAAAAACCGCATGTGCCTGAATATGTAAAGGACTATATACATATATCATACATGAAGCACATCACAAATTTTATGTGGGACAAACATAGTGTATGCATGCTGAAATAAACCTACACAACAAATACATAAATCAACCCAATAAAGGTCTGCTGCTGTTTAAAGAACCTGCAGCTGCCAGGCAGGATACGCCCACATACAAGAGTTGGATAGAGAACAAGCTAAAAAGAAAGTGATTTTATCTACAATCAAGGGCAATAATTAATGAAGTTACAAATCACTACGCGCAAATATCAAATGGAAACAAGATCTTTGGGTTATAAAAATACATTTAAATGTTCATCAAAATCAGATTAAAATTGTGACCTCTACAGGGTCCACAACCTTAATTTTTACACTATTTACGAACAAGTGGCAGCCATTATGTCCGGCAGCCTTCATTACAGTGCAGCGGTGATATAATTAAACGCTTTTGTAAATCAGATAATAATTGTTACCTGCAGAGGAACTACAAGCTGAAAATTGGGATTTTTTCGTAAATAATCAGGGGGGCCATAATTCAGGAAGTTACGATCCAGGTGATCGGAAAAAAAGTAACAGGAAAAAAGTATCGGAAAAAAAGTATCTGTTTTTGCTAAGAAAAAAAGTATCGGGAAAAAAAGAAACAGTTTTCAAGTTTTTTTTATTAAACAACTTTAACAAAGTATGATATAGTATACAAGCACTATGCATTGTGACACAATGTCACCTTTGAAGGTGTTGGACAAGTTAAAGACATTTTTTCCCTTCTTTTTAGTCAGTTCTCAAATGTTTTTGTTTAATCGGATATTCTGTCCGATTCCTGTCAGAAGGTCTGAGATGGAAGTGTTTCCTTCTGTGTACTGGGTACACAGTGCCTTCAGTCTGCGTTGAAGGGCCTCTTTGTTTTTCTTCCTTCTTGTTCTTGGCATAATCCCATAGGCGGCCTGCTGTGTCATGGTTTTGGTCATGCTCTTGTCTTTTTGAAACCAGCTTATGGTCTTCCACACTGATGGATGTTGATGGCCAACTAAGTTGAAGAATTCATTGTTCCATCCTTCACAGGCGTTGTTTGTCGGGGATGCCCCCTGCAGTGTTGCTTGATGAACATTTCACGTAGCTGGTAGGTAGGAGGGTGGTGTCAGTCTGAGGCGGAGTGGGACTAGGGAATCAGGTCTTGCATTCAAATCCCATACTCTAATTGTTTCTTTATATGAAAACTGTTACTTTTTTTCCTAATACTTTTTTTCCGATACTTTTTTTCCCCCCGATACTTTTTTCCTAATACTTTTTTTCCGATACTTTTTTTCCCCCCCGATACTTTTTTACTGATACTTTTTTTCCTACATTCACGATCCAATATGCGCAAATGTCTAACGAAACTAAGATCTGTGGGTTATAAAAATGCATGTAAAGTTTCATCAAAATCAGATTAAAATTGTGACCTCTACGGGTCAACAACATTGATATACCATATTATTACAATATTCACGTACAAGTGGCGGCGATTTTGTCGAGCAGTTTTGGTCTGATTTTGAAGAAATTCTAACTCAACCTTCATTACGGTGTAACGGTGATATAATCAAACGTTTTTTTAAATCAGATAATAATTGTGACCTCCAGAGGGACCACAAGCTAAAAATGGCAATTTTTCGTATAATTAGGGGCCATAATTCAAAACGTTTTGATCTGATATTAGACCAGAGGGAGGAGGGGGGCATTGTCACCCGAGTGGGGGCAAATTCTGAGTTAACTTTTCTAGAGGCATTTTTCGTCAGGAATCCGAATCTGGTAGGTAATAAGCCAGGCGAGGGGGCATTTCCGAGATAATCGAGGTAAAAGGTCAAGGAAGGCCAAATAACGAAAGAAACGTATATATTTCAAAATCTGTCCAGAATAGGGCCGAAAATCATTGATGACAGCAATGAGACAATTATAATACAGTAATATAATAATAACATTATATCTGGAATTTCGTACCGTACTAAGAACCGTATTTTGACATTGAATACCCCCCCCCCCCTTTATTATCATTATCATAGTAATTGAGTTTAATACCACACAACTTTGATCGCTATTTAAGGTAGTAAATATGAATGTGCCATAATATTACTTACAAGCTTTTCTGTGATATGTAACATTATATCTGGAATTCTGTACTAAGAACCGTATTTTGGCATTGAATACCCCCCCCCCACCTTCACTATCATAGTGTAATAGAGCTTAATACCACCAAACCTTGATTGCTTTTTAAGGTAATTAAATATGAAGGTGCCATAAGATTATTTATATATTTGAAAAGGGTAATAAATAAGCTTTTCTGTGATATGTAACATTATTTCTGGAATTTCGTACTAAGACCCGTATTTTGGCATTGAATACCCCCTCCCCCTTCATTATCATAGTAATTAAATTTAGTACCAACCAAACTTGACCGTTTTGTAAAGTAAGTAAATCTCAATGTGCCAGACAATTATTTACATATTTGCAGAGAGCAATCAACAAGCTTTTCGCTGAAATGTAACATTATATCAGGAATTACCTACTAAGACCGTATTTTGGCATTGAATACCCCCCCCCCCTTCATTATCATAGTAATAGAGCTTAATACCACAAACCTTGATTGCTTTTTAAGGTAATTAAATATGAAGGGGCCATAAGATTATTTACATATTTGAAAAGGGTAATAAATAAGCTTTTCTGTGATATGTAACATTATATCTGGAATTTCGTACTAAGACCCGTATTTTAGCATTGAATACCCCCCCCCCTTCATTATAATAGTAATAGAGTTCAATATCACACAACTTTGATCGCTATTTAAGGTAAGTAAATATGAATGTGCCATAATATTATTTACATATTTGAAGAGGGTAATAAAGAAGCTTTTCTATGATATGTAACATTATATCTGGAATATCGTACAAAGAACCGTATTTTGGAATTGAATACCCCTCCCCCCTTGATTATCATAGTAATAGAGCTTAATACAACCAAATTTTGATTGCTTTTTAAGGTAAGTAAATATGAATGTGCCATAAAATTATTTACATATTTAAAGAGAGCAAACAAAAAGCTTTTCAGTGATATGTAACATTATTTCTGGAATTTCGTACTAAGACCCGTATTTTGGCATTGAATACCCCCTCCCCCTTCATTATCATAGTAATTGAATTTAGTACCAACCAAACTAGACCGTTTTGTAAAGTAAGTAAATCTCAATGTGCCAGACAATTATTTACATATTTGCAGAGAGCAATCAACAAGCTTTTCGCTGAAATGTAACATTATATCTGGAATTTCCTACTAAGACCCGTATTTTGGCATTGAATACCCTCCCCCCCCCCCCCGTTTCATAATCATAGTAATAGAGATTATACCACCAAACTTTGATCGCTTTTTAAGGTAATTAAATATGAATGCACCATAAGAATTACATATTTGAAGAGAACATTCAACAAGCTTTTCAGTGATATGTAACATTATATCTGGAATATCGTACTTAGACTTGTATTTTGGCATTGAATACCCCCCCCCCTTCATTATCATAGTAATAGAGCTTAATACCACGGGTATGCAGGTGTCATCGCAGCTCATTGTTTTTATTATACATGTATTACTGTATTATAATTGTCTCATTGCTGTTATCAATGATTTCCAGCCCTATTCTGAACAGATTTTGAATTATATACGTTTCTTTCGTTATTTGACATTCCCTGACCTTTGACCTCGATTATCTCGGAAACGCCCCCTCACCTGGCTTATTACCTACCAGATTCGGATTCCTGGTGAAAAATGCCTCTAGAAAAGTTAACTCAGATTTTGCCCCCACTCGGGTGACAATGCCCCCCCTTCTCCCTCTGGTCTATATGTGCAAATATCGAAAAGAACCAAGATCTGTGGGTTATAAACATACATTTAAAGTTTTATCAAAATCAGTTCAAAGTTGTGACCTCTACAGTGTTCACAAGCTAAAAACGTGATTTTTCGTGCAATCCATGAAGTTACAGTCCGATACATGCCAATATCGAAAGGGACTGTGGTCTTATGGTGATAAACCTATATTTGAAGTTTCAGATTGACGGACAGGGGCGACGACAAATACATTTTTGGAGCTGGTGACTGAATGTTTTGTCGAAAAATATAAAGAGACAACATAGGTGCCAACCCCAACTCACATCATCACGATTCCATGCATGTATTCCCTCTTCAAATTGTCTAGATAGAGGTTCAACGAAACATCGTTTGTGTTCTGGATCTCGGAAAGCAGACATTTTCTGAAAATAAAATTAAAAACAAATATAAATCTATAGTAATATTTGTTAATGTCGTTTGTTTGTCTGTCTGTTTGTCAAGTTGTTGGCTACACCAGGGCTGTTCCGAGGCTTAATTTTCAACCAGAGAGTAACATAGGCCTGGTGACGATGGCCTACGATATCCGACGGGTCATGTGGGTAGCAAAAGCAGGAATTAAACCTTACCTGTCTGTAATCATGTATGGCATGTGAGGCACCAAATTCTCCTGTCCTTGTATTGTTGACAAAGATAAGTTGTTTGTGGTGGTCAATGTGCACATTTTCATGGATTCTGTAAGGTTTGTCTTTAGTTCCACAAAATCCCCATCTGCCAAACTGCTAAAATTAAAAATAGATACAAGGCTATAATGTCACCTTTCTTATCAACACCAGCAAACACTAACTGACTTTTTGCATTCAAGTATTAATGTTGAAGTCAAAGTAGTAATCTTGTGTATTACAGCAATAATCTTGTGTATTACAGTAATAATCTTCTGTATTAAAGTAATAATCTTCTGTATTAAAGTAATAATCTTCTGTATTAAAGTAATAATCTTCTGTATTAAAGTAATAATTTTAGAAACTATTTATAAAACACTACAGATGTATTGGAACATAAACTGTGTGATTTGTTAATAATATTTTGACTAAGAATCTATTTGAGTAATCCTTGTTTTTCACAGGACTTGATTGAGGAGTAATCCATTCTTAACTTATATGGTTTAAACAATATTTTATTTCATTAGTGAGTCGGATATATACAGCATACTATATATGGATACAATAACAAGCATTGTTGCTAGATGCTCTTCATAATTATATTCCAGGATTATAGTGATTATACCCTGCTAAATTCTTTTTCTGTTGTTAATTCGCAGAGTCTACTGGATGTTTAAGTTTCTCAGACAGACTGATGGTTAATGACACTTTCTCATTTTTGTCCTGTTTTTCAGAGAATCAAGTATGTTTCAAAGTAAGATTGAGTGTCTATTATCCAACATGTCTATACCAAATTTGCATTAATTTTATTGGAAATAACTACCGGTGTCCGGTACCCTATAAATACTTTGAATCTTCGACTAATGACTAATGCCCTTTTGTATTAAAGCAAAATATCTGTAGAATTGTTAGAACATTATATTCCGATTGATGTATAATTAAATTGATTCCATCCATATTTCTGCTTATCAAAATAATACTTGTGTATACCATATCATAAAATATATCTGTTGGAACTGTCGAAAATGCTTAATCTTTTTTCCAAAAATGTTATATTTTTAGATACATGTACATGTATGTTCCTTATGGAAATGGAGCACTGCATCAATTCAAATTTAAAAGAAAACAAGAAAGACCGGACTTACATTTCTGTGACGTCGGTGAGCAAACACCATGATCGCCAAAGCTACTCCAATGATAACAACTCCAAGTACTAAAACCACTGCTGCAACTCGGCATCGTTTTCGCCTGCGGGTAACATCTCTTACATTGGCATTTTTGTGGGATTCAGTAGACTGATCAACCACAACCTGTAAGATAAAATATGGAATTTCATATCAGAAAATGTTTTGTGGTTATGTCAAGCAATTTGATTTTTTGTTCTTCAGCGTCTTGATAAATAAATGGACACTTGAATCTTATGAAAGATGTTTTGTTTAAAAGTTTAAAACTTAAAAGTTGGGAACTAAAATTTATCAAAAAGCAGAATTTAGTACTTTCAGTTCATAAAAATGTCCTTTCCCGAAGAAATAAGAACAGAAAAAAAAATTGGCATTGCCTGATCTCATAATAATATGCAGGTATTTTTAAGTCAGTCAAAACTTTCCACCTTTAATTGTTCCACCTTTAATTGTCTTATAATAGAGAATGCTGTCATGTGAATAAGACTTCCGTTGTAATTTCATTATTTGAGTTGTAAAGCAGGGCATGATCTTATCTAGAAGTCTAATTTTTTTTTTGTTCACCAAATATCAATACATTTTGTACCATAAATAATTAAGATAGGTCGTTTGAGTAGTCAACAAGAGTTATATAGCTATAGCATATTTTTTTCTTTTGTCTCATGACAGGTAACATGGTGTATAAATTTAAAGTCAATCAGATACTGAGATACAATATGATAAGATTTTTCAAAGTGATTAAGAGCAAAAAACTCTGAAAATCGACATGCTTTTTAAGTTCATGACCTTAAACACTGTGTATAAAATTAAAGTATATTGGATGATAACTTTGGTCTCTAGAGCATTTACAAAAATTTTCCAAGTAATCAAGGAGCATAACTCTTGTCGGTAATTATTGAACTTCATCAACCAATATGTATGACTTTGAAGTCAATCAAATAATAACTTTTGCCCTAGAGCGTCCACAAGATTTATCAAAGTGATCTAAAGAGCCATTACTATCCCAGTAATAATCAGAGATCACTGACCATAGACACTGAATAAATTTAAAATCAATCTTGAGTGTCTAGTGTGTCCACAAGCAATTGGGAACGCCAGACCGACCTTCAGAGGGACAGACCGAAGGGAGTCGGCCATAATTTATCTGTAGAATATTAACCTAATAATATAATAATTTGCTTTATAAATTATGGAAGTAAATTAGATTACGGTACAAATGTATATATAACTTATATAAATGAAATTTGACTAAGGTATACTTATATTATGAAATCTGACTACCAATAAGGTATTTAGTTTTTTAGTTTTTTTCTAACACTATTTATGCTGTAAATATTTACATAATATTATAAAAGTTATGGGATTTACAAACCAGCCGGAGCTTATATAAAGTAAGTAGATTACATAATGGACTGAGAAATATTATGAAGAGATATATATGTACATCAAACATAATTTCGTTGTATTATCATAATTTCAGAAACCACCATCTTATCATTTTATATACATGTATACAAACAATTGACATTCCATCCTTTTCTTGGTTTAATCACTTCCAACCTTACTATAGACTTGAATAATACATTAACCTACATATATTTTATTACCCATTTAAGATGGCTTAAGGGTCTTAATAAGGCTGATACAAAAATAAAAAAATGATATTTTAAAATGAAGACATTTAGAAATGTTTGAATCCATTATACAAAGTCCATAGTATAGGCATAATACTGTGCATTACATTAGGTTTTATGTTAATTTTACTGTGCATTAGGTTTTATGTTAATTTTGAAAACGATTGTCCAGTTAACAAATGTCTCTACTTTTGACATAAAGGCAGAGTGAGTCACATAAAGTATGTTCTTTAAAGTCCGATACGGTTCACTAATTGCCATTATTTATTGATGTCACAATATTTCAAATGAATTAATAATAGCAATGACACCCTCAGGTATACATAATTACTGTGTTGTGTACATACATAATTATATAAATATATATTCAAATCATATGATCAATAGGCTTGTATAACAAGTACGTAAAAAAACAGGTTTAGGGTTTATTGACGCTGTAAACATGACGAGGCAGAAAAAAACTAGAACAAGGTTGACAAAAAGATCAACAATAAAGAGTCTTGGGTTATAAAATGTGTTTGTTACAATTTTATGCAAAAATATTGAATGACAGAGGTACAGGCCAAGGGTGTGTCAGTTTCAATGTCTTGTCAACAAATAGCGGTAGGCTACAGTGTATGTTTCTTGTTCCATAGCATGTCTGGCTGTCTGCTGTTACATTTTTGATAATGCTCGGATAAGTTTGTCTACATACAAATTAAATGTAATGCAAGGAAATGAATATATGTACATGATGTCAGAATACCATCAACTATGGAGAGAACTTAGGCTTTTGCTTGTTGTTTATTCCAATTTAGTTTATTGAATAAAATAATGTTTAAACAATTGGATAAATCAGTTGGCAGCAAATAGATACCATTATTAACACGGGGAAAGCCAACTAAATTATAAACAATGTGATTTCACTACTACAGTACATGTATGAGAAAGGAAAGATCCCAAACCAGGTACCACGTCAAACTGCGACATCAGTACCTGATAAAAGAGAGAGAGAGAGAGAGAAATGGGGTTTAACGTCCACTCAACACAACTAGGTCATTTCGGGACTAACATATGGTTTTTAATTTAATTTCACTAATTCGCTTGTCTGTAGGGGTCTTTAGCAGTGGGAGGAAACTGTAGTGCCCGGAAGAAACGCACGAGGTTGAGAAGGCGCCCCTATCTCCGTGCCACATAAGCTCACACCAGGGCTCGAAACCACAGCCGCAAGCCAGAGGTGGCCGGCCAGCTAGAGGTCGAAGCGCGGCACTCTAGACCACAAGGCCATCCCAACCCCTGTACCTGATAAAACATTCTGTCTACAAGACAAAACATTAGAAAATCAATAGGATTCTTCACCTCATGAACACATATTTATACACCGTGTATAATAAATAAAATATATATTGGACGATAAAAGTAATCTCTAAAGGGATAAAAGTAATCTCTAAAGGGTTCAACAAGAATTTTCTCAGGGTTAGAACTTTGAAAATAAATTGAATGATAACTTTGACCTCTGCAAAGCCCACATGCAATAGTGAACAACAGACAGACAGGGTTAACCAGGTTAACGATATCATAATATACACATTTCAATATGGGTGTATAAAAAGTTGAAATCTACAAAATCATTGTCAAGTGTGTAATTAAATATGTTACACCTGACCAGAGAATGTTTGATATATACAATAAGTACCGGCCCGATACCCATACATATAAGTATCTGAAGTGAATAAACAAAGATGAAATATGACAAATATTCTATATTTAGAATTTGTATGTATCACATGAAACTGACATTACTCTTGTCATCCTGATTAACACACTTGTAAACGGAAATCTATGTTATATAAAACAGGAAAATATCTTTTATACTAATATCTAGGAAAATTTGTGAAATTTCAGGAAAATTTGTGAAATTTCAGGAAAATTTGTGAAATTTCAGGAAAATTTTGAAAAACTTTAAAATATTGATTTATTAATAATAGGTTATCGAAGATTAGAAAACAGCTGACAGTTGTCGTTGTAATACATGTAGTTAAAAATGGATCGGATAATGTAACAGGCATATGCTGAAAATTTCAGTAAAATTATTTCACTTTGTGCTGAGAATTACTCTTTTTATTGTACCCTCTATTGCCATTGTTACAAAAAACAAAGTCTGGATTATCCATTTTTACAGTTAATCATTAATAGCCACTGATGAGCAGATCGTATTTAAATCTAATGACATCAAGAGTTGATTATGGTCTCATTAATAGTTCTATAACATTTCAAGCCTATATAAAGAGATACCTGCTATAAGCAGATTTAGCTTTTACATATTGTATGTTTAAATAACAGTTCACAGGCTAGATACTTGTATACATTTTCTTTTTAAAAAAATGGGTGGAGTTGCTTTAGTATACATTTAAACTTAAACCTTCACTGTATTTTTATAAAAAAAAACGTGTGAAAGGTCTTATTGATCTACCGGTACATGTAGCCTACATGTACAATATTGTGTCTGTGTACTGTTTGTTCAGTCTAGGTTATTGAGCAGTTTTATAATACTTATACAGTATATGCTCAAATTTTCCCTGGATAACATCTGCTTTATTTTAATAGTTTGTGGGTGAAATATGTTCTCTATATATGGGGGGATCCACAGTGGTTCAATGTAAAAGATGCTGACTTGCTAACCAGGAGGTCTTAGCTCCGATTCTGGTGTTGGCTGAGAATGTTCCTCTGGATTTTCAAGCATGGTTTCCCCTTGTGAGTTGATTAGGGCAAGAAACCTAACAAAGAACAATATATAGTTGTTCAGATGGGACGAAAAACAGAAGTCCCATGTACAGTGTACACATTGGTACACACATAAAAGAACCCTTGACAGTTGAATTTGAAACCAGTGGCTGCCAGGCAGGATACGCCCACATTTTCGAGAGATGGATAGAGAACAAGCAAAACCGAAAGTTATTTTTCCTACAATCAAAGGCTATAATTCATTAAATTACAATTTGATATGCGCAAATATCGAAAAGAATCAAGATCTATAGGTTATAAACATGCATTTCAAGTTTCATCAAACTCGAATTAAAATTGTGACCTATACTGGGTCCACAACCTTGACATACCATATTTTAACACTGTTAGCGTACAAACGGTGGCCATTTTGTCTGGCAATTATAGTCCGATTTCTCTGAAATTCAAACTCAACCTTCCATATGGTGTAATGGTGATAGAGTTAAACGTTTTCTTAAATCAGATAATAATCGTGACCTCCAGAGGGCCAATAGGCGATTTATCGGACAATCAGGGGCCATAATTCAGGAAGTTATGATCCGATATGCCCAAAATATCGAAAGGAACCAAGATCTTTGGGTTATAACCATGCATTTCAAGTTTCATCAAAATCGAATACAAATTGTGACCTCTACAGGGTCCACAACCTTGATATACCATATTTTAACAGTATTCGCGTACGAATGGCGGCCATTTTGTATGGCAATTTTGGTCCAATTTTACCGAAATTTGAATTCAACCTTTCTTAGGGTGTAACGGTGATATAATCAAACGATTTTTTAAATCGGATAATTATTGTAACCTCCAGAGGGACCACAAGCTAAACAAAGACGATTTTGCGTATAATTAGGGGCCATAATTCAGGAAGTTACGATCCGATATGCGCAAATATTGAAAGGAACCAAGATCTTTGGGTTATAACCATGCATTTCAAGTTTCATCAAAATCAAATTAAAATTGTGATCTCTACAGGGTCCACAACCTGGATATACCATTTTTTAACAGTATTCGCGTACGAACGGCGGCCATTTTGTATGGTAATTTTGGTCTGATTTTTCCGAATATGAACTTGACCTTCCTTAGGGTGTAACGGTGATATAATCGAACGTTTTTTTAAATCGGATAATAATTGTGACCTCCAGAGGTACCACAAGTTAAAATAGGTGATTTTTCGGACAATCAGGGGCCATAATTCAGGAAATTATGTTCCGATAGGCGCAAATATCAAAAGGAACCAAGATCTTTGGGATATAAACATGCATGTCAAGTTTCATCAAAATCGGTTCAAAATTGTGACCTCTATAGTGTTCACAAGCTAAAAATGTGATTTTTCGTACAATCAGAGGCCATAATCCATGAAGTTTTGATTCGATACGTGCCAATATCGAAAGCAGTCGAGATCTTTTGGGGATAAACCTATATTTCAAGTTTCGTCAAAATCGGACAAGAATTGTGACCTGTAGAGAGTCCACAAACAATTGTGGACGGACGGACGTCCGGACGGACAGGGGCGACGACATAATACGTCCACATGAAAATGTGGGCGTATAAAAATAGTAGATTGTAGTGCAGCTGTCCAGACCAAATTCCTCATATCACACTGTATGACGTGTTCTCATTATCCCAGTCGTTGCAGAAAAGTAGAATGCTTAACCCCAATGTATACATTTTATATAGGTGTTGCTGTTTTTGTACAATTATATTAAAACAAAATAATGATTTGAGATATTGGACACAGGTGTTCAAGAATAACTAAGCTAGCGATATACTTTGGTCAAAACAATAGTTCTAACAGCAAAACAAACCATATATTGTCATTTCAGGACGTGCATCATTATTGATTTTTGTTTATCAGAATCATAAGACTACTAATAAGTATGAAGTTGTGCCTCATTAATGCTTAACAAAATCAAGAAATTATTATATTGATTCAAGACGGACTGTGTCTACAACGAAAAGACAATTTACAGAAGATACAATTATACTTCCTTTCAATAGTTTCAGGAATATTTCAAATAGACTGATAAATTTCATAAATAGGGGTCTCTTGCCTTTTGGGCTACACCATCAGGACATTGATCATGCGGAAGTTGAAATGTCAATAATAGATTGGTTATTGCACACTGATTTTGAACATGTTATCTCTAAACAGGACACAGTAGGCCTACCCTCAATGTCCTTATTTATTTTGCTATGTACATGTACATCAGACTACACTCAATTTTAAAATTCAACATGTTGTAAAATGGTTTTGTAGAAATATGCATTATTGTAATTTGTACAGAGGTGCCTTATCTTTATTCTTGATTATTAATATAGCAAAGGCATGGTGTCACTAGGTCGCTGTGTACACATACAATTTTTTCTCTTGCTTTGCACATGTTACAATGGCATGCACACTGACATATATATGTTAGTCTCAAAGTTTTGTGCTGACAAATCATTCATGTAAACTCTCGTCCATTCCATTCTCTTTAAGATAAAGAAATCATTTCGGTAAATACGATATTAATGCAATGTCATCTGATGGGTACATTTTAAACAGATTCATCGTAACAACGATAACAATGACAATCGAGGATACAATGTTTTTAAAATTTGTTTTTCTCCACTCAGAGTATAGTAATTTGGCCGAAATTTTCAGCATATTCTCTTTAAGTTATCCATCTTAGAACTATTAGAGTGAGAACTGTCAGCACTTTATCTAAACTTCCATAACGTACTTTATAAATTAGTTATAAATTATGTCATAGATGATGATACTTAGAATGCAGTTTAACTTTGGTCATTTTGAAACTAACAATAACATGTTTATTTGAGTAGTGCTACCTGGGATGAGATATTTTCTTGTACAGCTGCATTTCTGTTGAATTGTAAAGAGCTCTTTTAAATGAAAATAGCCTCCAGGATATACAAAATAAATATTAATCTATTCTACATTTAGATCACTTGTATCAAACAGGATCAGACATTAATTTGAAATGTGCATTGTCACGTTTAGACTTCTCTGTATATCAACTTACTTGTATACTGTCATACAATCATAGATTATATTCCTATAAAATAGCATGGTTCAGACAGGTTGTTGCCTTTGTCATTGAACAGTCAATGCATTATAAAATACTACTTATTTCACACCTAACTGTATATCACAGTATTAATTTCTAACCTTTGATCAAATTTACATGTATGTGTATATACATGTAAAGTAACTAAAAGCTAACATAAATACGGATAAGGTCTAGAATGTCATAGAATTGAAATAAAAGCCCACAATCAATTACATTTATCATTATAATATTACGAAATTCAATCTGTTTTAAGATTAAATATAGTGGTGGTTTTAAAACACATCCTGGTCCAAACAGAATTCAATTCAATCAATTTGCCATCTAATATTTACACTGATTTCGCCCTGCTATCTTCATCATGCTGCTTTTTATGAATTCTTGAATGTATGTGATAACTTTCTTTACATTATAATAGTACATTTTTAACTTTTGAGATAAATGTTAATGATCTACAGAGAGTGTACCTTTAATAAAGACCTAGTTGTGCTTTTATATTTATGAACTTGTAATCAAATGTCCTTCATCTAAATAAAGAGCTCGATACAACTTTTGAGATACATGTAATGTTAATGATCTACAGAGTGTGTACCTTTAATAAAGACCTAGTTGTGCTTTTATCTTTATGAACTAGTAATCAAATGTCCTTCATCTAAATAAAGAGCTCGATACAACTTTTGAGATACATGTAATGTTAATGATCTACAGAGATTTAATAGAAAAAACTAGGTGTGGTTTAATCTTTATGAACTCCTAATCAAATGTCCTTCATCTAAATAAAGAGATCCAATTTGTATATAATGGTAGGCCTAATTCAATATGTTTCTAATCTGGTCTAGGTTCCATCATAGTGTCATTATATTTTTCAAAATGATAAATTGTAAATACTAATCTTCGCTTAAATAAAAAATACTGTTTAAATACAATTGACGGTCTTCCTTGAATCAAAGGAACCTTGAATCAAACGACCTGCTAACAACATTGGCTCATCTTCCTTATTTACACGACATAATATCCAAAAACACCATAAAAGCATCCTTAAGTAGTGGATTTGTTGCAATATATATCGACATTTATTATAACATTAGTCTTTTCATCCATCATATTTCAGGGAGAAAGGGAAACTTATCTCTAGGGAAGCTCCATAAAATAATATTATCATGTTCTATATTTCTGATCTTATTGATTGTTTGACGGACAAGGCCTCAATAGTCCCATTTCATCACTCAGCTTTTTGTCCCACTAGGTCCCATTCAATATCGGCCATCTCTATCAATCCTCATCTTAATTCATAAAGGCTAATGATGAATTCCATCATTTTATGACAAGTTTAGGACTAACATGGCAGATTTTTTAAAGATATAAACAGGAAGGCAGATTAAAAACATAGGTTTGAAATCTCTAGCCATAGATATTAAGTGAGAATATTGATATTTCCCGAGTCCACTACCTCCATGTCTTTCACTCTCACATGGCTTTCATCCAGTACCATTTTGTTATTGATTTACCATACATTCAACCAGCAAGAAAATCAATTTTGGGCTACTTTGCTATCTCTTGAAATTGGAAATGAAAAGATAATCTGGGCAAAATAAAATTAGATAATTATGAGATATGCATCACATGCTATTAATTTATATTCGCTCTGGCGTCTCACATATTTAGGGTTTTATACATGGTTATGTTTTTTTTTCTGCATAACAATACAGCCGAGTCCAATTGCTTTCTATACACAATCCACATAATATACATATTATATGTGGTGGTTTGGGTGGTCAGGTGGTTTAACATGTGCGTGTGAAATCATGAGTGAAGTGGCATAAGTTTGATTTTCCACTTGTACCATACAAGGAGTAGGCCTACAATATCCTATTTCGTTTCATTTTTTTATAATTCAAAATTTCCTTTTACTTTTCTTTACTACACTAGTTAGGATCTGGAAGAGTTGTTATATAAAAGGCGTTCTTATTGATGTGAGGAATTAGCCAATGAAACAGTCTGTTACGGCTATTTCTTGGTGTTGTCTGCACGGAACTGTGGGTAATCTCCTAGAAATGTCAATGCTGGCCATCGAAAGTATTAAAAAAATGAAACAGAATATAGATCTGTATTTTATTCAGATTGCAAGGAGTAGGGATGCCTCATATCAACTGTCCAACCTTGTGGGTTTTCTGCTGTCACTACGGTTCCCTCCCACTGACAAAGATACAAATTATTGAAATAAAATTGAACCATGTGTTAGTGTTAGTCCCAAAATGATCCAGTTTATGTTGTTCTACCCCATTTCTCTCTATATATATTATATATCTCAATGGATTAGTTTTCTTTGTCATGTATAAAAGATCCTTTTAGGTCATATAGGGCCCTACCCTAGTCATGGACCCTAGTCTACATAGATTTGAACAAAGAACATAAAGCTGTGACATCTGGACTCAAATATAATATTCAATTTCATTAGCTACAATTATATCACGTTAACAAAAAACACCCTCAAATTAACAGGTTTCATGGGAACAGAATGATAAGACAATTTTTTCCCTGACATTTTGTGGATCAGCCATCTGCCATTGAATCAATACTAAATTTAATAATAAGCTCAAGATCTAGACCTCATTATTAGGGATCTTGATTTAACAAATGTTTACAAAGAAACCTAGTCTCAAATACTGAGAAAGTGAGAATGAAGATAAAGGTAGATCTATATTAAGAAATTACTGGAGTGATTACAATTGTGCCCATTTTGTTGTTGTGCCACCTGAACTCTTTATCTAATGGACCTATTTTATATATGTCCTATAATATACGCAACTGTCATACAATAAAAAGTCACCATTTTTTTTAAAACAATTTGCAACCAACAAGCTTTACACAATGAAATAAAGAAGATTTTGTTTTATAGAAGCTCAACAACCAGGAAGTTAAACTGTGGTGTGGTCTGATCAATATATTCATTTTATTATAATTTCATACAGTAATGATACAGCATATACACACAGATAGCAGGCCCGGCCCTTTTTAAAAATCGATTGAGTTTTAATTAAACATATTATTATAATTAGCTGTCAGATTGAATACTGGCCTATTTGTACTGCCTTTATTTTAGGCAATATTACTATTACTGATATTTTAGCTAGTAAGCTAGCTGTGTTAGGGTAAAGCTTAAGCCATTTAAGCTTCAAGGTTAAATGGTTTAAAGGTCTACTTACGGCTACAGGTACATCTGTGGGCTTTTCTTTCCCGTTTAAATCGACTTTTGGAGGTGCCATCTTGATGTGTATTACGTCTTTGAGCAGTCCAAGTCTAACGGTGTTATTAAATAGGCCACTGTTTGCTTGATTTCCTTTCAGCTTGTATAACAGTCAACACTGTGAGCTATCAACCAATCAGAATTGAGCAATGACTGTGTATATTATGATCGTGTATATTTTCTCTTTATTTACCTCACTGTAAATAACACACACAATTAAAGGGGCTAATAACTAGACCTAAACATCCAGACGCTAATCATTGTCACAATTTATAGTTTTATTTTTATTCTTGTTTACATAAAAAAAAGCCTCGGGCATCCATGAATCAACATTCTTTTGGGGGGAATACGTGAAGTCGTTGAGTGCATTTATCGACGAGCAAAGCAGACAAATCAGGCGAACTGTCTAAATGTTACGGAGAGACGTGCTAACATTTCTATCCATACAAAAAACTGTGGTCCCTAGATTTCATATCACGTGGCTTAACACATGTTACATGTTTACAATATTATGTAGTATTAATACTATTAATTATGAGTAGGCCTTATTTACACCCCACTTCTACCTCGTTGCCAGTGGCAACCTTTGATAAAACTATAATATAAATCTTGTTTATTTCCAATACAGGTATAAATCAAAATGTACCGTACCGGTATCCGTGTATCAGAAACGAACAATATTATGCAGAATTAATAGGCTACTATTAATTATGATTATTTACATCCCATTTCTACCTCGTTGCCAGTGACAACCTTTGATAAAACTATCCTGTTTATTTCCAATACAGGTATAAATGTAGGCCCTACCGGTATCCGCGTATCAGAAACGAAAGCCTACGCTTTCCAGAAAGAGTAGGCTTACAAACAAACACTTTTATAAAAGCATTGAAAACATGCAGAATGAAATAAAACGCCTAGAAAGTAATAAATTTTATTACAAATAAATTTCATTGGACGAACCATCCGCCGATGCACACTACATATTGCAGTTGGCTTAACCTTTAGGTCATCTATCTGCGGTCAATAGTCGGGTGCAATCTAAACAACACGTGCTTGGGTAAGGAAGCAAAACGCACGTGCAAATGCGATTTCGCAGTGGAGAAACGCTGAGTAGTATTGCATTTGGCATTTGCACGCGTCTTGCTTCGTATACCGTACAGTGAAATGTAACGTGATCGCACTTAAAGGGATAACTGAAAGAGCAGAGAGTAGCCTATATATTTGTCACATTTCGCTTGACACATATCGCTCCACAATACTATTTTTCACATATCGCTTCAAAATACTCGATAGAAATATGATGTGACTAATTAGCACCTAACCTCGGAAAGTGGTCTAATAACTACTACATACTTATATTGATTGAATTCTTTGTACATATATAATTAAGCGGGTCACGTGGCTGAGTGGGTAAGGTGCTGGCTCGCGAGCCTGGAGATCGGGTGTTCATCTCGATTTTCCGGCGTGGTTTCCCCTTGTCAGTGATTCAGACGGAGGGCCTGACAAGGACAGCTGTCTAGTCGTTCGGATGGGACGAAAAACATAGGTCCCGTGTACACATTGGCGTGCACGTAAAATATCCCTTGGCAGTTGGAATTTAGTTGCTGCCCGGGCAAAATTTCCCTCATAGCACACTGTATTGCGTAGGCCTATGCCCGTCTTCAATTAGCCCAGGTCAGGTGTAGAAGCGTAGGACGTTAAACCCCATTTTATTCATTCATATATAATTAAATGAACGATTACAGGGTCGGGTGTATAGACTATATACAAAGGTAAGTCTATATTAGCAATTGTCTTAGCAGTATGTATGGGGTTTTTTCTCGGAAAATAGTACTGGCTAAGGTATAAAAACAATGTCTGCCCCCCCCCCCTTAGCTCCCACTTAATGAACAATGTTATATACTACAGATTTCATAATTAGGCGATTTTTTCTTCAATTCATTTACAATATAATTTAGTGAGGCACTTATGTGGATTGCGTATAAATGAAACAGTGCCAATCAGAATTGTCCTGGATGCTGCGGTCCTGTGATACCTAATGACAAACTATCTATTAATAAAAAAATAAAGTCTTAAAATAATATTTCTTTAATGTACAATATAAATTATACGCTTTTCCTATATATAATATGAATGAGTAATACATATGTTGTCCCTCTAAGAAATACCTACCCACCCTCCAATAAATGCCAGTAAAGGTAGATATTTAGATAAAAAATAATAGGTGATAAATTTAAAAAAAACAACAAAAAACAAGTTAATGAAATATAGACGAATTTTATTTGAAAACAGTCTGACAGTTTTGGGTGTGTGTAATAGCTTTATTTAACGCCGTCGGCTTCAACTTTCGACCAAAGTGATATCACAGACAAGCTGTGTTGGGCATCTGTGTGTGAAATAGCTTTATTTAACGTCCGCTTCCACCTAAGTGATATAGATTTTAATGACTATATAATATAGCAGATTCTGTACTCAAATTATATAATTGGTTGAAGCCATCAAATCAACCGTACATACCTGTCGACAAACCATAATTAATACCCAATTTACGCTCTTACAATCTGTTTGGTCATTAGACAAATGTGCATTGTTAAATTGTATGATAAGCGTGATGACTTTGACTTTCCGATTGTTAACTTTCCATTAATTAGTAGTAACATTCCAATATCACCAGCTTGTTGAGTGTTTGTGTCTCAGCTGTCTGTTCCAGATGATACTACGACTCGAAAATTGCTTGTCATTTCTTCCGATTTCAATTAAAATGGCTAAAACTTTGGGAAATACCTGGAATGGTCACCCCATTGCTTTCTGTCTTGTGGGAACTAAGTTCGGGTCAAGTTTTATAGCCTTTCTCCTTTGAAAAATCGAAGTTGACACCTGAGTACTGGAAACAGTCATGTCTGACCTAGTTATCTGGGCGAGCCTACGCGAACAAGGGGTGCTGGGTTTGCTTCAAACTTCAAGTCGTTTCGCACTATCGATGGTTGTTTCGGTCCAGTAGAAAATAACTCGTGTATTTTGTACACGGTGAACAGACAATATGCCGATTACACTATTTTGCCTATACCGTTTTTTTTCGGACTTCGAGTTTTGTCTAATGGTTTGTATTTTGGTACTTGGTTTTATTTTATTGCCTTTCAAAAAGTTATTTACCGAATCCCAGACCACGGTTGTTTGTCCCATTAACTTGAATATTTAATTGCCCTTCGATCGAAGTTTTGTAATTTGTTGATATCGATATGCATGGGCCTTATAAGGTCCATGATATAAGCTACATGCAAATTTTAACCCGCTATCGTGCTGACATGTGATGGAATTGTGGGAGGAGGCTGCAAGACATACTCAAAGGAAACTCGGTCCATTGGTTATGGCGGTTTGCATTACTCATTTGGACATTTTAAACTTATTCCTATGTGGCGCAATTCTAAATGAACATTCAACAAAATAGTAGGCTACTATTATACAATATCAATATCATTCAATAACATGACATATCAAGAGATTAAAGGGGAAGACCAACGATTTTCAATAAGGTTTCCATAAATAATAAATATATATTTAAAAATAATCCCTCCTATAACATATGCAAAAAATAATTTGTTAGCGAGAAATTAATTTTTATTAATACCGGAAGTGGCGTAGTTGGTCCGACACGCTCACTGGTCACTATAGTTAACGGTTCTAGTGGTTTACCCACAGTTCCGTGCATCAAAAGCCCAAGATCTCGCCGTAACTATCAAAACGAAACAAAATAAATTTAGAACAAATATTTATTTAAAAGGATAAAAAAAATATAGATTTTAAAAATCGCGTCACTTTTGGTAATACTGGAAATTTTGGATTTGATGGTGGTTTGTATAAGGTATCAAATGGTAAAATGTGTATTAAGCTATCGATAGATGTGTTGTGGGCAAAACAACGTAAAAGGTTACGCTTTAACAATTGCCCATTTCTTGACAATGACTCAAGTAAAAAAATTATCTTTTGATGTATACTTGTTCGCAAAGATACAATTTTTGCCACAATGACATCATTTATATCTAAGGAATATTCATACAATAAGGCAGATTTATATGAAAATCGTACAGTCATTTATCCTTTTATGGGCATTAAAAGTTCAAAATTGATTCCCACAAGATTGCCTATTTCACGAACATGTCAAAAATGAATTATGGATTTCCTTTTGCTCTGATAGTATGATTTTTATATGCCTTTGATATCGATATAAGTATTATTTAAAATAAGTTATGGGTTTCCTTTTGGTCTGATATATGACTTTTATATGCTTTTGAAAATAGTTTCAGACTAAAGATCTAAATTGCAGGAAAAACGGAATTCGTAAATTGGCTTCTGTCTTGACCCAATCATTTACAACGGCAGCTAAATTTTAACACCAAAAAGTGTTCTGAAAGGTTAATTCTGGGCCAGGCAGATAATTATTACCCAGTTTTTACGTTAAGAGTTAGATCTAAGGCGGAAGATAATTTAAGTAAATTCATGTTTGATGTGTATTTCCAGCTGATCAGTTCAAATTGTTGAAAACTATATCGTTGTTTAAAAATGCCACATTCACAGAATTTGCTCTCAGATAAAGCTATAAAGTCCAGAAAACAAAACAATGAATTATTTTACCCGATACATTTATTCAAATTTAAAGAAAGTCAAACATTTTACACCAAATTACCTATCTTCGGAAAGTTTTTCAAAATAGCTTAAATCCACTTCAAATTATCCAAATGACCATGTTTATGCGAAATAAGCAAGGTGGACACCTAAAACAAAATATCAATCCGAACAAAACGACATGCACCAAAGTGTGAAACCCAAATAAGTATTATACTATTCCAAAAAAGTGGTGAAAATTTGATTTTGGGGGCATAATACTAAAATATGCAAATGACTACGAAAAAAGTCACTATAGAACCTAACAGAAGAAACATTTCCAGTTACATGTACGCCCAAACGCACCAATAGCTACCGCATGGAATGCAGGTGATGCTTGGGACCATCAAGGGGGTCCAACCCAAGATTTGCACGACTCTGACTTTGAATGTTACAGTCATTGTGGCATTGAATTCCAGGGTGGAAACATCAGTTTAATAGTTTTAGTGACCAGAAAACAGATTTTGATATGCGTCGGCTTACCCAAAATGAAAGGTTACGTGCCCTTGGCATGCTACAGATCGGCACAACACAGGCGGTTGTGGTGCGGACGATGAATGATTCTCAGTCTGTCATAAGCAGGCTATGGTCCAGATACCGTGATACACAAACTGTACAGGACAGACCACGCTGAGGTAGACCAAGGGCGACAACTCAAGCCCAGGATCAATTTATCCTTGAGAAATCGTATCATCACAGCAAATCAGATCAGCGCTCGCCTTCAAACAGACACTGGTGTAAAAGTGAGTGGCCAGACGATTCGGAATCGACTGCATATGGGTCACCTTCGCGCCCGACGCCCTCGCGTGATCCCTTGTTTGAGAAATCATCACATTCAGGCAAGACGTCGTTGGTGTAGGGGTCGTCAACACTGGAGTAATCGACGCTGGAGCATTGTGATGTTTTCAGATGAGTCAAGGTTCACTGTTGATTTTTTGGACAGACGTGGGAGGGTGTGGCGACGTCGAAACGAGCGCTTCCAAGACGCTAACGTCATCAGACATGATCAATTTGGGGGTGGTTCTGTTATGGTATGGGGAGGCATCACTGTTGCTGGAAGAACGGCTTTACATGTTGTTGCAGGGCGTGTTACAGGCCAGTACTATCGGGACAACATCTTGGCAGTCCATGTTGTGCCGTTCGCACGACGTCATGGCCGCCGTTTCATCTCCCAGGATGACAACGCAAGATGTCACATGACCAGGATCGTTACAGGTTACCTCCAACAACAGAACATCACCACATTACCTTGGCCAGCACTGAGTCCCGACCTCTCCCCCATCGAGCATTTTTGGGACACGCTTGGATAGAGGTTACGTCAACGCCAATGTCCCAAGAACTTGCTGCTGCGTTGCAACAGGACTGGGACAATCTGGACCAAAATGACCTTGGACGTCTCATTAGGAGTATGCAACGTCGGATTAATGCTTGTTTGGCAAACAGAGCAGGATTTACCCGTTACTGACTTTGCTGTGATGCTGTAGGAACTTTGCTGTTTGACGCCGGGTATCATTTTACCCTTATAATTGTCAGTCTGTGCCTTACTTAGTCTAACGATCATTTGGAATAAATCGATGAATGTGATCTTAATTTCATTTTGTCATTTTTTTCTTCTTCAGTTTCATTAGGTGACTTTAATAACACTTAAAAAACAAATATCCCCTACTTTTTTTTAGAATAGTATATTATCGCGAAACAAACGGGATAATTCACCTTAACTAGACATTTCTAACCGAATGCACCAAATTTGTAAAGTACCTGTCTACCCTGCTGATGCGAAATGCAAGTGTTCCACCATTTAACGATTGCGTAGACTTAATGTTTATGTTTTGAGAAAGTGACAATGTCTCAGTATGTGAAATTTTCAAGAGAATACTGGATTTTATGGGGCGTCTAGTCATCTGTTCTAAGGGAAGAAATCAAAGGGATGAAAATTCCATGTTTGCCCCAAGGTTTTAGCCATTTTAATTAAAATATGAAGGAATTGCAAGTAAATTTCGAGTCGGAGTATTACCTGGAACAGACAGTAATACGTTACGCGACAGCTTATTCATTTTATTTTGATTTTTTAAGTAGATTGCTTTAAACATAGTTTATTGTACTAAATTAGATTGATTGTCCTAGAACATAAATAAAGTACAAACGGATTTGGACAAAAGTTACGAAAACTTACCGATGCCCTCTCCACATACATTGTAAGTGACAGTTATAATAGTACAATTGAAAAGAGCATACAAAAACGGAGGATATAAATGTTATAATAAATAGTTAAAAATCCCATTATAGAGAAATTCTTAAATATTTGGTTTATGAAAGTAATTTTTTCGACATGCTCAGAGAATCTCAGAGAGGGATTTAGTATCTTCTTTTGAAATTCAATATGATAACACTATTTTGCCTGGTTACACTATTTTGCCTATACCGTTTTTTAGAACTTCGAATTTTGTCTAATGGTTTGGATTGTTCGTACTTGGTTTTATTTCATTTCACAGAACTTGATTTTAATACTTTCTTTACAATAATATTAGCCTAAGATTTATGTGATTTTGATATTAAAATAACTTCATTTAACTTGTCTTTTCCTGGGAAGAAAACTTGACATGGTTCCGACTATGGAATCATTAACATAATTCAAATTAATCCACAGAGATAATAAATAAACTTATCAATTTAGAAGACATCTTGAGCTAACTATTACTTTAACAAAATAAGAATTATTTTTAAAAAAAACATAAATCTGTAGAATTTCAAAACTATAAGAAAATCTATAGAATACTATAGTATTTTCCCATAGAAATTTCCACAAAAAAAATCTGTATAGGAAAATTTATAAGATATTGCAACACAAACTGTAATTGGTAGGATAAAGACATACTCTTATTTTCTATTTTAAATATTTATATGCATACATGCAGTTCTATTTATTCTTAATTTCAAGATGTCTGTGATGTTTGTTATTTTGATGCATCTAAATTTATTTTCTTGTGATATGTTATAGTCGGTCTTATTTTTCACCCTATGTGTGGCACAGTATACCCCGGTTATAAAACTCCATCTTAACATGTTGGCGAAATCTAATTGATCGACGGTTTCGGGTATTTTCCGAAAAATGCAAATCATAGACCATTACTTTAAAAGTCACATAACAATAGGACATGGGTGCTAAATAGTTCTATTTAATGTCCTTTATTGAATATGCATGCCCTATTGTAAAGTCACTAATTCGGAGCTTTAGGGTTCTCTTGACAATGATATTGTGTATAATACTAAGCTAGGGTTTAACTAGATTTCTTTATAATGTTGAACCGAGTTACTCATACACCAGGCATTGTCATACTTTCTAACACTTATGCGCAAATGACCTTGATATGCCTTATATAACCCACTCTTATTATTCACCACATAAACAAATTCTATTTAAAAATATAATTGAAAAAGGCACAATGAATCCTAAAGCAAATGATTTACTAGTATTATATTATAGTACAGAAAGTTTATGTGAACATAATCAAATATATTTAAATCTATCAGGATGACATTACAAATTATAAACAAATTTAATTTAAGAAAAAAACATATCTTTCATAACCAATTATAAATATACCGGTTTATATTATACTGTACAACCAATTATTAACAAATTTTAACAACAATTATATACAAATTTTAATAAAAATTCTAAATACACTAATAAACATCAGCTGCCTATCTTCTCTAGATTATCTGTAGAAAAGAGGAAAAATACATGAACTATTAAAATGCATAGACATTACAATAAATCCTAAAAATAACATAAACCAAACAACCAGAGTATGAATGTATTATTATGCTAAAACTTACATAAAATGAAAGTATCAATGTAATCCTATGCTTCAAATTACACAAATCGAATTATTATAGAATGAATGAAATGGGATTTAACGTCCTACTGTTATGCACTGAACCTGAGGAATTATTAAAGATACATTATGGGAGATTAGATAAAGAGCTTACAGCTCCCGCCATAATAGTTACAAACTAGATAATGTAAAGGGAATTTGCTGAAAATGTCAGTCAAATTGATCCACTCTAAACCAAGATTTTAGGAATGCATTTTCGACTTGCCTTGATCATCATTACTAAAGTCGGCACTATAAAAACATATTCTCGAGAGTTGATTATGGATAAGTTAATTAATGTCTAATTAATACTTTAGATAACATTTCAGGCCTACAGAAAGACCTGCAATAGGCCGATTTAGCTCTTGCATAATGCACGTTTAATCTATGACCATGCTAAAAATTACATACATCAAACTATTAATATATTATTATGCTCAAAATGACACAAATCTACGTGTATTATTATGCTCAATATTGCACTAATCAAACTATTTATCTATTTGTTTAACATACACTCGACACTAATCAGGTAATTACAGGGCTAATATCTGGTTGTTTTTATTTCATCAATTTGTTTGCCTGAGAGTCCTTAGAAGTGTGAGAAAAGTCACAAAGGCAGCCCTAAAGTCTAGTTCACACCAACGGCGAATATCGCGCTTTAAATCGGCGAGCCAAAGGGCCATCATGTTTGTTTACTTCTCCAAAAATATCAAGATCTCTTAAGTACTGATACGCTCTGGATACGAATTGGTTACCCTTTGGGGGGCGCATTATTTCCCGATTTGATCAGGCCTTGTTACGCTTTGAAGCGATTATGACGCTTTTAATCACGTTCGGATACGATTATCAAGATCTGCTGTGCATTATTAAGCTGTGAGAAATTTCACGAAGGCAGCCCTAATTAAGAATACAACCTACCCGACAGTTTAAATTTTCGCTCGGACATAATATTCTGACATTTGGGTTGGCGCAAAGTCTATCACTATCCTGATATTAGTTTTGTTTTGATTTGTCACGGATATGTTACCTATTAAAATGACTCGACTGTCATGATGCTTGGGGTAGATACATGTATTAATTTGTCGGTCGGGAAACGCAGGGGGCTATTTAATCCCATGAATCAAACACGAGCATGATGTTTAATGAATAATTGGGTCACGCTTCCTGTGGATTAAAAAGATAGTAAGCTGGCACTGCCAGGCAGGATACGCCCACATTTTCGAGAGATGGATAGAGAACAAGCAAAACCAAAAGTGATTTTTCCTACAATCAAAGGCTATAATTCATTAAATTACAATTTGATATGCGCAAATATCGAAAAGAATCAAGATCTTTAGGTTATAAACATGCATTTCAAGTTTCATCAAAATCGAATTAAAATTGTGACCTATACTGGGTCCACAACCTTCATATACCATATTTTAACACTATTAGCGTACAAACGGCGGCCATTTTGTCTGGCAATTATGGTCCAATTTCCCTGAAATTCAAACTCAACCTTCTGTATGGTGTAACGGTGATAGAGTCAAGCGTTTTTTTTTTTAAAATCGGATAATAATTGTGACCTCCGGAGGGACCATAGGCGATTTTTCGGACAATCAGGGGCCATAATTCAGGAAGTTATGATCTGATATGTGCAAATAACGAAAGGAACCAAGATCTCTGGGTTATAACCATGCATTTCAAGCTTCATCAAAATTGAATCAAAATTGTGACCTTTACTGGGTCCACAACCTTGATATACCATTTTACACGTGGCGGCCATTTTGTATGGCAATTTTGTTCCGAATTTTTCCGAAATTCTAACTCAACATTCCTTAGGGTGTAACGGTGATATAATCAAACGATTTTTTAAATCGGATAATAATTGTGACCTCCAGATGGACCACAAGCTAAACAAAGACGATTTCGCGTATATTCAGGGGCCATAATTCAGGAAGTTACGATCCCATATGCACAAATAATGAAAGGAACCAAGATCTTTAGGTTATAACCATGCATTTCAAGTTTCATCAAAATCAGGTTCAAAATTGCGACCTCTACAGGGTCCACAACCTTGATATACATTTTTTAAACAGTATTCGCATACGAATGGCGGCCATTTTGTATGGCAATTTTGATCCAATTTTTCCGAAATTCAAACTTAACCTTCCTTAGGACGTAACGGTGATAAAATCAAACGATTTCTTTTAATCAGATAATAATTGTGACCCCCAGAGGGACCACAAGCTAAACGAAGGCGATTTTGCGTAAAATCAGGGGCCATAATTCAGAAAGTTACGATCCGATATGCGCAAATATCGAAAGGAACCAAGATCTTTGGGTTATGACCATGCATTTCAAGTTTTATCAAAATCGAATAAAAATTGTGACCTCTACCGGGTCCACAACCTTGATATACCATTTTTTAACAGTATTCGCGTACGAATGGCGGCCATTTTGTATGGCAATTTTGGTCCAATTTTTCCGAAATTCGAACTCAACCTTATTTAGGGTGTAACGTTGATACAATGAAACGATTTTTTTTAATCGGATAGTTATTGTAACCTCAAGAGGGACCACAAACTAAACCAAGGCGATTTTGCGTATAATCAGGGGACATAATTCAGGAAGTTACGATCCGATATGTGCAAATATCGTAAGGAAGCAAGATATTTGGGTTATAACCATGCATTTCAAGTTTCATAAAATTCGAATTAAAATCGTGATCTTTACAGGGTCCACAACCTTGATATACCATTTTTTAACAGTATTCGCGTACGAACGGCGGCCATTTTGTATGGTAATTTTGGTCCGATTTTTCCGAAATTTGAACTCAACCTTCCTTAGGGTGTAACGGTGATATAATCGAACGTTTTTTTTTAAATCGGATAATAATTGTGACCTCCAGAGGTACCACGAGCTAAAATAGGTGATTTTTCGGCCAATCAGGGGCCATAATTCAGGAAATTACGTTCCGATAGGCGCAAATATCGAAAGGAACCAAGATCTTTGGGTTATAAACATGCATGTCAAGTTTCATCAAAATCGGTTCAAAATTGTGACCTCTATAGGGTCCACAAGCTAAAAACGTGATTTTTCGTACAATCAGGGGCCATAATCCATGAAGTTTTGATCCGATACATGCCAATATCGAAAGCAGCCGAGATCTTTTGGGGATAAACCTATATTTCAAGTTTCGTCAAAATCCGACAAGAATTGTGACCTGTAGAGAGTCCACAAACAATTGTGGACGGACGTCCGGACAGGGACGACGACATAATACGTCCACATGAAAATGTGGACGTAAAAAAAACACACATAACCCATAAACTAGTTGTTGTATGATTAGACTATGAGTTATTAACTGTTAATTACAATATACATCACTAATTTCAACGGCACCTATCATTCGATGATATAGCTTCCCGTCTTTGACAATGTTGGATTAATCACGTGACAATTTCCAACCCTTTCTATTCAGCGTTGAAAATACGATCTTCTTTTGGTAACTTTGTTGGCAGGTAATAGTTTAATAAACTATTTTATTTGGGCCTCCCAAATTCTAAAATTAAATCATGTTAATAAACTGTGGTGGCTACGCAACCATGAAACGCCAGCTGAGATAACCGTACCGTAACCTGTTAGACGCGGATTCTACACAAATTTTGCCGTAAATACTACATGGGAATACTTCAAGATCTTGGTTCCTTTCGATATTTGCGCCTATCGGAACGTAATTTCCTGAATTATGGCCCCCGATTGTCCGAAAAATCACCTATTTTAGCTTGTAGTCCCCCTGGAGGTCACAATTATTATCCGATTTGAAAAACCGTTTGATGATATCACCGTTACACCCTAAGGAAGGTTGAAAATACGATCTTCTTTTGGTAACTTTGTTGGCAGGTAATAGTTTAATAAACTATTTTATTTGGGCCTCCCAAATTCTAAAATTAAATCATGTTAATAAACTGTGGTGGCTACGCAACCATGAAACGCCAGCTGAGATAACCGTACCGTAACCTGTTAGACGCGGATTCTACACAAATTTTGCCGTAAATACTACATGGGAATACTTCAAGATCTTGGTTCCTTTCGATATTTGCGCCTATCGGAACGTAATTTCCTGAATTATGGCCCCCGATTGTCCGAAAAATCACCTATTTTAGCTTGTAGTCCCCCTGGAGGTCACAATTATTATCCGATTTGAAAAACCGTTTGATGATATCACCGTTACACCCTAAGGAAGGTTGAGTTCAAATTTCGGAAAAATCGGACCAAAATTACCATACAAAATGGCCGCCGTTCGTACGCGAACACAGTTAAAAAATGGTATATCAAGGTCGTGGACCCTGTAGAGGTCACAATTTTAATTCGATTTTGATGAAACTTAAAATGCATGGATATTACCCAAAGATCTTGGTTCCTTTCGATATTTGCCCATATCGGATCGTAACTTCCTGAATTATGGCCCCTGATTATACGCAAAATCGCCTTTGTTTAGCTTGTGGTCCCTCTGGAGGTCACAATTATTATCCGATTTAAAAAATCGTTTGATTTTATCACCGTTACACACTAAGGACGGTTGAGTTCGAATTTCGGAAAAATCGGACCAAAATTGCCTTACAAAATGGCCGCCGTTCGTCTGCGAATACTGTTGAAAAATGGTATATCAAGGTCGTGGACCCTGTAGAGGTCACAATTTTAATTCGATTTGATGAAACTTGAAATGCATGGCTATAACCCAAAGATCTTGGTTCCTTTCGATATTTGTGCATATCGGATCGTATTTTCCTGAATTATGGCCCCTGATTATACGCAAAATCGCCTTTGTTTAGCTTGTGATCTCTCTGAAGGTCACAATTATTATCTGATTTAAAATCGTTTGATTATATCACCGTTACAAGCTAAGGAAGGTTGAGTTCAAATTTCGGGAAAATAGGACCAAAATTACCCTACAAAATGGCTGCCGTTTGTACGAGAATACTATTAAAATATGGTATATCGAAACTTGAAATGCATGGTTATAACCCAAAGATCTTGGTTCCTCTTGTTATTTGCACATATTGGATCATAACTTCCGGAATTATGACCCCTGATTGTCCGAAAAATCCCCTATGTTCCCTCTGGAGGTCACGATTATTATCCGATTTAAAAAAACGTTTTCTAGAAAATCGGACCAGACAAAATGGCCGCTGTTTGTACGCGACAATAGTGTAAACATATGGTATATCAAAGTTGTGGACCCTGTAGAGGTCACAATTTTAATTTCGATTTTGATGAAACTTAAATTGCATTTTCATAACCTAAAGATCTTGATACTATTCGATATTTGTGCATATCAAATTGTATCCATTTTTCGAAAATGTGGGCGTATTCTGCCTGGCCGTGCCAGCTTACTATCTTTTGATTGCCCGACAGGCATGGTACTCTGTCTATATCTGGTTCCTGTAGTTTTATTTCTGCTTATGACCTTGTCCGATTTCAAATTATAGAGCTGCTTTCACTCGCCAACATTATATTTATGTCTAGGAATGGAATTCTGAGTGTACGGCCATAGAAGTAAGTCCTGTGACATTTTTCAGATAAAAAAAAGTGTTACTATGGATTAATAGAATTTTATGTGCATTTTCCTATTATGGGTTGTGACAAAGAAGACCGTAGCACGTTTGGCGAACATGTTAGATACGACTCCCTTTTCTATTTCCATCACTTTTAACACCGAAAACTAGCGGTAAGCTTCTCGTACTGTGTCCACACAGGACTTCCTACTTTCTATTAAGGTTAGGGTCAGGTATTTAAGATTGAAACCTATATAATACAAAAATGGGACCCACCTCAAACATGCATGAATGCTGCACGTTTTACCTGATAGGTTTCGATATTCGATCGTGTTTCCGACCAGTTATTTCCAGAGAGAGAGAAATTTGGTTTAACGTCCACTCGACAAAAATTACGGCATTTTGGGACCAACACATGGTTCGAATTCATTTCAATAATTCACCTGCGCCCTACACCATAGGGGTCTTCAGCAGTGGCAGGAAACCGGAGGACCGAAAGAAAACCCACGAGGTTGGACAGGCGACCCTACTCCTTGTCAGTAAGTTTTTTCCAGATTAACGAGCCTTAGTTACTCATATTACATGTACATTCCTAGCTCTAGTTACTCATATTAAATTCATTTTTTTAGCTCCTTTCCTACCCAAGTGGCATATTTATGGAGCTTAACAAACAGAGCCGCACAAACTTTGAACAGATGCAGAAACACATTCCTATTTATAAATAGATAAGACACCTTACCAATCACAGTTGTATAAATCTGATGTAAATATTCTCTAGTATTACTGTCACTTCTATTACCAGCTGATACAGTCAAATCAAAGTCGGGTCCATACATAGAGAAATACTATTAAATAGAAATAATAGTCAAACAATTTAATACAAATAAAATATAGTACCTAATATAGTCTCTTAATAAATGTATGTGGACTTCACCTCTCAAATGTGCAAAAGTGATGAGTTCCAAATGGAGTTGATCATGAATGGAATCATGCACAGAGCTGGATTAACCTAGTGTCGGGGCCTGTATGTAAGTTTTAAATGATGTCATTGGAGGGATTTTCCCATCCTTGTGAACTACAATATTGAGATTGAATGGTGAATCTCTAAAAGGAATATCAGCCCCAAAATAGTTTGATTCCATGCAGTATTTACAAAGTTACGATAAATCAAAGCATTGGCAGCAATCAACATCACCTACAAATGATCTAAACAAGACATTACCACCTATACATTATGTGTTTGGTCAAACCTTTTGTTGGATCTCTTTTTAATCTGACTGAATTCAAGCCCTGAGATTACCTGTTGTTTATATTTTGATTTGTTTTCTTAAATAACTGATCAAATGGAGTAAATTTTAATGTGTATTTAATGCTTCTAGGTAAATCTGAACTGAGCATGCCATGACATCTGTATTACAACTGCCATTAGGCCAAGAAAAAAAAATTCATTTGCCTGAGAAAAAAAATAATTTGGGTAGGTGTAATCAGTTATTTTTTATTTATGTGTCCAAGATATGAAATGGAAACAGTGGCAATTTTAAAGATATAATGCACTTGCTAAGTGTATTGTAAAACTGTTTAATCAACAAAACAGCTTGATTTTGTTTTTCAAGCAGTAACAAAACAATGATAAATCCAATATTTTTTTAATTATCAAACAAATATATTTTTTAAATTATCCTTTAGAAAGTTGGGGATTTGACAGTGTTTTGAATATCCTGGTGTTATTGTAAACACTTTTAACAGTAGGCCTATACATGGAATCTGACACCTTTTTTATTAAAAAGATAAAGAGGTCATAGATGTTATTACAGTGTACAGTAGCCATAGAAACCATATTGAATAACTATACAGTGTCATATAATTCCCCAAGCATGTGACAAATAATGAACTACTTCTATATACGGTACATAAATATATATTTTCTATAATAAAACATACACAACACACTGCTTTCAGTTTGATTCATGTCATCCCAAACATCAAAAGTATCATTGCTATATATAATCTTGCTCGCAACATTTGTACCATCATTTCATCACCATCCCAAAGAGACACAAGATTGATTTTTTGATTTTATTTTCTTATATCAAACATTAAATAATTAATCCATGTACATTTTAGCATAAATTAAGACTGGATAAAATACATATGCAAATGTTGATCAGCGGCTTAAAACAGAATATCAGCCCCCCCCCCCCAAAAAGGTTCAGTTCTGTTCAGTATTTACAAAGATATGACGAACTGAAAATTTGTCAATATTTGTTATTCTCTGCCATATATAAACTGGATATGGTCAAACTCAAAACATGCTGACACCATTTATAAAATTTGCTAAAAAATCTTTTGATCAGCCTCTTTTAATTATTTGTTAAATAGTCAATTTGAGTACTTTTTAGTAAGGATTAAGCTGTGAAAAATTAGATAACGACCGAAACTTTACATAAGAGGTAATGTGAATGCCAACAGAGGTCAGCTTAAGAAATCAAAAAAGTTGGTAACTGGGAGATGAACAGATTAAAGCCTTACTGCTGAACTCCTACGAACATCTGCAATCTCACAACTTAACATCTGATGACTATGTGTACTTTCAATCATTAAGATTTGCTTGCTTGGTTTGAGCTGTATTAAGGTTGACATAAAAAGTATGGATCTAATATAAAAACTTCAATATATTGAATGTGGCAATGTTTCAGTATAATTAATTACCTTATGATCTGGTATATCATGTGATAGTTCTCTATTGATAGCAATACTTGTTAAATAAGTCCAACATTTAGCAGTGTTTACAAAATTATATCCACCTGAAAAAATAGGTTGCCAGGTAACAAAACATACACTCATGTACATGTAATCCATAAAGATTCTTGCATTGCTATTTTTTTTATAGCTACATGTAATTAGATCATTTACAAGACACTAAAATGTGATCAATAGCAATAACTCATGAAGTAATTATCTGAAATCATTCAAATTTGATAGCCTATCACATTCCAAATATTAATTTCAAGTCTGTCAGATTATATCTTTAACTTTAGCTGCTAGAGTTTCCGTACTAGGTCATTTTAGGACAATATGGTATATCTATATTTCATCATTTAGTATGTGTCGTTGGGGGAAACTGGGGTATTATAATGTAGGAAAATACTGTTTTTGTGAATGTTTACCTCCTCCAAGTAGAACCAGTGGTTTATTTAAGGACATGATGTATTGTATGCACTGGCCAAGAGAAGAGGGTGATAAGTTGAAAGACTGCATGGGATCCCCTTCCAGACCATCTGCTCCACATTGACATACAATAACTTCTGGTTTAAATACTTCTTGAACTTTACACATTATTCTAATGAAAAACAAATTAAAACGGCTTAATATTTACTTAACCAATGAATAAGTAAAAATCATAAATTTGACAAATTTTACGATTTTATAGCTGTATTATTTTTTAATTTGTTTATTGGTTAGTGCAAAGTGTCTTGACGATTTTATTCTGATAATGGAACTGTTCACGAAAATTGGTCTGCATACAATTACAATCTACAAGACAAACTCTATTAGCAGATAAACATAAATATTCAGGTGATTACCGTCCCCCCCCCCTCCCCCTCACAGGTAGCTTGGAAAAAAATAATAAATCGTATTTAAAATTGATATGACTGGGGAAATGTTCTGCATGCAATTTTTGAAAAAAATTCAATTCGCTGATAAATATAAAAATTGTATCCCCCTTCCCCCCAGCCCGACAAGAGGTACAGGTGCTGATAGCACACCTGACACTATATACATATAGCTCTGCTAGATCTTCAAATTTAATTAATTTAGTTAAAATAATAATTATACCAATACCTATAAAATATATTATAGAATTCATCATCTTTAAGACCATCTAATAAAGGAACATTTACACTGTGATATTTGCCTTTACTATAACCCCTTTCTTCACATGAGCCAGTACCTATAAAAATTGATCATTAGTACCAGGTACATACATGGACATTTGTGTTAAGCAAATTTTTGTCAAACCAAATCATTTAGTAAATTCTAAGGGCCTGAACAGAAATAGTAAAATTCTTTTTACAATCAGTTTAGTCTATTTTATTTGTGTACCATATTTTGTAAAGCGTGTGGAAGTTGTGCAATACAAAAATGTACGTATTGCTTGCGGTTAATATCATCTTTGTAAACCCCTGTCCAGATTCAGATATTAAAACTAAAAAATGTACATATGGCTTGCCATTGATATCCTTTGTAAACCCATGTTCAGATTCAGATTTTAAAAACTAAAAACTAACCTGGGAAGAATCCAGGAGAATATTTATGAAAGGAAAGTGTTAAAACTTTATTAGTACAACAAAAAGCTTCTTCAACACCTGAAATTCATAACAAACCATTTTTCTAAACACAGCGATTCCAGGCCAAAAATATATAACCATCACCAGTATTTTGAAGGGGAAATATGCCTAAATTTAGATGATGGACATGACTGCATGTTGAAATGTCCATCGGACTGCCAGTTAAGCTCAAATTGGAGTTGGTATCGATCAATGAACAAACCAACGTTCGCTCAATTTTTCGAATCAAGTAATACAACACATTATGGATCAATCAAATTTCAGCACTGCACAGTAATTTTAGTTAAGCTTCTACATAAATAAATTTTAAAATATTTACCGTCTCCATGGTGTAAATCTAAATCTATGTAAAGCACTCGGTCAAACTTTTGTCTTAACTTTAATATCCCTAATACCACATCATTTATATAACAGAAACCTGAAGCTGAATCTCTGAAACATAAAAATATGGACATTTCCCTTCATTTTGCCAATACTTTAAATCAAACGCTACATATTATTGGGGGGTGGGCCGAAAGGTTAGCATGTGTGCTGTATCATAAAGCCTGTCATTGAGTCAACTGGCGTGGTTTCGAATCCCTGGTTGTATGTGACAAGGAATAGGGATGCCTGTCCAACCTCATGGGTTTCCTCCAGTTTCCTCCCACTGCTAGAGACACCAATGCGCAAGCGAATTATCGCAATAACCTATAGCTAGTTTGTGTCGAGTGGACATTAAACCCCTTTTCTCTCTCTCTCTCTACATTGGTTTTTGGGGGAGGACAGATTCTCACACAAGGGAGATAAGCCACTCTTTTAAAAGATTTTTGTAATTCCTGTTTCATCTGTATTTATTGAATAGTGCAATATTATTTTGATATTTACCTATGAGCATGATGCCAGCCACCATACCAGTTAATAGCAATATCACTTTCTCCTGATACAAGTTTCTCAGCCGCTGTAATAGTAGCACCACCTACAAGTGACGCACAGTGGAAAACTCCATCTTGTATAGGACAGTCATACACTAAAATAAATGGTAATTTAAAAATCTTATATATACACTGTAGATAAATTAGTAGCCATTACTCACCCTTTACCTAAAAAATTCAAGAGGTCTTGGGTTCACGCCAGGTAGGTTCTAGCCGAGAACGTTCCTCATTTTCTGGCATGGTTCCCCCTTGTCAGTGGTGCAGGAAAGAAGGCCTGGCATTACAGTGTCTAGTCGTTCAAATGAAATGGAAAACTGATGTCCCTGCGTACACATTGACGTGCATATAAGAGAGTTCTTTGCCTCACGGCACATTCATCACTGTATGGGTATGACATATATTGTCTTCATTAGCTAAGTCAGTGCAGAAGCATGGCATTAAACCCTATTTCATTTTATTTACTAGAGTTGGGTCAGCTTAATGACCAGCTGAAGTATGCTGAGAGGTCTACCACATGGTCACAATAGGCTATAGCTTTTTAACCACTGTGCCATTGCCCTCCCCATAGGCCCATATCACATAAACATGATACAAGATATTTTATGTAATTACCAAGGCCAAATTCTTCAGCTTCATCACCACATTTATCTTCTTCTGATAAATCATCTATTGTATGTAAAAACTCTATATAATCTGTAGCATGGAAACCTAATAACTCATCATCTGTAGCTTGTCGAGGTTCTATAATACTGAAACATACCAATAAATTTCATTAATAATACATAAATATTGAAGCTAAATCCTGCCCTGTGATGAAAATCAGTTAATCATAAAACTTTAGCCGGAAACTTCTTAATGACATTAATATTAAAATTTCATTTACCTCATGCAATTCAATAAACCATAAGCTTCAATCAATGAGTGAACCATATCCGCCTATAATAAAACAATAAAAAATGTTGTGAATGAATATTAAATTTCCATATTTCTCTACACGTTTATGTAGGCTATACATCTCAAACTTAGGCTGCCTGTCTACGACAGCATTATCTGACTTGAGGTATGAATTAAAGGAGCTAAATCGCTAACATTTGGAGCCTAGAAATTCATAAAAGTGGTTCGCAACGCATATAATACTGTAATATGAATGTATATAAACTGATTTACATTCAATGGTTTCCGTGTTTACTCCAATTTCAAATCAGTTATGTTTGGCGAAATAAGCCAGCAACGTCAATCATGTGCAAAAGTCGAGCGTCTAGTTATTCCAGTCTACTAACTCCGTCTGACTTATTGCAATGTGTCTAGCCTCGTCCCTCGAGTCTCTCAATACAACTGGAGCTGAAGCGCATTATGGTACACGATTCGTGTACCAATGTTAAAAAAATATTTTTTCTTAAATATCGGTTATCAGAAGCTCATCTTTTTCCGGTAAGTTTACATCAGCAATGTTGATTTAAATTGACCAATAATTTGTGTTTTCGATGTCGACGATTTTGGAGGATTTTGAGTTACGGACTTAGGTCCTTTAAGTATGGTGGCTGGATTGCTGTGTGCAGTACATGTAGGCTAAAGACCTATGTAATATATAATCTTAAACAAAAATAACCAGCGGCTGCCAGGCAGGATACGCCCACATTTTCGAGAGATGGATAGAGAACAAGCAAAACCGAAAGTGATTTTTCCTACAATCAAAGGCCATAATTCATTAAGTTACAATTTGATATGCGCAAATATCGAAAAGTATCAAGACCTCTACAGGGTCCACAACCTTGAAATACCATTTTTTAACAGTATTCGCGTACAAACAGCGGCCATTTTGTATTGTAATTTTGGTCCTATTTTACCCAAATTTGAACTCAACCTTCCTTGGCTTGTAACGGTGATATAATCAAATGATTTTTTAAATCGGATAATAATTGTGACCTCCAGAGAGACCACAAGCTAAACAAAGGCGATTTTCCGTATAATCAGGGGCATTAATTCAGGAAGTTATGATCCGATATGCGCAAATATCAAAAGGACCCAAGATCTTTGGGTAATATCCATGCAATTCAAGTTTCGTCAAAATCGAATTAAAATTGGGACCTCTACAGGGTCGACGAGCTTGATATGCCATTTTTCAACAGTATTCGCATACGAACGGCGGCCCTTTTGTATGGTAATTTTGGTCCAATTTTTCCGAAATTCGAACTCCCCCTTCCTTAGGGTGTAACGGTGATATAATCAAACGATTTTTTAAATCGGATAATAATTGTGACCTCCAGAGGAACCACAAGCTAAACAAAGGCGATTTTGCGTATAATCAGGGGCCATAATTCAGGACGTTACGATCCGATATGCGCAAATATCAAAAGGAACCAAGATCTTTGGGTTATATCCATGCATTTCAAGTTTCATCAAAATCAAATTAAAATTGTGACCTCTACAGGGTCCACAACATTGAAATACCATTCTAAACAGTATTCGCGTACGATCGGCGGCCATTTTGTATGGCAATTTTGGTCCGATTTTTCCGAAATTCAAACTCAACCTTCTTAAGGGTGTAACGGTGATATAATCAAATGATTTTTTAAATCGGATAATAATTGTGACCTCCAGAGAGACCACAAGCTAAACAAAGGCGATTTTACGTATAATCAGGGGCATTAATTCAGGAAGTTACGTTCCGATATGCGCAAATATCAAAAGGAACCAAGATCTTTGGGTTATAACCATGCATTTCAAGTTTCATCAAAATCAAATTAAAATTGTGACCTCTACAGGGTCCACAACCTTGATATACCACTTTTTAACTGTATTCGCGTACAAACGGCGGCCATTTTGTATGGCAATTTTGGTCCGATTTTCCCGAAATTCGAACTGAACCTTCCTTAGGGTGTAACGGTGATACAATCGAACGGTTTTATAAATCGGATAATAATTGTCGGCTCAAGAGGGACCTCAAGCTAAAATAGGTGATTTTTCGGACAATCAGGGGCCATAATTCAGAAAATTACATTCCGGTAGGCGCAAATATCGAAAGGAACCAAGATCTTTGGGTTATAAACATGCATGTCAAGTTTCATCAGAAACGGTTCAAAATTGTGACCTCTATAGGGTCCACAAGCTCAAAACATGATTTTTCGTACAATCAGGGGCCATAACCCATGAAGTTTCGATCCGATACATGCCAATATCGAAAGCAGCCGAGTTCTTTTGGGGATAAAGCTATATTTTAAGATTCGTCTAAATCGGACAAGAATTGTGACCTGTAGAGGGTCCACAAACAATTGTGGACGGACGGACGGACGGACAGACGGACAGGGGCGACGACATAATACGTCCACATGAAAATGTGGGCGTATAAAAATGGTTGGAGTGCCCAAGTTTAGATTGCCCATGTTGAATTACACAGTATTTAAAGTTCTTAAACCTAACTACTTCATGGAATTAATGACAAATCTAAACTTGGGCACTCCAACCATTTTTTGTTTTGTTTTACAATGCTCTCCCCTGAGTGTTCCAACTTTGGATTTATATTTAGCCGTATAACCCTCTCACAGGTGTTACATCAACACCCTTGTCTATATACTATCCCTTCATTGTTATGACAAGTTACAAACCAACCTAAGGCATCCCAGTTAGCCAAAAAATGGGCACTAGCATTTCAATCTAAACGATTAGTAGGCCTACAACCCCGGTAAGTGAGCTTAGCGACCCCGGTAACAAATTCGAAACCCACCCATTTGTTAAACCTCTGTAGAAGTATAACCCCGGTAAGCAAGCTACCAACACTGGTAACGCATTTGCAAACCCTGCCACTTTGAGGCATCCCATTAATTATGAGTTAGTAGGGGATATTTGATTTTGGGGGCATAATACTATAGATATGCAAATGACTACGAAAAAAAGTCACTATAGAACCTAACAGAAGAAACATTTTCAGTTACATGTGACGCCCAAATGCACCAAGAGCTACCACATGGAATGCAGGTGATGCTTGGGATCATCATGGGGGTCCAACCCAAGATTTGCACGACTCTGACTTTGAATGTTACAGTCATTGTGGCATTGAATTCCAGGATGGAAACATCAGTTTAATTGTTTTAGGGACCAGATAACAAATTTTGATATGCGTCGGCTTACCCAAAATGAAAGGTTACGTGCCCTTGGCATGCTACAGATCGGCACAACACAGGCGGTTGTGGCGCTGACGATGAATGTTTCTCAGTCTGTCATAAGCAGGCTATGGTCCAGATACCGTGATACACAATCTGTACAGGACAGACCAAGCTCAGGTCGACCAAGGGCGACAACTCAAGCCCAGGATCGATTTATCTGTACCTTGGCCTTGAAAAATCGTGTCATCACAGCAAATCAGATCAGCGCTCGTCTTCAAACAGATGGTGTGAGAGTGAGTCGCCAGACGATTCGGAATCGACTGCATAGGGGTTACCTTCGCACCTGACGTCCTTACGTGATCCCTTGTTTGAGAGATTATCACATTCAGGCAAGACGTCGTTGGTGTAGGGATCGTCAACACTGGGATAATCGACGCTGGAGCAATGTGATATGTTTTCAGATGAGTCAAGGTTTTCTGTTGATTTTTTGTCAGACGTAGGAGGGTGTGACGTAGAAACGAGCGCTTCCAAGCGTTAACGTCATCAGACATGATCGATTTGGGGGTGGTTCTGTTCTCTAACTCAGACTTTTATTTTTGAGGCTATGTTCTATTCGGGACTGTACGTCCCTTTAAACCTCTATAATCCTCTAGACTCTTTGTTAACATTGTAAAGAAAAATTCTCAACACTATAATTCTTCATATAGTAGATTATGGCTGCTATATTCCATATTTATTGTCAGTAACAGTTAATGTTATATAATACAGTGAATGTAAAAAATAAAAATTGAGGCATATTATTAATTATTAAATTATTTTAGTATTGAAGTGACGAATTTAACAAACCCGGTTAGGTATTCTCATCAATGTGTTACATTTCTGTAAAATGTCATCACTGTGAATATAACAAATCTTTTTCTTTTCTATATTTTTACATTCCGGATCAGGCTTTCGATCCATTAATATTGTTATTGTGTTGTGAGTTCGTTTTATACTACCCGCCCAATGTTTCCAGCCACATTGCCAAGGGACATAACTCTTTACCGAAAACGGTAACTCTTCATCAGAAAATGAATAAAGCACGCCCGTCCTTTAGTCCAGCTCTAGACATAGACATACTAAGTATGTCTATGGCTCTAGACGACAGACTTCGTATGCAGTCTGTCGTCTAGAGCTGGACTAGCCCGTCCTTCATAAAAAAAAGCCATCACCGTGGCCCTAGCATGTTTCCCTTTTTAAATAGAACAATTATTGTGGGCGGTTTAAAGAATTATTGATGGACCTTCTTTACTAGCATTTAAAACTATAAGAGTTTGATTGGAAAGCAGAAACATGAAATCTATAGCACATAATTATTTTTCGTCAAAGTTACTTACAGGCTGCAATTATGCAGCGTTTAGGCCCTATACTTCACTAGTACTAGCCTATACCAGTGTGTCATCCGGAATCTATGGAGTAAATTATAGGCCACTAAAAGATTATTTTTTTTTCATGTCTGGAAAGCATGATCTAAACATAGGCCTATCATATAGCCTACCGTACTGTAAGAAATATAAAACACTGGTAATAGGCCTACTGTTTAGGCTACTCTGAACTGTAAATTACACTTCTGTGAATCAATACTTGTCTTGTACATTATCTCAATGCATATAAAATGGACAACCCTACACACTCTGGACGTATTAAGCAGAAGTATCGTAATGGTAGTGCTGCCAATCATATTTTTCATTTGGTAATAATTAGGCCTATGCCTTATGTAGGCCAACTAACTGTTCGTAACAAAAGGCAAAGACAGATTGATATTCTCGCCATTCATCTGAGGTTAAGCTTGACTAAGTCTTAAACTGATTTAAACATGCATTATTCAAGAGCTAAATCTGTCTAGTACAGGGTCCGTATTCAAAGGACATCTTAAGTCTAAGATAGTCACTTAACTACTAGCTTTCACTTAAATAGACGTAACTTCCTGTAAGTTAAGGGTAAGTGATATTCAAAGGCACTGTTAAGTATCAAATTTTCCCTTAAAGTTAAGCTGTCTTAACTTTTAAGTGTTAGTCTTTAAGTGGTATGCAAAGGCCAGTTTAAGTGAGAAATATCCACTTAACTTTAAGTGACCTATAGGAGGTACCTTAAAGTTAAGTGAGATTATACTGCCTTATTTTAACGCTGTAGTACCGGTAGTAGTCCCGTAGTGGCGATTTTAAAAGTTAGGGGATTCAGATTGAAATAAAGACAATGTCGCCGAGTGTAGCTTGCCTCAAATTTCCTTTTTCGTCGGCAGCTTTGATGTTGTGGTTATTATATAGGTAGTTACACAATGTCTATGAATTTTTCAAATGATAGATTTATAAAAAAACCCCAAAAAAACACTGTATGATTTGTCCAGTCTAACTTAGATAGCAAAGGTCATTGTGTATCGCCAATATGCTGGTTTATTTTCGTGATACATTGTTAAACAATTAAAGTTTACAATATCCATCATCATACTACCACTATTTATTGTAATGTATTGAAATGAATTCTAAAAAAAAAAGTCTATGAAAACAGCCATTCCGGCAGAGGATGCACACTACCATAATTTATCCCAATTTTTTTTATAATCATACTTTTTTTTCATGTGTTACAATATAATATTTCGACAAACATTTCCTAGTATTAGTAATGTAAACTAAGAATTTAATAGAGTATAGCGATGCTCTTAAGGGGGAATAACTTGCTTGCAATGTTAGAAATTCGTGATTTTTGGCAGTGGAGGGTATTCCATAAATTGAAAATTAATGCTTTTTGGCGAATGTGAGTTTTCCATAATTTAAGCGTGGAGTTAAGTTTTCACATAGCCAAGCATGTGTAAAATAGAGCCTTTGAATACCGATTTAAGGTAAGACACCTGGTTAAGTGGAAAATTTAAGTATTTTTACTTAACTTTTAGAAAACCTTTGAATACGGACCCTGGTCTTTATTTGAGCATAAAATGTTTTCTAAAGTATTAATTAGACATTAATTAACTGATCCAGGCCTTAATCAACTTTGGATGGCATCAGATTGCTCCGATATTAAACAGATTAAAACGTTTCAGTGATAAATCAATATGACGCGCCAAGACGCTTCGAGTCTTAGCTTTGATCAACCAGGATCGTGGTTGAAATTATTGCACACGTTGGCCAAATCTTCAAATGCCAATATCTTCGCTTGCAATAGAGTAATTTGAATGAAATTTTTTAAATTATTCATTTTACATCACCTACTTTAGCAAGAATGGCTAGTTCTTATCTATATCTTGAATAATGTAACTTTAAATAGGCTACAAGGAAAAACAAATAAAAATAAAACTATATATTAAGTAAGACTTTATTTTCTCTTTTCTGTACAAGAAACTTCTAATTTCTTAAATCCTAAATTTGATTTTTATCAATCTTCGGTTAGATGTTATCTTATATGAATACATTGTAAGTCTAGGGCCTGTTTCATGAAATTTTAACTAAGATAAAAACCAAATTTTAGTCATTTGATTGGATAATATTCATGGATTTGAATGCTTAGCCAATCAACTAAAATTTGGATTTTATCTTTAGTTAAGATTTCCAGAAACAGGGCCCAGATTTATTTTGGTAAATTCAAAGTGTCTGTATTTGCATATGTGTAGCTGAATTTGTTCACAATTTGCTGTTACGGTTTTTTATTTCATTATTTCCTTTAATATTGACAATTACAGATTCCCAGTATAATATCATACAATATATAAAGTTTTCTATCTAAGGTACAAATACAAAGTGTCCTAGTGATGTCAAGCTTTATTTTAAAATCTTGTACAAAAATCTTCCTTTTAAAGCCTTCTCCATTCTCACTCACCTGTCTAAATTATAAATACATATATACAAATATATACATAATAGAATAAATTCTTTAAAATACTTCTTCCAATATGCATGCAAACTTAAGACTACATGTATGTGCATACAGGGCCTATAATATGTTGAGTATTCTTTGTTTACAAAATACATTAGCCTATAAAGTGCAGAAAACTGCAACAGATATATTAGAATTAGCTGTTAATAATCTAAACATGACCATGTTCTTGATGTCCCTGATCTCAATATGATTAAGAGACTTGAGAAAAATAAGAACTCCTGTAGCACAAGAATATGATGAATAACACTGAGCAATACGATTTTTTAAAGATACATTGTGTCAGAGGTAAATCTACCTATTGCAGGCTTTTTTTTTGCAACCTATGTTATAACAATTTTTAATTAGACATTGATGCAATTGACAAGCCAATAATCAACTCTCTAGACCCTAGATGATAGTAATTTAAATGGATTGAAACATGACTGCCAATTAACAATTCAATTTAAAAATGGATAATCAAAGACTTTTTTTTATTATGGTAGCAATGAAAATCGAGACTACGCTATTGTTATCAAATAAACATTCATAAATTTGCTCTGAATAAAGTAATTTGATTGACATTTTCAGTATACCGATATTCCCTTACATTATCTATCTTTGTAACTATTATAGTGAGTATTGTCATCTCTTTATCTAAATCTTACATAATGCATCTTTAATTAAGAGCAATACATTATCATGTAAAACGAACAATACACAAAATGTAAGATTATCTTAATTAATCTAGTTCAGAGCAGGAAAAAAAGCTTCCAATTTCTTTGTAGAAATATTATATCAAACTACAATTAAACGTACAAAACTGATATATATATAAATTTAACAAGCATTAAAAGTTTCAGCTGTAAATAGCCCACATTCCATACTTTGTAAAACACTGAAAACTAAGGCTAATAAATAAAATATATTCCGGTTCTCAGATACCCTTGCATCATATAAAAAGGGTGTGATCCATTTTAATTATATGTACTTAATTGTCATATTTCCCATGGTAAAGGGAGGTAATACTTATCAGATATTCCAGTTATATTCCAAAAGGGCAGGTTTGCTCACTTATCAAGTACGCAACCCGGATAAATGTTTTTGACATAATAAATGACACTGGACAATCATAACTTGACTAAGACTAACCCATAGATCAATCAGCTTAATGCATAGTAGCTTATAACTATGTAACACAAGTTTTAGTAATTGACGCCATAGTTCTGGATGGTTGTAAGTGCCAATTTTGCATAGAATCACTAAACACACCTTTGACTTCTGTATGCAAACTTTCAGAACTGTTAGGTCGTAACTTTTAAAAACATTAATATCCTAATTGCGTTTTTAAGATTGGAATAGTTTTTCTCTCATCCATTGTACCTCAAAAACTAAATTTTTTCGACTTAACCCCTTTCAGAACTTTGACATCCAATTATGCAATTAGATTCCTATAAACAAACAACATGAACTAACAGATAAGAAGAAATTAATTTAGCCACATGATGCTTTTCAAAAAACCTGCCGACGGCACGAAATTATATTAAAGGATTGTCTGAGAATCAGAATATCTGTTTTTGTATAGCCTAAAATTTAGATCATTAATTTAAAAGCAAATAGGCTATTTGATTTGGGATATTAATTTTGTTGGTGTGATGGATTACTAGTACTATAAAAGGTCCTGCTTTCTTTAGTATACATACATGTACATATTTATTGAAGGTATTTACAAAGAAAGCCTTTTGAAGTCATCTACTACCAGGTTACATATTTACATAATTATATATCACATCATATATTTTCAATAACAAACAATAGATAAACTGGTTACACTTATATTTTATTTGGTTCCAGAATCCAACAACTCTAGACCAAATCAGTATTACTCACACCCAATATATCAACAATGTCTGCTCATTTTGTGTTTCTTCAAATTGATGACATAGAACTTTCAAAGCATGAATATTCATTAAGAATTCCTTCTTTTTTATTAAGTTCCCCAATTTCAGTTGTATATGAGTCTTAAATACTGAACATTCTATGCTTTTGAAAATTTAACAATAAATCTGGGATATTTCAATACAATAATAAGCAACTGAAATCCTGGACTCTTTTTTTTGGATAAAGCTATAAGAACGTTATATCTTGATTACTGCTACTGGATGTCTGTGTACCTGCTGTACGTCGGATTCCTCTAGTAATAGTTTGCGTGCCAGCCGTTAATGTTTGTGGGGCTGTTGAATCATCACTTAAGAAAAAGTTCATCAAATTACGTCTGATTGGATTACCACTTTCACCCGTTTCTATCTCTGCAGCAGCAGAGGTTCCTACTTCATCAGCTACAACTTTTAGTGTTATAATTGATGTACTGTAAAAAAAATCAGAAAAAATTTCATATACTTAAGAATAAGACTTCCTTCCGTATGGGCAAATTTTATTTCAATACAATACTTCACTTGCAAGTAGGGAGAACCTGGACAAAATCATACTCCAGCAATAAGAATTATTGTGATAACTTCCAGTACGTTATTGAAAGATAGGTTACCAGGCAACGAAACATACACCCACAGCAGCTAAGTCGTCTGTTTAATATACGAAACATTATTAAATATCATGGATTTAGCTGTTCAAGTTATCAAAATTCATTGAAAATCAATATACTTGTTCATCTCAAGTCCTTAAACTCTGTTCATCAATCTTAAATCAATCGGATGATAAATTTTGTCTCTAGGCCATCCACAAGATTTTAAAAAGTGATCAAGGGCCATAACTTAGGCAGTAATTATCGGAAATCATTAAAAAACCACAGGGCTTCTTCGTTTTATGACCTTAAACACTGTGTATAAATCTAAAGTCAATCAGATATTAACTCTAGAGTATCCACAAGATATTTCAAGGTGATCAAGGACCATAACTCCGACAGTAATTATCCGATATCAATAGGCTTTTTCAACTCACTAATGTAAACAACATATATTGATTTCAAAACAATCAGATGATAAATGTAGCTTGGGAGTGTTAACAAGAAATTGTTGACGACGGGCGGACAGGGGCGACGGCAATGTTTTTGACTTTTCCTTTAGCTAATAATCAAATCCTTTTCTTGCATAAAATATTTACAAAATTCATCTTGGAAAATAACGTCAAGTTTTGAACACATTTAGATAATATCCGGTCATACACCAAATTCCTATATCAATCTGTTATTCATCTATTTGGGCCACAATTCAAAATACATACCATGGACGACATATAACCAGATCTCCTCTATTGGTACCATAAATTATACCTTCACCCATTCTAGGTAACCATCTTGCAGAGTTTACACTAACATGTGTTCGTACATCAGAATCACAAGTATGGAATACATCAGTTACATGCTGTAAAACAATTTCATCAAGTCATAAATATATCTTTCAAACTGAGTGATTAACAAAAAGAGTCTACAACACCTTCCACAGTCAGATCGATGTGGAAAGTTTGGATACATTAGTCTCTAGCCGTAGCAACATTTGAAAAGAGTGGGATAGATCTCTCGACCATCTTTTCGGGGTCCAGATCCAACCTCAACTAGTGGAGGCTATCCACCAGGACTTGCTACCCGAAAGAGAGAGAGAGAAATAGGCTTTAACATCCACTCAACACAACTAGTGACTAAGTTGACTAGAAATTGACTAAGGGTGATTTAATTATCGCTAGGAGTAAAAATCTGTGTGACATGGTGTGTATTCTGTACTTGGTGTGTTAATTAACACACTGTCGACCATCTTTTCCGGGTCCAGATCCAACCTCAACTAGTGGAGGCTATCCACCAGGACTTGCTACCCGAAAGAGAGAGAGAGAAATAGGCTTTAACATCCACTCAACACAACTAGTGACTAAGTTGACTAGAAATTGACTAAGGGTGATTTAATTATCGCTAGGAGTAAAAATCTGTGTGACATGGTGTGTATTCTGTACTTGGTGTGTTAATTAACACACTGTCGACCATCTTTTCCGGGTCCAGATCCAACCTCAACTAGTGGAGGCTATCCACCAGGACTTGCTACCCGAAAGAGAGAGAGAGAAATAGGCTTTAACATCCACTCAACACAACTAGTGACTAAGTTGACTAGAAATTGACTAAGGGTGATTTAATTATCGCTAGGAGTAAAAATCTGTGTGACATGGTGTGTATTCTGTACTTGGTGTGTTAATTAACACACTGTCGCACAGATTTTCACTCCTAGCGATAATTAAATCACCCTTAGTCAATTTCTCACCCCTTTCAATTAACACACCCTATCTGCAGAGTTTTACCTCTTTCTATTAGATATCTTGCCAAATAGGCTTTAACATCCACTCAACACAACTAGTGACTAAGTTGACTAGAAATTGACTAAGGGTGAATTAATTATCGCTAGGAGTAAAAATCTGTGTGACATGGTGTGTATTCTGTACTTGGTGTGTTAATTAACACACTGTCGCACAGATTTTCACTCCTAGCGATAATTAAATCACCCTTAGTCAATTTCTCACCCCTGGTAATTAACACACCCTATCTGCAGAGTTTTACCTCTTTCTATTAGATATCTTGCCATAATTAGAATCTTACAGAGTTTTGTACAAATCACACCAGGCTGGTTGTTTTATACATACTATAGGTACAAATCACACTATAACTTCTTAGTGGGCCAGTAACTCCAACCCTGATGAAATTCTACTGGGGTCCCAACATAGTATAAACTCACTAATAGCCTGTTCAGACGCTTATTTTTAAACCAGTTCATAAATGAATGAAATGGGGTTTAACGTCCTACGCTTAAGCACCTAACCTGGGCTAATTGAAGACGGGGAACCAGTTCATAATCGCCGGGGCTTTTAAGACAGAATCGTTTGCTATTATCAGTCTGAAGTGTTCAATACAAACGAAACTAGTAACTGCAAAATAGGGATAACTGGTCTAATCGACTATTTTATCTACTCTACCTAAATGAGAGACGTGTGAGTACAAGGTCTGTCATATTATGTTGATTAAGGAACATATCAATAAATATAATATTAAAGTAAAGGAAATAAATTTGATTTAACATGTTGGTGGGGTGGGGGGAATTTGGCCCAAATTGAATGAAATTCTACTGGGGTCCCAACATAGTATATATATAACCTCACTAATAGCCCGTTTAGACGCTTATTTTTAAACCAGTTCATAATCGCCGGGCTTTTAAGACAGAATCGTTTTGCTATTATCAGTCTGAAGAGTTCAATACGAACGAAACTAGTAACTGCAAAATAGGGATAACTGGTCTAATCGACTATTTTATCTACTCTACCTAAATGAGAGACGTGTGAGTACAAGGTCTGTCATATTATGTTGATTAAGGAACATATTAATAAATATAATATTAAAGTAAAGGAAATAAATTGGATTTAACATGTTGGTGGGGTGGGGGAAATTTGGCCCAAATTGAATGCAAAGCTTGGATTGGTCAAAATCATAATTTAACAGATATAAATTTATTCAATTTCAAGTGTCTATATAGTAAACTTTACCTTCATTGATTCTTCTCCAGCATGTGGTACATTTAAATGGTAGACCTGTGCTACTAACTATAACAAAAAACACATTCTTCCATCAAATTTTCATCATCATGTGAAGAGAAGGATATGAATTATATATTTTCGAGCAAATATATATATTTCACATTCACAAGGCGTCTATTATACATGTAAATTTAATTAATTAGAACTAACGTTATCGTGTCCCAAAGCATCAACCAATCAAATTGTTTCTCTGCTTACCCTAAGCAGAAAATGCTCATCTTCGAACTCCATAAAGGCATTGGCCTAATTAAAGTAATACTAATAAACACCTACACCAATTTTGAACATTCTAGCTCAATTATAAGGAGAGTTATTGTGTTCCAAAGTCTCGGCCAATCAAATTGCTTATCGCTCTGCTTACCCTGAGCAGAAAATGCTTATTATCGAACTTAGTCAATGTATTAATGTAATGAAACTTTATACTAAGTTTCGTCACTCTCACTTAATTAGAACTAAAGTTATCGTGTCCCAAAGCATCAACCAATCAAATTGCTTATCTCTGTTCCATCAAGGCATTGACCTAATAAACACCTACAACAAGTTTGAACATTCAAGCTTATTTAGAAGGAGAGTTATTGTGTCCCAAAAGGCGGGACAAGTATGAGATCCCAATTCAAAACAATTGGTGAGGTGGAATATATTGAATGAAACCTTAGCTAACATTCAGAAAAAAGTAACCAGGGGGTCTGAGAACCACCCATGTTGAGAATGAATCCATCTTTATTACACTTGGTCTAAAGTTCTATGGTAACATTAAAATAATAATACCAACCTGATGGGTTGTAAACACCCAGGAAAGACGTTTAGCAGCTAGACCAATCATTACATGTTCGTTTCTTGGTGATATACTCACAGATATTGCATTTGGACCTGAAATAAAAAAATAAAACAACTATATTTGCATGTTGCCTGAAAACAGATATCGGCAATTATCATCTTGCAAGATTAGATTTTAAATGAGCTTCTCTTGAAAGTATCTATCAAGATATAATGTTTTGGGCAATAAATACTTTTGTTTGAATGTTTCTCCCATTCAGTGGCTATGTATTTAGAGCACCACAAGTAATTAGTTATTATTTGAAATGGGAAAATGAAAATAAAATTGCAGAAATGTGAACTAACATTATTTCTTTACAAATCTCTCCTCACATCATAAGATTTGTTCGTCTCTTTTTATGAATATTCCAAAATAGAACTTACCAAAACTTTTAGTATATAAACATTGAGCGAAGTTATAAGTTTCTAAAGAAAAGACAGCTAGTATATTATCATCAGGAAATCCTCGATGACTAGGTACAAACGTTGCTAAACGAGTTCCATCTTGAGATATATCACAACTAGCATCATTATGTAATTTACACATTCCTACTATTACATTGGATTTACCTGGAAAAACAAAATAAAAGATATTAAAAATCATAGACTGCTTGAGAAGAACTAAATATTCAGTTGCATCTAAATTAATGACTTGGATCAAACATTTCTAAAAAAATGAGCCTAATAAGAGATGCACAATATTTGAGACTTTGGGCAGTAGAATAAACATGTTAATTTTTAACAATGCAAATATTTTACTGAAAAATATTAGACTTGGCATATATTGATAGGCGTCCAAAAGTAAAGCTAAAATTATTGTCACATTGTGTTACACATGCACTGTGTAGGGGCTAAATCTGCATATTAAAATTTTAGGTCTTTTTCTGTCTTCAGCTAATAATCAACTCTCAGGGTCATCGGAGAGTACTGATTTGAAGAAAAAAAGAGTTTACAATAAAAATGATTATTGAAACCAAGTCTCAATTATCAAGCACCGTTGTTACGATAATATATTATCTACTTTTGAACTATTATACTTTATAGCAAAAAGGACCAGTTCCTGATCTAATTCTTACATAATGCCTCTTTAAGAACTCTTTACTGTATCACATTCATAAACAAGCCAACAGTGAGGCTGATGTCCCCCGCCGAAATCCCAAAATAATAAGATGACACATATTAATTAATCGAACATTTATTTTTTTCAAAATATAAGCTTTAGCTCAAAATATTATATATTGACTTAGTTAAGACATTCGCCTAATGAGTTATGTTCCAAAGTCTTGACCAATAATAGTGCTTATCGCTCCTTAGCCAAAGCAGAAAATCTGCAACATTGAACTTAGTCAAGGTAATGATAAAATGAATCTATACTCTGAGTTCTGAGTTACATTGCTATCACTTCATTACAACTAAAGTTATCGTGCCCCAAAGCATCAACCAATCAGATTTCTTATCGTTCTGCTCACCCTCAGCAGAAAAAGTTGATAAACGAACTTGGTCAATATATCGGTGTTATAAAGCTAAAGCTATACACCAAGTGTCCTCACTATCACTTAATCAGAACTTAATAAGCATCAACCAATCAAATTGCTTATCTCTGCTTACCCTAAGCAGAAAATGCTCACCTTCGAACCCCATCAAGGTATTCACCTAATAGACACCTATGCCAAGTGTGAACGAGAGTTATTGTGTTCCAAAATCTCAACCAATCAAATTGCTTATCAGCCATCTTGCCAAGAGCAGAACATACTCCTTATCAAACTCAGTCAAGTTATTGATGTAATGAAACTACACACCAAGTTTCTTTATTTCACCTAAAGTTATCGTGCCCCAAAGCATCAACCAATCAAATTGCTTGCCTCTGCTTAAACTAAGCAAAAAATGGTCATCTTCAAATTCCATCAAGACATTGACCCAATAAACACTCACACTAATTTTGAACATTCTAACTCAATTAGAATGAGAGTTATTCAGTTCCAAAGTCACGACCAATCAAATTGCTTATCGCTCTGCTTACCCTGAGCAGAAAATGCTCATTATCGAACTTAGTCAAGGTATTGATGTAATGAAACTATACACCAAGTTTCATCACTCTCACTTAATTAGAACTAAAGTTATCGTGTCCCAAAGCATCAACCAATCAAATTCCTTATCTCTGCCTACACTAAGTTTGAACATTCTAGCTCAATTAGAACGAGAGTTATTGTGTCCCAAAAAGTGTGACAGACGGACAGACAGACAGACAGACAGACAGACAGACAGACAGACAGACAGACAGACAGACAGACAGACAGACAGACAGACAGACAGACAGACAGACAGACAGACAGACAGACAGACAGACAGACAGACAGACAGACAGACAGACAAACCCATTTTAATAGTCCCCTGCTTTCTTCGAAAGGCGGGGGACAAAAATAATAAATTTGACATTATGAAGAGAGACCTGTCATTTAGAAAAAAATCTGAATTTTGATAACTAAATGACAAAAAATTTCAAACTCAGACCTATTATAATTTGGAAGAAATCCTTATCCAAAAGAATGCAATATCACATATTAAATGCGGGCGTATAAAACTAGCATTGATCATATTCAAAAACACTTACTATTTGTTAAATCGGGTACTTCATATTGCCTGAAATCCCACCATTGTATTCTATGAGATTGTGGGACTATATTATTAGCTACAGCATTTTCACCTGTTCCCATAAAAGCACCTGTAAAAGTAGAGTAGTAGTTGTATACATGTAGATCTATTCTTTCGAACTGTAAACTATAACACAATTACACAACACAGTTCTATAAATAACCTTAAAAAAGCCAAAAATGGGTATAACAGCAAATATGTATTAACCCTTAACTCACTGACTAGGATTATATCGACAGCACCGATTCTGAAGACAATATTTCTGATGAAAATGATTTAAAATGATTTGCAAATTATAGATCAAATTATTCCCTTCAACTTTTTTTATTGGTGTCAAGAGTCTAGCACTTAAAATCATCCGGCAAGAGTTGACTGAAATAGGCATACAAAATCTTTCACTCTGGCCTTTATTTAGCCTGACCACTTGAGGTCATAACGTCAAAATGTCATAGACCGGTTAAGAGTTAATGTAATATGACTATATATAATAAAGTGAATTACATTCCATATTTCAATTTTTTATAATAAGTTCGGATCAAATATGTTCGATGAAAAACAGTTCAAATAAAACGGCCAAATCCATTCTACATGGATTTTTTTTTTAGATTTTGTCTTGTGGGCTATGTTTTTCTTTGTTCTTTACAAATTGGGCCCAAAACCATAGTGTACTGATTTGAAAATGTTCATTGTGTCTTAAATATTAGATCTTATGATCCAATGTTTTCAAGGTAAGATAACAACATCAATACTGATTGAAATGTGTCAATATTGAATTTCAGTTTGTATTTTTTAATTTTTTAGTTTCAGGATAAGCTCCTTTAAGCTTAATTTGAAAATATAAAAGCATAACACATAAAAGCAGCATACATGTATCAATCAATTCAATTTGCTTTCAAACAAAATAACCTGTTTAGTAAAATATTATGTATTATTAATCTGGGAACCCAGCTCGCAAGCAAGTTATTAAAATAAAAACATAAAATCCATAATGTTCCGAGATGTGTTGGATGACCACATTAATTGTGACATTAGATGCCAATCAAACGTGTGTAATAAAAAGCCCAATTTCCAAACACTATTTAGGCCATAAATTGTTTTTTTTTATTGATGTGCAAATAACCTGTTAAAAATTATGTTCCAATAACATATTTTTCCAACAAAATTACTCAACTCTGCCTCACAATAATATTGATTATACGATAAAGTGAACTAGTACCTGCTATTGCCCTATTAATGGCAGCCTGTAAAGCATCATTGGGTCTATTTATAGTATCATCTAATATAGAAGAAGAATAATGCGGATGTAGATGAATCTGCTGTAGAGAATGCCAACTTTCATCCTCAGATGGTCGTTCACCTCGATCTAAGGGTAAACTGAAATACACAAATATAACAATATAATTTAATTAAAGATACATTATGGGAGATTAGATTTAGAGTTGGCAGTTTTCATTATAATAGTTAAAAACAAGATAATGTAAAGGTAATTTGCTGAAAATTTCAGTCAAATGGATCCACTATGAGCCGAGATTTAAGCGATTAATATTTCTGCCTAGCCTCGATCATCATTACTAAAGTCAGCATAATTAAAGCATAGTCTTGATTAACCATTTTTTGATTTAATTATCAATGAGCCTTAAGCAGCATATCATAAAACGTATCATAAATACTGAAGTAGTTGCTTGGCCCATTACTCAAATATTTTAAGGGATTTTTACACAAAAATAAGCAGTTTTATTCCCAAAACAAATATCGTGAATTGCCCTTTAACAGTTCAATTGTTATACTAAAAGTAATGATATACGACTGAAAAATTATTTTTCAAGACCCAAAATAAACAATCTCTGCAAATTTAAAAAATTTGTGTTTTGAACTCTTAACCATTGTTGATGCTCGACAACAGACCTATATATGTGGGCATAAAACAACGTGGCAATCAAATTACTGTAATGCTGAACAGATTTTGGAAACTGAAATGTGAAATTAACGATATCAGCGAGGTAATGATTGCTAACTGTCAGCAATTATAACATTGTGCACGATGTAAGTCCAATACAAAAAAATCAAATTTAAGCAGATTGTTAAACTAATTTTTGCTCAGCTTCTTTAATCAGTTGGCTATGTTAAGTTTAACTAGTATAAGTCTACTATTTGAATTTTGAACTACAATAACATGTTTTCAACCAATCAGGGTAAAACACTGGTTCGTTGTTGTGCATGTCATGAAAGTAATACAATGATGTTTTTAATCTAAATATTCAATTAGCCAAGCTACTTACTGTATACTTCTTATGTTATTAGTAGTGGATGATGTGCTTTGGGGCGTTGGTTCACCACGTAAAAACGATTCCAGCATATGATGATTACTTCTTCCACTTCGGTTTACAGATTCTGAAATGAAGTAACATGGGGGTAGAATTTCACCTTTAGAAAAATATCTACCGAAGTCTATTTAAATTGTTACATGTATCTTAAATTGAAAAAAAAATGTCTGCATCTTTGATCGATGTTAATGACAGAATACCTTTCAAACATTTGAAATCTACAAAAGGAACAAAGAAAAATCTTTATTTTGTGTGGAAAAAATCAATTACCTGGTTGTGTTGAAGAAAGAAAAGATGAGGATGAAGATGTTGGTAGATCTCTAGTGTCATCTCTAGGTCTAGTTATAGTTATTACAGGTAGAGATGGTGTAGCTGTAGAGGTAGTTGCTGGTAGAGCAGCTTCTGGTTCAGAAGATAAACGTCCTCTCATACTTAATATCCTATCTCTATCTTGATGAAGTGCTCGAAGCCTTTCTGTGAATGATGCACGCAGTGCATTTATTCTCTGATCTAGTTCAGAAACTTGTCTTTCTAGTCTAGCAGTGATGCTGGCTAGATCCTCGCGATGATTTAATCCTGATGATGTGATAGCACTGTTGGATCTACCTATCCGGACATCCAATTCAGAAATACGTCTTTCTAATCTTGCTGTAGCATTTGCTAGATAAGCATGATGTCGGAGGACAGAGTGAGTTGGGCAATTGTTTGGAGAAGATTCCTCATTAGGTAAGGAAGACAATGAATTTGAAGGATCATTAGAAGTAGAAGTAGTATGTGCTTCTACGGGATTATCAGCGGAAGGATCATCTGCAGGTGTTGATGATACAACCACTGTATTACTGACACTTAGAGAGGTTGGTGTCAATCCTATGGTTGATATCCTTGGGCTGGTATCAGTAGACTCAGATGGTGTAGCATGAGAAGATGGGAAAAGACAAGTATTAGAATTAGATGGAATGTTTGATATGATATGTGTGTGCATCTCAGAGTACATGGTGCTACTTACTGAAGCAGGAGCTGATGATATAGTTGACCGTTCATCTGATGTAAGAGTTGATGTGTCAGTAAGACTAGATGTTATATTAATTGGAGAACTCTGATTATAGTGATTCACAAACTGACAAAGACTTGAAACTGATGCTAAATCACTTGATGAGGATGACTCGTTATTTGCACTTGTTACAGACACAGAAGTTTCACCTAATGCTGAAACTGGTTGAAGATTGTTAGCACTGCTTGTTGAACCAGATACACTCTGATCACAATCAGAATTGTCCCTACCTATATTGGTCATACCTTCATGGTTTGGGAGATCCTCCTCTGCCATTTCAACTATATTTGTTATATCCAACGATTGGTAATCATCCTGCTCATTTGGAGTAGCTTCATCGGGAGAGTCAATTGTAACAGAGCTATCGGTTATTGTGTCGCTGTCATACAAAAAGAAGTTAGGATTGTCTGTTTCAGATTCATCATCCATCAGTAAATCTTCCAGATCCTGCTCAGATGATACCACATCTGTTTCCTCATGTAAATCCAAGCCAACTACATCAGTACCTTGATCGGAACATTCAGGAAGATTCATGGCTCCTGTGGTTTGACTAGTTTGATCTGTAACAACTGTTCTACTTTGAGAATGAGGACAAAGAAGTGGCTGAGTCGCAGCTGTAGATGAGGATAGCCCACTACTACTAGTGTTGCTGCTAGTAGTAGTAGTACTAGTTGCACTAATTGTTCTACCCAGTGAAAATAAAGAACTGGATATTGTAGATGTTAGAGTATGAGATAATGGGAATCTGCGAGTTTGGGTATCAGATGTTGGTTCTTGACTACTACTAGTAACTGTTGAGTTTCCTAAGCTTTCTGGAAACGGTGTACGAGAGAGATAAAAGCGTTCTTGTCTAAGCATCCTTTGTCTTGAGTTTCTACAGGCTGCCAATTGACGACGTATTCTAGATAAAGCTGATGACTGCCTCTCTGAAGGAAGCGGTGGTCTTGTTCTAGAACATGTATTTTCATTTGCATTTTCATGTGGTACTGGAGCCGGCAATGGCTGATCAACAAACAGTATGTTACTAGAAGAAACTGCACCTGTTGTTGATGACGCTGAAACAGATGTTTGATCTGTTCCAGTTGATGGTACTACACTTGAAGTTGAAGTAGAATTAAACAAATCAGGACTCTCATTCCCAGTTTCTCCACCAGACTGTCTACGAACGATGAGGTTGTCATTTAAGTTTTCCCTTAAAGGGTCAGTACCTAAGGGATTTGGCCGACTTAAACAACTATTGATAATACTTCTTTCGATACTACGTGCCACGGAAGTTATACCTCTAGAAGGATAGCCGGAAGAGTTGGAAAGAGATGGTGAAGTACTAGTAGACATTATCCCAGAACTTGATAATAATCTTGAAGGACTGACAGCAGTTGAAGCTCTCAAACCTGTTATTCGAGCTGGTGGGAATCCTGGCGTAACATGGGGTACGGCAGTAAACATGGATGGTGGAGCAGAAAAGGAAGCTGGTGTTGATGAGGATGTAGTTTGTGGTTGATCTAAAGCTGAGGAAATAACCTGTTGAACCTCTTCATTCATATGATTCAACCTGTCAATAAATCTTGGAGTGAACTCAGTAGAACTTGTAGTAGTAATGGCTGACATTCCCCGATTAGTATCTGATTGTCTTGAGACTATTGTAATTCCTCTAGGAGAAGGTACTGTCACACTAGTGTTTGTAATTCTACTACCATCATGATTTCTTCCCCGTCTTCTGAGTACTTCTGTAAGTATGGCCAGTCTTCTGTGCGATCTATCTGATCTAGTATGATAAGGGGCTCTATGTGAATACCTTGTTCGTGCTCGACCACCTTCTGCATGCCGTAGCTGAGAACGGTTTAACCTCTCAATCTCATCATCCACAAGAGTGTCATCATCATCTGATGAGGGACGTGGAGGTGGACTCCAATTTCTACTCCTAAATTCAGATAAAGCTCTATACCTATTTGTATTACGGGCTTCGCGTGGTTGAGGCAACTGTCCTTCCCCTTCACCTATTTCCCACAGAAAATTAATGGGAAGTGGAGAGTTTCTATGTGGTGGTCTAACTACTCCATGTCTTGAATTAGCTGATGATGCGGTTACCTCGGCAGCATACTGACGAGCCAAATTAATACCATCTAATTGTACAGGTGATAATGGATGTTGTAGTGCAGATGGAGGTGGTTCTATATCATCCTCTTCACGGTTTCTTATCCTATCTTGTTGATAAGAATGGAATCTTTCTACAAGATGTTGATAACGAGACCAGTTATTTCTTAACCTTGAATGGGGATGATGACCAGTTCGATCTCTGAAATAAAATAATAAAAAATTTAATAGTAATAATACACAGATTTCCATAAATGGTATTTAAACTAATACATGCACTCTCAAAATGTATATATTTTGATATTCAGTGTAAAAAATATGACATTGTATAACCCTTTTAAAAACAAAACAAAAATTAAACTAGACATATAATGCTTGATCAACTTACCTCATATGCACCACATTGGGAGGGTCATCTCTCGCAAATGTACTAACATTAGTTATACCAGTGTAAATGTATTGTCCTAATGGATCAAAACCAAGCCACCTGCAAACATTCAAACAAGAGCATGTATATTGGTAGGCCTTGTACCAAGATCTAATGTTAGTGAGGTGTTAATTGATTATGGAGCTCCAAGGGAGAGAAACAAGTTTTCTATCTCTGTCCGCTATTCTTAAAAGATAATAATAATAATATGGTCATTCATAATGCTCTATATCCACAAACTAAGTTTATGCTCAAAAAGAGCGACACACAATTACTATCGCGGTCTCTTAGGATACCGGTAAAGCCTGATTACCTCCCTTTACCGCTGAACTCTTTTAAGAGTTTTAAAACTTTATTCTTTACACCAACATTTGAAAATCAATGTTCAATGATCACTATTACTATATTTTTACTTGTAATGATGCTCTTTTTTCTTATATTTTAATTTCATTTGATTGCAAATGTAGTCTATGATCAGAATTCAGATTTGTTTATTTCTCTATTTTTTGAAATTGTTATTGTAAGGTACAGAAAAGTTAAATTGACGTAATGGTCAGTGCTAAAGAAAAATATTATCATTACATCGTCTTTTATCAAAAACAACATTTCTGAATCAATATTAAATATTAAAGATAAATTAAAGTAGCCACACTTTGTAATGTAGAATAAAAGTAGAAAGTGGAGGGGTCAAGATTTAATTCTGAACCAACAGCCAAAATATGATTAAGTTTTACTCACCTAACCCGCTCATATTCATGATTTGTTCTACACACAGCAAATGGTTCAGGTTCACTCCAGTCCCAGAAATACACACAATTAGATGTAGCAAATAACAACACATGATCAGTAGGGTGAAAAGTAAGAGATGCTATTACTGTGTTATTTGGAGCCTGCCATATTTCACTTCCACCACCCTGAAAATAAATGTCCAATATCATTATAAAATAAATAATATCAGGCATATCTTCGTATCACTGTAAAACTTTATATTTGTTATCAATATTAATCTTAATCCATATATTATTTTGACGTATAATATAAGTTCAATATCTACACTGCAAGACAGAAACAACTCTTGTTTATCTCTGCTTATAGCCTAAGCAAAAGATATTCATCAAATAAATTGCACATCTTCAAGGAATTACACTGATCAAAACATATTCACCAAATTTAAACATTCTAACTCGGTAGCAGATTTATTGTTTCTCAAAACATGTGACAAACCCATTTTAATAGTGCCCTATTTTTTTAATGTTGATTTGTATAACCTGATTTTAGGCCAAGAAAATGTTTATGGTTACTTGACCATGTAAAATAAGGTTTGTATTATCTATTTCCTAGCATTGCTGAGTAAGGCTCTTGAAAATAATACCGAAAATCATGCCATGACAAAATAGGATCGGTCGGGTAACGATAAACTGATGTTTTTTGCGGAGGCCATATGTGAAACTCTTGCTACATACCAACAAATCCCAGATTCTGACTTCTCCTCCTAGACAACCGGAAGCTAAAATATCATTAGATGATGGATGAAAAGCCAAACACCATGGTGTACGAGGATGACCTACTAATACATGGGTACATTTTCCACTGACAATATCTGAAACTCTCACAGAATGGTCACCATGAGTTGATGCTACTTTAGTCCTATAAAAAGACAATTAAAAAATAATACACTATTTGTAAATTTTGTACATCAATGACTTATTAATAAATACATATGAACTTCTTTTTGCTTGGAGAAGTTCACCATCTTCATTTGCTTAAACAGGAAGAATCAGTAGTAACTATGGTAGAAATTGTCTCAGACTGTGTGATCAATTTAAAGGGAGTATGGCTCTATTGTCTGGAACCTTAAAGTAGACAAATATGAAGCTAAAGCGCATGAATGCAACATGTAGGCCTACATACATGTATGTACACAGAGCAGTAATGGGATTTCAATTTTTTCTTGTCAGACATTTTTACAGAAAATAGAGGGACATATCATTATTTAAGATGGCAGATTTTAGACCACACAAAAATCATGTGTAAACAAAATATTCAAATTTGTCTGTAATAAACAAAATATGTGCACCTCGTTATTTTTCATATTTAATTCCTGTACGGTATTCAAATTTATGTCAGTAATATTCCTCCAAAATTACGTGATGTCGTAATATGATAGAATTGAAAGCATGGTGACTACTGCCGATCATTACTGTTTCAAATATCTCCAAAATATGTGTGTGTTAAATAGCTTTATTTAACGCTCGCTTCCATCGAAGTGGTATTGAATAAGAATTATAATGACTGTCTTGATGTCCAATTGGGCATATTCCCAGTCGGACAATTTTGGGCGTTTGGAAAAAAAGATTCGGACAAGTCTGGAATAAACGGGCAAAATCCCATCAATGACACAAAGTGATTTATATTCAATTTAAATCTTTTATCGTAATTATTAATTAATTAGGTTTGATGAAATATGAAAAGAGTCCAAATAAAACAGCAGTCTTTTACGACTGTTTAATCTATTCTACACAGGTCTGTATTATATTTTTGCCGTTTATGAATGAGCCATTACTAGTTATATCCACATTGTCTTGTAGTATATGTTTTTCTCTGCTCATTACAGTTGGCACCAGAAACAATCTGTCTACATAAACATACAAATTGAAAAGTGAAGTCTAAGTTTACCCCTTTTACTCCTTACCTATCAGTGCTAAAATCAACCAGAAATGTTGCTCGAGGTTGTCCAGATAACTTACAAGGCTGAAAATAGTGAGAAAAAAAAACAATGAATATAGTGAATGTATTGACACGTTACTTGTGCTCATATTGATCATACATGCATTACTATACCATATCTAGCACAAATATAATTTCTAAACTTCCAAAACAAATTTGCGTAACCTGTATTGTTATCTGAGTGGAGTTATGTCGTTAATAGAATAAGTATAGTCTCGATTGTCATTGATCTCATTGTTACAATAATGAACAAAGTCTCAAGCTATTATCCATTTCTTAATTAAATTATTAACTTTTGATCATGTTTAAATCCATTGAAAATCTCAATGGAGTAATTTCAATATAAAAACTTACATAGTTTTTAAATGCATTGACACCATTTTCATTTGACACTAATGTTTCAGAGCCTTTCGTCGATTTCAGCCGATTAGTCTTTCGGGCAAATCCAATTTCTCTTTGTTCCAGATATTGGTTAAGCTTCATGCTTGCTGTCCAGACCTCGAGTTCCTTTATCAAAGAAAATATAAATGGTAAAAACTACATGTATGTACACTGAGTGAGAAAAACTGAGGCTAGTTGAATACCACATGACCAATATAACAATATGTCATGACAAGAACACATCTTTATTGACAAAATGAAATGGGGTTTAACGTCCTACTGTTCTGCTCTGACTGGGAAAATGAAATCGGCATACTCCATATAAGCGCACGATGTCGATGAGAACAATTTTTACGACATGAACAAGATAATGATATATGCCACGACAAGAGCATGTACAGGTGGAAATAGCCATGACAAGCGCACACATGTTTATTGAGATAATCCAACTTTGTAGGTTTTCTCCGGGTCCTCTGATTTTTCCTCCCACTGCTTAAGACCCCTAGACGCAAGGGAATAATTGAAATAAAATTAAACCATATGTTAGTCCCTAAATGACCTTGGTGTGTTGAATGGGCCTTTAACCCCATTTTTCTCTCTCTCTTAGAGATAAAGTATTAATAATAACACATTAAGCACAAAGAGTTGATGATGGTCTTGTCATGTTAATAAATATTTATATAAAATCAAGGCCCAAAGAAAGCCCTGCAATAGATAAAAACAGCAGATAAAATGAGGTTTAACATCCTACTTTGTGAGAAATTTTGTCCCTAAAATATGTGCTATCACCCACTCTTATTTCTAGTTACAACGGTCACAGGTTCTTTTACATGCACACCAATGTTCACACAGGATTCTTGTTTTTAATCACAATATGAACGACTAGACACTGTCCCTCACTAGAAAATCTAAAAGAATTTTCTTGAGAAACTCTTAAATATTAAAACCTAATCTCATGGTTTCTGTCTGAGCCACTGTGGCCAACCTTAATGGTGAAGTGATAACTTTACTTAGTTGATTACACATGTATATACCAGGGATCTTAATCGGCTGTTTTTTGTCGGCTTTAGCCGATTGATCTTAAATCTAGCCAGTTCGTAAAACAATGAACCGGCCATCAAGGTATCATTAATCAATCAACTATCGGCCGATAACAAAGAGTTAATTATTACTCGTCGGTTAAGAACCCCATCATATTAATCTAGCTGGTTTTTAAAACAATGAACCGGCCACCATGCTATCATTAATCAATCGACTTTCGGCCGTTAACAAAGAGTTAATTATTACTCGTCGCCCATCAAAGAGTCAGTCAATACAATGAATACACTCAGCTTCAATCAGTATCGGCTAATTTCCTAATTAGTTGAGTTAATCCTGCCACGTAAAAGAATGCATATATAATCCAATGTCAGTTCATTCATTTCTATATAATTATAACACAATGTTGAAGTACTTGAACACCCCACAGAATGACAATAAAAAATGTAAACGAGATTTAGCCGACGATAGTGATGGTGGCATTGACCCTGAACTTCAAGCTTGCACGTCCTCATTAGAAGTTCCAAAAGCCGTAGAAACTACCACGTAAAATATAGGTCAACCAAAATCTGAATCATGACAATTGGCCACGTGACTTTTAGTCTCTTTCATCCAAAACAATATTCTACATGTTGAAGACTAGGAGGTTCTGGGTGACCGAGGCTAAGTGACTTATTGCCATAGATTTCTATTTATAACTCTGCTTTTCGTACGTACGGCATCACTCGGCAAATCACGGCATTTCCAAGTTCCGACTATACACGGAAACTAATTCGTGCTTATTTGTTATTATTGATATGGGCTTATATTCTTTGTTATTTTAATATATTGACACATGATAACCAATAAAATAATTGTAAAAAAAACATAATTATATTTACTGGCAGTTTTTCTTGTTACTAAATTATAACTTCCGTTTGGTTGGATGAAAGAAAAAGGAGGAAAATGCATTATGCAAGTTGCTGAAATTTGACTATAAATTCCGATATTATTATCGATGTATGAATACAGGTATGCAATTACAACAACGGTTTTGTTTATTCGAAGTTTAAGCTATTATTATTGTAATACGTTATGCAATTATTATTGACGTGAATAAAGTATGCATAAACCAACGTACATGTTGAAAATGTGTGTTGTTGAAAATACGACTATCCGTTAGGCTTACCCTTGGCCGGTTCATTTCAAAATGGATTAAGAACCCTGGTATATACTGTACATATATATGTATACCGTACCTGAATAGGTTATGATTATGAAGGTGAACTTTATAGAATGGTCATCACAACTCTTGGTTGTAATGTGTATCCTTATTGTCTATGTTACTGACACCAATCCCATTAAGAAGAAAATTCAAATCTTCCTGGTGCACCACATTCTGTAATTGTAAAAAGTCCATTAATTATACAGACACATTTCAATAAACTTATATAATTTGAAATAAAACAAAATGTAGTTTCGTACAAAAACGCAGTTTTGATACAACTTTCTTCTATTGAATGTTACGGAAGTTGGATAACGGAAATCAGAGAAAATCATGCACTTTTGTAAATAAAAGCTGTTATCAAAATATTGAATAACTAATTTGAATGCATCCATGACAATTTGGACCAAACACTACTGAGGAAAATACAATAGCCTACATGTATAATTTACAAACAAGTTGGATCAAATACTTAGATCACTATTATTATACAAATGAAAAAGATAAATCGGATCATTCTCGAAGATGAACGGTACAAATATGTTTTCTCTAAATTTAAGCACTGGTTTATGTAATTATTAGTCTATTCCTAAAGAAAGTGTTTACTCTAGTAAGCTTATTATAAATACCAGGGCAATTCCATGGCAGAAAATAAAAAATGCCAAAAAAGAAAATTGGTGTATATGAACCAATTTTGTGTTATTTAAGTTCAGAAATGATGCCAGTCAATGAATCTGGTAGAGTTAATTATATGCAAATGCTTTAGTCAAAAAATTTTCAAGTCAAAGTCAAAACTTATTTTCTTACTTTTTACTTCAATTTTTTTCAATTTAGGCACTTATGTCAGCATCATTTTTTGTTTACATGGAAAATATTTAATATTTAGGATTTTAGCAAAGAAGTACATCTATTTCATCACAAACATCCATTTATATCATATTCTTTAGATCAATTCTTTATACAACAGTTTAAAATATACCCCAAACTTACACTGTAATTCCGTTACCATTCATATCTAAAAGTTTCAATCATTTCTTGATTACCAAATTTTATAAGTAAGTGTTACCAAATTTTCTAATTACTAATTGAACAGATATAAGAAAGGTAAGGTTCAGACACCTACATGAGGTGGTTTTCTTGGAAAAGCGGTAACGGAATTACAAATTTGGGCGGTAACGGAATTACGAATATAAGAATAGCATTATTTCTATTGTTCTAATAACAAAATTATGAGTTATTTAGAGGGTAAACTTCTAAAAAACACTTATTTAATAATTATGCATCAATAGACTTACTTATGCCAACTATTTTCAGTAAAGCAAATTACTTAGCATTTTTCTGAACCAAAAAATGCAAAAAGTGACTAATAACTGCACCAAATTTAAAGTTATCCTTGTGCTAACACATTTCTAAGCAATGTGTGATTTCAATGGGTATTACATTGATACATCATATTAATATCTTTATTCATATCAAGTTTGCATGTTTGCAACAGTGTTGCAACATTGCTGAGACTTAATTCTGTTCATTCTGTCATAATCTGACAGTACCTAATTTTTCCAGAAACACTAAAAATCTTATTAAAATAATTACATCTATTTGGTTAATTAGTTTTGAAACTTATTTTTGTTAATTTGATTAAACTGACACAGTACTACCATTTTCATGCTTTAATAACTAGTCCAAGGTAACGGAATTACGGCCATACGTATGATAGGTTTAGATTTAGGCCTACTGAATTCATACCATAATATAATTATAACCATTGTTGAAATATTCTCAAAATTGGTCAATTATATAAAATTTTCTCTTTTTTAAATGTAGAATGTTGATAAACCTATGATATAATGCTTTTAATTAGAAATGTAATTCCGTTACCATGACATGTAATTCCGTTACCACAGAAAATAATCACTTGTCTCAAAATTATCGAGCCGGTTGCAAAATGGATGAGCTAAAATATTCCGCAGAACATTACTTTATATCCTATTTTACAGAAATGTAGATATGTCTGTATAAATCACAGAGTTTCTTAAATAACCACAACCAACCAAATGAGGGGGTTTTGACTTGTAATTCCGTTACCATGGGGTTCACCTACACAGACACATTATACGTTCATGCAGCAATACAGTGGCTATTTTTTAGAGAAAATATGCCTGTTAGCTCTCACTCTAATACAGATTTGACAACAAAGTAGCCAAGGGTAAAAATCTGATGGTGGTTTTACAGTACCAAATAGCTCTAAATGTAATTCCGTTACCGTGGAATTGCCCACCAGTACTGGTAGTGGGTGTTTGTTTTAATAAATTACTGGTATGTTTTCTTTAAAATAATAAGCGTGTAATGAGACCTATGTTCAGGCTGAAATGAGGAATAGCAGAGATGTATTGTCATAATCGCAGCTCAATCAGGATAAGGATGTTAAATGGATACCGGTACGATTAGAGGACATCATATGATCAGAGGACATTGTTGTCCGATCGGGTCAGGGACAGTTTCTAGCTTATAAAGGAACTACCGGTACTCAGTAACTCAATGTCCAGCAGATGCTGAATACGTGTATTGTATATGGTCCATATTAATCTGATCAATATGGTACCTGCACATGAAATTCAACGTTTGACCGACGAACTGTCTGAGCGGCCTAGTTCAGTTAGTTCAACTAGGCTAGTTGGTCTTGTACTTGTGTTTTACTTGCCATGGCCTGTTGAGATCATTAACTTTAGCACGAGAGAGGCATTCATTGTTGTTATCAATATCCAACCATAGATTTAACTTTAATCTAGTTTAGTAATGATGCTTTCGTTGCTCTCGGAATAATGTCGTGATGTTGGGTCATTTATTTGCTTTTTTGGTCTCGGCGTTTTTGATGAAAAATATTGAATGTTTTTAAATAAAGAAAACGCAGGTTTCAACTAATTTCCAGATACTATATGTGTCAATAAAACATATATGCCTTGGCATACTAAAGATGATTTCTTAGTCAAGAAATACAAATCTAAGTGTTTCTTACAAAAGGTGAAATAATTGCACCAACTTGTCCACCAACTTGCACTTTTGACCCGTTAGGTAGCCATTTTTCAGTTACCCGGATGTGTAAATAACTGTCCACTTACAGGACTTGGATTCACGCCTGCAATCGTCCCACCATAGATCGTATCTATTAGTAAATGCAGGAGTACTGCACTACACGCAAAACAAAACAAAAAACAAAAAATCTACAAGATAAACCTGCGGACAAGACAGAAAATAGACATTGCAAAAACTAAACAATTATCAAATCAAGTGAAAGAACTAAATACACTCACAATTTCGACTAATAGACGTGGCACCGACAGTAAAGTAAAAAGAAACGTAGCATGTTTCTTTCGAAATAATATGCTGTCCAAAGTCGAGTCGTTTTAAAGCATATTTCTATGGTTAAAGGGACAATGACACTCTTGCTGGCTTGACAAGTCACATTTGTGAAGGTTTACGTTAGGCTTGATTTTTTCCAATTTTTAAAATAAGGTGTGTTCAGATGAAATGTGTATCACCAATTAATTGGATTATTCTAAAATAGTACAATTTGTTGACCAGAAAAAAGATTAGGGCATTATTATTTAGGCCTACTTGGAGTGGTATTACCGGAGAACACTATTAATTTGGCGAAACTCCGAAAGAGGTCTATAATATATACGGTTTAAAAATCTTATCATGTTAGAGATATTATCAACCACAGCAAGGTAGTTCAATATGTGCCCTTTCTAGCTATTACATTTTTTAAAGGGTCCAAAATTTACCCTTTCCGCAACTGTAGAATAGTGAAACAAAAAGTGTGCGGAATAGATAAAAAGTCTCATCTTTTTTATTATTATTGATCACTAACTTACAAAACATATAATATTAATTGGACTAATGGACGTTTTTGGGATAGGCTACATGAAATCCTAGGGGTCATACATAATCCAAGGTCGCATGATCGCTTATATATTTGCCTGAAAATCTGACCTTTTCCACATTCAACCATTTTGCATGAAATGGAAAAGTGGTTCTGCTCGATGATTCCGAAAGAAGACCCTGGGCGTTTTTTGAAACCACAATACAATCTCCTAACCATATACATTCCCACTTTAGGCTGTCAAGTCAAACATTTTTTTTGTCATTAATGTAGACTTTTTGCTTTGAACAGTCAGGTCAGCTATTTCTAGCCACGTCATGCTTTACATTTTATTCAAACGATTACAAAGGAATTTAGAATTATGTCATGGCTATATATGAATGGTGGTTGTGTGGAGTTTGTGGGATGTCCCTAAAAGAAGGTTCGGTAATAAATTAGGAAATTTTTAGGAAATAGGAAACAAAAGAAAATATTAATAATATACACAAGGTCGACAGTAACTCATAGTTTATAACAAAATTCTGTAGTATTCTGTCAATTTTAATAGAACTTTCTGTAGGAAATTCTACAGTTATTTATACGAAGGTGTCGTGTGCTATTATTCTATATTTTAATCTTTACTTTTGGAAAAAGGATAGTTGGTCCATGATTTTTTGGTAGAGAAGGTAATGTGATATACTTATCTGTTTATCTTTGATAAAGTTTTGTTAAAAAAACCAAAACGGGACTGTCCCTGCGTATATCACGTTCTTCAGTTTCTTGTCAATAATTCTAGAATTTAAAATTCAACCAATGACCACACAGTCCCTCAAGAGAGAAAATTTTGTTTTTTTAATGACGAATTGGCGACGGGTATTCACAGTTGATTCGGTGACTATTAAGAAAAATCAAGGCTTTTTGCATTGCCTCTTAATCTTTTTATTGTTAAATTTTCCTCTTCAAGGACCACATCTATGGTTTTTGTATTAATCGTCTGGGTGACGGTAACATTAAACCTAGATAGGGTGATAGGGTTGGCCCTTTAATCAGTCGACGAAAGCTGGATGCGCGTTCCGGAGGCGTCAATAAAATTGCGTTGTGTTATTTTTATACATGCGTTCTGAAATGCTTTAACGTTTTCCTGTATCCATAACTCGAGTTTTCAAAACAGAACAATAGGTTCCATGAATGTGTTCTAGGCGTCAACTTTAAATAAACGTCACATATTCGGGACACAATTGAAAATGTTTTCAAAGATGCATATACCTTATTATTGAAAAATGTTTCAGTTTATAATCTTTTGGATAATGTATGTTCTATTCAGAATCCCCGTGTTCTAAACTGCACACACAAGTCACAAAACACTGAAAGTCTTCTAGGTCCGAAAGCCCTTTTAAGAACACACAAAGTTCTCCTAACAAGACACAGTGTTCTCCTAAGAACACACCCACCCCCGCCCAAATCACACCGAGTTATTCTACAAAGTACTGCATGTCTTAAATCGTTTTTTAAAAAAATAAATATTGTTGCAATAACTATGATTGATAGTTCCGGTTTAGTTCTATTTTTATGTATCTAGCCTATATTCAGAACACCCTGTTACCTTGATCATTGATTCTTTAGTGATGTAAAGTCCCACAAACAACCAATGTAATGAAAGTTTATTGCAATGAACAACAAATTGACATTTGACATTCAATGATTTGAAATTGCACTTTTCATTTTGAACTTCTTTAGGTATTCAGATAAAAAATAATTAATAATATATATTTAATTCAATTTCAATATAAGGAGGGGTTATCATTTATTTACGCGCGCATAGCATAGGCTACAACAGAACCCTTCGTGGCGAATGGACTGGCTTGTACACAAATAATTGAATTAGTATTACCCTTTTCGTCTAAGATAACGAGACGAGATCAAGAAAAAACACGTCCAAATTTAATAGGATGTAACTTAAGTTATATTGATCGATTGCGTATGGTCCTTCTTACCCTTATGTTTAGACTGGTGGCCAGTCTCCTCCACACACCAAAAATTGGCCAGTCCTCTTCAAAAAAAAAATCGAAAAAAAATCGTAATCCCTAGAGACTGCAGGGCAAATACAGCTTCATTCTCATCTAGTAGGTCAACCTGCATTAAGTAGGTCGTGTGACGTCGTGCACGTGATCACGACATATCTAACAACAACGTGACGTCAACCCTCAGACGGTCTAAGCATGACTGCTTTTGCACTCCAGTCGAGACGCATGATTCATTCCACGGGACTTGCTTGATAACTGTCAATCATTCCAAATAAGGAACAACGTAAAATATGACAGGAACGCCCATTTTATTGTGAAGCTCGCAAATTGTCCAGTCTCTGGTGCTGGTTACAGGTTTACTCAAATTTTTTTTTTATACAAATGGAAACGAAAGTGTTGGTTTACTAAAAATTAATACTTTTATATAAATCGAAATGTAAAATAAATAGAAGAGACTGGGCCAGTCTACCTTATGTTCTGTGCTGTTTGATCTTAATGGCATGGTTTGGAACCTTTAAGTTTAAACGAATTATTGATTATGATAGTCTTTGTAGGTCTCAAACAATACTATTTCCAGATTACAATAACACGGATTTTTAATTATACACTATATAAGGCTGTTCAAGTGAAGTACTTATTAGAGCACACCCAATAAACAAATTAATTAATGGAAAATATATGTAGCATTTAAATATCAAATACAGAAGATCAATTACAAGCAAAAATACATCAACAACAAGTCTGTCTAAGTTTTCTCTCAAAATATTTCCAGTATGTTTATGATTCAAATCAATATGTATAAATGTTTAGTTTATGTTTAAATCTCAAATAATTTTATATTTTGTATGTTCCTGTTGTATATATGCTGTGTATGTATATAAAATAAACTTATTTTTGTAAAATATGGAGAGGAGTCAACATAGACCCAGTCTATTCTGCAATCCTATTTCAAATATTGTTTTCAAAAAGAAAAAGAAAGGGGGATCCTGTTGTCCACTTGTATCGTCATGGTGACTGAACTGCCATGTTTTTATCGCAATAATGGAGTATTACAAGTACATGTATAATGATTATATGAGAACAATATTATATGCTTTCGGGCATTTCAAAGGTATGTACATGTCCAATGAAACCATCTTTTCATTTATGTTGATCGTGCGTACAGAATCTTACGCCCCCTGCACAAATTCTGATTGCTATAATCAATACCTACATTATTTTTTCTAGTATCTATAATAAATACATAAACAACTTTTGCTTTAAAAGTAATGGAATTGATCGACTGACACTTTACGGTTGCATCGATTATTCATACCGAGAAATGAAAAAATATATCTGAGCGAGTTCCTTCCTTCCTACATGCACTTATAAAGTCCGCTGCTCTGCGTCTTATTCGTCATAGCATTTTAGCTGCTGGATTTCAGTGTTAGTCTACGTCTCGTCAACTCTAAAAGTTTATTACACAAATCTTAAAACTATTCTGTTTATACAACTATGCGAAATTTACAGATTCTTCTGTGGATTGTCACTGACGTGGCATGCAATGTTGAACATCGGCAGTTTTCGTTTTACACGAAAACTTCAACTTTGCAAAATAGATGTTCTGGAACATCGTCGATAGTCAGGACCGAAACTGTGAACATTCTTGAGTGTGCATCAAATTGTTTCCACGAAATTCACTGCAGACGCTTTTCGTACTGTTCTGCTGATTTTTCTTGCAAATTATTCCGAGACGGTACAGACTGTGTTACAGGTGGCAAAAATACAACTTGTTCTTGTTATAGGAAGGTAAGTATATGAACAAATGTATATATTAATTGTTATACAAGGATTCATACAGTTATGCGTATTTTTTCTTACAAAATGTTGTTTATATTTTTATTACAGTTGTTATAGAAATATTCGTATTACCGAAAAGATTCCGAAAATATTGCAAAAGATAACTATATTATCTGCCTAGTAGGATCGTTTTTGTCAAATATTAATCATCCAAAATGTTCAATTTTATAAAATAATTATTTTATTATGGCATAGACGCCGCCTCAGACATTTTATTGTCCAACCAACGTTGATGTATCTAGTGGGATACCCACAGTTCCGTGCGCCGCGCGCCAAGAACTAGTCGCAAACAAAAACTATATAAAACGAAAACATGTCCAAGTCACGCTCCATCCTTTCTTTGACTATATAAAACGAAAACATGTCCAAGTCACGCTCCATCCTTTCTTTGACTATATAAAACGAAAACATGTCCAAGTCACGCTCCATCCTTTCTTTGACTAAAGGTTTAGAATACGCCTTTTCAGCTAAAACCATGTACCATTTTCTTACCATTTTGTATTGTGGTGGAAACGGTCTTGTAAAAACGTACAATGATCCCATAAAACTGTCAAGTAACTTTTGTTGGTCGATAATTAAAGAGAAATGGACATGATATATTACAATAATTATGATCTGATTGATAATCCGTTTCAGACGAGTTATTTGCCCTTGGATTTTATTATTCCCCCGTAGAATACGAGCGTCACAATATTAATATACACACATACTATAGGTTTAATACTTAGACCGGCTCAGTTTAAACTGGGCCTTGGGTGGAGGTGGGATCCGCGATCCGAACTACTGGTTTAAATCGAAGCTGTCATTGTACATTACGATCTATGACTTGTACATAATTGAGTCGGCCCACCAATTTTTTGATTTTTACATGTAAATTGTTATTAGAACTGACATGGTTATTTCGTTTTCAAAACAATTTCCAAAGTTATTCGAAAAAATATCATTAATTATATAATATTAAATTCATGATTTTCAATTATCGCGGCTCATACGTAATTATTTTTCGGTATAATTAAAGGGACCATCCCGATTTTAACAGAGACTTAAAAATTAAAGTCCGTGTACATTGGAAATTTAAGCTCAAAATATTGAGTGGTTTTGACTTGAACAGCTTATGCTGGATACGTAACTCTTTTAAGATATCGTGTCAGTTTTTTCGTAGGGTGACCTAATAATCTATTGCCGTTCCTTTAGATGTCCAAACAGCGCATGGCCCATGTGCTGTACTTAATAACGAAAGGTAAATTTCACCTGCAGGTAATTATATGATATAAAATAAAAGTCTGGGTTTATCCAGACACTGTATATAATATAGCTTGGGACACTGGTCTCTGTTTCCTGATAAAGACTGGCGGGTTTACGGTGTTTGAAAACGATCACGTATATTAAGTTATTTCCTCGGCTGTAGGGATTTTAAAACAAAATTAAGCAGTTTCATTCTCCTACAGTCGAGTGTACACATTGACGTGTGCCTAAAAGAACCCTTGATATAGCTGGAACTTAAAACAAGAGTTGCCCGTAGCACTGTTTTCCGGGCATAATTTTCCTCATAGAACACGACGGCGAGTGCCCGTCTTCATAGCCCACTCGGTGCAGGAAAGTAGGACGTTAAACATTGTAAACACCATTTCATTTCATTTGCAATCATAGATATGTAACCCGACCGTGGGTGACACTCCCACTACCACCCACTTTGAGGGATACGATTAGCATCAACTACGGTTTTGACAAATTAGTCCCCATTGTCAAGTAGCATTGCTACGATAATAAACAAAGTCTCGATTATCCACTTTAACGTTTAATTATTAAATGGTGGGATGATTCTAATACACTACATATCATGGCCATCCTAAGGCCAAGAGAGTTGATTATGGCTTTGTTATCACAATTGAAGCAAGACATAAAAAACACAAATGGGCTGCAAAAGGCAGGTTTAGCTCTTGCATGTTTTAATTCATGACTGTAAATTTATTTATCCAGAACTTTGGTCGCAAGGCGTCTATGGTGACATGTCCATTGGGGTACCATGGTGAAAGCTGTCAACATATAATCAAAGGTAAATTGGATTTCATTATGTGGAGTTGTTCCGGATTTCACAGGATATCCACAAAGGTTGGCGTAGGCAGATCAAAGCCATTTTTTTATTAAACAGCATAGGTTACAAGAACTTAATTAATAGCGTACTGTTACGCTCGACGACTGTCCTTTCTTTTGTCTACCAACGTCGCTACCTTAATACTACACGATGATAGATATATAATTATTATAGAGACACAACTGGTTCTGTTAAAAGGGATAATACCACTCTTGCTGGCTTGACAAGTCCAGAAAAATAGCCTTATTCTAACTACTAGATGGTTAAGTGTCCTACCTGTTGTGTAAATTATCCATTACATCCTATTTTACTTGTCCAGAGGGCTCGAAAATATGTTTAAATCCAAGCTGCATTTGAAAGTGTTCACGTAAAGCTTTCCAAACCATGTTGTTACCATGTAGTTGAATTTTTCCAATTTTTTAAATCTGGTGTGTTAATATGAAATTTGTATCATCAATTAATTAGAATATTGTAAAATAGTACAATTTGTTGACCAGAATAATGATCGGGGCATATTATTCAGTTACAACAAGAGTGGTATTGGTGCTTTAAGTTTTGAAAGTTGCCAACAGTTATACGAAAGCTGCCAGTTCCTATTTCTATGAATAATCAATATCAATCTGACTCAAATATAAATTTATGTTTCATTTCGTTGTTTTATACTTCTGACGGCTCCCACTATATGAAAAACAAAATGAAATAGGATCTGTGATTTAATCAGGTTGGTTAATAATCATCGTGTTAATTTCTTTAATATAATTACCATCCTAATATTGGCGGAAAGTACCACATGTGTTTTGCAGCTTATAGTATCTTTATGGTTAATTGATAGGTTAGAATAAAATTGGGATCCATTTTCAGTTATTGCTAGCTTGTTTAGTCACATATAGCCAAAATGAAACAATTTGAAGATTGGCCACGGAATACAAAATCCGGGTCTATTTGGCAGAGCACGGGGCCAAATGATGCACTTGTAGCTGGTGTTTTTCTTTTTAATACAAAGGTTTGCAAAACTTGAGATGTATGTATCAAATTAGGATGTTCAGGTTTGTACACGTTGCCTTGATTAAAGCATGGACTTAAAAGTCATACATTTCAAATATTAATTTATACACAGTTAAAGAATAATCCTATAATTCATAATGCATTTTGTCCGTTGCGAAATTGGCAAATGTATGATTTTCAAATTAAAACATCAACGTTGAGGTTTACCAATGCCGTGAAGCGGTGCTATATAACATCATGACGTATGGATTGTCTCAGTAAGCCAGGCATAATTTTAACGTGCTAGAACGATTCCCAGGATTTTATAATAGTGATTTGACAACCCACCGAGCAATAAATATACAAACAAATATGTTTTGACCATATAACAAAATATGCAACTATCTCTTTAATAGTGTGTAGCTCTCTGATTTTTTTCTTCTCTCAGATTGTACAGAAGGGTTTGACAGAGGACTAAATACCAGTGACGTAAAGAAAGCCCTAGTTTACATTCAACCAACAACCTCGTTGAAACCGTTTGAAGTTATCTGTGATTTGAAAAATGTAGGTGGTACTATCATCTTGCAACGAAATAATAACTGCTCTAACGAAAACTTCAACCGATCTCTTATTGAATATGAAAAGGGTTTTGGAGAAGTCACCAAAAACCGATGGATCGGTTTTAATAAAGTGTTAGCGATGATTGAGAATAGGCCTCAATTTAATTTCACCTTACAAATCACTCTTAAAGATGAAGATGGAAACGTGTGCGACAATTTCTATAGGGGACTGAAACTTGAGAACGCCTCGAATGGTTACCGTATTTCGTTCGACAGTAATGACACCACGTCCTGTGGCGATTCTTTTGTAGATGGACGCCCATTCTCTACTCATGATGCTGATTATACCGATTATCAATGTGCTGCAAGATTCGGGGGTGGGTGGTGGTTTGCCAATCAACCTAATTGTACGAAAGGTTTCCTTACCGGTAGTATGCAAGGAGCCACGACAGACAATTTCTGGTATGGCAGTTTCGATAACAGAGTCCTGAAAAGGGCAACGATGTGGTTATTTGGTAAAATTATATAAGTATGTGTTTGATGGTGTACTGGAGTCTGTTAGATGGTGTTTTATTTGTTGATGGTATATTTGCAAAGTTCTCTTTAACTAAATGATTTTATAAACTTGGCAGCTGTATAAAAAAACTATTTTAGTGGATGAGTTTGTCCTGTTGAGTATTTCCCGTTCTTTTCACTATGTTGCCATTGCTGGTGATTTAGAGGTCATCTGATCTGGATAAACTTGTTACCCAATAATAATAATACTGTAAGGATCACGAATGTCATCTGAAGATTTCTTTGCAATGTGATTTACATATAATATATACATAACCTTTGTTAAGATATAATATATATATATAGAAAAAAAGTGTTAAATAAAATGCCGAAAGAAATTACTCTACATGTTTGTTTAATTCTCTACATGTTTCGCATGAGCTTGTCAAGACATATCATATTTTTAACCTTTATTTTTTTCTATATTAACACCACTACGGGTTCAATTTCATACATGTATTGGATAAATATGAAAAGTTAAATATTACTACTCTCTGGTATTAAATACATAAAAAATAAAAGTTTTTGAAATAATACATTATTGCTATTCAGATAATCCACATTTTGGTATTATCGACAAATAATGTAGTTCTTTTTAAAATAAAACTGTTATTTCTTTGTGTATTTATTATACAGAAATACACCAATTGCTGTATAGTGACAGCCAACAATTGTTGTTTTTCAAACATAATTATATGTAAAACTCACTGATAAAAATATTATAAAACATGGAATCTCTAGAGAAATAGATGTCAAACTGTCATTCCAATTTTTAGAAGTTACAAGATGACCTTCAATATATGTGAATATAGCTGTTAATGATACAGATTTAGACTGTGGAATAACGTAAATAGATGATAAAGCAAAATGGCTTACAAAATGTATAATGTTTATTTACATTTTGTTATTTATTTATATACCCTCCTACTGCCAGGTTGTAATGTAAATACTAACTATATACATATAAAAAACTATAACCATGGTGTAAATTGTAAAATATTGCAAAATTATATAACATTGTCTGTGGTTGGTATTAAAAAACAACAATCAAAATAAACACCAACTAATACAAATTATATCGAGGTTTTAATGTAAGGCAATATATTCTCTTAAGCCATTGTAATGATTATTCACATGCACACTTTTCTTAGAAACCAAAATCGGGGAGATCAAGAGAAGGCATTCCTCCCCCAAAATCGAGTCCGTCACCGAAATCTAGATTATCCCCTAAGCCACCACCAAGGTCCCCAAAATCGAGTCCGTCACCGAAATCTAGGTTATCCCCTAATGCACCACCACGGTCCCCAAAGTCCCAACCATCATATAGTCCTTGGTCTGGTGTATCACCAAAGAAAAGTCCATCACCAACATCGCTCAAATCAGGAAATTCAGCGTCTCCTAGCTCACGAGCACCGTCGAAACCACCATCTAAGTTCAAACCGTCTGACAGTCCGTCAAAAGCATCATCAATAGCACCAATCTCTGCAGCTTCACCTAAACTGGGAAGTTCCAAGTCACCTAATTCTGGGACATCGTCTAAAGTCGGAATTTCATCAATAGAAAGTCCATCAAAGGCATCATCAATACCGTCTAGTTCGGGAGTCTCGCCTAAACTTAGAAGATCTAAGTCACCTATTTCTGGCGCATCTCCCAAAGTCGGAATTCCATCAAAAGAAAGTTCGCCCAAAGCATCACCAATACCGTCAAGCTCGGGAGCATCGCCTAAACTCGGAAATTCCACGTCATCTAGTTCTGGCGCATTTCCTAAAGTCGGAATTTCATCAAAAGAAAGTTCGTCAAAAGCATCACCAATACCGTCAAGTTCGGGAGCATCGCCTAAACTCGGAATTTCCGCGCCATCTAATTCGGGAGCATCGCCCAAAGTTGGAATATCCAATTCATCAAATTCGGGAGCATCCCCTAAACTCGGAAGCTCGGCATCTCCAAACTCCGGAGTCTGGTCTAAGGTGTTGAGGGTGTCGTCATCTAATTCGGGGACGTCGGGTTGTTCTAATTCATCGCTTGTGTCGTCGTCGATATTTTCATGATCATCATGATCATGATCATCATCATCATCATCATCATCATCATCATCATCATCATCATCATCATCATCATCATCATCATCATCTGTATCATCATCAACTGCATCATTATCATCATCAACTGCATCACTTATTTCATCTTGAATAGTTTCAAGCATATCATTATCGTCAACTTCAAAGCTACCCATAAAATCAGCCAGAGCACTACGGATATCTTTAAGCAGCTCTTCGGGAGAAGCATCATGTACATTATCTACTACATCATCAATCTGAAATGTTACAATTAAGCTAATAACTTATCGTCTTGAAGGAAACATGCCACTCTTCTTAAAGGATTGATATGTTTACAAAAAGGTGAATTCTTTGGGGGCGGGGGGGGGGGGGGGCTCAGTTCCATCTCTTAAGAACTAGAACATTATATTATTATAATCAGTAAAGACTATGCTAACTGTTCAAACTGGTCCATCTTGCAATATTAAGAAAGGGAAATGCAATGGAATCGGGTTTAAAGTTTGACCTTTTTGTCGCAACTGTGCTAATGAAAACGGGCATACATCATGCAGTGTGCTATTATGGTAGTGTTCCCTTAACTGCGGCGTTTCTGTTTAGTGTGTCAACGTGAACACGGGGCCTCTGGTCTTCGTCCCACCAGAACAAATGGATGATGTTCTTTGGCATAATTGCAAGCCAGCGTAGAAACGCCCAAAGACCCTCCTCGACCAAAGTCGGAATCAAACAAATCAGGGATTTACTTATTAAAACATTCGCTATCGAATCAGTAATGTTTCCGTCTGACGAGACGTCATTAAGAAACAATGCGCTACAAACAATGTCAGAATCGAACAAATCAGGGATTTACTTATTAATACAGTCGCTGTCGAATCAGTAATGTTTCCGTCTGACGAGACGACATTAAGAAACAATGCGCTAAAAACAATTTCTTAAATGACACTAAAAGACCACGAAGGGATGATTTAGGTCTTTAGTCTTGATTTAGAGTTATCTGTACATTGTATATATCACTGAGATTTATTCAACTTACCCTATCATGGACATCACCAGCAGATGCCAATCCAGCTAACAATAAACTGTTATCACGTGATGCAGCGTTAAGGGAGTTTTGGACGTTAGCATCAGATTTGTAACCTGCAGTCAATGCATTTACCGGGGATATGGCATTTGGTTCCTAGAAAAGTAAAAAGAAAGCATCTCAAAAAATTTAAAATTAGGGCGTGGGGTGTTCAACATTTTTTAAAATGAGAAGAAAGCGAGGCTACCACTTAACGAAACCAGAACTAAAATGTCGCTATACAAAACGTGCATGGTGGCTTCTCGGAAGCCAGTCTTCTTGGAAATTCTTATCACATCAAAAGGTGGCTCCTCTCAAGCTAGTCTTCTTGGAAATTCTTATCATATCAAAACATTTTCAACATAAATAACTCATTAGTGTATTCATGTTTTCAAAAGACAAGTCTTTGTACTATAGGGACGGAACAGTAATGTCAAAAAATTCATATGTCATTTTATACCCCCAGGGCTTTTGTCTATCTCATAAGAGATAATTATAGTGGTCACATCAGGTCATCTTTTCGTAGCTTGGATGTAAAGTCGTTTTATGTACACAAATTCCATAAAATAATAAATATGTTTACAAAGACGAATTTCAGAACACGTGGGAGCGTGTGCAAGAAAACGTGATTATTAAAGACGTAATAATGTCTGTCAAGACAGATTATTCGTTTAATGAAATATGTCAAGACAGATTACTCGTTTAATGAAATATGTCACCTAGGTACATGCAATGTACCAGATTTAGCATTAGTCAATATGGTAATTAGCATAAGCAGGTTAATTAAATGACTACAGAATATTCATTATCCATCGTTTCTTACACGGTGAATTCTCTACTTCGAAATGTTCACCTTATATGTATGTAGTATCTGGTCTTGTCGATACATTTATATTTTTTATTTACATAAAGATCTAAAGTTTTGCTATTTTCACAATGTTGAAACGCGCCTGTTCAAAGATTCCAATGAAATTACAGAGTTATGTTTAAACCCTTTGCGATGATTAAGCACAAAAAGTATGAATACGTGACGTGACCCACGTACAGTTCAACGAAACTTAACGCTTTCAACATACCTCCTGAGTACTAAAGTCAGATAACTGAAGCAAAAGTACTCATTGGAAATGAAATGAAACAGGGTTTAAGGTCCAACTGTTCTGTTCCGACTATGTTAATGAAGACAGACATACGCCATGCAATGTGCTATGGGGGACTTAGTCCAGAACTGACCTAATTTGTGTCGAGTGGACAATAAACAGTCGAACGACTATGCGTTGTCCCTTGATAGGCCTTCCATCCTACACCATTGGCAAGGGAGAACCACACCGGATCCCGATAAACTTTCTCGGCCAATATCGGGATAGCCTTACTCACTGGGCCACCGTGGCTCCGAGAATTTACTAAATAGAGTAGTGTGCCCATAATGTCAAATACTCAAAATTTACAGAGCGCATAAACACAGTAATTCTAAAGTTTCTGATGCGCTGCTGGTTCTAGAGATTTCGAGACAGAAATGTTTTGTGCTGGGATTTGAAGGTTTTCTTGGATTTTGAAAGTCTCAATACATGTGTATAACTAGAGCAGACCAAACTAACATACATTGATTGGTGGACCTTTCGACGCATATGTTAAATAGGTATTAACAGGTGCTACTATTCTGGTAACAGGGCTATTTCCATGAGATTTGGTATTGCGGGTTTAAACTTTCAAACTCAAGTTAACACCTTGGTAAGCGAAAAACGTGTGTTATAACAAAGGCGTGGATTTAAATATGACAAGATTAAGAAGCGTTAAGTAGGACATTATAATATTGATGTACTAGAAGACCAAGTTTAATAGTCCTCGTTAGATGACCATTTGTCATCTTTCAACACGATATTCGCTAAAGATAGATTCAACCACCGTGATTGTAGACTACGCCGTAGAAAACCAAGTCAATTAAATCGCGACCATAGTATGCGTATAGTCTAAAAAAGAATAAGGTTTTTATTGCTATAGTAAGGTTGTGTACTGCGCTTTATAATAATGAGTAAAGTAAACCTCGAATACAATTATACGTATAGTCTGAACAAGAATACTAATTTTTGTTTTATTCTAGTAAGATTATTTACTACAGCTCAACTAAATCTTGACTATAATGTCGCATAGACTGAAAATAAATAAGAACATTTTTTTTAACAAAACCAAGTTATTCAAATCACGAATACTGCCCTGAAAGTATCAAGATTTTTATTCTAGCAATTTTACGTGACTTGATAGAAGGAGTATTCAATTTAGTTTGTATTTGTCGTTAGTCGATGTCCATTTACCATGAGTATTGAAGCTTAAGTAAATGTTTTGATTACCCACTGGCAACTTCTTTTCTCGTCGTTTCATCGCAGAGTCTACTTGACGTTTAAGTATCTCTAAGTGTAATGACTTACATCCCACTTATACCTCGTTGCCAGTGGCAACCTTTGATAAAAGTGGCCTGTTTATTTCCAATACAGGCTTAAAAGTATCCGTGTATCAGAAATGAACAGTACACTTTTTAAAAAGAGTACTGTTCATTCCCGACAAACGAACACTTCTACACCGTTTAAGATACCATTCAAGCAATAAGTAGCGGACGTTTAGTCCGGCCCAGATCGCAATGATAACTATAGCTCTATTCAAAGCAGCCTGAGAATCACACCAAACAAGTAGTCAAAATCACTGTAACAACACAAACCGGGTGGAACAAACTGGCAGTTCAAAAATATATACAATATTATTAAATTAAAATAAAAACATATTACAAAAATCAATTATTATACATATCAATTGGCATCTATTCCACAATTTGGTTTGATTTATATTAATATGCAAAACATATAAATTAGAATACTAAATAATTATATCAATTGTGAGGATAGAAGGCGCAGTTCTCTTGCTGGACCCTTCACAGGCATTCAAAATAAGAAGGATGAAAAAGAAACGCCTAGAAAGACATACACTTTATTACAAATAATTCGCTGATGCATACTTTCACCAGGAATGACCCACGTTTCGCATTTCCTTTACACTACATTTAATAATAATATTATTAATATCGCAGTCCTCTTCGCCATAGACAAGTTGTTTTGACGAGTGGTCTAAACAAACACGTGATAGTTTTACTCCCAGCGGTATACCAATACGCACGTGTAAATACTATTCAGGTCACCTCTCCACTGCGCAATCATTCTACCATGAAATGTAACGTGAGGCTCAAAAAGGGATAAATGAAAGAGCATTTGACACGTTTCGGTTGAAACGACTCGATAATAAATACTATTTTCACATTTTCCTTCACAATACTCGATATAAATGTGATGTAAGTCAGTTATTAGCACCTTTCCTCGGTGTATCGGTGAATATCAGGACAGTTTTGGTCGGGGACCGCCTCGGCTTCGCCTCGGCTGAACCCCCGACCAGAACTGTCCTGATATTCACCGATACACCTCGGAAAGGGTGCTAATAACTACTACATACTAGACGCGGCAAATCGCTGCCGCACGCGGGAGCGGTGAAAAAAAACGCCAACACGTGGTATCCTATGAGACCTGACATACTAGAGAAGCTGTCGTCGTGTGCAGGAGCGGTTGCCGCTGTCTGATTTGTTTCTGTCGCGCCTGTTGGCGGGAAAATGAGAACCACAATCGCGCGCGGGAGCGGTTTTCAAAGACAACACATGTTAGGCTATGGCTACTATCCCGCTCGCCGCGGCGGGATTTTTTTGCAGTGCAATCACCAGTTGCCACATCCACCCTAATGCTGATGACCGAAAAACACTGAGAAAACGCACTGGAGGGCGGTTTGCCGCTCATAGTATGTCAGGTTCAAACTAGCTTACGTTCTTACAACCGCTAGCCATTAGATTAATGCAAACAAATCGCTCCTTAAGCGTCGCTCAAGCACACAAACTTCCGTCGTTCAAGTGGGATGGCTCTGCATGGGGCCTCAGTGAATCCAGTATTTTTCTAGTATAAGATTGATTTTCTCTACATACTTTCGAGTGAATTCTCCTTTAAATCGCGGTTATTGTGCTAAGCAGTTAGAGAGAATATGATGTTTTATTCTAGTAGGAATAGAATCGCGAACTATAACCTTAAAAAAGCAATTGCAATTAAAAGGAATTAAAGTAGGAATAGAATCGTGAAATCTAAACTTGAAGAGCAATTGCCATTAAATGAAAAAAAATCTCGAGTATATACACATAGCTTATAGTGATGGGTATATTTATTCCATCGAATGAAAACTTTCATATCGATTTTTGAATTTTGTCATTCCGTTTTTATTTTTTTTACATTTCTCTATAATAGGTCTGTTTTTATAACTCACATTGTTAAATGGCACACAGATCAGTGGTGGATCCAGGTGGGGGCCCTAGGGGCCCGGGGCCCCCTAACTAACAGTATAAAAAATTTCCTACTATTCTGTTTCTATGAAAGATCTACAACTTGGCGTCACGTTTTAAAACAAAAAACCTTTCGCTTAGCCGAGAGGCCGGTGGATTTTGAATTTATGGCAGGATAAACCTTGTCTACGACTATTTGCGTCATTACTCTGTATACTGTATATAGGTGTATACCTTATACGGTGAGGTCATATAATGTGCAGTGGCACCACTGGGTGCCCAGCCAGTAGGCCTATGACGAGGTCAGCTTGTCTCGACAGACTGTGCTGTTTGTAGGAGGCTCGTCGTCGAACACTCATCCATCGGGCGAAGACCTGTAGTACAAATTGTGCATGTGTAGTTTCGGATATATACTCTGGACTTATCGGTCTACCTTTGGACAGGAAACCAGTGTTGCCGAAAAGGAAGAGAGTGTTCTGCCCTTAATGTGCTTTTATCTCGATGATAAAGATTAATAATTAACTAAAAAATGTAAAGAACATGTTGTACTTTTAGTAGTATACTATGTCTGTCTATATTTCGCATGTTCTTCGTAAAAATTGGTGTAGACCTACCTACTTTGCAGTTTATTGCCATATGTTTCAAAATGTCATTCATTATAATGCAGTTTAGTGAGGTCGTAGCTGAGGAAATTGAATGTTATAATTCGGGTCCGGATATGCGCCACAAATCGCCACTGACACCCCGATTTTTCAAAATTTTCTCGGGGCAGCACCCCCGGCCCCTCCTCAACCCCGGGGGGAAAGAACGGGATTTCCTGGGTCCACCACTGACACAGATTAATAATAATAATAATAATAATATCTTTATTAGGGTAAGAAATTAGGCCAGGCCTTTTTACAATTCTGCCCTTGAAATATAACAAAACAATATAAGAATAACAAGAACAACAATGAGATCAAATAAAGAGATACAAAATTAAATTACAATATTAAAATATAAAATTGCAGTAAGGTTAACTACCTTCTCTATTATGAATTAAAATTATGTACATAAGGTTTACTGAGGTTGGAATTTATGTGTAAAAGGATATTCGCTTTAAAGTTTGATAATACAGGTGTGTTTTTTATTGAGGTAGGTAGATTATTCCAGAGACAAGGTCCAATGTATGTTAAGCTATTTTTATATATTGATTTATTAGGTTTAGTAATATTAAATCGAAGATTAATATTAGTATAAGGTGTATTTTTAAAAACGAGAATATTAGTTAAGTAGTTTGGGAATTTTTTATGAACTAATTTGAACAGAAAGATGTATTTATTGAAGGTGAACCGATTTTGAATGGTTAAAATATTTAATGATGTAGCCAAGGTTTCATAAGTAGATAAGGTTGAATTTTTCGGTAGCGGTTTATCACTAATTAATTTAAAAGCCAATTTTTGCACCCGCTGTAAGTAATTCAAAGATGTTTTACTACAGGTATCCCATATGGTGGAGCAATAATCTAGATGTGACTGAAAATGGATAAAATAGAATAATTTTAACAAGTTTGACGGAAGAAGTGATTTTATCTTTTTTAGTTGATACAGTTTTTTATTTAGCGTTTTACATATGTATTCAGTATGTTTATTCCAAGACAATTTACTATCAATGATTACTCCTAAGAGTTTAAATTCAGAAACATTTTCAATTTGATTATTATTAATTTGAATGTCAAGTTTATTTAATGGATTTTTAAGTTGATAATTTGTAGCTATTAACATTGATTTAGTTTTTGGTTCATTGATAATCATAGCATTATTTTGACACCATTGTTTTATTTTATTGCTTTCTAATTGGAGTTTATTATTAAGAGATGTTATATCCGGAGAAGAGGTATAAACGGTGGTGTCATCTGCAAACAGATCGCAATTTACAAGAGAAAACGGTAGATCATTTATAAAGAGATTAAAAAGTAAAGGTCCAAGGATTGACCATAACAAAATGATATGCGCTTAAACCTGGTGTCTATTATATACACTTACTACAATTTAATTCAGACCAGGCCTAAAACGACCTATCCAATTATCGAAAATACTCTTAATCTAGAGTTGACCGTTCTGAAATTCTGTTGATCTAGTCTGAATTTGGTTGTCAGTAAATATTTATTGGTTATATCAACAAGACGGGTGTTAAATAGTCACATATTCACATTTCACCTATAGCACAATTTCCAATCACAGGGTCACAATTTATGTTTTGTTTAATATTCACAATTTTCAACCTGCATGTTACAGTAGAATAACTTAATCTGTTAATCTTAACAAGTCATCAAGTGGAGTTTGTAGATCATCAAAGATGCCGTTTCATCTTTAGCGTCATCACACGACAGAATTTAAATTACATCTACGTTACAATTTAAGATCTGGCCGGCTAACATTGTGAAAAGATGACGATGCATTTTAAAGGAGCTAAATCGCTAACATTTGGGACCTAGAAATTCACAAAAGTGGGTCGCAGGGCATATAATACTGTAATATGAATGTATATAAACTGTTTTTCATTTAATGGTTTCCGTTTTTACTCCAATTTTAAACCAGTTATGTTCGGCGAAATAAGCCAGCAATCTCAATTGAGTGCAAATTTCTAGCGTCTGGTTATTCCAGTCTACATACGGCCGTTAGGTTTGATGCAATGTGTCTAGCCTCGTCCCTCGAGTCTCTCATCACAACTGGGATTGAAGCGCATTATGGTACACGACTTGTCTTAAATATCGGATATCAGAAGCTCATCATTTCCAAGTAAGTTTATATCATCAGTGTTGATTTAAATTGACCAATAATTCGTGTTTTCGATGTTGAAGATTTTTTTTAGTTCAGTCAGCTTGTTAATTGAACTGTCAATAAACATTAGCATATCGTATATTGTGTAGTCCCTGTGACGTTAGCGCCAATCAACCGGATTAGGGTTGAGAGAGAGAGAGAGAGAGAGAGAGAGAGAGAGGGGGGGGGGGGGTAACGTCAAATAGACAAAACTAGGTCAATTCAGGAATAACGGTCTTTAGTAGTGGTAGTATCCCGGGGGACCGGGAGAAACCCGCGAAGTTTGACAGGCGACCCTAGTCGAAACCACGCCACATGGCTCAATGACAGAACTTCTGGTCTAACCCACACACGTTAATCCATTTAGCCACCCAACCCACTTTTAATCGAAGATGCAAGTGTTTTAATGCGTCTGAAACATATTCGGATATGTATGGAATAGTTTTGATCATATTGATGCGAAAGTGCTGTTAAGTATTATAGTAAACACTAACTTTAAGTATATACAATTGTATTCAATAATTTCCCGGTCAAATAGTCCACGCCCATTTCTCAATAATACAATTACTGTACGTAAAGATTCAACCACGCCATTTCTGTCTGATTGTCATGAAAGGGGGGGGGATATTGGTACGGCAAATGGGGGATCTTTAAATAGTGAAATTGCGATAATTGTAAAAATTCGTGATAAATCTGCATTTGGAAGAGAAATCATGGAACTTTTTAATATCTTTACTAACCTGTTCTTTATTAGAGAGTCGACCGGACGCACCCAATCCTATCAATATTCCAGATATAACTGCCACACCCACTATGCCACCTATTATAATATACTTCATACATGATCCAATATTTTTTAACGGTTTAAAAACCGAACCCGCCTGAAAACAAAGGCACAGCATCAGCATCAACATTTGAACTTCTGAATTCCAAAATGATCTTAAATAGTACAAATTATCTACATGTATATTATGCCGGTCATTAGGATATGAAATGTATATCAACTTCAATGCCAACAGACGCAATCATTGCGTATTGATACAAAAAGGCATATGTCTTTTAAGAAGACCTTTGAATATGCCTGACACTGGGCAAGGCATCGAAATTTGAGAGCTTTTACACGTCTGAAAAAAATCTGAACATATGAACTAGTCGGTGTAATCCTCTCAATCTGTGGTAATGGTAGTCATATAATTTAATGCCAACAATATTGCTGATAATTTTTTTGTCTCTAACTATCAATTTAAAAAGTAAGTGTACTATCAGAGTATGACAAACAGTGCACTTCTATAGCCATGGCGACCTGGGATCAGAGGGATGTGAATCCGTTATATTGTGTATTTATTTATCTGCTAGAAAAGACTAAAATTTGGACAAGATATTGCTAAAATCGGCTGAAAAGGCTTTCTCTTGTATATTGAAATCGGCTGTATATATTGAGAAACTATTAGACTCGGATGTAAGCACTTATGGGTGATGAATCTTGAGAATTTAATAAAATCAGTTGACTCGCACTTGCTCGCTTTTCTGCATGGGTTTCTCATGTAAATTGCTCATATATATTAGCGTTTCCAATAGTAAATACATACTCAAATCGAATATAATCTTCAGAGATACCTGAGAGTAAATTATACGATCGAATCACTGCTAAGCTGTTACCGTTGACTAATGAAGCTAGGCCTTTTAGTAATGACAATTTTTGTCATTAAATCATTCTTCTTCTTCTTTTTGGTGTTTAACGTCTGCTTCCACTTAAGTGATATCACAGACAAGACATAGGAGAGCCGACGCTGCTTCCTGATTTTTAGAATATGATTTTGCAATCTTTCCATTTTGGCCTTAGGCCATGGATTAGGTTTTAGTGGGAAGTTCTTCCCTTTATTTAATAAAAACACATCGTTGGTAGATGATCTCTTCTTCTGGATTGGTAGATGTCTTCTTTGTGGGATTTGTGTTTAGGTACCAGGCCTGTCTTCTCGTGGCCTCCCCTTCCTCCACTATCCCACTGGTATTTGTTTTGGCAGAATAGTGTTTAGATGCCGAGCCCGTCTGATCATGACTCCTTCTTACTCCACTATCCCGCCAGTTTAGTAGATGTTAGTAGTAAATTAAACAAATATAGAATTAAATAAATAAAGAGAGTATAATAAAGTTGTAGTCAAATAAAGTAAAGTAAAGATAAAGTAAAATGAATCCATTAAAATAAAGTTGTAGAGTGGTTGGGCTTCCTTCGAGAGGACGTTTTTACTTCCCCACCCTACGTCGTATAAAAAAATAGAATAAGTTAAGATAAAAAAAGTAGAAAAAATAAAAAATAAATTGAGGTAATAAATAAAAATAAAATAAATTTAAGTAAAAGTAAAGTAAAGATAAAGTAAAATGAATAAATTAAAATAAATGTATAGGATGGTTGGGCTTCCTTCGTGAGGACGTTTTTACTCAACCATACTACGTTGTATGGAGAATTTATCCAGCCGTGACCCTTTCTTATTTCACTTATTTACATAGTCCAACTGTGTCCATTAGGGTGTGGATTTCTTCGAAGATTTGTAGCTTCAGATCTGGTCTAGGGAAGAGTAGGTTCTTAGTGTTGAATGGTATGTTATTGGTCTCCATCATTCTCACTAAGTCCCGTCTCTCTTCCTTGTAAACCTCGCAGTCTACCAGGACATGGTTGGTGGTACACTCTTCTCCGCACTCACAGACGATGACTTGGTGTTTGTAGTCTCGCAGCCGCTCTTTCACCCTTAGTTTCGATATGAGTCTGCATATATCTCGTCTAGGGTGATTGGTCGCTGTCTTGGTGTAGATCTCGTCATCCAGTCGGAATCTGTATGTGTCAAGTTCAACGAGATTTAATTCCCAGATTGAATTGACCTGTCTTTTGACCATACTGTAGATTTCCGTGGTGCTGTAGTCTATGAGGCGGGGTATAGCTGTGTCCTTGAGACCCTCGTTGGCGAGTCGATCTGCTTCCTCGTTTCCTTTAATGTTGACATGTGATGGAATCCACACGAGCTCTAATTTGCTTCCCTTCTCTAGGACCCTCTGATATAGCTGCCTGATTTCCAAAATGACTTCTGGTCTTGATTCCGAGTTGTCATTTTGGATTGAAATCAGACTGCTCAGAGAATCGCTTGGAATGACGAACTTGCCGGTCTTTTGATGTGAGATCCATGAAATAGCGTCACGAATGGCAACAAGCTCTGCAGTGTACACCGAACAGTTATTGGGCAGTTTCCTGCTTATTCCCTGTTCCCCGTTTGGCAGGTATATTCCAAACGAGCTGGTGCCCATTTCAGGATTGCGTGAGCCATCCGTGTACACATGGTCCCAGTCATCAAACGGCCAGTTGTCTTCCAAATGTTCTAGAGAGAAAGCACGTGCAGCACTGGGGTTATTTTTCTTGTCGGTTTTCTGTAGTAGATCTAGATTGACCAGTGGTATAGAGAGCGTCCAGGGGGCGACAACTGGAGGGTCGTGTTTAGTTATCACGAGCTCCCCCAGTCGTAGTTCCTTGATCGTTTCTCTGATACCCTGGCTGAAGGTTTTCTTTTTGGGATCTCTTACATATTTTGTCTTTTGTAGACTGACAGATGTTGGGGATCTTTCACCTAGTTGTGATATCTTGACCCAATACCTTGTCGCCAGTTCTTTTCTTCTTAGGGATAGGGGCAACTCCCCGACTTCTTGTAGTAGTGCCTCTCGCCTAGTCCCGAGCCCTACGCCAGTCGCAATACACAGAGCTTTGTATTGGATGGTGTCAAGCTTGCTTAAGAGTGTTGGCGCACAGTTCATGAAGACCAAAGAGCCGTAGTCTAATACAGAACGTATTAGAGCACGATATACCATCATTAGTGTAACTCTATTGGCGCCCCACGTACTGCCCGTTAATTTTCTCATTAAGTTTAGGATTTTGGAGCATCTATCTACAGTCCAGTCGATGTGCGGTTTCCAGGTCAACCGTCGGTCAAAGATTACGCCAAGGAACTTGGTTTGGTCTTTGAACTCGATGGTTTTCCCGTTCATACACAGAGTCATTCTGTTTATCCCTCTATCCCTGCTCACAAGCATGCCGACTGTTTTCTTCTCCGAGACTTTAAATCCCCAGTCGTTTGCCCATGTCATGAATTTGTCTAAGGCTTTTTGCATATTCTTTTGTAGTTCACAGAAGCTCGTCCCATTTCTCCATATGGTACTGTCATCGGCAAATTTAGCCAAGTCAGTTTTGGAATCGAGGTAGGACGATTTGTGAATGTCATTGATCATGATGTTGAAGAGAGTGGGACTGATAACAGACCCCTGAGGCGTGCCATTTTCTAATGTTTGCTCGGCACTCAGGAATCTGCCAACATTCACCTGTATCCTTCTATCGCTCAGAAAGCTTTTAATCCACCGAAACATTATGCCCGTTATACCGATACGTCCTAACTTGAAGAGCAGCCCGTCTAACCAAACTAGATCGAAAGCCTTGGTCAGATCTACGAACACGGCACATAACAGGTTTCCCGAGAGAAGTGCCTGCGACATGACTTGCTGTAGTCTAACCAAGTGGTCCATTGTTGATCGTCCTTTCCTGAACCCACTTTGATTTTCGTCGATCAATCGGTTGCTCTCCAGATAGAACTGTAATCGGATATTAACCATTGTTTCCAAGGTTTTGCATAGTGTGGATGTCAAACTTACTGGTCGATATGACTCTGCCTTGTTCTTCTCTTTCCCAGCTTTCAGTAGAGGTATGACGTTTGCTTTTCGCCATTCTTTAGGTACCTCTCCTGACAGCCAGGATGTGTTGAAGAAGTTTAGTAGTATCGTTTTGGCGTTTCTTGGTAGATGTTTGAGCATGGAGTACTTTACTTTGTCCTCACCAGCCGCACTATCCTTCTTGAGGGAAAGAGCCTTATTTAACTCTCCCTCAGAGAAGGGTAGGTTGATTGGTTCAGCCACTTCATTAGATTCAATTACTAATGAAGGGTGCTGCGAGTAAAAGATTTCCTTCCTCTTCAGAAACTCTGGTGATTGGTTTTCGTCTCTGCTTGCGTCAGCAAAAGTTTTTGCTAGTAGGTCTACCTTTTCCTTGCCGTTCGTAACGTACTTATCTCCATCTTCAAGGTTTGGTATGTTGAATGATCTGCGTTTCCCGTTCATGGCGTTCAGCTTCTTCCAGACGGCACCCGTTTGCGTGTTTTTATTCAACGCATTACAGAATGTCATCCAGTGCCCACTTTGTGCCTTTTTTATGGTGTCTCTTGCAGCGTATTTCAACTTAAGGTAATTTTGGTGGTTGGCTTCATTGTAGTGGCGTTTCCGTAGGCGGAGGGCCTTCCTTCTGTCGTTGACTGCCTTCTGACATTCCGGTGACCACCATGGTTTTCTAGTCCTTGGTTTTCCACCAGAAGTCTTTGGAATAGAGTCGTTAGCAGCACCTATAATAGAACTCGTAATGTTGGTAGCGTACACGTCGATTTTGGTATCGATGATATCTTCTTCCTTCCACTCAAGGCAGCCTACACGGAATTTAACCCAATCAGCTTCTTTCATAATCCAATTGGGTCTCCCGTTATAGACTTCCCTGGTTGCTTCGGTCTGAATGCAGAATTCTATCAGGAGATGGTCACTGCCAAGTGTTTCATCTTCGTGTACTTGCCAGTCGCAGCGGTTTGCCAGACCAAGCGTACAGAACGTGAAATCTAGGTGCGAAGGTGGGGCATTTCCTCCGACAAAAGTAGGGCTCTCATCGTTCAGCATGCATAGGTTGTTTGCTTCTATTATTGAGCATAGGCTAGTCCCCTGACAGTCATTCCTCGGCGACCCCCACAGAACGTGTTTTGCGTTGAAATCTCCGCAAAACACTGATTCGCCCTGTGGAAGTTGATCGAGAAGTGACTGGAAGTCAACTGGTTTTTTCGTGACATCTGGGGGTACATAGACATTCACTATTGTCAAATTCGTATTATTGCTCAGTGTGATGGCTATGCCCATTGCTTCTAGAGGTCCCTCTACGTCCAGTGAAACAGAAATATAATTTAGGTTATCACGGATATAGATGGCAATGCCGCCGCCACGTGTCGTACTTCCTGGTCTGTCCCTTCTCTCACAAGTGTACCCGGGTATGTAGACGTCTTTCAAAGTTGGTAGTAGCTTGGTTTCTTGGAGGCATATTACATCTTTGGGGTTGCGTGTGATGTAATTTCTCAGCTCAGCACATCTGGTGGCCAGTCCATTAACATTAAGTTGTAAAACTTTAACCTGGCCCGCCATGATGACTGTCCGGATGGATGCCCCTCAATGTTGGAGTTCTATTGATCTACTGGTGTCTCGATTTCCATAGAAGGTACCTCATTTGTGTTCGCCTTTGGTGTTGCAACCGACAAGCAACTAGAAACACCGCCAGTGTTCGCCTTTGGTTTTACCATCGACGAGCAACTGGAAATATCTCCAGTACTGTAGTGGCGGACATGAGATATCCTCCTACGTAATGCGAGATTTACCTCTTGATCATTCTTCTCGTCTTCCTCGTCGTCATCTCTATATCTCTTTTTAACTGTGTTGATCGAGTTGACGAGGGTGATTAGGGTGTCTGCGTTTACCATATATGCACGGAGTTTGCCTAGGAGGCTTGCCGTTTTTGTAGTTTTGTCTTCGTCGGACACTGCCACCTTTAGGAGTTCAATCATGAAGCTCATGAAACCACTTTCCGTTTTGAATTTAGGAATAAAGTGAGTCTCATCAGCTTTCATATTTGCTTGTTCCTTTTTCTTTGGGTTGTTCTTTTTCTTTGGGGTCTTTGTAGTTGGTAGTTGTTCTGATCGGGGGGCCTTTGGTGGTTCTTCCGGCGTCGATGTCGATGGAATTGGCTCCGTCCTTGGTTTATTAACCGGAGCCGTATTCCTGACATCTTTTATCGAACGCTCCTTTTTTTTGAGAATGAGTGCAGCCTCACTGAAACTCACTTTCTCCTTCCCCTGTATCTTTAGGGCAGCTTTGGTGCTCTGTATCTTGGGGCATTCGGGGGAGTTCGCTGCGTGACCACCCTTGCAGTTCGAGCATTTTATTTGCATGCCCGCCCTGCACTCGGCCACCGCGTGACTCCCACCGCACTGGGCACACACAGTCTTTCCCTTGCAGTACTTGACTGTGTGGCCCAGTTTTTGACAGTTGGAACATTGCCTTACCCGGTTGATGTAGGCGTGGGTCCTTCTGGATAAATATACTACTTTTAGTGTTTCCGGTGCTTTATTGTTAAAAGTCAGGGCGACACTTCCCTGGCTTTTACCTTCAGCAACCTTAAACCGGTATACCTCCTTGACCGCATATCCTCTGTCTCTTAAATCTTCCAGGATCTCTTCTCCGTCATATTCGGAGGGAATCCCGTGTACCACCACCTTTTCAGTTAACAAGGTTGACGGCTGGGATACCCTCACTTCTATGCCGAGTAGGGATACCTGGTTCACTGCCCTGTCCATGTCCTCCTGTGATTTAAAAGCCAGTCGGACATGACCGGGGACAGTTACTCTGATGTCTGGGATATCTATAATACCCCAGTTCTTCTTTATCTCCTTCCCTATCGCCGTTAGCTTGATCCCTGCGAAGGACTTGCCTTCGGCGGGCTTCACCTGAACGACAAAGGCTTGCTCCTCCCTCTTTTTAGTCACCGGAAAGGTCGATGGTGCCGGACTGCTATTAAAAGCCTCAACCATCGACATGTTGAGTTCAGCCACGGACTCCATTTCCCTTTTCCTGCTTCGAAAAAGTCTAAATTAAAAAGAAGGATCAACAAGAGATGATTCTAGTTGGTACTAGAGTAGAGTGATGATTATGACCTCTTCCACACAGATCCACTAGTTAATCAGTTTTGGTTATACTAATTGACTATAGGATATTAATGTTTGTATAAGTCAATACTAGATGCAGTTGTAATTGTTTTGGATTGATCACCTGATCACGCTACTGACCCTTTCCACACAGATCCACTAGTTAATTAAATTTGATTATACTAATTAACTATAGGTTCCTAATGTTTGTATAAGTCAATAGACAGAGCAGTCGTGAGATCGTTAACTCAACAAAGGTGATTAAGCCTTTGTTTATATCGCCTTTGATCTGGGCGTAGTTCAATCGCTTGAGCTAATCTCTGATCGCTTGGACACTGATTGCCTAACAAAGAATTAGAATTGAAGCCTTTACAACGATAATTTAACCAAGCAAGAATAAAAATAAGTTTAAATAAGAGCAAAAAATAAGAAAAATGATATAGAATAAACAAAAAGTGTATATATATAAAAAGGAATTCCTATAAAGAAAGTAAAAAATGAAAAAAAAAAAAAAAAAATAAACTCAAATAAACTAGAAAAGTAGAACTAGAAAAAAAGATAAAATACCAAGTAAAATAATCTATAAAAAAAGTAAAAAATAAACTCAAATAAACTAGAACTAGAAAAGAAAGTAAAAAATGAAAAAAAGGAAAAAATAAGCTCAAATAAACTAGAACTAAAAAAAAAAAAGATAGAAAACGAAGTAAAATAATCTCAACTGAGCAAACAGTATGTAAATTAAAATAAGTAGAAAATAAAACAGAATAACCAAAAAGAGCTGTCAAAAAATAAAAGAAAAAGGTTTAAGCAAAAAAAACTTTAAAAAAAACAAAGTAAACTTATACCTTATTTAGGTATAAGAATTAAATAATAGAAAGACAACCTTGGGACTGAAGATTCTTGTAGAGTCTTATAAGTCAATTGGAGAGTCTTTCTTGAGTCTTTGCTAGGCTACTTTATCTCAGGATAAATTTAGACAATAGCTTAGGAGCTCTGGAGCATTAGGTGTTATCAGTACGAGTACTAATTACCAACTCCATTAAATCATATAAGTGGTTGAAAATTATACGGTTGTCATTAATTAGCAGGTGTGCAACTAGCTGTAAAAAAATGCCACTATTGGTGTAGAAGCATGACTATGCAAAACACCTATCACTATTGAATACACAAACCTAGCCAATAGTGGTGTATATCATTTAATCGTCACCGTTTTAACACCTTAGTGACATAACACCTACTTAATGACTTCTGCCTGGTTACTAGCAATTTTAACTAACTAATAAACATTATGTATATAAACTATATTAGTGTCGCATGCTGATTACACTATTTTGCGATTTTACACATTTTTGCCTATACCGTTTTTAGGACTTCGAAATTTGTCTAATGGTTTGGATTGTTCGTACTTGGTTTTATTTTATTTATATTTTCATTTATAACATTTATTTGTTGCTTAATCAACGATGTCAACGTTACAGTGATAGTTCGTAATTTGAGCAATTAGATGACTTATTTGGAACCCTAATTGCACACTTAAATTATTAAAACTTTGATACAGGTCATCTTTTCAACCAAGGGAAAATTATACAATCTATGAGATATAGTTCGTTTATAATAAAACTATTTCTATTTTTGATATAAATAAAAATAAAAACTTACTCCTGCACCCCCATATATATAACTAAACAAAAGTTAATAATATATGGGAAATAGAAAACAAAATCAAGGACTTACCTCTATATCCACCGCCATTATTACAAGATTTAGTACGAAAGTTTCACGATCTGGTCAAAAGAAATATAATTTGGGGTTTGCTCAGTAGTTTTTTTTTTTAATCAAGTCCAGATTATCACGTTTTATTGGTCATACTTACATAGAGGATGAGTCAGTAGTTGTCAGTTGTCAGTAGAAATAATGTCACCCTTTAATGTCAACAACAACAAAATAACAACCATCATATATCAAATCCATTCAACCAAAACAAAGCTATATCCTTTTAAACATTTAGCAATGTTCGCCAAGATTTGTGAATGCGCCATCATTTTTGAAATATCATGTATCTGCCCCTGAGAATCATGGAGATACAAAAGTTGTCCCCAATCAACAAACGACACAGAATAATTCTACATGAGTGTACAACAATTGAATTGAAAAAGGGTTTAACGTCCTACTGTTCTGCTCCGCACTGGGTTAACGAAGACGGGCATACGCCATACAGTGTGCTATCGGCACTGCGGACTACTCTTATATCGAATTCCAACTGCCAAGGGATTTTGTATGCGCACGCCAATGTGTACACTTGACCTCGGTTTTTCGTACCAGCCGTGCGACTAGACAGCTGTCCTTGTCAGGCCCTCCGCCCTGCATCACTGACAAGGGTGAACGTCCTCGGTCAATGCAGGGATCGAACAGACGACCTCCAGGCTAGCGATCGTCGAGCCAGCATTTTATCGACTTAGCAACCGTGGAGGGTTGGATGGCCGAATGGTTTGCGTGCACGCTGTGTCATAAAGTCTGTCAAGGAGTCAACTGGCGTGGTTTCGAATCCCCGGTTGTACGTTGCAAGTAGTAGGATCGCCTGCCCAACCTCGTGGTTTTTTTCCGTGTCCTCCGGGTTCCTCTCACTGCTAAAGACTCCTATGCGCAAGCGAAATATTATATAAAAAAGTGCCCTTGTTTGTGTCAAGTGAACGTTAAACCCCCTTTCTCTTTCTCTCTTTGAGCCACCGTGCCCCCCCCCCTTCGCTGTACAGTAAAGTTTACAGCAAAGTCTCCATCGGTTTATGAGATATACTATAGAAGACTAATAAGTCAACCTTGTTTCTATGGAACCTAAAGACTATTAAAACCTGGAATTTTCAAATTGACAAAACTCAAAAATGTTCGCAAAAAGATTGCACATTAGAAATGGGATGGGTTTTTGTACAATAATAACGAGCATGGATAGTATTAATTATTGACATGCATTTCTTAACCCTGAGTTCAATAGTTTACCTTAAAAGTGATCGGTTCCAATGGCCTCCTAGTAGGTTTATAAGAAAACTGTGTAAAGACATAACTGTTAATTCCTCGACTTCGGTTATGCTGGGGTAGGAAAAGAAAGACTTCAGAAAAACCCTCCACAGAAAAACCTCACCAACCGAGGACTTTATCTTGCTTATAAACCGTCTCTGTTTACATGTACGCAAAACGAAAATACCCCCAAATTCCCATTAGATCATGTTTTCTTATGGAAAAAAACACCTATCTGGGAAGAATAACCTGTTACAGGTTTAAAGAATTTTTTTTCAGAAGAATAACCCCAAATTCCGCTGTAGCCGCCCCGACTTTCCTACCCCAAGTTATCTTTGGGCCTTTAATTGGTCTATTATGATATCCCCTATCATAGTTCTAGTCCATGCACACGCGACAGCGATGACTGTTCAAGAAAAAAAGAAATCAGATAAAGAATATTCCAATTTCCATTCCAACCAATCCAACACTGTTACAAAATCTATGGAAATACTTGGCAAATCATTATTTATTGTTAACCAGATATCGAGAGTCATCGCGTGGTCGGAAGAATTTCTGTATTGTTCTGGAAACAAGAAAATGGCCACAGCAGTTACCGAACCTCATATCTCAAAATTTCACATACCCTGCATTAAGTGAATGGGAACAAATGAAAATAGATTTTAAAATAAAACCGTTATCGGATGCTGGTTATATTGGTTCAGCTATTTATCTAACATGTATTCTTAAGTAAATTAAATTTTGTTTATTGGGAAAGGAATGCCTCGTGAACGTTAGGGTATAACTTTAGATCATAAGGTCTGGCATCGAGTCAAGTGGTCTGGTTTAATTCCCAGGTGTACGGTCGCATGTCTCGTTTCCTCCAACCCTACGAATTATAGAAATATAACTGAACCCTAATAATCTCCTTTTTGTATATAAACCTTCTGTATATTATATTCATCGCCATTCGCCTTTAATTAAAATAGTAATTGTGTTCCATAATACATATTTGTGTTTATAACATGTGTCCATAGGCGTAGTTACAGAGGGAATTGACTCGATGGTCAAGACCCGTGGTTAAATAGATAAGGATAATGATACCTGGTTGAGCGAGACGTTTCAAACATGCCCACGCGATAATTATGACACTGTAAAAGTCAAAGCTGGATTTTAAAAAAATATATTTGCCAATTTATCAACTGACCCAAGTGAACTATGGGATTTATAGATGCCATGTATTTTAAGTCTTTATTTAAGCATACACGTATTTTAAGCCAAGGACTTAAATTAAAACAAAAATGCAATTATCGCTTTAATATAAATGAAATGGGATTTAACGTCCCTCGATCTGTTCTGCTCCGAACTGGGCCAATACAGACGTGCATACACCATACAGTGTGCTATGAGGGAAATTTTACGTGTGCGTCAATGAGTACACCGGGCCTCGGTTTTTCGTCCTATCCGAACGACTAGGCAGATGTCCATGTAAGGCCCTCTGTCCTGTATTGCTGATAAGGGGGAGCTTTAATATAACAATATGAAGATATTGTGACTGAGGATGTGGTCGTTGCGGTCTTGTCATGGCATCATACTAAATTGTGTAATCAAAATCCAGCCAATAAAATGTGCGAATTCGTGAATAATTCCTGAATAATACTTACAGTGGCTACTTTTGCACGATTGTGCAGACAAAAATGGACAAAAACCCATGATCTAAACAAATCTATTAAAAAAACTGCACTTCCATTGTGTAAGACCATGAGAAATTACATAGACGTAGATCACTTGGTTAAGTTGGTAACACGCTGGTTCGCTAGACTGGGGGTCGGGTGTTCGATCCGTGCATTCAGATTTTCCGGCGTGTTTTTTTCTTGTCAGTGATGCAGGACGGAGGGCCTAACAAGGACATGTGTCTAGTCGTTCGGGTGGGACGAAAAACCGAGGTTCAGTGTACACTTTGGCGTGCACCTAAAGGATCCCTGGGCAGTTGTAATTCGATATAAGAGTACACTGTTAAAATTATATGTATATTTACAGTTTTAATTATAGTAAAAATACAGTACAGGACTCGTAATATCACATGGTTTGTTAACTTATATTTAAAACGATGTAGACGCATAGGAATACACGGCTTATGTAAAATTACATCAGATTTAATGTAGTAATACAACCATATGTCAGTTTACATCACGTGAGTTGTATATTAACAGAAATGTCGCTGGAAATATTATTTTTACAGAAAATTGTAAATTTACCTACAAATAGTGATCATATAGGTTATTCCCCCCTGTGACCACACATCGAATATTATACAAAATATTTACTGTTCTGTCAGCCAGGTTAGTCCATTTTAGAGAAATAGGTTATTCAAAATCTGAATGCAACGAACTTGCTAATAAAGACAGGCATGTGCCATACATTGAGCTGTGTGGGGCATTTTGCCTAGACGTTGTCATGTCACCGACCCATTCCATTATAAGGAGCAGAACAGTAGCACATTAAACCCCATTTCACTTATCTTTACAATATCGAAAGTTGTTTTACATGCTTGGCTGAAAGTTACGCAAAACCTTCTGTGTTCGCCAGGATCGAACCTAGGAATAATTAGCCAAGTGGAGACAAACACATTCCTTTAAATAATGGTACCTTGGCTAATTACATAATATGTAATTCTACAATAATTATGGAGTATTATTACATAAACTCTGTCAAAATACACAATATGTTTTGCTTTAAATTTTATTGTACAAATTTATGTAAATTAACATCACTGTAATTTTACATGTACTCCATTTACAGGTATGTAAATTTACCTTGCATGTATAATAGCTAGAGGTAAATTTACATTATAGACTGTCAAATAACATGCAATGTTAAAATACAGCTATAACAATGGCAATAAATCTGCCAGTTAAAACGTGGTAAAAATACATAAAAGTTTTAACAGTGTAGGCCGTAGCGCCGCTGCCCGGGCAAAATTTCCCTCATAACACACTGTATGGCGTATGCCCGTCTTCATTAGCCCAGTTTAGGAGCAGAACAGTAGGTAGTTAACCCAATTTCATTTCATTTACATACCAGACGAAAGGTCAATTTCCTCTTACCTTATGACATTTATTATTTGTAAAAGTGTATATATTTTGAGCTATTAGGTAATTTAAAATACATTCATGTTTGAAGATTTGAAAAATTAAAATAAGGCTGTCTCACCCACTTAAACTATACATAAATAAACGAAGGCTTTCATCACAAGCAAAAAAGTTTGCTGGAAAATTATACTCGATTTTTATAAACGTATATTTGCTTTCTGTTTTCTAGTAGGCAACAGTTTAATTATAGCGATGTTCCTTAAAGAAAATAAATTAAGGATGAAACCACACAACTTATTACTCTTAAACCTAGCTGTATCTGATTTGGGCAACTCCATATTTGGTTATCCTTGGACAACTGCTTCTTATTATGCCGGACGTTACTTATATGGTCGTGTTGGATGCACTATTCAAGGGTTCAAGACCTTTACTTTAGCCCAAACAGATATGAAAACATTAGTTTGTCTAAGTTTTTATAGATATATCAACATCTGCAAACCCCATTACAGTAAGTATAAAACATTATTATAAGATGACAGGCAACAAAACAGAAAACCGCTAACAATTTGTTGTTCTGGTCAGACACACAAAAAAGCAAGCTTTTAATGTGTTTATTTTGTGTACGACCAGGTGTAACAAAAGCCATCACATTAGTAAGATCCACTTTAAAAATATGTCTTTATAACAATCATCAAATTTTTCATATTATCAATCTGGAAACACAATAACTACAACAACATAAACTTTTGAAAAAAAAACAAACAATGATTGAAAGAAATAAAAAAATAACACCGTTTTTTTTTAAAAATCTAAGTGTAATCTTAGAAAAAAAGAAAAAAAGAGAAATGAAATGAGGTTTAATGTCCTACTGTTTTTGTTTGTGTTACAGAGGGGATTATTTCTCAATATATATTTAAGATTTACGGAAATACGTTGGTCTCCCCCTTTAATGCGTTGTAAATAGCTCTTTTTTAGACCTGTTTTCACCTGTAAATCGAAATGCCACAAAAACTAAACCGAAATTTAAAAAAAACTGAATCAGACTTTTTTTGCGCCTTTTGCAGGGGCATGTATCTTGATCTATCAGATTTGCAAAAAATAACATTTGCTAGTGAAAAGACTACGACTCGTCAACATAAGAGTTTATAGCAAAATTGCGTTACACCCGTTGCCGATAGAAAGGTGTACCGCCTTAGGCGTAGGAGATGGGGGGGGGGGATATGCCCCCCTAAGAATTTGTTTTCGGGCAATGAAAACTCGACCACCTTTTTTTCTATTAACGTTTAGAGAAAAAATATAACTGTGTTACAGAAAGGATTATTTCTCAATATATATTTAAGATTTACGGAAATACGTTGGTCTCCCCCTTTAATGCGTTGTAAATAGCTCTTTTTTAGACCTGTTTTCACCTGTAAATCGAAATGCCACAAAAACTAAACCGAAATTTAAAAAAAACTGAATCAGACTTTTTTGCGCCTTTTGCAGGGGCATGTATCTTGATCTATCAGATTTGCAAAAAATAACATTTGCTAGTGAAAAGACTACGACTCGTCAACATAAGAGTTTATGGCAAAATTGCGTTACACCCGTTGCCGATAGAAAGGTGTACCGCCTTAGGCGTAGGAGATGGGGGGGGATATGCCCCCCTAAGAATTTGTTTTCGGGCAATGAAAACTCGACCACCTTTTTTTCTATTAACGTTTAGAGAAAAAATATAACTAACTTATTTCTATGAGATCCAAACTGCCCGAAAATTATTTTCTCGTCTTTTTCTTGTCCACTGCCCGCCCGAAAAAATGTCCGAAGCTCTCTTTAATAGGTATGCCAAAAAAACGTTTTTTCCCGAAAATAGGTATTGCCCGAAAAACCGGCATCGAGCCAGAAAACGACAGAGAAAAATAGCAGTAACACGCGTTGGCGACCGTCAAATAATCCAAAATTTTCTTTGGGGTCATTCGCCCCTCAAAGAAAACCGACGCCGCTGTCTATAAACCCGAAATTTTTGGGCATTTCTAGTTTTGCTTCCCTAACTGTCATCGAGCCCTAATAAAACACTGATTTTACTTTTCTTGTAATTGAATATAACGAATGTGTACTGAGTTGACTATGGATTAAAACATTTCGTCTGGAGCCACTCGACTTTGTGCGACATTTTTCGGGCATCGAATAATATTTGTGAATACAGATGCAACAGTCTGATTGGATGGTTGGAATTCAGAGTAGAATTTCGGTTACAAAACCATTGAATATTTTTGGAGTTGTTAACACGGGCTAGAATAGCAGAAAACGCATTTCAGTGATTAAACTTTCCATACCGCGCGACGATTGATTTGTTGTTTTGAATTCGGGTCAACCATGCAGACTATACTGGACCAAATTGAAGTTGCTGTATTCACAGACTGGAATAGCAGGAAAACGCGTTTGCAGCAGTTACATTTTCTCCTAAAGGTCCCGTCTTCGTGTACTGTCGACGATTGATTAGAATTCGAGTAAGGCACATTAATAAAAAGAGAATCTCCTACGAGTGTTTTTTGATATAAAAAAATATCAACACAAGTTGATAAAGTAAAAAGACGAAGCTCTGCCGAGTTTTTTTTTTACTTTATCAACGAGTGTTGATATTTTTTGGTATCAAAAAACACGAGTTGGAGATTTTATTTATCACCCAATCCTTTCTTACATGCACAAATAAATAAATATAATTCTTTGGTATAGATTTCACTTTTACTGAACCAAATTACATTACAGCGTAGTGATACATTATTCTTTGACGACCGTTTAGCTATTGTATAGTCCTATATACTCACCCAGTTTTTTTCTTCAAGATCAATTAAATAAAAGCAGTTTCTATTTCTTTTTTTTTTTAAAAGTCTATCTTTACTTAAACTAAGTGGTTTCTTTAAAATAAAAGAAAGTAGTTCCTTTTTGATTGACCAATCAAATTTATGTAAAGCGATATCTCCACTGTGTTTACTGTATAAGCAACGCCAAAGTTTCCAATGGTTTTATAAACGAAATCCCACTTGGAATCTCAACCATTCAGACTCTTGCATCTGAATTCACAAATAATAATCGATGCCCGAAAAATGTCGCTCAAAGTAGAGTGGCTCCAGACAGATTTTTTTAATCCATAGTCAACTCAGTACAAATTCGCGGTATTCAATTACAAGAAGAGTAAAATTAGTGTTTTTGTAGAGCCCAATGACAGTTAGGGAAGCAAAACTGAAAATACCCGAAAAAATTTCGGGTTTCATACAACGGCGCCGGATTTCTTTGAGAGGCGAAGAAGCGGAGCTGACCTTGTATGGAAGGTATTAAAGCCCCAATACCACTCTTGTTGTAAATGGATAATATGTTCCAATCTTTATTCTGGTCAACAATTTGTACTATTTTACAATATTTCAATTAAAAAATGATACAAATTTCATCTTAACACACCTAATTTTAAAAATTGGAAAAATTCAACTACATGCCGTAACATGGTTTGAAAAGCCTTACGTAAGCACTTTCAAATGCAACTTGGATTTAAACGTATTTTCGAACCCTCGCTTGACAAGTAAGTTAGGTTGTAATGGATAATTTACCCAACAGATAGGACACTTAAACATCTTGTAGTTATAATAAGGCTAATTCTTTTTTTCTGGACCTGTCAAGCCAGCAAAAGTGTTATTGTCCCTTTAAGTATGGAACCCCCGAATATTTAACGTGTTTTACTGAAATTCCAGCCATAAAATTAGTGTTTTATTAGATTTCGGGCACTTTATTTTGACAAGTAGATGAAATAAAAAATTTTGTTCACTTTTACCCGTCTGCCCGAAAAGTCAGCTTGCTCGAAAGTTATTCATACCGTTTTAAAAGAACACAACTGTTGTCTTATTCCTGAAAGACTAATTTAAAACAGAGTTGTATCCCCTACATAATAAACTTTGATACCCCCCCCCCCCCCCTATCTTATATAAACATTTATCAAATCCAGCATAACACAGTAGCCTACTGTTTAATTGATGAGAAGTTTTAAATATTACTATTATTTTTAAAGTAAACCAACCGAATTTTGATCAAAGACCTGCTAAACCGAAAGTAGAAAATTAACTGCGAGGCAGTTCGGAGGAAAGGAAGTTGTTATCAGGTACTCGTGTAAATTTGTCAGAATTGAATTATTAGCAATAAAAGTAAACTTTATGTTATTGGTAGTTATCGGGATAAATCACGACTTAAACATGAACACAGTTTATATAAGTTTTTCATGAAATTAATACTTTTTGGCATGCGGTGGTAATACAGGTAATAATAGTCGGGGTTTGTTTACATTTTTCTCTGCTGTATCGAACTTATTAATGACAACTGACTCACCATCACGCCACCAGGAGGGTTAGGGAAAGAATCGAAAACTTCAGATATTTGTGAGAGGGAATATCCTAGCTGCAGGCATCTGCCAGAACATGCAGGTCTGCTTTTTAAAAATTTTGTTGCTTTTTCTGTGTCTCAGCACTGACAACTACTGGCTGCAGCCTGGCTTGACAAGTACATGTACAAGACAAGTAGGTTGTGTACTTTTGCCCTTCTGACGGATATCCTCTTACAATCTTATAAACAACACTGCTGTGCAGCTATTAACAACTCTCTACTTCATTCTAACATAGGTTTACTGTGTAGCCTTGTTCTTTTAGGAGCTGTCTCTGATCGAACGATGTCCGCTGACAGTGCAGGGTTCAATCCCAGCTCAGGTCATGAACTTTATCGTTGTAAGTGAGAGGGATATTCGGTCTCCCGTCCGATCAGGCAGGTTTCCCCCCGAGTTCTTCGGTTTCTTCCTGCAGTAATGATCGTAATCATTCGCACGAACTGTGCCAAGGGCCAAATTGGAAACAGGCCTCAGGCCTAATTTGCTACCCTTGTAAAATGCCGCGATTATTATCATTACGGTATTATTATTATTATACTTCTTCCTATAAATGCCTGTATTATAGCTGCAATACAGCTCATCCCCACCTCTGGTCTAAGGATATTTTTCACCCTAATTCTTCTATTTTTTGTAAAAGGAATCATTTCTTGCAACAGCAGATACACATGTATAATTTTTAAAGCAAAATTTTGCGATTAAAAACATAGGCCTACCAAAGATACACTTGAACTGATCAGCCATTATGAGACTTGAACATATGCAGACCGTATGTTCATTTAATCGCTAAATTCTACTTGAACATAGTGTTGAATTATTATAAATTTGTGTCAGATATAACGAGAAATGATTCCTTTTCGAAAAGTAAACATTCAGGGTTAAAACTAGAAGGTAAGGTTTCCAAAAAAGCCTCAGAACAGAATTGGAGGAAGAGCGGTTTCATATTGCAGCTATAAGCGATAGGAACTCTCAGCAGATATCCTACCTTTATTTGCTTTATTGCTTCACTTCTGGCTTCTACAGGTCATTATTACGGATCATGTTGGTGTCAATCGCTTTAGACATGCCGCAATATATTTTAATAAAGAGATCTTTATTGCTATATAATACAATCAAAATAATTAAAAGAAGTCAATGCTAAAATTATAAATGAAATGGGGTTTAACTTCCTATCTCTATGCTCCGACTGTGCTAATGAAGACAGGCATAAGCCATATAGTGTGCTATGAGGGAAATTTCGCTCGTGCAGCTGGACTATGGCCTACTCTTATGTCGATTTCCAACTGCCAAGGGATTTGTTATGTGCGCGCTAAAATATACACGGGACCTTGGTTGTTCATACCATTCGAATGACTAGACTGGCTCTGTCCTTGTTAGGCCCTCTGTCTTGCCCCGTTGACAAGGGGTAACCATGTTGAAAAATCAAGATGAACTCGGCAATCAGAAATTGTTGAACCATCAATTTACATGATCCGTATGTTAAAATTGTATTTGGAGTGTGTTTAACTAGTATAATTGATTGACACCACCACCAATTTCACCCTTTAAATAGTAAATGCAGGAGGACTGCACTACACGCAAAACAACCAAACAAAAAAAAAATCTAGAAGATAAACCTGCGGACAAGACAGAAAATAGACATTGCAAACACTAAACAATCATCAAATCAAGTGAATGGATCCGGGGGGCCAGCCGTAAGCGTCCAAGGTTTTTTTGAAATATATTTGTGGCATGGGAAATACAGATTTTCCAGTGCACAGACAGATTTCAACTTAAGAAAAAGCAGCTCCCAAAATGCCTGACCACAGAGGCTATGTCTGCACCTCTATGAAGGAGAGCTCAAGTATGTTTTGGACTAACATATAATCATATGTGGTGGACAGGTTGAATACTCTTCCGAAGAAGCTCAAACCAATTGAAAACATAAAAAAATTGGGTTTTTTCTTACTCCAGATTTTACACCTTGTGGATGGTATAATATGTACATGTATGCTCGGCTATCACGTCAAATAACTTAACTCTGATTATTTTGAATCTTGTAGTGTTTGTGACAGTTTCCTTTCATCTGTACAATTGGTTCTCAAAAATGGTGGCATGTCAAGTGGAAGTTAAAGAACTGAATTCTAGTCTTTGAAATGAACTAAATTTAAAACCAGATGCTTCAAAATTGAATAGATTATCATTTGTAAGTATATACATTGAAATGTAGTTACAAAATACTGTTGAAATAAACCCATCTCTTTTTATACGCCCACATTTCTTGCACTTTATTTTCATAAATCGAAAATATATATATATATATATACATATAGGCAGACAGCATAAGTTCAGTTTGCGAAAAGTGTGTGTGAATTATGGAGAAAAGTGTTAAAAGTAAAAAGAGTGAGCTAAGTGGGTAATATATGCTGACTCGCTAACCAGGAGCTCTCGTGTTGGCCGAGAAGATTCATCTAGTTTTCCTGTCTGGTTGGTTACCCTTTGTCAGTGGTGCAGAAGGGAAGGTCCGAAAAACTGAGGTTCTGTGGACATAAATAAACCCTTACAGTTGGAATTTGAAATATGAGTAGTCCGTAGTGATGCTGTCTTTGATAAAATACTCTGATAGCAGAAGCAGATTAGAAGTATGGTAAAACCCATTACGTTACATTTCATTTTCATCCTTATTTGGTTCATAACGGCATAACAGAATGCACCTGTCTTCAACTACCCCCTGAGCATATTCCTGAAGCAACGGCCCGAGAAATCCCTCTCTGGCCATTGCTGGATTCGCTACGGATTCTTGAACTTTTAAGTAAGTGTGTCTATTCTTCTCGTTCAATCAAATCTACCACTTACGTACATTGACATGACAGTCCGTCGTTTAATCTTGGGTCAAACGTTGAAAGTTTGTTCGTTACCATACAGTAGTGTTTACTTTACGTCAATACCGATAGCCTCGTTTGTCACGCAATTAGTTTTGCTGCAATATCCTGCTATGCGCTGGTTAATATAGCATAAAAAAAACGTGCAGCCATGACGTAACATTATGTAAACACAGTTGCCCTAATTAAACGTCTTGTTTTAAAGGTAATACCTTTGTAACGAAGTCAGTGATTGGCCAGTAATAGGACCACTGACCAGTCATAATTAGTGACAATAATACCCACTCAGTCCAGCAGAGAGTAGTGAGATTAGCTCTAATCAAACGGAACACTGCGAGGAGGATGCCCCCTGAGATGAAAAATATTTTGAGTGACTCAGTCAAAGATTAAGTACAAGTCCTCATTCCACAATATCAATTTAATGGTATTCTCAAAAAATGATTGACTCAATGATTAGATTAATGAAAGTTTATAAAACTCTTAGTTTAAAATCTAGTCAGCTCTTCAGCATATGACTTATCAGAAATTCTGGGATTAAACTTATGATTAGCACTAATCTACTTTCGAAAATATGGTCCTTAAAGTTTAAATGCAGATGATGATGACATTGGCATTACTAATAATAGCTACAGAGTATAAAGTTAAAAACATTTTGTTATTATTTATGTTATTTATTGGTTATATTGCTTACAATATTACATATTTACATACATAATAGTTAACACACATGCAACATTTCTCAAGTTTGACTTTAATAATCACCTGATTACACAGTTTATGGAAAATTATAAATGAAATAACTGTGGTTTAACAGCCCTCTGTTCTGCTCCGACTAGGCTAATGAAGACGGTTGAAAATTATAAAATAAATAGCTACCGGTAATTATGTGTTTGTGGAATAGAGCTGATATCGTGACTGGTTACTGGAAGAATCCAAAATAATTCCACCACCAAGTAACACAACATAATTTCAAATCCACAGAGAAGCGCATAATATATAGTTCTGTCTACAGCCTTAGTTAGGCAGCCTTATTTTTCTTGTCAGATTTAGAATCAGTAGAAATCTACTAAAACACAATTGGAATTTACATTTGTATACATGATGTAGTTCTGTGTTTAGATTCAAATTTTTTCTGTAACAACACTACACCAGATACACAATTATGTAAATTTGTTATGAATTTAATCTCAGAAGTCACTTGCATCAATAATTGTAATTACTTTCAAGCTTTTTATACTCCCAAATTTTCATGTGGACGTAGATTGCCGTCGCCTCTGTCCGTCTGTCCGTTCATTATTGTTGGTGAACACTCTACAGGTAACAATTTATATCTGATTTAGATGAAACTTGAAATATAGGTTTATCACCACAAGATCTCGGTTCCTTTCGATATTGGCATGTATTGGACTGTAACTTCATGGATTATGGTCCCTGATTGCTTGTAAAATCACGTTTTTAGCTTGTGAACACTGTATAGGTCACCATTTTGAATCGATTTTGAAATACATGTTTATAACCCAAAGATCTTGGTACTATTCCATACTGCGCATATCGATTTGTAACTTCATGAATTATGGCCCTTGATTGTAGGAAAAATCACTTTTTTTTTTAGCTTGTTCTGTATTCAACTCTTGTATGTGGGCCGTAACCTGCCTGGCAGCCGCTGGTAAAAGAAACTGATCAATTTTTGTTGAAGGCCTAATCCTACATATACATCAGCAAGAGCTAAATCTGCCAATTGCAATTATTTTTTAGGCCTGAAATGTTATCTAAATTATTTTAAATTAGACATTAATTAATTTTTCCTGATCATTATCAACTCTCGATGCCATCTCTCGCCTGCCATATTGAGTGAATTGGAACATCTTGAAGGATAATACATAAGAATGGTTACAATAAATCTTTATTTTTTATCGTAACGACTTTAGGAATGATGATCAAAGCTAGCCTAAAATTCAAAAGCTAATATCTTGGTTAAGAGTTGAGCAATTTGACTGAAATGTTCAGCATATTCTATTTATGTTTTCTAATTTTTAACTACTATAGTGGAACTGTCGACTCTTTATCTATTCTTGCATAATGACCCTAATCCAGAATACCATTACAGAATGTCATTTACTTTATAATTTGATGGACATTAACAGGGATTCATACTATACATGAGAGATAAAAAAGAGTGTATTAATGTATTTTACCTATGGTAATTCTTTTATCCTAGTATTAATTATTTATTGGGCAATAAAGCATTGAAGTTTATTTCACACAACATTTAGTAATATACATGTATAGATAGTTTATTCTATAAATTCTATTAAATCATATTTATTGATAGTCTATATTTAGCCTATATATTTTTTAACCATCTGGTACCAGACTATCACATGATTAGTGTGAAATATATCAATATCTGTGATTTTTCTAAACCAAAGGGTAATGTATACCATCTATTCAATTTTACCTGTATACCCGGTAGTCAAATCCAGTGGTTTCAATTGCAATTACCTATTGTAATTAATATTATGGATTATTTCCTTCATACAACACGTACATCGAAATATGGTTCATATATGGAGTTATAAATGGATGTATATATATATATATATATACTAGTATAGATTTATGTGTTTTAAAAATTACCTCCTACTTTGTCTTTAAAAATGAACTTTACGATTCAATCACTGATGAATTATTTGGGTAAGAATAAATTAGTTGTAACTGTTTTGGTAATCTCAGTTATGGAGGGGTTTGTTATCGTGTAACTACATTTGTTTCTATATTAGGTAGGATCTTTCATGATTTAGTAATGATACTTTAAATAATTACGCTAGATTTCATTGAAGTTTCTCTGTGTTGTATTAATAGATAATATATACATAATCAGATCAATTTGATACAAAATCAAGAGTGTTAGATTTATATATACATAACATATGTTGACATAGAAATAGTAAACAAAACGACTTCCACCTAATCTGTCAAAACAGAAATATATATAGACTATTGAGCTTATCTGATTATAACAATATCAAATCAATCATATTCAATGCTTTTTTTTGGACCTAAATCAGAGACATTTAGACTCTTTATGTCTTTCTATTCTCATCTAGTTCTTCAGTCAAGAATTCAAGTATGTAATTTAAAGAGATAATATAAACTTTAACGTAGAAAAACGCCTTTAGACCTTTTTATTTTTGATAAGATTTTATACAATTTAAAAAATTAGTTCATACAAACAATGTCAATTTTTTTTACATGATCCAGTAAACAAGCTATATTAAATGGATAATTTAAAGTTCTACTCAAAAATATTCGCTATATCATCTGGTAATTGTGCTGGTATAAAAAGGTTATTAAGTCTATTTGATCATACTGTTTGTCACATAGGTATCACTGATTTGGCATATTCCCGTTCAGACAATACTGTGCGTTCGGAAATTTTTTTGGGACAAGTCCGGAAAATACGGCCAAAATCCCAACACTGGGTATCAGTAATGCTTTTAAAATTTTCTTTGCATTTTGATTTTTTTACGACCACCAACAAATGCATTCCTCGTTCAAATAAAAAAACCTAAATGTGAGCTGTGCATTCTATTTACAGGAAAAGGTCCGAAGATGAGTATGTTAACAGTAGAAGAGTGTGAGTTACTCAGTGACTCTAAATATCGAACTTACATCAGTCAAGTAGACAAGGCATTAAAAAGTTTTGAATATACCAGTGAATGGGCAGATTTAATTTCAGCTTTAGGAAAATTGAATAAAGTAAGTGAATATGTTAAATCTGTCAATTTTTATCCACCCCTTTTCGAAGGGGACTATTATGATGAATTCATCCGTTTGTCTGTCACGTTGGCTGACACATCAGCAGGAACACAATAACTTTTCATCTAATTGAGGTAGCATGCTCATTCTTGGTGTAGATGTTTATTAAATTTCATTATCTAGTGGTTCTTTTTCATGCACACCATTATGTTTTTTCATCACATAAAATCAAATATAGACTGTTCCTTGCCAGGCCCCCTGTCAAACAATTCTGTCAGGAGGAAACCAGGCAAAGAAATCCTGAGGAACTTTCTGGGCCAACACTGGGATCGCACCCAGGATCGTGATTACTCACTGAACCACTGTGACTCCAATTTCATCACTGATCAGGTACATTAAAATGACACATGTTCAGATTTCAGACTTTGGAATGAATTTTAGTTAACAGAAAAATAAGACAAAGTTGCGATAAACTGTAATTTTGTGTTCAGATATTCTTCCAAAGCATATAATTTTATGAGTTTATCATTTCTATTCAATTTACATTTTATTGATTATTTACTTCATTTATTTTTTATTTATTGTATCTATGTTAATTAATATATGTATATCTTTGTAAATGTGCCACAGACAGAGCAGCTGTTCCAGATAGAATTTGGCGCTATATAAGTTTATTATCTACCATTAAATAATAATACATGTAGTCATAAGAGGCTCTTCCTTTTTATACATGAACTTGCTTTTTGTTGGGAGAGAGCAACCGTGGCTAATAGATTAAGGCCCTGGCTCACTGCCCTGGAAGTTGCATGTTCGATCCTTACATTGTCCAAGAAGTTTATCAGGATTTTTCTGGTGTGGTTTGCCCTTGTTGGTGCAGAACAGAGGGCCTTGTGTATACATTGGCATTGCACGTTAAAGATCCCTTGGCAGATGGAATTTGATATAAGAATAGGCCATAGTGCCTCTGCCTGGGCCAAATTTTCCTCATAGCGCACTGTATGAGGTATGCCCCATCTTCATTAACACTTTTAACCCTGGCAAAAACCTTAAATGCCCCCCCCCCCCCTGGCCAAGTGACCAAATTTGACAACTTTAATGACAAAATATAAAATTGCTTACCACCCAAAGTGCCAACAAAAATAATATTCTGCAAGTATGGATCATGTACTACCAGGAAAAACAGTTCTGAAAAATACATTTACATGTAATATGACAACATTTGTCATCATGGTTCCACAGTAACCCCCCCGGAAAAGTCAAAAACTCAAATTTCAATGAACACAAACATTTTTTCTCTAAAATATGCCATAATTTCATGTCCTCGTCACTACTCTCAAGGTTTCTAGCCAGTCCCTGGTCTACTGTTACACGTCTGTTTGCCATTCATGGCCGTAAAACAATATTTTCAGAAATATTTGTCTTGTGTCTGCGAGTGAAGAGGAGAAAGCCCTGTCTGCAGACGACACACTGTTCTGATTGGTCTAAACTTGGTGGAATTTTAAGTGAGTTATACCAGAGTGTCACCAAGAGAAGTGGGAAAAGCCCTTGCTACACACACTGCACGTTCAGACTTGAATTCCCCATGCGTCATGCTTGGCCGGAAGACCGGCAAGCTGGGATATAGACCTTATGATCTTGTACGGATTTCCGGCCAGTCGGGTTCAAAGAGTTAACCTGTTGGGAACAGACTTCATTTCATTTTATGGATATGTTTATATCAATATTGCACTTGCAGCTGGGCTCCATCATTAATGTAATGATTGAAACATTTGCCATAAATTGGTCCATACTAGTAACTATGAAAGGTATGTCAGTATGCAATGACCTTTGAGCATGATGCAAAATTTAAGTTGGGTGGCATTTTAGATGTACCTAGATTTGTCTATAATGAATGAAATTTTGCCCGGGCAGCGGCGCTACAGCCTACTCTTATATCGAATTCCAACTGCCAAGGGATCTTTTACGTGCACTCCAATTTGTACACGGGACCTCGGTTTTTCGTCCCATCCGAACGACTAGGCAGCTGTCCTTGTCAGGCCCTCCTAGATTTGTCTATAAGTTCAAAATGAATAAAAACAAAGAAATCTACATTATCATGTCCATTTAACCGTAAACTTATGTAGTTGTTGAGAAGGTAGTAGACATACATGTAGACTTCAGTTTAAATTTGGTGTTTGTGGCTCTGCATTAAATCTCTTAGAAAGCTTTCTTGTTGGTAGAAAACAGTATTTTTTAGTTAAGTGTAAATCTTCGTATGAACGTTTTTTTCATCTATCATTCCTCAGGGTTCTGCTCTTAGTCCTATTTTATTTACCCTCTATTGCATCACCATTAGGTGATATTGTCAGAAAATATGGTCTCAGCTGTTCATAATCTGTTGTTTATTTCTGAATACATCGTCACTTTGCAAAGTGCCCCTGAACATATTATATGAAACTGTGCACTATCAATATGCTGTAATAGACTGGTGGCCAGTCTTCTCCACACACCAAAAATTGGCCAGTCCTCTCCAAAAAAAAAAACGTAATCTCTACAGACTGGGCAAATAGAGCTTTAATCTCATCTAGTAGGTCAATCTGCATTGTGTAGGTCGTGTGAAATCGTGCACGTGATCACGACATATCTAACAACAACGTGACATCAACCCTCAGATGGTCTCTGCATGACTGCTTTGCACTCCAGTAGAGACGCATGATTCATGTCACAGTAGAGACGCATGATTCATGTCACATGACTCGGGGCGTGCTTGATAACTGTCAATCATTCGAAATAAGGTAGGACGAAAAACATGGCAAGAACGCCCATTTTATTGTGAAGTTCGCAAATTGTCTAGTCTCTGGTGCTGGTTACAGGTTTACTCAAAGTTTTTTTTATACAAATGGAAACGAAAGTGTTGGTTTACTTAAAATTAATACTTTTATATAAATCGAATGTAAAATAAATAGTAGAGACTGAGCCAGTCTAATGCTGTAATAATAATAGTAAAGTACATGTTTTTTTGTTTCTGATTTGCGGCAGAAGGTTTTGTGTACAATCTCTGTGTTTATTGTCAATGTTTCTTGGAATGTTTGAGTCCGGTTTCTCCGTAGTCAGTGGTGCAGAACGGACAGCCTGGCAACGAACACCTTCTCGTTGTTTGGATCTGTTTGGACCGGACGAAAATACCCAAAAATCCTTTTTACACATTGGAATAAGACAAGGAGTAGGTATAAACACAGTACATTTTATGGCTTGAGCCAGTCATCAGTTGTCCAGATGGTTCTTTTTCATTGAATTCTGAACTTGGCAATAATATTTCATCTTTTTTTTTGTGTGTCTCTATTTTAGGTGCTGTTATCACATATCAAGTATCCAGTTATACCAAAGAAAGTAACAATTGGGAAAAGACTAGCTCAATGTCTACATCCAGCCCTTCCTGGTGGTGTTCATTTAAAAGCTCTAGAGACCTACGATATAATATTCCGATGCATTGGTACTCAGAGATTGGCACAAGATTTGTTTGTTTACAGTGCTGGGTTATTTCCCTTGTTAAATCATGCTGCTATGAGCGTGAAACCTGAGCTGTTTAATATATACGAGAAACATTTTGTAGGATTAGGAAAACATATTAAACCTGGATTAAATGGCTTACTTATTGGATTATTGCCAGGTTTAGAGGAAGGAGCAGAATTTTATGATAAGTAAGTATTATCAAAATGGAACATGCACGATTCATGTAAGCCGTTTGCATTGTTGTTTACACAAAAAAAAAAACAATTTTCTTTTACATACAAACAAATTCTATGTTTGGTGAACTGTTTACAAAAATACATTGAATGTCTCAGATTTATTTATTTTTGTAATATATAAACTGTTTACTACAAAAGATTTTAATAATGAAAACAGTCCTATGACAAATATACTTCCTTAACGTAAGCTAATTGGGTAAGACGCTGTTTGATCCCTGCATTGGCCGAGAAAGTTCATCCAGATTTTCCGGATGCAGGACAGCCTGACAAGAACAGCTGTCTAGTCATTCGGATGGTACAAAAAACCGAGGTCCTGTGTACATATTGGTGTGCACGTAAAAGATCCCTTGGCAGTTGGGATTTGATATAAGAGCACGCCATAGCGCCGCTGCCCGGGCAAAATTTCCCCCATTGCAAACTATGGCGTATGCCCGTCTTCATTAGCCCAGGTTAGGAGCAGAACAGTAGGACGTTAAACCCCATTTAATTTCATTTTCGTAATGTAATTAATGCTATTTATTTTATATTTTAGAGCTAACATTTTATTAGAGAGTTTTTGTGATGCTGTAGATAAGGAGTTTTTCTATACATGTATGTGGGAATGTGTTTTATCATGTCCTAGTGTACGGCTACCAGCTATTACCTTTCTTCTGTCTCACTTTAACAAGAAGAAATCTATGGAAGATCAGTTACATATGATGGGATTTAATATAGATCTTATGGTGAGTACAATGTGAATAACACTTCTATAGGCTTAAATTAAAGATATATTCCCTTAAGTATTATTAGGTTACTTTATGTGTTCAACCTGATCACACTTTCACAAAGCATTCTCAGACTTATGTTAGAAATTTACATTTACTCAACTGTTAATCACTGTTTATGAGAATTAAAGGGGGAGTTTGGGTTGTCCAGTGTTTTAATGCGGGAGAAGGAAATCACAAGGTCGGTCATTAAGTCAAGAGGAATGGTTTTGTTTACCCGCTTAAATGTGACAATGCGTAGGGTTGCCTATCCAACCTCTCCATGTCATCCAGTTTCCTCCCATTGCTAAAGACCCTCACACAAGTGAGTTATTGAAATAAAACAGCTTTTTAAAAATCATTTCGACATGGCCTACACATACATGTAATACTCGTGAGCTATCAAATTTGCATTGACCCATTTTGTGTTAATATTTTCCAACATTGTTTCCCATTTACATTGGTGCAGGAATGAGAGTCGTTTGGATGGGATGAAAAACCGAGGTCCTGTGTATACATTGACTTGCATGTAAAAGATCCCTTGGCAGTTGGAATTCAATAAAAGAGTAGGTGATAGTGCGGCTGCCCGGTCAAAATTAGCCCAGTTGGAGCAGAACAGTAGGACATTAAAACCCATTTCATTTTTTGTTTTATGTGATAATGGTGAATTTCTTACTAGAGATCAATGAATATTTGGCTTAGACAATAAAATAATTGTCTGGTTTCAAGATGTGTGGTGTAATATGTATGTTATATTTTCTAGGTGCAAGCTTTATCAAATTCTATTCAAGATACCAGTGTATTAGTACAGAGAATCTCATTAGATTTTTTGCTTCTAGGATTTCCAATGCACAATGGACAACTTACAAAATCTGACACAGCTAAAATAGTACAGGGTGCCATCAATGTAGTATTACGTAGAGATATGTCTTTAAATAGGAGATTGTATGGCTGGTTGTTAGGGACTAGTGCTTCAGGCTTAGCGACCAGCGTAGCAGATAATAATAGACGTGGTCGAGTGGACAGTACGTCAACTAGTAGTGAGATGGATCTGGGTTACTTTCATCAGTTTTCTAAAGATTTATTAGTCCAAGCTATAAAGATGAAATTAGCTAATCCTGAAGATACTGAAATGAGTGTTGGCGGAATATCGAATTTAATGAAGCCATTTAGAATTATAATAAGTTTGTTGGATAAACCTGAGATTGGACCGGTTATTATTGACAGTGTACTAATGTCTGTGTTTAGGTGTTTATATAAAGAATGTAAAAGCGTTAAGCCTGAACAAAAAGTGAAAGTAAAAAATAAGACTTTAAAAAGACAAGACAGTACACAAGAAAAGACTCAATCCGCAGAACTGATCAAAACCGCAAACCTGTTATTCGGTTCTTTTGAGCCGTATTTCATTTGGGATTATTTGGGAAGAATGTTCAGTGTTGCTTGTTCAAACGTCCACCAGAGAGATGAAATAGATAATCACGATTCTGTTCAAGTTATAGAGTTGTGTGAGATTGGTGAATTTCTTCTTGATATCGTCTCACTGGTAAGTACAATACAGCCTCTGGAAAACAGTCAAATTTTACTGACATTTCCTTCATTTTTTATTTTTCGGCTGTTTAAATCATCTGTATGTTACATTTCATTTTGTTATTTATTTTGTACTATTTGTATATCTTGATGGAAGGTTAGGTGGTCCAGTGGATGCTTTAAATCATTAGATCTGTCATTGAGTCACTTGACGTGATTTTAATCCCTAAAATGGACGTGACAAGAAGTAGTATACATCTAGCTATTCCAACCTCATAGGTTTTCTTCAGGTCTTCCAGTTTCTTTCTACTTCTAAAGATTGTGATATGCAAGTGAATTATTGAAAAAAAAGGCGCGAAAAGGTCCTAGTTTGTGTCGAGTGGACGTTAAAACGCATTTCTTTATCTGTCTCTTGACATCTGATTTTTGTATGCATTAAATTGTAATGCATTTTCTTTCTTATTTTTAAGGAAATCTACCAAGAAACACCAACTGAACATTTACCAGAGTTATTACGTCATGTGATATCAGTCGTCACTACGAACTGTAGTGCTTTAACAGAATATGAAATAACAGCCACACTAAAACTATGTAGTAAAATATTCTCTAAAGTTGAACCATCAGTTACTGTCATGGATTTTGAATCACAAGACCCAGAAGGTATCCATTAAATAAATATATTTATTTGGTTGGTAGCAATTTTGATACATTATTTTGGGGAATGGGATGGCCTAGTGATCTAGTGCCGGGCTTCAACCTCGAACTGGCTGGTCACCTCTGGCTTGCGGCTGTGGTTTCGAGCCCTAGTGTGAGCGTATGTGATATGGAGATAGGGGCGCCTTCTCAACCTCTTGGGGTTCATCCGGGCACTCCGTTTTCCTCCCACTGCTAAAGACCCCTACGCGCAAGCGAATTATTATAATAAAAATTGAAATCCATACGAAAGTCCCAAAATGACCTAGTTTGTGTTGAGTGGACGTTAAACCCCATTTCTCTCTCTCTCGATACATTATTTTGTGTTTTGTTGTCCCCTGAAAGTATCTGTCTGGTTGTTACACATTTGGAATATAATAGATTCACTTTCGACAAAGCTAGAATGTGGTGTAGCTGTTCTTTTTTTGCGATTCATACAGGGACCTCAGTTGCACTTCTGGCTCGTTGATTTTAAAATTCAATCAGCGAGACCCGTCAGTGTGTTGCAGCGAGTTTTTCAACAAATGTAACTTAGTAATAAAATCCTTGTATTGTCATATTAAATAAAATGTTTTCTTCAATCATCTTTTGTAGAAATCTTTATGATTATTCAACTTCTCATTTTAGTTACAAGTGTATGTGGAGAAATGTTTGAAGATGTTTTTAAAATGAAAAAGGAACAAGAAAGAAAAGAAGAAGGCCATGTAGAGATGGATATTGCACAATCTTCAGAAAAGGGACGTAATCCTCCAGAGACTTCTAATAAAAAAATCAAAGAATTGAAATCAGAAAGTTTCAGTGATAACAGTGAGTCTACTGAAAAATTGCGCAAATCTGAAACGAACGAAGAGAAAATTGAACAAGAAGAATATAAAGAATGTAAGACTAGTTTAGATCCTGAAGATAAAGGAGAAACATATTTTAGTGCCGAGGACAGTCCAGTAAAGAAACCTAAAGATGTTGAAGATGGTGCCAAAGATGTGAAATCTAGTGAAAATTCTGAATCTGAACAAACCCAGGACCCTGAAGTCTCTAAGACAGACCTGAGCCAAGAGAACAAAAAGAGAACTTTGTTAAAATCGATTTCAACAGATTCTCGAAATAATAAAAATAGTGTACCATTATCAATCATGCAAACATGTATTCATAGCTTCAAAGAACTCTTCCATACCTTAATATGTGATAAAATATTAAAGGGTTTTACCATCTCGGGTAAATGTATGGAGGCTTTGATCACCCAGACAGATAATACACGTTCATCAGATAAGGATTCTTTACTGGATAGTAATTCTACATCAGGATTGGAAGATTTCGGATCCAGGGATTTATCAGCAATTGAGAAATTAAAAATCTCACCAGAAGGATTATCAGAAGCAAGTCATGAGGCATTTGAAAAAGCTTGTCGGTTGTTGGTAGATTTTGCCAGTTTTCCATTATTCTGTACTGACTTCAATAAGCTGATGGGACAAGCTATGGATGATGGTAAGTACAAAAACATTTTATACATGCATAAGTCAGATCCCATGAGAGTTCTAATGACAAACTTATTGTCGAATTAAGAGGGGCAGAACAATTAATACAAACTTATGCACTCACTTTATGCACTCACAGGGATCAAAAAAATGGATTTGATTTCACTCTTGGAGATGTAACAAGTTCATATTTCCTACATTCATAATGAAGTGTGCAAATTAAAGCAAAAAGTAGACCTAAATAGAGAATAGTGCTCGTTTAGCAGGCGAAATGTGTACAATGTATTGTGGATTATGGGAAAGTATATGTACACATGTACATGTACAGGTATAGGAATGAATCTAAATGGTTGATGGGTTATAATCTTTTGGAAGAGTATTTTGGGGTAAACTTTACTATTCCTGGCCTAACATCATTATTTTAATAATAACAGATTGCAATGTTGTGTGAAAATCTGAAAATGAAATTGTAACCTTGTTTTTATTAGATTGAACAATTAGTATTTTAAAATTTTATTAGTATTATTATATTTATGAATCAACAATGGTACATATATATCTTACAGAGAATGAGTACAGTTTACCTGATTGGCTACAAGATTTGATAACTTGTAGTTGTTTTATAAAGAAGTTTGAAATACAGACGGCGGCTATATCAACTATACTAGATCTTATAAACCTCACCCAATCAGTACAAACAGAGAGCGAGTATAAATGTCAAGTATCAAATAGATCCCGATCAATGAGTGAGGGGCGTATATCTGTGGTTATTCTACCAGCTTTATTACCATGTCATCTTAAATTTATGAATGAAAATACTCTCTTCTTTCAGGTAAACTTCTAATTATTTTACATACCAATTTCATTATTTTAATATTTACAACACATTTTATTATCCTGGGGCCTGTTTCACGAAATTTTGACTAAGATAAAATTCAAATTAAGTAAATTTGATTGGATAATATTAGATTGATTTTAGTGCTTAGCAAATCAAAATTTAAGTATCTACTAAAATTTGGATTTTATCTTCGTTTAAAATTTTCATGAAACAGGGCCCTGGTTTTCTCTCAGAAATCACTCAAAATTAAGAACATTTTGTCAGGCCTCGAAATTTGACGCGAACGATACCAATCGGTTACGTGCGGTCGCGCCAGCTCAAAAACACGCGACCGATTTCCCGGTTACGCAAATTCAAATATCGGTTACGTTAACAAATTTAGCCTATTACATTTGATCAATTTTTATACATGATGACTTTGTGACACAGGTCTAATTAATTTATTTGTATTATATCCCAAACTCCCTTCATTCATTCTTGACATTTCATTTCTCCATCTTATCGGTTTGACAGATAGCATATTTTGATATCCGGTATTGACCAGTTTCAAGCCGGTTGATTTAGAAATGCCCACCACCCCCAATTATTTAAATGATTAGTTATGCCATAAACATTTGAAAGCCTACCTTTGGATTTTCACAAAATGACAAATGAGTTTTGACTATTTCACATGCCAGCTATATTTCCAAATAATTTACTACACGTGTCCATTTCTACTTTCACTATATAGCCCTGCTGTACGGTAGTTAATAACCCGTATGGATGTCGTCAACTTAGACCTCCACCCCGGCATTGCTCGAGCGATAATGTAAATGATTTTATTGTCCTGTCAATTTTAATATTATTTCATGACATCAAACTATTCTGTTTCCTTTTGAGACTTTGTGTATATAAAGTGCCGAGGTTAATAAATACTGTGTCAATCAGTCGCTATCTCATGCTACGTGTTTAGTACGTCACGCGTGCTGGGAACAATGAATGATTACAAATGAAAAGTGTTGTATGAAGTACGTATGTACATGTAGCTACCATTCCTTGATGTTTGAAAAAGTCGATTGATAAAAGAATTAATAAAAAAAAAGGGATTTAGTGAAGTGGAACTATTTTTTTAATGTTTAAATGGGGACATCGTGGGATTAGGGTTTAAAATCATAAATTATAATATTAATTATAAAAGAATATAAATTAATATAAATTTTAATTAGTCAAGTTATTTCTTTAAAGAATACATTACTGCTAGTGGAAATGAATAATAGCACAATTTAAATTGGGATAAAACATGAAAATAGTGCAGTGCAACCATTTTATGTAACCGATTGGTTACGCAGTGGTTATTTGGCGTAACCAAATAAATTGGTTACGCAGAGCTTAAACCCGTAACCGTTTTTCTGGTTACGCCAAAATTTGAAATTTCATGGCCTGTTTTGTGTACACATTAACATGTGTTAGTATTTGTGACTTTTACTTAATAGCAGTTTCTCAATTTTAGTGTTTCTACTTTTCATGGTTAACTTGTTATTATTTGTTACCTCATGAAATTTTTTGCACTTCAATTAATTTAATTGAAGTAGCATATCTTGTTCAAAGTAATACAATGTACTTATGGAAGCTGGCCGAATTAGACCTTGAAATAAACTATTAGTTCAGGAACATGCATAAATATCACTAAATACACAGGAAAGAGGAAATTACTAGGGTCTAACTCAAAATTCATTCTAAATATTATTTTATTTTGGAAGAAAAAGCTATGATTCATTTTTGATGTGAACTGTATAATTTGTCTTGCCACATATAAAATCAAAAGATTTCCAAATTTAAAATCAATACTTACCAACGTTTTCATTCTTCACCCAAACAAAAGAGATTGTTTTGAATACGTATGGAGCATGTATGTAAGATTGTAATTGGTACGATTCCCAATAAGATTAATGATGAATAAATTATCCAACAGGTGTGTGCCAGTGAATTATGGCAGCATCTTGGAGAAAAAACAAGTTCTAGACATCGTAGAAGTGTGGAATTATTCCATTTTCTACATCAAGTTTCCCCAAGTTCATGGATTTGTGAAGATACAATAGGATCATCTTTAGTAGCAAGTGATGAGGTAATTGATTTGGGATTTTCAAATTTCCTAAAATTATTTTTCTATAAATACAATTTTATGATCAAATAGTTGTGTTACGATACATGTACAGTTATATACTATTGTTATTTTCATGATCTAAACTATTTTTGTTACTCAGAAAACAAGAATTGAGTCTTTTAAGAGATTTACTATAATGTGGCATCTAACTAGAGAATTAAAACTGGATGTTAAACCAGGAGCTGGAACAAGATCATTTGACAGGTAGGCATCTATTTTAGACTGACTGTTTTCCTCACCCCTGTCTGTTCGTCAGGTGGTCCGTCTTCCATTGCTTGAAATTTATACACATTGTTTATAATTATGATTTTCAAAACTTTTGGGTAATTTGTCAGATTTATTGCCCTTGATCACTTTGAGAAAGCTAGTGGCTGAAGCTATAATCCTTTTCTCTACAAATTTATATTGATTTTAAACGATTTCCAAAGCTAGAAGCTAGAATTATCAACCATCTGACTTTAATTTCATGAGCAGTTTTTATGTTCATGAGGCAAATTTGTGTATTGACTTTCCATCATTTTAGTTAACCATTGTCAGATTTAATTGTCGACCGTGTGAATGTCCTACAGGCTAAAGTTATCATTCTTTGAACTTTAATTGCATACACTGTACGTGTTTCAGTTTATGAGAGATAAAAGCTATCATTTTTTAACGGTTTCTGATAACTCAAACATCTTAACTGATCATCTGTTATTCGATCTTATATTAAAAGACATTATATACTGTGTATTTCAGATCTATGTTTGTTGTGTTGGATAGTTTAAAAGAAGAATCAGGAGCAACAAAGACAATAGCTACAACATGGTTAACACACTGTGTACAGAGGGGTGATATCAGTCGTGTATTACAACCCATATTATTGATGTTACTTCAACCAGATACGGCCAGGTGAGTATTTTACGCATTGCTCAATTGTCACTCCAGAACAGAATTGCAATCGAGTGACATGGAATTTAGTCCTGTCACAGTTCTGCCAGTCCCGATGACTGAGATGGAATTGTGACATAATTTAACACAACAAATATGTTTTCAGTTGTCATTGTATATGCAGTAGGCCCAAATATCCCTTTTCACTCAATTGTCAAAATTTTGGGGATTGAGAGAATTCAATTCCAGAACATTCAATTGAGTATCCCACTAATCTCCCTTTATACACCAAGGGGAGATAATTTTTTGAAGAGATTGTCTGTCAGATCAAAGAGGAGATAAAAACCGAATAACATATTTGCATTGTACATCTGATTTAATATCAAAGTTACTACAAGATATTGTTTATTTAACTAACTGTTAATGATAGTATTTTCATGGACTAATGTTATAACAAAGCTGCATGTCTGTCTGTTAGCCAATTCTTAGTTTCAAAATCTATAAGTTATCATCACTTTAACTTCATAGAACTATTTGATTTTTCTGTTACAGAATCTCTGTTCAACATGTAAATATCCATCAACCAAGAAAAGTTAAGATATCAGAATCTGGTGAAGCTGATGACATAGAGGCGAAGATTTATGCTATCAGTAGTGAAGGGGGGAATGTTATATATCATGTCAGCCCTGATGGTAAAAAATTGCCACAAAAAATTACTGAAGAGTTGAAATCGTGTGCTATGGCAGTTACTAATGATAATGGATCGGCCATGACTGCATCTGTTAAATCACCAACAGAATCTGAATTATCTTTCGAACGTGTTAACCCAGAATATTTGAAATTACGTGTCAATCCATTCGGTTCGGAACATTCCCTAGATAAACTTATTTATGATGATGTACATGTACATTTACCAACTCGAGCTCCAGATCTTGGTAACGCTAAAAGACTTGATAAGACAACCTGTCGTAAGGAAGGGATATCCTTTGATACTGAAGATGCTAATGAAGCATTAGAAGAATCAGAAATTTCAAGTGAAGAAATGGTTTCTCAGATATTGGAAGAGCTTATTGCTAAGGTAGTTGAACAAGGGGAATATTCAAGATTACAAAGTAAACGGGACAGTGAGAGAGCAGATAGTATTTCAAGATATAGTCAATTAGGAGATCAAGATCTTTTGAATGCCATTGATAAAAGAGGTATGGAGATGGATTCATTATCTGGCAGCGACACAGATTTAAGTAGATCGGCACAGGATACGAAAGACAAAGACACAACTGGAATTCACACGTTACACATGCATCTCTTACTTTATTCACAGAAATATGACTACGAACGAACTCTTTATGCCTTGTCTACACTGAAAGCCATGTTAACGATGTGTCCAAGATTGATCGTAACAGCTTTAGCCACAACTAGTATAAGTTCAATGAATCCAATCCAATTAACCAACTTACAGTTATTGCTAGCCAGACATCGAAAATCAGTGTTTGGAAAAAACTTTTTTGGAGAAATCCAACCAGAAGTCTTGGCTAGTTATCGTAGTAATATGATTTTAGAGATTTTCATTTCTCTGTGTCTGTATTATATCAGAAGTTATTATCCCAATTTAATGGTTAGTAAACTGAGCGCTGAAGAACTGGCTGGAAATAAAGATGTTCATATAATGGCCACGGAAATCTTGACTTTGTTAATGTCGGAACTGATCAGTATTGTTCATGAGAGTGGGAAAGGTTTCACCTCCTATATCACTGACTTGTTAACAAAGTGTAAATTACAGAAGGCTTTATTACACTGTATGTTGGCTAGTGTATATAACTCACGACAAAAAACAGACACAGAAAACAAATCAAAGATAACAGAAGCCATTGTGTCATTTAATGAAGATAGTTTAGAAGGTAGCGCTAACGAAACATTTCAGATTAAATTGCTCAAATTACTACTAGTCATGATCATGCTAGAATCAAGGATGTATACATCTAATAATGAGGAAACATCTCCTACATCTGCTGCTGAATGGGACAGAACCAAAGTTACATTCCAGTCATCCATATTGAATGTCCATTACAGCGCCGTTCAACCCATAGTTCAACAGGGCATGTTCCTGTCTGGGGTTCTAAGTGCCTTAAAACAAAACCACATGTCACATTTACATCGACATTGGATTGCCATGGTTACCTCATCTTTACCATATATGGGTAAAGCACTTTCAAGGGTTGTGATTGCTGTTGTTTCTCAGTTGTGCCGTAATCTGGAAATTTTATCGACTGAATATGAATCAAAGAAAAGGTAAAATACTTTAAATAATATTTGTTTTATTGTTAAAAATGTAACAAAAAGTTGTTTTTCTTGTCTTTATTTGATGCGTTTATACATCTAGTTGATAAAACATTTATTTGATTATTGAAACATTATTTTCTAATTTATTTCAGAACTGTTCGTTTGACAAAAGTTCCACCTGATCATTTATTGACAATGTTAGAAGGTCTAACAGCTATATGCCACTATTGTTTATTAGATAATGCCTCTCCTGTATCTATTGGTTTACCAGCTCCTACCATTACCAATATTAGTACTGAAACAGCAAGTACCGGTCAGATACTATCTAATCTTATAAATGTCTTCAATCCTATACAAAATAATCGGGTGAGTTCTTGTAATATAATTGAAGTATAACAGATTCTCTTCCCATGTCCACTCAGAAGCTATCTTGAATGGCTGTTGAAATTCCATAACTACAGAATCTCTTTGTATTATTATTATTATTTCCGACTTCTGAAAACCCACTGATTTGTTCAATATATAGTTATTAAATATTGGCACTCATTGTACAAGATTTGACAATGTAGTTATTAAGTTGTCTACACAGACTTTTGCTTTATCTGGAAAACTGTTAATCTGAGAAAAAAAATAATCTGGCCAAACACTATAGATTTATATATTGTGGTTGATATTTCAGGAGACAAGTCCTATAAGAGACAGTACAGCTTTGTCACCTGTTTTAGAGTCAAGAAGAGGTTTATTGAGTATTTTACCTAGAATCATGGCGTGTATGGCTGTAATGTGGAAAGCTTTAAATACAGTTACATCTGGTGAAATAGATAGATATACACAGGCCAGACTTACTATGGGTTCACCTAAGGTATTTATAGTATAGTCTTAATCAGCAGTTGTTTTCTAATGTAGCTATGTGACGTTTGTTTGGCAACGAGTTTAGGTGAATGCGAAATTATGGAATGCAAAGGCAGTGATTGAATGAAGTACATGTATTCATACAAATCTGATTCTTAATACAAAGTTATATTTAATATTATATTTTTAAAGTCATTGAACAATAGAAAGTTATTTAACAGTTTAAAGAAAATAATTTTGAAATTAGTTTTCGGTAATGGTAATCATTAATTTATATTTTTATTTAAGATTGTGCGGCAACATATATTAGAGTTTTTGAGTCCTATATCTTTACCCCATGGTATTAACTTACTTGGTGCTGTAGCAGTTGCTTGGAATGATAGAAGGAAAAAGATACAGGGACTTGTGAAAAAGGTATATCATTTGTCATTTAATGTGTTATCAATATTCAGTTACTGTATCGATTAATAATCTTTTAAATAGGATATAAATCTTAGATTATTTTTTTCAAAATTGCTGACCTTATTCAACTACTACAGACATAAACAAAATTACACAGAAACTGTTGTCCTTGCTAGCGGATAAAAATAATTTCTGAAATTATTCAACTACATGGTGAACCCTATCAAAATATATGTTTATATTTTATTATTTTATAGGTTGTACCTGTCCCATGTGAAGATCAGTTATTATTAGTAGAATTAGTTAGTGCTATTAAAGTTTTACCAACAGATACTCTAATACAAACTATAAAACAAGTCTTAAATAAACCCCCACCAACAGAACTAACTAATAGTAAGGTATGTGTACGCAAGTTTATTATGATTTAAAACATTATAATATTCTACTACTCCGCCCCGTCCACACAGATGTACCAGCCTGTCCATCTTTAATTACTTTTTAAAGGGAGTGTTGTCGTACCCCATCTTTGTGTTTCCATTAAAATAATTGTAAGCTCTGAGATGATCGAAAGGCAACATATGGCTCAAATTGTTATGTGCTTATAATTCTTTTAACTGAACATTGTAGAACAGTGTTTATGGTCTACCAGTTAAATGATGTTAAGCTAAATATAAATATATGTGGGTTTAAGTACGTATATAAGTTATCAACATAGTGTGTTCATTGTACTTTTTGCTGATTTTTCATCTATGTCTCATGGTTATGTCTTAAAAGAAAGAATAGTCTATCTCATGCTTGACATATCTATATCTATTGCTTATTTTATTTTTACAGAGAGGAGTAACCATAGAAGTAAACATGTTGCAGTTTTTCTATTCATATGTAGAAGAAATCAATCCATATCAACTGATGGATTCTTGGCCATCTTTTTTAACATTAATGAAAGAAAGTCTTCAATTAAATCTACTGGCACCAGGACAGTTCTTGTTATTAGAGTAAGTTTTTTGTTATTGCATCCCTCCAACCCATGAACATGTTAAGTTACTATGGTATTGAAATTATATTACTAATATGTGCATAATTAAACTGATAGTTTTTGGTATCAATATGTTTGAAGTTAAAGTAATGTATGGTTTAACATAGGCTACACCTGTTCCCTTATCCTATTCAAATTTACTAAATAAATATATTTTGACGGAAAGAATTCATTATATGTGTTTCAGAATATTGAGTGAGTTTGTTCAGAAAATGCCAACAATGGAGGACAAGAAACAACTTAAAGAATTGCAGGTTAGATACAGTCATGATAATAAGCATTAGAAATTTTATTGAGAATTGCTAAATTTTTAACTTTCTGTATGTTCTTTAAATAGCAGAGCGAATTGTAATAGCTGCCTTTATATCATAATTCTTTAATACTCTCAGTCAACCAGCCCATTGCTTCTGTGTTACCCATGGGAAAATTATACGAACCACTTGAGTCGACTAAATGAATGTGTTGTATATGATAAGAATCCTTAAATATTTATTGAAGTTGTCATTGTGTTGCCTGACTTTCCTTCAAATAATTTATTTAGCTTTATGTTAGAAACTGTAACAGCAGATAATAAATTACAATCTATTATAGGATATAACACAGAAATTATTGGAAGCTGTAGCATACATAGCAGGGTCTTCTCTACAACAGACAACCTGGTTACGACGTAATCTAGCTGTTAAACCAGGACCACAGAACGAAGTACAAGAACTAGAAGATGGTGATATAACGGAAGACAGTGGTATGTATGGAACTGGGAACCATTGTTACTTATTGAGTAAGAAACTGGCTCACTATGCAAGAGTTCCCAGGTTTAATAATTATTGTACAGATCATAAATGTATTTTTATGGTTTGTTTGACAATATTTGATTTATTCAAGGAGATTTAAATAATAAATATGTATTTTTATGATTTAGGCATCTTACCAAAGCCCTTGGATTTCTTTTTGTAAACATATAGTTTGTGTCATATTTCATTATCAGTATATTCACCATTTGAAAGACCACAAATTGAGGCCTCTCATATCAGTGAGAACTAACATTCAATTATTGACCTGAATCTGTAGGGAGACACTACCATACAAACTGTATATGTATTATTTTGTTTATAGAACCAGAAAGTGATGTAGAAAAGAGAGTTGTAGAGAAAGTTGTAGTAGAAGCTCATCTAAATCAAGCAGCTAATTCGAAATATAGTGTTCAAGCTCTTACATTATTAGCAGAGGTAAATTACATATAAAGAGAAAGTTACTTTGTTCAGGTGTTATCAAATTGATAATATTAGAACAATTTCTTAAAAACCATTTTTACTAGAAATACGCTTGTGCTATTTCTTTTATATTTATGATGGTAGATTAAGTTATCTATATAAGCAATGGGTTCGATTCCAGGCTAATTGGGTTTTATCTGGTTTCCTCCCTATGCAATGGATGTCTTTTATTAACATTTTTAATTTGACTGAATATACATACTTGCATACATTATTGTAATTTCATTTTAGCTCACTGCACCTTTGCTGGACGTTGTCTATGGTAGTGATGAAAAGGATAAAATAAGTCCTTTTATCAGCACTCTTCTATGTAATGTCTTTCCTTATCTAAAAAGTCACAGGTAAATTTAAAAACACTTTTTGAATATTTCTAAGTTCATCTTCTATTCAACATTCTGGTCAAAATGTGCTTTTTGATAAGAATCATTTATATTTTTGATTTTATGTAGGAATAAATATGCATAAATATACGTAATCTAATCTTGATCCATTGACAAAATGTCACCTATATAGGGTAAAATGGATTGTTTGAATAAATGTCATGCCTCTCCATTCTATAGTTGTCACAATCTACCCAGCTTTCGAGCCAGCTCTCAGATATTGAGTAGTATCAGTGGATACCAGTACACACGTAAATCATGGCGGAAAGAAGCACTGGAGTTTTTACTGGATCAAGGATTCTTCCAGATGGATTTAAAGTGTATTAGATATTGGAGGAGTGTTATTGACAATCTTATGACACATGACAAAACCACATTTAAAGATCTTCTTAGTAAGTTATTTTTGCTTGCTTTCCGCAAATGCATGAATCCAACTTTCTGTTTTAAATCAGTAGTCTCAGACAATAATTAATGTTATTCTGAGTTGGATTGTTTAAAGATGTTGCAGGGACTTTTTGAAGAGTGGACTCATGTGAAGCAGTTGGTCCAGGATCCAATTTTGGGAAAATATATATAATGAGGGGGTTACTGAATAAAAGACGAACATGATTTAATTTATGGTATAAAATATCTGAATATTAAAATATGATATTGGGTTTGTAACAAGATGTGTTTATTTCAGTGATTATATATTCACTGTGTTTGCATTAGATTTCTTAATGGATGAAAAGTATGAATGAATGGCATTTCACTCAGATTCAAGCAATTAGTGGATAAACACTTATGCTCTGATACAGATAGCAAAACACTGGTTGACTGTCTGTAATGTATGATGTAATTAATTGTGGTTATCCTCATTTGAATAATCAGTAAAAATGTTGTACTTACTACTTTCCAATGAAAAAATGAGTTTTGTCAACTCAATAGATTAATATATATAAAGGAATATATCTTTAATAATTTATCTTTTAAAAAATCTTACATGCTTATACTGATTATGTATTTTAGGTCGAGTTGTTATGACACCGAGTGGAAGTTTAAATCTATTTAGTTCTAAAGAACAAGAATATGAACAGAGGGCTCAGATGTTGAAACGTTTATCGTTTACTATATTCTGTAGTGATAGAGATCAGTATCAACGTAATATGCCAGATATACAAGGTTACTTTAATTTACATAACTTGTTTTGTTCTGTCTCTGTATGATCAAAATTATAGGTGACATTATGTTAGAAAGTTAAGCAGCTAGAAATAATTTAATTCTTATTGAAAATTAGGTTTCCTCATTTCTGTTACTGGTAATAATTGAAAATAAAATTGGTGTGCTGGATGCACATTGATTTCGGAATAATTTGTGAACAAGTAAATTTATATTGACTAGATGTTTTAGTTTTATTGCAGAGACAAACTCTATCAGCTTTGTGGAGTTCCTTGTTTTTTTATTGAATATTGTCTTTTAATATGTTTAGAACGTTTGGCTGAAAATTTATATTGACTAGATGTTTTAGTTTTATTACAAAGACAAACTCTATCAGCTTTGTGGAGTTCCTTGTTTTTTTTATTGAATATTGTCTTTTAATATGTTTAGAACGTTTGGCTGAAAGTTTGAAAGTACCACAAGTGCCATCAGTACAAGCTCAAGTATTTCTATGTTTTCGTGTTCTCATTCTAAGAATGACCTCACATCAGTTGACATCACTCTGGCCAACAATAATCACAGAAATGGTACATGTCTGTCTGCAAATGGAGCAAGAACTGTCTACAGAAACAGATGAATTCAAGTGAGTATATGAGTTTTTTGTGTATTTCAAAATAACTGCTAGGTGTGGAAAATATTAAGATAGTATTCAATATAACCAGTAGATGCATGTTTTGTAAACAACACTTATATTCATTACACAGTAAAACTGGGTGTGAAAATATTTGTGAAGCCATTGAAAATCTTTAACAATATATATCCACTAAAAACTTATAAACGTATGTCTTTGTTTATTTACTGGTAATCGAATATTTATAATGAACTGAACAACATTAAGTATTGAAATGTAGCAGTCCATATACAAAGTCCAAAAGGCATACATATTAATTTAAAGGGTGTTTAAAGACTGATATCATTTACATTACTATAATAATATCTGAATTGTTAATGCCATGCCCGGTTTCACTGTTTTCATATTTATTCCGTAAAACATATAATTAGCCAATATAATAATGTTTTTTGCTATATGTGCTGTGCATATGATTATTCTTTAGGTAAAGAAGCAGGGGTGGGGGTGATTTATTAGGTCAGAATATAGTTATACATAGTAATTATAGATATATGGATATAAACATGTATATATCTTACCTCCTAGTGTATATATGATGACAAGATCCAGGTAATTTTATTATAGATTTATGTTATATGTTAACAATCATATTAGCAATCTTTATTCTGACTCCTTGCTCGAAAGCTCCATATCTACCTTGTTTACACTGCTGAAATCTGTATTACATTGTTTCATGCGCCACCACTACTGCAATCCCTTAAATACTCAAGCTGCTCATGTGTACAGTATTTCTAATTTATTACTAGCAGTAACTAACTGAAATACCCCATTAAAAAATGAATACGATGTCAGATTACCAACTATAAGCCTGAAGATTGCCAGTATGATAAACGCAAAAGTTGAGATACTTTTTTTCAATTACTAACAGAAATTTGATTTGAGTTTAGTTGAATGATCGATTTTTTTTGTAATTATTGTAATTATTGTAATGATTCTAGATGTTTGTTGGTTGAAATTTTATTTTGTTGTAATTGATTACTGACTAGCTCATTGTTTAATTTGTAGATCTAATAAAGAGTAAGTGTAATTTGATGTATTAAGTTGATGGCGATGTCTCAGGGACAAAGATAAATGTTTTTGTTGTTTTTTCTTTTAGTTTTATTGATTATTTTGATAATTTCTGTTCTTGTTAGTGTTATGTAATACCATTTTATTTTCTAACAGATATATAATATTTTGCATTATAATAGAGATATGTAGTTAAATCAACAATGTCATGCTTCTTTAGTTCAGGTATATATCTAGGTATTGGTATATATCTAGGTATTGGTATATATATATATCCAATCTTGATTTGATAAATAAAATAATCTAAATGTTAATTGATAAATAAAATCATTGAAAAGTCATAATTCTTACTGTACAATAGTAGGCCTATGTGTCTGCCCTGAAAAATGTTTAATAGGCCTCTAATGATTTAAGCGGTATCAAATGGACAATAGCAGTCCTCTAATTTCTAAACAGTCAGTGTTTATATCCTAAATTTTACTGTGAATTGGAGAATGAAATCAAGTGAGCATATTTATTAAATTATGTTTAGGCCAGGGTTAAAATTATTTCAGTTTGCCCAAACCTGACTTAAGATGATTAGGTATGGGTTAGACTGGTGGCCAGTCTTCTCCACACACCAAAAATTGGCCAGTCCTCTACACCCCCCCCCCGTAATCTCTAGAGACTGGGCAAATAGAGCTTCAATCTCATCTAGTAGGTCAATCTGCATCTTGTAGGTCGTGTGACGTCGTGCACGTGATCACGACATGTCTAACAACCACGTGACATCAACCCTCATATCGTCTCAGCATGACTGCTTTGCACTCCAGTCGAGACGCATGATTCATGTCACGTGACTCGGGCCGTGCTTGATAACTTTCAATCATTCCAAATAAGGTAGGACGTAAAACTTGGCAAGAACGACCATTTTATTGTGAAGTTTGCAAATTGTCCAGTCTCTGGTGCTGGTAACAGGTGTACTCAAAGTTTTTTTATACAAATGGAAACGAAAGTGTTGGTTTACTAAAAATTAATCTTTTATATAAATCAAAATGTAAAATAAATAGAAGAGACTGGACCAGTCTAGGTATCGGTAGGTAGGTAGGCAAATTCTTTTTTGGGTTGGGGGGGGCTTAGGACCAGACTTTGACGATAAATAACAAGGTTTTACAAATCACGTGTCGAGTTTGGTGTTACTATGCATAGACATGACAGTGGGCTGTTCAATTTCCCGACCGATTATTTCGCGTTTGGGTGTCATTGTCAAGCGTGAAAATAATGCTGTTAAAAAAACTTAAAAAACGGCAATAAAAGAATTTGATTAGGCAGCTTTTTTTTTGGGTAGGTAGCGTTACTCTTTTAAATTGAAAACATGAGCTCAATGTATGATTTAAAATAGGCAACTAAAGTGTTCTTGATGTTTGCTGTTTGTGTTTATGATTACAATATCTAACTGTTATTATTTTTTTATGGCTTATAGTAGCAATGGATCTGCACAAACATTAATATATATATATATATATGTTAACAACAATTCATCTTCTTCTGCATGAAAGATATTGTTTACATGCACTAATGCAATTATTGATATACATAGTGTAATTTGATCACTGTTATAAATAGATTTTAGAATAGTTTTACATTTTTAGTAACTTATTACAGTTTTTAGTATCAACAGTACATCCTGCATTTGGATAGTAAATTAAATGTAATTTTTTGATATATATTATAATATTATAGTGTCAACATCTAAATGAAACCATAAAGTAGAATATGTCTCTCATTTTTTCTTCTAAACAACGTGTGAACAATCGCTAATCCCTTGCACGTTATTTCCACTTCTGGAACACTATTGTATGCAGCTTGAATTTTAGTATTGTTCACTTATATACATTCACACATTAACAGTAACAATTATACATGTTGTCGATATATACATTAAATATTACATATGATATACAGATTAATAGAGTATTGATTCAGGTATCCTATGAAATTTGTTAGCATGATGAAATTATTATTCTATCTAAATCAGAATGTATATGAAATAGTTGCAAATTGTGCTCATTTGCAACTTTTAAATTTATGCAATACCGGAATGCTCTTATATTTGCATTTTTTACATTGTTTTTTAATAATGAAAAATTTGTCAATATTTTCATATATAGATAAAGATAATCAGAAGTGAATTGAATCATAACTTTGCGGAGTCGAATTTTCATTTATAATTATAGGCCTACTTCTTTTAGTAATGTTGCTTTAAACATTGTCACACTTACAATGCTGTCCAGGATAGTGCAGAAGGGAGCAGTGCTTGTTTTCAATATGGTTGACATTGAAATATATACATTAGTGTCGATTTTTTAAAAATATTTTTCAAAGTTCTTGCAATAATTGTTCATATTTGATGATAATCTCATACATAGTTTAAAGTTCATATCATTATTTTACTCATTATTACGTTTTTTCGAATATTGAAACAACAAATCAAGATTATAAAGTAGAAGAAAGCATTATTTACTCTTGCATTTATGTCGATTTAATTTGGATGGAACAGAATAAGACTCCCCAAGTACAAGCTCAAATTGATTTTTTTATTCACAAAAATTGATAATTTGTCTTTCATGCTATAAAGTATATTTCAATAAACCTTTTGATGGACAAAACGTACTTTAGTTATTGCAAACAGATCAGCAATTTTGAAAGTATTACTTACAATCTAAGAACTTGATTGAGTGTCTTTACAACTTAATGTAATGTATCTAAATCAAGTGGGCCATATATGTTTGATGTGTCTCGTCATATATGTTATAATTATTATTAGGGATACAGTTTTATATAAGCACCTTTGCTTGTTACTGAATCCAATTCACTTATATTTTCAAATGATAAATTGCAAGTTCTAATTTTCTCTTGAAAAAAATACTTTTTAAACCCAACTGTTACTGGGACTTGAAAATTTGAACCATACAGATGATAAGATCCTTCAAACTTCAAAAGTTACCAAGTTTTATTAGCCCCAAAAGCCCCAAATTATTTCCACAAATGTTTGTAATTTGAATTCTTCAAAATTCTATTCAAATTTTTCAGAACCCAGTTACAGCGTATAGCAGCACTAGATTCGAGTTGGGCACATCTTGGTAATGGATTAAATGCCCATAATAATCCTGCTTGGTTACAACTATATCTTAGTGTGTGTAAATTACTAGATCTATGTCTAGCTCTACCAGCAGATTCAGTTCCACAATTTCAACTGTAAGTTTTAGTTTGTAGTACTCTTCATCTTCCATGTTTCAGCCAAAAAGTATTGATGAAAGTTTGATAGTTTGACTGTTAGCTGAAAAATCCTAATCATTATATTTATGTATGAAATAGGGACAAGTTACTGGCACCAAGCCTTGGAGCCGTATTTTTGAAAACTTTAACCAACAGAAAGGTTGCATCCATAACATAGTTTTTCTAATACATGAATAGAAAATAACAGATAGTCATTATGTTCCAAATGATCTCAGTTCTCTATAGTCCAGGTGGTGATTTGAATTCATAGTAAAGATACATATTAATATTAAGTAATTTAACCCTAAATAGTATTCATTTAATGTTTTCATGTTGGATTTTAACTTGAGCAAAAGGAAGGCATGTATTCATCTGATAGCTTATATGTCAGTTGAATCAAGTCCTTTCTAAAGTACCCATGTGTTGAGTTACTATATTACACTACTACTTTTCAACATGTCAATAATAACCTCTAGTTTTTTATCAGTTCATAACCTACACTTATATAATATTGGTATCTGTCCACCACATGAAATGGAAGAGTTATTTCCCTTCATTATTGAATTGTGTTAGATATTTTAATTATGATCAGATCTTTTTTAGATATTTATGAGTTGTTTTACCTCATTACTGTTTGAGTGACATAGCCTAATTAGTTGCTGGTGGGTATATTTTGCTAGGCAGACTCTTACATGGTGTAATGGTAGTAAGTACAGATTTTAGAAGTATAACATATGACTTGTTAATTTTAGATATCGTTGGGCATTTATTGGTGGTGCAGCAGGTGAAGAGGATGATGAATCAATAACAGATAAACGTATCCTTCCACCAAGTTTTGTTCCTCATATTGTCCGTCTGTCTAAACTTCTTAATTTACGAGTAAGTATTGTGTTATATACTGTTTTCTTTCTATATAATGCAGATATTCCTTGCAAACAGGTAGGTTGGATGCCTCAATCAGTAGTTTGAAGTATTGCACTAGGGAACACATCTCTGTCATCCAAGCAAAACATCAGCCAAGGAATAGGAGCGGGGTTGGGTGGCCGATTGATTAGTGTGTGCATGTTGTATCGTAAGGTCTGTCATGGAGTCAACTGGCGTGGTTTCGATTCCCCGGTTTTAACGGACAAGGAGTAGTGTCATCTGTGATGTTTGGTTTCCATAGTTATTGCCATGTGCCATACTTTTGGGATAAAGTATGTCTTTAATCTATTTCAGTTACAAAGAGAATCAGCTCTGTTGAAAAGAATACCTGGTAGGCCCTTGCTTACTATGACATACCTTCGATCATTGGTCGAATTACAACCCTTTTTCAACACATTGTGCCATGCCAGTCAATCAGAGAAGAACTATCAAACTCCAGGTGGTGTAGTAAATACGATGCCAAAATCACAGTCGGCTCCAATATTTGATGAATTGACAGCTAGTTATGTTCACGACTGGCAATCTGATCTTCCAAAATCAAACCGACAATTTATTGAAGAACTGGTTGAGAGAGACTTTCTTGATCTGATGAGTTAGTATAGTTGTATCTCATGACGTATGTTTATTTGTTAAAAGTTAATAATTAATTTTATGTTTGTATATTATTATTCAATTTAAACATGCAAATACATTGGTTGTGAACAAAACTAAATATATATAATGTATTCATAACCTGATCTATTTACTTACAAAAGTAATTGCTTTGCACAAATATACTAAAATGTATGATTCCTGTCATCGCTATTTTACGCTTGAATTTATCATTTTCCATTCCTGTACAAATTATATATGATGTTTATTTTGTGATGTTGTGTAGAAATGTTTACAGATTTGTGTATTTTGTGCCAGTATTATTAAATTAAATTTAATTTATTAAAGAAAACTATATAAACACAAGGTACAATTTTATGGATACACAATAACTGAGTTTGATACTAAGCCATGTTTCGACGAGGATACTCTCGTCTTCATCAAGCAAATGATAAAATTGTACCTGGTGTTAATATGTTCAATTACTAAATACCTATCAAAGAAGATATATAAAATATATTAGTACTCACACTTATAACAGATTTTTGCCAAGAAATAATTTTTATGATATATTTACATTTGATAACATCTAGATATATTGTCGTCGCTATCAGCAATCATCTAAGATATTGTATACCCCTGAGTGGCCCGGAGGCTCATTTTTTTTTACTGAATAAGCCCTTCAGTCGAATTTGTTGACACTTAGTGGAATTGTCTTTTTAGACATAAAAGAACCGATAATAAAAATTCGAAATATTTTGTTGTCCTCCCTGTGTATACATTATAATTCATAAAATCCTGGGAACACAATACTGGACAGAGTTCTTGTTGGGGTTTTTAAAACTTAGTGAGTTTTCTCATTGAAGCATAAGGCCAAATCCTGTTGAATTTTCAAATTTTTGGGATCGTAAGACAATTTCATTTTTTAAAACTTTGCAAGGTTTCTTCAAAATTTGCTCTGTACGATTTATTGACAATAATTTAGAGCAGACTACTTTGCTGCTGGTGGATTTATTATCCATCTATTTCAATCCTGTAGGAGACGTTTACTTAAGATGTAAACAAGAGATGTTTATTTGAATAAATATTTTGTTTATAGATCTCATAACTTACATATAATTTTACTCTACAGGAGCTTGACATTTGTATTAATATGATTAATTAACAAATGTAAGTTATAATGAAATTGAGATCATTTGATGCATCATATTTTTTTTTGATTCAATGCTTCTTGTATCCATTAAACTGGGTAAAAACACCACAAAATATAGTTAACAATAAAGTTGAGCCCCAATATTACTGACAAGGTACATGCTTTATCTATATTATATACATATAAAATCACACAATCACTGTTATTTATTTATGTATTGTTAATTGTTATCCTAGTCTTTCAGTGTTAGTCATCGTCTTCATTCTTGTGTTATTGTTTTGAAATTCATGTCAAATATTTTTAGTGTTCATTGTTTCAGTTCTTGAAATGTTCACATGACAAGATTGACTGTTATTAAATGTAAAACCCAAAATCTTCTCAAATATCATATTTTACATTGTACTGGGGCTGGTATATAGACTTGTCAACATAATACAATATGAGCACATTATTATGGAAGACAAATCTTAATAATTTAAGTTGAGTTTAACAATTGTAACTGGATTTTTTACAGATATTTAACCCTCAGTACTAGTGCAATTTACAGATTTATCATTTTCTATCAAATGTTTGCTTCTAGCTAGTTTTCACATTATTATGGAAGACAAATCTTAATAATTTAAGTTGAGTTTAACAATTGTAACTGGATTTTTTTTACAGATATTTAACCCTCAGTACTAGTGTAATTTACAGATTTATCATTTTCTATCAAATGTTTGCTTCTAGCTAGTTTTGACCTGGTTTGGGATTTTATGATAATTGATGAGTAATAGATACTAGTAGTAATCAATATCTATTAAAACTGTTTTTGTTTATGGATAAGTTTGTACTACACACGATCTTCAAATATATGTATGACTTTATTCAGAAATTTTTCTACACTACACTGTACTCTGATTGTATTTTGACAAAAGAAAACCCATTCTGGTATGTTGATACAGGTCAATCAATTCACAATTTACTGTGCTGAATATATGAAACTGAAACCATTCAACACTAAACGTGTATAGAAGTTAGTTTAAAGACAATTTTTTTAAACTGACTGTTATTATATAAATTACCCTTAAGAAAGTAAGGAATCAAAATACTGGATCCAGTGAGGATTTATCACAAGAGTCTGTGATGACTGATCAGTTATTGCCCTTGTTTATTATTTCCCAAAATTGATTTTTTTTTACAGTGCAGATTTTGAAAATCGAAAAATATGGATGACAAGTCAAATATTTTCTTTCATTCCTCCATGTCATTTCAATTTATGACTTTACTGCATATAGAGTAATTCACTGCTCTGACAACCTATGTCTTTCATCATGTAAGAAATTTGTCCATTCAAATCTCAATAAGCCACAGCCTTGCACACATTATTTGTAATTTATTTGTTTGTTTTTGGTTGTGTTAAAAGTTTAAATACTATAATTATTATTATTCAATATTCATATTATAAGGAAGAGGAAATAAATACACTCATACAAGTTTCACATATTTTATTCTTTTATTCCATATGGTACATTTGAACCATAGCTGTTTTCACAGACATGTATCTCCATTTCAGATTTATCTGATTGAAACAATATTACAACTTTGATTGTTTTTACAAATCTGTAGGCCTACATAAAGAAAACTAAAAAGCAATTTGTTTGAATGGCCCTATACACAGTGTTGAAATTACAGGTTCACTAACGGGTAAAACGTCACAATGAGCTTCACTAAAATACTGTTGTCTGTAATTCACGGTATAGTGAAAGTATATTTTTGTAAAAAAAACTGTTGGGACTTCTGTCAATATCTGGATCTGTACAGCTTGAAGAGAGAAAGAGTTATCGAAATTCTTGTGAATGATTTTAAAACAGTTTTATGGCCCTGGGTATATTATGGAATATTTAATTAGTCAACATCAAATAACTAGTCGAGGAGGCTGACTCCATATGGCCTGTTTAGCGGGAAAAAATTCCCATTAAAATGAATCCTGATTTTTCTGAAACTATAGGATGGGTAGTGTTCTAGAAAATTTCTCCCCCCCCACCCCGTTATTCGGCCTTGGGGGGAAAAAATACAGCCATTTTTAGGTTTGGTATCCGAACTTTTGTGAAATTTCAGTTTTTCGGCCCCTGATTGGTCAATGGTACTTTGTATGGTGTCAATATATAGGTTTTCAGGGTCGGAGAATGCGAAAATGGTGTTCATTTTGTCCTACGGTTACATGGTAATCATATTTCAGGTTTTGTATCTCATTTTTGTGATTTTTTTCATAATTATTTTGTAGTACATGTGAGGTGTCAAAATATAGGGGTTTTTTTTGGGGGGGGGGGGGGGTCTGGAACACTACCCATCCTATAGTTTCAGAAAAATCAGGAATCATTTTAGTGGGAATTATTTCCCAGAAAATATGCCATTCTCTCCGAAGGTCTGGGAACATTGGTTAATATAATTGAACATATGTCGATTTGGTTTCTGATGATCTTGTGACATAACGCGGAAACAGACCCCAAAACAGCCATATTGTGGTTTGATTTCTCTCATCTTTGATAATAAAATACCATTATTCAAAACTCTGACGTGAAAACACTCCTAGAACTGTGATAAGTAGCATTTTAAATTTATTGCACAGTGCCAGGGACTATTCCAGCACACATATCTAACACATCTTGAGATGCTTCAATATGGAATTCTTCTAAATATCTACAACTATTTTCTTCTGTACTGGATAAATAATACCGATAATTGACCATCATACCACAAGATGCTGTTAAACCTCTCATAGACATGTCAGCCATCCAATTAATTCGCCATATAACCGCTCCATTACGAAGATGAAAATTGGCTGCAAATGAAAATCCGAATTAAATACTAGCTCATACTAAAAACTGGTCAAATTTGTTTCAATGGAAACTTAACCAGAGGCTGCCAGACAGGATACACCCTCATTTTCGAGAGACGGATAAAGAACAAGCTAAAAAGAAAGTGATTTTTATAACAATAAAGGGCCATAATTCATGAAGTTACAATTGATATGTGCAAATATCAAAAGGAACCAAGATCTTTGGTAATAAACATGCATTTTAAGTTCCATCAAAATCAAATTAAAATTGTGACCTCTACAGGGTTCAAAACCTTGATATACCATATATTATACACTATTCACGTACAAGCGGCAGCAATTTTGTCCCCACAGTTTTGGTCCAACTTTCATTACGGTGTAACAGTGTTATAATCAAACTTTTTTTTAAAAATTGGATAATAATTGTGACCTCAAATTTTGCGTACAATCAAGGGCCATAATTCAGGAAGTTAAGATCTGATATGTGCAAATATCGAAAGGAACCAAGATCTTTGGATAAACATATCTTGAATGGTTTATGAGACCTGCTTTGGAAGCGACAATTAAATACAAAAAAAACACTTAATGTCCTTCGCTAACTTGGTTTGGCACCGGATATTTTTTTTTATATAAACAATATTTTATTCAGGAAGTCTGAATGGGATTGGGGAACAGGCTTAGCCTATGTAAAACCCCTCTACCTATTGGCACCGAATATATAACAAGCATAATGGCAGCTGTCAAACAAAGGCATAATTTAGTTGTCGGCTTTTCCCCATGAAACAATCATTCGATCATGAATAATTATGAGATAATTACGATCATGAATAATTATGAGTGAATTACTATCTTACCAACTGGATTTAAAGCATACTGTCTCCGTTTTTCTTGATATAAGTATCTAGCACACAACCTCATTAATATAGGTTTCAAAATACGTTCTAAGTCTTCTCTAGACACCCACTGATTAGACTGAATAAAATCTTTCAAAAGTTCTAAGACACATGAATGGGATGGATTCATATATGGTTGTAAAAATGAATGTTCACTGTCTGTTATAAATTCTTTTCCTAAGTCTTCTCCAATAACTGTAATTATAAACACATACATGCAATAAAATTAAAGCTGTTCTTACGTTTTTTGATGAAAGATGACAAAAGTCTTGTATGAAGATCTTTAAACATAAACAGCTAGAGATTGGTTGATTTTGCATTTCCCACCGATCACAGCCTAGTTTTAATCGTGTTGCTAGATCAAATTGGGGGAATTGTCAATGTTAAGCATGATTTAACCATGTGACCATCGGAAAACAAAACTAACTTGTTTATTAACAATTTACTAACTTAATAAAGTTAATGTAACACTACTACTTTGATACCTTATCTATTATCTGTATTAGTTGCTGTGATTGATATATCACCCTATTGCAAGCTGAAGTATCATTCATATGTCATTTGGTTATTTAGGGCAGTGTTTAATTTCTACAGTGGCTAAACTAGATGTTTACATTAACAAAATAAACTGAAACTGTAGTTATTTAAAGATACATTATGAGTGATTAGATAACGAGTTTGCAGTTCTCACCATAATAGTTAAAAACTAGATAATGTAAAATTGTAAAGGCAATTTGCTGAAATTATCAGTCAAATTGATCCATTATGAACCGAGAAGTAAGCGATTGAAATTTAAGCCTAGCCTTGGACAATCATCATTACTAAAGCCAGTATGAAAAAAGCAGTCTCGATTATCCATTTATTGATTTAATCGTGAAGAAAAGTAATGCAGTCAATCGGGTCATAATTCATTAAAGATCGCAGGCTAGCGATGCAATCGAGAGTTGATTATGGTACAGATAAGTTAATTTTAATTGATAATTTAGATAACATTCAGACTTAAAGAAATAGACTTGCAATAGACAAATTTAGCTCTTGCATTATGTATGTTTCATAAATGCATTACAAATAAGCTTTAATTTTTATTTTATATGGTAAAACTCAAGAGAAACATGGACACCATCATATGAAAGAAAACCATGTAAGAATCTACCAATACTAACAAAAACGTTTTTGTTCGTGCTCAGGACTTCAATTTGTCTGAACAGGCTTTAAAGGGTAATATTACATCTGTAAATGTCCTAATTATTTTTAAATAGACCGTGTGTAGTTTCATGCAATATATTATGTTACCTTTAGCATGAATACTCTGATTAAGATCTGTTATTAACCATTCTTTAAAACCTGGTATTGGTGATAGACTAGAAAACTGTTTTATATGGTCAAATTCTTGCTGCACTTCATGGACTACTTTCTTTATCAAATAATTACCCAATTCAACTCCCTGTAAACCTTTAATACATTAATTAATATTAATTCATGTGTGTTAATACAACATTTTAATTAAGGTACAATTAATATAAGAATTAGTATCAGATATGCTACAAAGTTGAAAGTGTACCTCTCTATATATGATGTCAGAAATCATGAGTCACCCTTATTTAGATATAGCTATCCAAAATCATTTGTGTAATCAACATGGTGTACACGTGTAGGTTGATACCATTGACTATAATAGGCCTTTTAGTGATGACAATTTTTGTTATTAAATCATATAAGTGGTCAGCATGCTAAACTAATGTTTAATGTATAGAAAGTGGTTAGAAATTATACAGTTGTCATTAATTAGCAAGTGTTTAACTAGCTGTAAAAAATGTGACAATTTATAACACCCATCCCTATTGAATACACAAACCTAACCAATAATGTGTATATCATTCAATAGTCACAGTTTTAACACCTTAGTGACAAAACACCTAATTAATGAGTACTGCCTGATTACTTACAATTTTACCTAACTAATACACATTATGTATATAAACGGATAACTTTGCTCTATTAATAGTGTCTTATATTTTCATTTATAACAGTTATTGTCTACGATATCAGCCTAGGTGGAAGTGGGCATTAACTCCAGATATGAACAAACAAACAAACTTAGTCAATGATATCAACTTTACAGTGTGTACAAATTAGCTATCCCAAATCATGAACTATCATAAATCACCAGTGCACGATAAGACTCTGATCTAAGTGGTAGGTTTGGCAAGTTACTTTTTTTGTTTCCTTGCTATTTTTAAGTTTGTGAATGGAGCCATAATTTAATTAAAGATCTGGTAATACCTTTCAATGTAGATGTAATAGAATAGAAAACAGCTGCACTAATTTGATTTGGATCTTCTTTTTCTATATTTGGAGAAGATGCATCATTATCGGGCGGAGACAGAGTTGGGTCCGTTGCTTCTTCTTTCTTTACACCACCAGGCCAAAATCCTGGGGAGTGTATAATGGACTAAAAAAAAAATTCATCAACTCTTTTAAAACATTGCCTAAATGAAAATTTTAAAGCAATGCACAGTATTAGGTATTTACATACACTTCTGCCTGGTGTATATAGGTTATTTACACATACACTTCTGGTGTATATTGGTTATTTACACATACACTTCTGGTGAATATTGGTTATTCTGGTGTATATTGGGTATTTATACATACACTTCTGGTGTTTATAAGGTATTTACACATACACTTCTGGTGTATATTGGGTATTTACACATACACTTCTGGTGTATATTGGGTATTTACACATACACTTCTGGTGTATATTGGGTATTTACACATACACTTCTGGTGAATATTGGGTATTAACACATACACTTCTGGTGTATATTCGTTATTTACACAGTTAAAAGAGGGGGGGGGGGTATGGCTGAATGGTTAGCACGTGCATTCTGTATTTTAAGGTCTGTCATTGTGCCATGGTCTTGATTTGTACGTGACAAATAGTAGGGTTGCCTGTCCAAACTCATGGGTTTTCTCAGGTTTCCTCTAACTGCTAAAGATCCCTATGTACAAGCAAATTATTGAAATAAAATTGAACCATTTGTTAGTCCCAAAATGATCTAGTTTGTGTTGAGTGGAGGTTAAACCCCATTTCTTTCTCTCTCTCTCTCCTGCTCTTTTTCTCTCCCTCTTTCTCTGTTAAAAGACTAATGGTCACTGAACTATAACATGTAGTCCAGTTGGTTACACCCCCTTCTTAGATTAAAAATATAATATTGCCCTTTTCTGGACTTACATGTATGGATGATGATATTTCTTGTGTTAAAGCCGTATGTAAAACAACAACAGGTTCACGAGGCATACTATTATGTGTAAATACAAAACATCGTCTATATGGTCCAACACGTCGCTTTAAATCTGTCCAGTTTCTTATCGGATGTACAGCTTCATATTCAGATATCTGAAATATTGTAGTAAATACACTGATAAATGAGAAATCTAAGATATATTTTAGCAAGTAAAACAGGTTTAATTCCTTGTTGAAAGCCCTTAGAATCTTTAATTCTAGTCCAAAGAAACTATTCGAATATCTGTGATAAGCTTTCAAAGATACTATCTGATTAAGAAAGTGTCATGGCCTAAAGTTCATAAAGCATTATCAGACTTAAGTTGAGTATTTAATCAACTTTCAATCACTCTTTATGAGAAATATCTTTCATCCAGAAACACAAAACATTACACATAGTTTCTTTTTGATGTATTTGATACATTATAATAACAAAAGTTTTATAAAGGGTCATATATCTTACCGGTAGTTAAAATAAGGTGAACAATTTTGAGTAAATTCTTAATTTAAGTCTGAGAATGCTTTGTGAACTTGGGCCTGGTTATACTACACTAAGTATTATTCATACCTTCTGTACCATATCACATGGTGACATCCAAGTAACTCTCTGTAAATTCAGAAAACCAACAGCAAACCACAGTGATAGTAATTCACGTAAAGTTGTATTTAAAGCTCTATAATATGCTACAGCTATCTCTGATGTACTGCTCAATTGCTGACTCTGTAATACAAACAAATATTATTTACAAATGCAATGGGGGTCATAGTGGCCAAGTGGGTAAGATGCTTACTAGCCGGGAGTGTTTGATCCTAGGAATGGCCGAAAACGTTTTCCCGCGTGGTTCCCCCTTGTTGGTGATGCAGGAAAGAGTGCCTAGCATGGACAGCTGTCTAATCATTCGATTGGAATAAAAAAGATAAGTTGCCAGGCAACGAAACATATGCCCACAGCAGCTAAATCATCCGGGCAGTCAACAAGAGTTGTCGCATATTTAACTTTTTTCAGTAATGAAACATTTATAATACACTAAAATCATATAACAAGTAACAACTCATTATTTATTTATCAGAAAATCATTCGAATTTGTTTGGCTTTGATAAAGTTTTCCTCCATGCTAACGTTTAGTATACAAAACACTTAATATTCTGAAAATCAATAGGCTTCTTCGTCTCATGACCTTCAATACTGTGTATAAATTTCAAGTCAATGGGATATTAACTTTAGCCTCTACAGCATCCACAAGATTTTTTGAAGTGATCAAGGGCCATAACTCTAAAAGTAATTATCGAGAATCGCTGAAAATCCCTAGGCTTCTTCGATTCATGACCCTCAACAAGGTGTATAAATTTTAAGTCAATCCGTTATTAACTTTAGCCTCTGGAGCGTCCACAAGATTTTTTGAAGTGATCAAGGGCCATAACTCTGACAGCAATTATCAGAAATCGCTGAAAATCAATAGGCTTCTTCGTCTCATGACCCTAAACACTGTGTATAAATTTAAAGTCAATCGAATATTACCTTTAGCCTCTAGAGCATTCACAAGATTTTTCAAAGTGATCAAGGGCCATAACTCTGGCAGTAATTATCGGATATCGCTGATAATCCCTAGGCTCCTTCGTCTCATGACCGTAAACACTGTGTATAAATTTAAATTGCATCGGATATTACCTTTAGCCTCTAGAGCGTTCACAAGATTTTTCAAAGTTATCAAGGGCCATTACTCTGGCAGTAATTATCAGATATCGGTGAAAATCCCTAGGCTTCTTTGTCTCATGGCCTTAAACACTGTGTATAAATCAGATATTAACTTTAGCCTCTAGAGCGTTCACAAGATTTTTCAAAGTGATCAAGGGCCATAACTCTGGATGCAATTATCGGATATCGCTGAAAATCAATAGGGGACTTCCTCTGATGACCTTAAACACTGTGTATAAATTTAAAGTCTATAGGATATTAACTTTAGCCTCTAGTGCGTTCACAAGATTTTTTGAAGTGATCAAGGGCCATAACTCTGATAGCAATTATCGGAAATCGCTGAAAACCAATAGGGGTCTTCCTCTCATGATCTTAAACACTGTGTATAAATTTAAAGTCAATCGGATATTGATTTTAGCCCCTAGAGCGTTCACAAGAAATTGTGGACGATGGACGGACGGACAGACGGACGGACGGACCGACGGACGGACAACGACAACATTTCTATGTGGGCGTATAAAAACGAGGTTCTAAAGATCCCTTGACAGTTGGAATTTGATATAAGAGTAGGTCGTAGTGCCGATGTTGTGCAAAAATTCCCTCATAGGACACAGAATGGCGAATGCCCGTCTTCATTAACCAAGTTCGGAGCAGAACAGGAGGACATTTCAAATGCTAGTTCATTCAAATGATAGTTACTAGTTTATTCATGCCCTGTATTGTCAAGTACAACTAAAACGATTATTTCGGGGCCTGCATACCACTGCAAAACAATAAGGCACAATTGTAGATTTAATTATGAGTATGACCAATCAAATAATTCAAGCATTTTGGAAAACATTGGCCCAAAATCATTGACCTGCATGATCATGGACGAATTAACAATATGGTCTTTTTTTTGAAAATATTGATTGGTATAAAATATAAACACTTACAATAACATCCGCTCTCAAGTCGACTAAAAACTTGACCCCTCCATCAATTCTTCCAATCTGACGAAATAGTTGCTGATATCTAGGTAAGAGTGTGTTTCGTAATCTTTCTTGTGTACTTAGTAATACAGCCTCACCTCTCTCCTTTAAAATAAATCATCATATATTTAACGTACATGAGGCAAGAGCTAAATCTGCCAATTGCAGGTCTTTTTTAGGCCTGAAATGATATCTAATTTTTATTAATTACACATTAATTAACTTTTCCAGACCATATCAACTCTAAATGTCATCACTAGCCTGCGATATTTACTGGATTAGAACATAATCTGCTGTTCAAGACTGACTGATGTTTAAATCAAAAAATCAATAATTGAGACTATGTTTTTTGTATCGACTTTAGTAATGATGACCAAGGCTAGGCCAAAAATTCAATCGCTAAATTCCCATGTTCAGATTGGATTTTTTTCACTAAATATTTCAGCAAATCCCCTTTACATTATCTATAAATGAAATTTTAATCTATAGGCTTCTTCTTTAATTATGACTGACGAACAAGTCTATTACCACACATATTTTGTACAGGTTGTTGGCATTTCATTCATTTTAGTAGTAACATGTATTTTATGTACAGCATCACAATTCTAGACAGTATAATTGTTACTCTACCTGTGACAGAGCTACACTCTGGGCAACTCTAGTAACATTATCTTGATTTACTCCATATTTCTCTGACAATAAAGTAAGAAACATCCCTTTATCTTCTGGTGTTAACTGACCATAGTAAGACAGAAATTCTTTACATTTTCTCTGAAAGTGGTAAGAAATAGGATGCTAGACAAAGAAACACATGCCTAACACCAGCTCTGTCTTCCAAGCTGTTTTTAAAGACTTTTTGCTGTTTTAATACTTTCAAGTTTTGCAAAAAATTTCTTGGGAATCCTGCTGAATAAAAAATAATTTTAACAAGCCAACAGATGACATATACCGGTATTATTAATTGATCGCACATATATTTTCAAAGATCAAGAAATCAAGCTATCAAGATTATCTCTGATTACCTCTGCATAGCTTCAGCTCGAAATGTTAATCATTGAACTCCGTCAAGAAATTCGCCTCAGGAGAAAATGTTCATTACCGAACTTTCGAGGTAGTGATGTAATGAAACTATACATCAAGTTTCATCTGATTGGTTGATGCTTCGGGGAACAATAACTTTGGTTATAATGAAGTATGAGCGATGATTCTCCTAATTTAGATTAATTATTTCATTACCTTGACTAAATCTGATGGTGAGAATTTTCTGCTTAGGCTAAGGAGCCATAAGCAATTTGATTGGTCAAGACTTTGCATCATAACAACTCTGCTTTTAATTGAGGTAGACTGTTTAAACTTGATGTGGATGTTCATTAGGTGAATGTCTTGACTTAGTTCAATGATTAACATTTATAACTGAAGCTAAGCAATTTCATTGCGGATGCTTTGGGACAAAATAACCTTGATTCTATCTGATGAGTTAAGCAGTTTCATTGCGGATGCTTTGGGACAAAATAACCTTGATTCTATCTGATAAAAAGTGATGAAACCTAGTGTACAGTTTCACTAATTTGAACTACATTATTTGTAAATTTAAAACAGATTAGATGATAACTGCTTTCTCTAGAGTGTCTAAAATAAATTATGGATGGTGGATGGACAGGTGGCTATATGGCAGAAATATTTTTATTATAGTGTTTATCAATAAATAATTCTAAGAACTAAATATAATTTGCCACAGCTATAGTCAGACTCAGGTCTCAGACACAAATCCCATTATTTTACAGAAGTCTTAATATTAAAGGGTCAATCCCGATAATGTTTTTGAGAATAAAACTGCTTAATTTTGTGTTAAAATCCCTTAAATTCCACTACCTTAGGGCCAAGCAACTAACACAATAAATATGTGGTACGTTTTCAAACAATTTTAACCCGCCAGTCTTTTTCTAGAAATAGAGTCTGGTGTCCCAAGCTGTATTATGCGGTGATTAGATAAAACCAGACTTTTTTTAATAAAAATAACGTGTCGGTGAAATTTACTTTTGTTATCAAGTACAGCACATGGACCATTCACCGTGTAGACCTCTAAAGGAATGGGAATCTATTATCGGGTCACCCAATGAAAGAATTGACCAGAAATCTTAAAAGGGTTACGTGTCCGGATAAGCTGTTTTAACGCTCAAGTCCAAACGACTAAATATTTTGAGCTGGAATTTTGAGTCAGGGTATATACACCATTCTTCTATATTTTGGCGTTTAAATTTCATACGTACTCGGACTTTTATTTTTGAGACTCTGTTCAATTCGGGACTGTCCCTTTAATGTATATTTTGTAGTATTAACTAGATTCCTTCTAATCTACACCCTTATCTATTATTTTATATACAATTTTAATTAACGCTTTAGTTTAAATCACTATTGGCAACATTTTGATAACTTAAAACTTGTCTTAGTAGCTAAGTCTCTAACTCAATATCATCCAAAATCTTTAACATTGAAAACTCAAATTATTTGTAAATTTAAATTAACATTGATGTTGTGATATTACCGGAATTTAAATCAACATTGATGTTGTTATCTTACTGGGAAAAGATGGGCTTCTGATATCCAATATTTTAAACAAAATAAACATTTTACCATTGGTGCCATAATGCGTTTCAGTGCCATTTGTAACAAGGGACCTGATCATGAGCTAGACATATTCTACAAGTCATGTCAAACTTTAACGCCATATTCTTATTTGGAGAGCATGCACAATAAAATACTATCAGTGTATACTGGAATAACCAGATGCTAGAGATTGCCATTCAATTGAGACTTCTGGTGTTTTTCACCGAACATAAATGATTTGAATTAAGAGTAAAACTGGAAACGATAAAATGTAAATCAGTTTATATACATTCATATAACATTATCATATGTGTTGCAACCCATTTGTGTAAATTTATAGGTCCCAAATATTAGCGATTTAGCACCTTTAACAACCAATAATATAAATTACACTCAAGTTTTATAAGAGCAATATATTAATTTTATCCAACAGAATGCACGTCTTGTTCATTCCTTTTAGTTGTTTTTTGAATTTAATATTGTTGCTGGTTGAATAAATTCATATCCAGATTATACAGATTTTCCGTTTTTTAAAAACCATTTACAAAGAAATAACCGAAAAAATTAACATGAATGTCAACACGACACAAAATAACATGATTCACTTTTTGATTTTATTCAAACACATTGATTGCATAATATAGGCCTTCATACAATTATTCAACAATAGTGTTACCTCTACTGGTCCCCTGTAATAAACCCTGAAAGGCCCTGTAAATATCTTCAATGATAATAGATTTCTTGGAAATTAGTCACATATAGATCAACAATCCACGTCACAGATTTGGTTAAGATATTGTATGTATAACACAAATCGTTGCACACAAACATGTATGCATGCCTAGGGTTGCAAAGAATTTCTCCACAACAATTTTCGTTTTTGGAATTAACCCCCCCCCCCCAAAAAAAAACCTGATAAACATGCATATCATTATAGTTGGTCATTCTCTTCATGTACAATTGAAAATGTTACTGAAAAGTTGAGGTCTTACAATAAGTTAAAATATGAATATATATTGAAATAAAACTTCTAGATAATATTTCAGTTAATAAAACTGCTTAATCATTTGTTCATTAAAGTCTCTAACAATAAGTAGTACTCTTTATTCAATTCCCAAGCAACTATCTGAAACTGAACCCCTCTGATGCATTTTCAAATAATACCAAAGTTTAGTTGTGATAGAGTTGTGTGGGGTTAATAGCAATCATTGTGTGCCTGTGGATAAAACTGTCTATATTTGTTCCAGACTTCAGAAGCTCTAAAAAGAACTCAGACAAAGTGAAAACTGGACTTTCCCTTTTAGCTTTTAAGTATGGATAAATATATTACAATCTCACCTCTGTTGATAATATATTCATATCCGGACACGAAAAAGTTGACTCCAAAAAGCTAGGAATATCTGATGTCATCGTTCTAATGGGCATAATACCATTTTTACATGCTTGGAATTTCACATTACTAAATACCTGATAAATAAAGAATAAAAGAATAAAATATTTTAAAAGATAGCCATTTTCCAATTTATTATTAAATGAAATATTAACAATCTTTTCTCAAAAATCCCTGAAAATTGTAATGGAATAGTCAAATAAATAGTTTAAATTAATAAAAAGTGTTTCTAGCCAATACCTAAAGCCCAAATCTTCTGGATCACAAATATCTTGCTAGTCGAAAATATGTAATATTTCATTGTATCAACTGTTATAATTGGATATACACTAAGTAATTAATAGACAAAAAGACAAATGTAACTTCCAAATATCCAAAAATGAGGATAGAATTAGTTGCTTTGTATAATGTTAGGAACCCAAGCTGGGATTTTATTAATTGAAATGATTTTAATGAACATAAAACTACTCCCAGTAATTTCTGTATTATCATATCTGTATCTTTCAAAAATGAGTCAAAAAATTGGCCTTAAATGTTATATAAATTATCAACTAGACATTATATGACTTACCAAGACCATATCAACTCTCGATGCGATCGAATGGCTGGGCTATAAGTAGATTTAAATATTTTTTGATATTTGGTTATTATCGTAACTACGGTAGTAATTACAATAGAGGCTACGCTATATCTTCAGCATATTCTCTTTTCAATATATAATTTTTTAGACTATTATAGCGAGAACTGCCAGGTCTTCATCTGATCATACCTAATGCTGCTTTAAGTAAGGATGTAAACTTAATAGAAAGTTTTTTATTGACTCAAAGCTTTTTCAGAAATGAGCTAAAATTAATTTCCAGCACCATCTTGGCCCTATAGCTTTCAGGCAATTTAAATAAATTCAAATGTTTTGAGAAATGAGTAAACATGAAATCACTATGTCAAATGACATCTAACCTTAGCTGATAAAGTTTTACAGCCATTGCAATTCTGAAGATATTCATAAAAAATAAAATAACTACTATATTGTGGAAGTCTTCTTCAGAAACTCTTACCATAAATGCAGTCTGGGTTGGTTATGTTCTTGTTCATTTGACTAATGGAGATGGGGGAGGTGATGTGTTGTTGATGATGGTTGGGAATAGAATAATCATGTCTGATTTAATGACTTAATTTAGAAGTTCAACTATAAGATGACTCAAACATTACAATAAATTTTAAAATCTTTCATGACAAAAAGAATTTGGAGGATTGCCAAGGGAAATAATTTTATGTAAGACCGGCAGCACACAGAATTGGTTATTTTCAGGGAAATTGAAAGAGTGGCTGTACATGTAATATTTCACTGAATTAACTTTTAAATCATACAGGGCCGATGGAAGCAATTCTTGATTTGGGGGCTTCCATCCTAGGTCCTTATTAGGCGAAGGTCCAGGGTCCACAATAACCTGGAGAAAATAGTACTTACGGCAAATTTTAAGCCCCCCCCCTCTCTTGACTCCGCCGGGCCTGTAAAATCCACTAAATGTTAGTTTTCTTAATGATAATTGCTTTCTGTATGAAAATCTTATGTATTTGTTCTATGGGGAGGGGGGATTTAGGGGCTTTTTTACTTTTATCTTAAATGGTTTATATTTATTCTTTATTAGATGGAGAGAAAACCTGACACAATCCTTTCAAATGCACTATTTAAAATCTTTCTTAAAATATAAAACTCAAATTTCATATTGAAGACAGCTATTAACAATCCCAATTTTGAAGAATATAATGCAAAATACAGAAACAACACTAAACTAAAGATGACATCAATTGGCATATTGTCTTAGGAATGGATACAATGTCGAATCTGCATGCATTATGTAAGAACTAAAAAAAGGAGCATATTCCAATAATTATAACTTCTCTAAGAATAATTTAATTTGAATTTAATTTGTAATATATATTCCTTTTTTATTATCTATGAATTTTTATAGCACTTTATCGAAATCTTACATAATGCATCTTAAATGTAACCATGTTTATGTTCTCCATAAATATATGTGGTATAGTTCAACTAGACCAAGATTCATAACATAAATATATTCAACATCATGTGTGAATGAAACATAACTATAACATAAATTTATTTTCATTCTATTTTCTTACCTGTAGCATTGCATTAATTAACCTTAAATTTATCCACAAGGTATAAAATCGTCTGCTAAAATTGTACAGCGCAGATTTTTACAACTTTTTTTCAATACATGTTATAATTCCTTACCATTTGCATTGAATTACCACCTCAAATTTATCCACAAATAGGAAGAAATTATAAATGTTTGTGTTATGTCTTTAAAATTATATATTTACAAGCATATAAATACATTTGTATCTTGCCTCTTTCCTAGGTTCTCTGAAAAATCAAAGTCTGCTCTATTACAAGGAAAATATTATTTCCAGGTATTAGAAATTTCGAGGAAAACATATCTAGAACGTGGGAGATAATTTCGGAGAATTCAATTATCGACAACGCTGTAATATTAAGCGTGTCAGGTTATCGTGCACAGTATATATAATATAATGGGCCACCCTCGGCCGCATTTCCAACCAACCACAATGCTAGTTTCGGTTTCTATTCGAGCAAATATTAATTATTGATTTATAATAATAAGTTTTCAAATTACTTACGCTTCGCAGCTGTATTAAACGTCTAAACGAGGCCATTGTCTTTTCTTCTGGTGTTTTGTTATGCACTCTTGTTATATTACTGTAAGTTGTGGACACAAAACTCATCATACGTTACACTTTGACCCGTCATGTTCAGTTCAACTTGAACTTCAATTAGGGGAATTCCCATGTCGCTTCAACATTAAAAACAGAGTTAAATGGGTGAATACTAATAGTGTTATTCATTTGTTAAGTAAAATGAAAACATTCGAGCAAAAATAGAGAAAAACAAACAAAAGTTTTCAGTCCTAACTCCCCTGGTTTAATAAAGCTTGAGATGGTCATTGTTTATTGTTAACGATGAAAGCGATAAAATATGACGTCAGTTAGGGATTCCCCATTTGAAGGAATTCCAAAATGTGACGAAAGGTGGCAAAAGTATTTCGTCTGCATTTTTTCAACTTTAGTGTGAAGTAACAAGAAAAATATACAGAAAGATAACTTTGTGTGATTGTTATTGATCGTATAAAAACTTTTAAATATGAGTGGGCATGTATCAAGGTGTAGCTATTCACGGATTGGTTTTATTAGAAAAATGAACAAATTCCAACATCAACAGACATTGTCTCGGCTAAATCAAAGAAGTTTAGCTTTTTGGAGTTCACGTCCAGATGATTGGACTAAGGCAGTAACAGAAGCTGAGAAAATTGTTGGATACCCAACATCTTTTATGAGTTTGCGATGTCTTTTAAGTGACGAGTTATCAAATGTTGCAATGCACATGAGAAAACTTGTAGGGACTAATCATCCTTTATTAAGAACTGCAAGGTATATTACACTGTTTGCATTGTTTATTTGTATCCGAGGGGATCATTCAGTGAGGCTTATAACTATTTTTTTATTAACAAGAAACAAACTTCAGAAAATATGCCAGTGCAAGTAGTTTTATTGTTTTCACTGCTCATGGCGCTATATAGCACATTCCTGCAGTCAGATATCTAATGCCGCAATGATAATGATGCAGCAGCAATGGTGATATGTTAGTTGGCTTATTAATTAGCTTACGTAACCATGTTTCAGCTGGAAAATTGGCCTTATACATAGGTATGGTAGACAGATGGTACTGGTATCTATATTTTATCCAACAATCTATATTTATTTATGGCCCTTGATTGTACGTTTTAAGCTTGTGGCCCATCTAGAGGTCACAATAATACCATATGATCTATATATGACTATGTTGAACCAAATCTGGATCAGTTATTAGCGCACGAATTGTTTGTTCAACGAGGGGTTGGGATGGCCTAGTGGTCTAGAGTGCCGCGCTTCGACCTCTGGCTGGCCGGCCACCTCTGACTTGCGGCTGTGGTTCGAGCCCTTGTGTGAGCGTATGTGGCATGGAGATAGGGGCGCCTTCTCAACCTCGTGGGTTTCCTCTGGTTTGGGGACCCCTACCCACAAGCAAATTATTGAATTGAAATAAATTAAACCATATGTTAGTCCAGAAATGACCTAGTTGTGTTGAGTGGACATTAAACCCAATTTCTCTCTCTGTTTGTTCAACTTGAACTTAGGGACATGAAGTACAGAACCAGCTAAATATAGTTACCCATTACTTATACCCTTGAAAAAACATCTATGGTGAAGACTTATAAAGTTTATATTATTTGTATTTCAGAGGTTTAGTGTATGATGGTACTCACAACTTACAAACACGTGGGTTAATAGTTTTACTAATGTCTAAAACTGCTGGTGTAGCTCCTCATAAAGCTAAACAATTGGTAGAAAAAGACATGATTGATGGAATTTTACCAAGGTAAATAAGTAGCTATAGATGCATGAATATTCTTCTTCTTATTACATTATCTGTTAAAGGGGCGTATGTATAGGTAAGGTACGTACTGTATCTCTATTAATTGAAGTTAACCAATATTGACTTTTAGCTGGAGCTTAAACTTGTAGAATTTCTAAATTAATATATATATGGATATTAAAAATTTAATATGACGGTGAGCTGTCTGTTGTGTATTGAATGAAATAATAAAGGGTGTGTAATTTGTTTCTGTGTTTCTCATATATGTAATTCAAGGGAGGTAATTCCATTTGTGACTATGGAAAGTGCAGAAAAATTGTGTGTCAATGAGGTATAATCTTTAGAACACATTTGTTTTATAGTCAGAGATCTCTAGCAGAAATAACAGAAATGATCCATACAGCAAATTTAATACATAAAGGTGTGGTTAATTTATCTGATCTACAGCCTAATGATGGACCTGTTAAAGATATGGAATTTGGTAATAAAATGGCAGTGTTATCTGGTGATTTTCTTTTAGCTAATGCTTCAACAGGCTTAGCACAACTAAATAACACAAAGGTAACTTGGTAATATTGATGGGGGTAATACAAAATATATTTTCTTCTGATTCCCTCCAGTGCCACAGTGGTTCAGTGAGTAAGGCACTGTCTCACTAATGGGAAATGAAATGGGGTTTAAAGTCCTACTGTTCTGCTTCTGTTCCTATACTGGACTAATGAAAAGGGGCATACACCATACAGTTTGCTATGAGGGAAATTTTGCCCAGGCAGCGACACTACGGCCTACTCTTGTATCGAATTCCAACTACCAAGGGATTTTGTACTTGCACGCCAATGTGTACACCGGACCTCAGTTTTCCGCCCATCCAAACAACTAGACAGCTGTCCTTGTCAGCTAGGCCCTCCATCCTGTATAACTGGCATGGGGTAACCATGCCAGAAAATCTGGATGAACTTTCTCGGCAAATGCAGTGATCAAACATCCGACCTCCAGGCTAGTTATAGCCAGTGTCTTACCCACTTAGCCACTGTGATCCCCACCTCACTAATGAGAAGGTCCAAGTTTCGATTCAGGTACCTCCAGAAAATGTATTGATTTGTCATGACATGAATCCGTTTCTGCTACTTTTAGGATTGTTAATGTTCCCATCATATTTTTTTCAGGTGGTGGAGGTTATATCTAGTTGTATTGGTGATCTTATATCAGGTGAATTCACAGGTCTTCAAGATGGAAATGGAAACCCTTGCCTTAAACCAGATATCACTTTCTCTGATTGGACAAATCAAACATATTTGACATCTGGTAGCCTATTGGCAAAAAGTTGTCAAGCTGCATTGGAATTAGCTGAACAGGACCAGAACTTTCAGAAAAAGGCATTTGAGTTCGGCAAAAATATGGCTTATGCGCAACAAGTAAGCACTGTCACTTGTTCTGATATCCCTAGCTATAAATTGACTAGTCTAGGTCATGTGTATGTGTTGTGGCCCCTAGAATCTTAATTGGGTATTCAACTATGAATACTGAAAACATTAATGTCAGGAAAGTGATCTAGAAGATTTTTGTCAGAGACTAACCGTATTTTGTTAATGTTAACACTGTTTTTCTGTGTGGGACCCTTACAGAAACATCTGTCTTTACTTGAAATATCACAAGAAATAAACATCTAAGTAACTTTGAAACTCTGTGGTTTGAAATAAGGATTTAAGGATTATTCCACATAATTAGCCCATTTCTTGCACAGAAGTCAGCATGAACAAAAAATCAAGAGTGGCTATTCTATAACCAACTCTAATGTCATTGGATATTTTCAGACAAATAATATTGAGCATACTGTATATATATTTTTGTTTACATATTGTATTATTACAGCTTAATGAAGACCTAAAACCGTTTATTACACCAGATGATAACATAGATCAAATGTCAATATCATCAGCTCCTGTTATTAAATATATTTTATCACAGACTCCAGCCCTTCCTGTTTCAACGCTAACTAATTTAGACAATAGAAAGGTAAATATTATCGATCTAAATGTATAATATAAGTTGGTTGCACCATGGTTTACAGAACATGAATTAGCTAGGTTTTAGTTGTGCAGGTGGCAAGATTTTCAGAGCTTATATCAAACATACATTTGATCAAAACAGAGAATTTACAAATACTAGTTTCTCTTTCAGGAACGAATGAAGTACATGTACTGACATGTTTTTTTAGGGGGGGGTTCAAAAACATGAAGAAGGGTTTAACATCCTACTGTTCTGCTCAGAGTGAGCTAATGAAAAGGGTCTATGCTATTTAGGGTATGATGAGGGAATTTTGTCCAGACATCGGTGCTATGGTTGGATCAAATTCAAACTGCCAAGGGTTCTTTAATGTGTACTCAGGACCTTGGGTTTTCGTTCCATCCGAATAAATATATAAATTTTCCTCGCCAGACCCTCCAACCTGTACTAATGACAAGGGATAAAAACACCACTAAATATATCCTTTCTCAGCCGACTTGACAGAACACAAGCCAACGTCTAATTAAAGAATAATAGCCTATTGTAGCCACTGTTACACAGTAAAGAAATTAAAGCTGGCTTTTTACTGATAAACAGGGAGTAAGTGGCTAAGTCGCTGGTTCGCTAGCCCGGAGGTTGGATGCTCGATCCCTGCATTGGCCTAGAAAGTTCATCTTGATTTTCTGGGGTGGGTCCCCTTTGTCAGTGATACAGGATTGAGAGCCTTACAAGAACAGCTGGGACAAAAAACGAGGCCCAAGGTATACATTGGTGTGCATGTAAAAGATCCCTTGGCAGTTGGAATTTGATATAAGAGTAGGCTGTAGCGCTGCTGCCCGGGCAAAAATTTCCCTTATAGCACACTGTATGGCGTATGCCCGTCTTCAATTAGCCCAGGTTAGGTGCAGAAGCGTAGGACGTTAAACCCAATTTTATTTTATTTTACTGATAAAATGGAGCTCAAGTTTATATTTTAAAAGGGGGGTTGGGATGGCCTAGTGGTCTAGAGTGCCGTGCTTCAACCTCTAGCTGGCCTGTTATCTCTGGCTTGCGGCTGTGGTTTTGAGCCCTAGTGTGAGCGTATGTGACATGGAGATAGGGGCGCCTTCTCAACCCACTGCTAAAGACCCCTACGCACATGCAAATTATTGAAATAAAAAAATTAAACCACATGTTAGTCCCGAAATGACCTAGTTGTGTTGAGTGGATGTTAAACCCAATTTCTCTCTCTTATTATTTTTAATAACCACATTAAGTGGGTTTATATGCTAATTTGAATAGAGATAACATTTATAGATGATTTGTGGATAACATACATAATGGCGCTGCTATGGCAAAATTACCATTACCTATATGGTTTGTATAATCTAATTAAGTCTATATTTATCTATTCTACATAAGACAAACTACATGAGCCACTGTCTTAAACCCCATTTCATTTCATTTATTTTTCAGATATTAAATTTAGTAAAAGAAGGATCTATAATAAAAGATTGTCAAAATCTGTGTTTAGAATATGGGCAAATAGCTATAGACAGTTTAGATGTTTTTCCTGATTCCCAAGCCAAATCAGCTTTAATTAATATTGTTCAGGCTGTGACAGAATAATACTAAAGTATATGTAAAATTGGAAAAGTTAAACTTCATGGTATAAGGACTCCTATTCTATTAGAATTCCTTATAATGTGCTAAATTGATTGTGATTTATTTGTGTCAATTATGTGTATTATTATATATTCTGTAGACTTCAGTATACCAGTGTCACATATTCACGCTTGCCATAGTTTTAAAACAGAATTCCAGCTGCTGGAGATTTTATTCATTATCTTATGTTGAAAGTTTTAACCATCCATAGAACCCTCTAGTTGTTTTTTGGCTTTAAATATATTATGCCATAGTTGCAGTGACTGGAAATAAAAGATCACCAACCAACATGTATATCCCCTGCCAAAGTTTTCAGGCTTTAAAGGAAAAAATAAACACTTTTCTTTGTATACATTATTTTAAAAAAAAGAATTATTAAAATTATTCAGTCTACATCCAAGTCAGACTCTGCCATTTTCACTACATCGCTTTACTTTCACTTTAAGCGAGAATTTCATATTTTCGAAGAAAGTCTAAACACAATTATGTCTTTTGCTCAATAGGTTATCAACTCACTATTATGGGGGGGGGGGGGTTTGAATGGTTATCGTGCGTGCGCTGTATCATAAAGCCCGTCATTTCAAATCCCCGGTTGTGCGTGGCAAGAAATAGGAAAGCCTGTCCAACCTCTTGGGTTTTCCTCCCACTGCTAAAGACCCCTTTGCATAAGCAAAATATTGAAATAAATTTAAACCATACATGTATGTTAGTCCGGAAATGACCTAGTTTGTGTCGAGTGGACGTTAAACCCAATTATTCTCTCTCTCAGTCACTATTATACGACCATGGGCATTTTTTCACCACCCTTAAAAATCATTGACAAGAAATAATAACACAACTACCTCCCGTGTCCCATTGCCTCCATGCATTAGCTTCCTTTAAAGGTTGGAATTTGAAGTTGAAAATTATATTTTTGCCAATTTCTCAGCTGGCAATAGTGGATTATAGGTTTATTCTTTAACAAGGTAGGACTGTTTATGGATACCATCTTTAAGGCTTTTTTTAAAAATAAATTTTAAAATTCTCGCTTTAAATGTCTACCCTAACATGCCTAACTCATGGTAACGGACTGAAAATTGTCGTAACAGAGTGACGGTAACAGTAACAGACGCCAGACGGGCATCATTCTTTGAAGTAATACAAACACGACAAGGTCAATTTGGCTAATTTTGTGCTAGTATGAGTTGACAATTAAAAGTTTTAACTGAAATTCCATCTTATATTATAAGGCATGATTTTTTGGGGGGTTTCGGTTCAAATTTAGCTTACTGAGTAGCCTACTCCGTATAATGCGTTTTTAAGTCGATGTTTTTTTGAAGTCTTTATTCCACAGCTTATATTAAATAACCAAAGCCGAGGACTTTAAATTATAAGGCCTGATTTGACTTGGGCTTCAGTTCAAATTTAGCTTATTGAGTACTCCGTTTAATGCGTTTTTATGTCGAGTTTTTTTTCTTCTGGAGTTTTTATTCCCCAGCATATATTACATGTATATAACCAAAGCCGAGGACTTTACCTTACTTATACCGCCTATTTTTAGATTTACGCAAATGATAAAGACATTATATCAGGTGTTCTTATGAAACAACCCTGCCCTGGAAGAATTACCCATTACAGGTTTTGAAAGAAAAATTACAGAAGAATATACCCGAATTCCCCTGTATATATCCAAAGCGCCCCTGACTTTCAGACCGCAAGTTATTCGAGGCACAGACTATACCTAGAGATCAAAGAGATTTACTGTCATAGGTTCCTAATATAGTCATATAGAACATCACCGATAAAAAGTAAAAAGGCAACTGGCATTTTTATACGCCCACATTTTCATGTGGACGTATTATGTCGTCGCCCCTGTCCGTCCGGACGTCCGTCCGTCCACAATTGTTTGTGGACTCTCTACAGGTCATAATTCTTGTCCGATTTTGACGAAACTTGAAATAAAGGTTTATCCCCAACAGATCTCGGCTGCTTTCGATATTGGCATGTATCGGATCAAAACTTCATGGATTATGGCCCCTGATTGTACGAAAAATCACGTTTTTAGTTTCTGGACGCTATAGAGGTCACAATTTTGAACCGATTTTGATGAAACTTGACATGCATGGTTATAACCCAAAGATCTTGGTTCCTTTTGATATTTGCGCCTATCGGAACGTAATTTCATGAATTATGGCCCCTGATTGTCCGAAAAATCACCTATTTTAGCTTGTGGTCCCTCTGGAGGTCACAATTATTATCCGATTTGAAAAACCGTTCGATTATATCACCGTTACACCCTAAGGAAGGTCGAGTTCGAATTTCGGAAAAATCGGACCAAAATTACCATACAAAATGGCCGTCGTTCGTACGCGAATACTGTTTAAAAATGGTATATCAAGGTTGTGGACCACCCTGTAGAGGTCACAATTTTAATTCAATTTTGATGAAACTTGAAATGCATGGTTATAACCCATAGATCTTGGTTCCTTTCGATATTTGCGCATATCGGATCGTAACTTCCTGAATTAATGCCCCTGATTATATGCAAAATCGGCTTTGTTTAGCTTGTGGTCTCTCTGGAGGTCACAATTATTATCCGATTTAAAAAATCGTTTGATTATATCACCGTTACAAGCTGAGGAAGGTTGAGTTCAAATTTGGAGAAAATAGGACCAAAATTACTATACAAAATGGCTGCTGTTTGTACGCGAATGCTTTTAAAAAATGGTATTTCAAGGTTGTGGACCCTGTAGAGGTCACAATTTTAATTTCGATTTTGATGAAACTGAAATTGCGTGTTTATAACCTAAATATCTTGATACTTTAATGAATTATGGCCTTTGATTGTAGGAAAAATCACTTTCGGTTTTGCTTCTTCTCTATCCATCTTTTTTCTTTATTTAACATATGGTCAACACTTGGTAATATCTTTTGGTGGTCGCTTCGCCTAAAATTTTATATTTTTAATTTTTTTAAAAAATAAAGCCTTAAAATAGATGACATCCATAAACACCCCTAATAATCTTATAATTCACTATTGCCAGCTGAGAAATTGGCAAAAAAAATAATTTTGAACTTCAAATTCCAATGTTAGAAGATAGCTATTGCATTGAGGAAATAGGAAAACAAGGGAGGAAATTGTGTTATTATTTCCCGTGTCAATGATTTTTAATGGTGGTAAATAATGCCCATGATCGTTTAAAGGGTAGATTTGTTTGCTTGAAATGTCTTATTCTATCAGCCTTTTTTTGACTCTCCAGGGACGTATACAATGAAATGGATATGCCATACAGTTTACAATAAGGGAATTTTATCTCAGAGAACAATACTATAGCCTACCCTTACATCAAATTCCAACTGTCAAGGGTCCTTTCACATGCACGCCAATGTGTACACGAAATCTTGGCTTTTCGTCCCATCCAAACGACTATAATTGATCCTCTGTCCTTCAACACTAACAAGGTTGGTCTGAGGACACATATCTGTTCTTTATGATGGCGTAATGTGGAAACAAGACGAAAACTATATGTATTATTTATTTGTGGGAGGAAACCGGAGAATTCTAAACCCACGAGAATCGCCCCTATTTTCTGCTTGGACTAAGTATAGAAAATCAGCTTGATAAAAAAAGAACTTCAATTCAATTAATTGACAGATATCTTTTATTTTGAGATATCAACCGGGAACATAAACACAAATGTTGACTTGTTTCATTTTTGAAAAAGTTTTACACAAAGTTTTGTAAATTTTTTTATACTATCTTTTCAGTTTCAGTGACGATGCCTGATAGCAGCAGGAAAAAGTTCACGAGCTTATTCCATCCACGCCAGTGACTTTTTTAAGTTTACGGGCATATCCCATCCACGCCGGTGACTTGGAATCCTCTATTTCCCAGAAGACATCTGAAATGATATGAAAATGAAAAAGAAAACAAAGACAATTCTGTAGAACTTTATCAAATGAAACAAGCCAATAGTGCGGCATGTGACCCCCTCTGAAATCCCCAAATAAACAGATGACACGTATCATATAATTGATCATTTGTCGTTTACAAACTGTTTATCTATGCTTAATTCAAGTAGACAATATTTGTGATGGTAGCGAAACTATATACAATCTGTTTCATAATAAAAGTTATCATGTCCGAAATGAAATGGATTAGCTTTGCTCAAGTTTCCATATTGTGGAAGTCTGGGCGGATAGTTGCAATGGCATAATACGCCCACATGCAAATGTGGGCGTATAAAAATTAAAATTAGATAATAGTTTACAATTACTATGGGGAACATTGATAAACATTTAATATTTTACAAGAGAAATAAATTAAAAATTTCAAAGTCGGTACCAAATTGTATAAAAATGTGTCATAATATGTCATATAAAGAAGTCTTTAGAGACGCCAGCTGTACCAAACCAACCCGTTGGTAAGTTTCAATAATAGTACTGTCGCATATTCAGCCAACCTGGAAACAATGTAAATGTTCGTTCAAAAAAAGTAAAGTAATACAATTACCGTAATTTAACCTTTAACGACAAAAATATTGGTTTGTAGACGGTTAGGCAAGTCTATAACCCACGCGTTACGGGAACTTTGGTTAGAAAGTCACGATCGTGAAGGCGGGCCCCGTTCAATAAATGGCCATCAATACCACAACACGCCTCTCCGACTTCTTCCTACCAGATGAGGTACTGTCGAGCTAAAAACAAATTGTATTAAAATACAGATCTATATTCAGTTTCGTTTTATTAATTTACTTTCGATGGCCTCCAGATGTTCTGGCCAGTTGCAATGGTTGGTCGGTCAAGGATCATACGAGCGGCCTTTTGAAACCATCGTCAGCCATTTGATTAACCAATCGGCTTTGGGGTTTCTAGTAGAATACCGACAGTTCCGTGTTTAGCACGCCAAGAACTTGCTGCAGTAGACAGTTGGATTGGCCAAACTCTCCCATGAACCAGCCCCTACACCTAGTGACCTAGTGTAGTAAAGACAAATTATTGTGACCTCTACAGGAAATTCGAATTCAACCTTCATTACTGCGATATAATCAAACTTTTTTTTTAAATTGGAAAATATTTGTGACCCTTAAATGGACCACAGGCTAAAGGGGGGCGATTTTTTTGTACAATCAGGGGCCATAATTCAGGAAGTTACGATTCGATATGCGCAAACATCGAAAGGAATTATGATCTTGGGTTATTAACATGCATGTCAAGTATCAACGAAATCAGATTAAAATTGTGACCTATACATGGTCCACAACCTTGATATACCAATTTAAGTATGTGTATATGCGAGTCACAGGCCATAATCCATGAAGTTACCGTCCGAATCATGCCAATATCGAAAGGGCCCGAGATCTTATGGTGATAAGCCTATAATGTCAAGTTTCAGTGAAATCGGATAAAAATTGTGACTTGTAGAGAGTGCACAAACAATATATGTCAAAATATATGTCCACATGAAAATGTGGGCGTATAAATATAAAGACTCACTTACAGAATCATACAGGTAGCGGTATACACTATCATCAGCTCTTGATCCCAATCATCTGAGTTGGTATTAACCACGGACTTCACGTACACCGCCATCAGTTCTTGCTCCCAATCTGAGTTGGTGTTGACCACGGACTCATACAGATAGCGGTATACACGTACACCGCCATCAGTTCCTGTCCCCAATCTGAGTTGGTGTTGACCACGGACTCATACAGATAGCGGTATACACGTACACTGTCATCAGCTCTTGATCCCAATCATCTGAGTTGGTGTTGACCACTGACTTCACGTACAACGCCATCAGTTCTTGTTCCCAATCATCTGAGTTGGTGTTGACCACGGACTAATACAGGTAGCGGTATACACGTTAACCGCCATCAGTTCCTGTTCCCAATCTGAGTTGTTGACCACGCACTCATACAGGTAGCGGTATACACGTACACGGCCATCAGTTCTTGATTCCAATCATCTGAGCTGGAGTTGACTGCACACATGGGCAACAGGGTCCAATGCATTCGAGAAATATGGCGGCAGGTGTTCCTGAAAGCAGTGAAATTTCATCCTTCTTTTCTGACCGCCGGCAACAAATCAGCGGGCAGTTTTTGTTACGGCTTGGGTCCTGTACCCCGGTAGCGGGCAAAGTCGAAGACCGATTTCCTGTCGCATAAATAGGCCCAGGTTGAGGGTTATGATTCAGTTACGTGGCAAACTTTGACGGAATAGCCCTGACAGTGACAGGTCTAGTTGGTGTGGCCGGTGTGGGCCTCAAAGAAATCTCGGTCTCCCATGGGCACAACATTCACCTATCCCCTCTGTCTAATAATCGGCACAACCTCACATGACCACTCCCGCTCCAACGCATCCGATGAATTATCCATTTTCTAGAAGAAATAATAATAATGTATTTACCGTTATAGGCGGTAAAGACATTATTTGCATTAAAACCACTTACTCTATTATAACAGAATATTTAACCTCGTTTTGACTCGCATTACTAATCTTTTACATGTATGCACGTAAAGTTTCTGGATTTATCAAATTCGCGGGTAGTCCCCCCCCCCCCCCGGGCTACATGACGCCGTCTCCACCCTGGACCCCCCTCTTCTCAAATTCCTGGACACGCCCCTGCTTTGGGTTATACGAGAGAGAAACGGGGTTTAACGTCAACTCGACACACACTAGGTCATTTCGGGACTAACATATGGTTTTAATATTATTTCAGTAATTCGCTAGCGCGTATGGGTCTTTGTTATTGAAATAACTAGGTCTTTAGCAGCAGGATGAAAGATGAGAGCTCGGGGAAAATTTACGAGGTTTGACAGGCGACTTACTCCTTGTCACGTACAACTGGGGATTCGAAACCACGCCAGTTGACTCAATGCACGTGCTAACAATTCGCCCCCCCCCACCTGTTTAGGGTTATAAACATACAAATTTAGTTTCAAAGTCGGATAAAAGCGAGAGGAAAATGCAGTGACGGCTAATTGACTATAGGAATTTGCAAGATAAAAAATATTTTTTAACCTACGCGAATGGTCCATATTTGAATTCTTTGTTGTATTGAAAAGAAATTCACGTTAAATATTAGTTCCTTTCGCCTAAAAGCCACTGTAGATAGTTCCAAAAGGAACTAGGTAAATATGTGATTTTCACCAAATATTTATTAACCGGGAACTTAATATGAAATTCCTATACCCAACACCAGGGGCACCGGTACGGCGCGAGGGCCAGGGTACCGAAAGATAGAGGGGGGGGGGTCCTGCCACTAGAAACTATTTAAATTTGTCAATTCCGAGAACGTTGTTTAGAGAGACTCTAGCATCCCATATTCCCACTTAAAGCCCTTTAAAATACATGATAATAAAAGAGTCAAAAGCTTGAATTTTCACTACACCAATCTTTATCAAGGAAACAGAATAAGCTTTTTGAACGGGACGGTAGATTTAGAGACACGATTCTAAAACTTTCATCATTAGGGCTTGGGTATACATGTATACCCCAAAAAAGGGCAGGGTACAATTTGTATACCCTGGTACCCGGGTTCAGGCGCCCCTGCCCAACACCCTATTCACAAACCATGAAGAGAGCGAGAGAGAGAGAGAGAGAGAGAGAGAGAGAAATGGGTTTAAACGTCCACTTGACGCAAACTAGGTCATTTCGGGAATAACATGGCTTAATTTTATTTCAATAATTTACTTGCGCGTAGTGGTCTTTAGCAATGGGGGAAAACCGGGGGTTACCACGTACAACAGGGGATTCGAAACCACGCCAGTTGACTCAATGACAGGCATTATGATACAATGCGCACGTGCTAACCATTCGCCCCCCCACTCCCACTAACCATAGAATATTCCAGACCAAGTATCAAGGTAAGTAAACAATACAGAAGAGATCACCACGTGCAAACATATAATGTATAATATAACTATAATAAGTAACTCAGAACTATACACTTACTTTAGTAACAATCAATAAACCGGTGTGTCTTCTTGTCTAGTCTGCGCAAACTCACAGGACTACTCACGTTCCAATACATGTACATCCGATGCATTATCCATTTTCTAGGCAAATAATACGACCTTTACCGTTACAGGCGGTAAAGACATTAATTGAATTAAAACCACCCACCCCCCTATTGAGATGTTCAACCGAAATGGTCCGCATATAATAATTCACATTCGCCAGCAGCTTTAATGACTGAAAAGGATTAGAAGGCGCAAACAAGGACATAAATACCAAATCCCAGCACGTGCAACACGTCATAATATAAAGGCCCAGTCCATTATGGCAATGGGGAATCAACAAAACCATAATATTATCTGACGTGGCGGTTCGACATAATGATTAATATTTGATAATACATGTAATAGGAATTCCCAATAATAACATTAGCTTGACTACTCGGTTTCCATTAACAAAAGTAATAACATAGACAACAACACGCACAAGTAAATAAACATAGTTAAGATATGATAAGATATAGGTATTGAACATACAAAAGCATATTTCTCACACAAAGATTATATTAAATAACGTAATTATGATAATTAACTCTAAATACAATTCCTTTTTAGTCGTTTCTTGAAGGTTGGCATATAAAGGCTTTTCTGGTCAGTAATTTATTCCCCTCTTTTTAACAGCATTTGGAATTTGGTACAGATTGGAATGCACCAGTGATAAGGGATTACTTTCTCGGCCAACATAGTCATCGAACCCGAGACCCCCTGACGTCAAGTCACCGTTCCTGTGATTTAGGTACAGTACAAATTTTAATAGACCAGAGGTTCAGTGCGGGGGTATCCATCTAATGGGCACACAATCAGACCCAACTTTTCTACATTTGGTCAAATACGTTGCCGAGTGGTAATTTGTCCGCCGTCGGGGCATATTCGAGATATTCGGGGTCAAAGGTCAAATAGGGTCATTTACACTGAAAGCGAATAAGCAGCCATTATTGTTATTGTATCATGCTGAAAATGATCTAAACTAATCACGCTTTGAATAAAAATGTAAACTTGCTAAATTCACCTTTGTTCTTTGCGACCCCTGACGGGGCTAATGAAGAAGGGCATACGCACTATGGCCTACTTTTATATCGAATTCCAACTGCCGAGGGATCTTTAACGTGCACGTCATTGTGTACATGGGACCTCGGTTTTTCTTACCATTCGAACGACTAGACAACCGCCTTGTCAGGCCCCCCATTCTGCACTACTAACAAAGGAAAACCTCGTCGGAAAATCCCGATGAGCTTTCTCGGCTAACACAGGGATCGAACCAGTGCTGGATCTAGGGGAGGCAAAGTGGGACAAATGTCCCGGCCCCACCACATTTAGGGCCCCCCACAATTCTGGCTCATGCTAATATTTTATCCCGGGCGGAGCTAACCATTACCTGGGCTGAGGGGGCGAGGATTGGGGCCCTAGGCAGTAAGGGATATTGTGGGCCAGAGATCGGTTGGGCCCTAAAATTAACTAAATTACATAATTTAGAGGTTCTATCAATCAATAGATCCTAACCAGTTCCGGGGACCACATCCCGCGATGTGATTGCTGGGGCCCAACCAGTCCCGGGAAATTAAAGTAATCATAGTATAGTAGTTCAGACAACAGAGTTTAATGTTTTATGTCATCTCAAATAATTTCACTAAGATAAAGTACATGAAAACATCATGAGAGAAAGGTTTAAAATACTCAAATTGTCAACGAGTTCTAAACGTCAATGAAATCGCTGCCTAAATTGTCTCAGATGCACTGAAATTAATCTTTATTTTAAACAAATAAACTCTGGAGGAAAACACCCCAGGCACCCAGGGGGGCGGAGTACATACTGGTACAACCCGCGGTCAGTACGAACAATTTTAAATGGGGGCCCGCACAGTTTGTATGTCCCGGGCCCCCCACAAGGTTAATCCGGCCCTGGATCGAACACGCGACCCCCAGGCTAGTGAGTCAGCGTCTCACCCACGTAGCCACCATGGCTAAAAGGAAGAAAATGGGGGTCTTAGTACCAATTACCTTGGAAGGATCTTGCACAGTTTCTCCGATTGTACGACGATTGCTAAATTGCTCTACATAATGAAACTAGTTGTCCGAAATCCAGATCTGTCGCCAGCCTTTCCCATATCAGATAAGAAAGGCTGGCGACAGGAAATAATTCTTGTTGTTCTATATATAGGAGAGATTACATTTATTCCTTCCTCATAAACATCAAACCAATAGCTCGGAAGTATCTTTTTGCGGGGGTGGGGTGAAGGGATATCCGAATGGTAGGCATGTGCGCGCTGTGTCATAAAGCCTGTCATTGAGTCAACTGGCGTGGTTTCGAGTCCCTGATTGTACGTAACAATATGTAGGATCGCCTGTCCAACCTCGTGTGTTTTCTCCGGGTCCTCCGGTTTCCTCCCACTGCTAAAGACCCCTACGCGCAAGCGAATTATTGAAATAAAATTAAACCATGTGATAAACCCCATTTCTCTCTCTCTCTCTCCCTCTCTCTCCCCGGACTCCAGTCTGCAGACTGTGTCACGAAGCCTGTCAAACTTTCCCCAGTAGCATATTGTGCTGTTGGGTTAGTTGAAGGACCTAGGTCTCTAACTCAATGGTTTTCATAATATTCTAAATTTAAAACACGAATTAGAATTCAATATTGCTCATTTCCAATCACTCGTGATGTTGTTATTGGTCTGAAATATGGGATCATAATATCCAAGATACAATTAACATTAATATAATCGGTACATGTCGTGTATCTTATGGTTTCGGGTGCGATTTTGTAATGAACAATATCCTACAACACAACGTACATAATTAGTAAAGGCTGATTCACAAACGACAAAAAAATACTGCCGTTCAATTTGAACTATTCATGTACATTGTATTTCACCGAACATAATTGATTAGAAATTACAATATTTGTTTCAAAAATAGAAATATAAATCACTTTACATCCTGAATAATACGCTACGTGAAGTTTTGTCCAAAGGACCCAAATACCGGGAACCCCAACCATTTTCATGGGATCAAAATTTCAAGCTTATTATGCATGCCGTAGAGGACTACGCTAGATCATGGGCCAAGAACGAAGATGTTATCTCGGATACTCTCTCCGATTGGACTAAGTCTATTAGTCGTTTACTTAAACGAAGAATATACATGCAAGGTTTGTCAGTTGACACTAGGCCTAAGTCTCTTTTCAATGATGTTAGCACTGTGGAAAATCTCAAGGCAAATACACTGCCATCAAGATAATCATATGTTGGATTTTTTAATTGATAACATCTTTGTTGAATTTGGAGGGGAAATATATCAACAAGTAGTTGGCATCCCAATGGGCACCAACTGTGCAGCTTTGCTTGCTGATCTGTTTCTCTATTCCTACGAAGCTGAGTACATATAGATGCTCGTAAAAACAAATAAACGATCAGTCAGACTTTTTAATTTCACTTATCGATATATCGATGACGTTTTAGCCCTTAATAATCCTAAATTTAATGATTACCGTATTTCCTCTAATAAGCGCCCGGGCGCTTATTTTTTCAGCACCCCTCGACCCCCCGGCGCTTATTTCTTTAATAGCAAATTGAATTTAGGGTAAAGCCGTCATTTACCACGGACATTGGGCCGGAGAATCTTTTGAATTACGGCATTTGATCAAAAGAATCTAATGTCTATTAGAGACCCGGCGTTTATTGGAGGCCCGGCGCTTATTTTCTCAACTACTCTTGACCCCCCGTCGCTTATTAGAGGCCCGGCGCTTATTGGAGACCCGGCGCTTATTAGAGGAAATACGGTATGTAGATTTCATATATCCTGATGAGCTCGAAACTATAAATATCACTGACAGTGACAATTACGCTTCCTACTTGGATCTGCGTCTCGATTTTGACAATTGCCATAAACTGAGTATTAAATTGTACGATAAACGTGATGACTTTGACTGTCCGATTGTTAACTTTACATTTATTAGTAGTAAAATTCCAATATCACCAGCTTATGGAGTGTTTGTGTCTCAGCTAATTGGTTACGCGAGAGCTTGTTCATTTTATGCTGATTTTTCAAGTAAATCGATGAATTTGTCATCTTAGCTTCAACTACAAGGATACTTGCGCACTAAACTTATTAAAACATTTAAAAAATTTTATGGTCGACATATTGACTTAGTTGGTAAATATAATATGTCTCTCTCAGCTATTATTCTGGATATATTTAATTGACACATATTATACTATCTCCCTGATAATGTCTGTCGACTTCATCGTTAACACTGTTCATCAAGTGCATTTTGCATACCGATATTTCATTGGCCAATCACGCTATTTTACCTAGATTTCGCCTAATAGTTTGGATGCAGCTATGCCAGGCAGGGTAAGCTTACTCTTCCGGACACCTGTTACCACTGTTTGTCGTGTCTTTTGTACACGGGGAGCAGCCCATTTGCTGATTACACTATTTTGCTTGACTATACTATTTTGCCTATAACGTTTTTTAGGACTTCGAATTCCGTCTTACGGTTTGGATTGTTCGTACTTGGTTTTTATTTTATTTTATTGATATATTTGTGTTTCTAGAACCATAATAATTATCGGGATAAGCCAACCAGCTTTCTGCTAGCAAGTGGTGCGGGGCGGAGGGCCTGGTGGTGTAAGTGTCTTGTCTATTGGATGGGACAAACATTGACACCACGCTACATAATTGTTTCCTAATCAGTTGCAAATCCAAATAAGAGTACAACGTAACTTTCGGGATATATTATTATATTTTTTTATCTTTCTTACCTTACTAAAGTCCGAACTTTGCCATGACTGTTTACGCTGCTTTAAATGTTTATCTATGAAGCTGACTTAATTGTGTTATGTATGGTTCAATTATATATTACATAAAATGTTACATTCTATAAAGCTATAGGTTTAAGGATATGTGTCAATGTTTGTGCTGGCAATATTCATAGAAAATGTATTTGTTATAAGACCACTCTGGGGTCAAGATAGTTTACAAACTGTGTATACATTCATATATTCTTACTTACATATCCTATAAAAGAAAGAGGATTTGAGCAACCTATTTCTTTTGAAGCTGTGTTCAGTGTCGCCTTACGCAGTTAAAAATTTACCCTCAGTTTCGGTTTTAATACAAAAAATGAAGTTTGATGATATCTTGGAACATCTTGGTGATTTTGGACCTTATCAAAAGCGTCTTTATTTATTAATTTGTTTACCTTCCATACTTATAGCTTGTCAGGTATTATTACCTGTATTTATATTGGATATACCAGCACACAGGTAAGATTTTATTTGTTTAATATAACGTATGCAAGTTCAAATTCATAATATCCTTTTCATTAATATATGTTACTATAGTTTATCAATACATTAGCCGAAGTCGATTTGGTTAATAATGCAATAATGTACAAGTTTAGCGATCCATTTCAACCATTCCAGACCCGTAACCTTGGGCCAGTAAAATTAATTTTTCACGACCAGATTGTGACAATCGCTGATTGCAAATATTCAATTAACAAATTATTACATTCTCGCCCTCTCTTTTCACGACAGAGCATTTTAACATCGCGTTTATCATTGAATGTAAATCAGTTTATATACATTCATATTATATGCGTTGCGACCCACTTTTGTCAATTTCTAGATCCCAAATGTTAGCGATTTAGCTCCTTTAAATCCACCTGTTCATAATTACATGTATAGTGTATTGGACCTTAAAGAAGCTAAATCTCTAATATTTGTGACCTAAATATTGACAAAAATGGATCGGAACACAATATAATAGTATAAAATGTATGTTTATAAACTGATTTACATCCAATCGTTTCCGCTTCAAATCAGTACTGTTCGTCGAAATGCACGAGAAGTCTCAATCGAATGGCGATTTCTTGCGTCTGGTTAACGCATTCTGCTACACGATTCGTATTCCAATGTTAAAATGTTTATTTTGTCTTACATATTTGACATCAGGGGTCCATCTTTTCCCGGTTAGATCACTGCATCAATGTTGATTTAAATTGATTAAATAATTCGTGTTTTCAATTTCAAAGACAGTAGATGATATAAAGTTTAAGAGATAGCTAGTTTAGAGTTGTAATAAACAACATAGCTGTGGTAGAAAGTATGTTGGATTAAGATGTAGTGTAAAAAAAACCCGGAAGAAACTTGAAATACATATTTCATCAAAGGACAACAATATTACTTGCAGCAAAATATTCATAGACAGTACTTTGGTTAAGACATTCGGGAGCGGGTCATTGCCTAAATTGTCCTAAATCCTCAGTAATAGTATTCACTTATTTACAGCCATGGCCGGACATGAAAATGCTAAAGGTCAACCAGTCTCATATTACTATAGATCCCTGTGATATTATATATACATGTACATGTACTTAATTGTAACCTTAAAGGGGCCATCCCGATAACATTTTGGGGGTTAAAACTGCTTAATTTTGTATGAAAAGCCCTTAATAGCCTCTAACTTAGATCCGAGCAACTTCTTAAAGCTATGTGATACGTTTTCAAACAACTTCCAATCGCCGGTACGGCTCGGTGGCCGAAGACTTGTGTTCTGTTTGCATTACACATAAGTGTCTGGATAAAACGAGTCTATTTTATGTGCAGCTTTCAATCTAACCCTATTGACTCACTTGTAAAGCTCTCCTTTGATTAAGTTAAAATTGGTATCATAACAATTTAAAAGAAAAACTTAAAAGAGCTAGTGTCCAGTTAAGCTTTTTTTGCGCCCACGTCCAAACTACTCAATATTTTGAACTGAAATTTTCAGACAAGGTAAATACACTATTCCTCTATACTCTGGCGTTTAAATTTCATACGTTCATGAACGTGTAATTTTTAGATTCTTTGAAATTCGGGCTGGTCCCTTTAAACAAGACCCTCATTACGATACGACCTGTATTTTGAAATTTTTAGTTTGAAGTCTACCTGTATTTTAAAAAACCTTTGTGAAGTTTTCTTCTTCATTGTTAGATGCACCATTCGAATACGTTTTTTGCAATAGGCATGTCATTTCTGACTAATTCGGACCCGGGCCCCTTAATTGAGCCTAAGCTTGGATGGCGGACCTCCTGGACACTCCTTTTGATTCGCGCCAACTTATATCTTAAGTCACCGCCAGACCAGGGTGGCTTTCTTACTGTGCTGCTGCGACAGTACGGCGACCAGAAAATACACAAGGTCGCCGGCAAACGTGAACACAACGCAAGAAAATATCCCCAAAAAATACACAAGGACGCCGGCAAACGTGAACACAACGCAAGAAAATATCCCCCAAAAATTACAAACTTTAAAATAGTTGCGTTCTTATCGCGACCTCTGCGATTATACCGCGCTCTCACGGTGTGTTCGTCACGACCGCTCCGCGCTTATTGCGTTTCTATTGAGAGCTATTGGCTTGGCAACGGCGATCATTTGCGAACACATGGCGCTCTAACCACGCGCATGGGGTTCTTACCACACGTCTTATACGTTTATCGGGACTGCACCTGTGTTTCTACCACGTAATTACGGCGACTATAAGCTGGTCAACTTTTTGGAAATTCCAAGATGACAACATATACTTTGATGTATAAACTTTGAATCACTTGTTTTTATAGACAGTCGCACACGTAAGAATGGTGGCCATATAGGAGCGTAATGCGAGTTTGGTAACCGCGCCATGGTCGTATTAAGAACTCCATAAACGCAGTGGAAACCCCACAAAGTCGCCATGGCCGCACAGGGAGCTCCACGAGGACGTGGGGGAATCGCACAACAGTGGGGAGAAAATCGTAACATCGCCATGATAACGCCCTAAGGACACCGAACGCTTAGTGGGGCTGTGACAGACACGCGAGCGTCGCGGTAAACACGTCAGGAAATCGCCGTTGCAAATGTTACAATTTTCTCAGTGTCTTTGCCACGAGTGTACTGCGCGTGTATTACGTTCATGGAGATATTACCACGCTTGACTCGCGACCTACACGACCCCATCCCGTTCTCCTAGCTTTTTAAAAGTTAAAATGGTTAAAGTGCGAGATTAAACCTATCAAATAATACCCCACTTTTCCATTTAAAAGTGAATGAAAAGATTCCCATGACAACAAAGTATCGAGTTGTTAGTCATTTCAATCATATACATATGGAAGCCTATAGCTACCATCCATAATTTCTACTTTTCCCCCCTTTAAAACACGAAAATCAGGCGCCAAGACGGTATACGAGCAAAAATCAACTCGAAATAGGAATTAAGAAATAACACACAGCGATAATAGCGCCCCTCGCCAAGACGGTATAAAGTAGAAACAAAAAAAATAGGAAATAACGAGGGGCGCTTTCATTGTTGTGTGTTATTTCTTAATTTCCTATTTTCGAGTTTATTTTGGCTTGTATACCGTCTTGGCGCATCGCATTTTGTCGTAACTTCTACTTTTCGATATTCGTGTTTAGAAGGGGGCGAAAAGTAGAAATTATGTATGGTAGTTATAGGCTTTCATAGAAATATATACTGACAGCATATATTTCCATGTTCCATTAAAGTAGGATAGCCAAGCGCATTTTTTCGCCCGTTCACGATGATTTTTAAAATCGATATAAAAATTCGCTCGTGTGCCTTTTTCACAGCGACGGCAATTTTGCACGGCGAAACATTCACCCGATCAATTGCTCGTATCTAGCATGTTAGATATTTTCGGCCGAATGTTTTTCGCCGGCGACCGAATTCACTCATATGCACGTGTTCAGAGAGAGAGAGAGAGAGAGAGAGAGAGAGATATGTAGTTGCTTGGGGAATTTATATATTTATGATACAATATTATTTAAATAATTCGCCCTGAGAAACTGTGGTTTAGGTTAGGCTGTGGTGGTAGTAGCCGATTAGTAAAATATATGTCCAGGAGTTTACCAATTCAATTACTTACGTAATATGATTGTTCTAAATAAGTTCACATTATAAACCCTAAGTGAACTCTCGTGAAAATATCTTCAGTCGCGATTGTCGATAATTAAGTGACCATATTCTTGATATAATTTTGTTTAAACAATATTTCATTCATGACCCCTCCCCTAAATACACGAATTTAGATGGATATGTAAAAGAAATAAGTGAGTAAACAGCAAAACAATACAGTAAATACTTAGTCAACAGCATTTTGTATAATATACGTATTTACACATTGGCTACGCAGTTGCTCATCTTTTATTTTATTATGATCAATAAATTTGAAATTATATAAAGTTAACTAATATATTAATTGACTGCAAATTTGAGCGTCTTTCATTATATTACCCATGTATTCTCATTTAAGCAAGATATAAGCAACTCTGTGATAATTCCACACTACCAGATTAGTTAAATATGACGGTGAAATCTTTAGATTTCCGATGTTAACAAAAAATGAAATGAAATGGGATTTGACGTCCTAGTATTCTGCCCCGAACTGTTGTTAATAAACACACATCAAAATATAAAAATTTAAAGAGAAAATATTTGCCAACAACGTTCCAGACAAATTACAATATAAAAAGAAACGTCCTTGATTTACGTCAAAGAATGAGTTGAATTGGATTGGTGTAATTGATGGAGCGAGCTCTGTATTTAATTTTAATTACAATTTTAGCTTATTGTGTAGACAGTGGAATATAAAATCAATAATATCTCAACAGTTGCTTTATATACTATAGATTGTCTGCCTGCAAAACATATAAAAATTAAAATCCAATAAAATCTAGAAGTTTAAAAGAGGTCGGGTCACTTTAACGAGCTTCATCTTTTTCACGACGTGTTAATAACCATGATCCCCGATTAACTGTGTTTCTCATGTTTATTTAGTTCATTATGTCAACACATATTGTTTATATTAAAGGCGTAAGATTTCTTTCAAGCAAAAAAAACTTTACAAAAGCCGACATTCGGAAAACAAGGTCAGTGGATCCAGGACCGGTTGTAGAAAATGCGGGATCCAATTTGGAGGGCCTGGGGTCACAGCACATGAATATATTGCAAGATATGAATAAATTTAACTAGGTCTATATTCATTCATATTTAATCCCAACTATTCTTTAATTAACAATTAAAGGACTATGCATTAAAAAATAAGGACTAAGGACACTGAATAAAGAGCTGATTGGTCTTCCATAAAAACACCGGCCCTGAGTGTACCTCGTATAAATTGTGATTGTGTTTTGTAGAATAAACACTTATTATGTATGTACCAGAAATCCGTTAATAACACCGAGCAAGGACAGGGCGTATAGGTTGGTCATCACTTACTGGCCAATTGCTTGCCTTGCTTGTCACATTTTGATCCAAACTCCAAACAAAAAACACGCTAATATGACTTCTATAGTGCTTACTCACTAGAGTACTTGACTTACATTTGATAAAATTGGAGTTATATTGAATCTGTCTTATACTATTGTACATAATAACCTAGGCTTCGATACTAGTCTAATTTTATTAGATTAAAAATGTATTCTCACGAAAGTATAGATATTTCGAATAAAAGTATGTCAAGGAAGGATGGGACTGCATTCCCCAAAAAGAAAAACATGGGTGAGAACAGAACAAGAATTTTATGGCTATCGCTAGCAAGAAACTTGCCGGCGTGTTGATCGATTAAATGACTCAGTAATTGTGTATCCATAAAATTGTACCTTGTGTTATTATATTCAATTACTAAATGCCAATCAAAGAAGATAAATGACGGGAAATTACGTTCGGAAAGGATAATCCAAGAATATACTTATGTTTCGATATTTAGAGTAAATGGATAGCGAGTAAAGACAAATACAAGGTGAAAATGGACGCTTACCCCCCCCACCCAACCCCTCTCAACCAAGTCTTAGTCACCGGTTTATAGTAATGTAATATCATATATTTTAGGTGTGCTGTACCGTCTTTATCTAATGATACGTATGCTATACAAGGATCATGGCACCAAGATTTGATTAACCAGTCTATACCTAGTAGTGAAGATGGTTGGTCTAAATGTAATATATATAGTTATAATACAGCTGGTAATAGAACAGAAGTTGGGTGTAATAAATGGGTTTACGATCGATCGCAGTATGAAAGTACATTTATATCAGAGGTAAGAATTTGTTTTTATCTTAAACACGTTTCGTGTATGTGTTATTTAACTGTCTTGACAGGTAAGGTCTGCTCCAAGTTCATCGAAAATAACACTAGTATGTATCACTATCACTCATGTGTCACCTTCTACAATGCTTGACCTTACGTTGGACTTAAATATAGACTTTAATATTGACTTCACGTTGTGTTCTGTTAATTCCAAAACTCGGAAGAGCTGGATTTCTCTAAATACGTATTTATATAGTAGTAATACACGACTATTATAAAGGCAACACCAGCTATACATATAAGCTATAGATTCTAGGAACCAATTTTAAGATCTCCTTCGTCTCGGAATGTTGACTAATAAACCCAACAACCATCTGCTCTCCTTTAAGCCCCCAAAAATGACTACATTAGATATACTAATTACTTGATTGGCCAAACGTATTTCAATGTCTTAATATGGAAACTATGTACACAAAAATATGTCCAAATTTGAAAACTAGATCTTAGAGGTCTATCTGGGACATTTCCATTATGTAGTTCGACAACCACCAATGGAATCTATAGGACACCGTGGGTTGATGACAGTTATCGTTTGAAATCAAGAAACATACGACATACACATATCTATCATATTATTATCAGAATTCTAGGACTTCTGATATCATATATCTATTAGTTCAATTGAGTTGTATTTAGCCAAGGATGTAGATTGTTAAAGTATTTTCAGGTTGACATGGTTTGCGAGAAAGCTCCCTACAGATCCCTTGCTAGTATGATTTTGTTCGGTGGTAATTTAGTTGGTGCGCTTGGTCTAGGCTTGGTGTCGGATATGTGAGTTATTATTAAACTTTATAAAATTAGCTTTCAATGAATGTACAAACTTTTCAAAAAAACACCGAATACACGTCCCACATCAATATTTAACAGGTGCGTTATGTTATGTCAAGTAACTTTTCCCCGAACTTAGGCGAGACGCACTTGAGTCATCATTAATTCTGGACCAGTAACTCGTCAATGATTGTAAATCAAGTCAGATTATTTCACTAAATAATGACGCAATGCATAATAGATAACATAGCAAATATATATGCCACAGTTGAATACTAATATCAGTTTTCCCGGTCTTAAATTATGTTAAACATTCCCAAACCATCAGTCTGGTAGAATTTTGTGAAAAGAGCGGTATAATTACAGGTTTACTAACAGTATTGTTAAATATGAACACCCCTGTGCTAGAAAAAACGGCTTTTCTCGCGTGTTAGCAAACAGTTTGAGCTTATTGTGGCTGCCAATTAGCTGGACCACTATGAGAACCAATCAATGTATTGTTTGACATATGAAATAATAGAAAAAACAGTAACCACCCGATAATGCCACTAAAATTAATTTTTTTATGGGTGTAAAAGCAACTTTTCGTAAATCTTTTTTTTTTCAGAATTGGTAGAAAGAAAACGCTTTTGATTTCTATAGTTTTATGGGCAGGAACTGGAATTGGGACTGCTTTTACAACAGATTTTATTACCTTCGCAACTTTGAGGTTCTTTACTGGTCTTGCTATGAGTGGTATATTTATGACGGCCTTTGTAATAGGTATGAATTGTCTTAGTCCACGATTTCATCTTGAATTTGCAGCAATTCACGGCGTAACGCCTTTTCTTTCTAACATAAGCGTAGGACCAAATGTAATATTAATGTTAGGACCAGTGCCGGACTGGGCCCACTTGCCCACTTGCCAATCCTAAGCCAAAAAAAAAATGTGGGCCTAAGCCTCGAAGAAAAAAAGAAAAAAGAAAAAAGTTAAAAAAGTTTGATTAAAGTGCTCGCAGGTCACCATATAGCTCCATCCGCTGCTCTGGCCTGAGGTGCTTGGAAAATGGGTTTGCGGCTGTCTATTTTTCAAAATTTTATGGGGGGAAAACACCCCCAGACCCCCCTCGAGCGCTCGCGCCTTCGCTGCTCGCGTCTCGCGCCTGCGGCGCTCGTAGGCGGGCATTGTCAGTCATTTGCTCGTGGGTCTTGTCACAGGTAAGGCAAGACGTCCTTTGGCCCACCAGTCCGGCACTGGTTAGGACAGCAAGTCACATACAATTCATCAGACGAACGAAGAGTCATTGTAAAATATGATTAAAAGAAGAATGACGAGAGTTAAAGCGAACACATTCCACAAAAATGTTCGTTTATGGTCTCTATGAAAATTTAGTTTGAGTGAAACAATGTCGAGGTGGGTGTGGATAAGGGATTGGGTCAGATGGAATTGTATATTTTTTAATTCAAATTCAAATCATTTTACAAATACTGGCAATATTTCAGGATTAGAATTGGTTGGTCCCTCGAAAAGAACTATAGCAGGAATGGTGATCATGGTGTTCTGGGCCATAGGATTATTTGTCCTAACAATTTGTGCATACGTGATAAGAAGTTGGAAAACACTTACCCTGGTAACTTCAGTACCCTCCATTTTATTTCTTTCCTATTGGTGGTAAGTTGATGTAATATCCACCTTTCTCACTGTTAAAAATAATTCTGTAAAGAAACAGACAAATTCTGACAGCATATTTACCAGATTTTTTCCTGTAATTTTACAGAAAAATGTTTCTGTAAAATTACAGGACAGAAACATGTTTCTGTAAAATTACAGGACAAATCTGACAAATCTGCTGCCAGATAATTTCTGTTATGTCACAGAAGCATATTTCTGTAAAATTAAAGGAAAAATCTGGTAAATCTGCTGCCAGAATTTTTCTGGGTTTTTTTTTACGGAATTATTTTTAACAGTGTAAGTTGGTTCAGTAGCTACAGCCATCTTTATGTATGGGCGATAGTTAGCTGTTTCAGTATACTAATACCCATATTCCCGAAGCAATGGCCTAAAATCAATCTCTTGCCATAGCTTCTCTTAGGGGTGAAAGTTGGGTTTTAGATGGAGCGCGTCGATCTTGAACATTTAATCAAATTTCTCCTGGGTTCCATAGTGGGGCAGACTTGGATGGATTCTAGTTCGTTTATTGAATAAACTAATACATTTAATTTTATGATTGGTAGGTTAATCCCCGAATCGGCAAGATGGCTGTTATCCAAGGGAAGAGACGAAGAAGCTGAAGAAATAATCCGCAAGGCGGCGAAAGTCAACAATACTGAACTTCCACCAAAATTATTTGATAAATCGACACTTGATGATGGACCAAAAGCTAAAATATGGCAGCTATTTACCACCCCTAGTTTACTGTTTCGAACTTTGATTGTTTTCTTTAACTGGTAAGTTATTAAATTCATTATGAACTTTATTACTTAAAGGTAGTTTATGTTATATAGTTTAACCAATGCCACAGTTGTATTGCCATCTAACTCATGGTGGATTTATTTTATGTAAATTTTTTTCAGATTATACCACGTTTCCATTTTTCCCATGCCCATTTTGGACGACCCTTTTGTCTAGAATCGAAGAAAATAATTTAAATTTAAAGATTCTGCTACAGTTGGTTAATATTCGTGACTTGTAGGCGGTACTAGATTTTATGAGATCGGGTGCGTTGTTTAGCCAATATTTGTCGAAAAGAGACAAGAATAATTAATAAAACGGAGTCGGTCCACTAATTACCTTTGAAGTTGATGAATGTTGTGCGATTTATTTATACACACATGAAAATTTCTTTTCCTCACCGTTGTAGTTCTGTAAAACGGGACTGTCCAGACAAAAGTTTTAAAGTGTTTCTCAGATAATGGGGGCACCAGGATCCGGTGGTCAATAATAAGATCAGTTATCTCCCCTGTAACTGAATCAAACGTTTATTCATTAATCCCAATTCGTCGTCACAGGGCTTTAGCTATGCATAACCAGGATATTGTTTCTTTATTTGGTTGATTATCTAGTTAATTTCGTGAAATTTTGACAACCGACGAAGACTAATAGTTTTTATGCCCAAACACACTCTCTGTGATAACTGACTGTTGTAGAGATTGAAATATCTTGTTCGGGAAATATTCCCTTTTCTCAGATTGTCTCTCTTGTACATATTTTTTTTTTATTTTGAATAAATCCAATATCTTCGTAATAAATCAATCAATTACTATGCTATGTAATTTGATGTTGGTAGAATGGGTGTTGAGAAACATCTTGTTTATATTTGTTACAGGTTTGTAGTAAGTATGGTATACTATGGATTGGGTTTAAATGTATCAAATCTGAGCGGAGATTCTTACCTTAACTTCACCATAGCCAACATAGCCGAGACGATTTCATATGCATTATGTATTCTTCTATTGGACAGATTAGGACGAAAAGTGTTGCACTGTTCTGCTATGTTACTAGGAGGAATAGCTTGTCTTGCCACCATGTTTCCTGTTATGTATGGAGATGGATGTAAGTATCATTTTAGTTCGATTATCTTCCTATATTTCCATTATGCAAGAACTGTTTAGAATTTTAAAATCATGATTCTCCTTAAAACAATTAGAATTACAAAAAATCCCGGCTTCATTTTGAATATATCAGCTATTTTAATAACTGTTCATCACCCGAAAAGTTAACTTGTCATCCATAACCTTGTCGCGAGTACGACTCCATTTTGAAATGCGAATATGGAATTTTCCGATGGCATCGAGCAGATCGCGATCATGGCTATGGCTCAACCAAAGTTAACAACTCGTTGGATTCTATTATAAGGTCCCATGTCATAATATTGTATATATGTGCTGAAGACGATTAAAAATGGCGAGAAACTTGCACGGGTTTTCCCACGGTCTGAATAAATAACAAGACCTGATAATAAGTCTCTTTTGGTGAGTGATTTAAAATATAAATTCACATTCAACAATATTTAGATACCCTGAACGATTCTTATCATGTATGTTTCACTATAATAATTATCTGTCGAATAAGCAGATCGCGATCATGGCTATGGCTCAACCAAAGTTAACAACTCGTTGGATTCTATTATAAGGTCCCATGTCATAATATTGTATATATGTGCTGAAGACGATTAAAAATGGCGAGAAACTTGCACGGGTTTTCCCACGGTCTGAATAAATAACAAGACCTGATAATAAGTCTCTTTTGGTGAGTGATTTAAAAAATAAATTCACATTCAACAATATTTAGATACCCTGAACGATTCTTATCATGAATGTTTTACTATAATAAGTATCTGTCGAATAAACGAAAACGTATTATTCAGAAATATTATTGATTTGAAATTACAACCGGTACGTAAATTCAAAAATGAAAATTATCGAGCAGCGGTGACATTTTTCATGTGTTTTGATTAATCAAAAACTATCAAAATGGAGAAATAATCGTGCGAGATAACTAGCAACCAGAAATACTTTCCATTTCGGTGAAAACCTCGGAGCATGCTAGGCTCAGTTATGAAATATATAAAATGTGTTTATTTTCGCCACATGAAAGGACTGGAAACTAATTTATAAAACATACCGGGGAGACGATAATCATGTGTAATAATACGCTATATAATTTAGAATCTTTTCGAAATTAATCTCCAATATAACTATTTTCCTTCAGTTTTTCTTTTTCGTTGCCCAAACTCGAACGATCGCCCTTAGTTTGGATTGTAGTCAGGTGGTTGTCACCCCTTAAACGCCTTACAATGGTTTCGTTCATTACGTGACATGTGCAATGTTTAGATGAACTCTGTCGAAAATACAAACCAAAACACTGACTTTTCTTGAGATAACCTTTTTATTCGTTGCTGGGATAATTAATTGTTCAACAGATTTAATTTAACATGAAGCGGTCTAAAAAAAATGGCAAGTTGGATAACCATAGAAAAGAAGTTGGTTCATAAATCCGTTTAAAATATAGGCTGTCGAGCTTGCCGGTTGTATAATCGACATATTATCTCGATTGTATATTTCTCTATTTTAAAGCGTTTTAAACTATTTTAATTATCAGCACATGAATGGATAACAACTACCCTGTCTATGATTGGAAAACTAGGAGCATCCGGGGCTTTCGCCATAATTTATGTATTTGCTGGAGAACTGTTTCCAACTGTCTTGCGGAATTCTGCTCTTGGTGCTAGTTCTACGTGTGCTCGTGTTGGTGGAATGATTTCGCCCTACATTGCTGATCTGGTAAGTCATCCCTGGTCCATCAACAGTAATACCAGCTTTATAGACCTTAGTGAAAGTCGTGTTTGTACTTAAGTACGTTAACTATTTATCACCGTTTTGTTTTCAAAATATTTACACTTTTCCTACGCTGAAACTATTTCTTTTGCATATCACCTTACGTTGTTAATGTATTGATAGTAAGATACATTCTAAAATTTAGGCCGAGGTATAACGCAAATCAATAGTGAATAATTAGGCGGCAATAGTCAACTTCTGTGTCCATACGTCTAAGCATTCACCGACGGATAGCAAATAACATTTATTACCTGGAAAAACATGGAGAAAAGTTAACTTTCTAAATATCTTAAAGTTGAAGCGATTTTCATATTTTTAAGAAAGATCTGGGTGAGATCTTAATCTCGAGGCACTTCTTTTTGAGTCAAAGGTAAGGACAGTATATCGGAACTTGAAGACAAATTACATAATATTCTCGTGGAACCACCCAACAAAGTTAAAGCTCTTAAAACACTAAATGGTGGAAAAGAGTGGCAGAAACCCTATCATTCCATTAAAACATGTCATAAGATGCAGTAATTATTATCACATATTTTACAGGGTTTGCTAGTTGGTGGGGATCTTAAAACAGCTCTACCACTGATAGTTTTTGGTTCAGCTTCTGTTGCTGCTGGTCTCCTTTCTCTCTTTCTACCAGAAACATTGAATAGAAAACTCCCTGATACTATTGACGATGCTAAACAATTTACAAGGTAACTAATTCTTGTACATGTATAAACAGAATTACTCTGCTTTATATATTATATATATTTCATATTAACGACTCGAGGTATCCAGATTACTATTTCATAATCTAATGTTTCAATATTGTTCGATTAATTTCCTTTTTTATACGTTCACACGTAGCCCGTCAACAATTGGCTTTTGAACGCGATATAGGATATAGTTTCAAATTTGGTGTGGCACATTATGGCCAAGCGATGACGAACCTATAGCGATATTCAGAGTTCCGCTACGTCCCCTCTTCCAAAAAGCTTGTGAAGGGAACATAGGCAGGAAGCATTGAGATCACGAGGGGGTGTACATGCTTTTGAAATTCAGCATGCCACGGCATTGTCGAAGTTACCCCTACCCCTTGCAGAAACCTTTGCTAACGCGATAGGCTATAGTATTGGAAATTTGTATTGTTCAAGAGTTATCTCCCCTTTGCCACAAAACAGTTGAATGCGATTGATGCTACAGTTTTTGGTATAGTTCTACTTTTTACTGGTGTGAAACATTGTTATCATGCTAGGACGAACCCTATAAATATTTCGTTCCGGAGTTATCATCCCTTTGACGAAACCCCTGTGCACGCGATACATACTATAGTTTTGAACATATTTTGCAAATATGGTGGGTAGCATTGGTGTATTGAGAGGACGAAACCTATAGATATTCAATATTCCTGAGTTATCATCGTTGTCAAAACCCTTTTTCAAATTTCGTATGAAGCTTTGTGGCCATAATATAACGAGCCCTGTTGATACTCAGCGTCCATGGACCTTCCGTACCAGAGTTATTATATCCCCTTTTCGTATGAAGCTTTGTGGCCATGAGATAACGAGCCCTGTTGATACTCAGCGTCCATGAACCTTCCGTACCAGAGTTATTATATCCCCTTTTCGTGTGAAGCTTTGTGGTCATGAGATGCCAAACCCGTTCTGCGACCTTCCGTATCAGAGTTATTATATCCCCTTTTCCGATAGATGTTACAGTTTTTAACAGGTGGTCCAAGCTTGTGAACACGACAGAGATCAGATTTACTTTCAAATTTGGTCAATATCCGAATGTTCTATCGGATAAGACACGGCTGCTGTGAGGGCGTATTTTAACACTTTGCGTGACTTTCGTCTATTATTTATCTGACTTATTTCATCCTCAGTGGGAAGAAAAGGGGAAGAGATTACGAGCTAAACCAGTCTAACGACGATGATAAACAGTTGGACAAGTATACACCGACAACAATAAGTGATGGCAAAGTGTAGAATGGCTGCTGGCAAATTATTGATATATTAATTATTAATATATTGTTTATTATCATTTACAGATATAGATATATAATAAATGCATATTTTTAAAACCTGTTTTTATGTACAATTATGGCCTGTTTTTGACATATTTTATCTTTTGTCAATCAGCACTCCAGCAGGGTCTCTTAACAGTTGATTTCTTACAGTCGTTTCTGTAAAATCTATTAGTAATGCCGATGCCAGTATGATCAACATGGTTACAGTACGTTTAGGTATAATTCCGATTTGATAATATAAATGCCAAACTCATATTTAAACATGTATTACATACTAAGCTTACGCTGTCTACAATTAATTAGCTCGACTTTAGAACATGCATTAAGCTAGTTGACCGGCACTAAGTATATTTCAATAATTTTGAGAAGTATTTATTCTACTTTCAGAAAATTGAATTGAAAAGTTTTAATTAGTCTGTGTGTGTGTTTTCAGAAAATACTAATGTTTCGACGGCACAATATACTCAAATGGATTATACTCTGGAGTCATTTTGGCCATTGCTTTTATAGATTCGACTGGTATTAATTATACTTTACGAGGGATTCCTAAGTCCTCCAAATGGCGTTTATAGAATTTGAAAAAAACATAGTGTATAGATCTATAAAATATATGTAAGCTAAGGAAAAGCTGTTGTTCAGTCATTTACGAATTAGCCGATAAGAAAACAAGATTGAAAATGTCCAAAAAGAAAACGAAAATAAAACGTCGGAACCGAGTTTGATGTAGAGGGCCCTTAGTTATAATGAATGACCTGAAATGCACGAGCGCAATGGCTGTTTGGTATCCTACCGTGATGTTGCCTAAAGGCCTGTGTACACTACCAACATTTTTACACCATTTCTCCAACATTCCGTGTTGCAACGCCGTGTTGGAAAAATGTTGCCAAGTGTATACAGAGAAAATAATGTTGTAAAAATGTTGGAGAATTGTTGGAAATTTGTTGCAAAAAGAATTGTCTGGTCAATTTTTTGTTGCAAGTTTTTGGTCGTGTTGTAAAAATGTTGCTAAGTGTGCACAGAGCAAAACCATTTTTCCAACATTCTTACAACATCTAATTGATCATGTGATCTATCTGAAGTCATGTGACGAGCCCTAGATGGACAAAATGGCAGCCTCCTTTGAGATGGAACAGGAAGAACAGGAAGGGTTTTGGACCCAAGAAAGAACAGATAAACTGTGGCAGAAGCAGCCAAAACACATGTGCTCTCCTTGAATTCATCCATGATTTTCCCACCAAAAAATAATTTCCCGCTCTGTTTTAACAACAACTTCCAACATATTCCCAACATATTTGCAACAAATTTCCAACACTCTTATAATAGTGTACACAGGGCATGTTGTAAAAATGTTGTAGAAATGTTGCCAATGTACACGCTGCTTTACCGTCGTCACGACATTTTAACCCTACATCAAATTTAATCCGACAATACGGCATTTTAACGCGACATTACGACAGTTTTCATGGGTTGTCAGTCCCACCCCTCTCAATATACAGTATGTTTGTACACTGATCCTGGTGTTGGTCAGAAAAGTTCTTCGAGATTTTGCAGGCAGTGCAGGACGAAGGGTCTTGCAAAGAACAGTATCTAGTTGTGTAAATGGGACAAAAACACATTGGCGTGCACATAAAAGAACCCTTCTCAATTCCGTCATATAGCGTATGCCTAGCTAGCCTCAATAGGAAAATTGAAATGGAATTGGGTTTAATGTCCTACTGTCCTGCTTCGACTGGGCTAATGAAGACGGGCATACGCTATGCATTATACTATTAGGGAAACTTTGCTCGGAAGTGGCGCTACGACCTATTCGTATATTGAATTCCTAGTGTAAGCCGATCTCGATCCTAGAGATAAGTTTACCCTGGTAAAACTAACCGGACCTTTGGAATGTCACATGATGTATCCCTCACTCGGTCGCTTTACAAAGATTCCGAAATTTCACGCATTTAGCCGAATGACTCACACTGTGCGCTAAAGAAAGTCGCCTTTAAATCATCAAGTCGGTTGTTTTCGAATTAACTTTTGATGTCAAGACGTGGAAAATGTTCAAATGATCATTAATGTGTAACTCATGCAACGAATCAATGCCTAATTGTCGAGAAATCGGCAAGATTGTTTTCGAATGAACCTTTGATGTCAAGACGTGGAAAATGTTCAAATAATGTGTGACTCATGCAACGAATCAATGCCTAATTGTCGAGAAATCGCCAACATTTTATTCTAAGATGGGGGTGGAGATTAGGAACCAAATTCACGCTGATTAATGGCCGACGAGTTTTTCCAGAGTAAAGTTATCTCTGGGATCAAGATTTGTGTTAGTCCCGAAATTACCTAGTTTGTGCCTAAGAGGGTTGATCGAACCCCATATCATTTGTTTTTTCCTCTCTTTCTGGAATGAAACGTATGTGATGCTCGTGCAGTGCCACGAGTCTCCGTCTCGATCCTTATGGTTGTTTATGATGGGCAATGCTGATTGGTTATTCTGCTGGGATGGTAATCGTCGGTCAAATGTCTTATGGACGATATTAATTTCCAGATCGTTATCAAAACATTTGCGTAAAACATGTTTGTCCTCACCTCCAATAATTAGTGATTTTATTGTGGATGTGCGGAGTGTTGCTGGCCATTTTTCTGAGGTCGTGCGGTAAAAGTGTATACCACGTTCAGCACTAATTATAATAAACAGCAACTCTTCAAAGTAAAATTCGTCTATATAATATAGGTCTCAATGACCAAACACCGATCTCCCCGAACACATATTATTGTAACCCAAGTCCAATTTATACGACCATAAATAATTTCACATGAGATTTATATGGTAAATTATATACATGTGTAGTTTTATGTATGTATGTAGTCACAGCTGTGTATATTTTAATTCAGTAACATGTAATTATATAGTATAACGCTACTTTTATAATGATATAAAATATGATTTTATTGTCGACAGACTGTGCGATGCCGTGTGACCATTTTGACTATTTAATGGTTGGCGGTATGAAAGACAAATTTTCAGAAGGACGTTTTTCAAATGTGGTTAGTATCAAAGATGCCTCTGGAATCCAGGATGATAAGGCCCTGAAGCGTCTGTGGTAGTCAACATTGCGCAGATATATTAGGGTCTACTGTAGTGGCGGGGCCAGTAGAAATGAGAATGTAATGGTTTTTTTTACCTTACGGTATTAAAGATGCCTCTGGAATCCAGGATGATAAGGCCCTGAAGCGTCTGTGGTAGTCAACATTGCGCAGATATATTAGGGTCTACTGTAGTGGCGGGGCCAGTAGAAATGAGAATGTAATGGTTTTTTTTACCTTACGCGCTTATTTTCTGTATTAGCCTAATGAAGATGGAAATTTTGCCCGGACAAATTCTACCTCCTCTTTAGGACCAGAAGCTCAATTTCATTTTCTATAATATTTTTTTAAGGAATTTGGGTACATGCGGAACATAATCCAAATATATGAAATGTTGGCATGGTGTAATTGGAAGTTGTAGAACAAAAACAGACCTAACTGACACACCAAAAGACAACACGACCAAATACCGGCCTATTGCGCAGGCATCTTCTACGTTTTGCTTGTTAGCCCCTGTAATACGTAGTACACTCATATTATGATTGCTTAATGTGGTTCTGTCAACATCGTGTGGATGGACACCCTACATGTAAATGTTGTTTATAGACAACAAAACAGTTGACAATTAAGAAAAACACTTACGGAATTAGAAATAAACGATTTCTAAATAGACGAAAAGAATTTGAATAATTTGTCCTTCACCCAAAGTACATTCTTACGAGCTTCATTGGGGGAGGAGAGGTGGATAGTTGATTGTGTCAAACAAAATGTGTTTGTTTTACAGTTGTTTCACTTGGCACAAGACTACTACCAAACTAATTACAATTTAAACAATATAATTTAGTTCAGAAACACACACTAATAGTAATTTTAATCCTCCCCCCATTCATCAGAGTGTCTGTTGGGCCACAATCATATTCGAAAACCGAGATTGGACTTGGTGTTTTTTTTTTTTATAATACGGTACTTTATATTTAATAAAGTTTGGTTGGCCACAATAACAAACAATGGCTAACGAAGACACGCGAAGTCTTAGAGTGCCAATATCACTTGAATTAATACAGCTTTCATTGTAAAAATTCATCATACCTACAAGAATGGGATATTAGGAAATGCATGACTTCTATTTTATATTAAGACACTAGTAATTCTTTATCTATCGAACTAATTTGTTTGAGCGTAGCATATTACTTAATTGTCATAATGCAATACAGTGCCAAATGTCTTGTAATTAAATAGTAGTTGTTGTGGAGAACTCATGAGATAGGATAGTTGTATACTACCGGCCCCACCCCGCCCTCATATATACACATAACGAAAGTTTATAATGATGTTACCTTATTTGTGCTATACAACTATTCTTTAAACCCATTAGTTAATTAAAGATCTTTCTCTACTTGAAAGAACCCATTAAAGAATGAAATGAAATGAATGACATGGGGTTTAACGTCTTACTGTTCTGCTTCTAACTGGGCTTATGAAGGCAGTGTTCTATGGAGGAAATTTTGCCCGGACAGCGGCACTACGGCCTACTCTTGTATCGAATTCCAACCGTCAAGGGATCTTTAACGTAGCCGAACAATATGTACACGGGACATCGGTTTTTCGACCAATCCGACGATGGGAATGAATGAAATGATTTTTTACTTTTCGTCAACGCAATATTACGATTGTTTTGAGACCAACGCATGGTAATGTTTATGCTGTTGTTACGTATAGATAGCAACGTTTCTACCTGCGATTTTCAAATGTCTAAATGACTTAATTACGGGTTGAATACGGCTTTCCCGTGACAGTAGATAAACTTTCAAGACTTGCACCAAAAATAAGGTTGAATTACTGATGTAATTGGTTGGGGTTATTTCTGATTAAAATAAGATCTGTGATACAAGGTCCAGAAGGGGTTGTATTTTGTTTTAACCACAAATAGATAATAATTTTCTTTTTTTTAAAAACAATATTTTATTCAGATATTGAAAGCGATCGAGGAACAGGCACAGCCTATATGACCTCTCTCCTAGATAATAATTGTCTGTGATGTGAACGTTTTCAGTAACAGGTTGTTGTTAAGACTCAAAGGCATGGAAAAGATACATTGAAAAGGTGGCTATATTTGTTACTGGCTTATTATTGACATTGTCCACGTCCTACAAATTGTGAGCTACGTGTTAATACCCTTGTTGTGTTCTGGTCATTGTGGCCAGTGTTACATCGAGTCGAGGATAACATCACCGTTTGTATAAAAACAACAAACAAGTTTCGTTGAACAACAGACAATTTCTTGTTTTATGGCCGAGAAAACATTTTACTTTATCTTATCTGGATGTTTAGGGTGCGCGCGCTGTATCATAAAGCCTGTCATTGAGTCAACTAGCGTGGTTTCGAATCTTCGGTTGTACGTGGCAAGGAGTAGTGTCGCCTGCCAAGCCTCGTGAGTTTTCTCCGGGTCCTCCGATTTCCTCCTATCGCTAAAGACCCCTACACGCAAGCGATTTATTGAAATAAAATTGAACCATGTTAGTCCTCTCTCTCTCTCTCTCTCTCTCTCTCTCTCTCTCTCTCTCTGTATCTTATCTTATCTGTGATATGTGTTGCATTTCCTTTAGGATGTGTTTAGCTTTTACTGAAAAAAGCCAATTTTACAATATTCATGTACATGTAATTAATTACGTTTAAAGGATGATGCTACGAAATGAGATGTCATCGTCTTACGTATTACTAAATTATACACCAGAGTCTATGGGGCACCGATTGCGACTTTATTGTCAACTCAAAATATTTATGCTAAACTCTACAAATATGCCAAACTTGGTTTTCTTTCTTCGGTAAACTTTAAATTGATGCTTAACTCCAAATATATATATGGCATGTAAACTTAGGCTTGATGCTAGACTGCAAATTTATATGATCAACTCCAAATAATATAATATGACGTTTTCCTTTTAAAAGAAAGATGACAAACTAAATATATATGCGGAACTTTCTAAATACAAGCTAAGTAAGTCGAAGATTACCGGTCTTAGAAGTTTACTTTGTCTACGTCTTGTTATTGAAATCTTGACGTCATATGACCACAGGTCACTAATTGTTTCCCCATTGACTTTAATGTTAATTCTCGTCTCTTAGAGAGGCTCTAACCTTTCCCTATTTTTCGTTGGGTAAAACCCTTTTTGCCACAGATGGAGCAACATGTGGTATACTCTTGCCCAAAGGGGCGTATGAGGTTGACCATAAAAAAAACTTGAGAGAGAGAGAGAAATGGGGTTTTACGTCCACAAACTAGGTCACTTTGGGATTAACGTATGGTTTTTAATTTTTATTTCAATAATTCACTTGCGCGTAGGGGTCTTTAGCAGTGGGAGGAAACCGAAGTGACCAGAGGAAACCTACGAGGTTGAGAAAGCGCCCCATGCCACATACGCTCACACCTGGACTCGAAACCACAGCCACAAGCCAGAGGTGACCGGCCAGCTAGAGGTCGAAACGCGACACTCTAGACCACTAGGCCTTCCCTACCCCACTTCTGAACTTAGAAGTTGTTTGCTTGAAAAAAAATCCAACCAAACAAATTACTACCGTTTTTGTGTAATAATTATAGTTTACAAAACATCCTTGAGGTGGTGTAATGTTCTACACTAGTTAGATGTTATCGGATTACACCACTAAAGGCAACTAGTTGGCATCCGAATGGTGTAAACTTCATTATTATTTTTAACTGTGTAGAGAGAGAGAGAGACTACAAATAACTTTCGCCCAGGTGTCCTATTTTGAGATACATGTCATACGAGTCCACTCGGCAAGCCTCGGCAGGTGCCGGTACCCTACATCTAGCCTGGGCTGTATGACGGTAAGTGGTATGTATCTACGCCTATTCAATTGTGATAAGGCACCAGTTTACTTATTTACTAAGAAGTTTCCACAATTGCTTCCTTTGAAGAGTGTGTACAATATTCAGTGAAAACGTGTCCTGGTCTAAATTTGATAGAAAAACAGACCAGACTTTGAAATTTTGGTATTATACAATATTCGTCAAATGTGCCGTCACGGGCAAGGCAACGCCGTTCATAATCTGGGAACTTGAAAGAAGCTCCAATTGCATCCTCCTCGCAGTGTTCCGTTTGATTAGAGCTAATCCCACTACTCCCTGCTGGACTGAGTGGGTATTATTGTCACTAATTATGACTGGTCAGTGGTCCTATAACTGACCAATCACTGACTTCGTTACAAAGGTATTACCTTTAAAACAGGACGTTTAATTAGGGCAACTGTGTTTACATAACGTTACGTCATGGCTGCACGTGTTTTTTATGCTATATGAACCAGCGCATAGCAGGATATTGCAGCAAAACTAATTGCGTGACAAACGAGGCTATCGGTATTGACGTAAAGTAAACACTACTGTATGGTAACGAACAGACTTTCAACGTTTTTAATACCTTAAATCTTTGTCCAAAATATTAAGGAAGACCTAAGATTAAACGACGTACAGTACGGACTGTCATGTTACTGTACGTAAGTGGTAAATTTGATTGAACGAGAAGAATAGACACACTTACTTAAAAGTTCAAGAATCCGAAGTCAATCCAGCAATGGCCAGAGAGGGATTTGTCGGGCCGTTGCTTCAGGAATATGTTCCAATTGCGGACGTCGTCAAACAGCCGAGGCTTGATGTAGGTTACTGGAATCTGCTGAGGTTTGCCGAATGATATTCATGAGGGGGGTTGGGATGGCCTCTACAGTGTCGCGTTTCGACCTCTAACTGGCCGGTCACCTCTGGCTTGCGGCTGCGGTATCGAGTCCTGGTGTGAGCGTATGTGGCATGGAGATAGGGGCGCCTTCTCAACCTCGTGGGTTTCCTCCCACGGCTAAAGACCCCTACGCACAAGCGAATTATTGAAATAAAATTAAAACCATATGTTAGTCCCGAAATGACATAGTTGTGTTGAGTGGACGTTAAACCCCATTTCTTTCGCACCCTCTCTCCAGATTAATGACGAGTTTCTATGTGTGTTTGTTGGGGGGGGGGGGCGAATGGCGAGCACGTGCGCGTTATCATAAGGTCTGTCAACTGGCGTGGTTTCGATTTCCCGGTTGTATGTGACAAGGAGTGGGATCGTGGCCAGTTTCCTCCAACTATTAAATACCCATATGCACAAGCGAATTATTGAAATAAAATTGAACCATTTATGTTGAACCCCGCCCCTTCTCTCCCAATGATGAGTTCCCATTCTTTGTTTCGGCTCTGTTTTCCTGTCCTGTGCTAGATTAACCTCCCCAACCTTTATCCCAAGTCTGTGATATCCCCTTACGTCTAAGCGGACATTAACCTCCACGAAAGAATAAGACCATTGTGTGTGCAAAAATATAAATACTGTTCGGTTTGGTATATATTTTAACCTTGATCAGTCGAAATGAATAATTGTTCCGACATGTCACAATATGACTGATCATCAATAACGTTTTTATGACGACATGTCCAAAATATTCATTTTTTATCTCAAAGTTAATTTGACATGAGCAAGAACAAAAAGTTCAATGTCACGTTTCTCTGACATTTTTACTTATCTGACGTATGTCATCTGACGTAAAATGAATCCTGTATAATAACAAATATTTTCGCTTTGAATGGTTAATCAAATAGCATTGTGTTTTGGGCCCCATTAACCACCGAAGTTCAATTTAAAGCCGGCATTCGTCGAACATTATACATATATTTTTGATTATATTTAAGAATTTGAATGCATTTTTTTAAAAAAAATCTCCCATAATTCGAATGTATGTCTTTTTTTATGTAGCTCAGTGAAAGGCGCCGAATCACTAACGGGGGTCCCGGTGTTCGATTCCGGTGTTGAAAGAGAAAGTTCCCGTGAATATTCCAGCATGGTTTCCGCTTGTTAGTGCAGGGGCGGATCCAGGATTTTTTGAAGGGGGGGGGTAGGTTTGATAACTGCTTAACTAATTCCCGAAGGCGCTAAACGTTGTGATTGGGGAAACATTTGGTAAATTAGGTTCAATTTATTGCATTCTGACATATTTCCGGAAGCAAAATTCCAAGACTACAGGTCTAAAAATCGCCAATAAAATCGCATAAAAATGTCCTTAAAATGTTGATGGGGAATGTTCCTTTCACAGGCGAGGAACAAAATATCTTCAGATACCATGGTTGTTCTTAACATTTTACAATATGAAGAACAAAAATCAATGATCGGATTTACCCTCCTGACGACATTATGTGTTTTATTCCAAACTTGGTGCGTTACTTGGTGTGCGAGAAAAAGGAGAAACGAAAGGAAGGGAATTTGACAATTAGGCTAGTTATCAATGCTGTCGATAAAATTAAAAAGCAAACACAACAATATTCAACGTCAACAGTCGAACAGCGATAATAAAACTCTTTAAATTTCAAAAAAAAATTATATTTTCATACTGTACGGTATTAAAAAATTGCCGTCGTCAATAGGCGATTTGCCGTGAGGTCAAATTGCCAGAGCTGTATGTGACTATTTGTTTTTGTCCACAATGGAATGAAAGTCATGACTCAACTCAATTTATACAAACTAGCAATTTTTGGTTCAGATTCAGGCTTTTATATTTAAGTTTCTCGGACCCTTCATATTTTCAAGCCTGAGCGGTCGTGGATATTTTCTCATAAAAAGTGTTGAATTTTTAAAAAAAAATTGTGGCTGAGCAGGGGGGGGGGTCAACCCCAAAACCCCCCTCTGGATCCGCCCCTGTAGTGTTGCATGGTAGGGAGCCTGACAAGGAAAGGCGCATAACCCTTCGGAAGAGACGAAACCCGATGACGTGTACATAAGGCCTGCTTGGTGCAGAAAAGCACAATGTTAAACGCCATTTCGACTCAGTTCAATTCTGCTCAACTCTGAGTGAAATTTTGGGCTCAAGCAGCTTGATTTCACTACATAAACACGACATTATTATGAACTTCAAAGCAAAGGTAATTTTTTGAAATATTGAACCGTGAAGAATCAATAAACCTTGATGAAGTCCAAATGTATTATTATTATTAATATGTTTATTATACCGAATAATATGAGAAGATAAGAATCAATATATACGTGTACATGTTGATATAATTAATGACCATTTATTTATAAAAGTATTATTGTAAATATACGAGAGCCCGAAGTGGCCAATGTGTACTTTGATACAATAGTATTCATTATACTGTAAGGATGAAGCTGTGTCAGGTACATTAGATGATCAATAATTGTCACCGCATCCTGATTGTAGATTGCAAATCTGTGATTGGGAATCGATAAACCCTTCACTCGCTCTACTACAGTTACTGCCTGAACATAATGATCAACCGTCAAAATCCATCTATGTGTCCCTCAAAAAAGCAGGAGTCAAATATTTACCTCTCTTCGCACAAAAATCCCCAACTTGTCGTTTGATGCCTGATCGATAGCAAAATATTATGAATACCCAGACACGGTTAGTCCAAATATACATCCGACGACACTGAGAGATGTTTTAAAATTGGCAAGAGTTCAAGTAATGACATGTTACAATAAGACTTGTTCAAGAAACGAGCTTGGAGCTTCTATAGAGATTATTGGAATCGATGCTATCTCTTCTTACGAGACCCCACGTGTTCATTAAGGCCAGGATGGTATTATATTTACAGTTGTTTTAAATGAAATACGTGGAATGAGTGTATGACCGAGTGGATGCCACGACAAGGTCAACTATATGCTATATTCATGTTTAAGGTGAGATTTTGAATTACCGTTTAGTTATTTAAACCTCCCATGTTATTATATAACTCTTAACGTGGTTTGTTGGATGGTAAGGCTTAACGTCTGCTTCAACCGGAGTTGGTATCGCAGACAAAACCTTAACTCCAAACTATCGACAAGTTTATATCTAAAATGAACTGGGGTTTGCACTGGCTCAGTGAATACATCGCTGACTTCCTAGTCGGAAGGTCTCGAGTTCGATCTCTGTGTAAAGAAGATATATACGTCCATTAGGGACCAATAAACCAGTTTGTTATTGTTCTGTAACGTGTCCACCAGTTAAAGTAAAAAAATGATAGTGTGAAAACCTGAAATTAAACTTGAAGGGACGATGGGGGATCTTAAAGATATGCTCTATACTCTTTGTCAGCTATCGCGTATAAACATGGAATCGAATCCTGGACCTTAACATGGCCAGCGTCGAATGAAACCTGTATACTTAGCTGTCTAATTGTCTATTAGTAGAATAATTTAGACGCAAAATCAATGACAAGCACCCAATTATCCAGATACTCGTTTAATTTTAGACCCATTCATATTGTATTCATGATTTTGGGTATGAATGAAACATTTTCCCACTATATGTAAAGTTTATTATAGTTATATGAAAACTGAAACCCGTTTGACATTTGTTATCAATAGTTAAACTTTCTTTTAACTCATTGTTTCGTAAAATATAGACACAGTGATTAAAGTAACATCAATGGAAGCTTTAACAAATGGAAATCGTTGTCTTTGTTACTAAAGACGATTGAAAACTTTCCTATAATCTGTAGTGGCGGCCAAAATTACCCGACACCGAGTACAAGTAATGGTAGGCGGCGAGCGCTAGAGACTGTATACTTGATGCTCAGGAACCACTAGAGAAGAGAGACGGGGGTAGCTGCTCCAGTTTTACATGACAAGGAGTAGGGTAATGTGTCTAGCGTCGTGCAAGGGGAACAATACACATCTCGCAGTACCAATAGAGATTACCACTTTAAGAGACCCCCCATAACCCCCACCCCCAACGAAATAATGCACACCACATGTTTCTGCGGAAATACTGCCGCGTCTGTCGGTGTGTCTGTCTAACTATATATATATTTGTGCGTCTCCCTCTCTGTCTTTCTTCACCCACTATCTCTCTTTCTATCCATAAGATTAGACATGGAAAGAGAACCTTTAACGGTATGATGTTAAATATCAGCGTAAGGTATTCATTATAAAGCTGCTGTTATCTACAACACTAATATTTATATTATATATATTATTATAAAAACAAACAGTGTATATAAGAAAATAAATAAATTCTGTTTTCGTGTACAAGCTGGTTATCCTGACCCAAACAAAGAAATGTTAAAGGACTGACCATACAGAAATATTCCAACTTTTAATGAGGCAACTATATTGACAAAGGAAGAGCGATGAAGCCTCTTTGTTCACTACGCTATGCATTTTTCAAAAAAAAATTAAGTTTATGTACCGGGAATCATACAGACTGTTTTTCGACTATTCTTTATGTAGCACATAGGGGGTGCAGTTCAATAAAAAATAAAACAAAGAAGCCATTCTCTTAGTTTGCACGATATGTAAAGTTAAAACCATGAATTCTTATTGTATCCAAACTTATTTAAATATTTTGAAACTCAGACAGGTTTATTTGTCTAAAGGTTTTTTGGGAGGGAAGGCTGGAGGATCATTCGTATTTAACTCCATCTTGACGGCTTAGCAGACAACAAGTGGTTTAAATGCCAAGTATTTATATGGGTACTTCGACACGGGTTTCATCGACCACATAACGATTTGTAAAAATAAATGTATATACAAGAAATAGTATCGGTATTGAGAGGAACTACAAGCGAATGCTATCGGATGAGAACTGATAACCCAAGATTTTGAAGATTTAAATTCGATCACTTTAGAAGTATCACGAACATAACACGATAGTCTTCATTAAAAAAAACCCAACCAGACTTCGATTTATTTTATGTCATTCTAATTTCTATCTAGAAAGTCGACAAGACTGCCATAATTACATTGTGGAAAGGATATAAAGTTTTGCCGTTTCCGTAAATGTGTAACTATACTGTTCGATATCAAATTCCTTCTTTTGTATTTAGATCGATTTCGTTTAGAACAAACAATGTAATTTACAAAGAATGAAACCTACACACAAAAGTCTTATTGTTACGCACCCACTACAACAGTCTCAAGCAGGTCGGATACTCCTATATTTATAGCATTCTGAATTATTCTAAAGTCGTGACAGGACGTTTAGACGCTTTGATGGTCTATAGAAACAAGTTATGCATTTCAAAACTTGACTTGTAACAGATGTCAACCACCCGAGAATGATTTTAATTCGGCATTAATTGGTAATAAAGGACATAGTATTGTATGTTTTACTGCCACATTTCCCATATAAAACTTGGATTTGGACCACATGAATATATTTCCCTTATAAAACTTGGTTTTAGACCACATAAATTATTTTATAAATTATTTTCTCTGCCAACGCCCGGAGCGAAAAACCTGAGACCCCATCCACCCTCCGTAGTGTTCCCTTTTCGCAGTTGTGGGATTAACCTTCAAGATACCGACGACATTATGCCGTTTGTGTAATTCCCACGACAGCTTTGATTGCTAATTTAAGAGTTCCGTGTTAGCTAATTAAGCCATCTTATTTTATCTATAAACTGAGTCTAGTTAGAACTTAACCATATCGTCTAAAGGACTTTACCGCAGTTGTGGTATTCACCTTCCAGATACGGTTGACTATGTAAATGACAGGATTAGTAATAAGAAGCCATTTCAGTTATAATTCAGTAAATAATGTTGTGGGAAATACTCCCAGAACTAGTCTACAGGCAGTACAAAATCGTACGTCGCGCTTACACATAGAATGCAGGCCACAGTTCCTTGATTTACGAAACACTATAAAACAGTTCCGGAACAGCCAGATGTTTTGAGCTATAGGTATATGCTGTTTAGTGATATTTTGCACTTGGGTTTGCAATGCTAAGCTGATCCGCATCAATGCTAAACCTTACCCTTTAGATCCTGTAACGGCTCCGTTATATCTCAAGGAGATGATTCAACATTAGTCATGTTTTAGATCACTATTTTTTCTGTATAGATTGATTTGTCTTTTGTTCAAGTCGCCATTAAAAAGGCTAAATGAGTTTGAACAGGTAACTAACTATTCATGTTCAATGATTATATTGTATGAACGAAGATCAAATACGTTTCCTGCATTGTTCGTGACGTATGCATAACCAGTTTTGTTGAATGGATGGATAGCGGTGCTAAGTAGTAGAAGGTCTAAATTCTTAAAGACGTCAATATCGGATATAATGAAATGTTACATCGATAAAGTATATGTAGGCGGTTGGAAGACATGGTTTTATGGGGGTGGTATTCCTTTTTCTTCTCACATAATCAATGATCAAAGCTGATTTTGTTTGGCTCCAGCCACCCAGTTTTTATTACATTTACCTCATTAATAGCTGAACCGTCTCTGCCACCGTCTTATTAGTTTTATTTAAAGGGACAATCTTTGGAACATTGATATAAACGTTAAACGGACTATTAAAATGGCTTAAATGATAAGTGACTTTGGGACTTCTTGGACGAGTTTACAGACGGAAATAAAACGATATTTCTAATATGCATAAATAATATATTATTATAGTCTTGCATTTGGATATAATTATATAAGGTTTTGCGCGTCTCTTTAAAAAAAAGTACGTGATCTGCTCTAATGTTCAATTAATTTTAGGACATTTAGCAATTTCCTTTAGAAAAAAGTAGTGATTTTCTAATATTTATTTCAAGGTCAGTCTTTATCCAGCAGACAAAGCGTTTTTCTTTGAAAATATATTAAAGGGGCATTATGCGAGAGGTAATTGATTTGGCTGTTGTAGGTCGTTTTTCTGCTTTAAATGTTATATAAACTATTATTTAGACATTTTTGTTGCATGACTAGCCTATATTCAACTCTCTAGGTCATCGGATTGCCGATCAAGACTAAATGTTTCGAAAATGTAAGACAACAAACACGGAGACCTCCGATAAAAGGCCTGGCAATAAATTATAAACATTGTCCACGATAACATCTTTCTATTTTTATGTCTGAAACCCAATATTTTCAGACAAACAGCCTTAGCATCAAACCGAAATAATTTTAACAACAGCGATAATTGGTTTAAGAATGGGAGCGCTGGGAAAAGGAAAGTTCATAAACATCTCTGATAGAGAGGAGACCTTTTTAATAACACAAAAATGGAGAATAAAATCGCACTGCCAAACACAAAAACACTTCAAGTCAAGCATATTATGTGAACTATATCAAACCATTTGAATGCATCTGCGAAATCCGGTCCTATAGCCGTTTTTACACATCAACATTGAAATGAGGTCGTATATTGTCGTCACCTCCGTCTGTTTGTGGACGCTCTTGTGACTAAGTTTAAAATTCAATGGACTTAAAACTTAAACACTGTGTGTCTAGTCATAAAACGAATAAGCCTATTACTGCTAAGGTTATGGACCTTGAATTCTACGAATAATCCTGTGGACGCTCTAGAGCGTAAATCTTTCATCAGATAGAGTTAATTATTGCCAGGGTTGTGGCCTTTGAACACTTTGATAAATGGTCTTTATAGCCACGAAACGAATAAGTCTGTTGATTCTTAGCGATGTTTGCTAATTACATTAATGCCAGAGTAATGGTCCTTGAATACGTTGAAAACGTTTGTGGACGCTCTAGATCTAGGGGCTAAAACTGTGATCTGATTGACCTGAAATTTATAGACAGTGTTTTCCCATAATTACTTGCAGAGTTGTATCCCTTAATTATTTTGAAAACTTTGGGGATGCTCGATTCGCAGTCCAGAACATACCGAATTGACCGAATTGCAACCGAGTGACGCGGAATTCAGTCCTGTCACAGTTCTGTCAGTTCCGACAGCTGAGGTGGTCTGAGTAGAATTGTGATGTATTTTAGGTAACAAATATGTTTCAGATATCTTGATTGTTTGGGAGAATTTTTATGCAGTCGGCACATGCGTTGTACTCTGAAATTTCCCTTTTCACTCGATTGACACTATTTTCGGAATTGAGAGAAGTCAATTCTGTAACGTTCAATCGAGTACGCCCTATATAACAGCACAATATATCGTCCGTTACATGTATTAAAAAAGGATAAGACAATCTTAGTATATATTTTTATTCGTCGTGGGTGGGGGATGGTTGTTGTCGTTTTTAATGTTTAACATGCGCTTCCACCTAAGGTGATATCGCAAACCAGTGGTCTTATTGACATTTTTAATATCTTAGTGCACTTATATGACTCTTTACTGTGGAAGGAAACAGGAGTACCCGGAGTAAACCCATGTGGTTTAGAAGGCGCCCTTATCTCCACGTCCCCATACGCTCACACCAGAGATCGAACCGCAACCGCAAGTCAGTGGTGACCGGCCACCTAGAGGTCGAGGCGCAACACTCTAGACCACTGAGTCATCCCCTCCCCCACATAGTTCAAATCATAATCGAGACACGTGGCGTGGTTTCGATTCCTTCGTGAGTATTCTCCGGGTCCTCCAGTTTCCTCCCACTGTTAAAGACCCATAGCCGTGTGTTAGTTCCCAAATGATCTAGTTATTGTCGAGTGGGCGTTAGGCCAATCTCTCTCTTTATATACATCTCTCTCTCTCTCTCTCTCTCTCCCTCTCTCTCATGTACAGTTATATGTACGATTTAAGGAAATGTAAAGTAATTTTAAGTTTATTACAATAAAATAAAGGACACATTACTACTTGTAAAACCAAATTTCTCAGATAGGTTCCGACACAAACTTATTAACTGCGCATCAAGCAATATTTAAGTTTAAAAAACAAATTTCATTTAATTGGCTCTAAACAGGTGTGTTCGTTTTTTTTCTTTCGATTAGATGGACAATAATGATTTATTTAAACAGGTATATAAAACTCGATAAATATGTAACATATTCAGACATCGTCAATCATTGCCATACTTCCACATAATTGGTTGAATTAAACTGATAGAAGCACCGCCCTATAGTTTAAAAGTATTGTCGACATTTTAAGTTGATCAAAAGCGCTAGTTGACTGGTGACATCTTAGTCAAAGATGTGTATTTTAGTCACTTCAAGGTGAGTGTTATACAAACGACCTCTTTTAAAGGATGTATATTTTGTTTACTTTCCATATGATATATACATCTCTCAACGTATCTGCGACAGCGGTGGTCGATAAGGGCCAAAAAACACCCTTCAAGCCACGTTCCCACTTGTTTCGTGTAGCCCCTGTGTGTCTAACAAGGAAACTATTCTTAATCGTTCGGATGGGACGACAAACTGAGGCCAACCTGTTTACATGATATGTTATTCTAAAGGGTTGCCAACTTATAATTTAACTTGTCATAATTTTAAAAGTTTTTGATAAATGTATGTGTTAAAGTAGATTAAATGTTGTCTATTTTTGTAGTTTCCGACCATTTCTTGTAAATTAGATATATCACATGTCCTCCGACGTAAATATCACTCGGAAAATCCAATCGATATTCCTCTTAACATTCCGACTGTTTCTTGTTTATTTTTATTTTATACTCGGGACATCATGTAGGTGTATAGGGTTAATCATAGATCATTTATTGAAATTTAACGACTACTATATATATATGTATTGATTTAATTATATAGTCCGGTAAACATGTCGATGTAGGTAATAGATATAGATATAAGCCTTGTGGTTATTTGAATATTGTACAGGAATCAACCTCGTGGGTTTCCTCTGGGCACTCCGGTTTCCTCCCACTGCTAAAGACCCCTACGCGCAAGCGAATTATTGAAATAAAATTAAACCATATGTTAGTCCCGAACTGACCCAGTTGTGTTGAGTGGACGTTATACCCCATTTCTCTCTCTCTCTCTCTCTCTCTCTCTCTCTCTCTCTCTCTCAAACAGGAAGTATACATGTATTACACTAACTCTGTTTGGCTTTGAAAACTCGATCATCACCAAACCAAGTATATCCACGGGATCAATACGATCATACAAGAAGTTAATTAAACTATCTCCGTTTTACTTTTGAAGATTTGACAACTTGAAACGCCAACTTGCTCTTTCTAATCTGTCAAGCATGCTTGTTCTTACTGATGACATGATAACGGTAATTTTAAAATGTCGTAAGGCGATCTCAATCCAATAATCTTTAACTGCAAATTCTCACTACTATATGTCAACTGCTTATATCTGATCCGCCCTAACCTCAAATTTGGCGAGACGCCCACCTAAAAATATAAAAAAAGTTACAAATGTCAGGGGCAACACGTCTGTCCACAAACCCCCATGTTTCACCGACATGTATACAGATTATTGAAAGTCATGTTTTTTAGTCGGTGTTAAGTATCGGACTGTGTTGCTCTCTAAGGATGTTTCTGTGGTTGGGTTGTCTAAGTAGAATATCCATTAACAAGGTAAGGATCTGACTGACTGAATATTTCACGATTTCTCTATAGGTGTTATTTCCTGTTTGACATTCTGTGAAATTAAACAAAACAGCCAGAGACATGAAATGGCTCATTAATAAATACCAAGACATTGATTTGATATTTTTTTAAGATTGGGATCGTACAAACAAGCTTCAGTGCGATTCAAATAAATGTGATTTTTCTTACTGAGTGTTCCTGAAAGTGGAAAGAACTCTCAATATATTTCATTAAGCAAGTAAAAAAAATGTCTTATACAGTCCCCAGTGAGCTTCATATTATAGATGTGCTATTTATTACTGAATGCTACTGTGGAAGTGAAGAAGTCTCACTATATTGTTTCATCAAGGAAACTTGAAAAAAAAAAGTTTTTTTTTATATTTCTGACATTTCCGTCGATCCATTCTAGACATATGTTGACTTATTTTATGTAACGTTTTACTGTATCCTTTTCTAACGTTTCCGTGTTTTTAACAAGTTAGTTTCGAGAAACACGATTCCTCGGTTTCCGACTATAAATACGGCTTCGTTTATCAGATTCAGAGTTTAAAACAACACACATGTTTTCAATAGTCTGTCAACACAAATGTCACTTAGAAACAAAGTACTATTTTTTTAATAAAATGTGCAAGGAAATTTATCGATTTTTCCGAATGTTTGTATGAATTCTTAAGCACATAATGGTTAAAGTATTTTTTAGATGCAAGTTTAATCGAACAAGATTCTCAGTTTCTTCGTATAAATGTCATAATTGTTTTGCTTTACATGTCTGCTGAAAAACGGAATTTCCTCCCCAATTTACAACAGCCAGGAGTTTAAAGGGGTGCACACACCACAGATTATTCTCTGCAACCATTCTGTGGCTATAATGATGTTGGCTATTATCGATATCGGACCAAACTACGTTACTGAAAAACCATAGGGTTTGATGGGGTTCGATAAATCCCCTTTTCTGTATTGACGATTTGATGGAAGGCATTGTCTGATGTTTTATTGCATGGGTGAAGGCTCATGTACACATCGTCATGTAATTTGCTTACTATTGCCAACGAAAAGTATATTGCGAGAAATCGGTATGGTTGAGATAAATGGTTTGCCCGACAGATTGTTACAGACGAGAAATCGTGCTGTCTGCGACAAAAGATCTTTGGTGTACATGGGCCTTAATGTGATTTTGTTTTCATTTAAAATACTCACGATTGCTTATATATTTGTTTTGTAAACCCGGTATTGCTGATTTGTTTACACTTTAAATATTGACATCATCTTTAAAATTCACCACCACATCAAAGTTGTTAAAAAGTCCACTATGAACTATATTGACAGTGTTATTGAGAATTGAATTCGAAACACCAACCATCCTAGTAGCTACGAATTTATTTTGATATTTTAGGGGTCGTGGTAAATGGTGTTTATTTGATAACATATACATTTGTAAGAGATATAAAAAATGTGTTTGCGCTGTAGATCATAAGTTCTTTCACGCAGTCAAAGGCGTGATTTCAATCCCACAATTTTACTTAACAAGGATTTGTGTTGCCTGCCAAACCTCGTGGTGTTTTACTTGGTTCCGCGGTTTAATTCCGATACAAATGACTCCAAAGTGCCTGCCAATTATTGAAATATAATGGTTCATTTTAGTCCCGAAATAACCTAGTTTGTTTTGAGTGGACGTTTAACCCCATTTCTCTGTGTCTATAAAAATATAAAAGCTCGTCTGAGCAGTACAGTTGGGTGTTAAGCATTCGGTAAACGCATTTGATCTTACGTTACATTGTATCATGATTCAATTGTATTGTTATATATCGGTAGTTACCAGGCACGTTTTTATATATAAGAACAACTGTGTTTAAATTAAATGCTAATTATATAACTCAAATTGATATACATTGTCAGTTCCTGGAATTCTTCAGTCCCATTCGAGTTGTTATTACACATTGGGTTTTATTCAAGGACGTCAGCATATGGCAGTCACACAGCAAGGACCGTCCTGTAAATCATCTATGGCAACCCGAGACTTGGAGAATGACACTAGTATGATTATTTTTTTTTTTGAAAACGAAGTAAAATTGCTTCACGACCGGATTTTTTCCGTGGGACTTGACTTGCACATTATCAGGAATCTGGAAATCTCACGTGAAGGTATAAAAACGTTACATCAAGGACTCGTAGCCATCTAGTTAGGGCAGGAATCCTTTTCTAACTTAGAATTTTTAAAGATAACTTGTTCCGCATTGTTTAAATTGTATCGGTCTGTCTTGGTCCATTCTCACGTAATTTATATAAAGAAACCAAGACATTTTTTTCAGATTTGTTTACACATGGGACGCCAACAAACTGGGTTTATGTTACAATTACAGCTACCTTTCCCTCATACATCAATTAATTTGTACACAAACACCCAAGACCCGACATACCATTCCAGTGGATCTTCTGTTTACGATGTAGTGCAACTAGTGATCGGTTGTTTTATATATTTATACTATTAAGACAATACTTCCATTTCTTTTTCATTTTGATGGTATTTATACAGTTTGATTTAATTTGCCTGATCAAGAACTTTTGTAATCCAATCACAGTGTCTAAACTAAGAGTACAATAATAAATAATTAAAACCGAAACGTAATTTTAAAAATTAAGGTTTTAATTAGATTGACTGGTTAGGTTTTACACGTACTTGGTGCATGGCACCATTGCTTGTCTTCTCACCCGAACGATAGACGACCATATTTATTGCCAACGTTGAAAACCATACAAATACTGTAAGAGGAACCAGGGATGACAAACCTCGAGCATAATTATATTCTCGACTCTTATGCGAGTGCATGTACAACGAAACACGTAGATATTATGATCTAAATTGTCAGAGAATGTTGACGGTATGTTTGACGTCGATAGATACCCATCTTATGACATGCTATTGTAATGCAATCGCTACATATAATCTATATGTACGTACATCCAATTACAAATCATGTCACTTGGTAAAACGAAACCAAAAATTCGTATTACTTTGTTTTTGTTTTGTTAGGTCGTTATAAGCTGCACCAGCCCTATGTTTTCCAGCTTGAACTAATTTAACTGGCGTTAAAGTTCGTTTATGTATTTTTATCTTCATCTTTAAAATAATGCAAAACGTTTGATATAGTTTTAATCCCTTCATCAATATGGTAATTTAATTTGTAACGTTGTTAGAAGTTCGCAAATTGCTATAAAAGTATACTACAACGGACAATTACAAATGTGGTCAATACTTTGAAGTTGCAATTTGTCACTAATATAAGCCCGAGGCTACCAATACACTAGCTGTCTGTAAGTTCTCTCATTTCCTTTATATAGCCATTGAACAGAAATCGTATAGTATATAGAACTCTGGTATTGCTATAGTTGCTTGACAGGTTACCTTTCTAAAGAAACAATGCTCTAAGGTGGATATATCTATTGTTTAAATCAATGTAACACCGGCAATGACGTTTTGAATAATATTAACTAACCGTGAGGAATCAATATTGTACATATTCAGTTAGGAAATGCATCAAAGTGCAGCGGTTTCTGTTGAGGTATCGGTAAATATTTAACAAATAGTGAGACATAGGTAATAAGATCGATCTTCTTACTTACTTCTTTACAGGTAGGTAAATCAACATTATTTATCTTATATAGGTAATCGCTTATTGCTTGTGTGAAATAGTTCAATTCGGTTTAAAACGACAATGAAATATTTAGCTACTGTTCTATACATGTAGATCGAACTTATAAGTTCTACATCGATTAGATGAAACAACTGCTGCTGCTTTAGAAGACAATGATATGTTTCATAAATATTTTTAAATCAAAGTGACAACATTGCAAACATTCGGTTATTTGTTCTGCAGCTGATTCTACAACTTTTTATTTGAATCTTATTCTGGTTTGTTAACGATGTAATAATATATAAATAATTATTTCACCAGTTCAACGCTGTAATTGTACATGTTTCTCGGTGTACATAGGTTGCCTTTCTGGTAAATATTTTCCCATGGATATTAACCATATGAACGGACGACACGTCACGAACACCTATTAAAGTATATTGTCTTGACATTAAAAAAGGGGTATATCACGTCTAGACCATATTATGAGCTAGAAAGGTCACTATGATGCGTGTAATACTAAAAATAAAATTGCTCCATTAAGAAAGATATTATTTTATATTCAGCGGAAATGAAATGGGGTTTAACGTCCTACGTGTATGCACCGACTGCGCGAATGAAGACGGCTATATACACCATGTAGGGTACTATGAGGGAATTTTTCCTGATAGTCCTAGATCTGACTATGGTTCTGTAGGAAAGTTTGAGTAGGGAGCATTTCTTTAAAGAATGTTTCGTAGGTTGCTTAGTCAGTATTTTGTGGTAGGTTATTCCCCTATGACGCCATCAATGATGACCACCGACGTTATTTCAATTCATCCCTACCTGCTATAGTTTTCAGTCATTGTCTATGAAATATAGTCTAGAATAAGCTTTATAAGCATACAATTAACTTATCATTAAACTTTTATTAATTTTTCACAAAAACTCATATCCAATTTATACGTGACAACACGAAAAAAACCTCTAAGATATAAAAAAAATACACTTCAAAATTAATTACAATTGGTATAACAATAAGAAATCCGCACAAGTTCCATCAGAGTCTTTGGCAATCATACCTTTACAACATGAATAGCAGGATATGCCATTGGCTCTGCAAATAAAGAACGACTTTGCATATATTAGCCTTCACAGACAGCGGCCTAAATTTCTAGCGCAAAGTTCCGCTATAAAGTCCTCTCTTATAAACAAATTATACATTTTTGAAAAGCTTATAACACAAAGAACACAAATCATTATAGTTCCAAGCAAAATGTCTGCAATAACGCGATTTAGGGCCAGATGAAAAGTGTGATAGTTGTCAAGTTAATGCTATATTTATACTAACAAGAATTGTGAAGTTGACATAAAATTAAATATTGGCGAAAACACCCATTGACTCCATCCTTGGCAAAGAATATGGTATTGGTTAAATTTTGATTTAAATCAAAATGCTTAAAACATAACGAACAAGGAAAAACATATAGAATATTCGAAATCCAAACTATGCAATTAGTTTCGGACCCTGAAACTACCATCCTCCCGCTCAGCCCATTCCTAAAAAGGGAGGGGAATGATAGGATGTTAAAACGTGTTGCAAATTTCTGCATTACAGAAATGCGCTGACTTTTTGTATATTATTCATCGGCTACAAAATAGAAAAAAAAAATGTTTTCGTTTTATCCAATAAAGTAATTTATTGCAATTGCATGTGGAAAGATATGGTGTTAAAACGTGCTGCCATTTTTTTTATTACATGCTAGGCCTTCAATAATCATATAAATTAACATTTGGTATTTTGATCGAGTATTTTACATCAACAAGAATGTTTCCATTTAATCGAAAATTCCAATAAACAATTTATTGTTAGTTTCAACCTATTGTGCAGATAGATCTTTATATGGAAGGTCAACTTTGATATAAATAAGATGTGTGAAATAGGCGTTCTGTATACAATACAACAAAGGAGGCTTATGAAGTTTTGCTGTCTATTAGTTTATTCCAATCAGATTTTAAAAAATCTATATTTCGTTTCGGTTTTTGTCGCCCGCTTTTCGAAGAAAGCTGAAGATTATTAAAATGGGTTCTCCCGTCTGTTTGTATGTCCGCCACACATTTTGGGACACAATATACCCCTTTCTAATTTTGCTACAACGCTCAAACTTGGTGTATGGGGTTTTTATTAGGTCAATTCCTTTATGGAGTTCGGAGATGAGCATATTCTGCTAAGAGGTGAGCAGAGATAAGCAATTTAGATGGGCTGATGCTTTGGGACACGATAGCTTCAGTTCTAATTAAGTGAGAGCGATGAAACTTTGGAACACAATAACTCTCCTTCTAATTGAGGTCGAATGTTCAAACTTCATGTAGGCGTTCATTAGGTGAATGCCTTGATGGAGGTCAACGGTGAACATTTTCCGCTAACGGTAAGCAGAGAGAAACAATCTGATTGGATGATTCTTTGGGCCACGATAACTTTAGTTATAATGAAGTGCCAGCGATGCAACTCCGAATATAGATTCATTATATCATTACCTTGACTAAGTTGGATGTTGAGAATTTCTGCTTAGGCTAAGGAGCGATAAGCAATTTGATTGGTTTGTGTTTTTTTAATAAACAGCCTCATTCAGAAAACTAGAGCAGGTAGGCCCTTACCTAATTAACCGACATTTTAATTTCTTCATCGACGATTTTAGTCGATAACACTGAGTATGCTTTTAGAAATGTTTAGAAGTATTTATTTCTCTTCTATTGTCATATTGAATGAAATTAATTATGTTTATTTAGCCGTTGTGTGTATAAAAGATGTCAAACTAATCAGAGTCGAATCACAAAAAGTTCCCTAATTATTCAATATGGCGCCGCCTATGACAGCTATATCACAGAGGCGGTTTTGTTTGCGAAAACAAATTTGACTTTGTGTTTACACATAACATGTACTACACAGTCTGTTGTATAAACACAGCTGACGTCTCGTCGATAAGTCCCAACCACACCTTCATGGTCCCAAAATGATCACGTGAGCGTTTTAAACAGTGGTGGATCTTTAGGACAGTGTTCTATTCTGGTCTGACGTAGATGGAACACTGTGTGCAGTATGCTGAACGACTAGACACCTTCCGCCCTACACTGACGAGGGACTTTCTCGACCAACGCCGGAAGCGGAACCTTGGGTTCCTTGATAAGGAGGCACCGCGGCTCCCTCACTGGTAATGAAAGTAACTTTTATATCCTGGAAGGTTAAATTTACATAATTTTATAAAACAGAAATTTAATTGGGAAAAGATTAGTTTTCAAACTGCTTATGACCAAACTTCTTGGGTGCAGTACAATTAAAGTCTGCCCATTAACATCCATATTGAATTGTGTAACACGCTGAGAGCCGTGATAAACTTGATGAGTATTTCATTAGTCTGTGTATACTTTGATACCAATTCTTTATTTATCTCATCCATTTACAAGAGCTTGGCAAACAAACTACTGAATATATACAGAGTTTACAATCAATAATCAGCTATTGGTTTATTCTGGCCAAGGGAGATAAGTCATGTATTAAGCAATTACTTTCTTATTGACTCCAATGCTAATTTCGTGCAATTTCTCTTCCTTTAAGATGATGGGCCCTAGGCGCTGCTCATATTGTTGCTTTTTTTCTACTTACAAAGAGGTAAGGCTCGCCAATTCAGGTACGATCCAAATGAAAATTGGCATGCGTGTTCTTTGGGTCATTGTGCGCTGACTGACGGACCTCGATTTTCATATGACCCCACAATTCCAAGATGGTGGTGATGACGCCATTTCCGTACATGTTTTCAATTATTCCGATCGACATTTATCTGATAAAAACATGGATTGGGGGACCAGTCTTCTCTATTACTCTCGGCTCAACCCATGATCCTTCCGCATCACAGATCATGATCATTCACCAAAGCCTGACAAGCAATTTGAATTCAGTTACCTTAAAGTATATACTTGTTATGAATAGTATTGTAAGTGGATATAATTACTGCAGTCTCGGTTTATTCACTGACCAGTCATAGTGTTGACTTTATATGATTACAGAAGTACACTTGATATCTACTTGAAATATTTGCTCTTATTTATCATAATATAAATTAGTAAAATATTAATTTATGGATTAGAGGAGGGCGGTGAACAAGTGGTCTGATCCCCACGCTTTAGATCATTAGTTCCGATGTGTGTGAGTTTGTATAGGCTTAATAATTTTTTATACTGAATGAAAAAAGCAACTAAAGCATTCTTTATCGAGCGCTAATTAAGAAAGCAATGTTGTCGATAACAATGTTACATGACATCATGAAAACGAACGTCTGTTGCACGTTTGTATATTCACATCAAATGGCCGAAAGGGATTTTGAATTCAGATTTCATTATATTGTGTGCTAGTTCCTAAATGGAAGGAATTGCCTTGGTTCAGAGTCGTTCACTTATCCGATTAAATTATCCATAAAAGTTTTAGCTCCCACTCATGTTTGAAGTTTGCAAGTGTAAATAAGAATTATAATATCATAAAAGTTAACGGAAATTCTCTGATTTAAGACTTGGTCCTTAGCCGTCTGCATACATTGTCTCAAATAGCGCTGTCTCAGCGAGTAATTAGGCAATGAACAGCGTCTTAGCGCTCAGATAGCACGAAAAACCGAGGTCCCGTGTACACATTGGCGTATACTTAAAATAACCCTTGTCATTTGGAATTTATAATAAAAGTAGGCCGTAGCGCCGCTGCCCGTGCAAAAATCTTCACCATAACGCAATGCATGGCGTATGCCCTTCTTCAGTAGCCCGGGTGGAGAAGACAAGTAAAGCGGTAAAACCTATTTATCATCGTCGCAGCTTTTTTTTTAATGTTAAATATAAAACTCTGTAAAGGTCAATAAACCCGGTGAAGATGTTTATATGTGTTTTAGTTTATATTATTAGACATGCCTATAAATTACTGAAAGGGGTAATACCCAACTCTGACCTCTCTATATCACACCTGAAACGACTAAGCCGTTACAATTAAGCCCTCCTCTGTTCGCTTAGAATGTTAAAGGTGATGTTAGGGACAGTGAGTGACACGCTTTGTGATGATACAATATGTAGTCATCTTGAAAACCCAATTACAGGCCAATGAAGATAGTTGAAGAAAACAGTGTAGGCTCTTGACTATTTTGCTCTTGAGGGGGTGATATTTATGAAGCTATTAAATGCCACATATCAGTATATTTTAAGATTCATTGTCACGACTTAGAAATTTAAAAACCGTATAAAAGTTTTTAGAAACAGGTGACAGCTATGATTAACTGTTACTTATTCTCGCTAAACGAGGCAGTATTACGTCTTGTAACAGTCTGGAAAAAAGATTGTTTTTTCTAGGTGAGATGGCGTAATTAACGTGACTCAATTAACCAGTTCTAATTAAAATTTGAGTTTAAAAATTGATCATTAAATAGCAATTGACAAATGTTTTAACAGGGTTAGTAATAATAACCATAGCAAAAGCACGTAACTCTTTTATTTCAAGTAGGCTATTATATAGACAACTGGGAACATGGACGCAAAACCCCAGAACTATCACTCATAAAATTTATACAAATATAGAAACCATAAATTTTACCCCTGAGGGCAAATTTTCGACCGCCACGTTAAGAACCGGTAGGCTCAGATACTAAAATGTACATGTATGTTTCAATATTCAGTAGGTCTTTTAATACAGTAACATCTATGAAGGTCCATAGGAACGTCAATACGTGACCTTAAGTACTAGTAGTAAAAATTTAGACATAGGTCAATGTATATACTGGAAACTTACTACCCTTTGCATGCAATGAGATTAATGTACCCATTTCACATGATTGATTTTCATGAGCTCTCCACACCATGGTTCATTGGTTTTAATGATGATTTTATCTATGGGTATACTTTATTATAGTTTGTACGGATCATAATTCTATACTACTTATCTTTATTTCCTATCATCTCCTCTAAAACTGACCATTTTGCGATCCAGCATTGTATTTTACTTTCAGTTCATATTTGATTAGGATTCTACGATATAGTATATAACTGATCTAATACTATTTAATGGTAATATGTCAGATTTGTAGGTTTAATCCTGTGATTTATGGTAGTACGTATTGTAGTTCTAACCAATACTACAATATACAGAAACCATCTGAACGAATGGCGTATAATTAATCGAAAGTCAATTAACTTTCTATATGAAAAATTGAGTTCGGTGGCCGAATGGTTAGCACGTGCGTGCTGTATCATAATGCTTGTGATTGAGTCAACTGGCGTGGTTTCGAATCCCCGTGACAAGAAGTAGGGTCGCCTGTCCAACTTTATGTTAGTCCCGAAATGACGTATTTTGTGTCAAGTGGACGTTAAACCCATTTCTCGCTCGCCCTATCTCTTTATATGAAAAGATTGCCAAAAGGGTAATCAGTTTCGAAAATGCCCTTTGCTTGGATTAATGCACGAGCTGAAATAGTAACGATCGGTATATTAATTGACACACTGTAATAAGTACTTTGTCGGCTCAGTATGCCATTTAAGTGTATTATTATTTGTTTTGCCTTGTTATTACTAACCTACTACTTAGTGGTTCCAACAGATGCCCGTATTATGATCGCATGAACATAAGCTAATACCCCCGTCAGACCGGGGTGGCGACCTTACTTCGTTGCTACGGCGATTGAAAATGAGTTTAGAGCGCATTAAGATCGCCATAAGCATGGTGGAAACGCAAGCTATCGTACTGTGGTCACCGTGGTCGCCAATGATCGCCGAGTCACGGCGTTTATTATGAGCATGTTCAAAACGAACGCCAAGGTTCTGCGATCTAATACCCCGTTCAGACTGTGGTGGCGTCCTTACTGCGACGCTACGGTGACGGAAAATGGCCGCAGAGCCCGTCAAGATCGCCATAAGCGCGGTAAAATCGTGGTGGAAACGCCAGATACCGTGCTGTGGTCTCCATGATCGTGAATGATCGTGAATGATCGCCTAGTCACCGTGAGATCAGGTGGCGTCCTGACTGCGCTGCAGCGACCGTACGGCGATTAAAAAATGCACAACGTACGAAAATGTCCCAAAGTATCACAAACTTGAAAAATAATAATTGTGTTTTCACATAGTCTTTCCACTGCAGATCGCAGAACCTTGGCGGTTTTTTTAAACATGCTCAAAATATGTGTTTACGTTTACCGGCGACCTTGTTAATGTTCTAGTCGCAGCAGCGCAGTAAGGACGCCACTCGGTCTGATGGGGGCATGATTCGTTACCTACATATCTTTGCTGCCATAAATCTAACAAAACATATGAGAAATCAATGGTTCATGGTTAATACCCGTTGGGCTACCCAGGACGTCATTGGTTTAAACAGCAAATTTAAAGACATTAAGAATAGGTTACAGAAACGAGTCCAAGGGTCAATAATTCTACGAAAAAATTGAAATCAAAATGGCTACCATGGTCTCATACTAACAAACTATCTCAAGACAATATTATTATGAAATGATGTTTCTAATGATTCTACATTAAGGGATATTGTTTTTATTGTTTGTTTTATTTATATCGAATGTAGACAAATTGCGTGTGTTTTAGGAACTATAGCTTTAGTGGAATAACTATCCACTGCTGAAGAATATTACACTCGGGTCTCCTGTGGAGATATATACAACGCACAAAAGTCCGAATGTTAGCCCGACTATTATCCATTTAGCAGAATATACATGTACCAAAAAGGTCCGTTCAGAGCTCTTTCGAGGTTATGAATATTGAAATCATTACGGATTATTGTTTTAAAGTCTATTATTCCATAAAAAAGACGAACAATGAAAGCCCCAATGTCTGCAACCTCATAGGCATTGGTGCTTATTGCCATAGGCGACATACATGTAGATTATTGCCATAGGCGACATACATGTAGATAAGAGGAAAGTTTATCTTCATATTATGTTTTCTTTTAATGTTATTTCATGTCCCTAGGAAATTGTTACAGAATATTTTGTATATAAAGCAACATATTTCTAATAAATCACAATATCAGCTCTTTTCATAAAATTAAGTTGTGGATCATAAAATAAATTAAAATTTATTAAAACCGAATTTTATAGCGGGGCATCCGGTTCATAATGCGATCTACTTGAAGAGTAATTCTTATCAAAAACTGATATTTTCGTATTGGGGTGGGGGATGGGGGAGTCTATGTCTTCATGCATTTCACCTTTTCAGATTGAAATCCTCCGAATTGTATACTTTTAATGACGTATTTTATACTTTTTGACACCGACTTTTTAATGTTTTCTTCCAACTAAAATACACAGAAATAAATAAGATTAGGTGACAACTTCTGCATAAAAGTAATATTTTAGAATGATAGACGGTCTAATGAAACAGGACAAGAGTGATAGTCAATGGCTGCTTAAGGAGTGTTTGAATTTATTTCCGTAATATGCAGGAGTGTAAAAGAAAGTCGGAGTTAGAAAATCGAGAGTTAAAATTCTGCATTAAAAAATCGAAAGTACAAATTCTGCGTAAGAAAATCGAGAGTAGAAATTCTAGGTAAAATAATCGAAAGTTACAAGTAGAAAATTGAAATTCTGTGGATTAAAGTAGAATTCAGACGATTTGAATTGGAAAGTCGACGCTTTTCAAATTAAATACATAGTTATAGGTTTCCCCGAGGAAACTGTCAATTTTCTCTTTTGCATTTGACTTTATACTTTATACTTTTTATGATAGATCACATTTTGATACCATCTATAAAATTTAAGCTATTGTTAGTAACCCTTTATTCACAAAAGCGTCACTTAAGAAAATAAACACACACATTTATAAAACACATAAAAAAGTGTATAAATTAAAAGTTGAAAATAATATAAAGATAACATTTACTGGTGATGGGGTCATTAAAAGCTGATAAGAAAATAAATGTTTATTTTAAAGTAATTACACGGCATCACTTTGTCTAATAAAAAGTCGGAGTCTTCATCGTAAACATTTGGTTTTCAAAGCAGTAACCAATTTGATAAAGACGACGATTGTTGAATTGGGCGGTAACGTTGTAAACGATCACATAAAGAAGACTTTAATTAGTCCTGAATTTAGCAGGAAGCCGGGCCAATAAAGATTGAAAGTTAAGATATTATTGTGAGTTTCCAAAATATTTTACAAGACGGTTTTGTAAACAGCGCATTTCGCAAACACCGGAGTACGACAGAAATCTGTCTCTATAATATGTGCGAAACAGACAAAAAGGGGTATACCTTGAGGTGTGCATGACACCCAGCAATTCATTTAGATAATATGAGAAATTGTTTTAACTTAGAATTTGGAAAGTTACTGAACAGAAGATAATTATCGTACACTTTTCATAAGTCTTGATTTCAGAAGTTAACGTTAATCAGTAGAGGGTAACCAGGGGACTGTAAAAGAAATCGCCGATCGGTTTTTAATGGGTTCTCAAAACACCAAAAAACAATATAGTCAGCTGAAGATACAGTTAACCCCCCAAAAATTGCAACTGATTCTGGAAGGTTTAGTGTACTTTATAACATACTAAAAGCTTACCAAAGTAGGACCCCCGGAAAAGTCGTTTTTCAAGATGGCGTCAAAGATGACTACCGAAACGTCTTACTGATCATAATTATGTATCTATCAACTTAAATTTGATGATCATAGGGCCTATTCCTATGTTTTTGGGGACAAAGAACCCATTAAGATCATTAAAAATGATGTTGGCCTTCTGTGTCAAAAATGGCTGCCAACACCTCCAAATGACCGCAAGTCCATAACTATTGAACCAAATTTGATCATCTTAATGCCTATTTTGGGACAAGGAACATGTTAAGATGGTTGTCACTGAGCTGCTTCATCATTACGACATTGAAATCATGTCGTTCAGCTGTTCACTATCACCTAATGCACAAACACCCATGTCCATAGAATAAGTTTCAGATCGTTCAGTTTTGACCGTCATGTTCCACCTCAGTACCGACCTATTGAGTGTTATTCGGATTGTCTCAACTACAATTTCATTTATTATGTAGTTCTTAATCTTCAGTTAAGTAAAGCACTTTCAGCATTACAGGCTCATCAGTCTAAATTGCCCTATATTGGGATTGCCTTTTTGGTATCAGACGGTTGAAAGAAATAAGCAAATCTGTAAAAGAACCTAGACAAATTTGTCATGTTTACTTACATTTCTTAATTGACATCCATATCTATTAACACTAACCGGCACGTGTCGCAACTACGCCCCAAAACAACGACACGGGTTAAACTCTTTTTGTCGGTCCAAAGGGCTATTTGAACAGTAGAATCGGGTCCACATATACCGAGATAAAGTTAAATGTCACAATCTAAAAACTTTAAACGCCCTTATATCCATTACTAGATATCTGGTGGGGTGTAAGATAGCTGTTGAAATCTGATCTAGGAATAAAAAAAACAACGTCAAATGTTAATTTTTTTTTGAGAATTCATGTCACACACGTTCTCAGTCCACGGACAATTAGAAAATATAATCTTATCAAAAAACTTATTGATACTACTGCCGTATAGGCAATCAATATTAAAATTACTTTCTATTGATTTAAATAGATCGTCCTTTTGTGTCTTGGAACGGCGGATAACTCGTTCCTCCATGCTCCATGTATATATAACCATGGGCATCGAGATCAAAATCTAACACTGGCAGAGATTTTTAATACCACAATTTTTATGCCACAATTTGTATGACCTTAAAACAGCTGAAACTCTTTTATTTACGTCGAAATAGAGTTGAATTAGGATTAGTGAGTGGGTACGATCTATAAAAATGAACATTTATATCGAAAGATGATGTGAAAGTCGGCTTGTGTACCATTTACGTTTAAATTTTGTTTGAACGGTGATCTAAAAAAAAAATACTGGCTTTCTCTGTAGATGTTACTTTGTCACCCCACTTATCAAATCATTACATAAATTCAGTCAACTCATAAAGGCTATGCCACTTTAAACACGAAAAACTACCAAAGCTTTCTAATAGAGCTTTAAGCAAAAATGTTCGAAATCAGTGGGATGTACACACTCAATAGGGTTTGATTGGGTTTAACGAGTTACAGAAGCAGTAGCAAACATATAAAATAGTTTGCATCTTATTTATTTGTTTTCATCTTTTGCAAGTTACAGAAGCAGAAGCAAACATATAAAATATTTTGCATCTTATTTTTTTGTTTTCATCTCTTGCAAATAGGCACTAGGGATTTGAATATGGACGATTGTCTTATTCTCTCCACACACTAGCAAACATGTTTGAATTGTTTGTGACAATTAGAAAAATAACCCCACGTCAACGGATAATAGATTTTACAGATCATTAACAACAGCCTCGTTAGGATGAACGTAGAAAGTTATTTTGAATATGATAACACAGATTGAACGTGACGTTACAGTGCTTCTTAAAATAATAGGTCGCGACATCGCAATTAACGATAAATGTTTTAAATTTAGAAACAGAGAGAAGAAATTGAACAACGGTTAAAAGTAAACAAGTCGTTGGCTTCTGTTGTTTATTTGTTGTAAATTTATCTTTAAAAGTTTTTACAAGGGATGATACACACTGTGTTTACTGTCTTCGCATTCTTTCTCAGTGTTACGTCAGTTATTTGTGTTTTAAACCAACGTAGAAAAACGCAGGTAAGATTTTAATAATTTTTGAGTCACAAAATGTTAAACGAAATTGTGTTTTTTTTTCATAAAATCCAATTTATTTAGTTTACTTTGGATGAATTGCTTTGTATTGTGTGTATCTGAAGATTCCACCTCTTGTATTTTTATGGCAATTCGTCGATATAAAAAGGTTGTTTACTTGTTCTCATAATGTTACGTTTGGGTGTACTTTATTCGGGTCATACGTAAATCAGCTCCTAAGCCAGACTAGTTTTTGCATTGGAAATAATATGTAATAATAATGGTTTTAAATTGATTATGTCATGGTAATGAAGGTTATAAATGTTGTATGTTCTCGTAATTGTAGTTTTTAGATTTTGTTAGCTGTAAACTGTAATTATTTAGATTTTGTTAAATGTCATATAAAACTGTAGTGTTTAGATTTTGTTACCTGTTGTAATTGCCGTTTTTAGATTTTGTTTACTGTTGTAATTGCAGTTTTTAGATTTTGTTAACTGTTGTAATTGTAGTTTTTAGATTTCGTTATCTGTTATGATAAACTGTAGTAACTGCTGTGATAACTGATACACTCTATATTTAGATTTTTTTAAAATGTGTTGATAAATTATAGTTTTTAGATTCTGTTAACTGTCATATTAAAGTGTAGTTTTTAGATTTTGTGAACTGTCATGGTAACTGTAGCTTTTCAAAATAACTAATTCGATTTCTGTAACCATATGCTAGTGATATATATGTTTGATTTATATAAAATCGTTCCCGGGATTAATGGCCTATGATAACCTATTTTTTTCCACGAAATCAATAAAAAATACACCCTGCGTAGGTGTTTAAATCAGTCCTCCATGAAGACGAAAACAACATCTAACCAGATGAGATAATGGCGTTACACACCTCACCTGTTCTATAATATATACTAATTGGTGAACTGGACTTTGTGTTTATGATTATTCCACTATATTACCAAATAACAAATATAATAAAAAACATCCCCATTATTGGCTAAATATCGTGTTTTAATAATAACACATTACACTCAAAATCGTCCTAATGTCCCACTGTTTTTATTGGTATAATAAAAAAAAATGTTCTAAAATACATAACCATAAATAGAACACGATAATGTCCAAGGGAGACGCACTGAACGAAACCATATTCATCTATCTACGTAGTACACATCTACGTAATACTCATAATGGGAATAATCCGATCAATTCATTTGGTATATTCCTATCTTCATATTACATAATAGATAACACGAACCATCGGTGAACTACATACAGAGAATTATCCATGGTAACTTCCTCCCTTGAGCCATGTTTACGATACACCGACTATTTGTAATATATAGTAGGGATTTTTTTTTCAAGGGTTATTTATATGAATATTGTTTGCACAGATTTATTTAAAGTTACATTATTCAAGATATAGATAAGAACTAGCCATTCTTGCTATAATAGTTCGAAAGTAGGTGATGTAAAATGAATAATTTGAAAATTTCATTCAAATTACTCTATTGCAAGCGAAGATATTGGCATTTGAAGATTTTGCCGATGTGTGCAATAATTTCAACCACGGTCCTGGTTGATCAAAGCTAAGACTTGAAGCGTCTGGAACCGCCATATTTGATTTACCACTGAAACGTTTTAATCTGTTTAATATCGGAGCAATCTGATGCCATCCAAAGTTGATTAAGGCCTGGATCAGTTAATTAATGTCTAATTAATACTTTAGAAAACATTTCATGCCCAAATAAAGACCTGCACTAGGCAGGTTTAGCTCTTGAATAATGCATGTTTAAAGAATGTTTTAAGTCTATTGAGAAAATATTTACGACTAAATGGGGACCTCCTTAGAACATTTGCCAGATATTTACATACGAGAACTATACATTTATTGTGAGCTGAAAACATGTTTAAATTTGAAATTTTAGAAGTTGATATACTTGATACTAATGTTTTAAATGTTAATGAACCTACACATGTTTTATACATTTTGAAACTGTAATGTTTAATGAATTACATTTACCTATAGATGTACTCACCTGAAATTAATATATCTAGACAAGGCAACTAGTTATTACTATCGCATAGCACGGGGTTGTGTAATTAAAACAGGATTCTTTGTGCAGAATGCATCGAAATTGGACTTATATTAAAGGACCTAAGTCCGTAACTCCAAATCCTCCAAAATCTTCGACATCGAAAACACGAATTATTGGTCAATTTAAATCAACATTGATGATTTAACTTACCGGGAAAAGATGAGCTTATGATATCCGATATTTTAGATAAAATATTTTTTGTGTACCATAATGCGCTTCAGCCCAAGTTGTATTGAGAGACTTGAGGGACGAGGCTAGACACAATGCACTAATTCAAACGGAGTTATGTAGACTGGAATAACTCGACGCCAAAAATCTCACTTAATTGAAATTGCTGGAATATTTCGCCGAACATAACTGATTTCAAATTGAAGTAAAAACGAAAACCATTAAATGTAAATCAGTTTATATACATTCATATTACAGTATTATATGCGTTGCGACCCACTTTTGTGAATGTCTAGGTCCCAAATGTTAGCGATTTAGCTCCTTTAAAGCATATTTTCTAAGAGAGTCTAAACATAGTTATTGCTATACCTGTTACTGAATAGGTTGTCAAATTACTACTATAAAATCACAGGAATCATTTTAGCACTAAAACAAACATTCGTGTAAAAATTGTAAAAAATTATACTCGCTGAAGGTATTTGGAAATTGTATCATTACTTTTCACCGGATAACTAAGTGTACACAACGAATGAGGGAGCTGACTCGATTTTCAAGGTCCGTTGTTAAACAGATAAGGATAATAATGCCTGGTTGAGCGACACTTTTCAAACCCACGCACGTGAGAATAACGACGTAAAAGTCAACGTTGGATTTAAAAAGAAAATGAAATATTTGCTCATTTCTTAACTGACACCAGTGAATTATAAGATTTATGAGTATTTCTTAAAATGGCAGATTTGTGTGCAAAGATGCCACAAAGGCGTTTTTATGGGACATTTTATGACTTAAAAAAATACAATTCTCCCTTTAACATAATCCCACCTTAATAATGAGGTGTGATACAATGGTATCTTAAAGACTGTTCTGTGATATTTTAAGGCCACTGTTCTTCAATTTGTGGATTTTAATTCCTTGCAAACTACAATATTTTGAATTTCAGAAAGGAATGTCAGTCCTAAAATTGATCAATTGTGTTGATATTACTCAGATAGGATGTTTCGGAAATTTCGAAAAATTCGGCATCTTCGGTAAACGTTAAAACTATACCAGCGCCTTCTATCAGTGTTGGGTAACGTCTTTGAAATAGGCGTAGGGACCAATCGCAGTTACGCGGGGGGGGGGGGGGGGGGGCTCGGGCTATTTTCTTTGTAGCTCGAATTTTAAGAATGAATCAATCATTAACTTAAGCAAATTTGCGCGCGATGAATATAATTAAATTACCTATGGTCTTTGATTTTTTTTAAGCCAGGGGATTATATACCGCAAATATTATGTTTTTACTAATGTTTACGCGTACGTTTGATTTTATCATGTAAAACTATAATAATATTGTGGAAAAAAATATAGATATGATACGTAAGGCGTAAAATAATGTACTATCGGTTTCTCCTTGTTTGAGATTCTCACAGAAATTTCATATACCCCGAGGTGCCATTTATAGTGTTACCTTTAACAGTTCACCTTTTAACATATTGTATTGTTGTCAATAAGCGACTTGTTAATCGTATAACAAGAGTGTTATCATTAATATATTAACACATAGTTTAAAGCAAGTCAAATTGTCATAATGTACATTATAAAAATATATCTCATTCATCACCGAGATTTACTGTTAAAAATTATGTCTCGGCCAATTCATAGCCTATGTCTTTATATACTGTATACTTCAACTATAGTCTCACACTCGACAACAACCTAGCTTGACTCGACATGTAACTCAGTTGGGTGCAAGATTAGGAGATGGCTCACGTCGTTTCAAATCATAAATAAAAAAGTAAGTAGACTCATTAATGTCATAATAAGTAATCTATAATCTAAAGAAAAGTTTTCATATGTTTGATTATGTTATGATAACATGGCAGCACGACATTTCCGTTTTTTGTTAGCATTTTCTCATCATAGATAAGTGCATTTCGATGTTCAGAATAACGAGCCACGTCTGACAACCCTATACATTATGAAAAAGAATGTTAAGAGTACTGACTATAATTATAGGATAGCTGTTATATGAAATTGAATGGGAGGGGAGGGGGAGAGAGATAGAGATAGAGAGAGAGAGATGGGGTTTAAGGTCGACTCGACACAAACTTGTTCATTTCGGGACTAACATATTATGGTATTATTTTATTTCAATAATTCGCTTGCGCGTAGGGGTCTTTAGCAGTGGGAGGAAACCAGAGGACCCGGAGAAACCCCACGAGGTTGGACAGGCGACCCTACTCCTTGTCACGTACAACCGGGGAATCGAAACCACGCCAGTTGACTCAATGACAGGCTTTATGACACAACGCGTGTGTGCTAACTATTCGACCATCCAACCATCCAAATTGAATGGGGTTTGAGTTCTCGTTAAGGAAGGAGCTACGGTGGCTAAGTGCCCCCCCCCCTCGTCGGTGATCCAGGACGTAGGGTCTGATAAAAAAAGTAGTCTAGTCGGTCGGATGGGAAGAAAACCGAGGTCCGCGTACACATGGCGTACACGTAAAAGATCCTTGGCAATTGGAATTTCATAGCACACAATTCTCGGTTTTTCGTCTCACTTGAACAACAAGGCACACTTTTCCTTGTCACTATTGTCAGCCACTCAGGTGTTACCTTTGACAAGATAAAATCAGTCTTGTCGTCCTAGCAGGCGTTATCCCTGACAAGATAGAACACACGTGTCATGCTAGCAGGCGTATCCCTTACAAGATGGGTAGTTTAAATACTGTCGAAGGTAAACGTACATCTAGTAGTAAGGAAACCCCTGGGCCCTGACTTTAATGTTTTTGACTTCCCTTTAGTTATTAAAACATATCTTACACTCAACAACAATTGGCTTGACATACTGTGACGTGTTATTAAGTTGTTTTCCCCGAGGCAGAAACAAAAACATATTCGGTGTAATCATGTCCGTTGTTTTAAAAATATAAACATGTATATATATATACATGCAGTAATCCTACATTCGACCGTAAAAGTTTGATCTAACATTAAAAACGTACCCTCCAGTGCCGGCATGTCCGCGAGACAACTACTAAAGTACTAATGTGAATGAGATAAAACACAAGGAATTATTAAGTTATTAAGTAATCCTACATTCGACCGTAAGGGTTTGATCTAACATAACAAAACGTACCCTCCAGTACCCTCATGTCCGCGAGACAACTACTAAAATGTTAATGTGAATGAGATATAATACAAGTAATTATCAAGTTGTTAGACATATTAAACTCTAAATAACTTTCCTTCATAGATCAGTCGAAATACTTTTTTGACGAGCATTTATAAATGACATTCAGACCAGGGCCGTTCCAAAAAATACAAAAGTAATTTTCTACCAGATGACCATGGTTCTTTTGACCGAGACTAGATAATTTCTCTCGGTGTAAGGTCAATAAATCCGCGGTGACACTGTTGAGACAATAAACCCATGGGTTTGTTTACTAGCTAATCGAGCGTGAATCAACTCAGTTTGTACTGAACAATTTTTCAGTGATATGTATGAACTGTCTTCACACATTCGGTTTATAATTAGCGATATACAGGTACAGTGGCAAATGTTCTACTTCACAGACTGTTACCTCCGAACTACCTCCGCATGAAATCCCCGATTTGGGTACTTGTAAATAAAAAGAAGAAGTACCTGTGCGCATGCCAGTAAAAAAACCCCTAAGAGTTCGCGCATTAAAATGCCCGAACTTACCGGGCGCCAGGTCATCAAGTGTATCATTTTATAATTCAAAGACTGTCAATTTTTTTGTGAAGGGGGAGGGGGCGCATTTCTAGGGGCGTCTTATTTTTCTGGGGGTGCAATGTACCCTTGCACCCCAGCTAGACATGACCATGTTCACTGTGCCCCAAATAAGCTTAAACAATAATTAAACCGCATTGTTATCTACTACAGCTAAACATGTTCATGCGATCAAAGTTAAAGCTTTTTGCATACATCCTGCAGACATCAACCTCCTACATAATTATTTTACACTGTACAAACAGACAGGTGTGTATTTGTGGCTTTTAGATACAAAACCCGTTGCCTTTTGGTTATCAAATAAAAGAAGTTACAAACCAATTAAAAAAAAGATAATAATTAGTTTAGTGTACAGTTGAAGCTATTTTTGGTACATGTTTATAAAAGTTGCGGTTACTTACTGGCACGAATTTCCGTCGAACTTAAAATAATATTTTTTTCGAACGTTAAAACTGTTTTCCGTTCTATCATATTGCAAAAACATATTCAAATTATGTTTTATTAATTATTATGATGTTTATATTTTATACAGCTCTCTAATAATTTTGTACTTTTACTTGGTATGTGATCTTATGGAGCAAATGTGGCTCAGTGGTTAATGCGGAAGCTCATTTACTAAGATGCTCCGGGCTCGATCCAGGTGTGGACCGAGAAAGCTCCCCGGGGTTTTCGAAAGTGGATTCTGCTCTGGGGATAATGTCTAGTCGTTCGGATGGGACAAAGGACTGGGACGTGCATCGTAAAAGAACAATTGAAACTGAAAATTGCAATAAGATTACAATCAGGGCACACGGTATATACCGTGGCGTGCACTCGTTTTATTATCCTAATTAGTGCCGAAAGTAGGACATTAAACCCCATTCCTCATTTCTTTTCATGTGAAATTTGACCTTACATAGTTGATATGAGATGATAGATAAGCCGACATTCGCTACTTATTGTCTATGAATATATATATAGAATAAACCAATTGTAGATTCATAGTATGAATGGGTAGATACATCAATGTTGATTTATTGGAAACACTAATCTGATAATCTGATAATCTGCCAAATGTAATATTCTCGACAGTTGCTATACTACAGAAACTTGACTACTTAAAACTCGATATTTTGACAGAGTACAAACTAATTTAATACAGAATCATTAGTTCGGATTTTATTTTAATCATAATTAATGTTCCTGAATATGATTCAAAACGATTCAATTACTAATTGAATCTTTTCACTAATTCATTAATTTATTTTAGGCACTATCCATAACATTTGTTTCTATCGAATAACACCCACATTATGCAAAGGGTATCTATATTAAAAACCCCATGGGTGTAAGAAATTCCATATCCCATTATCAGTTTTTCTACTAAAATGTATATAATATGACCGGAATTCGTATTTCATTATGGAGAGAATGGCAAATAGATCAATTTAATTATAATAGGCAGATGGGCTATAATGGCAAACATACTAATTTTAGCAGACATGACACCCTTTATGATTGTTTTTAATATCATTCTATTGTATTTTTGTGTGCTTTATTATAACGGATATTGTATAGGAAACATAATATTGATTAGCAAAGTAAAAACACGAATTAATCAGTCAATCGTTTAAGTTTTATTTTCTATAAAAGAGCTTAATACAATGCTAAATTGATTGACGCATGGGTGAATCGATGCAGACAGCAAATATGGACTCCACGCAAAGACACTACTGTCCATTCTTTAACGGCGGGTTGATTGATATTATTGGCCAGCACTTATCATTGAACAATATATTTTATAAAATATCAATATCTGAAGCCAACTGTATACAAACAATATGGCGACAAAAGATAAAACAAAGATAAATGTGGGATGAAGGGATGAAAACCTGATGACAAATTAGAAAAGTTTAAAGCCATACGTTAGATTCCCCAACACGTCATTTGTGTTTTAGGTTTGGTCGTGATAGCTAGGTAGAGTTAAGATTTATAAGTTTCAAGATTAGAGAAAAGGCGGGAATGTTTATAATGAATTTATTAAGGGGTGATTGTGTCTGCCCACCTGAAATTGACGAGACGTGTAGGTAAATAAAGAAAGCGATCGGAGGTAACGGTAGATTGTGGCCTGTTCTATTGTCCCGTTATCCCCGCTAATTTGGAGATCTTGGGCTGTCAGAGGCTGCATATAGAGTGAGTGTGTAACGATAACGGAACATTAAGCCTCGTGTGTAAAACGTACTATAGTGATCGCTGACCTAGAAATCGTCACTGATTTAAATACTGTTTTTGTATTCGACAGGTATGGTGTGTAGATTGGAGTATAAAGGGAGACGGCATCTGAGATTGTTGGATCAAAAGTGATTGTGTATCGAGCCGTACAGGTTGTACGCTATGGCTAAAGGGGACTATGAAGCTAAAACATAGAATTGTGTGTGTGTTGACGTTCACTGCGATCGGACTACTAGGGTTACATGTTGTTTTGTTCACAGGGTTACCAAACTTAATCCCTATAGATCCAGTTATAAGAAATGATGCAGTTGCCGGACTTAGAGATATATCCGCGGGGGAACATCCCCATCTCCGTGCCGGTAGAAAACGATTAAATAAAAGTAACTTTACCAGTGATGCTGATTTCACTGACGCAAACGGTAGTTTACCGAAATCCCCGAGGGGTGAAATTGCTCACGGTGGTGACAATGGTCAGTCATTCGTCGCCTCTGAACCCAAAACGGGAGAAAAAGATGTCATTAGAGATTTTAAAAATATTAAAGTGGATAAAATGCTTCATCTCCTGGTAGATAAAAATCGTAAAAAATTCGACCTATCGAAATATGACGGCGTGGATTATGTAGTATTTTTAAAATCTGTAACTAGTCGCTCAAGGAAAAACAGAAACACGTTGCCTGTTTACCATAATTATAAAGGGTACGTATATTTTATTACCTATATACATACCTATTATCTATTCACTATTATCTATATTAAATGTTGTATTCAATGTTCATAACATAGCTTTATCTGCAGAGCCTAACATGTATTCAACGCCCAATGTCACGTTTTATTTCGGATTTTAATACAACACAATCATTATTATATGTCCGCTTACGTATAAACCTATTTCCATATACCTGTGTAGTATTTATTTTCTATGATACTAACATGTGAGTTTATATCTATCAGTGTTATTAAAATGACTGAACGATCGCATTATATAATGACAGATCTATAATGATTCTATATTATAATCATTAACATATTTGGAATTTTTTTTAATGACCATTTATCGTAACAATGTAAGGTATAACCTATCTATACCAATGACAAATAATGTGAGAAAATAGCTGATGTTTACTCTGTATTATTTAAAGAGCTGGCGTTTTTCGATTTTAAAGTTGTAGCGTTCGCGCAGTTCGTCATTGTTATACGGGGCTTGAGAAAAAAGACAGGGAGTCACGGTAGCTCAGTGAGTAAGACGTTCGCTCGCTAGTCTGGAGGTCCCATGTTTGACCCCTGTGTTAAAGTTCATCGGGAAGAGGGTTGCCCCCCCCCCTTATCAGTAGTACAGGATGGGGAAAAAACTGAGGTGTACGTAAAATAACAGAACCCTTGGCAGTTGGACTTCAATAGAGGAGCAGGCAGCGATGCCGCTGTCTAGGCGAACTTTCCCTCATAGCACACCGTCATCATTAGCCCACTTTGAACAAAACACTAAGATCTTAACCCCTATTTCGTTTATAAAAAGGCTGATGAGAAATTAGACCTGAATAGTCAAATTTAACACCTTAAAACCACGTTTTTCGGGCCCTTACCAGGGCATGCATCTATATTTAAGCAATGAAATGAAATGGTGTTTAACGTCCTACTGTTCTGCTCCTAGCATGGGCTAATGAAGACGGGTTTAAGCAATGATTTATCACAGTACAATTGTATGTTTTTGATTGATAATCACGATATATATATATAGGATAGACAAAATATATCGTCTAAAACAGCAAATGTAGAGAGGGTTCGAGGTAACTACAATGTATGGTTTATGACAGAAATGTATCTGTTTAAATATATTTATTTTAAACATATATAAAGGTGGGCTGGTGGTAATGAATAACACAATTTGTCTACTCGAGAACCTTTAACTCCATGTTTAACTTAGGCTTACTTTAGTTTAAGAAATAATTTTGTTATAAGATTAGCCACACCGCTTAATATCGCACGAATTTAAACGAATATACAGGCTCTACTGCTCTTTTTATACTAATTCATGACAACTTTTTTCATTGACTTATTAAACTGCCTCGCCCTCTAGTGATATTTGTATTGTTTTTTTATGATTCGGTGTCTGACAGATACAAATTGTTCTTACCAACATAATTATTCTGTACTGAATCATGAGACATCTTACAAGGAAATATAAATAACCCATCTCTTCGTCTATCGACCTGACAAGTTTAAAATAATTTGCATATTATCACCTTAAATAAGAAAATAAATCTACTCAATTTGGTATAATCATTATATAAAATCTTATAGAGCAAGGCATTTTGTTTGAGCTTTGGCGGAATTCTGTAAAACATAATTACAAAAAATGTTAGAACTCGAAAGTAAATTTTTGAAACTTCTATTTCCTAGCAACGTATGTCAGATTTGTACATTTCCGATTAAATAGTATAGTCAAAGCAAGTTAAATCCAAATTTTAAAAAAATCCGATTGAAAACTATTGTCTAAAATGAAAGTGTCTCTGCTAGGTTAACAAACAATAATTATACATATTGTTATAAAATTATAGTGCCTCTTTTTACGCCCCCTCCTCCCCAAATTATACAATATTGTTCAAAATCGAGAGTGAATCTTTAAGATAAAAAAAAACAAAGTAATTTTTGCCCTCTTTAATTTAAAGAAAACCAACAAAGTAATGTAACGCTCAAAAGAAAGCATAAGGAGAGTGACTCTTTTCAGTAAAGAAAAAAGGTAACAAAAACTTTGATAATTTTTTTTCCAAAAAGGAGACCGTCGCTTTACCCCCCCCCCAACACACAAATACAAACAACGTTATGTATTGCTCGAGTACACCTTAAAATAAAGTTAAATATGTTTTAAAGTATTCAAACTACCACAGACTACCAGTATACTGATTGTTGACTATCTGGGGTATTAAAAAACACAAACAAGAAATTGCCGTCATCGCACATGTCTGCTATAAAATTCTTTACGTTTCTCAAGACACATTTCTAAATTTCTCTATTGGCTGTAAAATATCTGAATAAACCAGTACTCAGTTCTGAAATATGCACAAGACGACAGTACTGCATCCCATGAAAGATAGCTATCACATTTCTGGTAAATTTCGAATTCATTTGACATTGCCTAAGAAAATAATATACTACTTTACATCGGATTAGTTTTCTATATTTAGTTCAAAGCGTATGACCTTACACGAAAGTTATGCAAAAGTGAAAAGAAAAAAAGAATGCTCAGGTTAACTGTGTAACTATTAACTATGTGTTATGTGCTGCATAATGCATATACAGGATTATTAAATGATTTACACAAACTTGTCATAATACAATATAATGTACTATGCGTGGACCCTCTAAACCACTCGAACATAACACACAAACTACATGTATACCTCCTAAACAACCGAACATAATATACGATCTACATACATGTGGACTTTCTAAACCACCCGAACATACGAGCTACATATATACGCCATGCCGACGTTCTAAACCACCGAACATGATATACATGTACGATCAACATGAAGACATTCTAAACCACCGAACATAATATACGATCTACAGTTATACATGCACGTAGACGTTCTAAACCGTTTGAACATAATATAAGATCTACATGTAGACCTCCCGACCACCGAACATAATATACGATATATATGTAGACATAATTTACCATCTGAACATAATATAAGATCTACATGCAGCCCTTCCAAACTCCCGAACATGATATACGACTTACATTTAGACATTTTAAACTACCGAACATAAAATTATACAATCTACATTAATACATGCATATAGACATTCTAAACTACCCGAACATAATAGACGATCTACATGTAGACCTTCCATGCCTTCGAACATAATATACGATGTACATGTAGATATTATAAACCACCCCAACAAAATATACTAACTACACGTAGACTTCTTAACAATTGACATAATATATGATCTACATATTATGTCACCCCCCCCCCCCCCGAACATAATATTCTAGCTACATGTAGACCTTTTAACCCACTCGAATATGATACACAAACAACTTACATGTATATACCTTCTAAGTTCTAAACCACCGAACTAACTACATGTAGGCATAACATAATACACAGACAACATATAGACCATCTAAACACAGGAGCATAATATACGATCTACATGTAAACCATAAACAGATAGTTGCATATTTTCTAAGAAATTCAAAAACATGTATTTAAAGCCTTATTTTTAACATCATACCTTAAAAAAAAAAGCAACTATCACTTTAAACCACCCGAACAAGATAATGCAATCTATATAGAACTTTCAGACATCCGAAACCGCACAACACAAGATTTCCCACTAATGTTTTTTTTTATTAGAATAACATAATGAATTGATACGGTTCATTTACGAAAATCATAATGGAACGGGTCTAGACAGGTGCTTTGTCATAAATTCCATTCCCAGCTCGTTATGTACATTTTATTGAGAACAAATACACCAATGGCTGAACACCGATGCTCTTATTTCAGATCAATAATGTGTTTTTGTAGATTGTAAATTGGCAGTTTATGCAGGCACACCAAAATGATTGAGGTCTATGCACACCTATCAAAATGGTCGAGGTCTATGCACACCTATCAAAATGGTTGACAGTCTATGCACACCTACCAAAACACTTATATACACATACCGAAATCAGAAATGAAATGGTGTTTAACTTTTTACTGTTCAATTAACGTAAGACGGGCATACACCACACAGTGTGTTTTGTGGAACATTTTGCCCGGATAGCGGCACTACGGCATACTCTTATCACAAATTCCAACTTTCAAGGATTCTTTTACGTGCACGCCAATGTGAACACGGGACCTCGGATTTTCGTACCATCCAAACGGCTAGACAACTTTCCCTTTCAGGCCCACCGTCCTGCATCACTGATACAAGGGGAGAACCACGTCAGAAAATCTGGATAAAACGTGTCGGCCAATGCAAGAATCGAACACCCGAGCCTGCGTCCTACCAACTTAGCCAGCGTGATCCCCCAACTGAAATCAGACATAACAGTTAAATGAAACTTCAACTACATTAAATAAATCCCAGGTTTCGGGTCAGGTTATTTGTCAGGATGACTTAATACCTTACAAAGCTATAATCCTTTAAAGTAAACCTCAACCACAATCACAGGATTCATATTTTTCACAATAAAGTCGGGTTTATTTTCACATACACAAAAACTTATAAAACTAATGTAAAACTTCAACAACAATGACGTAATCATTGGTTTCGTTTTTTTACAATAAAGTTATTTCCAGATAGACATAAATTTACAAAGCTAAGAGAAAATTCCAACTACAATGACGTTTTTGTAAGCTTCATGTTCAGGTACACATACACTTACAAAACTGTAATCATGTATAGAAAATTGCAATTAAAATGACGTAGTCACATGTATCAGGCTTTTGCACTACAAAACATTCGGGGTATTTGCAGGTACACTTAAACTTACCAAAAAATATTTATTTATAGAAAACTTCAACCACAATAATTACGTTATCTCAGGTTTTAGATTGTACATTTAAACAATCTTTTTTAGAAATATATTCGCAGCTAATTCCCATCATGCGATACTAAAGATAAAATGTCAACACTAATATAAATATTACATACAATTGGGTTGTCTTGGAATGGGTAAAATGGATAAAATCTTAGATAATATTTGAAAAAAAAAATCTACTCAGATAATAGCCATAGATTGTACTAATCCTTGTTAGAATCTGTTCCTGTTTCAGTCTTGACATTATGATAGAGTAAACAGGCTTCTTTGGAATTTAAAAAGCATGTGTGACTTTCCATAAAAACGCGAAATAATACCGAAGATAAGGAGAAATATAAATAAATACAGTGAAATATGTGCGTCAAAATAGACACACAGTGGGATAAAATTGTCCCTTTCGAAAAGTGAATAATGCAATTATAACATTTAATAAAGAATCTATTCTGTTGCCGAGTATCACAATATGGAGATTAGATCTAATCCTTAGATATCATTTTTATGTTAGTAGGCCAAAATATTTATGTTAATGTTGCATGCGACAAAAAACCCGAACACTTATAACGATAAGAAATAAATGTGTATACCTCCCAGCAACAAATATATTTAGGTTAAAGATATATGAGTATATAGGTAAAATGTCATTAAAAACGTCAAGAAAGATCCAAGATTAGTTAAATGTCTAGCTATACACAGGTGAAATAATCACCTATTATATAGTTGATTGTGAACTACAGGTATATTTCTAATTTCCCTTTAATCAAATCGTATTGCCTACTGATAGACTGACCTTAAAGGTAGTCATTCGGATTATGTAATGCAGTATCTCCATTTCATCAAGTGATGAGGGTCAGAGTTACATTTTGACCCCAAGCATCAATAACAAAGACTTGAAGAGTATGGCATATCGTTATCAGTACAAATCTATTATATCAAGTTTAATCTTTATTAGTTTCCATCATCGTTTTATGCGATTTTTACTTTATCACCGCTCGCTAAGATACATCGATATTGGAGACGCTTATCATGGTAACCCCCCGAGATGAAATAAAATAAAGTATTCAGGCAGGATTAGATAAGGCTTTCAGAAGTAGATAAATATTGTTTCATCTTTACCCAGCAGATTAATCCCTTTAAACTGTCTAGATAATACGTATGATTTGAGGAGACAATCATCAGATTTATCCCTTTAAACTATCAAGATAATAGGTATAATTTGAGGGAGACAATCAATGTGTAGATTTAGTTGAATTTGATGTGTTGATTTGTTTTACGAAGTGGGGAAATCTGTCAATAGTCTATGTCTACAGTTAGCACCAGTGTTGAAATACAGCAGATTTTGTTTTCACAGCTGAAGCCACAAAACGAAGCTAAACTTAGCGAACAAACCTATTTCGAAAGCAAAAACAACGCGTATATCATTTTCCACATTTAATCAAAATAACAACACATCAACATGATTAATATACTGTGGGACCTCCAGAAACATAGTTGTGGGTCCTGAATCTATTAAATTTGTACCTGCTGGTCGTTCCTCATGGTATAACAAAATGAAACCAAGTACGAACAATCAAACCATTAAAGCTGGAATTTCAAATTTTTAAGTTATATTTTTAAAACTTACTAAAATAAAGCCACAAAATAGATGGTATCCATAAACAGTCCTACCTTGTTAAATAGTAATCCTATAATTCACTATTGGCAGCTGAGAAATTGGCAAAAATATCATTTTCAACTTCAAATTCCAACGTTGTAATAATGGCTGTTCCATGTTAGTCAATATGAAATCAAGGTATGTAATTGTGTCTTTATTTCCTGTGTAAATGATTTTTAAGGGTGGAAAATAATGCCCATGATCGTATAATAATGAGTTGATGACCTATTAAGCAAAAGACATAGAAATAATTTGAAATTCTCGCATTAATACAATACAGTGTTGTTGTTTTTCGGGGTTTTTTATTTGCCGTTGTATGTTTACTACAAATACATATCGATAAAGTATAGTAATTGAACACTTTTTTAATGGATAATATATGTAGAGTAGCCTACTTATACTTTGAATCTCCAATCACCAGTGAAATTGTTTTTTTTACTAAATCGGGCTAAATCGGTTGAAGCCCCTGGGCTGTATTATTAATCTGGTCCTGCAGATAAAACCCATTTAAGACAAAATACCCGGTTCTCCCAAAGCAAGCTTGAAAGAAAATGTCACCTTTCTTTTCAATAGACACACACTTCCTTCACTCCGAGGGGTACAAGATAGTTTGTCGTCCCGTGGATTTGCTATCTAAAGGTCAGGTAAACGTGACAAGAACAAAATATAGACACTATGTACAAACAATTAGGTTCATGTTCCCATAGAAATGTGTAACGGCAGTCTTCATAGTTACATGTAGGTGTGGTTTGTAAAATGACCCTACGGGTAGTTTCATTTTAATACTGTTGAATCGGAAGAAACACAGAGGATGAGGAAAATCTTAAAATTAGGTTTTACAATATACATGTACTGGGGCCGCGGTAGTTGTATGGTGTGTCCTCAACAAGAATGACCGGTGTTTAAATCCCGACCTGCCCCGAGGACAGAATGGTGCCCACTTGACTAACAAGCAAATCATTATAGTGTTTCGTCATTCGATTGAGACGTACACGTAAAACCCCCTCTTGACACCAAACTGCAGACATAATCAGAATGCAAATCACTATAGGTTAGTCTCAACATTATCAAAATATTGTGTAATAGATATTTCCATAGACCAAGAACATGTGGCATTTGTCTGCTAGAGTTATTGACTAGCTAAAATTAGATAGCACTTTGAAATATTTAGAATCAACCTATAATATATTTTGACAAAGTAAACTTTTTTAAACACGTGTTACTGTTGAGAATGATTAATACATATCAGAAACATGTGTATTGACACTCGACATGTTAGATTATGATATATAGCTACAATCAAAATATTCACTTTGTGCAAAGCAATAAATTATTTGGCTGTGTTACATTACCACTAGAAAGTGTTTACGACTTCCACAACGCATTCTCTTAGGCGTTATTGATTATTTATGTAAATGTCTTGATTTTAAGGGGGTGATTTAAAATCTTATTTGAAAACTTGTTTTTGAGAATCAACTAAACAGCTTTGCTCGAAACTATGGTGATTCATTATTGACTATGGCATACATGCCACAAACCTTACATTTTAGCATTGTGGGGGGGAGGTGCTACATCACATATGTTTTATGCAACGCCGTATTAACCATGGTGGGGGCCCTGGGGCCTGGAACATGTGGGGGGCCCCTGATCACCGACCGCGAGCGCCGAAGACGCGAAGCCCGGCAAGGGGGTCTCAGACAGGGCCGTATGTAGGATTGTAAAAGTGGGGGTGAAGCAGAGTGTTGGGGTAGCCAATATAATGCCCGAGTTACTGAGTGCGAAACGGTGCGTGTGTGTACGTGAGGGTGGGGGTCTGGAAGCCCCCCCCCCCCCATTTTGAAAATTAGACTGTCACAAACGCGTTTTCCACCCACTTGGAGCTGCAATCAACGTCGCTCCCGTGTGTCAATTTTATCCTCTAAACTAGAACTAGTACGAAACACCATAAGGCGACGTGGATAGGGCGACCAGAACAAAAATATCTAATCATGTCATTTTTGTGGCGGCGCTCCCAAAGAACAACAATGTCCTGTCAAATGTCATGTGGTGGGTCAGGCGCCGACCCAGAAAGAGGTGATAGGAGAGGCCCTTCGCCTATGGGTGCGGCACGCTTGTCTGAGTGGCAATTTTGTATTTTATATGGCGGCAGATTTTTTAGGAGAGGCATTTGCTCCTGGTGTCCGCATCTTGGGTCCGCGTCTGTGGTGGCACTCGAAAGCCTCCACATTAGAAAGTTTGGATCAGGTGTAGGCGGCATTAAAACCAACCGACTCATCGGTGCCTTAGGAGCATCACTTTGTGATCATAATCAAGTGTATTATTTAATAATTGAAAGGTTGTCAATTTTTTGGAGGGAGCGCCTTATTTTTCTGGAAATTTTTAGAAATTGGAGGCCGGAAACATGATTTCCTGGCATTTCAGGCACTTGTGTGGAACCATTAGGAAGTACCTCCCCATTTGGCTGGCCGAATGGTTTGCACGTGCGTGTTGTATCATAAAGCCAGTCATTGGGTCAACTGACAGGGTTTCGAATCCCAGGTGGCAAGGAGTAGGGTCGCCTATCAAACATCGTTGGTTTTCTCCTGGTCCCCCGGTTTTCCACCACTGCTAAATTAATACCCCTACGCGCAAGCGAATTATTGAAATAAAATTACACCATATGTTATTCCCGAAATGACCTAGTTTGTGTCGAGTGGACGTTAAACCCCATTTCTCTCTCTCTCTCTCTCTCTCTCTCTCTCTCTCTCTCGCTCTCTCTCTCCCCCTCTCTCTCTCTCTCTCTCTCTCTCTCTGAATATTGAGAATAACAATACATGTATTCTTAAACCGCCATTTATGTTACCAGGATACGAAGCATAAGGTCACTTCTGGTTTTTTTTATTCTATGACGTGGGTATGTCAAATTACAAAGAAAGTCTTACATCTTTTATAAGACAACGTAAACCTTGACCTCATAAAATCTGTCAATATGATATATGTAGTCAATTTAAGCTGATAGGCGTAAACCAGGAAACAATATGCAGGACTACGAATGTAAATAAGCCTGTGAATTTACATCCCGTCCCTTTCATCTTTTCTCTTCCACTATGAGCCTGCCCTTTTCTTAGATTCATTGGATTCCGATATCGAGTCGGGTCCATGTGCGGCTGTAGAAAACTTCCGTTGTAGAAATTTACAGCAGAAGGTTAGAGCCAGACCTTTGAATTCTGACATTCCATGTGTACATGCAATACTAATTCCGTGAGCTGTAAATACTTGTGTGTTAAAGCTCAAGATATCTGTCTTTAATGTGTACTGGTGATATCCTCGTTGCTTAAGACCTGCGATGTGTGCTCTCGTAATATTGGGATTCCACTAGCCGTGGGTGTCTTAAATGTCGAGGTGTTGGAACGGGGGTAGTGTCAAAATCGCTATTGCGGATAATGTGACCAATTTTATGGTGCTGGACAACATACATTCCTATTGTTCAATGTAGCCTACTATATGTGTCACAATTTTGCTAACTTGCCAATATGTTTGGGTTCTTTTTTAAAACCTATTATAATGTAAAATGCTTTATATTAAGGTAAAAGTGCTGTCACAATTATCTACAGTTAAATGACAGTATTCCATAAAACCCCAAATGGTGTAATGTGCATTATTGCAAAAATCTTTTACAGCACCATAATAAAGAGAATTTTAACATTAAATGAGTATCAGATTCTGTAGATGCGTTAATTTCTTTTTTTTTACAGTATCCTTAACAATTTGATAACATATTTTATTACACTGTTATTAATTGATACGCGATGCTTTTAGACAAAGACATATTTAGATATTAATTCAATCTTTTTGGTATTGGTGTGTTAATGATGGACGTTTTTAATGATTGAAGTATAATATACAAAATAAATACGTATATTATTTCATCCGTGGACTGGATTATATATCACCATCCTCATTAACCGCGTCAGTGCCGAAATGTGAGACGTTAAACCTCATTTCATTTCTTATTATACAGTGAAAAGTTTCATGGTAACTGACATGCCATATACTGATATGCCCGGCCATTCATTCGGTAGAAAAACTATCTGAAGAGTAGTCAATCAAGACTAGGCGTCGCTTTTTTTTAAATGGAAGAGATATGACCCTTGATGCACAGACTTTATGCACACTCTTCACGCAGTCGTTTTGTATATTATTGCTTTCAATTGTTAGTAGGTAAAACTTTAGTTTCTAAAACATTTTATATGCAGCCCCCCGCCCCCCGCTCGCGGTACGTGATATCGGATTTGAGGAAAAGTACGGCCTTATCATTAATAATTGCTAGAGTTTGAACTCTTTCCAGTGCCGTTTCTTGCCGGTAAACAATGTTGTCAACAATAATTTACGTTAGAAATAGAAATGAACTGACCAGGATTAGGATTTTAAAGTGAAGCTGCCAAATAAAGAATTGGCTGTAGTTGTAGGTTAAGTGTAAAGCGTTCACAATGTGTTTACTTGTTAACAGAGTGACTTTACACCCTGTGAAGTTTAGCAAGTATTAGAAGATTTCCTGGACACAACCACAAGAAACGATTAGAATAGATCTACACTTACTTTAAAAGTACACGGAACTCAGTTGTTGTTTATTTTTGTCTGAATAAATACGTTTTGTTCGTTCGTTCGTTACTGTGGTTTAACATTCACTTCCACCTATTGCGTGATATCGTAGACAAGAAATACGTTTTAAAATCGCATTCCGATAAGTTCAGATCGTACTACAAATCCAGTATGAAGCACTTTGTCGATAGTGATATATGTAGAGCTATAGATTACTTGTAACTGAATTGATTGCCAAGGTTGTACATCAATAGTGAATATTCATGTTGGTATATATATATATATTACCTGCAATATAATATCAGCAGTTGATTATTAGTAACCTAAGAGGGCGCCATCTTTCAATTTTAAACCAATACCTTACCTTTACCATGGAATCGGCAAATTCACTTGATTTGCGTTTTGCTATTTATTTCTTGCAAAGTTTATGTAGTTTGCCTTGTCCACGGGTTTGTCTTATTGGTTTTATTTAGCATGTAGTTCATTTCTCCTTTACTTACTGTTAAAGAAACGATTACCAACCATTTCGTCGGAACTTAAGATAAAATACCATTGTGCTTTAAATGAATATGTCTAGCACAGTTGAGTAGGGGGATTACAATGGTGTATGGGAGGAGGGGCGTGTTGGGGTGTGGTGGTAGACAAAACAGTAAATACATCCGAGAACTTAAAGGGAATATTTACCAATTATCATTTTGTTGCACCGATGAATCACATATCAGTGTACTTTAAACGATGGTGAACATCTAATTTACCCAATGTGGTGTTAAAATGGTTACGAGTGAGTGTGAGAATGAGGGAAGACCAAAAAGTAAACACCATCATGGTGTAATACTAAATTGTTGACCTTTTACTATATTCCTTTAATGAATGTACAAAAACACAGCTAAGGTTTTTTTCACCTAAGTGCTCATCGGATTGTGACTGGCCGAATCAGAGCGTGAAATAGTTAATTAGCTGCTAAAAATATAATTGCAGCCTACTTTGGGGATTGTATAAATATAAATCGTTGAATTGTCACGACGCTTGTTTGGAGGTTCGTGATCTTCACAATGCAGAATTGGTTTTTTAAGATAGATGAGTATAAAAATCAATATGGTTTTATACAACTTCTTTAAATCCATTTATAACCAGAATACACATACTTATATGCATATATAGTCACCGGACATTGTGTTTAAAACGGATTTGTGCTTTTCAAACATTGGCTTAATCGACTACAATGTACTTTAGTAGAGTCGCTAAACCACTTGTGGTGTCATTATTAAAGACTACTGACACATTCAATAATTCAATTTGCATTGATCTCTACGCCTTCCACCCCCCTTTCAGAGGAGATTGCTAATTGATAGAATGTTAAACTGGTCTCGGTCATACAACAAATTTGAATAGGTGTCGATGAATGTCGACCAGTTAGAAATCAATTTTGATTGTGTAAATTGTCGTATGAACAATATTTACTGCAAAAGGCTTGTTTAAATATATTAACGTAAAAAAGAATTGGACGCAATAGAGAACCCTGCTGAAGTGACCCAAATCGGGTTCACTCCCCAACTTTGGTTTTTGATTTTGATTCTGTGGTTACTATGGTTTTGCCCGACACAAAGGGATACAATTATATAAAAGAAAAAATATTTTGAAAATGATTTAAATTTGATACCACAGTACTGTGTCACCTTTTCGACGCATTTGAAGTTGAACAAAAAAATATATTTACAAAATATAGAAAATTTAATAGAGCCAAATTGGTCTTGAAGTGCACCAGTGAGTAGATGATGTTTGATAACATTATTTTAAAAGATGATGTGTTGTAAATTTGATCTAATTTACTAGTTGTGTGTGTATCTACATTCTCATGATAAGGTACAAATTTAACAAAAGGCATGTTTGCCTATAGGTAAGACGTATAAAAAAAACATCAGTGTGTCGATGATACAATGATAAAATCAAAGAAAACCGCAGTTTATTAACTCTGTCAACATGCGTAAATCTATGTATGGGATATCCTTTAAATTTAATAGTTTTGCGAAAACGGGGAAAAGAATTTATAGTTGTTTTGTACGATTTCCTTTTGTCGACACATTGTTTCATACCGAACATGATGGATGTCATGTATTCGTAATCTTAGTAAGAAAAATATGTAACAAACGCTGTTTTCCTTTGAAACATTCTTAAGCACACACAATGATGAAACATTACATGTTTTGCTGACCTTCGTAAAACATTTAGGTGGAAAAAGGATAACCCGTTGAAAACGACCATATGAATTTGTTGTTTGTAATTAACAAGTTACCGTTAACAAGAAATAGAGTTTTGGGTATGTTTAAGAAGGATACAGAAAAGTTAGACATGTTCAAATTACGTGTCTTTTAAAGGTCTGTCTGATAAAATGATCAGAATTGAGTTTAAGATTGGGTGGAGTCATATTACACATGTATGTCTCTTTGTTTATCTTGATTATTGCCTTTCTACGTTTTCTTGCATCATCTCTGGAAAAAAAACCTATCAGATTTAAAGAGCGCATGTTATTGACAATTATCATTCTCGTTTAGATGAAGCATTGATACCAGTAGCATTCTCAACAAATGATATGAATCTAAACAGTGGATTCAAACATAAAAGGGTAACACCAAATTTTGAGTTTATCACAGTGATTCTGATTTTTATGTTACGAAAATATGCTAAAAATGATAATCTTTTTTTTTTGACATTTCTCTCTTTGTCTGATTACCACCCAATAGCAATAATATTTGCTCGTGGTGTTCCGAAACATGGAACATTTCTTCAATCGTTCTGAGATTCTCCTATTGTGAGGTTCTAGGATTGTGAGAACCATGCTATCGTGTGTCATTTTGAGCATAAAAACCCTCATTAGACACAAACACAATAGCAAAACGAAAAATGCACAGAGGGGCAGGCAAATCGGTATGCATTTACACTTCCATTCACTTGTTTTGATAATTGTTTATTTTTTTGCAATGTCTATTTTCTGTCTTGTCCGCTGGTTTATCTTGTATATTTTTGTTTTGCGTGAAGTGCGGTCCTCCTGCACTTACTATTAAAGAATATATATTTAACCAACCTATCTCACCTGTGTGTTTCCAGGATCTATACGACAGTTAAAAAATGAATACAATAAATCAATAAGGTGGCGAGTTAATGACTCATATTATATATATATATAATCTGATTTTTGTCACTGTCAAAATAAATATTATGAATTACACTTAATTGACCGTATATCGTTATTGTCGTATCGTCAAGAATAATAGTTGTTTGCGTATAAAGATAACGAAGTATGTTTTATAGTTTCATATTAACTTTACTTCAACTGTGTCCGGACATTTGTTTTTAAAAAAGAAAACAGTGCTGATTTGTATCAACAGGGTGTGTTATTTTCACAGAAGATGGGACAAGACTGCTCCTTAGACTGAGTAATGTGAAAATCGACCTGTTAGAAAATTGTAGCATCGAATTTTTTCCTTACGGCAAAGAAGAACTCCCCTCATTTTAAATTTTAGAAATGTTTTATTCCTTATGGTGTAGTGCAGGTGGGAGGTGGTGGAGTGTAAATAGACTTTTTCTATTTCAGCTGACACCATTTCACATCTGGGGGCAAAATTTCAATTAACACATACAATTTATATTACAAAAATAAATTAACACCTACATTTTCATACAAGTTAATCAAACCCCCAATAATTAACACATAAATTGTCATACTATTTAATCAAGCCAATAATAAATAAACATATAAAATGTAATGAAATAATAAAAAAAATAACATATAAAATTCAATCAAATCCAAAATAAATTAACACATATAATTTAATGAAACGCAAATTAAAAGAACACAAATATTGTAATGAAACCAAAAATAAAATTAACACATACAAAATAATCAACGGTCGTGACCTTTTAGTATATAGAAAGATAATTTATTTGGCCATCTGTTGGTTTGTAACTTTATTGGTTGTTGAGTGTTTATACATGTGGATTTTTTTTTACTGGATTCACCCCACTTACAGCTACATATAATAACATATATCTACTTATAATAATTCATTTCTGTCGTCTTATGTATTGAATTAATATTATTCATACACACAATAAGCCGACTTATTGTTGGGGGAGAATACATCGACACATTGACCCCTCTATCTGTGAGAACTATTCAGTTAACTATACAGCTATAAAGAGATTCTTTTTCGCTACAAGATTTATCATAAATAAAGGTCAGGCAATATCGGTAATCAAGTATGCGTATATTTTAATCTACTTGTCACTTTCGTTTTATTGTATATAATGATAACGTAGATTTTTGTTTAAAGGAGGGGTACCAGTTAGTTGATAAAACTGGATAATATGGAGTGAAAGACTTTGAATGGCGTGGTCACAAGTTTCCACATTTCTCGTTGTTTAAGTGCCTGTCGTGGTGTGGTATATGTTCCTCTGTCCTAAAGTTTTTAACTGTTTGTTAAACTTTTTAATTGATTCTAAGAATACAAAATATGACCAAAAAAATGTATTTCCCCAAATTGAAAGATTTTGTCGTAAAATATTAAACCTGTCGGGAATGATCGCCAAAATTGCCCAAGGGGGTTACGTGACTCAGGTGTAAACGTACGTTTTATTGCTTACCTGTAATAAATGACATGATAGGCGCAACTACCAGATTACAACAAAGTTATAGTCATGGTTGCCTAAACACTGCTACATTAAGTGCTGTTTCCATCAATTTGATCATCTGATTGTTGCGTTTTATTGACCGAAAGTCATGAGTGGGCACCGAAAGTAGATTCGGAGACTTACATAAATTTTATAAAATCCCTTTGCAAATTATTTGCAATAAAATATGATTAAACATATTAACAAAGTTGAAATTCTTGTAACTATTTCGTATCTGACTGGTTTGTGCCAAAAGCTTGGTTGTGTGTAAGATTGTACATGTATATTCAATATTGTACACAGATCAAACCGGCTGGATATAACTTTCCAGCAATAACAATAAGTACAGCCACAAGTAGTCAAATTCTTTGAAACAATTCTCGTCGCGTTTTTATAGTTTAACAAAGAAACTGTGGAATGAACATGAAACAAAAGTTAAAGAATAAAGGTATGATGATTCCTAAATATTATTAGACATTGTGGCTTAATAATTCTAACCCGTCGACAGACAGTGGATGTAGGTATTTTATACTATCTTTTTATATCATACCGTGACAAAACGACAAATATTATTTATAAGTGGAATTATTTCTAATATTTGTTTAAAACTCACCCCAGGGTATGAAAACATACATGTATGTTTAAATTCCTAAACATATCTTGAAGTTTCACTCGAGTAATGTTGTATTATGAGACTACACGAAAGATTACCATTGAAAGTTCTATCATACTAAACAACATCAATCAGAATGTAAATATCATGTTTCCTAAAGTATATCTTAAATACTTAAATCTCTAAAATTTTGTTGACACAAAGTAAACATTTACACGTTGTAATAATTGAGGTTTTTTTTTAATGGGACCATATTTCTATAGTATGAAAATGATATAGAATACGTCTAATGGAGACACATTCACTTTATTATATTATGCGATCTTTAGAGTTGGTAAGAAATTCTAGTAAATAGCTATAGAAATTGGTTTACAAAGGGGAAGCTACGGGCCATGCAATGTCTCTAATGAAAGACTTGACATCGACGGATTCATAGCCCGATGATGGCATTTACGAGTAAAGGAGAACACGATGAATAGGCCATTCTTAAAGAAACCCTTACTTCATAATTTCTTCTCAGGACGTTATAAATTATGAAGTTGGAAAAGGATCTTTTTGCCCCACCCTTTTCTTGGTTTCATTGTATGTATAACTCACGCCTACCATCTCTATAGGTATACTAGTCTATGTTGAAAGGAAACGTCACCTTTTATTAAGGTTGTCATGGTGGTTTGAGATTTGTAGTGAATTTACATTAACACTTTTATGGTTCACCAGGTTTCAAAACATTGATGTTGTAGTTTAATAATCAATTACATAAAATGTATTATAATTTCAATTATGTATCGGTCGTCGGTTAAGACACATGTAGCGACTGTATATCTGTATGTCTATTAGCGTCTTTAATCTTTAGCGCTTTTCTGCCCTAACTCGGCTAATGAAGACGGGCATATGCTATACAGTGTGCTATGGGGGAATTTGTGTCTGGGCAGCGGCCTACTCTTATATCGAACTCCAACTACTGCTAAGGGATCTTTGACGTTTAGATCAATGTGTAGCTCGGTTTTAGTTCCAACTGCAAGACTATACACTGTCCATTGTCGGACGCTTTCCATTGACATGGGGGAACCACGCCAGAAAATCACGACGAATTTCTTCGACCAACATAAGGATCGACCACGGGATCTCCAGGTTAAAGATCCAACGCTCTACCCACTGTGCCACCAGAGTCTTTCAGATGAGCAACTTATACATTATAAATCTCGTATCTTTAAATTCATTGTAGAACAATATGCATCTTTGAATACAGTAGGAGTCACGGTGGTTAAGTGGGTAAGACGCTAGCCTACAGGTCGAGAAAGTTCATCCAGATTTTCCGGCGTGGTGAAGGACGGGGGGCCTGCCAAGATCCCTTGGCAGACGGATTTCGATATAAGAGTAGGCCGTAGTGCCGCTGTCCGAGCAAAATTTTCCCCACTGTATGGCCTATGCCCGTCGTCAATAGCCCAGTCGGACGTTTAACCCCATTTCATTCCGTTTCATTATAAATACAATGAATAAACGAATATTGGACAACGTATGCCTTCAAACGTGTGCCATATATTTAAAGTCACTGTAGCTTAACGCGTATATTGTGTAATTTACGCACATCCTTTAAACGGGGTAAAGGGGACATGTGTTAAGTCATGGCTTAGTTGGCAAAAATTGCCATTTGGCCGTTCTTAAAAATTTTCAGTTGAGTAGATTTGACTTAGCCGCGAGTTACTGTATTGTTAGTGTCAACTCGGTAGATCTGAGTTACTAAAGTGATAACATCCAGGGGCCTGTTGCACGAAATTTTAACTAAGATAAAATCCGATTTTAGTAATTCGATTGGATAGTATTAGATTGATTTTAGCGCTTAGCCAATCATATTTAAGTATGTACTAAAATTTGGATTTTATCTTAAGTTAAAATTTCGTGAAACAGGCCCCAGAGCATTAATCGAAGCATGCGCATATAGAGCGATACACTAAACAAATCAAGATCTTTGACTAGCGCCCGAATATTTTAAATATTAACTCAATACGAAACCAAACTCAAACCCTTGGGTTAATAGGTTTGTTTTTTTTAAAAAGAAAACTACAAATCAATTTTTATATTCAATATGGTTAAATTTTGAGCATAATATCTATCTATGTTTGAGATAAGACTGACAACCCAGCTGGACACCAGCACCACAATTTGAGTTTGTGTTTGGTGAAAATAGCAGTTCAACATCGGTTTAACACCCCCGTTGCAAAAAACAAACAAAACAGCCCTAACCCAAACGACTGACAGTAGTGTTACGAGAGTGTGTCGGTAGTGCCTACTGGATCTTAAAACTTGACATGATTTTAAAGTCAATGAATTTATTGAGATGGATGACTAGTTGGTGTAGAGGTGGGTAAAAGTAGCCAGTTTCTCTGGAATATCATGGCATTAAAACAGTTTATGTTTCACGTAAACCATGTCTAAATCAGCATTTCCTACAAGTGTTAAAAACTTGGTAAATCCTAATAATACCAAAATAACATGCATATGGTGCAATTAATCTTACTAGTATTCTACAGATAGTTGTTATTCTGAAACGTAATACAGATATACGCCTTCACTTGATATTTTGGGTTGCAGAGTTAGTCTTCAGACAGTTCCTAACAATGGAACTAGACCGAATTCTAGGGGGAAGTTGACGTATAATGCCGAATGTGTGGCATGTGGGGACATTTCTCTTGGGTTGCACAATTCTCCATATTCTTCGGTAAAGTTTATGTAATACAACGCAAACTATTAGGTAAATTGTATCAAGTGTTCTCTCGATTTTTATTATTCTCCATTTTCTGCACTAAGTGTTCTTTAAAGAGTTAAATACGAAACTGCATCACAAACAATTAGCGAAGTTGTATCAATTTCTCTATCGGGTTGCATGATTCTGGATTTTCTGCACAAAATGTTCTTTAATGGGTTAAATACGAAACGATAACAAAAACTATTAGCTACGTTGTATTAAGTTTTCTTGAAATAGTCAACATATTCTGCCTCGTAGCTGATAGTAAATGTCAATGGCCGAATGATATGCTTAGCCTACAATATCTCACTTTAATACGTCACCAGGTACGTATGTGAGTAAGTCTGCTAATAAATTATGCAATGGCTAAAACATAAATTACACATGGTTTGGTATACACTTCTTGTGGAGATGAACACAGGTTGACTGCGCCAAACCTGTTCTTAATGTAATGAATCATGTTCAACAAGATATTTAGAGTGTCAAATGTTAAGATTAAACTTTTCAACTCTACACTCCCTTACTGAAGAATTTTTATTTTTCCCAAACGAAACACAATCCCTGACTTGAAAAACGGGTTCTGAGTTTGGTTGGAGCAGAGCACCAACCTCTTGCAGGTGTTTCACCGAATTTCGCCATTATTTCTATAAATAAACATTATTCCCCCTGTCATTGGTTTTCAAGTACGTGACGTCACTAAAGTTCTTTTTAAAAGTGTTTTCTTTTTAAACCATGTAACTGTTTCCATTGAACTCCAGATTAAACAAATTAAATACTATGGGAAAAATGGCTCATTTAAATAAACAAGTCTTCCCATGCTGATAATGGATATGTCTATAGAAGCACAAATTCGTAATGTTTGATTAAGGAAATTCCTTTACATAAGCTCAGTGCCCGTAGCAATGAGTTGGACAGAGATCTTTCATTTATGTAATAAAAATATTTGATTTTGTTTTGCGGGGGTCGATTTTACTTAGTATAATATTTAAAAGGAACTCATATTACAAATAGTTCTGGGACAAGGTTTTTTTTTTCTAACCCAATTTTAATTTGTTTTCTTGTCGACAATGAATGTATCAGTATGTTTGTTTTCCATGACAAAATATGTCGAAAAGGTGATATTGATACCAGTTAGAATTGTATTTATATTACCTTCAGCGCCAACAATGGGCGGTAGAGGCCAGACTTAATAAAATATATATAATGCTTCGTTTTACCTCAGGGCCATTGACTAGAGCGTCCCATGCTGTAGTTTAACAATAAAACTTTTGTATTCCAAAAATATATTGGCATAGGTTTGCGTGTATACATGCATACCCATCGTAAGCACATGTCATTTTGTAACACGGATGATGCAGCGTATTTCCAAAGACACATGCCTTCCTGTTAAGAATGTACGAATAACGAAATTGATTTCAAGGTGACCATAGTTTCCGAAGACTACATACTGTTGCACATTGGGCATCTCTGATAAATGAAAATACTATATTCATTGTAATTTTCATTTAAATGTATTAATATTAAATATAAGTTTTTATTTGTTTTCAGAGATACAAATTGGGAAAGATTTCATCTTGGAATCAATCAGTATAACTTATATAACCCGGACGACTCTTCTATATCATCTTTACTTAAAGACATGAATCGTATGCCTATTGTAGATGTTGGTAAGTTCAGATATATATATATATATATATATATATACACAAAAATAAAAAAGTTTTCGAAAAAAGAACTACATTATTTGTCGACAAATAATGTAGTTCTTTTTTCGAAAACTTTTTTATTTTTGTGTATTTAATACCTAAGAGTAGTTATCTTTAACTTTTCATATATATATATATATACTTACCTACCTGTTAATTTTTATTAAAAAAACTCGGGTTAATAATAAACACGGTCAGCTCTGGTAACAATCTTTAATAGGCTAAAATAGGGAAGGGGGCAATATAAAGCACAGAATGCCAACCCGTGGTTTGATATACGGTATTAATATTACAACCACCAAAAGCCAGACCATACATACATCATAAACGTCAATCCTAATATTTGAATATAAAACATGCCTGTTATACATGTGTAATTAAGAATCTGATAATTACGGAAATATTTAAGAAGTATGAAGTCTCTTGTATGAACAAGTGATCGTAATAATTATAATAAGGATGTTGTCCTGAAATCAATAGAAACCAATGTAAACATGAAATTGCTATTCCACCCATGTACAAATATTATTGACCATACCGATTCCCAATCACAGTTTTGGTTATGTATGGTCTTACGCTCTATATTTAACATTTCATCTGACACGTGGAGGCTTTAACGGTCTACATTTTAAAGAATTCAGCCAGACGTTTATTACATGCATACAATTTACTTGATTGCTATTTAAAGGAGCTAAATCGCTAACATCTGGGACCTAGAAATTCACAAAAGTGGGTCGCAACTCGCAACGCATATAATACTGTAATATGAATGTATATAAACTGATTTATATTCTATATGGTTTCCGTTTTTACTCCAATTTCAAATCAGTTATGTTCGACGAAATACGCCAGCAGTCGCAATCAAGTGCACATTTATAGCGTCTAGTTATTCCAGTCTACATTACTACGTTTGGTTTGATGCGGTGTGTTTAGCCTCGTCCCCCAAGTCTCTCAATACATTTGGGCCTGAAGCGCATTGTGGTACACGACTCGTTTATTACCAGCATACAATTTACTTGATTGCTATTTAAAGGAGCTAAATCGCGAACATCTGGGACCTAGAAATTCACAAAAGTGGGTCCCAACTCGCAACGCATATAATACTGTAATATGAATGTATATAAACTGATTAACATTCTATGGTTTCCATTTTTACTTCAATTTCAAATCAGTTATGTTCGACGAAATACGCCAGCAGTCGCAATCAAGTGCACATGTATAGCGTCTAGTTATTCCAGTCTACATTACTACGTTTGGTTTGATGTATTGTGTTAAGCCTCGTCCCCCAAGTCTCTCAATACAACTGGGCCTGAAGCGCATTATGGTACACGACTCGTGTAGCAATGTTAAAAAAATTATTTTATCTTAAATATCGGATTTTAGAAGCTCATCTTTTCCCGGTAAATTTACATCATTAATGTTGATTTAAATTGATCAATAATTCGTGTTTTCGATGTCGAAAATTTTGGAGGATTTTGAGTTACGGACTTAGGTCCTTTAAAGATATCTTCCTGCGTACACGATTTGATGATCTATTTGGACTAAAAACATATTCAGACTAATTAATTTATCCATCAAATTCTGCTTCAAATCTTCCTCAAATGTTTGTATTCGAGAGGCGATATTCCTGACTATAAAAATATATTTTTAGAAGCTATGTTTGTCATAGGGAGGGGGGTGGTGTTCATAAATTTGTCAATAATCACTGTCCATTTACCATACATAATTCTTGAATTATTTTCTGCCAACTTCTTTTTCCACCGTTATACGTAATACGTTTACACCCCTCAATGTTCCTAAATCACCCAACTATTCGATCAAGAAATAACACCCCCCCCCCCTAAGTCATACTGGCCGATAGTAAGCCGTCGGGTTGCCAGTTAGTGATACCCTGACATTTTTTCCCAGTGTTTGGCGTCTATACTTTCCATATATCAAATTTACCGAATTTTTATTGGAAATAACACCCGATAAATAGTATAAATAGTGAGAATGTATCTTTAATGTCAGGTTTATGTCATATATCAAGTGTTACAACACCACAGGCCATTTTTAAGGGGAAAGTATGCCCCCATAGTGAAAATATTTAGCCCCCTGGTGAAACTGAAATCTTCAAAGTTCGGGGGCATGATTGGTAGGTCATTGACCCGCTGCAAAACCTCAACAACGCGTTAATTCTATACCGATTAGTTTATTTAACCCATATTATGTTAATCAGAGAGAGCGAGAGAGAGAGAGAGAGAGAGAGAGAGAGAGAATGAGAGGGGGGGGGGGGGCTATTATTATACAGAGACAGAAAAGGAGTTTAATGTCCATTCGTAACAAACAAGTCATTTCAATAATTCGCTTGCGCGTAGCGGTATTTAGCAGAGGACACAGAGAAACCCCTCGAGATTAGACAGGCGACCACACCACACCACTTAACTTAATGCAAGAATTTAATCTCGACTTATATCGTTGTGGCTTAACCAAGAATACCTTTGTTCACACAAAGAATTTCTCTTTATGCCCTTAAACCCGTAACCCCATCCTGTATCAAGCACTTGTTTCTAATTACAAACAGAAACAGTTAAAAGAATTTTAATTCTTGTCTAATACTTAAACACGATTTCAGCACACGTTTAAGTACCACTAATTTATTATAAGCCAACAGATAACACCAAATGAATAAAGACAAGGGTGAAATGCACATTGATTGCAGAAGCCCGGGTCCTTCAGGATTTTAAGATTACTTTTGAACAAACGGATAAACATCCATTTCTACGTTTTATCTTACAAATGTAACATTTACTTTGGCAAATACTTGACAGAGTGCAAGTAATCTCGATGTTGACTATCTCCTGCAGTATAAAGATATTAGACAAATAAAGTGTATAATCGTCACATAATAATGAGTAGTAATGAGGAGTCGGTAACTATTCTGCTTGCTTTGGAAAACTTGCCGAACATATTTAAACAATAGTTAACCTAAAGTTACAGTGTCTTAAAGATACATGTACGTAGCAATGTCTATTTTCTGTCTTGTCCGTAGGTTTATCTTGTAGTTTTTTTGTTTTGCGTGTGGTGCGGTCCTCCTGCACTTACTTTTAAGGATACATTGTCTTAGTCTTAAAGATACATTGTCAGTTACGGTACACATGTTAGTATTTTTCTGAATAAAATAGCATATTAATACTATATATATATAGTAGCAAATTGAGATCACTTGATATAATAAATTAACTATGAAGTTTTTCTGTTTTCAAACGCCAAACCAACTATTCCAGTTTTGTTAGCGGGGCCAATCTGCAATAGTGCAAGCACAGTCATGCTATGTATCAAACATAACATTCGAAATTTTCCCCGGAATTTCAACTGCCAAGGGATCTTTTACGTGCACGCCAATGTGTACACGGGACATTGGTTTTTCATCCCACCCGAACGACTAGACAGTTGTGAACAAGGATGTACATTACCGATGCAGGGGTTACGGTGCAAATTTTACTCGGCCAACCTTGCCACTCTTGTTTCGATATTTCATACAATCCTGATGACTAGCCGTATATCCTTGCCAGATCCCCGTAACATTTTAGTACACAGGTTTTATATAATGCTGATTTTGTTTTCAGATATGAAAGATGGAGGAACTCAGCTGAAATTAATAATAACATTTGAAGATGAGGGCCAAGCTTTAATGAAACCGATGAGGTTAGTCTAGAAATTTAAAATCGCTCACGTGGAAGCACAACACGTTATATTAAATGATATTTTAATAGCAAAAAAAAATCCCCTAAACTAGCCATACAACTCCAAAGAAAACATTGAGAAATTCCGTTCAATCGATTTGATCCTTCGAAAAGTCCGAACTATTTTTTATGTGTTTGATGAATGATAATCTACCGCTACATTTACATTCAAGTGTTTGCATATTTGTTGAACAGTTTTACCTGTTTGTGGATTTTATCAGCAGAAAAAGCTTAAACACCTTAAATATTATTGACACGCTCTGACACTGGATTTACAGTTTTAAATAAATGCAACGAAAAATGTTAATCAGTCTAATAGAAGGGTAAACAACCAGTCGTCTAAATGTTAAATTCTTTTATGACATTGTTTAACCAAACTAGAAAGCAAATTATTAGAAATACAAATTTAATATGACACATTTGAGATATTATGTCTGAATGATGATATCTAATGGTCCCGTTTTAAAAATAAAAAATAATGTTCTTTTTCTTCAGATATCCAAGAACTCAAGAAACCCTCCCAAATCATTTTTATTTTGTAGATTATGAACGCCATAATGCAGAAATAGCTGCCTTTAACATTGATCGGTGAGTCTGATAATAATAGCTAATAAAAGCAATACTAATGTCAATATACTATATCCAACTGCCCCAATCCTTTTGTCATCTTCCGTGAGCGATTCACCTATGTCATACACGTAGCAGGGTATGTGTTTCTGAAACACTTATGTTATCCACGTATTCACTGGATAATACCCAACCAGTTAGTGTGTGAGTGAGTTTTGGCAAAAAAGTGTCTAGTTATTCGAATAGAACAAATAACCCGAGATCCCGTGTTTTTCATTGGCTTAACATAAGAAATAAATAATTCGTGTGTTTGTTCAAGAAATAATCAATTTTAGCTCGAAAACACCGCTGCAAGGGACAAATGTTCCGTTGTAGCACAGTGCATGGTGTAAGATATTAAACCCCATTTCATGTCATTTTCATTCAATTTTCAATAATAACATATAATGATTTAAACAGTATTTTTTCGAGAATAGCACATTTGGAATTAGTTTTTTTTTCATTTCCCCTACTCAGCAATGCAAATGTTTGGCTTTCCATCTCAGAACATAACGATTTAACCAGTATTTTTCGTAAATAGAACATTTGGAATCTGTTCTTTTTTACGAACTTCTCCTAGTCAGCAATGCTGATGTTTGGCTTCGTTGGTTGTTTAAACAAATTGTTCTACACGAGAGTAAGCAGTTTCTTTACCTAGTAGAACAATACTATTATTCTAGTATATATATGTCTATTTCTTAAACATGTTTTTTTCTTTATTTGCTTATTCTCAATTCCCGTGTCTTTTAGTGCCTTAGGATTTTACCGCGTGCCGCCAACAACCGGTCGTCTGCTTAATATGACATCAGAAATAAAGAAGTTTGCAGGTCGCAAGTTAGCCAAGACTTTCTTTTATTCTCCCGGTAAGATTTGAATCCTCGAATTTTATCTCATTGAAGATTTGATATCTTTTGATCTTACAAGTGTGCAGGACGTACACAGGAACATCCTGTCCTTATGCAATGTGTTTGCAAACACATATTTACATTTGATTGTCGCGGTCATGTTTGGCGTTGTTTTCTATGGACAATTCTAGATAATTTTCGATTTTCGTTCAGTCTAGACCAAGAAAAAACCTCATACAAGAGCATTTCCAAACATACATATTCGTTTAAGCAATAGACAGGGCAAGTTTTTTCTCTGTTGATGTCAGTGGGCTTCTAAAGGTGCCAAACGTACGTAGTACAGCAATGTGTCGAGTGGACGTTAAACCTCACATCCCTTTCTAACTAAACTTACGGTATTGTTGAACAAAACAAACCTATCGGTGGCAATATGTTTTAACAAATTAATAGTCAAACATGGCCAAATTCCTTATCTTATTTAATTATTTGGATCAATGGTGTGTGTATGGTCACGAACAATGGACATTCGAGTCTAAATAAACTCGTTTGTCCAGTTTGCTCGCCTTCTAGATCGATTTCGTCCAAAGCAAATATTGATGTTTTGACCTGTAAGTTTAAATACTAACAAATTTAAGTTGCAATGTCCAGTTTACTAAACTAACATCTGTTTTACCGGATTTACAATTATGTTTTAACGTGAAATCAATTATGTGCATCCACGTATATTTGGAGAGAGAGGGAGAGAAATGGGGTTTAATGTACACTCGACACAAACTAGGTTATTTCGGGACGAACATATTATGGTTTAATTTTATTTCAATAATTCGCTTGCGGAGGACCCTGAGAAAACCTACGAGTTTGGACAGCCGACCTTACTCCTTTGCACGTACAACCGGGGATTCGAAACGACGCCAATTGACTCAATGACAGGCTTTATGGTACAGTGCGCGCACGCTAACCATTCAGCCATTCATGAAAAACTGATTTTGCTTGTATAATAGTTTTGGATAGAATAATCAGAGCTTTCTGAGCAATGTAATTTTCAATGATTAAATTTTGAAATCACATGTTTCGACTGGATCCTTTGAATTGCTGGTACTCCTTGATTCGTATCGTTCGGACAGATCGAAAAAAAGAGACCCCATTTAGACTGAATGACATTTCCCGGCGATATTCCCCTACTTGGAACTGCAAGCAATCCCATGTTTTCCATTCCATTTCATAACAGGTTACCAATATGCATCTTTTCCTTTTTTTAAAGCTGGTAATCTGTGTTTTCACGGTTCGTGTTCCTATTACTGTGATACGTCTCATGCTATCTGTGGTCATCCCGATACCCTCGAGGTTTCCATGGCAACGTTTCTACCCCCGGAGGAAGTTGGCAATAGAAAGACATGGCGGAACCCCTGGAAACGATCTTATAGTAAACACCGGAAAGCCTATTGGGAGGTATATGATGATTTATGCGATAAGGTTCGAGAGCGTCCACCGTATAATCAAGGAAGACGTCTTTTAGATCTAATGGATATAACAATATTTGACTTTATAATAGGTAAGTAAATGTCTTTCAAAATTTAGTAATTTCAGATGGACAATAAAATGATTTTTGCACCGCTCTACCTCCTTTTAATAGGAATATTACCTAGGAAATGAAATAGAGTTACATATTTTTCGCAACCTGGCTCTTCAGTGTGCTACAAGGAGGTTTTGTCCTGACATTGGCTGTTCCACCTACTCTTATCGAAATCCAACTGTCAAGGGTTCTTTTTCGTGCCGACGCCATTTCATTGTCAGACGTCCGTAGGCCTACTGCATCACTGCCAGCTATGAGCTGGTAGGCTGGCAAATCCCGAAAAATTTATGTGCTGAAACATGAGCTATGGTTGTTGGTTCATGGGGAAATTTGATATACAAATAAAAATCATATACATTACGTAGATTCAGGTTTCGTAATTTAAGGCCGTCTTTGCACCCATTTTATATGCTTAGATCAATAGATTGCTAAATATTGTAATAGTTGGCTTTAAGATTCAATATGGAGTGTATTAGCATTATACCCCACAGTGTACATATCACTCTCAATTTGAGACATTCCTCTGAAGTTTTAGCGTGATCATGTAACTGTTATTCTAGGGTTAATTTACTAATGTGAAAACAACCACCCGCGAATAATAAATTAACAAACATTTTTATAGGAATGAGAATTAAATACGATTCCTCTTGAATAAAAATCGGTCCTTATGTTTCTTATGTTTGAAAACCTTTTCCTGTTTAAAAAGACAACAGCTCCAAATGAAAAGTATACACATTGTTGGCGTGTCAAACTGACAACTTGATTAAAAGCTTGGGCAAATGAGATTTACTAACAAAACACAAACTTCCTAATTAAATTCTTAGCTTTAATTGTCTTTTAGTTTACAGGATGCTAAAATGGCAAGCCTTGCATTTATAAAGATAATTTGCCAGCGCTTAAACTTAACAATAAACAGATACACTCTAAATGCTTTCCGAGTTAACCATGTTTTCACTTTTGTTCATTTATTTGAAGATTTTTTCTCTTCCTTAATTGACAATGTGTGTTGGAAGGTTTCCACATAAATTGATCGTTAGAAGCCAACTTAGATATAAAAGAGTTAATGTGAAACTTCACGTGTCTTAATGAAATTGAGGTGTTTGGTTCTAATTATCTGCTAACCACGATGGATTTTTTTATTGGCTCATGAAGTGTTTAATTCTAATTAGCTGCCACTTTACCATATAAAATCAGTTTACACATGAGTCAGATTACTTGGTTTCGTTACAAAGTTAGAAAGACTACAACGAGGGCAATGACATTTTAACTCGCCCGTCAGGAATTCTATGATTGTTGATGAGTCGTGATGTTGTCAGTCAAGTTCTGCAAGTTTAGTATTAACTACTCATCTTTTCTTTACCATCGGTTATACACGTTTAGTATAGCAGAATTTAATTATTTTAAGATGGAGCCGAGTCAAGAAATTCTTTAGATGTAGGTTTCCTGGTCACAAGGGCACCGCATGGGAATGGCATTAGGTGTGTCAATAGACAAAATCCCCAGTGGTTTCCGTAATGAACAAATAATCTCGGGTCAAATATGAAGTTAATATAAAATACTAATTGTCAATTATGTTCTTGTTTGTATAAGAGCAGTTGTGGCTTAGTGAGTAAGGCGCTGACATGCAAGCCAGAAGGTCTCGGTTAACTCCACTCCAGTCGTGGTGCCCCTTTGTCAGCTGTGAAGGACAGGTGGGGGGGGGCTGACGAGGAACGGTGTCTAGGCACTGGAACTGAACAAAAAAGAGGTCCCGTGTACAAATTGGTGTGTACGTAAAAGAACCCTTGACAGCTGGAATTCGACATAAGAGTTGGCCGCCGTAATCCACTGTCCGGGCAAAATTTACCTCAGTACATTGCATGGGTGTTAATTTCTCGTCTTCATAATACCAATCGGTTTAGAAACATAGGACGTTCAACACCGTTTCATGTCATTTCTTATTTGTATAACTTTGGATGGCAACAAGGTTGGGGGATGTCTGCTTCAGTTTGTGTACACATTCGTTATCGCCGAATAACATCGGATGCAAAACACAAAAACAAACAAACAAACAAAACCTACTCGACTCATTATTTCGCGTGTTAAAAGAACACCAACCGTTTTTCACAGTTCTGCAAGTGATATAATCGTAAAATGATGTGCTCATTAAACGTCCCTGGCTGAGTTTCTGAGCCTTTGCGTGCTTCCGATGCTAAATTTTTCATGAATTCGAGGGAGTAAAATGTAACAAACTGTGTTTTTGGAGAGGAATGCATTACAGATGTACTTGATGCTGCTGTATTTCCGGTTTGATTTTATGGCTATCTTCGTCAGGACTGAAGCGACATAGTAGTACAATGACACATGATATTGAGGTTTTAATTTATTCTATATGTGATAGCCCGGGGTTAAAAATAAATAAATATGTCTGTGCAAAGTCATTAAAAAAATTGTGGTTGTCATTCAATGTAAACGGTTATACTGTTTACTGAATAATGCATATTTTTATATATTAAGTAGATAATTTATGTATAGGATACAGGTATATTCTCACATCCATCATCCACTCGGTAAACCTCAGCAGATTCAAGTACCCTACATCTAGCCTCGGCTGTATGACAAAGTCCGCCATTATAACTACTTTCAAGTTTCCGCATCACCAACGGCGTTGCCCATGACAACACATTTTAAGAATGTTTTATCTTACAAAATTTTCAGAGTTTGGAACTGTTTATCCGATTTTCTTTAGACAAGGACGAATTTGCACTGAAAATACTACCCACTCTTCGAACGACGCAATTTTCAGATCTTCTTTCTGAAAGCGGCACGTTTCCCTTATAAGTAAACCGGTGCCGCATCGCAATTGTACATGTATAGGCGTAGGTACATATCACTTATTGTCATACAGCCGGGGCTAGATGTTGGGTACCGGAATCTGCCGAGGTTTACCGAGTGATCCATCATCTATAACTTCCCCATTATATACAAACTATGTAGACAATATGACCTACTTGTTTTAAATACCAAATCTTGCTGTTTTTGTTGTGTTTCTCGGGATTAAATTTTATCTTCAAGCTTGGGATTAATCCACGTTTTCATACATTAGTCAACTTTCTATTGCTTTGGGCAATTTTCCTAAACAGGTGCCACAGGGGCTCATTGAGTATGAGGCGCTGTTCACTTGGCAGAGAAACGTCCTTGGTTATTTTTTCAGTCGTGTTGGCTATTGCCCCTAATCAGTGGTGAGCTGCGGGGGACCTGGCAGGGAATAGGCGGATAACCTAAGTCGTCGTGTTCATACATATGGATTAAATAATAACCTTTTGATGTTTGAGCTGTGGTTTGATAGCCCAATTGTTAGCGCGTGTGCACTCAGCAGGCCCTAAGCCAGAAACCAAAATTTAGCCGACATAGGGGGGCGAAGAAAATAAATTTCGGACGACAAAAAATCAATGAACGAAGGTCATCGCCGACTGCCGTAAGCAGGAGGAGGGGAGAGCACGAAAATTAGAAGCTGATAGAGTGAATTTAGGCCTCTATGACATGCAAGTGGCGAATGTGTCGGAAAATTAAGTGTTTCCAGCCGACATTAACTATCTCTCGGCCGAATTTGAGAGGATATGTCGTACTAAAACTCTCTCCCGGCGAAAATGCGAGATAGCTAACCAGCGATTTTTTTCCGACGCAGACAGAAATATTCCGACAGGAACGGTCATGGGGGGGGTGGGCGGCTCGCCCCCCAGCCCCCCCCCCCCACTAGCCTCGGGCCTGGTGCACTGTATCATAAGTTTTGTCATTGTGTCAACTGGCGTGGAATCGCCAACCTCTTGCGTTTTCTCTGGAAGCTCTGGTTTCCTCCCACTGCTAAAGACCGCAAATGAAATTGAACATCATGTTAGTCCAAAAATGACCTAGTTTGTGTCGAGCGCAGCGCGGGGGACCTGGAAATGGAAAACATATAGTCCTTCGGATTGTACAAGGAACCTAGGCCCCGTGTACTCATTGGCATGCATGTAAAAGAACCCTTGACAGTGGGAATTAAAAATATAGATTGGCCACAGTCGGTGCAGAAGAGTAGGCCGTTAAACCTCATTTCATTTTAGAATTTCCAAACTCATCGAACTCTTTGCTTACTACATATTTTATAGAGTAGTCCGTTACTGAACCCTGGAACCGCGGTGACTCAGTGGGTAAGGCGTTGAATGGCTAACCTATTGGTCACACTTTCCATCCAGGTATGTCAGTGGTAAAAGGCTGATGGCCTGGCTATGAACAGTGTCGAGTCGTTCGAGTAGGACGAAAATTTGAGGTCCCGTGTACACGAATATCATATTATATCACACCGTATAAAGTACAATACAATGTATTCATATCTTACATGAAGCTGGTCATCGGTAAAGAAAAGGGTGTTATGGGCTTTTTTAAATGTCATGTTTCAAAGTCATACTTTATATGAAAAGTCATTGAAATATAGATCGTGACTATAATACACATAAAATGAAGGACATGTGTTGTCCATCATTTTCTAATTTGGAAACAAAATTCTGTCAATAAAATGACACACTAGCATGAAATTTAATACACTATAAAAAAGTGATAAGATCGCAACTTTTTGTACTTGCTTCAACTATATGGACTGGCTCTATATATAAGTAACTCAAAAATGAAATGAAAAACATGTGATTTAACGTCCTACGTTTCTGATCCAACTGTCTAATGAAGGCCGACATACGTGCGTGATACAGTCTGTTATGAGGTTACATTACTATAATTTCAATGTCCAACTCTCTCGATCGAGTTCTTTAATTTGCTAATGGGGGAAGGAGGGCAGATGCTGAATATGAAAAACAGAATATCAGCTAATTATTTTGTTGTAACATATGTTGTTTATTTATCAGGTAATATGGATCGCCATCATTATGAAACGTTTATTGATTTTGGTAATGACACGTTTCCTATCCATATGGACCATGGACGAGGGTTAGTACCGTTTATGTCAAATTTTGTACCAGCAGAGAGAAGAAATGTGGTTTAATGTCCATCCGATACACAAGCTAGGTCATTTCGGGAAAACATATGGTTCTATTTTATTTCAATAATTCGCTAGCGTTTAGAAGTGAGAGGAAATCGGAGGACCTGAAGAAAACCTACGAGTTTGGACAGGTGACCCCACGTCTTCTCACGTATAAGCGGGGATTCAAAACCTTCCCATTTGACTTAGTCATCAAACACCCTTGTACCAGCAGAGTTATCTCCCCAATAACGTGTACATTTATCCGCAAAACTAGTCTATATATTCTCTTACAGACATTATTATGTATATGCGCGTCTTCTAATATTGTGTTTTTGTGTTTTACTCATTGACCCTTTTCCAGGCACGGATCCAGGGGGAGGGGCAGGGGGGGCGTGTCCTCCCCCCCCCCCTCAGCCCCAGCGAAACTGGTGTATCTGCTTTTTAGTTGATGATATAAACATGATTTTCGCATTGTCTATGCCCACGCTCTTGGGATTACACCATACCACTAATGTATGCGGCACTCTAATGATTACCATTTGTTACAATGTATGCCCCCTACCCCTCAAAAAAAAATCCTGGATCCGTCCATCGACTTCTTCTTTATAACCGCTCAAATTTATGCGTATATTGATTTGGTGATGTTTTCTAAGGACAGGACGGTAATGGGGCACATTTATACATTTTCTTATTAAACAACATTTTTAGGCATGTTGAAAGTTTTAAGTATACCTATAAAATTGTAAAGATTTCTCATTAACACCTAAATTATGTATTGACATATTCTGTTTGAACCCACCGATTGACGATTAAACCAATCCTATATTACTTACGTTAGTTATTTATAGTTCAAAATTTCGCTTGTCTTGTCTTTGGAATATGGAAGAGTTTGTTATACAACCCGCGTTCTGGTTGACGTGAGGGATTAACCAATGAAACGGACGGGTGCCAACAGTTCTTGGAGTGTGGTGCACGCAATTGTGGGAAGACATCTGCAGCGAAGACAAAGACAAAGTTGTATTTCCAATTGGTTAATTTCTGTTGTCATAGGGTCAAAAGCCGCGCGAATAACCCCTGACGCAACCCCCGACCACAACTGGCCATCGAAAGTATAAAGAAAAACGAAACGAAATATAGATCTGTATTTTAATCAGGTTGCGATTAAATCCACTTTGCTTTTGTTCATAAATTCATCCTAATTTTTGTTATTTTATTCTTCAGATTCGGTAAACCTAACCATGATGAAATGTCTATAATGGCACCGGTATTGCAGTGTTGTCTTATAAGATATTCCACATTTATTAAACTCGCTTACCTTTACAAGGGCCCACAAACACTTAGTGAGGTATTTGAATCATTTACTAGCCAAGAAACTATATCACCAATATTAACCAACGCCCAATTGACGGCCATGAACCGACGAGTCGCCATAATATTGCAAGTTGTTGATAAATGCTTAGAAGATAACTCTGTTGATGAAGTTATTGTTGATGACCATTTGTAACCAATTTCAACCATAGTAATAAGATCGTGTTATGACTATCTGTTGAGTTGTCGCGTAATGAATGATAGTTTGTAAACTATGTTATCGTGTACAGACTGTGTTAATCGTGTGCAGACTATCTTATAGTGTGCAGACTGTATTGTTTATGTGTAGGCCTATCTTGTGTAAATCGAATATAGACTTTGTGCTGTGGTCATGGTGTGTGTAAACTATTTTGTACTGATCATGACTTGTTTAGAATGTGTTGACTATTTGTAGACTGTGTCGTGTGTCGTTATGACCGTGTGTAGTCTGTGCCGTAATGGCCGTTTGTAATTGTAGATTGTGCCGTTATGATCGTTTGAAGTTATGGCCTTTTGTAGACTGTGACGTGATGACCGTCTGTAGACTGCAATGTTCAGATCGTGGCGTTATGACCGTTGCAGACTGCAACGTTCTGGTCATTAATTGCGCAGCCGTATATAATAAAAGAGCTTTGATCATTTCTAGACTGTGCGGTTCTGTTCGTTTGTAGACTATTACGCTATGGCCGTTTGTAGTTAGTGACGTTACGACCATGTAAACTGTTATGCACCGGTCGTCATTCTGGACTGTTTACTTTACCCATCATGTGCAATATGCGCTAATTGCTATATATTTTAATGTACAGTATAATGTAGAATATATGCCACCACAGCCCTTTGTCGCATAGTATCAGATTTGCACGTAATTGTGATAACGTGCTTCACAATTCATATCCGAAATCCATTTCATAATTATTTTCGCTAGTATTCTTAGGTAATTATACAGGTATGAGGCGTTAATAAAAAATACATGGACCACACGAACGTTTGTAATGCTTTTAGTACAGATCAGGGTTCGTAGTTCAAATTGAAGCTTACAGGTCTAACACATGTAGCATAGTCAATATAATACCGATATGGACCCACCATAGCATATTGAGTCTCTCTGAGGAAATTTTCGTAGTTAAAATTGAAGCTTACGCGTCTGATACATGCAACATGGTCAGTATAATAGAGATAATCTGGGCCCAGAAACTTACACTAGTGAAGCAGACATCAGGATTGCTTATAATAATGCAAATATTGAAGCAGCTAGTCGAGATGGTTATAACACGGTATTAGACTGTCATTATGTAGAATGTAGTAGAATAGCCTAATTCAGTCAAAGAGGTTATGGCCTATGTTTATTTTATCATTTTGAATTGTTGACAATTGCCGTAGTATTATACAAAACAACATTAAACCATTCATATGAATGCCAGATGTCTGCTAAGAAGAATCTAGCTATTATCGGACATGTCTTTTAATCGATCTCAGCTGAATATGAATATTGGATATTCATTTTGAGTTTGATTTAGTTTGTAAAATTTTACACCCAAAAACTTTAATGTACATATAATGTATATATATGTATCTACAAGTTTGGGTTGGCGTGTATGTGCGTGTTTGTATTTGTGTTTGACAGCAAATGAAATAAATAATAAATGACATATAATGGGTGAATGGCTCCGCTAATCTTCGTCTCTTCGCTTAAAGTCTTCCACACAGTAGAATAATGCATGAAATGTGCGATGCCCCATCCCCGTCTTGGTGATCGAAGCAGCTTTAAATGTACACATATCCGATGCTTTTCACAGCGAATATTTACTTTCGTTTTGCATATGAGTTCTCAGTACTCTATAACAGATAGGACTATATAACATGGAAATAGGTTATGTGCGTGCAGTAATATAATGGTTTTAAAAAATGTCCAAATTAGCATTGTCGGGTTTCGTTTGGGATACCCATAGAGAGCATCCTAAGAAGGATGGTGTATGTGATGTGTTTAAGAGTGTGGTGTTATTTTGTTTATCTCTGCTTCATTGTGGGTGATGTCCTGTGTGAATGATATTATGTTGTTCTTGTTATTATAATTAAAAAGTGCTGAAAGCTGATCTATTTTTTTAAAATAAATAATATTATTTGTTTAAAGTAAATTGTTGTGAAAGACGTAATGAAATTACTGTTAGATATTTAAGTATGTTTAAAAAATATAAAAAAAAACAACTTCTCAAATTCAATTTGTAATAGAATGGAATGAGGGTCGACATGTAGTTATTGTAAAAACAATGATACGATTACATGGGGTGTAGCTAGGTTGGTTTAAGACGTTAACGTCGGGCTCAAGCACGTAAACGCACTCACAAAAGACTATCAACTAATTCCACCAATCACTGACGCAGGGGCAGATCCAGAGGGGATTGGGATCTAAACTCCAGCCTGCTCAGCTACATAATATATGGTGGCATCATGCATTTCCAACTGTTTAATGTCCTTAACAAGGGCCAGCGAAACCCCCTCCTGCAAAAATTTCTGGTTCAGCCCCTGTGACGTGTTAGCGCCTGTGGACTACGTTGAATGAAATATATTTCGTTATGCTAATGTAGACCTATTGTTGTATCTCTTTATCTTTTACAAACAAACCGCTGACACTGTTTATGATAACCCACATCCACACAGGATATTTTATAAAACATTTAAACCACCTGTTTAAATTAGTTTGATCAAAACATTCCATTTAATTTTTTATTTTGTTTATTTCAAATATGATTTGGTGTAGGCCTATTCTTTGAACGACATTTAGTAATTGGAACATAATAAAACAAACCACACTACTAATTGATAACAATGACATGCTTCATTACACTATGACGTTTCAACAAGATTTCACAAGTCGTTTTCAAGCATAAAAAGATCGTTGAAACGTCTTGATGTATAGAGTGTTTTGCTTTAGTTCGGGTTTAGTACGTGGGTAAATTATTTGGTAATTGTTTTTAAAGGGAGGTAACTTCAAATGATTTGCTTTTTGGGTTATATGGTGTGGGGTATTTTTTAACGATAAGTCAGCATTTAGAAAATTCAACAAAGACAACATACCCTTTTTCGTATCTTTATATAAACTTGCAAAGGGCTGGTTTTAGTTAGTGATATAATAACATAACTCTATGAATCTCCAAAGTATTACCTTACAAGAACCGCTAGAACAAAGAAGGCATGACAATTGTGTACTTTGGACATGATAAATTAAGGTCCACTTTCACAATTACCCAATACATTGTACCGCAGATATTTAGATATTTATATAGCTCAGTAGTATTAAAGAGGCATCATGTAATATTGAAAAATAAATTTAAACATTTAAAAGCTCCCCCCCCACCCTAGCCCCCCTACTCTGCCGGGCCTGGACGGGCCTCGGCTTATCCACTCAATATCTAAGCTATTCGTTGGTATATTGGGTTGCTTATGAGTCTGTCAGGTGAATGAATCTATAATAATTTATAAAACATTTGAAGCCTAAATTATAATCGCAAAAGACAAATTAAGTCCGTGTCTCGTTATTACTGCTGAACTATGGATAAGTAAAAAATACATGAATAGTGCATCTATGTGCATTATTAACCGCATTTAACTTATAGTTGGGAATTGACTGGGTATCCTATTTTTTTTTCAAAAAAGTGCTATTTAATACGAATATTGTGACATAATGTGTAATATAAATGATACTATATGTACATTTGGTTATATTGAGCAGAAAGTATATTATATTAATATTTAATTATTGACACATATCACAGATCAGTATTGTAAATAAAATGCATATATATTTGAATCTGGTTTTTGTCAGTTCTTAACCATAAACTGGTTTTTATACGTCAGATACATAATATTAGCCCATTATTTCGTCAGATGTGTGACCTATGAACACGACATGCACACGTTTAATTGACGTTTTTAACTGCGGAAAATGTTTAACTGATTTTTATACGTCAGATGCATAATATTTGCCTATTATTTCATAAAATGTGTGACCTATGAACACGACATGCACACTTGAACAAGTTTAATTGACGTTGTGCACCTGACACTAAATGTAGCTTTCAGTTTAAATAATCGTCGTTTATCAAAATAAAACTGGCCGGGTGTATTTATTTTAACAATTATCACGAAGCTTCAAGTTTGGATGAAAGAAAAACGTATATTGGAGACATTTACGATACTCGTGATTCGAAATGACATATATTGATAAATTGGATTATACTGTACCTACAGTTTAAAAAGCAACAACTGAACAATGTTGTCCCGATTTGAGATAGTTTCCCAGAGCCAACACCTATTTTAATGTTTGAAACTGTTTCTTATTGCTTTCCCAGTCACACCAACACACATTTTCTGCAACTAATTAGAAACAATTGACAACACAGATGTTTCTATTTTGCCAGCTGCTAGAAGTTTATTAAGTAAACGCTATGTTAAATATGTTACATAAATCTAAAGTTACTGTATAAATACACAGGTATAATGCTATTAAATTGTCACTACGATAATATAAACTAGTATCGGTGACAATGTGGACGTTATGCAGTTCACACTAGCATTTTAAACATAACTCAATTATAGGAGGGCAGCACTTCACGCAATCTAAACCACTAAGACAAATCTGCGGACAAGGCACAAGACAAGACAAACTTGCGAACAAGGCAGCATGCTATGAGGAAAGGTTTTGGCGAACTACGGTGAACTCTTATTTCAAATTTCAACTGTTAAGGGATCTTTTACATGCATGCCAGTGGGTCCACGCTTTTTTTGTCTCGCTCTAAACACTAGACACTCTCTTTGCCAGGCCGCCCCGGTCCTTCACCACTGTCGAGGGTGTGTGTGTGTGGGGGGGGATAAGAGGAGATCCCCCAAAACTTTCTTGGCCAACACCTGGGTTGCGAGTCAGCGTCTTACTATCTGAACCACCACGGTACAAGATCAAGTTCTGTCATATGTTAACATGTGCACAACGTTTCGTAAAGACAAACAAAGTCACGTCAAACTGGTGGAAGGGTATAGCCCATTTCAATATCCTCCCTAGCTGCGTTCCGCAGCCGATAAAAAGGCTGCAGAGCCTATACCATTTTTTTGTTCCAATGATCATAATCTGTATAACCAAAACAGCCCATGTCTGCAATGTGAAACAGGGGTCATAAATAGATAACTAATAACAGAAATAGATCAATTTGACAAACTTCTTGTGTAAATAACATACTTGTTTAAAAAGATCCGATGATTGTAGTCCGTAGAGCGCATGTTCACAATACATTGTGGGCGACCAAGAGCAACAGAAGCATTATAAAATAAACACAATTTTCGCAGTATTTTCATGGTTTTATTTCTATATAAGTACATATAGAACCTACATGATTTTACACCTCTCTATTAACAGTTGAATTAATGTAATTATACACTGTCGGACACATGCAACAAACCAGTTACAAAAATTGTTCTGTCAGATTCAAATAATTACAAGTTCCAATGTATGATACCTAGTATTATTCTTTGTGACTTTTCAACACATTCTGTTAATTGATAATTCCCTTGTTGAATGAGGGATGGGGGTAGGGGGTTAGACCATGAGTTGACAACTAAAGACTGTTCTACAAATATTTTATACTATTTTTAAAAGGGGATGCTTGAGTTTTAGTGCTCAACCTACCGAATTACCATCAAGTGACAAGGATTTCAGCCTTTCAGTCCCCATAACTGAGTTAGTGTAACCAGCAGTGAAAATGTTTTAACTGTCATAGTTGGTTGAGATAGTGGTTTCCAGAAAACAGGACTTTAAACCCTATTCCATTTATTCAGTCAGCCCATGAGTTTAGGCCAAAATCCCTCTTTTCAATCATTTTTGGGAAACAGAATTTAATTCCAGAACATTCAATGAGTATTCCTTTAGACTTAATCTAAATTTCACCAAAAAAGGAATCATTTAGAAATAAGCAACTGTTTCAAAGCCATTGATATAAAGTTAACCTACAATATGTAATAATATAAGCCATCAGCTAAAATAATATATACATGTACATAAAATATAATATACATATTATACAATAATAATAATAATAATAATAATAATAAATAGTGTGATGATCACATCTGTGTAACAGTTACAGTACAATAACATACAATAACAATTCATTTGGCACTTCTCTACATCATTGGGTACATACACCTACATCTATACATATCTTAAATACCTATACATGCATAAGACTAGAACACAAAAGGCACTCATCTCATTAAATAGTGCCAATTATTTTAATAATCATAGAGTTTAAAAAGACTTCTATAATTCCATTCTCATTTTTAAAATTTTCCAACAGCTTGATTCGAATTTTACTACAATAATAAATCTGTTATTACCCTCTTAAGCTTGAACGATTAAGAGTGGTACCATATAGTTAATCGTAATTTGTACAATGATTATTATAATTTCTCTTAGTTAAATAAAAAGCCTTAAGACTAGAGAAACAATTGTTTCAATAAGAATTGAAAAATTGACCCCATGGAAAAGAATTATTTTACTAGGGGTTGTGATGTTATTAGTATTATTACTGAGTGAAAGACGGCCATAAATATGATATGACTGCACACAGTACTCTACATAAATGCTACATATATTTGTTCAAACTAGCATATAGCTAAAGAAGCAAGTCTACATACAGGTATACACATTAATATGATAACAAAAAGAAACAAAATGGGGAGCACAGCTCATCCCAATTGTGCCAATTCACAAATTTTGAACACTGTGGTTCAATAAAAAAAAATTTTTTTTTTTTTTTTTATTATAGTGGAGTATACCGGATTTCCTAGAAAGCGGGAGGGGGTGCATTAAATCACACATTAAAGTGTCTGGTTAATGTGGGGGCAAAGTTCATCATATAAGGACTACAGGTACATGTACAAAAAGTATTGCATTCAAATTGAATAATCAGTATCTGGTTCCCTATAAAACAACATCAGACAACTGGGATTTCCATGATATGTAATTACAACATACATTTATAAACTGAGATCAACTCTGTTAACATTCTTGCCGGATCCCCAAACTCTTTGTACATGTACATGTTAATTAACCATGTTAGTTACATGTACATGTAATGCTACTGGCTTAATAACTGGGAACATACATATTAAAGATATAATATTTTGTACAATGATAATCCTGTAAATCCATATATAAACAAAAATGACTAAAAACTTAAGCTTAGCCATGGGATTTAAAATTTTGATTTTGAAATAAAATTGTGTTATTGCACATTGTTTTTTGGATGATTTTACACCATCTACAGATGTAAACTTACATATAAACACACTTCATTATAGTCGATGGATATAAATAAGGATTGTTCAGATTAATGATCTAGTGTTCCAACCTTTTTCTCAATACTGACAACCACAGAAGCCTACTTGATTTTCATACATCATGTAGATTACATCTACATCATATCAAGACATATCATGTTCAAGATATGCAGAACCCACCTTACACCTTGAATTTATTTTCAAGAAATTGTGAAACCAAAAACTTTGACGAATTCAGTTAAATATGGGCTATCAATTTCTGAAGATTCAAAAAAAATTCTTTACAGAATACCACTCATAGATGCACACCTTCAATTCAGATCATTTAAACAATGGATAGTTTCCTGTCATGATGCTATTATTACATGTTGCTAAAAATGTGGTAGACATACTTTTGAAGCAAAAAGCTGAGACACAACTGTGATCCACAAGGCCAAGACAAAAAAGATATATGATATTCCTACACGGAAATTATTAGGAAGTTGGTAGGCTTCTCCTCCTATCTGGTCCATATCAAATCCTATTGGAAATATCACAGCTGCTAGACAGAACAGTATCACTGAAATATAGAATATGCAATACAATGTAAAGTATTAATCAGCTTAGACCTGAAATGAGGATCAACATCTTTCTATTCTGCACCGACTGGGCTAATGAAGAATGGGCCTATTTATGCCATACAGTGTACTACGAGCCTACGAGAAATATTTTGTCCTGACAGAGACACTACGGTCTACTATTATTTTGAATTTCAAGTGTCACAGGTTCTTTCAAGTTCACACAAATGAGTACAGTGGACCTTGTTGTTTTTTTGTCCCGTCAGCACAACTAGATACCGCTACTTGTCAAGCCTTAAGTCCATCCTCCCTGACAAGAGGAAACCATGACCCGCTGAGCCACCACAGCTACCAAGCTTAGACCTATAGAATCTGTTGTTATTTATGTGTTGATTTAGGAAAACAGATGCTCACTTATGTTAACCTAGAAAAAGAAAAGGGTTCCTTTTTGCAAAGATAGGCTGCTTGGTAACAAAAAATATACGCCCACCAGCTAAATCGTCCGAGCGTTCGACAAGGGTTGTCACATATTTATTCTTTTGTAGGTAATTAGGGGCATTTAATTGACAATTTCATACAGATGATATTCATAATTTTGGTCGTTCGAAGGTTCAAAAACTAAAAAGTTCTCACCATGTTAAAGCTAAATACTGTAAAGGGAATTTGCTGAAAATTTCAGTCAAACAAGAGTAAGATAACTCTTTTAAATGGATGGCATTATAATTTATTGTCTGACAGGGTAAAAATTTATTATAATCTTATTTTTATTGATGACAATATCATTCATTTATACTTACTTGCCACAAATCCCAACCATCGAGCAAATTTCATAACTCTGTATTCCCAGTATGAAACTCCAAGTAAAACAACAGTTACACTGATGCAAAGTATACCCAGAACAACGCAAATAAATGTTAGTAACCATTCAGCTCTGACTGGGTCAGGTGTGAAACATATAGTAGGTCGACCATATATAGTTAAACAGGTCTGTAACAATCCAATATAAACGTCACCTGAAAAATTTTATACATTAAAAGGAATAAGGGAATTTCATTATAATATCATATTCAAAATTACTCTAGGTTAACTTAATTATTTGCTGACTTTAAGCAATTTGCATAACCTTCCGATGAAACCGAATTTGGACCTACTAAACTCTAGGCAACATATCCGAATGATTAGAAACAAAAATAAAAAAACTCAATTAAATAAGAAATAGGCCTACAAGTACAAGGATTTTTATTGATAATAAACAGATGAGTTATATCTTAGTAGTGTTCCGTACAAATAAAAACAAGTGAAGCAATATGATAAATATCTTCTCTCATAATAATATAGGGAGACAGGTAGATATATAGGCCTATCGTTTGATCAGTATCAGCCTGTTAAATTTTAATACTGAACACCCAAAATATAAACTGCATCTTCAAAATCACGACATATTATTAAAAGAATTTACCAGGACACAGTTCCAAAGCACTAACACCTCTTCAATGAACGATACATACAGCTGTCAATCATTATGCAATATAGTAACACTTGCAAGGTGATTAATGGAAGTAAAATCAAATGAAATGAGTATTAACATGATCTAGTTACTTCAAGTAACGTAAATTGTTTCGGCTATGCTCGCTACAGCATAGCCCATACAATTTACGTTATTGAAATAACTAAACATGATCCTACTTTTCTGCACCGACTGGGCCAACTATGAAGACTTGACATGTCATATATACGTCAGGCAATTCGATATTGGGAGGGGGGGGGATTTCCTACACAGAATATCAATATATAGATGTATTGTTATTACTATGTTGTTATACGCTGTTTAACAAGGTTTCAAATTATACCTCCAACTTCTGAAACAATCCAGTTAGGCATTGCCAAACTGGTCACAGCAAAAATATCTGCTGCAAAAAACAGAGCTCCCGATATGATGCTCAGTTTATCCATAATGAAGATCGATGAACAGTTTAGTCATCAGATCACACACATTCGCTAAACAAAACTGCACAGTGATGATTAAACTGCTATCAAAGAAAATACTTGATCAGTTTCTGAAAAATATAATTTATTTTTCGAGATTACTACTCCATCTTGGTTCCATTCTACAGGGGAAGTAACTCCGAAAAAGTGAGTTATTCGAGTGGTTTTCTAGGGATCGACCCGAATATCTCACGAATAATTACTGTTTGGATGGATTAGTCTCCCCTGATACACTTGCAACGCTTGCTTGGAAAAACAAAACGATAAAACAAAATTGTAATAATACCTTTCCTGTTAATCAGGTTTTATGTACACCATTTTAAAGGTGTTGCCAACTAAGTTACTTTTTAATCTTTAGCTCTTTAACTAGTTTCGGTTCAATATGTATAAGACTACATAACGCAGGTCCAAAGTTCACGACAGTTGAGTGAGTGGATAAGATGGCGACAGCGAGGAAAACAGTTGAATTGTTCTATGATGTTGTATCACCTTATTCGTGGATGGCATTTGAGGTAACAGCAGAATACGACATGTTTAATAACAAATATATTTATTTCTCTTAATATGCGGCTGGCCAAAAAGTCATTTTCAAATATTTACAGTGTAGAAGCACAACAACCCTTGCCAGAGGCAGAATCTGAACAAAATAACCTGCAGGCCAACAAAAATTTATTAGAATCATAAAATAAGGGGCGAAAATTATTATAAGGAAACAGACCACCTGGACTCAGACTAGCAATTATTTGCCCATTGACTTCAATGTTAAATGGGTGTAACATCACAGGCTGTAACTTTTTGCTCAACATTCCGTTGGTTCCAATCTTTTTAGGCACAATGGGGACCACATTTGGCAATCTCCTCATCATAAACTTGCAGGGAGTTGATGGTTTAGATTTTTTGCAACGGGGATTTGAAGTTGACTGGGGTGAAAATCTTACTTACGATACATTTGATTGCTCCGCAGAAAGACATTTTACACCCCCATCCCTCCGTTGTAATATCACCAGTATTACCCAAAACTGCTATAAAATTGCAAATTTGATCCCTTTACTCCTATTCTAGACCAACAAGTCAACCCAAAAATGCAGGAAGAGGGGAGAAAAAAATTAAGGGAAAAATTCTCTATTAATAGCTTGCACGATCATCATGAAAACTAGCCATCATGAAAACTAGGCAAATGATTACTAGTCTTAGTCCACCTGTGTGTTGTCTATCCAATAACTTTATTGTTTATTCTTAAATATGTTGTCTTCTTTTTTCGGTTTTATGTTTTTAAGGGCCTCACATGAATTTATTTTAGTCGATTAATTAATTTATTTGAAAATATTTTTTAAAATTATTTTCAGGTTTTATGCCGCTATCGACCTCACTGGAATATCAATTTACAATTAAAACCATTCTTTTTAGGTGGTGTTATGCAAGCATCAGGTAGGCTTGGTTGCTTTTTGGATCCGATTCTTTATGGTTGTTGATTACTCCTTTTTGTGGATTTATAAATACGACTCTAGGGCACAGTTCCCTACTCTAACACTACTTTGCCCCTTTGCATTTATGATTTTTTAAAATTTAAATCTCCTTTTAGGATAATGATACTATATCTTTTTTTTATTATTAGGCCCAATTCCCTGGTGATTTTATTATTTTTCACCATAACACTCACTGCGAAGGAAGCAGTCTAAGTGCAAATAGTTTCAAACGCACAATTGTAAACACATATCATTACAGTTTGTATTGGAATAAGTAATTCTATGACAAATAGTTAAGACTAGACCACTAGAAATTAGTTACCGAACAGTTTTTCTTTGTGGCAATGTGTTCTACATTTGCATTGCGACGTTTCTTGTAATGACGTATTACGCGAGCCGCCATGGCACCGGCAAGTTGAAATTTCGCGTAGCAGTTGGGTTTCATTAAATCATATAATCATTTAATTATGCTGTAAAGGCTTCACCTTTATTTCGATGGTAATTGATTTATTATATGTTACGCTATGTGCAGTACTGTTTTGGGTCAGTTTATGTGTAAAGTAAGGGAGCTTATAGGCCAGTAACCTTTTTGTAGTCATTTGACTAAAGCACTTGTGCAAAGGAACTCTGTAGGAGGAGCCACTACTGCGGCCGTGAGTAAGGCCGGAGACACCAGTAATGGAACCATTTCTATAGCCACGCCTGCTTATGACCTTCAAAGTAAAATGGTTGCTTCGAAGATCGGATCGAGGCGCAATGTTGGTTGTTTTGATTTTATGTTTTTTTTTTATATCACTGTCATTTCTGCCAACGACAGCATTATGCTTCCCTGCCATGCAGAGGAGATGTAAACAATTAGAGGCCCTTGACTAAACACTATGAATTCACACATTATTCATTCACAATTTCTTGTTAACGTTCTAAATGTGCACACTATTTCAATGTTACTTTCTTTATAAATATGTCTATGTTTACATCCGCGAGATGAAGAAATCCGTTGATTTTCATTGATTTCTGACAATGACTTCAAGAGTTGTGGTACTCAGAAGATGTGCAGAGCGCAAATGGCGCCATTCTAAATTGGAGGTTCATCGAAAATGTACAAGGAAGCTAGTATTAAGGCTTCAGAACTATCAAAAACACCAAATTAAAGTATTGCGTTGAAAAACTGGTCAATAAATCACACACACCTAGTCAAAGGTATTCATTGATAAAATCTTTATTATTAGGTATCACCTCAGAAACCATGTTTCCAGACTCAGATAATGACGTCAAGCTTGCTAAGATTGATATACTAAGAAAGCAACTTTCAGTAACTGAAACTTATATTTCTGTACTTACCATCATGCGATAATAATCTGACTGATTTTGAGCCTTATAGTGAAGATGAAAGCGTAATTAGGATTATAAATACATCCAAAAAAAACCCCAACTTGTCCACTAAGACCCCATACCAACCAAACTTATAACTGAACAGAATTATTTAAACAGGTTGTTGTTAGACCTCTAATCAAAAATCTGGCCTGGATCGCAGCATCCTCAAAAATTACAGACTCGTGTCAAATCTGTCCTTCTCCCTAAATTAATAGGAAAGGCTGTTAACAATCGAGTGCAGGTTTTTATCAACAATAATAAATTATTGGATAAATTTCAATCGGCGTACCATTCTCATCACAGCACTGAAACAACTATAGTTCAGGTGTTGAATGATCTTCTACGAATAGTTGACGTCGGTAGACTTGCATCCTTAATTCTGTTGGATCTGTCCTCAGTATTTGGTGTGATTGACCACCAGATTCTTGTTCATAGATTACTTGAATACTTTCATATATTTTGAACGGCATTGCATTGGATATCATCATATCTGTCAAATAGACGTAAAAAGATTCTTGTAGACAGTTCTGGATCACATCCTGTTAAACTCGATTGTGGTGTGCCTCAGGGGTCCGTAATTGGGCCTGTTTTGTTTGCTTTATACACAAAATGCCTTGGTGATGTAATAGACAGCTTGGGGATCATTCACTACTTCTACGCTGATGACACCCTATTAATTAGTGACACATATCAACCTGAAATTGATGAGTCTCTTCATCAGGTAACTCTCTGCTCTAGATCTGTAAAATCGTGGATGAACGAGAGTAAGCTCAAAGTGAATGATGACAAGACGGAAGCCATGCTTATAGGGACATTTTAACGACTTCGGTCTACTCCAGATTCATGTGTGGTTATCTGTGAAACCAACATTCAGTTTTCATTATGTGTGAAGAATCTTGGGGTGCTACTGGATTTATCCTAAACCATGGAGAAACATATCGAACAACTTTGCCGTACGTGCAATTACCATCTTTGATGTATCGGCTATATTGGACACCTCTTGAAAGTTGTGGCCTGTAAGCTGGTTGTGCGTTCCTCGATATTCTCGACGCTCGATTACTGTAACAGTGCTTTGATTGGAATTCCCCAAAACCCGTGAGCAAAACTCCCCAAAATTCAAAACACCGCCGCCAGAATAATAACAAGAACACAAAAATATTCTCACGTAACCCCCATCTTAAAATCATTACATTGGTTACCAATAGAAGCCTGGATAACTTAAAAGATCTAACATTGGTTTATATGTGTCAGCATGTTTTCCCCATCTTAACTCACTGATCTCATTCAAACATAACGATCATATCAACCAAATCGACCACTTCGCTCACAAAATAAGCCCTCATCGGTTGTGCTGCAAGCTAAACTGAAATCCCACGGGAATAAAGCCTTTAGTGTCTGTGGACCGCGTTTGTGGAATAACTTACCATTGGAGTTACATAATTCTCAAACATTTGCTGTGTTCAAATTCAAACTCAAAACTCATTTGTTTGTTACATATTATCAGGATTAGCTATTATCTTCGCGCTTAGAGTCCAACCTCGTGGTTTTTCTCCGAGTCCTCCGGTTTCGACCCACTGCTAAAGACCCCTATGCGCAAGTGAATTATTGAAATAAAAATAAACGATACGTTAGTCCCGAAATGACATTCTAGTAGTTTGTGTCGAGTGGACGTTAAAAAAGCCCCATGGAGTTCGCGCAATTACAAATGTACATTATTTTTATTATTATCTGTTTGAACTTGTCAAAATAGGTTGCACGCAGAATCTTTTACTTACTTAGAGATTTATCGCGTGATGACACTTTCATTAAGACAAACTTTCATGTAATGTGTGTCATTTTCATGTATTGGAACATATGAAATTTGTTATATACTCTGCTTATTCTGCTCTGTTATGTACCTTAACTGATTATTTAAATTTAATTAAGAAAATGCAGTGGATATGGCATGAAAGTGGACCATATTTGGATGCTATTCTGTTTAGAGATGCAACTTCCACTATATTGTAGTTGGCAAGGGATTAAAACTACACCAAATGACGTTCAGTAAAGAGTAATGACACCATTATTCTCTACGCGAGGGTCAATAATCGTTAATATCGATAGACATATTGGCATTAAAAATTAATAATACCATACGGAAATATCTATAGTAATTTCGGGAAGTCGACGTTTCGTTGCAGATATTCCCGAGAGGTATTTGACACTGAACAATCTGTCTCTGTGGCGGGGTTGAGACTTTAAATTATGAATGATTTGAGGCTGGTATGATGTTATATCAGCCATAATCTCAACTGTGTCAAACAGATAAGTGACCCCGATAACCTTTCTATTTATTCTACCCAATAATGAATTTATCTCCATTTTCCAGATGGCCATTGAATTTTTCGTTTTTTTCATGAAATACTAAAATAAATACTGCTGTGTCGATATATCGTTATCAACATTTAACTTATGGATCAATTTAATTTCTTCACCGTTTCAGGTGAAAGGGGGGTGGGATGGGGTGGGATGGCCTAGTGGTCTAGAGTGACGCGCTTCGACCTCTAGCTGGCCGGTCACCTCTGACTTGCGGCTGTGGTTTCGAGCCCTAGTGTGAGCGTATGTGTCATGGAGATAGGGGCGCCTTCTCAACCTCGTGGGTTTCCTCTGGGCACACCGGTTACCTCCCACTGCTAAAGACCCCTACGCACAAGCGAATTATTGAAATAAAAATTTAAAACCATACGTTAGTTTTTGTCGAGTGGACGTTGAACTCCGTTTTCTCTCTCTCTTTCAGGTGAAAGAAAGAAATGGGGTTTAAGGTCAACTCGACACAAACTAGGTCATTTCGGGACTAACATATAGTTTTAATTCTATTTCAATAATTCGCTTGTGTGTAGGGGTCTTTTAGCAATGGGTGGAAACCGAAGGACCCAGAGAAAACCCACGAGGTTGGACAGGCGTCCCTAATCCTTGCCACGTACAACCGGGGATTCGAAACCACACCAGGTGACTCAATGACAGGCTTTATGATACAGCACGCAAGAGCTGTTAGATCTCACTATAATTCTTAAAAACTACATAATGTAAAGGGAATTAAGTCAAATTGATCTAGTCTGAACTGAAATTTTAGCGATTGGATTTTCGGCCGAGCCTCAATCATTATTACTAAAGTCGGTATAATAAAAACAAAGCCTCGATTTTCCATTTCATGATTAGATCATAAATGAATGTTGTGCAGCAAATCGGATCATAATCCAGTAAATAACGCAGACTAGCGTTGACATCGAGAGTGATTATGGTCTGGATAAGTTAATTAATGTCTAATTAATAATTTAGATACTATTTCAGACCCAAGGAAAGTTTCGCAATAGGCAGATTTAGATCTTGCATAATATATGTTTAATTGATTAATTTGCTTGATTTTCCAAGTAAACGTGGTTTCAAATATAATGCATATAGTTCATATATTATTATCACCACTTAACAATTTGACATTATAAAATGTGTGGCATTGCAGTAATCAACTTTCATGATCTCCATAAGGGTTTTACATTCAGGTTTTACAGTCATAAATTTTAAACGACTATGATGTGTCATATTAAACTGAGTTGTTGTTGTTATTGTTGTTTACATACATATCGGGTTGCTCAGAAAAAAAACCCTACTTGGAGTAATTGAAGTGGAATAATTCAAAACCTATTGTACATATTAACGTTTCACATTTTGTTCCAATATAGATGTTTAACAACTTCTTCAAATTGTAGGTCCATTGCTCAAATAGTGTGACAATAGTACGAGTTTTAAAAAAAGAATGTGAAATTATGTTTTATCGAACTGAGAAATCACATCACATTCACCCTGCAGTTCAGATAAACACATGGGCAATATGTCCCCCGACTTGCACGAAGCAAAGTGTACACCCCGAAATCAAATTTCGAATTAATTCTAAGGTTATTTCTATGATATTCCTGCTTTGCATCCTTTAGTTTATTTTCCGAAAATTGTTTCATGCGATATTACACAAACCGTTTCCCAGAGACTGCCCCAGATGGCGTATATTAACAGTATTTCAGCCATGGACGTACAATTTGGAGTGAAACTGTCAACATACAGTTTTTCACCGCCAACGTGATACTCTTTTTCAAAACCAAAACACAAGATAACCAATTATGTCAGACTTACGAGGGCTTATGGTTGTTAGCCTGGTTTTGCAGTTTATATATAGTCAATTAATATAGGTTTTAATATACACAATGTCTACAGTGAGCAGAGCAGATACCTCGGGAAACTGTAATAAAAACGATTGCTGAATGTCAGTCGATAGTTTATGTATACGCTCAAAGATAGGTTCCAGTAATTCAGAAATTATGACTGTAGGGCAACTGAAAGAAAAACTAGAAGTCCAGTATTAGATATCTTTCCGCTCATGAAGATTTCTTTGCTGTTTGCGAGTAAAATACTATACAATAACATTTTTCTACATAATAGAGGAATATTATTGTCCGTTCTTGAAGATTGTTTTTCTGTTTGCAAGTACTTTTCTACATAAAAGGAAAATATTATTGTACCTGTAGCTTAGAGTTTGTGTCTTCGTTGTGTTTCATACACATTAGTAGACCAAGAGCTTTCGAAGCATGTTATTAAGTCATAGTACATTAAAACTCAGACGAAATGTCACTTCTAGTCTGAAAGTAGCAGAATAGTATTGTCAATACCATTGTTATGTTCTCTGCTTTACAAAGCGACGAATATCATAATCCGAAAATAAGATTTTGTGTGAATATTTTATTTGAATTTTTTTCCCTCTATTTTCTATTTCCAGACAATAAACCCCCAGGCTTCGTTCGTTTCAAGGCTTTATATTTGCCCAAAGACGTAGAAAGGTTAGGGGAATATTTTCAAGTGCCAGTTTCATTCCCGGCGGTAAGTAAAAACGGAAAGCACTTCATTATCTAATGGTCTTAAAGAGTTTTTTTTATTTTTTATTTTCATTTCCTGTTTCACCTTTTGAAAACACGCGTGTCTTATACAATGTTTGGAAAGTTTTTTTGTAAACACTTCTTCACGAAAACCGACATATGCGTCTTGAAATTAGACATGTAAAAACTGACAACTTAAAGTTGCAATTTCAAATTTTCAAGTTTTATTTTTGAATTTTTTTTAAAAAAAAGCCTTAAAATAGATGGTATCAACAGTCCTTCCTTGTTAAAAAAAATCCTATTATTCCTATCATTAACTATTGCCAGCTGAGACATTGGCAAAAATATAATTTTCAACTTCAAATTCTAACAATTGAAGATGGCTAATGCATGGAGACAATAGAGAACAAGGGGGGAAATAGAGTTATTATTTCCCGTGTCAATGGTTTTTAAGGGTGCACATGGGAAATTATGCCAATGGTCGTATAATAGTGAATTGATAACCTATTGAGCCAAAAAAATAGAAATAATTATGTTTTGACTTTCTTAGAAAATATGAAATTCTCGCTTTAAACAAACGTGTTTAAAATTGCGTTTTTTTTATACGCCCACATTTTCATGTGGACGTATATTGCCGTCGTCCCTGTCCGTCTGTCCGCAGTTGTTTGTGAACAGTCTACAGGTCACAATTTTTATCCGACTTCAATGAAACTTAAAATATAGGTTTATCACTATAAGATCTCGGTTTCTTTCGATATTGGCATATATCAGACCGTAACTTCATGGATTGTGGCCCCTGATTGTACGAACAATCACGTTTTAAGCTTGTGAACACTGTAGAGGTCACAATTTTGAACCGAGTTTAATGAAACTTGATAAGAATGTTTATAACGCAAAGATCTTGGCTCCTATCGATATTTGCGCCCATCGGAACGTAACTTTCTGAATTATGGCCCTGATTGTCCGAAAAATCACCTTTTTTTAGCTTGTGGTCTCTCTGGAGGCCAAAATTATTACCCGATTAATAACACCGTTTGGTTATATCACTGTTACACCCTAAGAAAAGTTGAGTTCAAATTTCGAGATAATCGGACCAAAATTGCCTGACAAAATGGTCGCCGTTTGAACGCAAATAGTGAAAAAAAAAATGAAACTTAAAATACATGTTTATAACTCAAAGATCTTGGTTCCTGTCGATATTTGCGCCCAACGGAACGCAACTTCCTGAAGTATGGCCCCTGATTGTCCGAAAATTCGTCTTTTTTAAGCTTGTGGTCCCTCTGGAGGTCAAAATTATTATCCGATTTTAAAGAAAAACGTTTGGTTATATCACCGTTACATCCTAATGAAGGTTGAGTGCGAATTTCGGAAAAAATCAGACAAAATGGCTGCCGTTTGTACGCGAATAGTGTAAAAATATGGTATACATCAAGGTTGTGGACCCTGTAGAGGTTACAATTTTCATCCGATTTTGATGTAACTTGATATGCATGTTTATAACCTAAAGATCTTGGTTCCATGTGATATTTGCGCATCTTTATTTGTAACTTTATGACTTATGACCCTTTATGGTAGGAAAAATCACTTTCTTTTTAGCTTGTTCTCATGAAATATGGCCTTTCTGTTTTGTTTGTTCTCTATCCATCTCTCGAAAATGTGGGCGTATCCTGCCTGGCAGCCGCCAGCCTATTTTTTTAAAACACGTCATATGTAACGCATACATGTAAAGATATCCAATGAACAATATTCATACTATAAAGGTTAAACCGATAAACGTCCCGGATTCGCTGTGGCCGCGTGAATAATGAATGAATGAATGAATGAAATGGGGTTTAACGTCCTACGCTTAAGCACCTAACCTGGGCCAATTGAAGACGGGCATACGCCAACAGTGTGCTATGAGGGAAATTTTGCCCGGGCAGCGGCGCTACGGCCTACTCTTATATCGAATTCCAACTGCCAAGGGGTCTTTTACGTGCACTCCAATTTGTACACGGGACCTCGGTTTTTTGTCCCATCCGAACGACTAGGCAGCTGTCCTTGTCAGGCCCTCCTTCTGCATCACTGACAAGGGGAAATCACGCCGGAAAATCGAGATGAACTTTCTCGGCCAATGCAGGGATCGAACACTCAACCTCCAGGCTAGCGAACCAGCGCCTTATCCACTTAGCCACCGTGATCCCCCCGCGTGAATAAGACTTCGGCTTACTTACAATGAGGTCCCGGATTTGATCCAGGTATTGGCTGAGAGTATTCCTCCAAATTTTCCAGTGTGGGTTTCTTTTGTCAGTGGTGAAGGGTGAGATGAATGCCCGAGGTACGCGTTGGTATGCGCGTAAAAAAAAATCAACTGGTACCATTGGCTGTTGAAATGCGATGAAGATGGGATGGAAACGCCGTTGTCAGATGAAAATATAAAGGCCGTTGTCATTAGCCCGATTTTTTCAGTAAATAGACCGTTGAACCCCTCTTGATTACCTAACGCCCATAAATTTTTTTTCTTTAGCGGCTATTATTTTGTCCGTGGTATCCAGTTGTGTGTGAATTAAGAAAATTTCAAAACGATGTTTTTAAAAGATAATTCATCATGTTTTTCGTTTAATAATAATAATAATAATAATCGCGTCATTTTACAAGGGTAGCAAATCAGGCCCGAGTTTACCATGTATGCGAGCTGTAAAACAGCTTTCCTGTAAATAGTGGGTGACGAACATTCCCCGAAGCAGAATCGACATTATTGGTAAATTATCGCTGATAAGATAAATCTTCGGACATGCTATCCTTAGCCAGAATTTCAAATTTTCTAAGAAAGTCAAAACATAATTATGTCTTTGTCTTTTGCTCAATAGGTTATCAACTCACTATTATACGGCCATAGGTATAATTTCCCACCCTTAAAAATCATTGACACAGGAAATAACAACACAATAACCTCCCTTGTTTTTCTATTGACGTTGGAATTTGAAGTTGAAAATGATATTTTTGCTAATTTCTCAGTTGGCAATAGGGAATCATAGGATTTATAGGATTATTCTTAAACAAGGTAGGACTGTTTATAAATGCCATCTATTTTAAGGCTGTTTTTTTAATAAATTTTAAAAATATAACTTAAAAATTTGAAATTCCCGCTTTTAATAATTTTTTCCTGTTAACTTTTAGAATCTTATGGATGTTATGTTCAATAAAGGCTCCTTAACAGCGCAACGATTCCTGACAGCTGTAGATATGGAAATTCCAGAACAGACAGAAAAAGTTTCACGCGAACTATGGCGCCGAATATGGAGTAAGGTATACTAGATACATATAGAATTAGAATTCGATTAACGATAACGTCTTTGGAAACACTCGAGGGATTTCATTTTATCTTGAAAGTTTAACACAATTGACATTCTCTTCACGTTGCAAGAAGATAAGACAATTATATCACAATAATTTATTATTGACTTAGATTGGTTCCATAAAGCATCATCCCTTATTTGGGATGTCGGTTATATCAAAGTGTCTTTCAAACAAATATTGGTCCGGGGTTCGATTCCCATGTTGACCGAGAATGTTCCTCTTGGTTTGGTTTTACACAATGCCCGTCTCCACTATCTCAGTTTGTGTAGAAAAGTAAGACGTTAAACCCCATTTTATTTTAAACAAAAACTCATCACGTGTGCAAGATTACACAGTTAAAGGCACTAAATTAAAAAATAAATGATATTTTAGCCCGGAAAGAAATCCCACGTTGCGATATTAGCGCATGCCAAATAAACTTAAATTTATTACAGTAACCAACTTCTGTCCCAAATTAGAGCTTTGTTCTTATTGTATTCAGTCCAGATTTTGAAGCCCGCTGGAAAATTTATGTAACATATTTGCTCACATACAAACATTTCAACATTGTGAGACGTAGGCGCCTATTTTATTTCAATAATTTCCGTTAATTACTTCTAGATTATGGCCCTTGTAGAACCCTGTGAACGCTCGAACAACAAAACTTATGATCAAATCTGTATTGCATTGATATCAGTGTCTTGTTTGTTAGTCCTGCATGTTTATTTACCAGCAATAATCCATGTTTTTTTTTCTTTTTAAACAGGGTCAAGATATAACAGAACCGGAAAGTTTTAAACAAGTAGGTTTTATATAATATTGATAGTATATACCCACAATACTCGCTCTTGTGGGCATAGAAAGTTCCGGTCCAAGGATCGTTTCCTACTAACCACAGATGATAACAGATTAAAGGGACAGTCCCGAATTGAGCGGAGCCTCAAAAATAGAAGTCCGAGTCTGTATGAAATTTAAACGCCAAAATATAGAAGAATGGTGTATATACCCTGACTCAAAATTTCAGTTCAAAATTTTGAGTCGTTTGGACGTGAGCGTTAAAACAGCTTATCCGGGCACGTAACCCTTTCAAGATTTCGGGTCAATTCTTTCGTTGGGTGACCCGATCATCGATTCACGCTCCGTTAGAGGTCTACACGGTGAATGGTTCATGTGCTGTACTTGATAACAAAAAGTAAATTTCACCGACACATTATTTTTATAAAATAAAAGTCTGGTTTTATCAAATCACCGCATAATACAGCTTGGGACACCGGACTTCATTTCCAGATGACAACTGGCGAGTTAAAGTTGTTTGAAAACGTATCACATATTATTGTGTTAGTTGCTCGGGCCTAAGGTAGGGGGTTTTAAGGGATTCTAACACAAAATTAAGTAGTTTTATTCTAAAAAACATTATCGGGACTGATCCTTTAACAAATCCCTAAATTCCATGCCAGTTCCTCGTTAATCTAGTTCTTCGTGCCTCGTTAATCTAGTCTTTTTACTTGTAGTGGGTGTTCGTGCAAGTCAGTTGAACGATAGTATATGCCCACAATACTCGCTCTTGTAGGGATAGAAAGTTCCGGTCGGCGCACACCAAGGATCGTTTCCTGCTAATCACCGATAAGAACAGATTAATAAATCCCCAAATTCCATGCTAGTTCCTCGTTAATCTAATTAGTGCCTCGTTAATCTAGTCTATTTACTTGTAGTGGGTGTTCGTGAAAGTCAGTTGAACGATATCGTTTGAAAGTGAACACGAAAGTAAAATCTCAAATTTAACAACAACAATTACTGATTTCACTATTATGGAAGTAGACAATATAATACCAGTACACTGATTCTTAATCACATGCCTTAATAGATGATCACGAAGATTATCTTTATTTAAACATGCTTTATTGATCTTAAATCAAAGGGATGAGAGACAAGTGAATTCACTATTCTCTTTGATGTTTTATAATCAATTTCTGCTAAGATTACTTCTTATATGAGTAGTAGGGGTGGGGGTATATGGACGTATGGGCGCTTTAGATCATAAAGTCATTCATTGTGTCAAATTGCGTTATTTCGAATGGTCCCATATTTCGCAAGCCTTTAAGCTATAGAAATGATTCCATTCATCTCAATACAAATTAAGAGGATATGCGTTAAAGGGTATTTATTTGGAGCTATTTGCTCTTGGGCAAAGCTTCAGCAAATGCACCTATTGTAGCGGCGACCACCCGAAACTACTGTGACGTATTGTTAAACCCACATGGAAATTGAAAATATGTGAATGGTACCCATAAACTTAGCCGAATGGTTAGCAAGTACGCGCTGTATCATAAGTCAACTGCCGTGGTTTCGATTCACCAGTTGTACGTGACAATGAGTAGGGTCGCCTGTCCGTCCAACCTCATGGGTTTTTTCCGGGCCACCTGGTTTCCTCCAAATGCTAAAGACCCCTACGCGCAATCGAATTATTGAAATAAAATTGAACCATGTTAATCCCGAAAGGACCTAGTTTGTGCCGAGTGGACGTTTAACCTCATTTCCCCCCAACCTCATTTCCCCCCTTTTTATACGCCCACATTTTCATGTGGACGTATTATGTCGTCGCCCCTGTCCGTCCGTCCGTCCGGACGTCCGCCCACAATTGTTTGTGGACTCTCTACAGGTCACAATTCTTGTCCGATTTTGACGAAACTTGAAATATAGGTTTATCCCAAAAAGATCTCGGCTGCTTTCGATATTGGCATGTATCGGATCAAAACTTCATGGATTATGGCCCCTGATTGTACGAAAAATCACGTTTTTAGCTTGTGGACCCTATAGAGGTCACAATTTTCAACCGATTTTGATGAAACTTGACATGCATGTTTATAACCCAACGATCTTAGTTCCTTTCGATATTTGCGCCTATCGGAACGTAATTTCCTGTATTATGGCCCCTGATTGTCCAAAAAATCACCTATTTTAGCTTGTGGTACCTCTGGAGGTCACAATTATTATCACCGTTACACCCCAAGGAAGGTTGAGTTAAAATTTCGGAAAAATCGGTTCAAAATTACCATATAAAATGGCCGCCGTTCGTACGCGAATACTGTTAAAAAATGGTATATCAAGGTTGTGGACCCTGTAGAGATCACAATTTTAATTCGATTTTGATGAAACTTGAAATGCATGGTTAAAACCCAAAGATCTTGGTTCCTCTCAATATTTGCGCATATCGGATCGTAACGTCCTGAATTATGGCCCCTAATTATCCGCAAAATCGCCTTGGTTTAGCTTGTGGTCCCTCTGGAGGTTACAATACTTATCCGATTTAAAAAAAAACGTTTGATTATATCACCGTTACACCCTAAGAAAGGTTGGGTTCAAATTTCGGTAGAATTGGACCAAAATTGCCATACAAAATGGCCGCCATTCGTACGCGAAGACTGTTAAAAAATGGTATTTCAAGGTTGTGGACCCTGTAGAGGTCACAATTTTAATTCGATTTTGATAAAACTTGAAATGCATGGTTAAAACCTAAAGATCTTGGTTCCTTCCGATATTTGCGCATATCGGATTGTAACTTTCTGAATTATGTCCCCTGATTATAGGCAAAATCGCCTTCGTTTAGCTTGTGGTCCCTCTGGAGGTCACAATTATTATCTGATTTACAAAATTGTTTGAATATATCATCATTACACCCTTGAAAGGTTGAGTTCGAATTTCGGAAAAATTGGACCAAAATTGTCATACAAAATGGCCGCCATTAGTATGCGAATACTGTTAAAAAATGGTATATCAAGGTTGTGGACCCTGTAGAGGTCACAATTTTAATTTGATTTTGATGAAACTTGAAATGCATGGTTATAACCCAAAGATCTTGGTTCCTTTCGATATTTGGGCATATCGTATCGTAACTTCCTGAATTATGGCCCCTGATTATACGCAAAATCGTCTTTGTTTAGCTTGTGGTCCCTCTGGAGGTCACAATTATTATCCGATTTAAAAAATCGTTTGATTATATCACCGTTACACCCTAAGGAAAGGTTGAGTCTGAATTTCATGGAAATCGGACCATAATTGCCAGACAAAATGGCCGCCGTTTTACGCTAATAGTGTTCAAATATGGCATGTCAAGGTTGTGGACCCAGTATAGGTCACAATTTTAATTCGATTTTGATGAAACTTGAAATGCATGTGTATAACCTAAAGATCTTGATTCTTTTCGATATTTGCGCATATCAATTTGTAATTTAATGAATTATAGCCTTTGATTGTAGGAAAAATCACTTTCGGTTTTGCTTGTTCTCTATCCATCTCTCGAAAATGTGGGCGTATCCTGCCTGGCAGTGCCAGCTTACTATCTTTTTTATACATAATTAACAAGTTATATCCACTGAAATATATCCTACAAATGGTCATGCGGCAAACACAAATTCATGTAGTGGTAAGCCATATGTATGTCTGTCTCTTAGGGTTTTTACCTCTACTTCCCTAATAATGAGGGGCCAAAAAGTTAGCACGTGCGGTATCATAAAGCCTGTCATTGAGTCAATTGGAGTGGTTTCGAAACCCTGTGTGTATGTGACAAGGAGTAGGGTCGCCTGTCCAACCTCGTGGTTTTCTCCGGGTCCTCCGTTTTCCTCCCACTGCTAAAGACCCCTACACGCATGCGAATTTTTAAAATAAAATTAAACCATATGTTAGTCCCCAAATTACCTAGTTTGTGTCGAGTGGACATCCCCCCTCCATCTCTCTCTCTCTCTCTCTCTCTCTCTCTCTCTCTCTCTCTCTCTCTCTCTCTCTCTCTCTCTATCTCTCTCTCTCTCTCTCTCCCTAATACTGATATCGCAGGTTTGTCATGCTAATCACCAAGTACATATGCGCGTGAGATCAATATCTATAGGGCTATGAACACTGTGCAGAACAAATTGCGGGGGACAGATGGTTGGGTGGGTGTTATTGATGTCTATCCTGCCATTTAAATAATATTGAAATACTGATTTATGTTGGTATTATAATAAGGTATTTATGGATATTGGAGATAGTCGAAAACGGACATCAACATTTGATAACGTCCTGATTTATGAAGGTTATTTTAATATTAAGTAATTATAAAAAGTTCCTGTATCATAGAGTAGATTTATCTATCGATTTCTGTCGGATTAGATGTCAAAATCGAGAAAATTTATCTTTGAGATCCAGCAATAGACGGAAATTCCATCAAACCCAGTCAAATGAACTGGCTGATTAAATAAACGAGAACGTATGGATGACGGCTCATCACACCCAATCGCCATTTATTCACAGATCAGTGGTATCAATATGGCCGAGGTTTCCAGATGATAAATAAGTTTCTTATTTAATCTGTAAGCCCAACCCTACACTTGATTGCGATATTAATGCAGATTAATCAGTCAAAATAGTCGTTAGGTATTACAGTCGTTAATTGCATGATCTCCAGAAATACTAATTGTTTATTCAGAAATATTAATTAGCAAGTTACAAAAGGAGGTAAACGAAATAATGAATATAAACTTATTTGTGAAAAATATTTGAAAATGCCATAAAATTGCTCTGGCCGAGATATCAAATCCCAGGGTTAAAATGTTCTTAACCAACATAAGAGGTGCTTCCCCAGGACCAGGTTTTTGCGGCCCCTGGTCCCTCGCCTAAGGACCTAGGGCTAGGATGGAAGCCTCCCAATCAGGGATTGCTTCCACCGGCCCTGTTCCTTATATATATATATGCATGTAAATCTCTGGTGAATTAAGCCCTTATCCGCTCTATATAATCTTTGAGTAGATTTTGTGTTTCTAACTATGCCGTCTTTTCATCTCGCAAGAGCTGTGGTCGATTCCAAGACCATTAGCGACAAGATCATGTGGAGTCGTCCGTGGGTTCTCGTTGACTCGCTCCTCGTTCTAAGATCTGTTATTCATGATATCGCCTAATTGTGATGAGAGAGGCTAGATCTTATTAAACCACCACTCTCGAATTCTACAGGGAATAAGTAACTTGTGTTCGGCATTATTATACCGATCTATGCTTTTTTCAGAAACATATCTATTAAGCACAGTCCAATATTCTTGCTTTTATATGCCCGTAGGTTCGGTAGGTGACAACGGAAACATGTTAATTACAAGTATTACTTTTTTTATTATAGGCTGGTGAGGCAGCGGGTTTAAGTGACAGTGAAATTGCCGAGGCCCTAGCTAAAATGACAACCCAGCCCGTCAAAGACAGATTGAAGTCGCACACGGAAAGGGCAACAAAACTATATGTAAGTTATGTATCTTTTTTTTTTAAAAATATTAAAAGTTGTTAATTTAAATTATGGAAAAAACTCCTAAAGTCTCATGGGCATATCAGTTCAAATATGGTTCAATTCTTTCAGTATTTTCAAAGATGTGTTGAACTGAAATTTCATCGATCTATGCTGCTCGCTTTGTAATAATTCCGCCTTCATTTTGTTGTGGGCGAAAAACGAATTGATAGTCTATTTAAAGATTAAATGTTACGTCATAATCAATCTGAGAACGTATTAGCGTGGATTAAGCTGTCAGAAATTTAAATTTTTTAGCGAAAAATATCGCGTCGTTAAATTAAGGCAGTGGTAGGGTGACCTACGTTACGAGAAATGGAGTTTAACCCCACTCGACACAAACTATGTCATTTCCGGACTTACATATTATGGTTCAATTTTATTTCAATAATTCTTGCGTATTGTATGTTTAATTTTGTATTGATAGATTATATATCCGTTGGTCTGGCTGATTTCGTGCAAGGTTTTGGTTGGGCGGAATGTTTAACGCATGTGCGTTGCATCATTAGGTCTGTCATTGAGTCAAGTGTCGTGGTTTCGATTCCCCGCTTGTACGTGCAGGATTGCGAATTTCAACCCACACCAAGCACGCCCGACCCAGAAAGTCTATTATACCAGCCCATTCCAGACTCCAGTGGTGACTTGGCGGCCCGTTAAAGACACCGGCCACATACATGATCATCATCGCTATATGGCCGGTCGAATACCCCCCCCCCCCATATTATGTTCAGCAGAAAAAAAGTGGGGTTTTTTTAAAGACAAATTGGACAAAAATATATTGTTTATTTTTTGTCCGACCGGCCCTATTGGCCAATCCGCCCCTGTTAATGAGGTAAAATTGAACCACATGTTTGTATCGAAATGGTTTAGTGTGTTTCGAGTAGACGATACCTACCCATCTCTCTCGCTCTCCTCTCTCTCTCTCTCTCTCTCTCTCTCTCTCTCTCTCTGGTCAGCTTGCTTTCGGGACAACTATTAAACTAATAAAAACATATTGTGGTGAAGCAGATCCCCACACCACCTCCATCACCATTCCGAATGCCCTAGATATTACTGTGATTCAGACTCGTGAACGTCAGATTCTGTAAGTGCTTCAATTTTTTTGCATTCCAAATCTATATTGTTCATTTAATCTCTGAAAACCTCTTCAGCTCCCCCCACCCCCGCCAGCCTTCTTATCTTATTCCGAACCTTAAATAAGGAACCAAGCAGTTGTGGAGTATGATTTAACTTTGAAATATGTCCCTAATTTCCTCTAAAGCGAACATGAGTATAATATGTTTAATTTAATGAACTCGTGTTTCCATTTTCACCATAAAATAAATTTGTATAATTGACTTGTATTAATTTTGTTTAGACACGACAGAGAACAAATTACGGACTCGGTCTACCAAACCTGAGTATATCTAAGCCGTTGTTTTCGATTTAAATTAACCCGCATTAAGAATATTAATAACAATTGTTGATATTCAATTTGTTACTTTAGATGACCTAAGATTGTCCTCGGCTTGGATGGGGTCTTCATTTTTTCAGAGATTATGCACGAAATCAAAGCTGTTCTTAACATATGCAAGCGAAATTACGATTCCACATAGTATCACAAGGTCTATTAATATTAGGTTCATTGTCCATCCAAATCATGCGCTATATTCTCAAATTTATATTCGAAGATTATCAAAGGGATTACGATCACGGATCAAGTCTAATCTTTTGTTTTATAGTCTAGTCAAATGAATTAGGCTCAATATGATGTAGAGACAAGTATACAATTATAGAGGTACCAATGGTGATTGTTACATTCTAACTAAATGGATTACAGACCAATTTATGGTATTTTTACGTGATAAGACTAGTTTCCAAACCTGTTTTTGTCCAGTCTAGCCACAGACTAATAAAATACTAGTTTTTTCATGTTAAGCTACCATGGTATCCTCTATAATCAACTCAATTTAATGGTTAATCTCTAATTTACTATTTTCAGATCAGTAAAATTTCTTTTAATCACATGCTTTTCTCGTTTTAATTTGTAGATAACCTGAAATTGAAAGCCGCGAATAACTTGTGTTGCCTTTAAAGCGTAACCGACAGTCTGGTTCGAAGATATAAGATCTATTTTGAACTGACAGTAAACAAGTTTAATGACATTTCTAAAAATGAACATATTCTCTTTATTTGCAACAAGAAAATGTGTTTCAAAATATTCAATTAAAAAAAAGAGAAGATAATCCGTTTAGTCCAAATCTTCGAAATTATGCTTTTTTTTTTCTATTATACTATATCATAACTAAATTTTCTTACATTCACCGGAATATAAAAATAATTCCAGTGAGCATTATGATCAGTAATTGAATCATATTATTGATTTAATGTATCGCCAGTGAAAATCAGTACCCGAGATGGCGAGAAGCGTAGAAAACTTAATAGACCTATAAAAAATATTTCGGATTTGAAATTATCTCACAATGATATTCAACTTGTTTTTCATGGGATTTTGCATAATTTGACCATTAGTTATAATTCTATTTTATATAACTGCATATAGAACTCAAAGGGGGAATGCTGCACAGAATACAAAGTTAGACTCCGGTGGATAGGTTTAAAGGAATTCCTGTAAACGCTAGACATCAGTGTGTTATAAGGAAAAGTGGTTGGGTGGTCTAGTTAGGCGTCGTAGTGTTAATTCCTCCGCTTGAACGTGACCAGAAGTATGATCGCCTGTCCAAGGTTGTATGTTCTTTCCGAGCCTCCCGGTTTCCTCATACTGCTAAAGGTCCGTTCGCGCAATTGAATTATTGACATAGACTTGAATTATTGACATGACCGAATGAACTATTTTGTGTTGAGTAGACATTACAAAACTCATAAGCGCTAAGGCCTAGTGTTTTTTTTCGGATTTGAACTGTCAAGGGTTTTTATGCGTGCACGCCATTTTGCGACTTTTTTTGCCCCATACAAAAACTATACACTGTTTCTTACCAGGTTCTCCTTTATCCAAAACTGGCAAAAGGGAAGGAAACGCAAGGAGAGCGACGTTTTACAATAGTATCTAGCGGGGTTGCAGGGGGTACATTTCACCCCAACAAAAATAATGGCGCCCCCCTCCAAAAATTTGACAATCTTTCAATAAAATAATGCACTTGATTATGATTACACGGTGGTGCTCTTAAGGCACTGATCAGTCGGTATCTGATTGGTTTGCCCTCATAAAAACTTTGTTACACCACTAGGGCCTTATCGGTCTTTTGGGGCGCCGCCACCAATGACATTATTAAAGATTCGTGTTCTGGTCCTCCTATCCACATGGCCTTATTGGTGTTTCGGACTAGAAATATCTCATTTTTATGTGTTTAATATTAAAATGAGAAATAACACCGCCGCAATTGGCACACGGGATGACTAGCTAGCGACTTTGATTGCGGCTCCAAGTGCGTGAAAAACGCGGTTGTGGCAGACTGATTTTCAAAACCTTCCCACCTCTGCCGCAGACGCTCGCGGGCCCGCGGCTTCGGCGATGGCTTAGTAGCTCGGGTATTATATTGGCGTCCCCACTATTCTCTGCTTCACCCCCCCCCCCCGCCACTTTTAAAATCCTACATACGGCGCTAACCTCGCAGTGACTTGTTTTAAAATTTGATGGATCGGCTTATTTCTTTTCTGACCAAATCGACCTTGTGTAAAGGAATTTGTCTTAGTGGGAATTTAAATGCGTTACCGTAAAAGAGTCAATAGGCCTAGCATATAATATATCAATGCCCGTAAGGGAATTTCTAATAACGTTTGACTGGTGAAAGACGTATTATTAGTAACTATATAGATATTTGGGCTAATCAATACGGAAGGACCCGAAGAGCCGCCATTTTATTGACATTTGACTTTGACAAGTTCACGTGTAATTGGTAAGTTTCAACATCTGATCGGACTTCAAATATCAATCATCATTGTACACGTCACGCTTGTGGGAAATCATCTTCATCTTAATTACATTTATAATCCTAATATTACCATATCCTGACTTTTCTAGACTTTTGTCCGACATTGTGTACCTCTTTATATTCTTATCTGTTCCGGCGTTAACATTAGATTGTTATTAGTAGTAGGGAGGTCACGGTGGCTAGGTTGGTAGAACGCTGGCTCGCTAGCCATCCAGATTTTCCGGCGTGGTTACCCTTTGTCAGTGATGCATGACGGAGGGCCTGACAAGTACAGCAGTCTAGTCGTTCGGATGGGACAAAATGCCGATGTCCCGTGTACACATTGGTGTGCACGTAAAAGGTCCCTTTCTTTCATAGCATACTGTATGGCGTATGTCCGTCTTCATTAGCCCGGTTAAACTCCATTTCATTTCATTTATTAGTAGTATTTACGTTATAAACTAACTGGAATGTTTGGCCTGAAATAAAACTACAAATACATAATATAATACACAGTGAATGATGAATTTTAAGCAAAGAAACCAGAAGAGTGTCAGTATCTATATTCAAATACAAAGGTAGAAATCGAGTGAGAAATTGTAGCCCTGCGTCGCTATAATACTACTTGCAGCCAATCTGATTAAAATATATATATTTCGTTTCGTGTTTGTCTACTTTCGATGGCCTCTAATTTATAAATATCTGACCGGTTGTAACGGAAGGTCTTATAAAGGGTCATACGACTTGCTATGGACCCTATGACGTCAGGCATTTGTTAACCAATCGGCTTGGATGTTGCTAGTAGGTTGCCCACAGTTTCGTGCACCTCACGCCAAAACCTCGCCGTAATAGAACGTTTCATTGACTAACCCCTCACATCACCCAGAACGCGAGATCCCAGGGAAGTAAAAACACGTAAAACAAAATTTAAACTATTTTAATCAGATTGACTTACAGCTTACTTGAGCAATCGTGTGAAAAAGGTAAAAGGTAAATGGAATAGGGTTTGGCGTCTACTAGAAGGCACTTTTGACCGGCAGCGGGGCTACGGCCTACTCTTAATCCAAATTCAAATGGCAAGGAATCTTTTACGTGCTCGCCAACGTATACACTGAAACTCGGTTTTTCGGCCCATCTGAACCATAATTTGTTCCTTTCCGCACGTCTGCCCTAAACAATTGACACGGAGAAACCACACTAGATAAATCCTTATTAGTGAGTCAGTGCATTACGTGCCCCGGTAGAATGTAATTAGCAGGTTCACGGTTAATGAACAAGCTTTATAAACCCATATTAAAAATATCAAGAATTATACTCGTGTTGATTCAGAGTAGTGACAGTACTACTAGCGGTTAGTGTACTATTGGATGAGTGGCATCATATTGGGGGCTAATGAACTAGATTTCATTTTTTGCATAGCGAGAACGACCGGCATTGAATGGTTTTGACTTTTCATAAACAATCATTGATTACTAGGCCCCTTAAGTAGGCTGCAGACTTATTGCCCGAGGGTATTTTTTATAACTTGGCCAATAATTCAATGATGCGATTTATCTCTCTTGAAACATGTAAAACAAATGTTCTTTTATTAGCTGCATTGATATAATTAGCTTTTGTGTAGAAGTTTTAAAAAATCGAACAGCATTGACATTTTAATCTATGAGAGTAAATAAGGTTATAATGTTATAAAGCTACAATCTATAAAGTATGGACAAAACATATTTATATATTTGCTCATGTAATATTATGTTTTATTATCGTCATACATTTGTTTTAACTTTGATGTCTTTAAGTCAACAAACATTCCAATATTTACACTATAAAAATTACAAAAGGATTTCTATGACACTGCGACAAAAAACGGATCGTTTCTTTTTTGATCGATGTTTATATAAGCATGCATACCCTTTATACAGTATGTACCGTATTCTAGGTGTAACGCATTGTCAGCAAATTTGAATTATGCAAGTTCTCATGTAAGGAAGACCAAACAGTTCTTTATTCGGTGTTCTTAATTCGTAATTCGTATTTCTTCATTTGTTGCCGTATTTCGACATTTGTGTCTTAAAATCAATATTTGTTTTACAAATAAAATAAAACCAAGTACGAACAATCCAAACCATTAGACAAAATTCGAATTCCTAAAAAAAAGGTATAGGCAAAATAGTGTAATCAGGCAAAATTTGTCATATCAGATATTGAAATGTGGTCGTATTTTGCTGTCGCCCCATTCGGTCCGGCGGTACTGTGGTCTGGCGTCCACATTGTTTGTGGACGCGCTAGAGGATAAAGTTACTGTCCGATTGACTTTAAATTGATACGGAGTTTAAGTTCCCGAGATGAAGACTCCTATTGATTGTCAACAAATTTCGATAACTACTGTAAAAGTTATGGCTGATCACTTTAAACAGCCTTGTTGGTGCTCTGGGGCAAATATTCATCTTCGATAGACTTTAAATTTATACACAGTGTTTGTCAGGGGACAAATAAGTATATTGAGTTTCAACAATATCCAATAATTACTGTCGGAGTAATGGGCCTTGTTCATTTAGAAAAATCTCGTGGACGCTCGATAGGGTAAAGTTCCAGCCGATAGATTTTAAATTTATGCACTGTGGTAACGAACATGAGACGAAGAAACCGTTGATTTTAAACAATTTCCGATAATTACTGCCGGCGTTATTGCCCTTGATTATGACGGGGTATCGGGTTTAAAATGCGATCTAGAGTAAAAAGTAGAAAATCAAAAGTCAAAAGAAAAAATTGATTATTGAAAGTAGAAATTATGTTGTTGAAAGTAGAATTTTCTCTTTAGACTTTTGATTTTCTACTTTTTACTTTAGATCGCATTTTGAACCCGATACCCCGCCATACTTGATCACTTCAGAAAGCGTGTGGGTGCGCTAGAGGCTAATATTGATTTTAATTTATACACAGTGTTTAAGGTCATGAGGCAAACAATCGAAATAAATTATAATGATTTCTGATAATTACTTAATGGGTTGTTACTTGTAATCATATTTTACTGTGTTGTAAATGTTTACATTACTGACAAAAGAAAAAAAATATGCAACAACCCCTATTGACTGCCCGAATGCTGTGGGCGTATGTGTCGTTGCCTGGAAACCTATCTTTTAAAAATCTGATTGTGGTTTAATATAAAGATAAAATGTATTTTAGAAACTCAAACAATTAATCTACATTTACATTTTATCAGATACATACAACGAAAAACAAATCTAGAACAACAAATCCCCAAAAACAAATCTCAAAATACAACTCTTGCAAAACATTTCTCCAAAAACATCTCTCAAATGAAACATTATGACGAAATGAGCGGAAATCAACCTGGCATACAATAAGTCAACATACACTAGTGGGGAATCGAACAAGCATACAATAAGGAAAATCGCTCGATGCCCGTGACTAGGAAATTGAAACTACTATAAAGAAGGTAAATTGAAAGTTGTCATGAATAACAACATATTTCTTTGCTCAACCGAAAGAGTGTCCTATCTCTTATAAATTAAGTAATTATAAATGTACCAGGAAATACCTAACATATTGAAAAAGCGATAGGAAAATACTTTCCAACGATAAATTAACCTGTACCCCCCCCCCCCTCGCCTGTATTTTATTTACACCCGCCCCCAGCCCGCTCACTGAATAGGAATAGCATTCAATGCCATTTGAATTGTATATGTTCAAGGTACGTAAATGTACCAGAAAATAATATACATTTTTTAAAAGAACAATAAAATACTTTGTTATTCGAGATTTGTTTTTCGTTGTTTGCTGAAATGTAAATGTATGCTATTTTTTCGATTTACCGGCATTAGAATTAAATTTTTTCTATAATAATATTATTAAACTACAATTTGATTTAAAAAAATACAATTTACAAATGTCTGATTTATAAAACTGTCGAGAAACGACAAAAAAATGAAGAAAAAAAGAATTAAGAACTTTGAATTAAAAATTAAGAACACTGAATAAAGAGCTGGTTGGTCTTCCATAATCATGTGCCAGTCTTCATATAAATACACCATCATATCAGGCGACAGAAACAAATTATCAGCAAGAATCTGAATATTACATACTGACTTTACTCAAACAGTGATAATAATAATAGATAAAGTATAAAGGCGACACTTATTTTGGTGTTTTTGTCTACGTTTAACCACTGAAAAGTCTTTTAAAGTTAACTTTAAATCAGATGCATTCGGTAAATCCCTTGATCAGATCAAATGATTCTTGGTAAGCATTCGTTTTTGACAAATCGAATATTAAACCAACAGGGCTATGTTATGTAATCATTTTTGACACGATCAATGCATGGATTTTTTTTTAACATCACAATTTCCGATTAAAATTGAATAAATCATAATTCATACTATATTTTACAGGCCTTTGGCGCACCTTTTATTGTCGCCCACGTCAATGGCAAAGAAGAAGTGGTATTTGGATCAGATCGATTTCCAATCTTAGCACGTATTCTGGGTAAGCTTGTCTTCTATACTTCAATTACTATACTACAATTTTTTTGATTAACAGTATTATTTTGATGAGGGAAAATAAACCGACTGACGATATTATTCTTTATTGAATTATTGAAAAATAATGAGTCAGATATAATTCACATTTTCCTCCATTGTTTGGGATGATTGCACCAATTCTAGAAACACATTTAATCTTTCAACAAAGAGCATCCTATTTTTTATTCAATAAACGTATGTCCGGTTAAGATAAAAAAAAAAACAAACCTAGATTTACATGTGGGTTTGGGAAGTATACCAAAATAGATATTAAATCTAATAAAAAAAGTTAATATCTTTGACAATAATTCGACTTTTCTGAGATTTTGTTGATAATCTTAGGGTTGTTATTGAGTGTTAGGTGTCTGGGCCTAAAAGTCCTTTGTGAAATTCATCACAATTTGGGAATAAGTTAAATTCGTTGCGAGTGTAATGATTATAACCCATTATTAAATTTTAAAGAAAAACTAATGCTCCGACGGATGTATATTAAAAACCAAGTACGAACAATCCAATCCATTAGACAAAATTCGAAGTCCTAAAAAACGGTACAGACAAACAAGTGTATGATATATTTTATGGCAAAATAATTGTGTATACTACAAGAAATGTATCCTCCAAAAGTTTGACATTATGTAAACAAGTTTCTCCTTAGTAGTCCTGCAGCAGGTCGACAACCCTTAACATATAGTTCACCTAATTAATGTTGGGGGGGGGGGTATATTTGTATCTTCCATATGACGTGTAGATAGATTCCGGATAATGGCATCCTCAGGAGAAATTTTTGATATTCAAGATATATGCCATAAGTCATTTTCTGGTTATTTAGATGGGTAAAATTCGTGACCAATTCTGGGGGACATCGATGTGAATGTGGTTTCTTTATTCGGATGGGACGAAAAGCTGTCTTCATTAACCTGGGTTTATAGCTGAAAAGTCGGATGATAAATCCAATTTCATTTAATTCTTAATAATTTATTGAATTTGCATAAGTATTATACGTTATAACTTACTTTCAGGTGAAGAATGGTTGGGACCTGTACCTTCGAATTCTAAACTATAGAAACATAATTTTACTTATTTTGTTGGAACAAGCAAGAAACACAACAAATAGCTGAACGGGTGATTTATCTCGGCTGTCCTTAGATTGGAAACTGGCACCATACCTCCTCGACAGCTCCCATACATGTGTCAGAATAATGTAAAATTATAAAACGTAACGCCTTTGTTTCTGATCGATTTGTTTTAAAAAGATGAACAATAAACATTTGTTGCAATTTAAAGGGATGTACCCTCTAACATGTTCCTGATATAGTTAAAGATGCATTATGTAAGGCTATATAAAAGATAAATAACGGGTCATTCTAGCTTTTTCTTATTCAAATGTAGTTATGAAAATTAAATATATTGATAATTCCAGTCAAAGTACTTTAATCAGTTTGTAGTTATGACATTTATTTTGAAAACTAATTCCCAAAATAGTTTCAGAATTGTATCGGTAGCGAATAAAATGTTAACTTTTAGCAATATTCAACCCTATCCCCGATAGTAGCGGCAGATCGGGAATTTAATGCGAATTATTTTCATTTTGTGTAGGATGAATGTTTGTCAATTTTATCATTACACATTTCACTGAGGTTATAAATAGAACCATTACATTTCGAGTGAAGTTATTTGAAAAATTACCAGTTCAGCCGTTTAGTTTCCTATTGCGAACCCGCACAAAACAAACCGACGAAACAAAGAACATTGCCAAGATATTCACAATTAACTTGAAAGGCGCTTAATTAGCTTTGATGTCCGATGTGGAACCATGATGTATCTTTTATTTTATTTTTTTCATATATTCAATTACCTCGAGACGCGCTTAATTAACTCTGATGTTCGGCTTCGCTTTGTATTATGTATTATTTATTACTAGCTATGATACTACGGACCAAGGAACTCCCGAATCGTACAAACAGATCGCTTGTGCCAAACCAAGGTCGTTCTCGTGTTCTACTTACGTAAAAACTTTTAATTTAGAAATAGAGATTCAAAATGATCGACCCGGAATTGTGAAGTTATATTCATTCGATTGACAATATCTGGAACGGATGGGCAAGGAAATAACAAAACGCCAATTAATGCAAGGACAACTGCATCCCTGTATTACCGATTTTGTAACGAAGTAACATAACGAACTAATAGTGCTGAAGTTTAGATTTCAAAATAGAACAAACTGTTTCAGTTACAATTCCAAAATATAAATTATAAATATAGTTGTAATGAAAGGCACGCTGATTTCCAATGGTTTAAAAAATATTCCCCTGACTGTTTATGCATGGCTTGTATCTTTATAATAACAATAATTATGGAATATCAAATGAGACAATATAAATCATTTTTGTTTCTACATCCCAGTTTGAACATTTTCATAGGCAAACTCAAGATTTTAAGCACGAAGTTGATGGTTCATTTTCCCTATTATACCGGTAACATATTTATATCATTAAAAATACAATATGTAAGCGCTAAATCTGCCTATTGCAGTTCTGTATTTGGGTCTGGAATGTTACACTAGTATAAACTATTAATTAAACATTCATTAACATGGAAGGATATTAACCAACTCTCGATCCAAAATAGATAATAGAAACTATGTTTTTTATCGAACCGACTTAGGCCTAAAATTCAAATGTTAATATCCCGGTTCAGAGTGGATCATCATTACTAAAGTCGGTACGATAAAAAAACAACATGTATTCAAATCCTGTAAATATCCCAGGATAACGATGGCATCGAAAGTTGCTTATGGCCTGGATAAGTTAATTAATGTCTAATTAATAATTTCGATAACATTTCAGGTCTAACAAAGGACCTGCAACACGCAGATTTAGCTCTTACATAATGTCTGTTTAATTTTAGACCACAAAGAAATCAATATATTGGTTTAACAAATATAAAAAATGTTACCTAAAATATTTTCTGCATTTCATAAAGTCTTGAAGTTTTAATTTGGAAATGAAATCGTCCAGAAAAATACAATGAATTACCAACAGTTACTGTATGTGTGTATACAACTTTACCGGTCTATCTTCGTTTTCTAATCTATAGTCTGTATGTAGTAGTTATTAGCACCCTTTCCGAGGTGTATCGGTGAATATCAGGACAGTTTTGGTCGGGGGTTCAGCCGAGGCGAAGCCGAGGCGGTCCCCGACCAAAACTGTCCTGATATTCACCGATACACCGAGGAAAGGTGCTAATAACTGACTTACATCACATTTCTATCGAGTATTGTGAAGGAAAATGTGAAAATAGTATTTATTATCGAGTCGTTTCAACCGAAACGTGTCAAATGCTCTTTCATTTATCCCTTTTTGAGCCTCACGTTACATTTCATGGTAGAATGATTGCGCAGTGGAGAGGTGACCTGAATAGTATTTACACGTGCGTATTGGTATACCGCTGGGAGTAAAACTTTAAAAAGTGTACTGTTCATTTCTGATACACGGATACTTTTAAGCCTGTATTGGAAATAAACAGGCCACTTTTATCAAAGGTTGCCACTGGCAACGAGGTATAAGTGGGATGTAACAAAGTTATACAGTATGCTGAAGCGGTTGAAGCCATCTGTTGTAATAATGATGGTAATTCTTATATTTTTCTGGACATATTTATTTTAAGAGTCTATTTCAAGAATTTTTTGTAACTTAGAATATATTTCCAGACCTTTTTTTTAAAAAATTGCTATCAAAAACAAGGAATTGAATCCTTTGTCGTGTAAATTAAGAATTATTTCAGTTAGGGTTAACGTCCTACTCTGAAAATAAAACATAAGAATAATTTTTGTTTAGAATGCCGATTTTATGCATGAGCTGTTGACATACCAATGTAGATACCACAATCCTTATTTTAAAATATTGTTTTTTTTATAAATGTTTTATAAATGTTTTATAAATGTTTCATAAATGTTAAATGTCTAAACTATAACGTAGAAACAAAATTAGTAATTAATATTGTCCCATTTGGTCTTCCATAAATAATATGCTGCGTAATATTATCAAATCTACAATTGCACATAAATGAAGGTTAGGTTGTGATATTTGTCAATTCCCAGATCACTGAGGATTCATTGATTTTTCATTATAAAAGCTACAGGAATAGCCAATTGGTAATTTATAGTTGATCTCACAAAGGAAAATAACACCTAATGCATGAAGTTGTGGGTTTTTTCTGTCATGCGCCTACATACATGTGTTTTTGACAATTTGATTGTCATTTCTGTTATATACGAAAATCGACACAAATATTTAAATATTAATGTTGATTTGATGTGGTGATATTGAGGTCGTCCGCACTCGCTTGTACCCGCTGTACAGGGTTGCGCTCTTAACTCATTTTTAACCAAACCTTTTGATTGGGTTAATGGTAGTCCCTGTCGATTTGGAGCCTTTTCTACGGCGTTCTGGAATAGTTAATTAAGCATTTTCGCAAAAGTAGTCACTGAAAATTTGACCCCGAGAGAGAGATAGAGAGAGAGAGAGGGAAATGGGGATTAACGTCCACTCGACACACACCAGGTCATTTTGGGACTAACGCAGGGTTTTCAATTTTATATTTTAATTTTATATTTCAATAATTCGCTTGCGCGTAGGGGTCTTTAGCAGTGGGAGGAAACCTGAGTGCCCGGAGAAAACCCACGAGGTTGAGAAGGCGCCCCTATTTCCATGTCACATACGCTCACACTATAGTGCTCGAAACCACAGCCACAAGCCAGAGGTGACCGGCCAGCTAGAGGTCGAAGCGCGGCACTCTAGACCACTAGGCCATCCCAACCCCCAAAATTTGACCCTGAAGCATAGGCCTACGATTGCTGATAATCTCGCACCAATTTTTTACTGATTATTACAGAATTTTCAGGAATATATACATGTATATATTGGGGAACAATAGTTGTCCGGATGTGACGCAAAAAAGAAGACGTGTTTATACATTGGAGTGTACGTAAAAGATTCCCGGCAGTTGCAATTTGATTCAAGAGTAGGCACACTGCAGGCACACTGCATGGCGTATGTCTGTCGTGATAAGCCCAGTATGAGCATAACAGCAGGACGTTAAACCACATTTCATGTCATTTATTTTTGCGTAGTTCATTCAATAAATTGTTCTTAAAGCATTATTTTAGATCTTAAACTTAAAAGAAATTCGCTACCTGACCTAAGAAAACATATATCTTGGAATGCTTAGTATAAAATAATATAGTACTTTCCTCTCAAGCCCCCTATATGCCTGTGTGGCACCACATTCCACAACATTTCGACTTAGAATAACTTCATAATGTGTTTTGGTTCTGTGCTGTTTTTTTTAACCACAAGAGTTCCACAAGATATTGGACGTTGAAAATAAAAAAAAATCCGGAAATTCTTCTCCGACCTCCACGTGTTTCTGTGTGGTACCCAATTTCACAAGCTATTCGACTTTTGGAAATGTGTTTTGGGTCTGTGGTGTTTTTTATCACAGGAGTTCCACAATAAATTTGACTTCGAAAAAAATTATTTTTTCCCCAAAAATCTGTAATTAAAAACTATTTCCTATTTAGTGTAAATGGGTATTAAAATGAGTAAAAGGCATCATTTTGCCCGAAGCAGTTAAGTGTTATGTAAACAACGCACGAGCCGTTGAGCCAATGACGGACGCCACGAGAAGTCAATGCACGTGTTGAAGACAGTCATTGTGACAGAGATAATTCGTAATTAATTCTCTGTAAACAGATTGGGGTTTTACATGGTAAAAAGACAATACTTTTACACCATAATATGAAAAGTATGTTACTAAATTTTATATAGCAAATTAAAAACCTAAAAACCCCTTTCGTCACCTAATTACACACATACAAACCTGCCCAAAGGTTACCAAACAATAGTACACTGGACTAAAAACAAAGATACATCAGTTATTGAGCAGCGGATTAGGTTTTACCGGCAATTATATATAGACTTCCTATATAATAAAATAAATGAATTCTCTAAGGTATAATACAATTATGACAACAGATTCATTTCCTTTTCTAAATAATGAATAACGGAAACACTTTTAAGTCTTGTGTCCGTTGGGAGGGACGCTACCTATTTTTATCACTAGTGTTACTATAATAGTGCAAATTAATAGTCTTTCAGAAATCCGGAATAGTCTTTAGTAAGCCACTTTTGTAAATTTATTCGGCAATATGTCGATTACCGGGTGTAGGCAATATATTTTATTGTAAGTAGATGGTCAACACATGTTTGAAGTCAGACATAGTACGTCATATGACCATTTGTCGAGATTTATACGGTTAATGTGGAGAAATCTAATTTGTAATCTAATTTCGTGTTGGTGGCGAATACAATCATATACTTTCAGCGTTTATAATATAACTTCACTTTTGACTGAACAATAATAGATAATAGTTCATATAATTTATACGTGGCAAGGAATATGGGCGTCTGGCCAACTTCGTTGGTTTTCTCCGGGTCATCCGCCCCCCCCCCCCCCACACACTTCTAAAGAATCCTACGCGCAAGCGAATTATTGAAATAAAATTAAACATATGTTAGTCCCGAAAAGATCTAGTTTGTGTCGAGTGGACGTTAAACCCCATTCCATCTCTCTCTCTCTCTCTCTCTCTCTCTCTCTCTCTCTCTCTCCTCTCTCTCTCTCTCTCTCTCTCTCTCTCTCTCTCCACAACCAGGCTATAGTCATGTGATGATAATAAAACAGTCCATATGCTGATTACACTATTTTGCCAGATTACACTATTTTGCCTATACCGTTTTTTAGGACTTCGAATTTTGTCTAATGGTTTGGATTGTTCGTAATTGGTTTTATTTCATTGAATCATATATATTATCCCATCGAACATGTAATATGTAATAAGATCATCATGCCACTTTCATGACTGATACTGACAGGATCTTGGCAGTTTGCTATTTACAATTATTGTAAAAACAATCCAGAGTGTTATTGGTGAGATACCAAAGCGGTCCGAGTGACCCTGCTAAACGAGACCCGCGGTCGCCCAAATGCCCGTCTCGGAGTTGGAGAGTGATGCGGGCGAAAAGACTGGTACAATAATTCTTGCCATCGTAGGATCCACAAGGTTACACATATTACCACATTAACATCCCTTGGACAATTCTTTCTCTGAAATTAAGACCAATTGTTGTATTTGCCTAACAAACAACAATAATAACATGGTCAGCGATGATAACATACAAACATACTGCATGTATTATATACAAGTCAACTAAGTATTGTTGTGTACATGTATATATTGCCTTGTTATATATATAAATCATTTATTGATAATGACTAGAGAAGCCTAGTTGAAACGTCGTTCAATCATAAGCAGTAATTGTATTCCATAGATTTGTGACCTGTATATTCCAGTTCAATTACTAAATGCCATTGAAATAATTGGCATATTATAAGTTAACAACAGTTCACGACAATCATATATTCACATGATATCTAGCAGAAAGGCCATAAAAGCGGCGACAGGCGACCAACGTTTATGCATTTTCACGTTAAATTGACTATCACAAAATGTTTTTAAATCCACTAAATGTAGCAGGCGAACCATGGCATCGAGATTTGTTTATGGTTTGATTAAGTTAATTAACGTCAAAAAGTAATTTAGAAAACATTCAAGCCTATAGAAACACATGTAATAAGCAGATTTAGCTCTTGCATAATGTATGTTTAATATTTTTTCTGGCTTAATTCTCGCAATTTGAAATGGTCAAACGAAACAATGAAATTAATGTTATTCATGAGGGTCTTGAAATTGTATTCAAATGCATACTGTAGACATTCTAAGAACTGTGACGGTAAATGTTTCGCATCCATGGCACTTACTTATCTGTGCACGGAATGATGTCGAGGGATTTAAGGTTCAAAAGTTGACATGCTCATCATATGTAAATAGACAGTTGCGTGACTTTAAAGTGTTGGTAATGAGATATGAGTTGTGTGGCGGAGATTCTGTTGAATTTTCTTTCTTTCTTCTGGTTTTCGAATAGACATACAATATAGACTTAGATTAACACAGGAAGTGTCCATTGTAACCGTTCATGACATAAATGTGGTGTCGATGGGGACTCATAGGACATATGAAATCTGCTCCGGCTGGACTAATGTAGACTAATTGACGTTAGACCTTATCCATAATAGATAAATAACTTTTTTTTGCACAGATTTCCTGATAATGGATCATTAAGATCGGAGTATTATCATAAATATAATACATACACAATATATACATGTCATAATGATGCATTGTTTGTTCAATGAATTGTATGTGTTAAAAGAGGCATTATGCAAGATCTAAAATGGCATCTTGCAGATTATATAGATTTTTATTTAATCATTAATGGGACTATTCAAAAAAAGAAATCACAGTACGTGTGAAATTTAAGTGCCAAAATGTAGATGAATGGTGTATTTACCTTGTCTCAAATTTTAGTTCAATATATTGAGTCGTTGGGGTCAAAATTGCTTATCCATATACGTAAAATGTATTCCCATTAAATTATATATATAATCAATGATAGTCTGCTTGATTGTCTTACATAATTGAAAGTTGACACGAAGGAAACCATGTACTCTTGAAGTACATCTGATTGTACGGACGGGTGTAGTCGGTCGGGGAATATATTTACAGATGTGAACAATATGTCAGCTCGGTCGAATGACCGTGTTTGATTCAGGTGAACATAAACAGACGTTATATTTTGGTTAGTGGTGCAGAGCAGCCTCTATACGATCAAATTTTTCCTCGAAAGATTGTTTTCTAATTTTGACTGGATGTGTTGACAGTAGTACACAAAAACAGTCATACATGTACATGTATATATATTAAATCATATATAAAGGATGACATTGACTTCCTTAACAAACTGCCTCAGGAAATTAACGATGAGGAAATATTTGTAACATTGGATGTCTGTAGTCTATATAGTAATATTTCACACAATTTGTGTATTGAGGCAGTCAGTTATTGGATAGATAGATTACCTATACTTCGAAATCCCCGTTTCTCTAAAACTTTCATTCTAAAAGCTATCGATATTATTCTCAGAAATAATACTTTTGAATTTGGAAAACGTAATTTTATTCAAATTAAAGGCTGTGCTATGGGCTCAGTGTGTTCACCTGACCTTAGCAACCTCGTTATGCGATTTTTAGAAGAAAAATTATATACAATAACTGAAAATAAATTTGGTATATACTATAGAAACTACATCGAGGAGAAATTTAAAAGATATTTAGACGACGTCTTCCTCATTTGGAAAACTAATCTTGGCCACCTAGCAGATTTGCATAAACTTTTAAATAACCTAGATGTTAATATTAAATTCACTATTGATACTAGTTATAAGGAAATTGCTTTTTTAGATGTTCTCGTTAAGAGAATTAATAATCGAATCGTTACAGATATTTACTCCAAAGAAACCGATACTAAAAATTATTTATCTTACAAGTCATGTCATCCTCGTCATGTTAAAAATAACATACCCTTTTCTCTTGCTAGGAAACTATGTACTATAGTAATAGACGAAGATCTTAGAATTCAACGACTAGATGAATTAAGATCTAATTTATTGAATAAAGATTATCCTGTAGGGGTTATTAATATAGGGTTTCAAAAAGCTAGGAGTCTTACTATAGAAGCATTAAGAACACCTAAAGAAAAGAATATCTCTACATGTATTACTTTTATTTCTACATATAATCCTCGTCATAATAACTTTTTTCAACATATTTATGATACTAAGAATGTTCTCCTTTCTAATGATAATCTTAATAATCAATTTTATGGCATAGATTTCATTAATAGTAAACGTCAGCCCCCTAATCTTAAGAAAATACTCACTAGAGCTAAATTTCAAACTTCTAGTAATGCAACGTTTACTACTTCTAAATGTCATAGCTTACTTTGTAAATGTTGCCAACATATGATTCTTGATACTAAATTCACATTTTCTAATACTAATTATACGTTTAGAATTAATAATAATATGAATTGTAGTACAAAAAATTTAATTTATGTTCTTATCTGCAATAATTGTCAGAATTTCTATTTGGGAGAATGTGGCACTGAATTACGTGCACGTGTCCGAGTTCATAGGCAGCAGAGTTTACAAACTAATCCTGTTTTAAAAGTCTCTAAACATTTAAATACTTGTGCTAAGAATTTAAACATTAAATTTAGTATTTTTCCTTTTTACAAAGTCAACATTGACAATACAATCAAGAGACGAAATATGGAAGCACACTTTATTGACCGGTTCAAACCAGATTTAAATGCTTAGTTTGTCCCCTCCCCACCGTATTTAATTTTAAATAATCTTAATATATATATATTGACACTTTTTACTTCAACAATGGGATTTTAAACCCTGTAATTTTTTATTTCTCTATAATCGGTTTATTAGAGAAGAAGGTGGATATAAATAAGTTTACAGCTAAATTACATAATTCTTCTATTGACATTTAATTAACCTTCTAACTTCTGTATGGTTCTATTGTCAAATTATACCAAGAAGACATATAAATTAATGAAAGGTTAAGTTTTATTATAGCCAGATTACATAATTAGTCTATGAACTTTAATTGATCTAATATATTGACCATTGTCAAACTACATGTACTATGTAGATTTATGTCAAGTCTTGTATTATATACTTTTAACCTTTTGTTGTACATTACTTAATATTATTTATAATCCATTGTCATGGATACCTATTATTCTAAAAATGTATATATATATGTATCGTAGTTGTAATATTTTGTATACATTATTAATATCTGAAGACGCCCTTAGAAGGCAGATAGCTAGCTTATAATTTAATGTATGTCATTATGAAGTAAAGTGGAAGATTTTCTTACCTGGACGTATATTTTATTTATTTATGCATTTATCTACCGTAAACAAAGAAGTACTTGTACTTTATCTACTTTAATATATATATATATATATATGAACCCGTATCTGTCTTTTCCATTAGAGTACATTCTCCAAAACAAAGCCAACACATAAAATATCTATTAAACTCGAAAATTTCCCCTCCGACTTCTCCCCTATAAACAGAAAAGCACATTTAAAATGTCAACTTTTAAGGCGATATATATCATAATATATATAGTGCAAAATTAACCTACACACTACACGAACCAGCCACAGGACATTATTTCTATGAAAGCCCAGTGACAAGAGGTATTAGGTGTTTCGAGTTAAAAAAAACTTTGCTTCCCGCATGCTTATTGAGCATACAGTATGTGGCCAAAGTTTCTGAAGGTAATATTTCTCTAACATTTAAAATGCATATATTATCTCCAGATAGTTGTGAACGCCCCGTCAATGTTTTGATTTCTTATCTTCTCTCTTTGCCCTTTTTTCTTTATTTAAAATTCATTGAAGGTATATTCAGATAGACACTCAGATCGTATCACAGCAATATAAATGAGACCGAGAAAAAGTACTTGATGTACAACACTGTAGATTAAGATTAAAACAAAATGACAAAACATTCAAATATACATTGAAAGAAACATCTAAGTTGAATTGATTGTACATTTAGTTATTTTATTATGCGAGGCTCAATGAACTGCTTCTTTGGAAAAGGTCATGAAACGTAGAATTTGATATTCAGATAGTTGCTCTAATGTGTGTGCTGATTGCTTTATGGCTAGGAGGTGTTATTCATCTCTAAAGAGTTACGTGTCATATCAGAAAATAATCTTAAAACCACAGTTTATGATTTTGGATAATGAATTAAAAAAACTAAAAGAAACATGAGGGAACCGTTGTCCGCTTCCAGGGTTATTTTGCGAGCACATAAACCAATTATATCACCCGAACACTCCGGGAAATCTCGAAGATCCTTCTCAGCTAATACCGGGATCAAAGCAGCGCATTACTCACTGTGCGATCCGACTGCTCTAAAGGAAACAAGGGCAGCCGTTGCCCAAGTTTTGTTTTGAAGGAAACAGAATCCCCATTCCCGGAGTACGTAAACATGATTTTTTCAAAATTCTAATTCATTAACAGTTTGGTTCCCAAACAACTATAACTAATTTAATTATCAAGCCCAAATGTACCGGACGCCAAGTTTCAAATGCATGAGCTGCTGGAAGGTTTTTCAAAAAACATCAAGTACCTATCTTTACACTGCAAATGAATTTGTATTGAACGAAATTTTCTACAGAAATTGGTTAATTACGTTTGACTGGTGAAAGACGTATTATTAGGTACTATATAGATATTTGGTCTAATCAATACTGATGGACCCAAAGTGTCCGCCATTTTATTGACATTTGACTTCGACAAGTTCACGTGTAATTGGTAAGTTTCAACATCTGATCGGACTTCAAATATCAATCATCATTGTGTAGAAGTAAGAATATTCCGTAATAACTACAGACTGGAATTATCATTGAATTAAAACTGTCCATTCGTTCTTCGAAATAACCAGACGGTTCCAGGGACAACTAAACACTCAATGTAAATATATTTTCATTATAATCTGACTTGCACGTGTATATTGATTATTAATGTCTAAAATGTAAATATATGTATCTATATTTGACAGGGAGGGGGGTTTAATATAGGCTATGCCTGTTCCCCAATCCCTATTCAGACTCAAATCTGAATAAAAAAATGCTTATATTGAATTAATATGTCCTATGACGGAAAGTTTGCGCGGACTGCGGCACTATGGCCTACTTAAATATCGAATTCCAACTGTCAAGGTATCTTTTACGTGCACGCTAATTTGTACATGGGACCTCGTCCCATCCGAACGACTAGAAACTACCTTGTTAGCCCCCCCCCGCCCTGCATAACTGACAAGGGGGGACCACGGCCGAAATCCTGGATGAACTTTCTCGGCCAATGCAGTGATCGGACACCCGACCTTCAGGCAAGCGAACCAGCGTCTTACCCACGTAGCCACCGTAACCCCTATCTAACAAGGAGATTGCCTGCCTCCACGCTTAAAAGAGAAATTCCCACTTACGTCTTCATTTCCCCCAAAAGTTTCAGCTATATTCGGTACACTGTGGAGATGCAGTTTTCGCCGCAACACGGAAATCGGATCTATGCCACGGCGTTATCCGTTAAATGTGTACAGCCGCTAGTACGTTATGCAATCCTAATCATCCAATACTCAAGTGGCCAGGAACCCTTAAGACCATCGGCTGTTTCTTTAACGGATTTAAACACGATTGGCAGTTAATAATTTAATCATTTGTTTATTATAGTAACAACGGTAGCAATAACCCCGCTCATAATGAACGAATTAAAATGAAATTTTCAACATATTCCCTTTTAGTATCTATTTTTTAACTATGATAGCGGGAATTGTCAGATCTTTCACTAAATCGTATGCCTGGCTTTCACGTGATTAGATCCTTTGACGTCCACTGGACACAAACTCAATTTTATTTCAATAATTAGCTTGAGGGTAGAGGTCTTGAGCAGTGGGAGGAAACAGGATGATCTAGAAAAAACACACAGGGTTAGACAAGCAACCCCACTGTCCCCTCCCGTTCTAGGTATTAAACCGATGTTCAATCATTTTACAGATATACATGCATCTGGGGTTGATTTTATCACAGTTTGACTGAAATCATGTATTGGTATGGTGGCCAAACATGTTGCTGTCAGGTGTTTATGTTCCGGAGATTAACAAATGAAACGCTGACAACAGGCTGGTCATCTGGTCTTATATCTGTGTAATTTCCGAAGATCAGCAGTTAACATACTTACATTAAGCAATCTCGATTTAAAGCCATGTTTGATAGTGTCTTATTCTGTCCCATCAACCTTCCCGATAAGTTCCCATCGCATGACCAACCGCCAAACCAGAAACAATCAGATCAACATCCAGTATGGTAGCCATTCGGTTCAGCCGAGACCATCAAAGAGAATGTTAAATCGAATGTGTAGGTGGAAATTCGGGTGATAATGACATTATACGAAATTCAATTCCACTAGTGACAGGGGTTATTCCCGCCACATCATTGGAATGATGCATGACAGAAATGACAGAGTCTATAACAGTTCTGCTAGTGTTCTGTAAGGACATTACAGTAGAAACCAGTTTGATATGTGCGCCCATCAGACTATGGACATTGTTTCTGTCTAATAGGATGAAACAACGTCTTCATAAAGTAGTGAACAGTGCGGAACAAATAAGTGCAAATGTTTTAAGATGAGACTGTTATATTATTATTATGAGTTTTATGACAAGGCAATTAGTTCCACGTTTCAATTGCTGATGATCAATATACCTAAAAACTAAGTGATGCAGCCAATCTGCGTGAAAACAAAACAGTTGTATTTCAGGAAATCAGCATACAAACTGACATTTTTAGTCATTGACTGATGTGATGGACCTTATAATAAATGGACCCATGCTGATATTAACCATTGACGGTAATGTGTATAATGCTATCGAAATCTGTAGACAGATGAATCTTTTATGAGGATTACAATTTAATGCAATCTTGTTACAGGCATTTGGTACACCTTTTATTGTTGCCCACGTCAACGGTAAAGAAGAAGAGTTCCGATCGAATTTAAAATCTTGTCGCGTATTCTATTAAGCCCTTTTTTCGTCAGTTATTACACCACCAGTATTATCAACCTCATTTTATTCTTTATTGAATTATTTTATAAAAAATATAGAAATAAGTCGACAATATTTTTTTCTTTGAAATGCTGATTGCATTAATTCTACAAACACAATAAACCTGTCATACAAGATCCACTTTTTAAAATTCAATTATTGAATAGCCGGGGCAACTTAAGAAAATGCTAAATTTCCAGTTGGATTTAAAAGAAGTCGAAGGCAAGAAGTTCTAACCCAACTAGAACGTTAAAGCCCTTGAACGTGATCTGAGTGATATATGAATACCTTTCGACTGCGATATTGTAAAAGTAGAACGTTTAATAATAATATATGGCTCAATTCCGCTCAGTAGTTATAATGAAGCGAAATTCCATCAATTTATGCTTCCCCTGGTACACTGGTATGCTATGGTACACTTTGCTTTGTTCCTTCTCTCTTCTCTTTTTTCTTGAGAGATTCTGCAAAAAATGATTCTAAGCTGAACTTTTTTTCTTTTTTTCTAAATATTTTTATTCATTAAATCTGAATTTGGATTGGAGAACAGGCTATGCCTATGCGTAACCCCTCTTTCTGATTTAGATACATGTACACATTATAAAAATAAAAATATATACATACATACATAATTACATAAATATACAACATATAGGATACACAATGGAAATATAGAGACTCTTATTCATATTGGTCGAATTTACGATGTGGAGGGCTGGAAATAACTTTACGTTGTTTTATGGAGATTTAAACTGTTTTGATAAAAGAATAAATTGTTTATCTCAGGAGTGTTTTATGGTTGTGTTGGAGGTTGTCGATTGTCTGTTTTTCTTGCATCTGAATGTAAGGGGCATACGAGAAGAAAGTGTTCGGGATCTTCGAAGTTGTGACCACAGAGGCAAGCAGGGCTATCATCGACGTGTCTGAGAAATTTATGGCCCTGCAGATTTGAGCAACATAATCTAAGTTTACAGTGGGTTATCTAAACTTAACACAAATTTGATGTATGCTGTTTATTGACGTCATGGAATTATAAAACATCCGCCATCTTAACAGTAAGTGGAAGGTGATTGCACCACACACAATTAAACAAAACAAATCTACGGACAAGAACTAGTTCGCGAAATCTAATTGATGGGCCTTTTTTAAACCCGATTGAATCCAAGCTTGGGGATTATCTACCATTGATATTTTGATTTTGGTTTCTTAATTAAATATGAATCCATCTGTATACATTAGGGTGAATTAAAACGGTGTATTGCCACGACGGCGCAGTCACAGAGCGTGACCAAAATTAATCCTTCCCGTACATGTATTGACTTATATGTACCGTGTAAGTAAACGAAAAATAGATGCAACTACTGTTTGGAAATATAACACTACAAATTGTAATACCACCGCGATAACGACGTTCTAGTGAAGTTGACCAATAACCGCAATCATGAACATGTGACGCAGATGTTCAAATCGAAGGCCAGCTAAAGGAATTAAAAATCAATTTATAACACCATTGTTACGTTTTTAATCCATTTTACTCCCTAGGAGCTGGATTCCAATGAAGTCGTCAAAAACGACCCCCTTCATCCGTTACGGCCAATAACTGCGCCTTCGTGGGAATAAACCATGAAAACATGTGAAATTTGATATTTTCCGAAAAAAGACACAACACTCAATGTTACTTTAATATCTCAGACAAATCGAATTTAGGTGCATTTTTAATTCGAAATACATTGAAATTTGTGAAGAAGCTCGATTAGTGGAATCTGTAATAATAATAGCTAGTGATAAAAATAAAACCACGAAAGCCGTGATTCCCCAGAAGACTTAATATCCCTTAATTAGCAAATGTGCTTTTATTGTGGCTAAATAAATTTATATGGTAATGGAAATTACATCCCTCTCTCCCTCTCTTTCTCCTAATGTTATATAAGGAGAGGTAATCCTGACATTAAAGTTAATTAATCGCGTCGCCTAAAAGTTATTGCGAATATAAAATTAAATTAAAACATATACTATACATGTTTATTGCTATAAGTCTATTATTACTTTCCGCTATCGAGACATAACTCCCGTGTCATGTCTCACAGACAACATTCTCCGGTCATGTATTTCATATTAACATGATGTTCATCATTTATCTATAATGAAGAATGATGTTTATTACACGGCAATCACCGACTACAGGCACAGATTGGGTTATTTTAGTACCACTGGGTTATTTTAGTTGCCCAGAATCTATTTCAACGGCGTTTACTTCTATATTAATATTAACTAATCTAATTTAAGAATTTTATTTCAAATAATACTGTCTGCTGTTTTAAAGAAAGGGACGTAAAGTAAAATACACCTTTCTTATCAGTGGAATTTGACGACATTTTCTGAAATCTCGCGTCAGTATTACTATCATGTTAAAAACGCTCATTCGCTTAAACCATCCTTCTCGCAGCGTTCCGTTTGATTAGAGCTAATCCCACTTCTCCCTGCTCGACTGAGTGGGTATTATTGTCACTAATTATGACTGGTCAGTGGTCCTATTACTGACCAATCACTGACTTTGTTACAAAGGTATTACCTTTAAAACAGGACGTTTAATTAGGGCAACTGTGTTTACATAACGTTACGTCATGGCTGCACGTTTTTAGGCTATATTAACCAGCGCATAGCAGGATATTGCAGTAAAACTAATTGCGTGACAAACGAGGCTATCGGTATTGACGTAAAGTAAACACTACTGTATGGTAACGAACAGACTTTCAACGTTTTTTATACCTTAAATCTTTGTCTAAAATATTAAGGAAGACCCAAGATTAAACGACGGACTGTCATGTTACTGTACGTAAGTGGTAGATTTGATTGAATGGAAAGAATAGACACATTCCCGCGTAAGTTCAAGAAACAGACGCCATTCCAGCAATGGCCAGAGAGGGATTTCTCGGGCCGTTGCTTCAGGAATATGGCTTAAACAGGCTTTGGGGTTGTTGAACCATGTACGACACAAAAACATAGAAATAGGAATGACAAGTCATACACGATATGACATTCATTTCATTATATAATAGTCTTTGTCGTCCCACAATTTGGTTGTAGCTGTCGGGCTTGAATGTTCACGCAATGAATTAGGTATATATCCCGATCCACCAGTTATCAGTGAATTTCAGACTTTCTTTTATGTTATTCAGCAAAACATGGCGGATTGTCTACACATGATTGTTAAAGTTTTTTTTTTTATAAAAGTAATCATCTTAAACAAGAACAAGAACATGAAAAACATAATTTCAGACTTTCTTTTATGTTTTCAGTAATTCAATTCAGAACAATGTCGTCTGGCGGGTAATTGTCTCTCAACTAGGTAATTCTATCATTAAAAGCAGTGATGTAATAAGTAAAGTATAAGAATTAAACATGCCTAGCATACGTGACAAAATTGGAAATCGATCGGATTTAAATTTTGTGGGCGACATAAGGTCTGTGCAGTAAATATCCGCATAACATAATCAGAAAGTGCGTCAAAGGGTTCAAGTTAGTGCATTAAGTTCTTTAGAATTTCAAATAGTTGGATTGGGTCCAAAATGTCACAGCTAGTGAATAAAAAGTGACCCATATTATTGCGATTTCAAATATGCTAAAGGTATGACGTTATTTCCGGAATTACTAAGCTGCGATTCTTGTATGCATTCCGGACATTTTGTGTGTATGGAATTAATTTTACATCGAAATCGAAGTTTAAAAGACTTAACTACCGGGTGACATAAAAAAAAGCGTGCATCACCTAAACTTGAATAACGTTTGAAATAATTAATCAATTCTGTATGGCAGCAATCACAGCAGCAATAAAAGCGTTCCAGAGGGAAGAATGTGGGAGGGTCATTGAGAACTTTGCCCGCCGGAGGGGTCATTTGGAGCACATTTTGAGCGCCAGTTAAACAAAGAGTTTTTGTGGTACAGACTTGAAACTGAAGAGACGTCTGCTACACAGGCTTATCCTAATGTAGCTTGTGTTAATCTGAACACAATTTGGAAGTTATTCGATTTTTATTAATGAACGTTTATTTTGTGTCACCCTGAAGATCATTTTTTTCTGAATTGAACAAGATTTCACTTGAGTTATTATGTCAGTATGAATGCAACAACGGTCTAATAACTGTAAGGAAAGTGAATATAATTAAACACTTCAAACTGGTTATTAAAACTAATAATGTTTTGGGTCATGGTCTTGTTTTAAATATAGTCTTCCAGTATAATAGTCTATACTTACAAGAACAAGTTATATCTGGAGATTTTAGAAAAAAACATTATTGTTGAAAGGTCAAAAAGCAACTTCTTAATTAGTTTTTATGGGAATCGGTCTTCGATAATCACAACGGTTCATATATATAGTATTATATATATTAAAAAAGTTATTTTTAAAGTGACAAGATAATCATAAATAGAAAAGCATAACTGGCGGTTTCGGTGTTCATTATCTTCACAAAACGTTTTCGCTCCGTAGAGCTCGTCAGTGTGTATTCAGTTTGTTAAAGGTATGTCTGAAATATACTAAAATTGAAACGATTAGCATGGCTCGTGCGCAAGGATGTCATGCAAATTTAAACTCATCGCACGTTTTATAGAAACCAATCTAGGTTTAAACGCATCGCACGTGTTATAGAAATCAATCTAGGTTAAAAATCGTCGCACGTGTTATAGAAATCAATCTAGGTTAAAAATCGTCGCACGTGTTATAGAAATCAATCTATGTTTAAACTTATCGCACGTGTTATAAAAATCAATCTAGGTTTAAACTCATCGCACGTGTTATAGAAATCTATTTAGGTTTAAATTCATCGCACGTGTTATAGAAATCCATCTATGCTTAAACTTATCGCACGTGTTATAAAAATCAATCTAGGTTTAAACGCATCGCACGTGTTATAGCAATCAATCTAGGTTTAAACTCATTGCACGTGTTATAGAAATCAATCTAGGTTTAAACTCATCGCACGTGTTATAGAAATCTATCTAGGTTTAATCTCATCGCACGTGTTATAGAAATCCACCTATGATTAAACTTATCGCACGTGTTATAAAAATCAATCTAAGTTTAAACGCATCGCACGTGTTATATAGAAATAAATCATCGCACGTGTTATGGAAATCAATCTAGGTTAAAACTCATCGCAGCTGTTATAGAAATCAATCTAGGTTTAAACCCATTGCACGTGTTATAGAAATCAATCCAGGTTTAAACGCATCGCGCGTGTTATAGAAATAAATCTAGGTTTAAACGCATCGCACGTGCTATAGAAATAAATCTAGGTTAAAACTCATCGAATGTGTTGTAGAAATTCTTAGTTGTATTTGTGAGTGTACACATTGATAATGATACCTGAACAAAAATAACTAAATATGGCACCTTTGTAACTATATTTACTGTCTTTGGCTATGTGGTCAATACTATCCGACATTATTTCATTACAGAAATCTCATGATAAAATATACCCCGAAGCAATAAATCATATGAATAGAATTTAAGATTAAGGGGAATTGTACGGAATGTACAATAGAACACAGGATCTTAACATCTCAACTTTGGCTTTTTCTATAGACCTAAACTCTTCAGCGAAGATAGATTGTATTATAGTAATTGTTATCCATATAACTTTTGTGTTTATTTTTAAGATAGGTTGTATTCAGCAAAACAAATTAATCGAAATGAACCAAATGAATGAACAATTTTAGTTTGACCCAAATCCAAGAGATCTAGCCATTTTTAGTTGTATATGGGGGTCTATCAATCAATAATTGTTTTGAACTTGGCTAAATTGGTCAGAAATTCACAAACGGACAATATCATCTAGTCCTTTTAACTATACAAGGCGTCCATTATCAATAATTGTTCTTTACTTGGCTTAATTGGTCATATATTTAAAAATAATTCAGACTATAGGCCAGCCTTGTCGCCATAAAAATACCGAGTTCATTAAAGCCGCTGGTCATCATTTAAGAGATTGTGAATTCCTCGATTACAAGAAAAGGAATAACAGTTCAAGATAGGTCCAGCTCCATCATTTCAGAATTTACAAATATATGATGAATTGAAACTGAGCAATATTCGTTATCTTGTGTAGATTATATACACAACTCAGGCCACATTCGTTTAATCTTTTTCTTTCTAATCGGATTGAACCCAAGCACGACACTTCTCTATCGTTGATATTAAGGTGGTGTTTTTTTTTAATTAAACCGTAGAAAAATTGAGACACTGTCTGAAAATCAGCCTTGGCCAATACATATGATGCAAATCAACACAACATCCAATAGTACCATATCGAGAGAGAGAGGGGGAAATGGGCTATAACGTCCAATCGACAAAAACTAGGTCATTTTGGGACTAACATGGTTTAATTTTATTTCAAATAATTGACTTGCGCGTAGGGGTCTGTAACAGTGGGAGGAAACCGGAGGAGCCGAAAAAAGACCGAGGATTCCGAAACCACGCCAGTTGACTCAATTACAGGTTTTATGATATAGCACGCACGTGCTAACCATTCGGCACACCACCCTCATAGCAATATCCCAATGAATTATAGCCTGTGATTGTAGGAAAAATCACTTTCGGTATTGCTTGTTCTCTATCCATCTCTCGAAAATGTGGGGGCGAATCCTGCTGGCAGTGTCAGTCTATCGTTTAATTAAATGTTACATATAAGTCCCTTAAGCCGAACATTTTTTAGACACTGTCTGAAAAACAGCCTTGGCCAATATATATAATGCAAATCAATCAAGACAACACCCAATAGTACCATAGCAATATCTCAAAGGATGGAATTCGTGAGCCAGTAGAGTCAGTATCATTTTCGTTTATAAAACATGCAATATTTACGATGACAAAACGAAACATTTGATACCATTCTAATAATTCCTACGAGCAATACAATGTAGCGTTTGAAATATAACCTATTTTGATAAAAGGTTTTATACAATAATAGTTCACAACTATCACTATTAATGGCCAATAAATATAATATTTTTATAATAATAAGTCGTTATAAATGTATGCTAGTTTTATTTTATGATGCAACCTAATATAGTTTTGAATTATCTCGGTTTTTATGTTTCGGTATATGTCACGATATCTGGTCAAAACCATTCTCCCAAGCAGAGTTGCCTCCTCTTGCAGTTGACACTTATACCGATAAACGCTGGGGAACAACTTATGACGTCTAGCAAACCCACTCGAGGTATTAAATACCAACCAGGCCAATCACCAAAGAATGTTTAATTTCAATGCCCTTCTATGGAATCTGTGCATAAAACTATACCCTGCTAATAGATAATTCCACAAAACATCCTGTTATTGGTATGTTTTGCAAGCCAATAGTATCCCCAAAATAAATTGATTATGAATTAGTTATACTATTACATGTATACATCCGCTATTATAAAATTACTCTGCACTCATACCCATTGCGTTACACTCTTCAATGGTAAATGCCGGACTAGGTAATATAAATAATGTATTTTCGTTCAATTGAAACATCTGGATCCAGGAATAGATCAGTGTGCTAACAAAAGTGTACCCAGTCCTCTCCATTCTATAATAGGTACGCAAATAAGTTGATGTCTGCAAGTTGAACACCTTTTCTACTCAGATCGCGGGTCGAGCGAGTTTGGAGTAACTGATATTGCAATTGCATGTACGATGAAAAGAAACTCTTGGCCAGTGAAAAAATAAACACGCCAATTACAGAAACTGTTTGGGAGTTTATACACCAAAGAAATGCTTAAAAAAAATATTCTTATTCGGTAACTGAATAAATCAAAGTGCGGGCAAATAAATCCTAGTCCCAACTATGTATATACCCCCATGTATGCTAATCTTTGAAATAGGAAAATAATCAATACCTATGCTGGTAAATTTCCCTCTTTTAATAAAATGATAACAGCTCTTACGAAATCAGTTAAAACTTGCATCAAATGTTCAATAAAATCGCGAAGAAATCCACTACAATTTGTTGAATATAATAAGTTGCTTGAGACACGTTTATTGATAACCATTTTGGGACATCTCTTACACGTTCTGGATATCGACCTTCAGTTACCATAGGTTGATCTGCATGACTTTGAACGAGCGATACTATTCATGGGATCTTTATTTTGTGATGGTTTATCCTTTAATCCGAGAGAAAATTTGCGATTTGATACTCGTCCCGTTACAGCTCAGTTGGTTGACTATAGATCATAGTACGAAAATTGCTTTACATCGATGATTATATAGTTTTAAGATATTAGCAGGGAAAGAGACATAACATTATATATAAGTTCTTCAAAAAAGTTTACCTTGAAAACCGTTTACGAAGTTGTCGATGCATCGACAGATAATAATGTATTTTTTAAACCATACAAATTTAAACGCGATAAAAACAGAACGGGCGAACAGTTTCTAGATTTAATTATTCAGTACACCCATCATTACCGTAATTCCCAGCTAACACCAAATTAAACCATTCGGTGACAACTGAAAAAATATTATAGCTGTAACAATATTGTGACGTTACCCATTATTGATTCTAAATTAGACTATTGTTTAACTGCTTTGTTAAAGCCCCAATACCACTCTTGTTGTAACTGAAAAATGTGTCCCAATCTTTATTCTGGTCAACAATTTGTACTATTCTGCAATATTTTAATTAATACATGATACAAATTTCATCTTAACACACCTAATTTAAAAAATTGGAAAAATTCAACTACATGCTGTAACATAGTTTGAAAAGCTTTACGTAAACACTTTCAAATGCAACTTGGATTTAAACATATTTATGAACCCTCTGGACAAGTAAGATAGGTCGTAATGGATAATTTACGCAACAGGTAGGACACTTTGACATCTTGTAGTTAGAACAAGGCAATTTTTTTTCTTGAACTGTCAAGCCAGCAAGAGTGTTATTGTCCCTTTAAACAATAATGTATACCAAATCTAGTGTTTTTCCTGTTCCATCTTTTTGGGGGTATCGCAAGGAATATCAACGTTGAAGTCCAAGGGCATGGAGAGTTTTTCTATTACCGTAACGCATGCAACGACATTTATCTGACATAAAGTTAACGGATTTAAAGGCGCCACCAACAAGATACATTTAAAACTTGGATATTTTCCAGATTTACGCGACGGTCTGTCTGAATAAGCAAGCCTTTGTAGTATCATGTCATATTGTATGACAGAACTTACATGTAGCCTCTTTAAAACAGCACATGGCAGACATATTGTTATTTCCTTCACATCAAAGGGGTTTACTACATACACTATTACATCAATAATTATCTTTAAGACAGTGTATATTATTCCCCATTATTGATGCCCGCATATTCTTAAGGAACCTGCCTGTCTGCATTTATCCGCCACTCTACATACTAGTTGATCTTTAAGCATATTATCAATACTGTTACCAAAAGCACAATTTTCAACAATTCATCGCAATAAGAAACATATACGGCTATTGACATACTATATATGATGCGCATTGAACTTGACAATGACATGTAGAGTCTAATTATTACTTTATGTGAAACCGAGAGGAAAAGCAAGTCTTCCCAATTCAACTCTATTTCACTGTTCGGCACAATATGAGTGAATGGAGACGGAGGTACAGTCTGATTTGCCTATAAACCAACCACACTACGATCTTTCGAATTCCAACTGCCAAGGTTGTACATGCACGCCGACGTGTACATGGGATCTCGATTTTAGGACCCCTTCGTCGGACAAGACACTGACAATAGCAAGCCCCCCCCCCCCGTCCCGCACCACTGAAAAGGGGAACCACGCTGGAAGTTCAGGGGTACTTTCCCGGCCAACTTTTGGATCGAAGATATTTTACCCCCGTCACGACTAGACATTCCATTGCTTCATTCGACCTCCAGGCTAGTGAACCAGCACCTTACCCACGTGATTCCCCTAAGATGTTGAACATGAGGATCAATATGATTAAACTGTCAAGATGTTGGGTTTTGTTTTAAAGAAAAGACCAAATAAAAGTAATCCAAAATAACACCGCATGTTATGTTCAGAGTTATGGATGCATTATTGTCATTATTGCCCTCTAGCTATAAGTTGTAACGTGCACAAGGCAGGGTATACATTGAGAAAACTCCGATACGTCTTCACACTTATGTAAGTTGTGGCATGTACCGTACACAAGACAAGGTATTCTTAGTTTTTGGGAAAAACTCGATACGTCTTCTCATTGACATTGGGGGGGGGGGGCTAGGGGTCTAGAGTGCCGTGCTTCGACCACTAGCTGGCCGGCCACCTCTGGCTTGCGGCTGTGGTTCCGAGCCCTGGTGTGAGCGTTTGTGGCATGGAGATAGGGGCGCCTTCTCAACCTCGTGGGTTTCCTCCGGGCACTCCAGTTTCCTCCCACTGCTAAAGACCCCTACTCACAAGCGAATTTTTGAAATAAAATTAAACCATATGTTATTGCCGAAATGACCTAGTTGTGTTAAGTGGACGTTAAACCCCATTTCTCTCTCTCTCTCTCTCTCTCTCTCTCTCTCTCACTCTCTCTCTCTCTCACTGACACGTGTGGCACATTATAGTATACATAATATTTATATGGTCGTAAAGGTCGATGTCATTAATATTGACATTTCAGATTGTCTATGTTGTTCTGTATTTCTGTTGTGTTTTCCTGTTTATTACCACTCTTTTACCGCGGCGAATTACATCTACGGGAATTGTTTTTTTTAGATCAGGTTTTAGTGAAAGATATAAAATAATAATCAAACCAACAGATGCCAAGGAAATGCAATTAATATAAATTATTTATTGACAATAAAATATCTTGAAACAATGGTAAGCTATTATTGATATATCTGTCATACTAAATGATATTGTATGACAACATCACGAATATTATTATGTCTCGAATTAATGAAAAGCACGATAATCGTAGTTTGTTCATTAATTTTAAAACACATGGGTCATCCGGTAAGCTGTCGTGAGTTGTCTTGTCGCAAGATTTTCTCCAGGTGTTGAATTATAATCAGCGAATGGTTTTTAAATCATATGTATTAACCTATAACTGTGTTCCATTTTATCTAAAGGAGCTTTTAATGAATACCTATCGTTCCCGTCCGTTATGATAATCTGATAAAACCGTAATAATGGAAACCTAAACTACCTCGAAATGTGGTGAATGTGTGATTTTCCTCGTCTTCTCCCATTATATAAATTATTTATAGCAATTAATTGTATAAGTGAAATTAAGGGCTGAATAGTGAATACTACACAGAATACTAACTGTTTTTTTTCCGAAATTGAATTAATCAACCTTAAGATTTTAAAATATATTTTTAAATAACATGGTCAGAAACTCTGCAATCTTTCTTTTTATCATTCCCATGGCCCCAATACCCCAATAGTTTTCACATTTACTCTAATGTTAATTTTCGTCTTTTTGGTCGGCTCTAACTTTAGCGTTGTTAAAGGACCTAAGTCCGTAACTCAAAATCCTCCAAAATCTTCGACATCGAAAACACGAATTATTGGTCAATTTAAATCAACATTGATTATGTAAACTTACCAGGAAAAGATGAGCTTCTGATATCCGATATTTAAGATAAAATAATTTTTCTAACATTGGTACACGAATCGTGTACCATATTGCGCTCCGGTCCTAGTTTTATTGAGAGACTCGAGGGACGAGGCTAGACACATTGCACTGTATCACACTGCATATGTGGACTGGAATAACCAGGCGCTAAAAAAAATGCACTGGGTTGAGACTGAATGGCTTGTTTCGCCGAACATAACTGATTTGAAATTGGAGTAAAACGGAAAGCATTTAATGTGAATCAGTTTATATACATTCATATTACAGTATTATATGAGTTTCGACCCACTTTTGTCAATTTCTGGATCCCAAATGTTAGCGATTTAGCTCCTTTAACCAATATCTACCACAGATTGAACAACAAGGACATCTTGAAATACACAAACTGTAAGTAGTATACTAATAAACATGCAACTGTCGGCCCCACATTTTAACGTAGCAAGCCCCTTACGTCTCTAACCCCGTTTTCTCTAAATAATGAATATTCACTTCAACCTGACAGAAATTGTATATTCAACCCCCTTGGAATGAGTCTGAAGTGTTGTTCCAGAAAAAAACCCAAGATATATAGTTTGATATAGGTGCATGACTTCGGCCGAACCGGTACATTGATTTTATCGGTCCATTTGTAAATATGACTTTCCCGTAATATCTGTTAATTGTATGTGTCGAATTTAACTGTTTCGAAATTTAAATAAATCATTGAAAAAATGACACTGTTACACCTTCCGTGAAACAATTAGATTAACAATATCAAGCCAAGGGAATTTTAATCTATCAAATGCTGCATAGTCGTGGTACTGTTGTTGGTGAATATCGTCTAATTCAAACTGTCAAGGGTTTATTTACACGCTTTACAACATGCAAACGAGTCCTCGACTGTTCCTTATATTCGAATGACTACTTGTCGCTGTACGTGCCAGCTCCGCCGCCATGCACGACTCGGGAAACCATACTGGGAAGTCCGTAGACCTTGCTTTCTCAAACAGCCCCAATATCACACCTAAATATTTCTAAATGGAATCATTTCCTATGTTTATTACTATATCTCTATATGATTGGTTGTCAAATATACGAAATTCTGTTTCGCCGAGAGTTTAATATTTTGAATGGAATTAGTTCCTATGTTTATTCCTATCGTCTATATTGTTGATGTCGAATATTTGTATTTCTATAACATTAAGTTTATAGGTTAATATCTTATCTAAAATTATCCAGACAAAAATCTTTCTATACCATAATGTATCTCTTAATATAATCATTCAATCTGTTGTTCTGGTCGACTGTAGTATATTTATTCACCTCAAACATGGAACCAGACAACAGGTTAATAATTAGATTTGTTCATTCACATTAACTCAATATAATGTGTCGGCCAGTGGTCAATGAAGATGGAATATGTTTGGCTTTATCTTTGGCGAGTATTACATCATGTATGGAAAAGGGTGTCGGGTTACAATTATTGGCAATGTGTTCACATATATTGCACCGTTTTCTATTGGGATCACGTGGCTAAGTGGGTAAAGCGCTGGCTCGCTAGCCTGGAGGTCGAATGTTCGATCCCTGCATTGGCCGAGAAAGTTTATCTCGATTTTCCGGCGTCGTTTCCCTTTGTCAGTGATTGGCGTACACTTAAAAGATCCCGTGGTGGTTGGTATTCGATATAAGAGTAGGCCGTTGCCCAACTGCACGGGCAAAATTTTCCTCATGTTACACTGTATGGCGTATCTCCGTCTTCAATTAGCACAGGTTAGGTGCATAACAGTAGGACGTTTTAAACACGCCAATATCATTGCATTTCCATTTTCCACTGCTGTTCATACAGGAATGAAAATGAAATCGCTTGACATAAAAAGCAGTTACCGAGCAACACCGTCAAAAACATTTTTAAGGCGTTATATTCTTATTAGTATTGTTAGTATGTGATAAAAAAAAATCATTTGACTAATAAGGTAGTAGACCCCCTCCCCGATTCATCATCAGCTGAAAAGGGTTGGCTGAAAAGCGACAGCTGCCCCCTCCCCCAAACACTCCTTGCATTGTATATAGGGTACGGATTCCTTCCCAAAAACATTATTCACATAAGAAATTATCAAATTGTTTGTTGAAAAGAAGAAAATGTGTTGATTATTCATTTTGGATCACTTTCTTATAAACAGATCTGAATTCCCCAATAACCACATATCGAAATCTTAACGTGGACATTATTTATACCGGCTAGACAGATGCCGAATGGTACGGCGATTATCGTTAATACGATATGACCACTGCATGACTTATTAGTGTGTCATCGATTAGTATCTCTAATTTTGTAATGCTTCCCAGAATGGTGTCAGAAGTTTCATGGGACAACTTACTAATAACTGTTTCTTTAGGGGGAGAGGTAGACACTATGTCATTTCGGTACTAACATATATATCATACATGTGGCGCAGTCCCCCTGCACTAACTATATAAGGTAAAATTGTATTTAGCAGTACGGGGGGGGGGGGGGGCGGGGAAAACCCACGACCCTAAATGAAACCGCACCGCTTGACCTTGTGATTTCACCTCCCCCTCCTTGGTAATTAAGCTAGCTTTTATAATATCTTGTCAATCCGCCTTCCTTAATTAGTAGGTGCTCTATACATAATGGTGTCACATTACAGGCTATGTTAGGAAATCTTACAAAACTGTTAATAATATTAGTTGGCATTACATAGGCTTTTACTCTGGGCTAATCATCTCTTGTATTACAGACGAAAGGTTACGATAAATGTAAGGAAAGTATGCCTTTAGGAGCTTGTATTAATAGAGCGTTTTCCATTACCATATAAAGATAAGGCTTCTCTTTTTGTTTTTTTAGAATGAATCCAGAAAACTAACGTTTTTAAAAGGTCAATTGCTATAATAATGACAAGTGTTATTTTATTTTAATTGAATGTGTCTCAACCCCTTATAATTATCAAGATCCCCCACCCCACCCTGACTAGACCATACTATACGCCGGTTTGTCATTTTGTATTTATGAACTTTAAAGATTTTAAAACACAAACATATAAATAGGGTTGTTATTTCCGACAGACTATGTCATAATTGGCAAATATGAAAAGTAGAGTAAATAATTCTTATTAGAAAACAACTGACTTCCCTGGAGAAAAAAACCCCAACATGACCCAAAATGGAAATGTGTTATTAACTGGCTAACGGCTGCAAGCACATTGATTGTCTTAAGCATCCAGTAGACTCGTGATTAAAGGCTGGAAAAGATGTTGAGAGATGATTATCGAAGAATGTACATATTCTTCGATATGTATAGTAAATATACAGCGATTAACGACAAATACAGGCTTGAACTGGATTCTAATTCATGTCTCGTGCCAAACATGGCGGCTTGAAATAGTTTCTTGTAGTATGGGGTAGTTTTTGGAGACTAAAATTACAATGTTTGAGAATAATTTGAAGCAAACGTTTGGTAGACTAATCTCACAGTTTTTGCGCGAGGTGACATCTTTAAGATTGTTCAGATTTACGATTGATCCTCCAATGTTTTTCCCAATCATTTCCAGCTATAAGGTTCTCCCTTTTCAATGATGCAGGACGGAGGGTCTGTCCAGGACAGCTATATAGTCGTTTAGATGGCCCGAAAACCCGAGGTGCCGTGTACACATTGGCGTGCGATAAAAGATCCCTTGACATTTGGAATTTGATAAAAGAGTAGGTCGTAGTGCCCTGTCCGTCAAAATATCCCTCATAGCACATTGTATGGCGTATGTCCGTCTTCATTAGTCCCATTCGGGGCACAACAGTAGGACGTTAAACCCCCATTTCATTTTATTGCATTTCGCGATACACGTGGCCTGGATTCAGATCTAAAACTTACGGTGGCTGATTAAGGACACGCAAAAAAACAAATATCTCGAGCGCTCGAGATATTAAGGTGAGCGCTCGAGATACTTAGTCGAGCGCTCGAGATAGTTAAGTCGAGCGCTCGAGATAGTTAAGTCGAGCGCTCGGGATAATTAAGTCGAGCGCTCGAGATAATACAATCGAACATATCTCAACCGATGTTTAGGCTGTATAATTTTGTGCATTATTCAATAATACACTTGCAGAATAAAGATCCATTTGTTCGTTTTTACTGCCCATCCAAAGCTATAGTGACGGAGTCCCCCCCCCAGTCACCCACACAAACCCACACACACTCCATCCAATGCTCATCACTACCCCTCAACATATCCCGTAATATTTACCCCCTTCACAATCAAGTTTTGCTAGGAGAGATTGACATTTCCTCTTAGTTAGAAGCTCAAGTCTGATCCAAGGTTATTTATTTCATAATAATATATGTAGGAACTGATCATTGCCTAATCTACCTTGGCGCAAGTGGGGTGATCGTGTCGGGCTTTACTAGTACCCCACTTCCACTCCCACTCCGCACCAGCCCCGCCCCGCCGTTCCCCACACCTTGTTCCACCATCCAGGAAACCTTTATCTTATTAAATTCGGGGTCCTTCTTGTGGCAGGAAAATAAGGTGAGGGAGTAAAACCATACGATTGATAAGGCATCTCAATATCTTGGAAGGGAATAGATATGTATTAGTGCTGATGTATTTTGGATGGAGTGGGGGTATCCCCTTCCAAGTTAAGGTGTGTGTAATTAATCTGGGATAGTATTGAGGAGATGTCGCGCTTCAAGCGATGGTGGAGGGGGTGGGTAGGTGTAGAAGTCCGACACGATCGCACAACTTGCGCCAGGGTTTATTAGGCAATGATCAGTTCCTACATATTATGAAATAAATAATCTTGGATCAAACATGTGGAAATTCCAATCTCTCCTAGCAAAACTCCGTAACCACGATATATACAATTATTGATTCGTATAATAACAATATACGCCCAACTTGGTAAGGGGGGTTAATATAACGGGAAATAGTTAGTGGTGATGATGAGCATGGGGGGGGGGGTATCCACTCCGTCCCGGCAGATTTGGATGGGCAGTAAAAACGAACAATGAATCTTTATTCTGAAAGTTTATCATGGAATAATGAAAAATATTATACAGGTTAAAACATCAGTTAAGGGGTGTTCGGTTGTATTATCTCGGGAGTTCGTGGAAATGGAGACGGTGAATCCCCAGCTAGAACAAGGTGTGGGGAACGGAAGGCCGGGGAGGGGCGTAGAAGTCCGACGATCGCACCCCTTGCGCCATGGTAAATGCAGGCCCGACGGAGTAAGGGGACGGGGGATTGCGACCGCTGAACCCTCACCTATAAGGTCCTAGAATGGACGCCCCCCCCCCTCCCACAATCAAGAATTGCTTCCGCCGGCCCCGAAATTATCGTGAAATAAATAACCTTGCTTCCAGATAAGAGGAAATATTGTTTGCGATATACTTGAAAGGGTGTAAATAAAACGGGAAATGTTAAGAGGTGGTGATAAGCATTGAATGGAGTGTGTGTGGGGGAGGTAGGGGGTCCGCTTCTTCGCTGCAGCTTTCGATGGGCAGTAAAAACGAACAAATGAATCTTTATTCTGCAAAGTTTATCATCGACTAATGCATAAAATTATACAGCTTAATACATCGATTGAGACGTTGTCGATTGTATTATCTCGAGCGCTCGACTTAGTATCTCGAGCACTCGACTTAATTATCTCGAGCGCTCGACTTAACTATCTCGAGCTCTCGACTTAACTATCTCGAGCGCTCGACTTAGTATCTCGAGCGCTCGAGATATTTAATTTTTTTTTGCGTGTCCTTAATCAGCCACCGTAAAAAACTGCTTGAAAAACATTTTAAATATCGTTCTGACAATAACTAACAATGTTTACGTGTGTGTGTGGTGTTTGTTTCTCTACAAAAAAAAACATATACCTTTAGGCGCATGACTGATAAACTTCACAAGGACATGTGTTGGTAGTGTTATTCGCCGATCAAATATAAATTACCAATTAGCTATTATTGGTAGCTTTGATTAATAAAGACCAAGGGATGTTCAGTGATGTGAGAATTATATTAATATCACATGTTAACCTATATCTAATTTTTGGCGATCTGATAATTATACAGTACATATTATTGTTATCAGCCTATCCTTCATTTCAGCCATGTTGATGATGAATAATTATAAATAGGAACTTATATTACTCAAACATTACCAAAGTCCACATTTATATTTAAAACTTTTAACTTTTTTTATACTGACGTTCTGATCGGACGATATCTATTGTAGCATTGGATTGTTTTCAATATACTTTGGATTTTAAAAAGTAAAAATAACCTTAAAATACCCATTTGAATTATGTATCCTAGTGGAAGTTATCATACATAAAAACAGATTTACCTTAAATATATCAATGAGAATTAATGATGGTTATGTAAAATTTTATTATGGTTAGGGTGTCTGATACCCATGCATATAAGAAACAAAGAATCCGCATGCCGCGGTTCCAAATTGCAGATGCTGTCTACAGGATTGTGTACTCGGCCAACTGGCCTTCTGGTTAGAGTCCACTGTGTTGTTTAACGTTATTGTAAAATAATTCTATATTTTTATGTTACTACATGTATTTAACAACAATGCTTTAATGAGCAACGACGTAAACAATGAACGCAAATATTCCTCATATTCCACAATTTTGTGACATTCTAGGAAAAAATTACACAACTAATCATATTATTTTGGTCTTCATTCATTAACGAACAATCCTTTTTAACAATAAAAGAAATTATCGTCGATATATCTTTTGAAAAATTCATGAATTCTAACCCATAAATTGTCTGGTGGAGATTGGTAACAAGATTGTATGTCGTTCTAGTCTGCCGTAAAAGTCTCGTGTACTATAGATAAAATCAATCCAGGAAACTGTCTAACTTAAAATAATATGTAATAACATGCATAATATTAGAGGTTCCACGTTTAATTTCGAAATATTTAAACCACGTGCTAACCCCTAATCCATTAGCAACACACGAATGTTAATTATGATTTTAGTTTATTATTTTATATGTAATAAACCTATGTTATTGACGACGCACGGGATCATATTCCATCTAGAAACAGCAAGAAGAAAGCACAAGATACATTCTTGGCGACCCGAGGGAATATGAATAGCCAATTCGTAATAGCAGAACAAAGAAAACATGCGCCTACAGAAATGTTTATGCTTGTGGTAGTGTATATTGTATTATATTTTTATAATTATAGAAACACCACAGACACGTACATATATATGTATTCCAGAATGACTTGTAACATAAAATCCACGTTTCTGGGAAATGATTTAGTTTTTTTTTCAAGTACCAAGGATCCTTGAAATAAGCATGATTTTTTAAAAATTATTTTAAGAATTTGCATTAAAATACAAAGCAGCTTTTATTTCCAAGTAGAGTTTTGAATTTCGCGCGAAGATGTCCTCGGCCAAAAAGCAATCAAAACAACCGAAGCAAGTGAGATGTCCACAGATCGTCAGACTACGGCGCCCGAACCACAAACGAAGGTAATACGGATATAGATGAATTTTGTTGAGTAGTTTATACACACAATACACACAAAGTCCTCACAATGCCTCCGTGATGACCCTATTGAGAGCAAAATGAGCACGCGACTTCATCAAATAAACCATCGCAAAGACAATGTTTAGTATGCCAAAGACCAGTGCTCACCCGGGAACCCGAAAATTTTCACCTGCGGTCATACGATGGCCCGATACTTTTACGATCAAAGCCGATTGGAACATCTAAACTATATACGTGTAGTGTGTTCCGGTGTCAATTTTGGGACACTGAGACAGTGTAATCTCCGCTTCAGATATAAAGAGAGGAGATCGCCAGCACAACCGGGTAAAAGGTTATTTTGCTTGATATCCAGTCGGAAAGACGACTCTGCGGCAAAAGAAAACATTATATAAATACAAGCACTCAAAGGCATATATATCCTTCAGATTTTCAGATTCATCTCAGACTTGGCCAAATATCGTTTTGTATTTTTATTAGTTTTGTACAGACATCCTTACGCAATTTCCACCATATAGGCCTGCAGTCAAAATTTCTTTGCCGGGGATAAATGCGTTGGATGTTATTGCCAATACTTAATTTTATGCAACTTTACGTTAGTTGGATTTGCATTTACTTGACAATTATCACAATTTTCATTTTGCCCTGAATCGAGTTTGGGCGTAGAACTCTTGGCATTTGTGTTCATGTTGCTATACACCTTCCAAAAATGTATAGTTTGTTTAGCAAGGGGATCCTGTAGCGGAAATGTGTTTCTAAGAAAGCTAGAACTTTTGGCCGCAGGCCTAATACCTTGTGAAAGATGTGAGACGTTTTTGTACCAAAGACCCACTAATATACCCATCACACGATGCTAATTGATTTATTATACATTTTGCATTTTACTTTATCACTCAGCGAGAGGCTATATAAAAAAAAATCAGCATCCGGTTAACACGCAGAGAAAAATATGCTTTTATAATATCAATTCATAGAAATACGATGATATAGAATTTTATAGTTTACTGACCAGATAAATCTCTAATATACCAAAATATCGTTTACACATCAGACATTACTTTAATTTAAGAGGCTTTTTAGTTCGATTGACAGGCTAGGGTATAGGTTTTAATTAGTAAATTTTAATCAAGAGGGGATATGAAATATTATCTTTAAATCCTGGAGAAATAAGGAAAACCATTGTCATAATCCATTACCTGTCGCTATTTTAAAAATCAAGATAGCTAATGTGTTGCCGAGGGTCAATAACACTTATACTTTTGTTACGTAAATATAACATTACAAAAACAAATTGATTTACACCGAACAGTATATAATCAATCACATTGTGGCATTTACAAATTATTGTCTATCTATATGTGCAATTTTACTAAACGAACTTCCCTTGTAGATACATTAGACGGGTGTTTTTTTGTGTATGATTAATTAAACTACCTTTAGACGCTATAACCTGCGTGATCACGTGACCTGTTATAATGATTATAATATCATTGGTTCCAGATTAATGTTAGGGGGTGGGGGTGGTGGATGTCCTAGTGGTTTAGAGTGCCGCGCGTCGACCTCTTGCTTGCGGCTATGGTTTCGAGTCCCAGTGTGTGTGTGTGTATGTGACATGGGGATAGGGGCGCCTTCTTAACTTCGTGGGATTTTATTGAAATAAAAATTGAAAACCATACGTTAGTCCCAAAATGACCTAGTTTGTGTCGAGTGGACGTAAAACTCATTTTCTCTCTCCCGCTCTCTCTCTCTCTCTCTCCAGATTAATGTTACTGCTCATGCTCATGATATTTCCAGGACAAATGAAGATGCTGGACATAATGGCAGAAATCTGTATCTGTGCAGAACAACAAACAGACAATATTGATAAAACGATGTTATGAAAATATTAAATATCTTTATATGAATACAGTATTACCTTTAAAACACGTAGAAGTGGAAAGAAATATCTTTTAATTCATATGATGTCAAATACAGCTCATAAAAAGTACAAACCCATCCAACTTTCAGTAAAGAATACAGCACGACCGCGTTATTGAAAATAACTACATAATTATAGGGATATCTGAAGTTTTGTTGGTAATCACATATGATTTTTTTCTGCCATATTCAATAAAATGGAAGATTCTAATATCACCCAAGTAAGACGGAATCTCTGAGATAACGGTATTAATAATCAATATTGTGAATTTTTCATAAATGCCATAAAATATAATGAACATATATTCTTCGGGGCGCTGGATATTTATATAAATGAAATAGGCAATATGTTGTGTCTTGTATTTATACCCAGTCACTCAATTGTCAACATAGAATAGAAGACCCATCAGCTGTTCAAGTCAGACATACTTCATCTGACCATTAGTCCATGATCGATCTATGTTTCAGCTGACCACTGACCGACATCTATTACGTTTATACGAACGATCAAATAGTTATAAGATTGTTGTCTGATTTTATGTTAAGGGTAAATCAATATTGTAAATTCAATCAGAACATCAACGCGAATGTTTTTTTAAAATATAATATTAGATAACAATGGCATGCTTTACAAACTTAATGTTGTTTCAATATATCGTTGTTATAATTTATTCCCATACAATACCACTGTAAATGGTAAATACACTATTGTAGATTCCACAGAAAGGTTATGATTTGGGAGATAAAAAAAGAGAAACTAATCACACATCTTACTGAATATACAAAACTGAAATAATATTACGTTATATGCATTACTGATAGAATCATGAAACAGCATCTTTGTGTGTGTAAAACGTGTGTACACCAAGGGTACAAATAGGCTTAAAGACGCGATTAATTATAAAACATTCTTTTGAAATAAAAGATTTTACGCACAAGTAGGTTTGATAACACCGAGGCATTTTGAACATTTTGGAAGAGATGGATAGGGAACAAGCTAAACAAAACACGATTTTTCATACAATCCTTGACCATAATCCAAGAAGAGGTGGTCTAAAATGCATAAAAATAGACTGAGATCTTTGGTATATAACGGTATATGTTAAGTGTCATCAAAATTGGACAAAATTTGTGACCTCTGTAGTATACACAACCTTCATATTACATACTTGAAACATAATTTACGTGCAAAGGGTGGGCTATTTGTCACGAAATTTGAACTGAACTAGCATTAGGTTGTAACGGTGATATATATTCAAACGATTTTTTAAATCGGATAAAAATTGTGACCTCTAGAGGTACCACAAGCTAAAACATGATTTTTCGTACAATCTAGAGCCATAATTCAGGGAGTTACGAAATTCAAACTAAGCCATCATTAGGGTGTAACGGTGTTATGTTCAAACTTTTTAACAAAAACAAACAAATTGGATACAATTGTGACCTCCAGAGGGACCACAAGCTAAAACATGATTTTTGGGACATAACTCAGGCAATTATGATGCGATGTGCGCCATTATCTAACGGAACCATGATCGTTGGGTTATAAACATGTATTTTAAGTTTCATCAAAATGGGATCAAAATTGTGGCCTCTACAGGGGCCACAACCATGATATACCATATATTTACACTATTTGCGAACAAGGGACGGCCATTTGGTCCGGTTTTCACGAGATTCGGACTATAAGCCATTATTATGGTGTACCGGTGATGTATTCAGACGTGTTTATTTTAAATTGGATAAAAATTGTGACCTCAAGAGGGACCCACACACCAAAAACGTGATTTTTCCTACAATAAAGGACCATAAATCATGAAATTACGATTCAAGTCAAGTCAATATTTGTCCAGCAGATTTCGAACGATTTTCACGAAATGCGAACTCAGCCACCAGTAGGGTGTAATGGTGATATATTCAAAAAAGTAGTTCTAAACGGTTAAAACTTGTTACCTCTAGAGGGATCACAAGCTTTTCATGCAACCAGGGTTACCAATTCAGGATGTTACGATCTGATATGAGCGAATATCGAAAGGAACGAAGATATTTGGGTTATAAACATATATTTCAAGTTTCATCAAAATCGTACTAAAATAATGACCTGTCGACGTTCCACAAGCTAAACACGTGGTTTTTCGTTCAATCAGGGGCAATAATACAATCAATTTCGACCCGTTACATGCCAATATCGACATGAACCGAGATAAACCTACATTTCAAGTTTTGTCAAAATCGCATAAGAATTGTGACCTGGAGAATGTCCACAAATAATTGTGGGCGTATAAAAAATTATTGTACGATATAATGTAGATATATTAATACTTTTGGTTTAGAATAAAGTACGGATAAATATAATTAAATACCCCACCGACCCTTTCCCCGCCACTGAATGCGCTCATGCCATCCCGTTGGAGAGGAGGTATATCAAGATGTGTCCAAATCAAGTCAATCTTAACTCATAGACTAATCTAATAATGTGGCGACTTGCTGCCCCTAAATAAATATTAAACTTGGCTAAGCTTTAAATATTCGCCATTGTGTTACACGTGACCACTGACATTCGACTCTTATTTAGTATCGACTATTGATGTTTGTATTCACGTGAGTGGCTGTGGCACTACGGGCCCGAATGCACCACTTTGGCCGAGAACTGTTAAGGTGCCCTGATATAAGGGTAAATTATCACAGCTGATAATCTAAAGACACCCGTATGGGCCCGGGCCGTTTTAAATAAACATATCTAAACCAGTCGGTTCAAATCCCTCATTTTGAGAAAATGATCTTCGCACAATGCAAACATAACGAAGAGTGATTATATGTTGAATGTGCAATCGGATTTTATCATTTGAGAGCTGTTAAAGTGCTCCGATGACCAATAGTTATGATTATTCAAAGTCAAGTGTCATACTATTTAATGCATTTTGAGAAATGTCCAAAATCTCTTTCGGCTTTTCTTCTCTTTACACGGTTAACACATTATCATTTAGATTGCCTTGAAAACGATTTCTCTGAAAATCAGACCAATTGAGCTATGGATTTCATCAAGGTCAATATTGTGTCTCGGATATTTCTCTTAACTGTAAATGACCAAATGTAACAATGAAATCAATAGAGCAACTGATCGGCGCCCGGCATGTATTTAAAGAAATGCATTACCCGATTGAAGAGAACTGTTATGACACGTGTTTCACTCTCGTGCTTGACACTTTCTGCTCCTTTTGGGGTGGCCCAGTGGTCTTGGCCTTTCGCATAAAATCATAATGTCTGCCATTGAGTTAAGTGGCGTGGTTTCCATTGCCGACTAGAACGCGACTAGGAGTAGCCTAACCTCGCTGGCCTAACCTCACAAGCTGCTTTGTAAGTCCACCTGGTCCTCCTATACCCGCAAGCGAATTATCTAATTTTTACTTTACTTTACTTTACCTTACTTTACCTATTTTATTTTATTTACTGTAGTTTATTTATTTTAAATTCATTTCATTCCTTTTATTTCAATTTATTTCCTTATTTTTAATTTATTTATACTAACAGAAGTAACAATATAACATCTGCATAACTGGTGGGATAGTGGAGTAAGAGTGAGTCATGATCAGACGAGCTCGGCATCTAAACACTATTCTGCCAAAAAAAAAACAAATACCAAACCTATAAAGTGGGATAATGGAGTAAGGAAGCCGCCTCGGCTCTCCTATGTCTTGTCTGCGATATCACTTAAGTGGAAGCAGACGTTAAACACCAAAAAGAAGAAGAATTATCGAATGTAGCATCCGCGCCGCTACAGATTTTTGGGGAGGGGCTGAGGAAATCATTATTCTTGACGAAATATTTAGCCACTTTTATCTATAGTTCAAGGCATATTCTCTATTATAAAGATATCTGTACTTTAGCCAATCTGATTAAAATACAGATATATATTTCGTTTCATTTTTATATACCTTCGATTATTGCACGCTTAGAAGTTGCCGTAACAGATGGTTTCATTGGCTAATCCTTCACGCTATTTAGAACGCAGGTTATATAACAATTATTTCAGATCCTAGTGTAATAATTTTGAACTATATAAAACGAAACGAAACAGGAAATGTGTTTTAGACAGATTGTAATTTAGCATTCTTTTATTCTATCGATGTCATAAATTCCAGGTGCTGAGATTGGTTGTTTTTTTTTTCTACCTTTCGGGTAAATCTAGATTGATCGTTTCCTATACCGATTTGGAAGCTTCTTTAGTGGAAAATCTTATCTTTGTATACTGGTCATTGAATCAACACTTACAGCCCGAGATAGCCCGAAGTCATCCTGACAAAGTTAAGAGTAGCCTACTGTGTGAGATTCATGTCTTAACAAAATCCGTTTATTGGTGGAAATTGGGCAGCAGGGTTTGGTATAGCAACCGTAATGTCAGGTGCACAAACGTAGAGCACATGTCTTACACGCCGTGTAAGTTTAGTCAAGATCAATACAGCAGTATCGGGGAAAATACCCCGGCGAAGGAAACAAAGAAATAAACTCACAGAATAGAAATAAAATGAAATGGAGTTTACGTCCTACTGTCCTGCCCCGAACAGAGCTAATGAAGACGGGTATACGCCATACAGTGTGGTATAAGGGGACATTTTGACGGTCAGCGGCACTACGGCCTACTCTTATATCGAATTCCAACTGTCAAGGGATATTTTACGTGCACGTCAATCATGTGTACACGGGGTCTCAGTTTTTCGTACCATCATAATGGCTAGACAACTGAACTTTCTCGACCAATGCAGGGATCGAACACCCGACCTCCAGGTTAACGAGCCAACGCCTCACTCACTTAGCCACCGTGACCCCAACCCACATAATATAACATCTCGGCAATTATAGAAAGCTCCCCACTGCGCCTCTAAACTAAAAGCACGCAACACACCATATTCTTCTCAGAATTAAAGAAGTATTCCTTTTTTTTACTTCCGGATCTAATTCATTATAATTTTAAGCGATAATGATACATATGTAATGGCATAGTTTTTCCCAGTACAAGTGTTTAGTTCATATGCTTTTATTTCATTCAGGTTTTACTGTCTCGATTTCATTGGTAGTCATTGATCAATAATGGATGAAAACATTTTTAAATGCTGGACAAATACATGTGTACGTAATAATATCATAACAATTCATTTATGATAAAATACAACAGATGAGTAAGGTATAGCCAAGTGCATCAAGCTACTTTATATGCCATTAATAATTTTGTCTCCCAAGCGGGTTTTTTTTTATTATTAAATGACAATGAAAGCTTCTCTATCTTGACAGACACACGCTTAACTTCTTAGATTGTCTATTTTGGATATTTTAGCATGGAAGTGTACACCACTAAACCCATTCTAAACTGTTGATTGGTTGGCAAATAGCTCCTGTCAGCAAGAATTTCATTAAAGCATACCGTTTGATATTCAGATAGTTTCTGTAATTTCCGCGATGATTGCTTCACGAATATTGTTAAAAGCTTAACATTCAAGAATAGTACAATGACAAAAATTATCTTGGAACTATATACGGTCTACTGCAAATCGTAGAAGAGTTTTCAGGAATGAATTAAAGAGTAAATTGCATATGATATTATATCGTCCTTTAATTGCTGGACGATGATTAATTAAACAGCGGATATCATTCAATTCACTATTACACGACACGAAGCTTAGTTCCTGTGTAAAATCATCGTGTTGGGTGTACTTTTATATATGTCGTGTATCTATACTAATGTAAGGTTATTGCAAATATTTCTATCAGTTGGGTTCCTTACATGTGGCTATCGTGAAGAGAAGAAACCTGGGACGAAGCTGAGAAGCTATCATACTTATTATGTAGATAGAAGGTTGGGCATTTGCCGAGAATTACGTATTTCAAACTCCTATATGCATGTGAACAATTACCACTCATTTGATAGATAATCAAACATGCTTAAAGGGGCATTGGGTAAGATTAGACACAGAGATTACAGTTCTCGCTATGCTAGTTACAAATAGATAATAAAAACAGATCATGCTAAAACTTTCACACGGAATCGAGATATTAATGAATTAATTTTAGACTCGCCTTGATCGTCATTACTATCGTTGGTACGATAATAAACAAACTTTCGCGTATCCATTTTACGGATGTTTCATCCTTCACAACTGTGACATCGAGAATTGATTAAGGTTTTGCAGAGTTACCTTTAATGTCTAATGATTTAGCTCTTTCATAATGCATGGTTAGGGTGTATATAAAAGTATTGTCGGTATATTACTGTATATTATGTACAGTAATTATATATCATAATCCGGATGGTGGGCTGGGGTATTATCGTGTGACTTCGGTTATTTCGGTTGGATGATTACCGCTTTATAAATTACTACCAGTCACAACTCGTTCTATCTCAAAACTATTATCTAGACAACCCCTCCAACCCCATGTTATCTTGTGATGGTCAAAATATCACCCATAGGATAATATGTCATTTCTAATGTTTTGTGTTTGTCCATTGGCTGTCACTGATGGTGTCAAGTCTAATAAAAAATATCTTCATAATTCACCTTGAAAAATATAACTTTATGAATTTCGTTTTGATACAGACTGATGGGAAATTAAGTCGTTATTCGGTATGTCTGTTATCTAAGTTGTAAAGGGTTTTATCATGTTGTTATTTCTCATTTAAACACACTTCAAGCAGTTTGATATTTATTGAATAATTGTGTTATGCAGATACTTGATTGTGTGTCTGTCCTTTTTAGATTCCGCTTCTGTACCTTCTGTATTTTCAAGGTAAATTATGTTTAATCTTTACATCTATCATAACTATAGATAATAGGAGATTTTATTGGCATTTCAGTACAATAATAACCCGAGTTGTTGAGTGTAAAGGCCCAGGTTTCATTTACACAAGTTTCATTTTAGCTATGTGTCGATTATGTATCGAACGCACCATGATAGTTTTTATTCAGTCAAAACATAACTTAAAAAAGCCAGTCTACAAGAGGGAACACTGATAAAAAGGAGGTAGGACCGTTCAATCGTTCTATTACGATATTGCACATTTTGACATTGGATACTATTTTTGCTCTGCTGGTAGAACATGCTAGCGGTGGTCATTCAGTAATGCAACATTAAAGTTTGGCCACTTCTTGTGCAGTGGTCATCCTATAGCATCCCAATAACCTAATTTTTCTTATACTTACTATCAATCATTCATATGGACCACTAACTCCTACGAACTTAGTGACAGATTTATTTTTAGTCTTTCGCTCCCTTTCCCTCCCCCCGTATTCATGACGACTTTTGCTGACCTTTTGGTGTATAATAGAAGAAAAGGGTTTCAATATACATTTATGTCAGGTTTGGTGAATATTAATGATTTTGACACCGAAGGATAAGAAGAGTTAAGAGATTCGTCTCTTTGAAAATAGGCCCGGACAGTTGTGTGTTTACTTATAATACTTACAGTTTGTGTATCGCAAGATTACCATGGTGAACCGCGTGCCTGATTTGGGCTAGAGGTTGTCCCATTTTGATTCATCCGTGGAGGAAATTGGGAAAGGGTTATTTCGAGACGAGAATTAAAATTAATTTCAAATGGAGAATTAATTGTGTCCGATGTCCATATTTAGCGTGACACCTGATTTGATCTTACAGTGACTGCAACCATTGAGAAGACTAGACCGGGAATAATTGTAGATATTAAATGGCTTGCCCTCAATGGTAATCTACAGGGCAGTATTTTATATTGTAGCGTAACGAAGTAGAAATAGCACCCTTTCGTGGAAGGTGTTATAATCATAGCCAGTCCAAGATTAAATAAATTGGTTTCTTTTACTGTGTCTGATAAATGTTAGGTTGACACGGGAAGTCGTGTCACAGTTTTGGTTCTTTAAATCAGGCTTAGATGACAAGACTAGTTTAACAGCTTATAATACTGTTATTCTTCTGCTAACTATTATGTACAAAACGTATGACTCCGTAATTAGCTTTTGTTGAAGGAGCCGTGTCCTAGCTTGGCTAAACACAAATGTGCCAACTCCCAACTAACTAACATTACATGGCCGTTGTCCGGTCTTAACTCGAGACCTGCGTTGCCTCCGTTAGCTTCCAGACGCCCTCGCGTAGCCCCCGACTGTCGATGTCGTTTCCACTCTGGTTTTATAAAGGATCTTATTAGACATCTGGCTAATGTATCATAACAGATCTGACATTCAATACATGCTCATCAGACAATGAAAGTTTAACTAAAAAAATGCCAAAACAAGTTAAGGTTACATAATGACACCATGAATGATACCAATACCTACAGGGGTGTTTGATACTAGACAGGTTTAAAATCACTTTCACGTGTCAAGATTGTAGGAAGCGTCTATAAAAGATGTAAAACAAAACATATAAGATCGGTTCCTTTTGATACTATTGATGGGTTCTATTTAAATCGACATAATTATTTAAGCTTATCAAATACCAGTGATCCCCATATTTTGTCTTTAATTTCTATGGTTAGCACGGGTGTGTTGTATCATAAAGCCTGTCATTGAGTCAACTGGCGTGGTTTCGAATCTCCACGGCCTACTCTTATTTAAAATTCTAACTGCCACAGGTTCCATTACGTACAGGCCACCGTGTATTGAACATTGGGGGAAGCCATGCTGGACGCAGACTTTCTGGTGGTATGAACCAGTCATACAGTTACTCCTAATTTTTGGCAAAAGTCAGTGAGATTTGAAATTGGGATATGGCCAAGCAAAAGCTTTAGGGTATTCCGTAAAAGAAACTCGCCTAGAAAATTCCAAAGAAAAACAGATTTAAATTTTAAATATTTTTTATTGAAGCAAAGCTACCATAGTGTATTCTCAATTACGATATATACTCTTCTAAAAAAGAAACGCAACGTGACATTTCGTTGTCGGTATACCCTGATAAAATTAGGGGGGGGACTACATAATTTTTTGGAGGGGCTGAGGGTGTCCCCAGCTAAGAAATTTCCTAAGAAATAATTATTGTTGGCGAAATATTAGGGAGGGGGGGGGGGCTATTTCGATGGGGGTGGGGGTGGCGGCTAAGCCCCCTACCCTGTGGGTACGGATCCGAGTGTAGGTCATCAAAATATGCAAAATGAAAGTAAATATAGATCTGTATTTTACTCAGATTGAAATATTTATATCATCAAAGACTTTCGTCTAAAATTTCGGTCTTATTGATGTTTTCCCAGTAGACGTCTCTATTTATGTTTCAAGTAATCACATCTATGTTTTCTTTCGCTGTAATCTTTTCGTAATTAGAACTTCTTTAATCTTAAAAAAGGGGGATCGTAAAAGATCAATAAGTTCATTTAGTAATCCATTTAGCCCATTATCCTCAAATGAATAGATCTCTTTGATTTTAAAGTATAGATCAAATCTTGGGTCGACACAGGGAGCCAATGCTGCTATATATCCATGTTCCTGGAGCAACGGCCGCGAGTTTTACGACATCTAACTGTTGCTTCAATACAGCACCATTCCCGAAATAATAGCTACATTGTCTGCTGACACGTCAATAGTGACATCGCGACCTCCACGGAAACCTCAAAATTGGACGAACTTTGAACTTTAGAATTCGATTTTTATCACAGGTATACATTTTAGCTTGAAAGCGCGAGACTTTGTATTCGCGACGACCACGGAATCTGATTGGTCATAGACTTGGCATATTTTAAGTAATAAGTCTATATTATCCAGAAAAATATTCTACGAACATGAGTCTGGATACGTTGTCAACATTTGAGAAAAAATGGCTAGATCATCCGTCTTTACATTATCATAAGCAACGCGTAGGGGAGGTAACTCTTCTTGAAACAAGATGTTTACGACAACGTAATTAATTTAAGAATGGAATTTCAAAAAAATCCATTTGATTGCATGCCAGTTCAATATCTAACACTCTTAATTTGTTATTGTAAAATTTCTCTCATCATGGGCCATATGCTTTTAAAATTAATCTTCATTCGTCACGATCCATGTTTGTTTATATTAATGTAAGAATTATGGGATGTATTGTGGGAAAGGGGACAACTCTTAGTTGAATTGGCTTAAGAGACTGGATAATCAACCACCCTAAAAATCAAAATCCCGGTTACGCATGGGCAATGGACTTTACGTCAAATATTGACAACGGTCCCAGAACCTCCGTATGTTGAAGACTCGGGGGTTCTGGGTGACCGAGACTACCATCCTTTCTATCTGATTGTGTATTTCACTGTTAAAGGAGCTATATCGCTAACATTTGTGCCCTAGAAATTGACAAAGTGGGTGGCAAGGCATATAATACTGTAATGAATGTATATAAACTGATTTACATTCAATGGTTTCCGTTTTTACTCAAATTTCAAATAAGTTATGTTCGACGAAATAAGCCATGCAGTCTCAATCTAGTGCACATTTTTAGTGTCTGGTTATTCCAGTCTACATGTGCCGCCTGGTTTGATGCAGAGCCTTATATATATATATAAGGCTCTGGTTTGGTGTAATGGGTCTAGCCTCGTCCCTCCAGTCTCTTATTACAACTGGGGCTGAAGCCTATTATGGTACACGATTCGTGTACCAATGTTAAAAAAAATATTTGATATTAAATATAGGATATCAGAAGCTCATCTTTTCCAGGTAAGTTTACATCATCAATGTTGATTTATATTGACCAATAATTTTTGTTTTCGATGTCGACGATTTGGGAGGATTTTGCGTTACGGATTTAGGTCCTTTAAACGAAATCAACCCCGCCTTTCATCTCTTCTATCTGTCATAGTTTACAACAAACAGATACGGATTTAACACTTTAGTATGCACGCTCATCAAATCCGAGGTAACCAGAATTCGGATATACAAATCCAGAAACTCAAGAGGTATAATTATTATTACCTCCAGATACATTAAAGACATAGCGTATTCTAATTATTTAGGTAAAGTAAAAATCGGGGTATGTTCTCATATCTGTTATCGATAACGTAACATTAAAACCGTCGTCATAACCAGAATTGTGATGTATTAAAACCAAAGTAGAACTATGATGCTCAAACCATGTCTGTTACCGATAACGTAACATTAAAACCGTCGTCATAACCAGAATTGTGATGTTTTAAAACCAAAGTAGAATAATGGTGCTCAAACCATGTCATGTTTTATTCTTACAAAGAAACACGACATCGAAAAGCATCAGCATCATAGCAATAAATTTATAACTAACTCACCGGTTATTGCATCTGCCAAACCAATCTCGAAACCAGAAAAATTTGGAGAAAGAAATTTCTCTGGTGACACTGGGTAGCCATTTTCCCGGAAGGGGCGAATCACACGACTGTCATGTGACATGTATTTTTTTACGTGTCTGGATGACCGAATCACTTAAAAATATACATACGCGTAGAAAAATATATCTTTACAAAAACTTGAATTTGTACATTTAGGATCCAATTTTGTTATGTCAGCGAGTTGACTTTGACTCAAGAATCATTTTAAAACAATCGAAACGACGATCCGACCTCTAGTTTTCGAGAAATCGACCCAAAAAAAATTGACCAATCAGAGGTCATAATGGGTGGCGGTTAGGTCTGATAAATTTGGATAAAATGGACGGTATATGGCCCCAAAGGCCTCCGGCCCCGCGGATGACTCTGGGAACGAGATTGCTGCCAAACGCCACATAGCCTGCACATTCATCTAGGCCAAGAACCAGGATTGGTTACACCACACCCAGTTAGGGTCTGTACTGCAAAATCCTTATCAAATACAAAATTGTTTTTTTTACCAGCACATGCCGGAATGGTAACAGAAAAGTAGCCTCATGGGTCTGGATAATTATTCGGGTAATTGGGTGATGTTATATTGAATTCAAAGCAATGTGTACACAAGACCCGGGGTTTCGGTTTTTCGTTACCTCTATTGTAATAAATGTGTCTAAGTGTAGATAATTATTTTAAAAATGCTATAAGGAGGAATATTTTATCTGATATGCATACGGAAAAGATGATTAAAATCCTCAGTTGATCGATCTGTCCGATACCAGACATTACGTTTATCTAAAATACAGATGTGACGTCATCCTTTGATGATTTCAAATAATGTACGGGCAAATTGCCAAGCGTACATTATAAAAATATTAGACTGGCATGACGTTTTTCACTGTCAACGCACGTGCGGAGTGTCTGTATTTTAAGTAGTTTAATCGTCTCGGTCCTCTTGTTGTTACAATATATTACTTAATGTCTCGCCCTCGACCATTAAACCACGCTTAAATATCATTGATTACAATATGGGTAGACTTTCCATTTTAATAATTTCTCCGAACTCATTAACGGCTTTTAATCATGTTTTCAGTTGTGGTGTTTCATAATATTCTATGCAGTATAAACGCATGTCATTACTTCTAGATATTGATAGTCAAATGGTTATCAAATTTCATAGACTTTTTAATTTAGATGTCGAATTTATTGTATGGTAATATACATTAATTACAATTATTACAATAGGGGGTGATATTACAATAGGGGGTGATATTACATTTATTACAATAGGTGTTAATTCAAATTTTATTACAAATATTACCTTTTTACAATAGGGGTTGTTATTACAATAGGGGTTGTAACACGGAAGGCCTGGCGGCAAGGGGTAACATTGTATAGGCGTTTTCATGGAACGAAAAACCGAAAACCCGGTTCCTGTGTACACATTGGTGTGCATTATTGCGTTCGACTAAAATCGTCGATTTTGGACTTAAAATGTCGGCCAACTTGCTTAGTGTCTGTTCTCAAGTGGGGCTAATTGTGCACAGACAGCGAAGGATTAGTGTGATTTAACCCTCTTTACATTTCTAGCCTAAAGAGAAAGGTAAGGAAATTGGTACTTAAAATTAAAATGTGGTTATACATACCGAAATAAAAGTTTAATAAGCGTAACACAGAAAGTATTTAAAGGTGCGCTGTGTTAGAGTTAAATCTGCTTTTTGCAGGTCTTTCTTTTGGCATCGAATGTTATATAAATTATTAATTAAGCAGGGCAAGACGCATGGGCATTCCTTAAGGACAATGCATGTGTTTGATTTTCAAGGGATTTAAAAACTATTTGCAGCCAATGACTTAATTCTAAAGTGGATAATCGAGAAATTTGTTTACTATCGTAACAATGTTAGCAATGACAATCGAGACCCCGTCGTACTCCAATTTAAACCGCCCTGACTGGGCTCAGAATAAATTAATTTAACTGGAATGTTCGACATATTCCCTCTTCAGCTTTGTTTATCTAACCTTACCTCTGTATAGACTTTAAGTAATGACATTAGACGTGTTTACAGTCCAGGCCCCGGTCACAAAGCATTCTCAGACTTAAGTTAAGAATTTACTCAACTTCCAATCATTGTTTATGAAAATTTGATCCATAAACACAAAAATATGCACAGTTCCTTATTGACGTATTTGATACATTAAAAAAACAAAAGTTTTATAAAGGGCTATATTTTACTTAAAATAAGGCGGGCAATTTTTATTATTGTCTGAGACTATGTTGTGAAACCGTAGCCAGAACTTTATATCGTGCTTATGGTCCCAAAATATAGACAGCATTTTTCCTTGTAACTGTCTACGAGTTTATTGCGTTTAACCTCGCCTTGTATATGTATTTGTGTAATTCTGACTGTAATGGATTAACCAAACACTACCCCCTCTCTCTCTCCTTCTCTCTCTCTCCCGCGGGATTCCCCACAGGTAAGTGACAAAATATTGCATTAGCATAAGGTTATTATAAGGTCTTCAGGCGATATCCGTCCACAATATAATAACTAAATATTTATCCTCAGACATTGTTATCGAAAACAGTGGCGGACGTTAAACCTAATTCTGTTGTTTTTAACTCAGGAAAGGTATCACGTGGCTAAGTGGTTATGACGCTGGCTCGCTAGTCTGGAGGTCGGGTGTTCATCCCAACTTGCAGGCGTGGTTTTCCCTTGTCAGTGATACGGGACGGAGGGCCTGACAAGAACAACTGTCTTGTCGTTCGGACGGGTAGGAAAACCGAGGTCCCGTGTGTGTACACATTGGCGTGAACATAAAAAGATCACTTGGCAGTTGGAATTCGATAAAAGATTAGGTAGTGTTGCCGCTTCCCGGGCAAAATTTGCCTGGATTAAACGGTGAGAAATTTGATATTTTTAGCGACAAATGCCAATGGCGCAACGTTACTTTTAAGATTTTTCATTAGTTCTGTTTACTGGTAGATTTCAAAATATGAGTTCGTGCCAATACATCTCAATGAAGACACCCCGCAGATAAGTTCACGTACCCTAGTATAACATATTTTCTTAAAAAATGTATTTATGATCTTTGAGTATTAATTAGGATTTGTGCAACTGACCACCACATATATATATGATATATAAGACAAAGTAATTGATCAACATTTTTATTTTCACATTATATTCAACAAAATCATAACAAACATCAATAATTATGCCTACTGTGAGGATTGGGTGATTTTATAGATTTATATACATAACAGTGGCAATAATACACAAGATAGTTTGCCAGGGAACGTAACATAGTGTGTCCACCGGTAGCTTTGTCGAGTTTTCTTAAACGTATGTTTTGAAATTAGGTTTCTTGGCGATATTAATAATGGTCATGATTACAATTTTGTGAAAACGTTAATTTGGTGTGGTATTAAACTCTATGGGTTGTGTACGAATAGGCCTACACATAATGTGCATTTATCAATAATCATTCATGGGTATTGAAACTTCTTTTAGAAAAATTGATGAAATCTTTTGAGTGCGATAATGTACGTGATCAGCACAGGGGTCATAGCCCCTAGAAAAGTAAATGTGGACGAAGGAGGCCCTACTATCGCCAACGACTCTTTAAATGATATAGCCTCTGTGATTTAGTCCAAATTAAATATTAAATGAAAGAGGCTGTCTATTAAATCACATATACAAAGAGTTACCGGATACATAGTAATGACGATATATAATCTAAATTGGCACAAATCAATATATAAGGAAATTTTCTAAGCAAACAACTGTCCAATAGTGCGTGGGAATTGTTATTATTATATTTCCGCGGAGCAGCTGTAAGTATTTTCCGTTTCCGCTTCGTCCCTACACATATTTATGACATCCTTGTACTGAGGAGTGGTCTATTGTCAGGGTAAACTGTGCACAGATGAATAGCAATTGTGAGATTGACACATCGCCTATATTACAATGTAAAATATACAAGATTTATAATGCTGTCCAGCAAGCCCATATATATAGCCAACATATTATACCATATTAATGAAATTACTCCAATTATAGCACTGAGTACAGCAAATGCATTGAGTAGTATATCAGTCGCTAAACAAAAGATTGGCGCGCAGAGTGTATTCCCCAAGACTCGCTTGTAGTGTAGCCTAGTACTGGGTACCAGTGATGTGAGAGAAAAAGAGCCGTTTAAATAAAATGTCAAAGCAGATGAAATAAACTTTTTATTCGAATTAGATAGGACGATGGCGATATTTCACTCCCTGATTGGACCCCCCCCCCCGGAAATAGGTGCAGGGATCGTAGCTCCCGCTGTCCCCTCTCTGCACGCCATTGATTAAAACGCAATATGAATGGGTAGTTTGTTGCTCACATATTTACGACCAATTATCTTATAAGAACACATATGAACTAACTAATATTAAATTAAATATCAAATACAAATTAACACAGACAGAGCATCATCACAATAAATAAGTATATTAACATAATATATTTTAAATGATATGTAATAAAAACAGCCATAGACCTAACAATTCAACTTCTTCAACTACATGATTTAGTAACCCGTCTAGTAAGCACAATATTGTGTTTCACACACTTTAACATACATGATTTAGTAACCCGTCTAGTTAGCACGATATTGTGTTCCATACATTTTAACATACAAGATTTAGTAACCACGGTATTGTGTTACATGTAATTTTACATACATGCTTTAGTAACCCGTGTAGTAACAACGATATTGTGTTCCATACACTTTAAACATACATGATTTAGTAACCCGTCTAGTAACCACGGTATTGTGTTCCATACACTTTTACATACATGATTTATTAACCCGTATAGTAACCACGGTATTGTGTTCCATGCACTTTTACATACACGATTTAGTAACCCGTGTAGTAACCACGATATTGTGTTCCATACACTTTCACATAAATAATTTAGTAACCTGTGTAGTAACCACGATATTGTGTTTTTATACATTTCAACATACATGATATATAGTAACCCGTCTAGTAACCACGACATTGTGCTCCATACACTTTTACATACCGTATCGGTGTGTAACCATAACCTGCAGGCTGCACTCAAATAATCAAGGTAATCAAAGTTACTTACTGCATTTTTTTTCAATCAAGAAAGTTCTTGTTACGTTTTCAGAGTTCTAGTAATACAGCTAACTGGCACAGTATTACCTTTGTAAGAATCAATTACGTCACCAGCGAAACTTCAGCTGATTCCAGATATATATGTATATATCTAGTCCTGCTCATGTCTATGTCAGTTAAGCAAAGTACATTTAACATATTAAGCTACATGTGTAGCTAATAGTGATCGGGCACACCAAGACATCATTGTTTTTTGTTTTTTAAAGTAAACCTACACATACGATTCCTGCATAAAGGTTGCTGTTCTGGATCTTGAAGGATCTGGTCCTTCTTCACATTAACTTCACTTCCTTAACAGTAGGAAGTCATACTTTTGTTATGTTTGTTGAACTTTGAAATGAATCCACCCTGTACACCATGGTATTGTACCGCTTCTTTCGATCCATCCATGTGAACAAGTTCTGAAACCCTGAAATCAAATGGGAAGATTTAAAGCAGTAAAAACTTGCCAGTTAATCATTTATCTTGGCGAGATAACAGTTTACATTCACGGATGTTTACATAGAAAACCATTATTTAAAAAAATATATTCTGTCAATGGGTGTTAGCCGAGAATAAAAAATGACGATTTAATGATTTGCGTTTAAGTAGAAACAGCAAAACGTGTTTGCATAATTATTTTCCGCAAAATGAAACTGATAATATTATGAATTTATCTTAAAACAAAAAAAGAGCAACTCAAACTGGTTGGCGTGCTTATAACAATCAACTAATCTATACCCTAAAGCTTCCAGGCTAGCCATGCATTTAACTACATTGTCGTAATCAAGGAAGATTATGCTTAATCGAGGAAGACAACTCACTTAGGAGTCATCAGGGTCATTAGGTATTCTAGATATAAACTATTTGCCATGATCGCATCATGTCTGTGTAAGCTATATATAATTACCCCAATGGAAATATGAAGCTACATAATTACAACATATATACGCTAGCTATTACAAAGATTATGTGTGGAGAAATTGTTTGTCTTTTATGTAGGATTAGACTTTTTCATAATACTATCAAGGTAACTATTCATCGAGGAGTGAAATAGGGTTTAACGTCCTGCTATTCTGCATCGACTGGGCTAATAGAGTTGGGCAATTCATCGTTGTTAAATTGATACTAATATTATCAGACACATCAAATTTTATGATGAGAAATGTCATAATTTATTATTATACTAATTAAATCACAGTTGATTACTGAAGGCAATCGGCCTGTCTATTGTATGTCCATTCGGCTTTAAAAATTATATAAATTGTTAATTAGGCATTTATGCACATGACAAGTTCATAATTAACTCTACCCTTTGATTACCGTGATATTAAATGGATTAGAAAACTCGCTTCGTGTAATTACTTAACCGAGATTTTGTTTATTATTGTAGCAATGGTACTTAATAATCGAGAATACCTTGTCGAAAGTTAAAACACTGTAATTTGATTGGAATTTTCAATATATTCATATTTCATGATCTATTTTCGAATCATTATAGTAAAACAGTTATCTAAATCTTACATAATGCATCTTTAAGTTGGAGATAACAGAGTTTATGGGGATATAAGTAGTGTTTGACACAAACTGATCACATAGTGTAATATTAGTTATAATCCAAACCAGGCAAGTGTTATGTTTGAAATCCTGTACAAGCAATGTATTTGTTTTAGTAAACATGATCATCAGTCAAAAAACGTGTTTTGTACAAACTGATGTGGTGGTATGTATTGGGGAAACAAGTATTGGAAGACTTAAAGCCACACTTTTATCGATGACCAATATTCTGAAATGAAGTGCACACCTTTCACCACTCGGTCACACGATTCTCCTTTTATGGGTAAACAAAGCTGCACTCGGCCTCTGAAGATGATATATGTATTTGATACGTTGGGAATCGATGAATCAATGAATTATGTTGTCAACTATTTATTTTCGAACTATAATCTTAGAAATAAAAAAATTGAAATAAAACATCCACAATGCTGCTCTTCTGCTATTATGTTATTGCTAAAGAGGTCATGCGTTGTATTGTTTACAACAACCCCCTTAACTTCATTTAGTATTAAAAAGCTGTTTTCTAAGACCTCCGTAAAAACAGCAATTGTTGTTTGTTCTCCTAAAATTTTCATCGCCTTGTCTTTCTCAAAGCTAATTTAATATTCCTAGCAGTTAAACGACCGTCTGAATTGTTTCTTAAAACTATACATACACTAATAATTAACAGTTGTCAGATGTAATAAACGTGTTACAATTTATACAGAACACATAATCCATCATCAGAAATAGGATTTCTAACTAGGAAAATGGTAGAATTCGTATATATAAAAATGAGAGACACTTAACTAAAAAAACGATATTATATAGGCATAGCACAACGTAATTTAGTTTAACAGGTACTTCGCTGTCTGTTTCAAGAGTTCCGGAAATCAAAGCTGAGTTATTATGCAAAACAGCTCAATTAAAGGGTCTTTATTACGTATAAACAATAATTTATAGAGGTCTTTATTACGTATAAGTTGCACGCTATTGTGTCGTTTGTACGCATAAATAACGCGTTATTTAACGTCAGTCTTCGTATATCGGGAGGCCTAAAAAACTGACTAAACATTAACTCTACATTGCTCGGTTGCTTGAATAAATACAGGCATTTCGCATAGAGAGAACAAATTTCAACTTCATAACTTAAACTATCTGTCTACCAGGAAAATGTAGTATCCAATGTTATAAATAGCCGACAGTGGTGGCAGATGCCCCCCACCCTCCCTCCTCTGCTAGTGGTATATTAGCCCGTTATGAGAAACATGCTCTGGTAAATTCTATTTAAGTTATGCAGCTGAAATGCATGCAATTTAGGCAGAATATGTTAGTCTCCATTCCGTCAAAACACCTTAATATTCTATGGAAAGGTTAACGAGTAGTGTGCTGTGTTAAAGTTTGGCCATTTTTGGGAGCCATCCGATATATGTCAATTTATTTTTATGCTACAGCCATCCTCATGAATCCATAAAAAATCAAGCATTTTATAAATAATCCGCAGAATGAAAATAGAAGCAACACATTTATTCGTCATTTTACAGAGTAAAAACTTCTGAAAAGTCAGTATCGCTTCAACAAAACTATTAAGCTTCTATCAACGTTTTACATACACACAATTGCTGCTGTTTAGTACAAAGATAGAGAGACAGCGCAATCTACAGAATTTCAACATCAATTTCTTGCTATTTCATGTTTTAGTGATCTAAGGTGAAACAAGCTAACATGACAAGAATGCTAACTACACATGCCTGCATGCATCATTACCTGGAGGGAGCTTTATTTTCAAATATACTTCGGCGTCCGCCTACTTGAGGTAACAAAAATAGGTAAATGTATGAGAAACACAATGACAACAAGATATATGCTATTTTAATGTTACATCTAAACATTAACGACCTTTAATATTGTTATAAGCGAGAGTGGTTAGATGCAGACAATTACTTACAATAGTGGTTCAAATTGGAAATACGTTACGGTACACAGCAAAGGTGTTTTGAAATGCTTAGATCTATCTGTAGACATCTGTGGAAATGTTATTAGTCATTTTTTGCTTTACGATTCCAAAGATGAAATAAAATGAACACGGTCGGCGGTAGTAAAGACATGGACATGGCTCCCATGTAAACTGACAATTTTGATTTATAGCATTTGTAAATGTGAGCCGTGCAGTGCTCCTCATATTTAAAACTTATCATATTTTGTTTCTCCTCTTTGATTTGGCATTTCGCAATTTTCACGAACATTTGTTCGTTGTCCAATATGCAAAGTTACAAACTATTTGAAGACTTTCAGGATTGTTTCTCTGTTGTTAGTTGCTTTTTTTGTATTGTGTTTAATCAAAAAACACCATAGACACAAATTCCGAACGTAATTAGTCACAACAACGGTGACATTTAGATTTAAATTCTTCTCTAAGGGTATAAATTGGCCTACACAAGTATTATCTATAAATGTCAATCATGCTGGCTTCAGTCTACAAAACCCAGCCAAATGAAAGAAAAATGCAAATAATTTCCATTTCCGTTTATGCTTGCTGTTGCTTTGGTCTAAATACACACTCCAAAAGAGGGACTATTTTTTATTTTGGGACAAATACTTTTGATTACGTATATTATGTGAATATTGGACTAATCCCTACATTATAGTGTTCGATCCCTGCATTGGCCGAGAAAGTTCATCTCGATTTTCCGGCGTGATTTCCCCTTGTCAGTGATGCAGAAGGAGGGCCTGACAAGGACAGATGCCTAGTCGTTGGGATGGGACGAAAAACCGAGGTCCCGTGTACAAATTGGAGTGCACGTAAAAGATCCCTTGGCAGTTGGAATTCGATATAAGAGTAGGCCGTAGCGCCGCTGCCCGGGCAAAATTTCCCTCATTGCACACTGTGTCGTATGCCCGTCTTCAATTAGCCCAGGTTAGGTGCTTAAGCGTAGGACGTTAAACCCCATTTCATTCATTCCTACATTATAGTCTCTAGTTAGCTTTTGACCACAGTGTTACCAATATTGATGAAATAATTTTAAATATTAAATTGTACATTTCTGTTAATCTGAGTAACATATATTCAACATTATTATCACATTCTCAAAATAAAGAATTTACTTCGTGAAAATAAAACAATAAATTATTGCTGAAATAGTAAAATGTATTTTCAAATCCTCTTTAACACGACTGTATGGAATTCCAAGGCATACTTTTATTTTCATAATTACATTGATTTATAGTAAGTCAACGCAGAACTTTGTTTTACAGTTCCATTCATGTGTTTGCAAAGAAATAATTGGTCGTTTGACATTTCTTTCAACTTCTAACAACCTACATTTATTCTTTGTTTTATAGTTTTTAAATTCGGAATTTAAACGAATATTATCCTATATGTGTGGGCAATAAAATTAAACAATTTTGAGTAAATGCTTTATTCAGATCAACCAATGGCATATACTTTTCCACGACTGCGAATTTTATTTTTGTTTAGTTTCCTTAACAGATTCCATTAAATATACAAATGTATAAATGATTGAGTTGAAAGAAAAATAAATATCGCCAAATATATAGGTTAACAACCACTAAGACTACAGACGCAAAACTTTCATTAGTTAGGACAATAATGCGCACAATAGATATACTTATAACAAATCTGTGTATAAACCGAAATCAGTTAGATCTTGGATCTCGATAGAGAGAGAGAGACGGGGTTTAACGTCCACTCAACACAACTAGGTCATTTCGGGACTAACATATGGTTTTAATTTAAGTTTAATAATTCGCTTGCACGTAGGGGTCTTTAGCCGTGGGAGGAAACCGGAGTGCCCGGAGGAAACCCACGAGGTTGAGAAGACGCCCCTATCTCAATGCCACATACGCTCACACGAGGGCTCGAAACCACAGCCGCAAGCCAGAGGTGACCGGCTAGCTAGAGGTCGAAGCGCGACACTCTAGATCACTAGGCCATCCCAACCCCCCGTTATAGATGGAATTTACTTAGCCATTTTTAAGCCTTACATACGAGTCCACTACCTATTTTGTTTGTCTGTAGATGTACATTGATATTGATATTTGATAAGTAATCTCCTTCATACATGTGCGATCTCGCAAAACCAACCCGTCCTGTATTATTTAGCTTCCAACTACGTAAATAGAATATCCGCTCTTGATATGAACGAAATGTAAATTATTTGTAGAGCAAAACACAATCATACTGAAATTTATTTTTATTACTTTGCGCTACCTAATTTCAATTTCGGACTAGTAAAGCCGAAATTGGGCGAATTGGCATTTCGACGAGCTGGTCCTAGAATATCTATACTAACTAAGCATCCCACAATAGAAAATTTATAAGTAAGGTGTACTTGATTCTTAGTTCATTGTTAATACACGTATTCAACAATTACATGGTGTTATTCTCAGGGGTTCATTTGGCACACTCGGTGATCATTGAACCGGTAAATCAAGTACGCCCTCTAATCTATTGTATCTAAGTCATGCAACTGCTACATAAATCTGCTTCCAATAATACACACACACACACACAATATTTACCTATTTGGCTAAGATCAGAATAAAATGTGTATTTTGAACTTTCTACTTTAAAGCTACAAAATCTTCGGTTTTTGGAGGAATAAAGGTTATAGGTCACTGAAAAACACCAATAGTGATCTAAATAGTTCCAAGTCTACATGTAATTAGTAATCAAAGAAAGCTCTAATAAACAGTAATGGCATGCAGGTGTATAATTTTACTAATTACAAGGAAACATTTATTATCAGCCTGGTAAAGGTAAATGGTATGGTGGGTTTGCGAGTAAGCCTGTATATAAAGGGAGTATAAACTGCTTCAGATTTCTGATTTTCGAAATGTTACATACGTATAAATTTGATTTGAGTGGGATCAAAAAAGAGACCAACTAATTTCGATTTTCTAGTAAAACAGTTTTCCTCTGAGAAGCATCTGTTATTATTTTCTATCATCCGCACCTTTTGCCTTTATCATAATATGACGAAAAACATGTTGTTCTTGGAATGGTTCAACATCCCATTTAGTGAACCAAAAAGTAGATACTGTGGTCAGACTAGCAGTTATACTCGCTTCATTTACACTCCCAGATTGACTAATACAAATTATTGTTTACTATAGTTTCCTTATAATAAGTATGTATTATAAGTTTGTATTATAATAAACATGGCATTATTAGATAATTTGTAGTATCATTAATTACCTTGAGAAGAGTTAATTTACAATATTGTCGGTAACAAAAACAATGAAATTAGATACCAAAAAAACTGCCCAGAACTTTTACTTATTATAATCAACAGTATAAATTACACTTCCTTTATTAACCTGATAACCACTCAAATAATGACTTTTGGAGGTAGGGGGATTGGGAGGGGGTGTCGTGCTGGGTATTTCATTTCCGTTTGGGAATTGTGAACAAAACATTTAAGAAGAGGGCGTATCAACAGAAACCTAATATGTTATTAAAAGATCAGCGGTAAAATACAGAGACGACGGAATCTTTAAAAGAATAACCTTGAAGAATAATTATGAACAAAAAATGAGGTGTGTTTCTATATTTTTCTCGCGGTATGCCAACCGGAAATATGGGCTAGTGAATTAAACTAATGGTGGTGGTTAATGTACATTCTCTAAATGAGTTTTTTTTACTTTAGCTATATACGTGTGACATTAGTAGCAGTAGAACGGCATAGTATCATTTACCACATCTTATAAGAATCAGCAAAAAAATAGAGTTACACAAAAGATTTGAGATCCCTACCATTAGGTGTCAACTATGTTTCATTTTTTTGAAAAAACAACAACAAAAAACAAAAGGTGTCCGCGGGACAATAATAAGCGTTGGACATAGATTTAAAGGAATTACAACAAAAAGAAAGAATATGATATTAAGCTAAAGGATAATAACAATATATCTTTGGTATAACCCGTTTTAATGGTACTTTTAAGTAGAATGCAATTTAACTTTTAACGGAACATGTTGAAAGTATTGTTAACGGTGATCTATAAATAATTAAATATCCTCTGAAGTATGGTTATAGTTAATATAACGCCCGGTATGGATGCATTGTAAAAAAACGATGAAAAACTGGATATATTATTATGATAACCTATGAAAGGGAAACTCTTATAACAATCTAGAAATATCACCGTAGTTTTCTTTATGTAGTATACGTGCAAGACGACACACGAGTGAGTGTTTGATTGCTGCCATCAACGATCTGTTTAATTTAGCGGGGGGCGTGTTGGACAATCTGGTTTTATTATTTGATATTTTCTGGTCATTACAAACAGATGACCCAATTATTGTCAAAGGAACAACCTTTACAATATCTAATTTACTGCCCTACACAGCATTTTGCCAAGGCATCGGCATTTGCGACTACTCTTCATAAACATTACAACTGACAATTGTATCTGTTACGTTCTGTTACATGTGACGAGCCTGATCGCCCCATCTAAACGACCAGCTTCTGTTCCCTACAAAGCCCCTGAGAAAGAAACAATTTTTAGTCGTTTGGATGATAAAAATGGCATCCCATTTACACATCAGTGTGGACAAAAAAGAGTCCTCGACAGTTGGAATTCGAAATATGAATAGACCGCAGTGTCGCTGCCCAGGCAAAATTCCAATAATACTACATAGCGTATGCTCATATTCTATGCTGTCGTTTATGTGCCCGTTATAGAGTTATACTGATTAATTCATTACATGAGTACAACGAAAGATGCTAGCATACAACATTACACAGAATATTGTCAACTAAATTTTCTCATATCGTTCGAGAGAAAAAACATTTTCCAATCCCTAAGTTAAGCTGTAGATTATTGAATTTTTTCCCAGACACGATATTCACTTTCCATTCAACTTTAATCATTGATTGTCATATAAAATGTGCCAAAAGCAATTTCAGTGTTTAAGTGTAAGCCAACGTTTTTCCTGTGAATAAAAAGGTCTGTATTATTCATATGACGTTTACAAGAGCGCGTATTAACTCCATGGGGCTTTTCGAAAATGTGCATCAACCGATTCCTTTTAAGTATGCGTTTGAAATCGACTTTTATCATCCCTTAGGCAGCTCGATTCCATCAACAGGAACATATCAAAGGTGAAGTAGATGAAACATAGACCTCGACCAGTTTTACAGACGGAATTTTTAATATAATCCAGGAATTATTGTCTCAATATCTCGAATTAGGATGAGATTGAAAATCTCATAAAGCACTTGTTCAATTTTTAATCTATGTTTACACATATAGTGTAAGGATAGTCTGAATATAGGGTGGTTAGTACATAGAGATTATTAAGAACCTAGGGATACGTCGTGTGAATTTTCTCCAGACGATATAAAGTATTCATACGTTTGCTGATGAGCGCCAATGAATATGTCAGCAGTGGGTTAAATCGTGTAATTCTAGCCTCTAGATAGTCCTACATTTAAGGGCCGGGTGGTGATATTGGTGATAACCGATTCGGTGATTGAATCTAGATTACATGTGTGTGTGTGTAATACTTTTTAAGACAAAGCTGAGCTGAAGGTTAGAATGTGTACAAATATACATGTAAAGGAAATATATATATTCAAAGCCAGTTGTTCAGGTCGATAAAACAAAGCGATAAATAAATTAGCAACAGATCATAACGAAACAATCATTAGTATTTCTATTATTACTGTATTTTCTTTTCTTTTTTAATGTTTTTTTTAATTCTTTTTCGTGAAAATTAAATTGATTAACTAAATTAAACGAAGTTTACCTTTTCTGAAGTTATCGTTAAAACCAGCATATATCAGCGGATTTATAGCACTATTGGCATGAGCAAGGTACCGAGCAAAATATTCAAACCCAATATACCATTCCTCTAGCTGAAATGAAATTATGATCAGAATCGGTAAACATTGAAACCAAATTGCTTTGTGCGACTATAGTTTCATTTCTTGACGACACATCGTGGATATAAGTTTAAGGAGTTTATTATTGATATTTGGGATTTAGATATTGACACAAACGGGTCGCAACGCATATAATAATTTAATATGAAATTATAAAATCTGAATTACATTCAATCGTTTCTGTTTTTACTGCAATTTTTACTCAGTTATGTTCGGCGAAATACGCCAGAAGTCTCCATCGAATGGCAATTTCTAGCTTCTGGTTATTCTAGTCTAAACGATAGTATTTATTGTACATGCTCTCCACATAAGAATATGCCGTCACTGTTTGATACGACTTTAAAAATATGTATAGACTCTTGCTACAAATGTCGCTAAACGCATTATGGTACATGATTCGTGTACCAATGGTAAAATGATGGATATCAGAAGCCCATCTTTTCCCGGTAAGATCACAGCATCAATGTTGATTTGAATTGACAAATAATTCGTGTTTTCAGCGTCGAATCACTTGGGGATATTAAAATAGAGACTTAGCTAACTTAATGCATGTTTCAAATGGTCAATCCCAATAAACTATTGGAGTTATGTGAACTTTTCGAATAAAACAAAATAAGCAAATAAGTAAAATGAGAACAGCAGATTGTTATACTTGTCATGAGTTTCAGAGCGATCCACTCGGCGCCAATGTACAAGGAAGCTAGCCAAATCATATACCCGGTCATAATATTCATATCCACGACACCGATATATCCCAGTTATGCGGATGGTACGATAGCATGCAAATCCCACCGATATACTGGTAGTCATGAACGATACCGACCTGACAAAATTTTCTCCATTGACAATACAATTGACCGAATTAGATTTGGTGTATCTTTTTGGAAAATCGTGCACCACTATTATCTTTTTTTGCAATGAAGTAGTGTCATCAAGTTTAAAATCAAATTACACATTTACAGCAACATATGTGCCTGATAGGCTAATGGGCCAAACTCACGGTTATCTACCAAGACATGCTGCGAAAAACGTCGCTACATTATTATAGATTAAATCATCAGAAACTGAAACATTGATTTACAATCTGACAAAATTAAATGAAGTTGGGGATCTTTTGAGACACACTAACAAGCTGAGACATCGCCAAACTGTCATTTATTAATTCAGTTGATGGTGTAATTAGGACTGTCTGAGAAGGCAAAGTTCGAGTTAGACACAATAAGGGAATTGTCACCGTTTGACACGCTTGTGAAATATGTCTTGGCTCATTTTTCGAGTCCCTTGTTACAAATCGCGCTAAACGCATTATGGCACGCGATTGTTTTTTGCCTTAAATAGTGGATATCAGAAGCCCATCTTTTCCCAAAAGATCATAACATCAACGTTGATTAAAACTGACAGATAAAACTCGTCCTTATGTATCCCTGCCGCATTCCACTCGCTATCGCTCTTAGAATACTTGCGCAGGTATACACTCTCTTGAACCATTGAATAACCCGAGCGGTATGCAATGGCATTGAGTTCTATCTATGTATACATTCCACTTATTTGCAAACCGGACACAGAGGTATTATATCTAAAATATACAATAGGTATAACGTAGTACTTACTCTAGAATGCTTATCTGGTCTATATTCAGTATATAATAACGTGATAATCAGAGGCAACCAGCATATCACAAACAATGCTAGTATCAATACCAACATCACAATTACCTGTAATAAAAAAAACATTAACAGATTATTAAACAACAATGTCAGTTTAATAAACAACAATAACCACCAATCCAACAACAATAACAGGTTAATAAACAACAATAACAGCCTACCTAACAACCAATAACAGCTAACCAAACACAAAATTTAATTGAATGAAATGAGGTTTAACATCCTACTGTTCTGCTCCTAAGCTGGACTAATGAAGACGGGCCTCCGCCATAAAGTGCGCTATGAGGGACATTTTGCCCGGGCAGCGGCGCTACGGCCTACTCTTATATCGAATTCGAACTGCTAAGGGATATTTAACGTGCACGCCAATGTGTACACTAGACCTCGGCTTTTTGTAAAATCCGAACGACTAGACAGCTCTCCGTCCTGCATCACTCACAAGGGGGAAACCACGCCGGAAAATCTGGATGAACCTTCTCGGTCAATGCAGGATCGAATACCCGACCTCCAGGCTAGCGATCCAACGTCCTACCCACTTAGCCACGTGCCCCCCCCCCTAACGCAACAAACAATGACAGTTTAATAAACAACAATAACAGCCTACCTAATAACAATAACAGTTTAATAAACAACAATAACAGCCTACCTAACAAACTATAACAGGTTAAGAAACAGCACTTACAGCCTACCTAACAAACTATAACAGTTTAATAAACAACTATAACAGCCCACCTAATAACAATAACAGTCAGTTTAATAAACAACAATAACAGCCTACCCAACAAACTATAACAGGTTAAGAAACCGCACTAACAGCCTACCTAACAAACAATAACACGTTAATAAACAACAATAACAGCTAACCTAACAAACAATTACAGTTTAACAAACACCAATTACAGCCAACCCAACAAACTGCCAACACGAGTAGCTAAGTACATATTAAGAATTTAAGGGTCGATTACAAATAAAGAGGATAATCATTTATCCGTCTGAACCTGCAAATTGGGTAATCAAACCTTTCCAAATTGCAATTTCAAATCATAGAATTTCGATTTTTAACCCATTCCTAAAACGTTTTCTGCCATTTCAATTTCCATTTCCACAAATTACAGGGCACATGGCATTATACAGCAGAGGTGATTGTAAGCAGGGGTGATTCGCATTACTATCGTCAAAAGATCATAAGCATTACTGTGGCCAGACGGTAATCGTTTGAAATTATGTAGCATGTAGATGTATTTGTTATCACAATAATCGGTAATTTCCCTTTTCTACGTAGTGGCAATCTTCTAGCTGTAATATCTTTTAAAAATTTGTGATAATTAAATACTAACAAATAGTAATCACGCTAAATAATACTGATGTAGGCACTATGCAGTTGGTAAACAATTTTCTATTCAGATATATAGGTGTTTAGGACAAAGGCAAAAGATTGAATCTTTATCAAGTAGCCCCCCCCCCCTCAAAGTACACGGCGTAGGCTAAAGAAGAAACTTGGTCAAGAGACTGTTCAGTCCACTCCTCACGATTGTTTTAAAATTAGTGTTTTGTTGTGTGTGAATCAGCCATTCCTAATTACTTCGACATGGTCTTTTAGGATGTGTTTTTGTGTGTTCATTACAAATTAGCATCTGAAACTATAGATGACACTACGCCGTATACTGATTTTAAAATATCCATTGTGTCTAAAATGTTGGATATTAGGATCATGGTAAGATAGCTGCATCAATATTGATTGATACGGACCAATATTAAATTATAATTCGTGTTTTTTAATTCGAATATTATTGAAGATATTGTATTAGAGATTTAGCTCCTAAAATGTGGCCAATTTCTTGATATTAAATCATAGTTTCGAGTACTACGAAAAGACAAGCCGCTGCAACAGAAGATTACAGAATACTGTAAAGGTGACAATATTAAATAAATCTCCCCCGACATCTTTCACATTTATAACACTTACCTATCACACGTGTCCTTGTAATGGAATGTACCTGTTGCTTTTTTCTTGACAAAATATATATTATACTGCGTATACTAAGTTAATCAGTAGACCTTAATGGGGTTAATAGGGGTAATCTCTTTAGCACAATGTTGTTCAAAGTGTCGGCATATATAATACAGCCGAGTATTAACCCAAAATTGAAAACATCAAACATGTGTTTTAGCTTCAGAGGTGACTTGGGTCGAATAGGACCACCCAGTCTAACTTAAAGGAGCTAAGTCTCTAACTCAATATTTTCCACAATATTTGAAATTAAAAGCGCGAATTATAATTCAATATTTATCAATTTCATTCTTTATTGATGTTGTATCTTGCCATGAAACTATAGGATCCTAATAACCAATATTTAAGACACAATTAAAACTTTATGATCAGTACACGAGTTGTTTAGACGTGTACCTTATGGCTTCGGGGGCCATTTTGCCATAAACAAACACAAGCATATCCTACAAGCCTAAAATAATTTAATATCAATAATACTTTGTTAAACCGCAACCCGATTCAACATATCAACACACGAGCAGAGCAGCAATGATGTAAGGGTTATGTGGACAAACATTTAGCAATGGATCAGAAATATAACTAAAATATATTGTATTGAAATTATGTCAATGAATAGTTTTTATAAATTAAAAAAATTAACAGTGACTTACATGTTTTAGAATCTAGTAGGTAGGTTACTTATTATCAAAGATTCGGAAAAACCATATTATGAAATAAATTCAAAGATAATTTTTGAAATATTGGTTTGTGTTTTTATCTCTACAAACTACATTTATCGTTTGGTTGTTTTGAAATTGATGTATTAGTGAGATGAAGAATGCTATTTAATTTCAATAACTTTCGTTTATTTTTTCTTGAGTTATGGCCCTTGTTTCACTTTTTTGAACGCTCTGATGTCAAAAGTTGTCATCCAATCTGTATGTAGTTTATACGCATCATTTAAATTAGTAAAACGAATACGCCTATTGAATTTCATCAATTTCCGTCAATTACATCTAGAGTTATGACCCGTGTTTCACTTTGTTGAATCTTGTGAACGCTCTAATGTCAAAAGTTGTCATCCAATCTGTATGAAATTTGAATGCATCATTTAAATTAGTAAAACAAAGAAGCCTATTGAATTTCATCAATTTCCGTTATTTACGTCTAAATTGATGGCCCTTGTTTAACTTTGTTGAATCTTGTGAACGCTCTAATGACAACAGTTATCCCCCGGTGTGTATGAAAATTATACGTGTCATTTAAATTAGTGAAACGAAGAAGCATATCGAATTTCAGCAATTCCCGTTAAGTATGCCTGGAGTTATGACCCTTGATTCACTTGGTTGCCCCTTGTGAACACTCCAACGGCAAATCTTATCATCCGATCTGTATGGAATTGATATGTATCATTTAAATTATTAAATCAAAGAGGCCTATTGAATTTCATCGTAAGGAAGGTTGAGTTTGACTTTCTTGAAAATCGGACCAAAATTGCAGGACAAAATGGCCGCCGGATGTAGTTGTACGTAAATAGTGTAAAAATATTGTATATCAAGGTTGTGGGCCCTATAGATGTCACAATTTTAATTCGATTTTGATGATACTTGAAATGCATGTATGTATATTACCAAAAGATCTTGGTTTCTTTCGATATTTGCGCATATCAGATCGTCACTTCCTAAATTATGACCCCTGATTGTACGCAAAATCGCCTGTTTTAGCTCTAATCGTAAATACATCGGGCCATTCGTAAAAGCATCTAAAGCTATCGTATGACTTTCTGTGCAGTTTTCAGGATCCTGCAGCGACTTCGACAGCGCTGGAAGATCTTTTGCATGCCAAACAGTTGCCGTGTTGAAGTCATGTGTCACAGGGCTATTGTGAGGGATTCATGTAGTCGTGTTGTCTTCCAATGTGAATCGTGCAGATTCTTGTTTGCTTTATATGTTGCAAAGATGGACAGGGGGCCAGCTAAATAAGCCAATTTAAGTACAATCCGGGGCCAATATCAAAGAAGAAGTTCCGGTAAGTTATGCACGAATATCGACCGGCATCGAAGAACAAAATGAACACATAAATACAAAACGAAAATGGACGAACAAATTCAAAACGAAAATGAAACTTTTGCAAGCGCTCAATATGTTGCTGTCAGAGCCAGATACACCACACAGTATGACGTACGATAGCTTAAAGGGACAATACCACTCTTGCTGGCTTGACACGTCGAGAAAAAAGGGCTTATTCTAACTACTAGATGTTTAAGTGTCTTACCTGTTGTGTAAATTATCACTTACAACCTATTTTACTTGTCCAGAGGGTTCGAAAATATGTTTTAATCCAAGTTGCATTTGAAAGTGTTTACTAAAGCCTTTCTCACCATGTAGTTGAATTTTTCCATTTGTTTAAATTCGATGTGTTAAGATGAAATTTGTATCATCCATTAATTAGAATATTTTAAAATAGTACAATTTTTTGACCGGAATTAAGATTGGGATATATTTTTCAGTTACAACAAGAGTGGTATTGGGGCTGTAAGATTCCACAACGAATGGCCCGGTGTTTTTACGATCAGGGCTGAATTTAAACATTTTCTCTTCATGTCCATCTGGTGTCAATTTCTGGGTAGTGTGACGCCCGCCTTTAGCAATGAATGAATTTTGCCGTTTATTATGGTGGGATCTTAAGATGCTGACAATTTCTAAAACTTTCTAACGGTTCTGGTTTGATGAGTTTATGTATTCACATCTAGAAGACTAGACGGATCTTTATAGTAATAATACATTAGAGGACCGAAACGAGCTATCTGTCTAATCGTTAATTACTTTTAGCTTGTATAGTTAGCAGAATGCAACCCCCGGCGATGATAATAATAATAATCTTTATCTTTATCCTCGATCCAAGAGGCATGTACTTTTATCCCGTCCTAAAATTCGGCTGGATAGTGATTATGTAAGATTTAATTAAGATTAGACTGTAAATTCCAAGCAACCGCGAGTCGATGTGATCTAGTTATTAGTCTTAAGATCAAACATTGTCGGCGAACAGAACACCAGTAATTAATTCAACTATGTTATACGTAAATTTGGCATTGCTTTACACAATCTGTATCAGGTCAGTGGGTAAGCTCGTCTGTGTCATGTTACAGAATGTGTGTCACATGAGCTACATTGGTTTGTTTGCACTTACTGTATTTCAGATAGGACTACTGAAGGTAGACATACACCATACAGTGTTTTATGAGTGTAATTACTCCCGGACAGCTTATACTTTGAATTCTATCTATCAGGGGTTATTTTACGTGCACGGCAATGCAGTTTTCAACATTAGAATCATAATCATTATGCTCAACCAGTGCCAGTCATATGGGTTAGATATTTGCTACAAATCGACTCTAGCATATACCACACAGCTTAATATTACTGGGCACTGGGAGGGACAATCCCCCTTCCCCCCACACACATACAAATATTGTTGGGTTTTTGTGGGGGGGGGGGGTGAACGGGACCTCGCTCCTCGTGTAAATTATAGGGCACCATGCACTGTGACACCGTTACTCCCCTTGGTGTATTATATTATTGTCCCACCTAGACATGTTATTTATTTGGGTCTGAGCGGTAGTACTATAGGAATTGCGAAATGAATGATAAAACTTTGTGTGAGACATGATCGAATCTCTTCGGGTTTTTTTTTTTAAAAAATGACATACTTTAGCTATAAAATGGCCGAAGCCGTCACCGGCTGACAAAAGGAAATCATAGTAACAAAAACAGAACTGAAGAAAAAGAAAGCATGCCTCTTTTAACGATTATCTTCCACATGGTTTAGCCATTTGTGTGGATTATTTTTTGCATATCAGATTATTTTCTTTTTTTTTCAACAGAAATCTCACAACTTGGGAGCCAATTATGCAATCGTTCGACACTGCCAATTTCAATGTTAGATATTGCACTAATGTTTCAAAAGACGTCTAACTTTATCGTTTTAAAACTCGACTTCAATACGATTCATTGCCAAGCAGAAATTTTTCAAAGAATCCAGCGACAAATGATTTCACTTGTCACTACACACGCATTCATTTGAAAACGAAACTAACTACTTTTTATAAGGTTTTGAAATAATGTAGATTGCAGAGCGTCGACGTGAGATACAATCTATTGAAATGCTTAGAGAAAGAAGTTGATATCTAGTGCAAAAGAAATATCTTAGCTTTTTGTTGTATGACGTAGTTTACGATCTGACATCTTAAAAGGAAAGCACGTCACATGGGGCCTGTTTCTTATTTTATACATGTAAACACCGGTTTAATAAGTACTAAGTAACTTGACAAAATTCAATTTTAATTTTTTCAAAACGCAATTAAATCACGAAACGAGTTAACGCTAGGTGAGCTTTGTTACGTTAGGAATCATTTGATTATCATCTTTTTTATGACCAGTAAATTTTAAACATGTTATTAATAAAACGTACACCTTTAAGCGGATCATTAGGAAATAAGTGAAGAAAGTTCATTGTTAGTTGGTATGATGCTAATTAGAAACGTACCCCAAGCAGGAAGGTTCAGAAGTAGGTTGATTTTGTTGTTTCAATACTTCCCCAATAACTGTAATAATTGTAAAGTATTTCCACGTGTACAATACAGGTGTTTATCTGGGGTTGTATATCTATTGGATGTATGATAATAATTACCTAGCTTTCTTACTGGCAATAATTCAAACCAACCACTTAACCAATATTATGATTTATTATGTTTTTACTTGTATCTAATCTGGAAGTATGCAGATAACCCTTGATTCGGTTATCGGATGATTTTATCGAATGGAATATTATCGGACATGATCATGACATAATTTGTTATAAATTGCAAATCGAGGGGAAAATGGTCCCATTTTGGTAACAATTAATATAGCGTGCAAAAATAGTTTTTTTGTTGTTGTTAGATATGGTCATAACGAATCTCTTTAACATCGATTGGATTGATATTATGTACTTTCGTGTTATGGTGTGGCGTACGTAATTTGTTATTAATTTCATATCGAGGAGTATATTAGTGTTATATACAATACTAGTGAAAAATATAGCATAATTTAGAAATTACAAATACACGTTAAAAGGTATGGGATGGATAAATTTTACAGTCTGACATGCCAAAAATTTCCAATACAGAGCTTGCCAATTTAATGGAATATGGTTAAATCTCTAACCGTAACTTAAACTAGGTCAAAGTATATGTTACGATGGAAACATTACTCGATTTTTCTTGTCTTGATCAAAACACAAAATACCGTTCAATAGTCTTACTTTCGGATACATTTTTAAAAACAATTTTTAAATGTCACTTTGATTTGTTTATGATTCCTTAAACGGGAAACATTTATATCATAGTTGGCGGAAACAATAGACAGAAAGGTTTTTTCTGATGGATGTATCAGCTTTTTGTGTAATTAACGATTATTTGTAATCGGGAGATGCAAGTGGGGGCAAGATCAAACAGAAAAGGAAATAAGCGATAAACTACATATGATCATTTAACTTCCTTCTTAACTTGTTAATATATTGATTATTTGTAATAAGCTCGAAGAAAAAAAAGATGTTTATAAGCAAACAACGCCTGTATTCATTATTTTGAAATTTATTCTCCGTGGTATTGGAAGTAGATAATGATTGTACTTCCTGGCATTAAGTCAAACGAGAATCGACAAAAGACTTTTCAAATATCAATGTCTTAAACATCATTCATGTATGAAATTAAAAGTTTATAGGGCCACCTATAATCAATATTAATTTTTTAAAAAATCCACGGTGGCTCAGCGCGAAAGACGTTGGCTGGCTCAACTAAATGTCCCGCGTTGATTCTCTGCGTTGGAACAGAAAGTTCACCGGGATTTGTCAATGGTGTAGGTCGGAGGGCCTAGCAAGAGTCAACGTACAGTCTTTCGAATGGGACAAAACCCGAGGCCAAGCGTACACATTGGCGTGAACCCTTGACAGTAGGAATTATATATGAGTAGGCCGTAGCACCGTTGTACGGACAAAGTGTCTTTAATGGAACACTGCGTTGTGTATGCCCGTCTTCATTAGCCCAGTTGGGAAAGAAAAATAGGGCGTTAAATTCCATTTCATAACACCGAAACCTTGACCCCCATTTCATTTCTAATGTAACAAATAATTGACTTTAACCATTTGATAAAATAACGTCACTGGTATCAGCACTTCATCGCACCCTTTTATATCAAGAACTGATTTCATTAAATTGTGCGTGTTAGCTTTTGTTAATTTTTTTAGTCCCAATTGAATGAAACGTCGGAATTGAAAAAAAAATTAACTATTTCTGAATACTGTTGGCTAACATAATGGGTTTGTCTCTTTTCTTTGGAAAATTAAAAAAGGGGAAAAGGGATGTAAAAGCTCATGTTGATGTTATATGAATGTAAAGTGATTACTAATCAATATTTTTGTTTTAAAAAAAATGTTGCTCTAAACAATTATGTTCGGTGAATTACGTGGACATTCCAAATTGAAGCACAGTCGTTTACGCATGCTTCGTCTGTTCTGCACGTTTTTTTTATTTATTAGTTTTTCTTTTATTTATCAGCCATTACTAATTACTTGTACAATTGGCACTGAAAACATAAAATACACGACCCGTGTACCGCTTGCAAATTTATTTTATATAATTGAATATTAGGATCCATGCCATTTCAAAACTATTTCTCGCTGATCCTCTTCCGGTTTCCGTTACCCGTTGATTGACCTAAAAATAGTATCCAAAGCCAGGAAAGCTTTCTTTGTTTCTGATGCAGCCTCTTTGTAGACTAGGGTGAATTCCGCCAATCTCCAATAACCCACCTTGCCGATCTCGAAAAATGGCTCGAATCGATTTCTTCGTTGTGTGCAACGAGGAATTCTCAAAATACACAGACAGGAGAGACAAAGTCTACTTATTACTAATGCATGATGTTTTATCCAAATTCATCCAAATCTCATTACGTATGACACTAATAAGTCATGATTCGAAATGACTTTTGTTGTATGCCAAGGAAAACGATGGAATAAGCCAAGTTAAACTCAAACAATTTTAATAAAGCTGGTGTCAAATTAAAGCTCACATTCCACAGAGCATTCTTACGGCCAAATTCTAATTATATGAAATAGATATGGATTTCAGACAAGTTTACATCACGAAATATGATTATTTTTTTTGTATTTTCAGGAATTTTGGCAGTGGGGAGAAAGTCATGGGCAACGTGGTTCCTTTAAAGGAATCGATAAATAAGCCAGAGAGTTAAATATTTCTGTGTTTGATCCCACTTTGCCCTTTCTGATCGTTTTCATCCCACCAAGAATGGTTTACCAATAACTGATATCTAAGCTTGGGATATACATTTTTCAAACAAATAAGTTACTCGATTGATCGACAATGCAAACATTTGCTGCTTAGGGTATCATAGACACTTAAAACATATTAGTTTTCCAATTTATTTAAACGTCAGGGCCCACTATCAGTTATATTTGTTATCTATGAAAGGCAGCCAGAGGCTCTAACGTAATGGCAATGCAAATTAAATGAAAGTTCAACACGAACACCAGTTTAAGAACTAATATTGATTAATAGAATATAATGCAAAAACAAGACAAATCGGTTTTCTGATCAGAGGCATTTGCAATAAAAGGGGATAACTCACGTCAACCTGTTAAGTGTTATTTCCGACCTGACACAACTTACACAACTGTTATTGGTAATGATGCACGATACAATGACAGGATGTGTCAATACACTAACATTGACATAACTTAGCTTTTGTTAGCTATGTGTATAGTTCAACAAAAGAGAACATCCTAATCCAAACTGTGGTAGGAACCGGTATCAACGTGAACCGTTTACGCTGTAGGCTCCTTATATTGTAGTTATTCTCAATAACAATAAGGCAATATTGGTATATATTAATTCTATTAGGTAAATACCCGCTTCCCCGAAGACATAAACTTACACCAGAAAAGAAAAGTTGGGTTTGGATAATTCCAAACATTTAGTCAGTTTGGTTAGTTTCTGTGACAGCCATGTCACGTGACAAGTATTGCCCCTCAAAATGGGCGGAAACTGTGGTAGGAACAGGTACCAACGTGAACCATTTACGCTGTAGTCTCCTTATATTGTAGTTATTCCCAATACAAGTATGGCAATATTGGTATATATTAATTCTACTAGGTAAATACCCGCTTCCTCGAAGACATAAACTTACACCAGAGAAGAAAAGTTGGGTTTGGATAATTCCAAACATTTAGTCAGTTTGGTTAGTTTCTGTGACAGTCAAGTCACGTGACAAGTATTGCTCCTAAAACTGGGCGGAAAATACCGAAAAACACTGGAAAACCCCAGAAACCAGTAAATACCGGATAACACCATAAATGACGGAAAGCACGCCAAATAGGTGAGTACCGATGAAGGAAGGTCAAATTCTTAAAATTAATCCTTACCCTAACCGGAAACAAAAGACCATGTCACGGGTTACCTATTTATGGTGGTTTACAGTATTTAGTGTGTTTCCGGTATTTAGGGGGTTTCAAGTGTGCTCCGGTATTCAATATAAGATGGGTTTTTTTCCGTTAGTTTTCTGTTGTGGTTTTCCGGTATATAGTATAGTTTCTAAAGACAGAAGATATCTCCATTCGATGAAGTGTTTTGAAAGGGATTTGATGCAAACGTTTGATTGATAACTTGTATTAATTATAATAACCGTGGTACAATAAAGCCGGATGGTCATTTTCTTTTGCACGTGTAATTTATCTTAATGGCAAAGCAAAAAGTGTTTGACTATAAAAGTTTGATTATCGATACTCGATAAAAAAAACCTCTAAAACTATTCAGTATTCTTTGAATTTGCCTTCATTACGTGGGTGTGTTTTATATTTTAAAAATCCATACCATGAGTGATTAGGTTTCTTTACGGTTGGAAAATGGTGTTCCGGAAAATCGATATTAAATATTGTATTTTAATGCAACGAAGAGTAACTTTTATAGATTCCGGTTAGAAGAACAACTTCCAAAATAATGAATTTTAAAATACCGATTTGCTTTTCTTTGAATCAACCGTTTACGGCCACGGGGTTTTCTCGATTCTTAGTAAGAATCGATACATTAACAAGGGAGGTAAACCCGAATCAAATAACGATTCACAAATAATATTGTAAAGCAAGAGAGAAGGGTGGTGAATCTTTCAGGAAAATAATGTATTCCAGATTGGCAGAAACGAACGAACAAACCACTTTACTGCCTGCAATATATTAGACCTTAGTATACTACACCCCAACTGGTCTAAGAGCTATGAACATATGTCCGTTATACCTTATCGTTAAAAGACATAATTTAAAGTTGGTTAACAACATAATATTCGGCATAAAACAAGACAACATGGTCCGTATTCAAAGGTTTTCTAAAAGTTAAGTAAAAATACTTAATTTTTCCACTTAACCAAGTGTCTTACCTTAAATCGGTATTCAAAGGCTCTATTTTTCATTTGCTTGGCTATGTGAAAACTTAACTCCACAATTAAATTATGGAAAACTCACATTCGCCAAAAAGCATGAATTTTCAATTTATGGACTACCCTCCACTGCCAAAAATCACGAATTTCTAACATTGCAAGCAAGTTATGCCCCCTTCAGAGCATCAACTATACTCTATTAAATTCTTAGTTTATATTACTACGAAAATGTTTGTCGAAACATCATACACGTATTGTAACGTTTGAAAAAAGTATGATTGTAGTTTGGATAAATTATGGTATTGTGCATCCTTGGCCGGAATGGCTGTTTTCATAGATTTTTTCCCCCTAAAATTCCATCTCAAATACATTACAATAAATAGTGGCAGTATAATGATAGATATTGTAAACTTTAATTTTTTAACACTGTATCACGAATAGAAAAAAACATATTATTAGCAATACACAATGGCCTTTGCCTTCTAATTTAGACTGGACAAATCATACAGTGTTTTTTTTTATAAATCTATCTTGCGAAATTCATAGATATTTTGTAAGTACATGTACCTACATTTTAGATTTTCAAAGGCCTGGCACGGACGGTACGTACGAAAGATGCATGTTGCATTATATTTTAACTGAATAAATACTATCGATTATGTATATGGGAATGAGATGTAAAAAAATAAATCATGCCTTATTTTTGCGGTATTAAAAATAATTTCTAAAACTTTATAAAACCGTGTCATAACAAACGAATTTAACTTTATTATATGACAATCGTGGAAAAATTATTAAGCATGTATACGAACATGACCGGAAGAGGATATCCTTAACTATCTCGGTGGTAATAGCCTTTTACTCTATTATGGCATCACAACATCAAAGCTGCCGACGAAAAAAGAAATTTGAGGCCAGTTACGCTAGACGACATTGTCTTTATTTCAATCTGAATCCCCTAACTTTAAAAAATCGGCACTACGGGACAACTACTACAGCGTTAAAAGTTGGCATTACAATCTCACTTAACTTTAAGTGACCTATTGGAGGTACCTAAAAGTTAAGTGGATATTTCTCACTTAAGCTGGCCTTTGAATACCACTTAAAGACTAACACTTAAAAGTTAAGGCAGCTTAACTTTAAGGGATAATTTAATACTTAACAGTGCCTTTGAATACCACTTGACCTTAACTTACAGGAAGTTACGTATATTTAAGTGAAAGCTAGTAGTTAAGTGACTATCTTAGACTTAAGATATCCTTTGAATACGGACCCAGGGATCTATTGAGTAGTACTTTTGGTTTTAAACAAATCCATTTATTGTCCTCTCTCGTAAATAATTTACTGCCTGTTCCAAGAGATACTACGATTGTCAAATTCCTTGCCATTTCTTCAATTCCTAATTTAAACGTCCAAAAATTGGAGACATACCTGAAAATGTCACCCCGTTGCTCTTTTCGTTGAGATAAGATCCATTCTCCTCTTGGAAACTTCACATTATTCGACATTGTTTCTTTCTCAAAACATAAACATTATGGAGTGCTTCTGCGTAATGGAGCTTTCGTGTACAGGGTAGACAGGTATCTTCTAATCGGGTACATTCGTTTAGAAATATTTAATGAAGGAAAATTCGCCCGTTTCTTCTGCGGCCGTAATACTTAGGTTTTAGACTTTGGTTGGATTAATATTATGTTCTGTTTTAACCCGCTTAATTTGCAGAAACTGCGCATTAAGTCACTCGGTTTTTGACCTCAATAATTGGAAATTTGTCTAAACGGTATTAAAAACTGGATATCCACAATGCTGTTTGGGGTTGGAGAATACTTTGCGCCAGTCGATGGTAAATTAACTTGATACCGACTAACTGTTGACAGGAAGGATGTAACTCGTGGACTTGAAGAGAATTCGCCTCTGCATAGTCTATCAATAGCCTGGACGCATGGTTTACTATCTGTAAGGACACATGCTTGTAGTTTGGACTGAATGATATATGGGCTAAAATGTCGCACCGAGGCTGCGATGCACAGGGCTTCAACTTCACATGGGAGCCATGGAACTTGGTGCCCTCGTAGCTTGGCACTAAAGAATCCAGCCCGCAAAAGATCAAGTATCAGAAGTCAACCCAGCAATGGACAGAAAGGGATTTCTCGGACCAATAGCTTCAGTAATATGTGTTCTGCGTAGCATAAAACCTTGATTGAAGATATGAAATGATATGATGTAATTGATGTTTAATGTATCAACCGGGCGATTTTACGCAAGACATAATTATTATATAACGATCGTTTTACTTTTGTTGTAGGCTTCACAAGAATTTAGGTTACATAATACAATAAGTATGATCATTACTCCAGCAACAATTCAACTTTAAATTGTCTCAAGGGCAAGGCTTAAGCAAAGAAATAACTTATATCAACTATGCAATCCGCGATTAATTATGCATATTATGGACCGAGTTATTGTGTACGCATATACCCCCCTTCACAATTTCCATCACATGTAGTTCAAGATAAAATTTGAACGCAGTTTATATTAATATCAAAACGCTACAGCCAATTAAATAGTCAACTCAGTTAGACAAACTGCTTTGGTCTTAAGCCTGGCGCAGACGGTCATCTTTTCGTCGCTTGTTGCTGCAATAGGCAACTACTGGCAACTCCGAGCAACTGGCAACTCGAGGTCTCCCGTGTGCGCTGACTGGCAACGAGAACAAACTTTTAACCGAATGTGTCCTGAATGCCGATATCACTTTATCATTAAAAATGGCGCCGTGCTCCATCTTGAAGTATCACATGACAGTAGAGCGCTCGCTGATTGGGCAGTTAACCAGTTGCTTGTTGCCTGTTGTCGGCTACCGCCACAGACGAGCAATTTTGAAGCAACAGATGAACGATTTCTCGGCGATGAGCGATTTTCTGTGGTCGAATATCAAACATGTTTGATATTGGGCAACAAGAAGCAACTCGGAGTAACAGCAGGCAACTATTCTTTCAACGATCAGCGATTTCACTGTTGCCCGAGAGTTGCTCGAAAAAGTTGCCTGTCTGCGCCCGGCTTAAGATTCCGTAAAACGATTCGAGTCTAACCAACTCACCCTCCCTCTTTCACTCTTCCGGATAACTAGGTCAAACATGGCCGATGTTCAACAGCGCGATGTAAACGAACTATGACTTTTCACGAGAGAGGTTATATAGCTTGATCTGAATTTGGTTTCCTCGTGTAAGACAGTAATGGGATGGCATATCCAGGTATGTCCCTAAGTTTTAGCCGTTTAAATTAAAAATTGAAAAAATGGCAAGCAATAGTATCTTTATAAGTTTTACTAAAGGAAATATTCATAATTATCTACCAACGGTACGGTTATTATGTCTATGATACTTTAGGGTAGATTAACCTCAATTATTAAGACTGATATCCTCGGAAATATGGTTATATCTTATAAATAAATATATTTTTCTGATAAAAACTACATTACCCGTTGAACCGTTCAAAATTGGGTTAATATTTGCCCGAATTTTTTCAATTATCATAATTTGCTTTTTTGTAGTTTAAGGGCATTTTAATTCTATTTCATCGATGACATGGAATGTTGTAATTTTATCAACGTCGAAATTATCGTAAATGTTATTTCTTAATAATTAGATCATATTCAATCAATTCATAGTAAATTGCAATATTTTGCCTATGGTACAATACCCGATAGACCGTGCTTAATAGGTTAAATATTGCCGGAAATCATACTTTCCAATTTTTAGTTCGTACATTATATATCATGAGTACTTTAATTGGGTGAGTACAATTACAGGAAAGTACGGGTGTGTTATATCAAAACACCAAATAAAGAAAAAATATCAAAATAATTTCGGACAGGATATAGATACTGCCACCATTACACCGTCTGAGATTCACTCCGATATTAGTAGCTTGGAGATCTAGCAAATATAGGGCTTATTCTTGGGTTTCTATGTCCAAACCGAAATGCATTGCTTACTCGCTTGCCAGCTTGCTTGCCAATATCAGCAGCAAACAAGGATCGGTTCATTCTGTATTACCGACGGAAGGCAAGTCGGTTCATTTTTTTGCAAATCATTGCTTAGGAAAATAATTTCTCATAAGCTAGCTTGAATGAATTGGCAGATCACAAAACCAAGTGACTTGTTTAAAATGTCGGTCACCATAGACTATTTCACCGAAAACCCGACTTTTGTCCTCGTGTTCCAGTCTAGGAAAGTAAGCACACACACCTACCAGATTAGCATATTATATAAAAGTTATTGTATTTAATTTGTTGGCTATATGAATATATGTTTGGTAGTATATTTTAACTTTCAATGACTTCATGTGCTGTATCAAAAGTCTATACAGCTCCCAACAGATTAAACCACACGAACACTTTCACAAAGATGATTTTGAAAATACTAAAGGACGCCATATATCTTAAATAGTTTGTCATAATTTCAGACTTCAACGACGACTGATAACTGAGATCCAGGTTATCTGTATGTTTTGACCCGTCCTGCTATGTAATGTCTTACATGTGTAATATAGTATCCGGATGACCCAGACTACAAGGTGTCCAGATGACTCTAGTTTCGTGCTAATCTCGATGCTATAACACGGGGCTGTTTTTTGTTTGTTTCAAGTTTCGTAGATTCATAATATGGCATGATTTCAAATAACAGGTATATTTATAACAATTGGCTATATTAGCTTCATTAATTTTCTTAAATCTATGATTGTCTTCCACTCATTGTTCCTCAAATGAACTCATATACTACAGATTAAGACACATGTTTACTAGTACATGTTTTCTATTAGTTAACGATGTAACCATAGACAATGGTAACATAGCCAATTAAAACCACAGTGTTACTATGTAAATATGTATAAATATACTATACTCTCCATCTTTATAAAATAACATTCTTTATGAATAGTCCCAAGACGGACGAAAATGTTATTAAACCAGTGTTGAAATCAGTTTTGTCAGCATACCTTTTATCTTTTTATCGTTTACCGTGAAACAGAAAAGTTTTGCAGCTTACGGTTGTGCTAATACTTCTGGATATATATATATATATATATATATATATATATATACGCTATGTAAGGCAGAAAACTCAAAAGGTTGGGCCGGGCTATTCCCTATTAGTTTAATTGCCCTCTGATCACAAACCCAATTTGACTTCTTTAAATAATAAAGATGCTTAACGTGGAGATCCTTACGAACTTTCATCTAAAGTGATGCCATCACATTAAAGACTGTAACTGGCTTCAATAGATAACAAACATATCTGATAGATGGTCCAGACTTTCAATTTAATTCGACAACTAATATGTTTTTAAGAGTCGCCGTTTGGAAGAGTCGGTAATATTTAAAGCAGTATAAGTTTGTATTATTGTCGATCATATCAATCAAACTGGAGATTAGCTTGGCAGATGTGTTACCCTTTTGTGTACTTTACAGCTATTGGTAAATCTCTATTTAATTCTGTTGGTCCTAGTGGATCAAGGATCAAATAGAACAAAATGCTAGCGATAAAACCCATCCCTATAGAATCATTTAACTAATGTATCGAATCAGAGCTTGTGACTCAAACAACATTATCGGGTCTTGAACTTTATATTTGAAATTCGAATACAATAAATTGTACTGCACATGCATTCAGCACATACACATTGACAATATCGTACCCACAGATATCTGAAATCCATTACACTGGTCAAGTCAAATTATAACACTCCGTTCAAGAAATAGAGGCGATTTAGCCAAAAATCTTAGTCCTTAATTGGATCTGACATACACCTTTATCAAACTATACCAGGGTTGTTGGGGAGTGTTGCTACCACATTATGTTACATCATTAATTTGAAGATTCACTTTTTGCACACTCAATATATAACAGGCACTCTTAAAAATGATAGCTGTCGAGTTTAAGGACACTTTTTGTCATTAAATAGATAAATGTGGTCAACATGGTCTTCCTCTTCCTTCAATAACCCTAATAGGTTAAATGTGCCAGACGGAACATAATATTTAAGTGTTTACATGCTATAAAGTAATGGTTGGAAATATTTATTGATCATTGACTTCCCCGATTCATCGCTGCAGAACGATTACCAAAGCACTTCACCAATTTATTTGATGATTCCCCCAATGCGTTTTACTATATACATATAAAGAAAAAATTGTAGGGTGACCCACACAACCAGAAATTCGCCCTAATAAAACTGACTGTCTATATATCCAATAATAACGAGCTCAAATTTATGAAATCGACAAGAGTGATAGATTGTTCGTCAAAGTGAAACCAGTGGGGAATTCTGGCGAATTGTTTTTTGGGCGACCAATCATGTGAGAAATTAAAGTTGAGTGGATAAACGAGGTGCTAATCTGATCCTTACAACGTAAAATAAACAAAAATACATTGCTGGCCGCGAACCAATTGGCAATCGGGGTGGACAGTATCGAATAAAAGATAATGGATTACTATCACAAGGCTTTGATGGTATCATATTGTAATGTAGATAATAATGGATTACTATACTATCATAGGGGTTTTATAGTCCCATATAGATGACAATGGATAACTACCACATGGGTTTGATAGTATCAAGTAAATGATGGTGGATGACTAGCAATAGGGGTTGATAGTATCATGCATATGATAATAAATTACTTTCACAAGGGTTTGATAGTATCAAGTAGAGGATGATGTTTAACTAGCAATGGTGTTTGATAGTATCTGACAGGCGATAATGGAAGGTGGCTGATAATAGACTAATAGCACCGATATAAATATAAAAGTGTAAAACTAATAAACAAATATCATGAGCTTGATTTTAAAGGTTGCAAATCAATATGACTTAAGATGCTCTCAGACAATCAATAAATCACATAAGATGATAACATGAAATCAAAAAGAAACTAAAGTATTGACTATGATTGACTTCCGGGTTGTAAGAAAAATCTGAATACCGCCTTGAGCAATGCATGCTCTTAAATAAAACTACTGTTGGTTTTGTCATCTTTAAAAATATCTGCAGTTTATTCTTGCATGCACTTCCTGTAAAAATACCCACTAATGTTCAGTTTTCGGGAGTACATTAGATTTAAAGGCATGGATAATTACGCAAATTTCTTGAAGTAATTGACCAAGTTGTTAAGATGTACTGTGGTGCCGTTGGCTACCATTGATAAAAACATCCGTTTAGCGGAAAAGTCTTCTGAAAAGGAAGCCTCTTGATAAATACGCGGATTTCTTAAGCCGTGACACCAGATGTTGGGAATGGTATATGAAAACAAAGGGTTCCCGTAAATCGATCAATATATTGCAAGAATCCTTCTTCCGCTGTATTGGTAATATAAAAGGATCTATCATATGTTCCCGATATTTTTCACCTATTGCCGCACTATATGATAATCCCTTCTCTAAAATAATACTAATAATAATAAAAATAAAACTCTTACCTTTTTCTTTAATTTACTTTGAACTTTTATATCCTTGGTCATTCGTTCTCCCGGGGCTTGCGAGGCCCACAGTGTCCATATTATCACAGCATACGCTACAGACATCACTACGCATGGTAGAAAAAACAACACAACACAAACAACCGTGTAATAGATTTTTCTGGCAGGAATTGTAGGCAGTGTCATATTTGTCAGTGGATCAACATAGTGCGACACCGGCCATTGGTCATCACACCACCGTTCAATGTGATTTTTCCAATGTACCACATACAAATCTCGGTATACAAGAAGGGGAGTAGCCACTACCAACGAACATGCCCACATAGCTATTATAGTATATCTAGCGCGCCTTTCTATAAAATGTGCCTTCATGGCGAACACAATACCAAAAAATCTGTCACAGGCTATGAACGTCAAGGTGAAAATACTGGATACAAGGGAGAGAACTGAAACATAACAAAAATACCATTTTAATAAATAAATTGACCAGTTTATCAAATGGATGATGTGTTAAACATATGTTGATATTTGATCATCCTTGCTATAATAGCTCCAAAATAGATAATGTACAATGGAAATATTGAAAATTTCATACAAATCGCTTCATTCTGGGCCAAGTTATCACAGTTTGTAGTTGTGACGAGATATGTACATAGCAGGGCTCTGGTATACTGGAGTCTGAGCCTCGCTTCCCCCCTTCTAAATTAATTTTTTTTTAAAGGCGAACTGGTCGAGAGTTGATTATGGTCTTGATTTGTTAATAAATTTCTAATTAATAGTTTATATAAGATTTCAGGCCTAAAGAAATAGCTGTGCAATAGCCAGATTTAGCTCTTGCATAATGTATATTTAATATATATTAATGTACATTAATCATGCATTCAAAGCGTTGCCGAAATAAATCTAGGTGTAGTGTATTCGTAACAGCGGGTTTATGTAAATAACTTGCGAAATCTATTGGTTCTAATCGTTTTGTTGGATAAGGCCTGAATATGTCATCTACTATTACATCCAATAATACTTATATTAGCCAACAGACATCAGCAGGGACAGCTACGGAAGTCTTCTTTAATAAGTTCGAGTTTCATAAAAGATAACGAATAAGTGCTCAATTCAAGCAGACAATGAAATTAACCCGTGGTCAACCCTCATTTTGAAGCTTGTATGGTATCAAGTGCTCAACAGCCAATTAACAATACCGGTAACTTGAAGATGGGTTGTGTTTATAAAGAATGGGGTCCTTTGGACATTTTGGGCTGAAGGGTGTGGAGACTGAATGAATGAATGCAATGGGGATTAACGTCCTACACTTAAGCACCGTACCTAGGCTAACTGAAGACTGGCATATGCCATACAGTGTGCTATGAGGGGAAATTTTGCCCGGGCAGCGGCACTACGGCCTACTTTTATATCGAATTCCAACTGCCAAGGGATCTTTTACGTGCACTCCAACGTGTACACGGGACCTCGGTTTTTCGTCCCATCTGAACGACTAGGCAGCTGTCCTTGTCAGACCCTCCTTCTGCATCACTGACAAGGGGAAATCACGCCGGAAAATCGAGATGAGCTTTCTCGGCCATTGCAGGGATCGAACACCCGACCTCCAGGCCAGCGAAACAGCGCCTTATCCACTTAGCCACCGTGAGCCCCCAGGATGTGGAGACAGTAACTCAATGAAGAAGGCACTGACTCACAAGAGGTTCGTAGGCCTACTTCCAACTAGGACGTTCAATTTAATTTCATTTCATTTCTGAAATAAATAAATGTCATTTTTATTTGAACCACATGGAATGTAACACTAACGAAAGCCATGAGCGACGATATATATATATAGTTCCAGTCTACAGCTTAATCTAGCGATGAATAATGAGATGCTCAAGGCATGGCATGGTTTCTTTTAATTTGAGACCTTGAAAGAATTATTTAATTCTATCCTAAAAAAACAGACTTTCAATCTAACACGACGTCCTGTACAAAAGTTCTTTGTTCGAGTGGGTACTTAATTTACGTCCATGGTATTCATTACATTATCTGTCACACAGACCAGTATCGGAAACATGGACGTTTCACAGCACTAAATTAAAACATTAAATGATTTCAATAACTGCCAGACATAACTACGTTTTAATGTTAGGAGATGATAATATGGAATTAAGTTATCGAGATGTGAACCAGAATAGAGATTTGACAATAACAGACTGTTTTCACTGATCGTGAAAATTTGTTGAATCCCAAGTAGAAAACTCGACATGTTCGCATTTGAAGTACATTACCTCTCTAATTAGATTCCCTCTTTCAGACAAATTTAATCTAAATCTTACAAAAGAATCCTGCTGCTTGAGCAGGGATTCGCATTTATTAGTTTATCTGTCTTTTTTAGAACACAACTTCGCTCTTTACTCCTTTTTTTTGTTTCCGCTTTTGTCTACAGATTTGAGTACATACGATTAACACAATAATCACAATGCTGGATGTATTTACTAAGAATGCTTAGAATGACAGCACCTGGTCGATTTTACATGCTTGTTGCCGTGATAATCTCTATTTGCTGAAAATCATGCGCTGAACACTTTGCGCCTGTAGATAAGACTCAGTGTTGAATTATAACTGATTTTGTGTTTGATGTCTGAACATTAAACCAAACATTTGATTATTTAATTTGACTTATAATCAAACAGGTTTAGCTCCTTTAACTCCATACACACTCACTAGAATCCACAGGCCCGTATTTAGCGGGGGGGGGGGCAAGCGGGGCAGCTGCCCCCCCCCCCCCCCCTGGGAAAAATCGGCGCCCCACCTCGAAAAAGCCTTTGGCGCCCTTTACATTGAACACGATACGAGGCCATCGATTTACATGCCCATATCAGTATGGGCGCCCCATAAAGCCGAGTGACAGGGCGCCCAACCAATGTCACTTGGTTTTTATGGGAGCGTCATCAATCATGTCCTTATATATGAGGCGCCACTCAAATGAGTCACACGATGAACAAAAACGGTGTGATCTGTATGCACCTTATCCTAGAGGACCTTCCATAATGACATGATTGGTGGGGCGCCTTATTATGAGAATATATGATTGTTTGACCGCACATAATGCATAATGCCTTTATCCATTGCGACAAAAATGTAATAGGCGCCCTTTCTATTAAACGCAATACGAAGACAGCGACTAACGAGTCCATATTCCGTATGGACGCCCTTTAAAGCCGAGTGACTTTGCTTAATCGCCTACTTCTAGATTGATGGGACCCCTAATCAATGTCACTTCTATTCATGTCGTTATATGTGAGGCGCCCCACCACCCAAATGATGAGGCGCTTCATAATGAATCACACGATTAACACCTAACTTCAGGGTGCGTTTAAAACTGCGAGCTTTGGAGTTACTTATCCCGGAGGGGCGCCATCATGATATGATTGGTGGGGCGCATTATAATGACAATGTATGTTTGTCGGTTCGCACATAATAAATAATGTCGAGCGAGAATGGTTTGGCGCTCACGACTTGGTCAATGGGGCGCCCAATACAGCATGATTGGGCGCCCCTTGAAGGGCTTGTGTTACATTCGCCCGTTATACAGCGCATCTCATGGGGAAACAATTCATTTTAGACTTGAAATCGCTTCGTATTGCTCAGCTAGTATCATAGGTCAGCAGGGGCTGTTTATGGTCTGCCACTCGAATTATTAGAGAATCTCACTAGTTATTAATATTGCACTGGCATCGTTCATATATTAGTGAATTCATTACAAAAATTATTCTAGATATTGAACTCGTTCAAGGTACACACCGTACTTGTTGTCGTTTATAGAACATTAGACAATAGATCTGGCAGGGTTGCGCTCGATCTTTTTCAAATGTGTCAGATACTGCCACAAACCTGGGCGCATTGTTTCAAGTATAGATTCAGCGCGCCCCCTTTTCCGGATTTGAAGCGTCTCTTTCGTATTAGTATTTCAGATATTATAAAACTTACTTTAGACTAAAACCCAAAGAGTCCTTACCCGTTCTCCGCAGTATTTTAGTGATTTTTTTTTAATTCGCGTTTATTTTTCTGTCCAGAATCTGTCGTTAAGTGTAAAGTAGCAGGAATTAAACTTTTTATTACTGTCAAGTATATAACAGTTCCCGATACATACAGCGTCAATATTGTATAACGTGCGATACTAAACAGTGTGAAGACATGCCCCCGAAAAAGAAGTCGGGCAGTGTTGCGTCAGATATCTACAATGATGAACACGCGACTAAACAACCACACACCGACGCCCGAAGACATCCACTATAAGAAAGCCACCTGGAGATTGTAGGAAATGTTCAGATTAAATTCCCGATGGTGATGAGATTGATTCGAGCCCGCGCCAGAAGTGATAATCTTCAAAATTCAAACAAGTCGCACTCTAAAACCCTATTCAAAACTTTTCGTTTTTCTCATTAATTAATATAGGTACGCTGAAGTCGTATTCCTTCCTTAAAATTTTTATAATGTTCATAATACGCCAATATCGCAAATTAAAATTTCTGACATTTTCATAGTTCCTCAGGTGCAAACCATATTTTCTAAACTTTTCGGGCGCCTGGGAGGGGGGCTAGACCCTTCTCCGTGGACCGTCAACTGTAGGTACACCGGCGCCCCAAGAAGCCCCATCGGCGCCCCCGGCAGCCCTTGCCCCTCTGACATTTTTGGGTAGATACGGGCCTGATCCATACCATATGATGTAACCCGGTAATCCAATTGGAATCATTCCTAAGCTATAGAACTGTAAACCGATTCCGCACAACTACTAACTTTCAAATATCCAATGGATTTTCCAGCGTGGTTCCGTTTGAAAAGAACCTTTGGCAGCTGGAATTCGACGAAGGGTGGGGTTAAACGGCGCTGTCCCGTCAAAATATTCCCCATAGTGCGCTGTGGAGGGTATGTCCGTCTTCATTATCCCGTTTGGTGCAGACAAGTGGGAAGTTAAATTGCGTTCTTTTCTTCGCCTGTTCAGCAAAGGTATTGGAGATTCCGACACGGGATACGTGATACTTAAGATCAAGTTAGAAAATTAAGAACCAGTTGACATCCATCCGGTTCTTTATCGGGTTTTCTGTATATTGAAGTGTTTAGTAAATATCAGTTTGACAGGTCTTCATTTGCAGTAGACTTGCTCTCATCTCCGCCTTTTGATAAAAATAGAAAGGAAGTTTCATGATGTCAAAGTTCTCATTACCGTATCCACCTGCTGACAGTGAAATATGTGTCCCCAGGGAGATCACGGCGAGATGAACTATTCCTTTCTCACACAAAATTTTGACTTACAATAGTTTTTTCAATCAACTACTCATATAAGAGTCATTTCCATGCGATTAACAGATATTCTATTATCTTTTAGTATGACGAACATGACAAAATGGAGACCGGATGAAATGGGGCTTAAACGTCCCTTGTGTCTTGAACAAGTGGTCAAAAGCAGATGAAATACTTAATAGTGTTTTGTAAATTTAGAGTGGTTCTCATAGAATATTGTTTTATTCAGATATACTTCAAACACCATTATTTATTTTTCTAATACTCCTAAAAATGTTTTAGAATTTAATTCGTCGGAGGAAAATGTAATATTCGAGACTCATTAAGTCGCGTCGATGACATCCGTACCAGTGACTGTAGTGGCCAAGCGAATATTCACTGCGGATCAGTGTGTCGTTCGAAGTGCGAGCTTAATTAGTTAAACCAGCGATGGCCGAATTATTTGTATTTAAACTTTGAGATATATCTCCGAACCGATCGCTGCAATACAGATGATTACAGTAGTTCAAGCACTATTTAGTCAAGAAGTTTCGCAAACATCTGTTCTGGATAGGTCAGTACTTTGATTTTAGACATGAGGTGAATTTTAAATATAGTACTACAGAAAGCGTTGATGTGACTGTGCCTCCTTAGATTACATTACAGACACAGTCTTAGTAACGTTCATGTAAATGGCACCACCGTCCTTTGTTAGAACATAATAGTTCCGTATTAGTCGCCACTGATTACACAGTCCGTGGTTATAATTCAGAAATAAATTACATACACATTAAACTTATTCATTTAAACCTTCCAAATTGTATTAGTATGCTTTGTCTTCAATTGGACAGGTCATATTTACATATTCTTCTCGTTTGTATGTTATGCTGACTTAATACATTGTGCAGCAGATAAAGGTGCGACACTCGCGTAGAGAACTGATCGGATATTAAAACATCTCAAAGCGACTTATCTGTATATTATCGTATTTGTCTGGTCATTAAATGAATAAATTGCGTGACATAAAGAATATTCAATAAGTTATGAGAGAGTATAATTGATTTGCATAAAATGCTACGGTGATCAAGTCCAATAGCGGATCTTGTGCGTTTTCAGAAACTTTCGAGTCACCTACTACAAATGATTACATTATTATCCGAGTTCCGCATACGAGATAGTCAAAATAATACTAATCAACTGCAATAAGAATAATATCGGGTCCGTATTACCATATTAGTGGCAAAGCAAACTGATAATTGATTCGCGACTAGTGTGGTACTATACAGGTGTCTGTCCACGGTATTAGTATTACTAACTTTAGGTGCTCTTGCACGATTCTACCACTTTCTTTGAATGAGTATTTCACAATTGAAACCCTCCGCTATTTTTGAAAATGGGTTACCGCTCTGTTTTCTTTTCAAATATCATCAGAGGTCTCAGATGTCCACAATATTCTAAACAGAATGTTGAAAGACCGAGTGCCTGAATTAAACCGTTTACCAATGCTTGGTTATATGAATGTTTCATGGAACATATCCAGATTGACCGTAACCAAGACAGCCTTTCGAGGGCCTTCTGAAACGGGACAAAGTGTCACACTAGATTCACCTTGTTCCGTTGTTAAAAGTAACTATAATATAACTTGCCAGATGGCCTGGTGTGTCAATGAAGTGTTGATACCTACTTGATGCTATATTAATGTAGAAGTGGATGTCGTAACACGTCTTTACATTTTATAACACATCTGATACTTTCATATTAATTGTGGTAAGATCCCCCGGCAAATACTTCATACTATTCCTCTAATAATATCGTTTTATATTCAATATATCACTACAACAATATGTATTTTTAGAATAAACTAACATTATTATTATATTTACTAAAGCAAAATGAAATGCGGTTTAACGCCCTACTATCTGCTCCTAAACTGGACTAATGAAGACGAGCATACGCCATATAGTGTGCTAAGGAGGACATTTTGCCCGGGCCTACGCTTATATCGAATTCCAAATGCCAAGGGATCATTGACGTGTACGCCAATGTGTACCCGGGACCTCGATTTTTCGTCGCATCCGAACAACTAGACATCAGTCCTTGTCAGACCTTTCGTCCTGTATCACTGACACAGGAAAACCGTACAATCTGGATGAACTTTCTCGGCCAATTCAGGGATCGAACACCCGATCTCCAGGCCAACGAGCCAGCAGCGTCTTGCCGACTTAGCCACTGTGATTCTCTTTTACTATAGCAAAGTACGGTAGTGTTTTTTAAGTATCTCACCCTGATTCCTGAAAAGATGTAGAGGTAAACTAATTACAAGCACAGTTTGTCTCAGTTTTAACTTGCAATTTCTTTGACAATGACGAAGTTGTATGAACTTTCCGAAAAGAAAATCAACAGATCGAGGGTGCCATACTCAACGAGTCTATAATTTTATTCAATGGCCTGATTTGCGCAATTCTCGAGAGAATACCTAAATACTCAACGGGCCAATCCGGATAATATTTTTGGAAATAAAACTGCTTAATTTTGTGTTAAAATCCATTAATATTCTCTACCTCAGGGACGAGCAACTAACTCAATATATGTGATACGTTTTCAAACAACTTAAACACGTCAGTCGTAATCTGGAAATGGAAATCGGTGTCCTAAGCTATATTATGCGGCATCTGGATAAAACCAGCCTTTATTTTATAAAAATAATGTGTAGGTGAAATTTTCCTTTTGTTATCAAGTACAGCACACATGTCATTCACTGCATATACTTATAAAGGGACGGGAGTGGATTATATGCTCACCCAACGCCGAAATTGAACAGAAATCTTAAAAGGGTTACGTTTCCGGATAAGCAGTTTTGACGTTCACGTCCAAACGACCCAATATTCTGAACTGAAATTTTGAGCCACAGTAAATACACCGCTCCGCTATATGTTGGCGTTCAAATTTCATGCGTACTCGTACTTTTATTTTCTAGACCCTGTTTAAATCGTGATAGTCCCTTTAATAGTGAATAAGACCGATCAAAATTTTCTGAACAGGGCTATAAATTATTTTAACGCTTAGTAGATGAAATAACTATAATATTAATCAAAACCTATTCATTATAGCTTCTGTAGTCTAAGGCTAATCGTGTAATCTTTGTATGTTTAACTGATCAACACGACGCAGCTGACAATGAAAGAAATATACATTAAAAACATACTTTGTTAATTAGCAGCTGATGTTTTATTTCTTGAAAATAACGGTAAAATGTAATCTGACCTGCATACCTCCCATTGTAACACGGAATTTAAAGAGCGCTCGGTGATCAATACTGTTGAAAATAACTTTCATTACTATACAAAAATAATACAGGTGTTTAATTGCCTTTCTCTGATTTCAAGCCAAATTTGTGAGAAAAAAATATTTATGGCCATATTAGATACAGGATTCATTATATTGGGGAACGGAAGTGGAATTAATTACATCTTAAGACAAGCATAATTAATCTGATTAGCTTTTAAGCGCACCAGTAAAATTCTTATTTATACAGCTCCGAACGGATGGAGATATAACCCATTAAAAATCAGATACAGTGTATTTAATTACATTTCGTTGGTCTACATAATAAAATATTACATAATAATATGTTGTTCGAGGTTGGTATTCAGATCACGTGAGAATAGGGCCGAAACGATACGCTGTGCCACGATATGATACAGCATGATGTCGTAGCCCAACGATACGGGTGCATCACGATACACATGCATTAATGTGAAATTGACTAAAGTTTTCTTGAAATAAAGAAAAAATACACAATGCACAATGTTTTAAATTTATATTGTTTATTATTAGATAAATTAAAATTTATATTTAACTTTAACCAATATTTTTGTCACATTTTAACTACAAATACTTCAAACGTCTTTATATATTTTTCTTTTACCTCCAAAAAATGTTTGAGAATTTAATTTGTCGGAGTAAAAAAGTTAATATGCCGAACTCATTAAGTATTAAGCCTCGTCGATGTCATGCTTATCAGTGATTGTAGCGGTCAAGCGAATATTCACTGCGGGATCAGTTTGCTTCGATCGAACAGGCGGGTGGCTTTTCTATTTCAACTTCACCAAGTGTAACACTGCTACCACCAGTACTGGGCGGACATAATAGTCGAAAGACTAAGAGAGACTGTTCACCAAAATTTCAACACGCTTTTCATTCATTCGAATAAGAGCCACCGGCATCGTGAGGAAGAAATGACTTAAATAAAATGAGATTTCATTGGTGTAAAATGCATGGCTTCCGGTATTTTGTCCAATGGAAAAAATTGTCTTATCCAGTTCCCGAGTCGTATTTTGCACGCGATTAGTAGGTCAGTTTTACAATGATTGTGAAGTCTGGATGTCCGGGCCTATAGAAGAGGTGTGCTGTTCCTAGTCTATTTATAGCTACCGAGGGTTTCTTTACATTTAGGCCTTGTTTACGTACGTACTGAACTGACAGGTAATTTCTAAGGGTCCTACATGTCTCATTTATTGAACAAATATCGTGATATAGTATGAAATTAATCGTAAATCTTAAAACTGAAAAAATAAATCTCGATTATCGATATTCTTACAAAATAAATCGTTCATCGTTTCATGGAAAAAATCGCGGTACACCGGTTTACCGGTGAATCCTTTCGGCCCTACGTGAGAATCTTGACTAATTAAATTGAAAGTTACCATATATTATATGGGTAATCACAGGACAGTCCTGTTTGCGATATCACCTCAGTGGAAGCGGACGTTAAATAAAGCTATTTCACACAGACAGTCTATGTGAACCATTCTATATGGTACCGTCTCAAATGTATTATAGTGCATTAAACTAGTCAAATATTGACGAAAGCCTTTGTCCTAGCCCGGTGCATGTTTATTAGCCTCTTTGGTACGTTTTCCAAGAAATGCAATTAAACAGTCCTATGTTTAAGACATTTTGGCAACAAATAGTCATAGAAATCTTGGATTGCTTCTTCTAAAAATTTTCAATAATATTTATTATAATATTAGAGTTTCTTTAACATTTTAATTGCTGAAACTACAACGGATAAAACAACTTTAGGTGCTGGTCCGTGTGGGCGAACTCAGGGTTGTCGGGCGTGTAAGTATCTGAACCATCGAGGACGAATGCAATGAAATACATCGTTTTAAACCGATATTTTATGAAACATCCTTATAGACGATGTTTGCTATAATGCCCCACCTAACGATCCGAAGCCCCGTCTGATCCGTTGGGGAGGGGGTCAAGTCGTTTAACGCGTGCGCTTTAGTTTATAGCGTATGTCGTTGAGTCAATTGGAGTGAGTTCGATCTCGGACATGTACGCGACAAGGAGTAGGATGTCGTGTCCAATCTTGTGGGTTATTACCGGGCCCTCCGGTTTCCTCCAACGTGCTATTAAAATTAAATGGTGTACCATTTAGTCTAGAAATGGATTTTATGTCGACTGGACGTTAAACCCCATTTCTAACTTTCAAAGAAAATACCCCGGGCGCTAATTGAGTGCACCAGAAAACAAAAAATCCCATCTCTCTTTCTCAGATGCAAATGGAGTGCATGAAGAATAAATTATAAACCACCATTGACATCTGATTGTAATCAGATTGTTATAAGTAACATGTTGCTGAGAAACTCTTGAAAATTAGTTTTCTTGGCGAGAAATTCGATAAACCTATAAACTGCTAAAATCCAAAGAGAAAGGTCATTATTGAGCTGAAACGAATTTTTCTACTAGTTGTACAAGATCGCACCATGACGTGCCAATGAAAGAAATTACATAGGAAATACAGTTGCCGTAAAGCTCCTTATTGAAAGTAACACTACTGTGCTACTCATTGAGTTTCGTTCATCTGGCTAGAAGGATGCTTCAAGTTACTTGAAGGTAACGTTCCATGGGTAGTCAATGAATATGGTTTATTTGTCTACAAGGAAGTCACAATTCTATAATTGGGTAGTCTTATTGGAAAACCGTTAACTGTGTTTGATAGGAGATATTCAACATATAGATGTTTGAAATCAACAATAGCCATTGAAATTGGACAGACCTGAGAGCGGTTTAACCCCACCTCATTTGATGCAGCTAAATCGATTCTTTGGTTGTACGTGACAAGGTGTAGGCTCGTCTGTCCAACCTCGATGCCCCCCCCCCTCAACACACACTGCTAAAGATCCCTACAGGCAAGCGAATTATTGAAATAAAATTGAACCATATGTTAGTCCCGAAATGACCTAGTTTGTGTCGAGTGGACGGTAAACCTCCACCCTTCTCTCCCTCTCGCTCCCTCTCTGTATCCCTCGTGTAAATACGACACTATAAACATAAAAATGGTCCTTAATAGTACCATTGGACATTGTACCAGTATCCCAAAAGGCACGATTGTGTCTCAACCACGAAAATATACACGATAAGTTTTCTAATCGCTGTTCCATTTTCGCTGGATTTTACGGAAAATCTTCTAATTACAATTGTCGTTGGTGGAGTTTTACCTGTGTTGGACTTTTAGGGGTACTATTACTTCACTGTGTGGTATAAGACCATTTAATGCCTTGTATGTGATTGGAAATTTGGCATACTGGTCAGTTTAGGATCTACTGGGATGTAAGTCAGAATGGAGTATCCCATGGTTCTCTTAATACAACAATCACATATCGAATGTGAACTATCGATGAAGGAATTTGGTTCCTTCTTATATTATGCTGCATTTTGTTGTGGTTTTTTGTGGGTTATTTGTTAACGAGAATAAGCTGCTTTAGTATCTTTATGGAAAATATAAGATGTGGTAGTAAGTCTCCAGTGGATTTTATTGGTTCTCATGATAGGAAAGCTGTAACGAGTAATGTAGCTTATCGGCAAAGTTTTGTGTGTAGTGCGGTCCTCCTGCACTTACTATTCCAAACAACTAGTAAACAAACAATGCACAAATCTAATGCCAAAAAGCTTTGGATTCTTATTATTTTAATAACAACATAGGGGAGCTCAAAAACATTATCCGGCCCAAGGTTTGTCTTACCTGGACGTATATTTTATTTATTTATGTATATATATATATAACCACTGATTAGCGCCCAAGTATTCCTTTGCAGAAATATACATCACATCATGACAAACATAATGCATCTTCCGCCACTAAACCCCCAGTTATAATTACAATAGTTGGTACTGTTTCGTTTGGGGGTTTAGTGGCGGAAGTTATATATATATATATATTATAGACAGTTATAATTACAATAGTGGTGCTGTTTCGTTTGGGGATGGGGGTTTAGTGGCGGAAGATGCATTATGTTTGTCATGATGTGATGTATATTTCTGCAAAGGAATACTTGGGCGCTAATCAGTGGTTTTAAATTGCTTTCTTGTCACTGAAGTGATAGCCTACGGGTAACGTCAAAAATAAAAGGGCAAGCTCAATGAAAAATAATGCAGCTGCAACAGTCTAATTAACTAGTTAAGACCTGTCTGGAATTCAGGTTGGCTGCTTCTAAACGGGTGATTTTTCCGGACAAGCTCAAAAGAAAAATAATGCAGCTGCAACAATCTAATTGACTAGTTAAAATCTGTCTGGAATTCCGGTTGGGCTGCTTCTAAACGGATGATTTTTTTTCGGGGATGTTTTTTCTCTACCTTCACCTTCTCCTCAAAGTAATCTGTATCCTACGCCTATGCTAAGCACCCATTTCAAATCAAACTTTGACAAAACACACACCAAACCCAAGTCAAGGTTAGTGTGATAACAAATAATATTTGCATATTTTATGGACACTTCCTAGCTGGGGGCCTACCCGGCTAATGAAACATATAGATTTAATATCTAGGCTAAAATCTGCAATAAAGTGTACAATTTGTGTGCCTTCTACGATCACAGATCTATTTCACTAGCATGTTTCTGCGTTTACCCACTTTATGTATTTGCTGAAGGGGTGACCCCAACTAAGGGAGGTATGCTTACTGTTTTCAAAACACCTGAAACTGATACAGCTTTTCATCGACGCGTCGGGAACTTTGGGACCTCTCTCTGGTGCATTCCACGTATTATGTAAACACTACTTTTTTTTTATCTATACAGATATTTCGTGGCAACCAAGTACGAGTTACAGGACCAAATGGTGGCACGAGCTTTAGGGGACGCAGACTATTGGTCTCCACCAGCTGGGGACCCCCATGAAGTCAAGTAAAAAGTCATATTACTTGCAAATGCTGAATTAAAGTATAAGTACTCGTAAGCTATGTATTTGTAAAAGATTTCCATTATTTGTAGCCAATACTTCGGCAAAAAGATAGGCGTACGGGTCGATTTCCAGGGAAGAGGCGCTAAATCATTTTTGCCCGATAATGCGGCGGTAACCCCAGAAGAAAATGGACCAATACAATTTTACCAGATAGCGCCCGATCAGCAATCAGTGAAATTTGTTTGTAACTGAAATGTTTATTTTAACCAACCCTACTGAAACAGAATGGTGCGATTTTCTGAAACTCTGAACTCTGGTCGGAAATTTGATCCCCCACCGGTCCATACGCAATCTTAATTTGTCGATTTAAGTTGGATTTATACACAAAATAAATCCTGACATTATCGAAATAGCAATGATATATCTACATACCTTGAGCAAATGTATTAAATTTACAGAAGAAAGCTCCTAATATCCACCCTTCTGTTAAATTGTCCAGTAGATGAACCCAGGAACAACTTAATGCCACAAGTAAATCAGAGATGGCTAAATTAACTATATAATAATTAGTTGTAGTTTTCATTCGTTTGTTCCTTGCCACAACCAGAATGACTAGAAGATTACCCAATAAAGCCAATATTATAACAGGCACATAAAATCCAATCTTTAAAACCATTTCCCAGATAGGGATTGTCCGAAGTGCTTCAGGATAATTCCTTTGGCTATAATCAATCACTTCATAATCCATATAATCCCCATTTTCACTCCACAGTCCATCCGATATATTGATGGCGGGCTGACCAGTGGCATTTTTACCATTTGAAGAATTTATCCAATAAGTATTAGACTTATCACCCATTTTATCCATAATTGTTGTGTCTACAAAAGCATGTCTTATCTTAACAGTTTCGGGAAGGTTTAGCTTCGCTCGAGTCGGGTAAATATGTCATATACAAACTAAGTAACTTCGGCAATTTTCGGTTAAAATGTTTTCACATTTGTACAAAGTAGGAACGAATTGAAGTCAATACTCGAATGATATTCCCGGCTTTCCCAAAATCTGACGGGGGTACGTATATGTCTTAAACTATCATACAAATTATCATAGTAACTGAACCAAATCTTTGTGACGAAGCCTAAATTAACCACTTTCCTCAGCTCTTTTTTTTCTCGAGAATTTGATATTTCGTAGAAACGTTGTGTTATGTTTCTATTTTGATTTAGTAGACGCGGTTCCCCGTTGATTTTCTAATAAAATATTCATCAATTTAATCAAAAACCCGAGCAGGTGATTCTTCTTAGTCATCAATTCAAACTGTTTGACTTCGCTACTGTCAACAATTTAGTTTAAACAATATTTTATTCGCTACGTCAACAATTTACGTAAATCAATTCAGACCTGAAATATAAATGTATATTACATAATTAATAAAAGATTATCTATTGTGTAACCACGATGTTCAACCTAAAGAAGATATTTTTCCCTTGGAAATTAAGTCATACAGTCGTGTCTCTATAACCTATAACTGAGAAGCGCTTTTGGCTGTATCTGTTTGCTTTATGAGCCATCAGCAGGGTACTATCATAATCATATAAATACGTGAAATGAAAAGCACATTAATTCCTGTAAACATAAACATGACCATATATTTATTAATGAATAGATTGTATTCTAATAAAGGTCACAACCCTCACTTGCTCATTGTGTCCTTGGTAGTCGTACATGTATAAAGAATAAGCTTTTAGCGATGATTAATCTTAAGTCGGAATATATAGTCAATAGTAAATACGTGTTATGGAAAGATTGTAGATTATTCATTACATCTGTAATGACGATTCATTCAGCGTTAGATATATCATTGACAAGGTAGACGGTTTTTTTTCTTTCACTTCTAGTAAATTAACAGCAACTAAATAAGAAATGTTAAGCACGTCCACACTGTTGTTATTCTTTTAAATGTTGTCGTTTTGTTGATAATTAGTACTATTGATAAAACAGAATTTGCATAAGACTATAATGTTGTCGTTTTGTAGATAATTACTACTTTTTTATAAAATCATAATTTGCCTAAGAATACAAACAGGACATTTTAGGCTGAGATAGAAAAATAACATCATGGATACCTGAATATAAACATAAAAGTTTCAAAAACGTAAGAATTCAATTTTTCTCGTGCAAATACGATTTAATGGTATATTATGTAGTCTAAAAGTATCATTCTTGGGAATATTTATCAAAGGTAATATTAATATACACAAATATGCATATCATCGTTATGTTGTGGCATCAAAGAGATTCCATTGTATTACACCCGGAACATAGTACACCTAGACATTGCCGCCCGTGCAATCCTAAAGCTAACAAACATGCGCCAAAAAAATACGTCACCACAAGCCAGGTGAAATACAACTGATTGTAGTAATGATCGACTCTAAGTAACTGTTTTTAGGTTTTTCATTAAGAATTTATTTCTAAACAAATTCTAAATCCTCTCCTGTGTATGTAAATACATTAATGCGGCTATCTTTTACACTAAATAATGTTTTGAACACAGTTCAGAAGATTGATTGCAGATTAGGATTCTGGCAAAATAACTAACGTCAAGGGTTTTGCGTAAGTCAACTAACTTTTTGGATATATAAAAAGTTAATGGCGTTATCATGTTAAGTATAGTAAAAACCGTCTTCGATGAAGTACCCAATAATCTGAATTATTCCTAAAATAAATTAGTGGGTTTTAATTATGAAAAGCCAATTATAAGTATTTAGTACAATTCTATTGAACAACTTACCCCATTCTTCTTGCTTTCATAAATCTATTGTAATGATTTGTCTTTTATATTGCTTTCTACGTATAAATATATAAGCAATTTGTCTTATATGGCACGTGTTTTCCTAATTTCAATCTAGCAAATCAAGTGATACGTTGTTATTGACTCCTGTACACTCCGTCCTATGATACATGGTGTTTATACCCTTATTTTTACGATTTCCTCCTCAACATTATTGCATCTAAAGCCAAACCTATCCAATCAGCTATAGGCCGCTACAAGACGCTCAGCTACGCCTCTCTCATTTACCATCGGTATATATAGACTACAACTGGCTCATTGACTTGGAAGAATAGTTCAATGCACTGGTGCCAATTCATAAGTAAAGTTAGCTTTCATACAACGTACATGTATTATTACTATTGTAGGGCTTCCAGGTACAGGAAGTCTGATTATTTTACCAAATAAAGGAATATCAATTAATGCAATATTTGTAATAAGTCTTCAATCTTGTTATAATATTTCTCTGATTATTATTTCACCAGCTAGTCCTACTCGCCACGTTGCTAACTGAAACAGACAGAAATCTTCACCATCCGAAATACCTGACTAATTTCTGACACGTGCACCCAGATTGACGTGAACGGAACTGAAGGGTAACTGATTGAGAGAAAACATACACGTAGAGACCAATGTCATTATTTAATATAAAATCTGATAATATATAATATGTTGGTTGTAGGCACAACTGAGAAGTAATTATAAATAGGACGTCGTCGTTTAAGAATAGAAACAACTACGTCATATCACAAGAAATCATGTAAAGTATATGAATTTAAATTTACCCTTCACTAATGAGTTCATTAACAAACCCCGACTGTAATAAGCAATATTTATTTTTGCGATATAGTCTGGAAATACAGTGATTAGCTGATATATGTTTTGTCGTGCCACGTAATACAACGGGTAAGGTCAGAACAAACCCCAAGTGCTAGTGTTAAGTGTTTGTGTCGGTAAAAGAGTCAACCCGGGCACCTTAATCTGATATCCAGGTAAGCAAAAAGCTTACACTTGGAAAATATATTAAATTCTAAAATTGAAACGCTTGATCAATTTTCCATAATTAGTATTAATAAATAAAACCAAGTACGAACAATCGAAACCATCAGGCAAAATTCGAAGTCCTAAAAACGGTATAGGCAAAATAGTGTAATCAGGCAAAATAGTGTAATCAGCAAATCGACTGTTCTCAGTGTACAAAATACACGACACATAGTGGTAACAGGTGTCCGGAAGAGTAAGCTTACATGTTCTATCTACCTTTTCAGTACATTTTCAGTGGATATCTAAAGGGTTTACGTGGGGCTAGCCGTTAAAGGTTTATGTTTTACTTTATCAATGATCTTAAACTTAACACTGACTCGCTGTTATTTGTAACAATCCCTCAGATTTAAATTACGCAAGTGAAGTGAGTCAAACACTAGTGTCGCTCTAGCGTTTCCCCAATTTCAGCTCGTGGTAGTTTTTCTATTTTGAACATGGGCTCCAATAGGGTATTACCTCTATACCCCTAGGGTTAACATGTTATATAGGTCAAAAGTAGTATGTAAAGAAAGTTTTCATAAAATGTTTTTAGTTTTTGACATGATATTATTGATCAAGATTAAAAGCCCTTCGAAATCTATACACATCACACAAAATCTAAGAATAGTTGAGGCTAATATTTAGCCAAGAAATCATCCAAGTAGAAGCCATGTTTGAATTTGCTATTGTTGTCCCGAAACTCTACCTAATAATTTATCCACAGTTGATAACAACGGGGTTGTAATTATCTCCCTATTTAGGTAATCACTTTATTTGAAGTCAAAGCGTAGGAAAAAAAGAAGTTACACTAGTGTTACATTACGCCACAATTAACTACTCAAACACTGCTTTTGACATCACCAAAGCGATGCTCGATTCACAGTCCAGAACGTCCCAAATTGACATAATTGCAATAGAGTGACGCGGAACTCATTCCTGCCGAAGTTCTGCCAGTCCCGACTACGGAGGTGGTGAGAGTAGAATTGTGACGTAATTTAACACAACGAATAGGTGTCGGCTGCATGATTTGTTGAGATATTTACTTAACCATTCGACGCATGCGTTGTAGCCCAAATACCCCTTTGCACTCGGTTGTCACTATTTTTGGGATTGGGAGAATCCAATTCCGGAAAATTCAATCGAGTACGCCTCCAATGTCGCAACAAATGTGTGTTCGCTGTACAAATTCCTGAAACGAGAAGTGACAAGCATTTGGTATTCGCATGCTATTTCTTGTGTTGAAACAGTAGGCATAACCGTGCTCGTTTACCTTTTCAGTCATAAAATTTTAATGTCTTTCTTACGATGTTATTTCTCTGTGTATACAGAATCGTTGTGTTATATTCAGTTGAACGTGTACTGACCTACCGGTACCGATATAACGATCACCAGCTCTACACCCAGCATGAATGTGGAAATAGCATGCGTACCATTTCTCTCTCTAGGTTTCTCAGTCAGTCCCTTCACATACAAGATAAACATAGTTGAATTACCACTGTGAGGGGATTAGAGTGGCAACCTATGCTTTAGTTGTAGTCTAGACATCTTACTGTTCACTACAAGGAAATCATCAATATAACCCCACGTACAATACAATATAAACATTCCAGATTAGGGCGTGTTTGGTAGGTTGTAATCGAAACTGGCTTCCTTGGTATCAATATCCACATGTCCGTTCGCGTTCTCTCTTCTCTTCTTTGCCCTCTTGGCGTTTTTTTTCTCTTCACCTTTAAAGATTTGTTTATATCTGGGGTCAACTGTTTATGATCGATCGTAACTTAAAGGGGCTTGCTAGATAATATCAGGGTTTTCTAGACGGAATCAAACTGGTTTTCTATGAAATAGGGCATAACAAACCAGAGGGAGGGGGGAGTACGACCCAAGCAAAACATAGAACGCAGACCTTTAAAACTTAAAGATAAAGACCTGACATATCTCGCTAAAATAGCTTTAAAAAATAAGTAATTAAAAGGAATAATTAAAGTCAAATTACTACATTATGAGCTGAGTTCGTGCGGCTAGTGAAACAGTATAGTCTCGGTTATCAGTTATTTAATTAAATCATTAACGAGCAATCGTTTTTAAAGATGGTCTAGAGTGTTGGTTGAATAAATGTGAGGCCGAACGAAAGATCTGCAGTAGGTAGATTTAGCATATAATGCATCTTTATTTGGGTTACTTATTTAGTTGACTGCTTCACGAACCTCATTCGGTTATATGGACAGTGCATTGCAGAAGAAGGCGTCTATGCCATCGCGCTCCATAAAAACTATAGTTTGATCGTTCAACTCCAGCATTGCAGGTTGGCTACTTGCTTTGATATTTCATATTTTTCATCACGCAAAGACTGCTTCTTGCATTTGTCCAATGTTTTTTAAGATGCGCACACTGATCCCTAGAAATATATACCTAATGTAAAAGTTCTAGTTTTCAATACCAGTGTGTACGGTGGTTTCCAATATTTCGGCTGAAGTTTCTTTTCACTTTCAAAATGATTGAAATGCCCCACCAGAAGTTAAATAGGACAAATCTGACTGAAGTGTCACAAAATAGACAGTGGTGGACCTCTCGTCTTTAGCGACAAATCTACAAAGTTACCGCCGTTAGAGTTTAAAATTATCAATTCGGAAAACTCCCAACGGAGCATTGATTCGCCTCATCTAACACAACATTAATAATTACGACAAAAATAGGTAGGGGATATTTATTAGGCACACAACAAATAAATAATTAACGAATAACATTAGATGTTTAATGGAACTCAAAACTGGTTTGCTTATTAATTGCAGTGATCCCCTTCATGTAAGAAATCCCGTCGGTAGTATTAAAATAGATTTCACAATGCCCTCCAAACGTCACAGATGACATGTTTATTTGTTTTTCCATGTGAACCTATAGATTCACCCAATCAAATGCACAAACTTTATTAATATATGTTTATATCTCAAAGACTTCTTATGGATTCGATTTTGGTGCGTATCAGACTGTAACTTCATAGATTTGTTTTGATTGTACGAAAGGTGTGTTTAACTTCTGGTCCCTCTATCAATTTTAATGAAACTTCAAATACAGGATTAAATCACAAAGATTTCGCGTAGGTTCGATTTTGGCGTGTATCGGACTGTCACTTTCTGAATTACCGCGTAGAGGTTGCAACTTTTATTCGATTCTAAATACCAAATAGATGTGTATTTTTTCAACAATCGTAGTTGAGTACGAATTTCGTGATAATTGGAAAGTTCACAAAAAGTGGTAAAGCATCCAATACATGTCTGATTCAGAGAGAGAGGAATGGGGTTTAACACTCACTCGACACAAACTAGGTCATTTCGGGACTAACATGGTTTAATTTTATTTCAATAATTCGATTGTGCGTAGGAATCTTTAGCAGTGAGAGGAAACCGAAGGACACGAAAAAAAAACACGATGCTGGCAGGGCGAATGTCCGATTCAAATGAAACTTATAAAGTGTTAAAGTTCAAAAGAGGGCTATGTCTTCCTGCTTTTTACGCACAATATCAAATATGTACCAAGTGTTTGGACCCTCTATGGCCCTTACTTTGACCGATTTAGATGCAATTTAAAAGTTATGTTAGAGATCAAAATATCTCGAAATCGGACCTTCCATTAAAGTTATGCCACCTTTTTCGAAAACACAGTAGAGGTTATAGTTTTTAACGACACTCTTCAAATTTGAAGTTATACAATGGGTTCATAGTGGACGAACCCAATCGATAAAACAATGGATGAAGACGAATTTTCTCGAGTTGAACGACGAAAAGAACAATTTTAATGTACCAAAAGACATTGATGTTGGCGATGCCACAATCTTCTCCTCTGCTTTTTTCCGTAACATCAGAGACGTATTTAGAAAGGACACTATCATCTCCGCCACAAAAGTAAAGTTAGAAACTATCTACCGGATGATACAATAAAGAACTCGGTTCAAGCCCTTGTGACAGCTAGACTCCACACCTTCAACTCTTAACCATCTTCAGTCTCTACAACACTCTGCTGCTAGACTTATTGCATTTGTACCTCGCTAATGTCATATTAGTGAAATACTAGTAAAACCCCACTGCTTACCTAAGTGTTAAATGCATTTTAAACTTAGCACCAAAATATACCTATCTCCTCAAATTTTATAAACCTTTAAGACAGCTCCGTTCCAGTTCGGACAATTTCATACTAATTGAACATAATGACAAATAAGTTGCCTCATAAATTACGTTGTGTAGCTTTTTCAAATGCAACTCAAAACGCGTCTCTTTTAATTGCCTTATGTAACTGTCCTCAACTTCCCTTTGAATGCTTATTGATTTGATTTTTTTAACGATTAAACCTCTTTTAGGTGTTGTACAATTTTTATTTACCTTTTAATGTTCATCACATCTTGGCGCGTATGTTAAAGAGAGGCTATAAAAGAACTATGATAATAATATCCAGCGTTCCTAAACCTTCCGGCGGGGGGTGGGGGTGGGAATTAAGTCAACTGGCGTGGTTTCGATTCCCCGGTTGTACGTGCCAAGGAGTAGGGTCGCCTGACCAACCTCGTGGGTTTTCTCCTCCGGTTTCCCCCCACTTCTAAAGACCCCCTACGCGCAAACGAATTATGTAAATAAAATTGAACCATGGGTTTGGTCCCGAAATGACCTAGTTTGTGTCAAGTGGAAGTTAACCCCCATTTTTCTCTCTTTCCACAACCTTCCGTTACGTGATTACCACCCTAGACGAAAACGTCCTGAACTCGATAGTGGCTACAGATTTTAACCAAACAAATCTTCAAATTCGATGTAAAGCATTGGGACAGTGAAAAGATAAGATTTGGGCATATCTTGCATGACAGCCACCTTGATACTATAATTTCCATGCACTCAGAAACCGGCAACTTTTCCAATTAGCTATTCAAAAAAGTACGTTTATGAATGCACGACTCCTAGTAATAATTAAACTTTCCGTTTTTCTTCGCTTATACATTTTCTTTCGCCCGCTGTTCCCCAAAAATGTATTCTAATCATTCGAATTGTCAGGCACCCAAAAAATTGTGTTTACCTTAAATAGCAATTGTCGGAATATACCGGGATTATATGACACTACCCCCCCCCCCCTCGCCCTAACACACACCCACACTTCTGGTAGTCTAGCTGCCACAGGTGGGTAGCCATCATTGGTAAGAATACGCCACCATTTTCGATCTCTATTTCATGATTTCTGCGCCCCAAATCAGAATCTTCAGAATCCGAGATTTCAAGATCCTGCGTAAGATGTCACAAATTAACAATCGAAACAGGATTAAGAAGAGTATTCTTTAGATATTAATTATAGAGATAAATGTATTCAACATACATGTCAGATATAATTGAATTATCTTTCTGAATATCAGTAACAATAAGTCGCTTTTTGACTTATTGCTTCCTAGCGTTTTTAAAATAGTAGACTTATTGCACCCCATCCAACTCTCGACCGTGGCAATGGTTTGTCACCGCGTTTGCGTACAATATTTAGTTGAATTTAAATCAATAAAGAGGGGCATTCCAATCACTGACATTTAATATCATGCTGGCTGTGGTTATACCAGGAGTTTAAATTGGACATACCATAGAAAAAACTATAGATTATTCCGTAAAAGAAATGTATAGTACCTTGTTGCTATGTAAACTTAAAATAGTTTTGGAGAATGCAAGAAAAATTTCATATATTATTTTCAACTGTAAAACGGACATGGTTTATTTTAAATAATTGGGATAATATATACATTAAAAGCAACTTTCGAATCACGCAAATGAAACACTTTTAAGTCAATGAAATAAATAAATTTTGAACGAACAATACCTGTAAATCTATTAATCATAGATTAAAACGACGGGAATCAACACGCAATGACAAAACTAAATGAAAACCACTCAACTTCATTATATGCATCCGGTAGCTACACACTTAATCAGAAAAATTATCAAACCTATATCTATCTGTATTATGTTTGGCAAGCGAGGTACAAATTGAAACAGTTTGATATTTTTTAAACTTTTGGGATGGCGCAAACACATTGTGAGTTTGTACGTTCCCAAATTTCGCCAGGTATTTGGACAGATATACAAAGTTTATAGAAAAAAGTGCTTCATTTTATGGATTCAATTCTATATACAAAGCAATAAGAATAAATGTGCCTCCTCCTAAAAAGAATGAAAGCATGGATCAGAACGTAGTAAGGTCTCAGAACATTCTGAACATTTTGACACGCTAATTAATTTTCGTCACGCTAGTTACGTACGGTCTCAGAACTGTCAAGGGCGAGAGACGGTCTCCAAAATCTACCTTTGGGTTACTTTGGCGACTGTCAGAGCGCCGATCGTCTGCGCTTTTCTCGTCAGTGCCGATCCGCTGCGGTGTTCGTGTGCATGCGCCCTGCGTCACCAAATGATTGCTAACACGCGAGTGTGACTGGGGATGTCATTTTAAAACAGGCAAAGGTACTACCATTCTTCAAATCAGGTGATAAAAGCCTTACCGGTAATTATAGGCCAATATCTATTTTGCAAACTCTCTCTAAACCCCTTGAAAAACATATACATTTAAATATTACTAATTATTTAAATAAAAATAATCTTTTATATTTAAATCAATCTGGCTTCCGCTCAAATAGCTCCTGTCATACAGCCTTTGTTAATATCACTGAAAATGTTTATAACGCTCTAAATGATAATATGCTAACAGGATTAATATTTTTTGATTTCAGAGAAGCTTTTGACATGGTAAATCATAATCTTCTTCTACAAAAACTTCAGCTGTATAATTTTTCTGAAAACTTACTTTCATTATTGAAATCATACCTTAATAATCGAAAACAGTGTATATCAATTGGACAAAATAAATCTTCATTTCAAAATATAACTTCTGGTGTACCCCAAGGATCAATCCTTGGACCTTTACTTTTTAATCTCTTTATAAATGATCTACCGTTTTTTCTTTCTGTAAATTGCGATCTGTTTGCAGATGACTCCACCGTTTATACCTCTTCTCCGGATATAACATCTCTTAATAATAAACTCCAATTAGAAAGCAATAAAATAAAACAATGGTGTCAAAATAATGCTATGATTATAAATGAACCAAAAACTAAATCAATGTTACTAGCTACAAATTATCAACTTAAAAATCCATTAAATAAACTTGACATTCAAATCAATAATAATCAAATTGAAAATGCTTCTGAATTTAAACTCTTAGGAGTAATCATTGATAGTAAATTGTCTTGGAATAAACATACTGAATACATGTGTAAAACACTAAATAAAAAACTGTATCAACTAAAAAAGATAAAATCACTTCTTCCGTCAAACTTGTTAAAATTATTCTATTTTGGCCATTTTCAGTCACATCTAGATTTTTGCTCCACCATATGGGATACCTGTAGTAAAACATCTTTGAATTACTTACAGCGTGTGCAAAAATTGGCTTTTAAATTAATTAGTGATAAACCGCTACCGAAAAATTCAACCTTATCTACTTATGAAACCTTGGCTACATCATTAAATATTTTAACCATTCAAAATCGGTTCACCTTCAATAAATACATCTTTCTGTTCAAATTAGTTCATAAAAAATGCCCAAACTACTTAACTAATATTCTTGTTTTTAAAAATACACCTTATACTAATATTAATCTTCGATTTAATATTCCTAAACCTAATAAATCAATATATAAAAATAGCTTAACATACATTGGACCTTGTCTCTGGAATAATCTACCTACCTCAATTAAAAACACACCTGTATTATCAAACTTTAAAGCGAATATCCTTTTACACATAAATTCCAACCTCAGTAAACCTTATGTACATAATTTTAATTCATAATAGAGAAGGTAGTTAACCTTACTGCAATTTTATATTTTAATATTGTAATTTAATTTTGTATCTCTTTATTTGATCTCATTGTTGTTCTTGTTGTTCTTATATTGTTTTGTTATGTTTCAAGGGCAGAATTTCTTACCCTAATAAAGATATTATTATTATTATTATAGCCCAAAATATCACCCGGTTCTGTCGAAAAAGTAAAAGTCGTATAATGTCATCAGCAACATTTTGAAAGATCCGGCATTATATTTGAACACTGGAATAAGAGTATTAAACCAAACAAAAAGAAATTGTCAAAAACACGTAACAGTTTTGACCGACATATTGTGATTAATTTAATGATGTGTCATTTTGGATGAACCTTACATGCAGACTTGAGTAATAGCGTCGTTTAAATGTCGTTAACGGCTATTTAATTGAACCTACTTTATCAAAAGTATCGTAAGAAATTTATGGGTTAAAACTAATTAAATCAATGTGTTATACATCTACATTTCAGTGGGGTCTAGAGAAGGGGCATGATGTCGACAGCCAAGGGCACCCCTTTCAGGTGGATGGGGTAAGGGACATTTGAAATTATCGCCGTTAATAATTTAAGAATTGGAACTCCGAATGCAAATATGTATTGATAACATTGTTAGAAATAGTCTTTAGTTCACCAGCGCCCCCCAAGAATTGGAACTCCGAATGCATATATTTATTGATAACATTGTTAGAAATAGTCTTTAGTTCACCAGTGCCCCCCAAGAATTTGAACTCCGAATGCATATATTTATTGATAACATTGTTAGAAATAGTCTTTAGTACACCAGCGCCCCCCAAGAATTGGAACTCCGAATGTGTATATTTATTGATAACATTGTTAGAAATAGTCTTTAGTTCATGAGCGCCCCCCAACCCTCCTCACTACCAGCTATTTCCAACCTTTTGTGTTTTAAAAACTGCAAATAGAAACTGACTTTAATCTCAAATTAGCGATGTTTCTATTGTTAATGGTATAATAATACGCGGAAGATGAGCGTTTTATTTAATGATAATTTCTGAAAAACAGTTTCCCCTTGCAAGCCTGTGGACTGTAATAATAGATATTAGATTTAGTTAACTCGAGCTTTTATTGTTAGCATGTTTTTAAGAAAAGCGTTGTTAATCAAACCAAATGGCCATTTTGTTGCAACATGCGTTCTGTGTAATAATAGTTTCATGACCAGACAGACTATTTGTGAAGGATACATACATGTATCTAGCCATTTATCGTTGGCCAGCACACTTATTATCGCCAATACAATCAAATTACATGAGCTTCAATCTTTTCTTAATAAAAAACAGATTCTAAACATTGCTATTATAACACCTCACAAAGAACTCTTTGCAACGTTAAAGAACATTATTTTTTTTTGCAATTAATTTTATAAATACTTTAATAAACGAAGACAGATAAACTATTTTTAATTTAGAATAATACCATGAAGAGATTCTCCTACTCTTTCTTAACTCCTATAAAACGCGGCTCGTCTGTTAGACCTAAAGATAAGCATCAACTATTATTAATGAGCAAATGACATTGTTATCATCAACACACGTTGGTTTAACAGATGGGAACAAGTTTTACGGAATCTGTACTGTCTCACAATTAAATGTTTCATTACGTTATAAGGCAGGCAGGTGTTTTCTTGTACGATAATTTCCTTTATTCCGTACAATCATTAGGAAATGGCTTAAAAGATGACACTATATGATCAAGAAGATCCTTCAGTAAATATCTGTATACTGTAATGCAAGAAGTGGATTTACATTTTCATCATATAGGCGTCTAGGAGCACAACGATATTGATCTTATTTTTGTGCACAAACTGGGCTAATGAAAACGGGTATATTTACGTCATGTATTGTGCTGTTAGGTATATCTTGCCATGCCAGCGCAGTTTCCTCCTGCTCTTCATCGAATTCCAACCGGCATTAGTTCTTTTACGTGCACCAAGTCCGGGTCTGTAGCTCGCGACAATGATAGATATCAATCGCTCTAGTTGTAGACTGGCTCGTATCCGATCATTAAAAATCATTAAAACCGTGATTCATCACTTGTTTACTAACTTAATATTTCCTGTCAAAATCTTGTACATCGGATTGTTATTACATCCGTAAAACTAAAACGTAAGACAGACCACAGGAATTTGACCTTCTATCCGTATATATAAGCATACACCATGTCATACATGTCATACAGTATAAAAAAAGAACAGGAATGCAATGCCTTTTCAAGACTCGACTTTACCTGCTCTCGCTTCAACTCGTTTTTCCCTCACAATTCGTAATGTCAGGCCATCAAACCTCTGCATATCCACTCAGATATGTTTTTTCTTCAACCCAGTTGCTTTGATTTTCATAAATACTCCCACAAAACGATATCACAGCCAATTGTTTCCAATATTTACATTACATTCGCTCATAACTACTTCCGTCCGAGAATCCATGTCTTGATTTGAGTGACGTCACACATTTCGAACGATACGCGGTGAATTTTAAAAATCAAAAAATAAAATTAGTCACAAATAAAATCCAAAATAGATTAAAGTGTGTGTTTTGCATTTTTTAATGCATAATACAAAACTACTCACAGCGGTAAAATATCAATTTATAAAAAACAAAAATTGTGAACAAGCACTATCAGGGGCGGATAACTCGCTGTCATCGCCTGTCTTCGCTTCAGGTTATTTATAGAATACATAATTTGTCCGTCAACCACCAATTATGGAAAAGATATTTGATACCGTTCTTTGGTAAATACCTTAAAATTAATATTTCTGGAATTCATAACTGCTCTTAGGAATTTTGACGAGCCCAAACCGGCTATTAAATTTTTAATATTTTCTAAAACATTGTGTGGAAAATCAGATGATTTTTTTTGTAAATTTTAATTTATGAAGCGTCAATACTCGAATATGTGAAGGATTTTTTTTTAAAATAGGGCCCAAGTTGATATAGGCCTATATATAAAAAATTTTCCTTTTTTAAAAATGCGGTTTTAAATCCAACAAACTCCATTGTTTTTTTTTAAAAAAAATTTAATTTTAATTAATGAAGCGTCAATACTCGAATATGTGAAGGATTTTTTTTAAATAGTTAATATAGGCCTATATATAAAGTTTTTTTTCTTTTTTAAAAATGCTGTTAAATCCAACAAACTCCTTTTTTTTGAGGGGAAGGGGGATTTTTTTAAAATTTTAATTTACGAAGGCTCAATACTCGAATATGTGCATTGTTTTTTTGTATTTTGGCCTATAATAATTTTTTCTTTTCTAAAAATGCTGTTGGATAAATCAAACAAACCACAAATCGTTTTGTTGAAGCCCTTAAAGATTGAATGGACGATTTATTTATTATAACTGTTTAGTGTTTTTATTAGTTTTAATTTTTTCTAAAATACAAAATGTTAAATCAGATAAACTAAAACCGAGGTACGCCGAATGCGTCTATTCATCGCGTATCGTTCGAAATGTGTGACGTCACTCAAATCAAGACATGGATTCTCGGACGGAAGTAGTTATGAGCGAATGTAATGTAAATATTGGAAACAATTGGCTATGATATCGTTTTGTGGGAGTATTTATGAAAATCAAAGGAACTGGATTGAAGAAAAAACATATCTGAGTGGATCGGCAGAGGTTTGATGGCCTGACATTACGAATTGTGGGGGAAAAACGAGTTGAAGCGAGAGCAGGTAAAGTCGAGTCTTGAAAAGGCATTGCATTCCTGTTCTTTTTTTATACTGTATGACATGTATGACATGGTGTATGCTTATATATACGGATAGAAGGTCAAATTCCTGTGGACAGACATGGTTTTGGCATGTCATGTGTTATCGTGTTAAGTCTCTTTTTCTGTGTATCCAAAATGACGCTACCTACCATGTATATTTCAAACTTTTCGAGCACCTTCACGTCGAGTTACTAATAATAATAATAATCATCTCGCCATTTTACAAGGGCAGCAAAGTTGCCTGTCCCAGGGCTCGGAGTATATAATTCACAATATCACTTGCATCCGTGTAGACGTTTTGTTGGAAGAAAATAACAGTAGTGAAGTTAATAAAATAATAATAATAATAATCGCGTCATTTTACAAGGGTAGCAAATTAGGCCTGAGGCCTTTTTCCGATTTGGCCCTTGGCACAGATCGTGCGAATGATTTCGATCATTACTGCAGGAAGAAACCGAAGAACTCGGGGGAAACCTGCCTGATCGAACGGGAGACCGAATATCCCTCTCACTTACAACGATAAAGTAAATGCCCTGAGCTGGGATTGAACCCTCGTTGCATTGGTGAAAAGCCACCTCTCTGGCTGTGTTTTCTGTCCAAAACCATAATGAGCCATCAAAAATTGGTAATAAGCGTAATTTATAGTTGTCAGACACTTTATAGAAAACAGGAAGGATTTATAGAAAATAAACATTATATATCCTGTATATTCCATGAGAGTTTAATTTTTATACCAACTATGAATTATATTATTTACAAACTTTTATATAGATAATTGTGATACCAATTTTGTTGTTCGTTATAGACCGTGTGTCAAACACAGAATTGTCTTTGATTCTACAATTATGCGTATCATATTGCTGATTTATACTCAATAGAATAGATCTATGCACAAGTGCCGTCAGGTATAATTTTTCTATTGGGTCAATGACATCAGATATTCACAGGATTGTTAGGGAATAAATGTTAACATGAATGTTTTAATGTTAACAAAGTTCACCATTGTCTAGTTTCAGAAAATGACATGAAACCTATTTGGTTGTGAGAAAAAAGGGAAGTCATTTAATAATATCTGAATTGACATTAAGTAGGAGAGAGGGAGAGGGTGGGGGGGGGGGTATTTCGAAAACTTGAGTTATGTCCCAGATCCCATAACAATTGCCCGTGCATTGATAATCGTCATGTGGAGTCCCTACCTATCAACTCGATAATGTCTACAATCGCTTTAATCACAATGGTTTGCAGTGGGTGTAAAGTGTATATAATCATATTATCTTCCAGCTCATGTATCTTTTTATATGGTTATTAAATTTAGTGTGCTCTTTAAATTACATGCATTTAGACTTTAAAAACCCTAATGGTGTCACAGTTGGCATCTTGGCCACGTTACTATTATATTCACAGAACCATCTAAGTAATAGCACCAGTAATCAAATTACCGTATTCATATTATTTTTGTAAACTAGAAGCATCCGTCAACTGAGTCAAGGGATAAGCCGAATATTAGAGTGGCAAAATGCAAAGTAGAGCTTAAAATTGATAATCGCCTCAGAGTGATTTCAACATTAAATAATCGATACAAAAATGTGTATTGTTTTGCGTATTATATCCGTTTAGGATTCAGTCATATAATACAGCATTACCCTTTTAAACATACATACAAGATTTAATGATTTGATTTATTTTCAGTTCCATTTGTTCATTAACCATTTGACAAGTGGGTACGTTGTGTGGGTGTTAATTGATGTTTTATGTCGCTTTGGTTTCTTTCATAAATCAAATTGAGCCATACTACATTTCTAGAAATCACCCTTCTATTCAAGTTTAGTTTCATCGAGATGAAATAAACACATGGACATCTGTGATCTGTACAGTTCATCTAATAAGTGAAACAAAATAAAAGCATTTCCGTTCGCTCAATGTCAAGCCTAGCGATTAGTACAACATTATTCACAAAATTCGAAAGACCGAAGAAATTTATCGTTCAAGTTCGTTGCAACAACCTCTGGGTGAAACTTTATGTTTTTAAATTACACGTCTCTTTGTACTTATTTAATAGACCTGATCTCCACACATCCAGCATGTGCCAGTATTTAATAATTATTTTTCTTAAATTGTCGATTTTATTTATGAATGTTGAAGCGGCCACGAGATCAAGTTAGTCCTCACTATCTCAACCTTCACTAAGAATACCTACGAGTAGGCCGTAGCCCATACCGAGCTCATTATTTTACTCAAGTCATGGTCACCCAGAGAATTTGGTAGTGAGGGCCAGTTTGATTCGCAGTTAATTTAGTGAAGGGTAGGTATTCTTATAGACTGGTGGCCAGTCTCCTCCATACACCAAAAATTGGCCAGTCCTCTCAAAAAAAAAAACCCAAAAAAAACGTTATCTCTAGAGACTGGGCAAATAGAGCTTCATTCTCATCTAGTAGGTCAACCTGCATTATGTAGGTCGTGTGACGTCGTGCACGTGATCACGACATATCTAACAACAACGTGACGTCAACCCTCAGACGGTCTAAGCATGACTGCTTTGCACTCCAGTCGAGACTCATGATTCATGTCACGTGACTCGGGGCTTGCTTGATAACTGTCAATCATTTCAAATAAGGAACAACGTAAAACATGACAGGAACGCCCATTTTATTGTGAAGCTCGCAAATTGTCCAGTCTCTGGTGCTGGTTACAGGTTTACTCAAAAAAATTTTTTATACAAATGGAAACGAAAGTGTTGGTTTACTAAAAATTAATACTTTTATATAAATCGAAATGTAAAATAAATAGAAGAGACTGGGCCAGTCTAGTATTCTTAGTGAAGGTTGAGATAGTGAGGGCTAACTTGATCTCGTGGCCGCTTCAACATTGATAAATAAAGTCGACTACCCGACATCACGACATTTTACGCGACATTATATTTCAAATGTATTGTGAAAATGTCGTAGTGTCAGGTTATAAATGTCGTGGTGTCGTGATGTTTTAAAAAAAACCCTAAAGTTTAGCGTTAAATTGTGCTATTCTCGAGTTTGTGATAAGTAGCGTATGAAAAACCCAGAAGAGAGTTGCAAAGAAACCTGCCCCACCTGTCAAACCGCAGTCAACTCAGTCACATAAGAAGCGATTACGGTCGCATAGATCAAATTCAGCAGCTCAATCTTCTACCACTAGTGCTCTTTCTGCTATTTGCTTGATTTGTAAAAAGTGGACACATATGAAAAGTAGTTGGTAACTTTTGTCAATTCAAGTCATAACAGTAATATTTAATGTTTAATTTTTGAACTACATGTATTAAAAATCTTAACTATTTCTTTATATATCAGACATGTGCAGCATACATATTTATTTAGTCTATTATGGTACATTTTTATTCACAGTTGTTTGATGTTAATTATCAATGAATTAGTGTTAATTATCAATGAATTAGTGTATGTGTAGTGTGTATGGGTGTGTGAGAGTGTTTGAATACACTATTTTGCCTATAACGCTTTTTAGGACTCTGAATTCTGTCTTATGGTTTGGATTGTTCGTACTTGGTTTCATTTTATTTATATTATATATGTGTATATTTATGTATTTGATTTATTATTGCAATTTCATTATGTTTTGATTGTAATATTTATATCTGTTTGTATTTTTTTTGGAGAGTGGGGTTGCCTGGTCCAAAATTATTGAAAAGGCAAAAAACAATCGACTACAGTCTTTCGTATTTTCTCGAAATCTTTTAGACCAATTTCAGTCTGCTTACAGACCGCATCATAGCACTGAGACAACTATCCTTTGTGTGCTAAATGATCTGCTGCGCTCCGTAGATAATGGTAAACTTGTGTCCTTGACGCTGTTAGATTTGTCTGCCGCATTCGATACTGTCGATCACGAAATTCTCTTAAGAAGACTTTATCAAACTTTTCACATTACTGGTACTGCATTACAATGGATTAAATCTTATCTTACTGACAAAAGATCATTATAAACAAATCTCATTCCGAGTTTGCAAACCTTAATTGCGGAGTGCGTCAAGGATCTGTTCTTGGATTGGTACTGTTTATATTGTACACATTATGGTACAGAATGGTTCACTGCTGATTTGTTTGCAGAACGGCGAGCGCTAAGAAAGCTTGAATGTCAATTTGTGGACACTAAATTGGAAGTTCATCATCAAATATTCAAGGCTGCCCGGGCTAACTACAACAGGCTACTTGAGGAATCGAAGGCGTCATTTCATAGCAATCGAATTGGGGCAGCTGACTCAAAGGAACTTTTCAATATTGTTGACAGTATCTCAGGCTCTAAGAAAACATCAGCTGGCATTCTTCCGAATAATGTTGAGATTTCTATGCTTCCAAAGACATTTGCGAACTTTTTCACTGAGAAAAAAACTACAATTCGAGCGAAACTTAGGAACCATGACATCTCGATTGTTGATGATTCAATTCCATAGTGCCAGCTAACGGTACTAAAGCCCTTATCACTGGATGAGGTAATTTCCATTGTTCAAAAAATGCCAGCGAAAACATGTGAATTGGATCCAAAACCAACGCAGTTTGTGAAGGATTGTTGTGATTATAGGCCCCTCTGTTACTACGTATCGTTAATGCGTCATTCGAGTCTGGGCTTTTCCCAGGCGAGTGTAAAGCTGCCATTGTCCAATCCCTGATCAAAAAGCTTAGCTTGGATCCAAATATTCTTAAAAATAACAGACCAGTGTCAAATTGTGGTTTCCTAGACAAATTCCTAGAGAAATGTGGTTTTCCGCGCTTACATCAGTACTTGTCCAGTTCTGGCCTCTATGCGAAATTTCGGTCTGCTTATCGGGAGGGGCACTCCTGAGAGTCCTGAACGATGTTGTGCTCGCTCTTGATAAGCAACATGATGTCATATTGGTAATACTGGACCTTTCTGCTGCCTTCGACACCATCGATCACAACATCCTCGTGAACAGATTGCTTAAACGTTTTGACATCTGTGGTCAGGCTTACGATTGGATAAATTCCTTTCTTCGAGGAAGAAAACAAAGGGTGTAGGTTAGATCGGTGGTGTCAGAGGACCATCCCCTAGAATTTGGTGTTCCCCAGGGCTCGGTCCTAGGACCGGTTCTGTTTGCATTATACATGACTCCAGTCGAGGACATCATCAGCCGCCATGGTCTAAATATACGCTGATGACACCCAGCTCTACATCACTTGTGACTCTCGAGTGGACTTGATTTCTGTCAGTCGTATTGAGGCATGTATAGATGAGATTCGTCTCTGGGTGCGTGCAAACTTACTTGCACTCAATGACGATAAGACTGAAATTGTTCGTTTCTCGTCGTGCAGGAAAACTGCGAGTCCGCAGGGTGTCGCGGGTGATGTATGAGTTAGCGAGGTGCTTGTTTCGCCATCAGCTTTAGATCGTGATTTGGGGGTGATGATGGACTCGACTGGACTGATGGACGATCAGATCAAGAGTGTGTGTAGCAAGGCTTCTCACTCACTGTGGCGTATAGGGAGAATCCGGCATTTGTTAGACCAGGCCAGTACTAAGAAATTGGTGCATGGTTTTGTGACATCAAAGCTGGATTACTGCAACAGTCTGTTTTATGGTCTCCCAAAATGCAAGTTAAAGAAATTACAACATGTTCAGAATTCCGCTGCTCGACTGGTGATCCGAAGAAAGCTGGGGCGTCACGCAGAGATGACGCCCATACTTCGAGTTACACTGGCTCCCAGTTGAGAAGCGGATTCATTTCAAACTGTCGCGTATAATTTTCAAGTTAATACGCCATAGTAAGTCAGCGCCTTGCTACCTCACTGATATCATTAGCATTCAAGTTTCATCATATCGGACTAGAAGCAGTGATGAGGTGAAGTTGCGACCGTTTTCCCGCAAAACACATGGAAAACAAACCAGTGAGTTGTATGGCGATCGCTCCTTCAGTCGCGCCTACTCTCTAGAATAAGCTGCCACTAAGACTTAGATCAATCACCAAATTCAGCCTCTTTAAGTCCAACCTCAAAACATATTTATTCAATTAGGCAATAATACTACTATTCAACTAATATTTTTATATAGGCATACATTTGTAAGTCTTTTATGAGATTTTTTATGCATTATTGATAGGTTTTTTTTTTGGTTTTTTTTTTATTCATTTATTATTATGCATATATTATGTGTAGTACGCCCATGTCAAGACGGTTGAGACAATTTGTGTGTAACGGTCTATAAAATATATATTTTATTATTATTATTATTATTACACAAGATGTTTGGGGAATGTTATAGACCAGTTTGATATCAACCATTTCTCCTAAGTTTAAACAAGACAATGCTCGTGATTCCTTTGAAAATACTACTCGCTGCTCCAAAGCTTTTAAATCCTGGATGAATAATAATAAATTAAAGTTAAACGATGAAAAAACAGAAGCAATACTTGTTGGAACACCACAGCGTCTCGCATCAACTCCCGATTCTTGTTTATTGATTTGCGACTCTAGTATTGAATTCGCAACAAGTGTTAAAAATCTAGGTGTTATTTTTGATCCGTCTTTAACAATGGAAAAACAGGTAGATCAGTTATGCCGTGTTTGTTATTTTCATCTCCGTAGTATAGGAAACATTCGTCATTTATTGACTACAGCTGCTTGTCCTCTTTTGGTGCGTTCCCTAATTTGTTCAAGATTTGGACTATTGTAATAGTGCTCTGGCTGGAATATCTCAACGTTTATTAAAGCGACTTCAAATAATTCAGAACAACTGTGCCAGAATCATCACAAGAACAGCAAAACGCCAACATATAAATATACATCTGTCCTTAAATCGCTTCACTGATTACCAATAGAGGCTCGTATAAAATTTAAAATCCTAACACTGGTCTACAAGTCTCAGCATGATTCAGCTCCATCATATATCACAGATCTTATGCAGCCTTATGTACCAAAACGACCACTCCGTTCACAGAATAACCCAACACTTGTTGTACCTTCAACTAAATTAAAATCTGTTGGTGATAAATCCTTCAGTGTATATGGTCCACGACTATGGAATGACTTACCTGACAATATAAAGTGTTCAGAAACAGTTGCTCAATTTCAATCTAGACTTAAGACACATATGTTTACGATGTATTATCCACAGGAGCTATTAATTTACAGCGCTTAGAGCATGCTCATGGATGGATTAAGCGCTATATAAATCTACATTATTATTATTATTATTATAATCCAATTATCTTTAATAAAAAAAGTTACATAGAAATGTATATTTAAAACTCCCATAGACCGCTCCTTTGAGCAAGACCAAGTAGTCAATATATATTTTTTTTAAATAAAGGAATGGGCAAACAAGGGACATTTTAGCCTATGCATTAATTTCAAAATGTCATAATATAGCAAACACAAAACATCAGTTAATTGTTATTACATTATCAAACCTTATTAGGGGTGCTTTTGGGGTGATGTGGTCGGGCTTAATGAATTTCCGTTTTGTGGGTTTATTGGTATTTCCAACCTTATATGGAGGGTGGGGGATTAAGCAGTGTATGACGGAGGGGGGTGCTGGGCCTTGCATTTGATTCATGCATAGTTATATTATATGGATGCTACAGTGTCGACTTTTTAGAGATGAGGACAGGTGGGCTTCCCGCTTAGGGGTCTATTCTAACCAGAATATTAGGGTGAACTTGACCATGCGAAGTAGTAGGCCTATATGTCTACACATGCAAAGACAAATACAGTAGGGAGAGAGCCTCTAATAAAAGTATAGCTTCGCACACCTTGATTGATATTTGGCAATAATCTATATTTATATTCCATTATATATAGGCCTATAATATCATTGCTATCAAACAATATTTCAACCCTTTGCAAATTATCTTAACACTCTGAGCTGTGGCAGCGGCTTCACGGGGTTAAGAGAGATAAAGCTTGTCTGGCATCGGGAAAAACTGTTCGTCCGAAAACACGGCATAGCTGACCTACATCTTTCATATCTATGCACTTATTACATGTTAGCCGACAGTATTAATAGCGCGCACTTTCTTTTCATTAGAATTTGGATTTATAACGAGGTTGGCTAAACAAATCGACCTGATTATATTATAGCAAAACAACGACGGGATCTATTAAATTCTCCTTACGGTCACGTGTATTTACTGTTATTCGCTAATTACTCGATTTTCATTGGCTGAAAGGTCGCCGTCTCACTACTTTATTATTGCGAGGACAAAAAATGCTGTCGTTTAGATTATTTGTTTAAAACGTTTCTGGCACATAAATGGGAGTGTGGTAGTTCTGTTTACAACATATAAGTGTTATTTCTCGACAAATAAATATTAAAACTTCCCCCAGCGGTGAGTTGCAACGACTTATGAAAACTAAGCTAGTTAGAACTTCCAAGTCCTCCGCCTATAGGCATAAAACAAAATATTCTCAGACTTATGTTAAGAATTTACTCAAAACCGTTCGCCTTGTGTGAACAACAATGTGGCCCTTTATTAAACGTTTGTTGTTTTAAGGCAGCAATTATCTCAATAAGAAACTACATGTATGTGCAAAAGTTTTGTGTTTCTGGATGAAAGATATCTCATAAACGGTGACTGAAAGTTGAGTAAATTCTTAACTTAAGTCTGAGAGTGCTTTGTGAACTCGGGGCCGGATGGTTTAGTTTTAGAAAAACTAACATTTTGGAACCTGGATTGACTTCCACATTTACAAGGTAAAGCGCTATACACGTATATATCATTTTTAATGGCAAGTAATACTGTATCTCAAAAGTCCTTATCTCAAGGTCACAAAATTCAACAACCGCCCTTTAAACAAGCAAGTCAGATGTTTGTGTTAAACTTTTGAAGCGCTAGATAGGTTCGTGTGTCCCCAAAAGACTTCTAGCAAATAGTTTACTGTCATTATAATTGTATTAATTTCTGAATCCATGTATTACTCTTTTTCGCCTGAGAAGCCATACCTATTTTATATTAATACCATGTCTGTGGGAAGAAGATAATGATGAAACAGAAAATGGAAATATTGAATCATAAATACAGCACTGGTGCTAAATATACTGAAAACATTTTAATTGAAGAAAAATACCCCACCCGTCAAAAACTGTACACTGGGGATATCCGATCATCCATCCAGGATGCAGGCCTGAGAACCCGGTATATCAGATTTTTTGTAATAAATTATAAGATGTCGATGGGAGTTTGATGTAAAGGAATGTTTTCTATATTCTCATTAAATCACCACATGGCTTGAATCGAGAGAGTTATGATTAATTTATAAGATTAGTTTATTGACAGTTAAAACACTAATGTAACATAGTGATGATCTGTGGTGTCGACTGGTGAAGACGTCTTTCTATGATATATGAATTAATATCATCAGTAGATCACACAAAGCAGCGTGTTAATGATAGCCTACATTCCTTTGATGAATGGGGTCCGAGTTCTGTAACCTACATTGAGTCTATAGTGAGAGAATAAATTGTAGTTTTTGAACAGCGTATACATGAATAATTTGAGGTTTTTCCATGGAAGACATTCGAGTAAAAAAAAGCGTGACCTTATTAAGGATCTAGTTGCTTTGAGTATGTTGGGGGTAAAACTTCCGTTTGTCGTATGGCATGGCTCTATTATTAAGTACAGAGTAAGCCCCTCCCCTCACTCTCTCCGTAACCCTAACAACAAAGTTGACCACTTTTTTTTAGATGCCTAGTATTATTTACAGAGACTGCATGGTTACGTGATGTGTTTAAATACCTAAACTGCGCTACAACGATGAAGTATCAGGAAACCGATGATTCCCAAAACCGAAAACATCAAGAACCGTATTGAGTTCTAAAATGGTCACGTACCATACCATACCAATATAGAACAGTTTTTGTTACATTGTCTGTTTAAATGACATCGTTCGTTTTCTTTTGTGAAAAAAAAATCTCAATTGAATTACAAGTTAAAAGCAAATATAAAGACTCAGACATTCTAATTCAAATCGAATTGTACCGTTTAACGTATAAGTGATTTGTTCTTTTCGGCAAAAATTCATCAAGGGCATTACTAAATAAAAGGTAAATAAAAAAGATGGAAAGTGGAACATTTAGATTCGATGATCAAATTGATGCAGCTGTCGGGGAAACGTGTTTTTGGTTGGTATGAAGTGGACAATCAAACTAGTTAATAAAAAGATTTGCTCCTTGCCATATTTTATAGACCTTGAGACATTTATTGACTTGATCGAGAAACGTTTGTACTGGGTGTATTCAAGCACTATTTATAATCTTCATTCCTTCCGGGTTTAAGAAATATGGTTAATATATAATTTTTAGCCGTATTTTCATGTTACTTTAATAATGGACACAGCTGATCCATCTACCGTTTTTGTCTACACGGCATTGTTAAAAACCAATCAACAACCGTGGGTAGGTTTTGTCATTTCTATTGTCAATGGAAGCAACATTACTTGATTCTGATTATTATGGTCGTGTGTAAATAACTATCCAAGGAGGAAGTAACACGATATTTACGTGGTGTACTTGTTGAGTGCAGAGTTCACCTAGGGAACAGATTACCCCATCGCATGCGCGAATTTCTGTCAAATGACTTAAAAGGCTAATCCCGATATTTGTTTTAGGAAAAAAACTGCTTAATTTTGTGTTAAAATCCCTTAAAATATCCGAGTCAAGGGCCGAGCAACCACTTCAGTATTTATGATACGTTTTCAAACGACTTAAATCCGTCAGTCTTCATCTGGAATTTGAGACCGGTGCTCTAAGATGAATTTTGTGGTATCTGGATTAAACCAAACATTTTTTTAAAAAAATAATGTGTAGTTGTAATATCTGCCTTTCTGCATAACCCTCCCAAGTAACCGTAATCGATTGTAAGGTCACCCAACGAAACAATTGTACCGAAATCTTAAAAGGGTTACGTGTCCGGATAAGCAGTTTAGGTTTTCACGTCCAAGCGACTCAATATTTTGAGTTGAAATTTTGAGACAAGGTAAATACACCATTCCCCTATATTTTGGCGTTTTATTTTCATACATTCTCAGACTTTTATTTTTGAGCCCCTGTTAAATACGGGATTTTCTCCTGCTCTTCTTCGAATTCCAACCGGCATTGTTTCTTTTACGTGCACCAAGTCCGGGTCTGTAGCTCGCGACAATGATAGTTATCAATCGCTCTAATTGTAGACTGGCTCGTATCCGATCATTAAAAATCATTAAAAGCGTGATTCATCACTTGTTTACTAACTTAATATTTCCTGTCAAAATCTTGTACATTGGATTGTTATTACATCCGTAAAACTAAAACGTAAGACATGGTTTTGGCATGGGATGTGTTATCGTGTTAAGTCTCTTATTCTGTGTATCCAAAATGACGCTACCTACCATGTATCTTTCAAACTTTTTCGAGCACCTTCACGTCGAGTTAATAATACTAATAATAATAATCTCGTCATTTTACAAGGGTAGCAAAGTTGCCTGTCCCAGGGCTCAGAGTATATAATCCACAATATCACTTGCATCCGTGTAAACGTAAACGTTTTGTTGGAAGAAAATAACTGAGAAGGCTCTACAAGTTGTCTTTAAGATACAGTAGTGAAGTTGAATGGACTGTGGCTGTGTTTTTTGTCCAAAGTATATAAATAACAATATCACTTGCATCCGTGTAAACGTTTTGTTGGAAGAAAATAACTGAAAAGGCAATACAAGTTTCCTTTAAGATACAGTAGTGAAGTTGAATGGACTGTGGCTGTGTTTTCTGTTCAAAACTATAATGACACATCAAAAATTGGTAATAAACGTAATTTATAGTTGTCAGACACTTTATAGAAAACAGGAAGGATTTATAGAAAATATTCATTATATATCCTGTATATTCTATGAGAGTTTAATTTTTATACCAACTATGAATTATATTATTTACATACTTTTATATAGATAATTGTAATACCAATTTTGTTGTTCGTTATAGACCGTGTGTCAAACACAGAATTGTCTTTGATTCTACAATTATGCGTTTCATGTTCCTGATTTTTACTCAATAAAATAGATCTATGCACAAGTGCGGTCAGTTATAATTTTCTATTAGGTCAATGACATCAGATAATCACAGGATTGTTAGGGAATAAATGTTAACATGAATGTTTTAATGTTAACAAAGTTCACCGTTGTCTAGTTTCAGAAAATGACATGAAACCTATTTGGTTTGTGAGAAAAATGGGAAGTCATTTAATAATATCTGAATTGACATTAAGTAGGAGAGAGGGAGAGGGCGAGGGGGTTTTATTTCGAAATCTTGAGTTATGTCCCAGATCCCATAACAATTGCCCGTGCATTGATAATCGTCATGTGGCGTCCCTATCTATCAACTCCATAATGTCTATAATCGGTTTAATCACAATGGTTTGCAGTGGGTGTAAAGTGTATATAATCATATTATCTTCCAGCACATGTATCTTTTTATATGGTTTATTAAATTTAGTGTGCTCTTTAAATTACATGCATTTAGACTTTAAAAACCCTAATGGTGTCACAGTTGGCATCTTGGACACGTGACTATTGTATCCATAGAACAATCTAAGTACTATCGCCAGTAATCAAATTACCGTATTCGTATTATTTTGTAAACTAGAAGCATCAGTCTGTCAACTGAGTCAACGGATAAGACGAATATCAGCATGGCAAAAATGCAAAGTACAGCTTAAAATTGATAATCGCCCTAGAGTGATTTCAACATTAAATATTCGATACAAAAAATTGTATTGTTTTGCGTAAGAGTTCCAAAAAAAAAATCATTTATATTATATCCGTTTAGGATTCAGTCATAAAATACAACATTACCCTTTTAAACATACATATACGTTTTAAAGATTTGATTTATTTTCAGTTCCATTTGTTCATTAACCATTTGACATGTGGGTACGTTGTGTGGGTGTTAATTGATGTTTTATGTCGCTTTGGTTTCTTTTATAAATCAAATTGAGCCATGCTACATTTCTAGAAATCACCCTTCTATTCAAGTTTAGTTTCATCGAGATGAAATAAACACATGGACATCTGTGATCTGTACAGTTCATCTAATAAGTGAAACAAAATAAAAGAATTTCCGTTCGCTCAATGTCAAGCCTGGTGATTAGTACAACCTTATTCACAAAATGAGATGACGCTAGGCATAAAACAAAATATTCTCAGACTTATGTTAAGAATTTACTCAAAACCGTTCGCCTTGTGTGAACAACAATGTAGCCCTTTATTAAACGTTTGTTGTTTTAAGGCAGCAAATATATCAATAAGAAACTACATTTATGTGCAAAAGTTTTGTGTTTCTGGATGAAAGATATTTCATAAACGGTGACTGAAAGTTGAGTAAATTCTTAACTTAATTCTGAGAGTGCTATGTGAACTCGGGGCCGGATGGTTTAGTTTTAGAAGAACTAACATTTTGGAACCTTGATTGACTTCCACATTTACAAGGTAAAGCGCTATACACGTATATATCATTTTTAATGGCAAGTATACTGTATCTCAATAGTCATTATCTCAAGGTCACCAAATTCGACAACCGCCCTTTAAACAAGCAAGTCAGATGTTTGTGTTAAACTTTTGAAGCGCTAGATAGGTTCGTGTGTCCCGAAAAGACTTCTAGCAAATAGTTTACTGTCATTAGAAGCATATTAATTTCTGAATCCATGTATTACTCCTTGTCGCCTATGAAGCCATGCAAATTTTATATTAATACCATGTCTATGGGAAGAAGATAATGATGATAATTTGAAACAGAACATGGAAAATTTGTATGATAAATACAGCACTGGTGCTAAATATACTGAAAACATTTTAATGGAAGAAAAATACCCCACCCGTCAAAAACTGTACACTGGGGATATCCTATCATCCATCCAGGATGCAGGCCTGAGAACCCGGTATATCAGATTTTTTGTAACATAATTATGAGATGTCTATGGGAGTTTGATGTAAAGGAATGTTCTCTTTATTCTCATTAAATCACCACATGGCTTGAATCGAGAGAGTTGTGATTAATTTATAAGATTAGTTTATTGACAGTTAAAACACTAATGTAACATAGTGATGATCTGTGGTGTCGACTGGTGAAGACGTCTTTCTATGATATATGAATTAATATCATCAGTAGATCACACAAAGCAGCGTGTTAATGATAGCCTACATTCTTTTGATGAATGGGGTCCGAGTTCTGTAACCTACATTGAGTCTATAGTGAGAAAATTATAGTTGTTTTTTCAAACAGCGTATATCATTTGAGGTTTTTCCATGGAAGACATTCAAGTAAAAGAAAGCATGACCTTATTAAGGATCTAGTTGCTTTGGGTATGTAGGTGGTAAAACTTCCGTTTGTCGTATGGCATGTCTCTAGTATTAAGTACAGGATAAGCCCATCCCCATAACTGTAACAACATTATTGACCTTTTTTTAGATGCCTAGTATTATTTACAGGGACTGCGTGGTTACGTGATGTGTTATGTGGTTAAAATACATAAACTACGCTACAGCGATGAGGTATCAGGAAACCGATGATTCCCAATAACGAAAGCATCAAGAACCGTATTGAGTTCTAAGATGGTCACGTACCAAACCAATATAGAACAGTTTTTGTTACATTGTCTGTTTAAATGACATCGTTCGTTTTCTTTTGTGAAAAAGAATTCTCAATTGAATTACAAGTTAAAAGCAAATATAAAGACTCAGACATTCTAATTCAAATCGAATTGTGCCGTTTAACGTATAAGTGATTTGTTCTTTTCGGAAAAATTCATCAAGGGCATTACTAGATAAAAGGTAAATAAAAAAGATGGAAAGGGGAACATTTAGATTCGATGATCAAATAGATGCAGCTGCCGGGGAAACGTGTTTTGAGTTGGTATGAAGAGGACAATCAAACTAGTTAATAAAACGATCTGCTCCTTGCCATATTTTATAGACCTTGAGACATTTATTGACTTGATCGAGAAACGTTTGTACTGGGTGTATTCAACCACTATTTATAATCTTCATTCCTCCGGGTTTAAGAAAAATGGTTAATATATATTTTAAAGCCGTATTTTCATGTTACTTTAATAATGGCATAGCTGATCTATCTACTGTTTATGTCTATACGATATTGTTAAAAACCAATCAACAACTGTGGGTAGGTTTTGTCATTTCTTTTGTCAATGGTAGCATTATTACTTGGTTCTTCGATTCTAATTATTATGGTCGTGTGTAAATAACTATCAACGTAGGAAGTAACACAATCTTTACGTGGTGTACTTGTGGAGTGCAGAGTTCAGCTAGGGAACAGATTACCCCATCACATGCGCGAATTTTTGTCTAATGTCCGTTTACTAATGCGTGCGCGCGGAGTTAACTCTGCACGGAGTATTTTATGGATTTCCGCATTGATAATCCGCCTAATTCTGCTCGGTATTCGCCATGGATCACTGAGTTAGCCTTTGTCGTTTTAATGAATTTTGTGACTGCCAATTTATTGGTTTTGGTACAAGTACGAGTAAGGCGATATGGAACGAAAAGTATGATCGCACACTATATAATAATAATCTAGCAACAGTAACGAGAATTCGAAATCGTTCATCCATACTCCCAGTTTTTCTAAGGGTTTCAAACGATTACCTGATTCTATTTTTTAATTACTAGTAGGGTATAATAATCTGTCCTAGGGGTAAAAAATACACCCAACATACGCAATGATCTAGCAACTTCAAACGTTATGACGATCAATTCCACGCGAATTGTTGTTTTACTAAGAACCATCTTTGTGGTCAAACTGTCATAATGTCTAGGGCGCCATTGTATAAAAATGCACTTTTATCGGCAACTACAACATCGATTTAATTAATGAAAGTTTCTAAATTTATTAAAATTAAGGACTGATTATTGATGCTTAATGTCTACTCAACGGTAGCGATATCGCAGGCAAATGAAATCGTAATTCTAGTAGTGTTCCTTAGTAGTTTAATAGTTCTAGGCCTACAGATATTTTGAGAGTCGAAAAGTACGGCTTTCTTTAGATACATTTGAGACTAATAAAGTATAGTTCAAGTGTAAATAGATTAGAAAGCTATCACACTTAATTAAAAAAATAAATGAACTAACCTCGTTAACATTCCTTTAAAGGCTCAATACCACTCTTGTTTTAATTGAATAATATGTCCCAATCTTTATACTGGTCAACAAATTGTACTATTTTACAATATTCCAATTAATAGATGATACAAATTTCATCTTAACACAACGAATGATTTGAAAAGCCCAACATAAACCTTTTCAAATGTGAGTTGGTTTTAAAAATATTTTCGAACCCCCTTGAACAAGTAAAATAGGATGTAATGGATAATTTACACAACAGGTAGGACACTTAAACATCTAGTTCTTAGAATAAGTCTATTAGTTATTTTCTAGAGCTGGCAACCATATAAGAGTGTTATTGTCCCTTTAATATAATACAATCGCTTGTTAAATTAACCAGTGTAATTTAGAATCCATTTTAAATCCTTAATGTTATATGAAAAACTATAATTATCGACGATGTTTTCTCGGCGAAATAATTGATAATTGGCTTTAGAGTATGCCGCCAATAATTCCCAAAAATTCATTTAAATAATTTCAGTACGTTTGTATAGAAAGAGATGAGAAAAGATACTAATGTACGCTAATTTAATCAAACATTTTATCAAGCTAACCTCTTCTTCAAAATTAGACTTCTCGTTCCAGAACAAACATGTTATTCAATTCTAAAATTTGAAGAAAGAGAGTAAATGTAATTTGGGGAATGAACAAACCGGTTTGATCCTATTAAAAGCACAATTTTTAAAACAGGTTAATTTGTCTCGTTTTTTATCGTTACTGGATGTTTTGTAAATGAATCAATTAAATAAATATAGTCACTTAAAAATATTTTCGGAAATATTTCTTTGGCTGAATGCCTATTTTGGACCTTCTTTTCTGGCTTCACATTTTCATGTTATGAAATTGTTATTCACCATGACAATCGCGACTACTTGCGCTATAAATCTTGCTAAAACTTCAGACTCTCATAACTCCGCTCAAAATACAGTTAACGTAAACGGAGAGAAAGGTTGTTGTTGGGAGCCCCGCTTACTTTAACGTGTCGTCAACTTGCGGTTATAGTTTACGGAGGTTTTGGGCTCCGTTATCTGTTTAAAGGTGGCATTAGTGGGCTGTATCATAAAGTCATACATCTAGATTACCAGTGAATTTTTCTATAGAATATTCTAGAGGGTTGGGGGTGGGGGGCTATTCCATTTTCTATAGGATGAAATGCTATAGTATTCTGTAGAAAATAATAGCCCCAAATATTCTGTAGTGAAAATCTCATATTTTTCCTACAAATTTATGCTAAGATTTCTAAAGGAAAAAATTAAGTATTTTATAGTGTTTTTTGTAGCCAATTATCTTTTTGTTAGTTGTCCCACTATCTTCAGTTTCTTGTTAATACTAACTATGAAGTTGTTATACATGTACATTTAATTGAAAAATTAAAAATTTAACCAATAAACAAACAGTCTTCTCTTGGATTAACTTTTATCAGTCTGTTAGCTAACAGCAAAAGAAATTTAACGGACCGTTAACGAACGACACGTTAGCAAGATAACAGTCCGTTAAACTTTAATGGATCGTTAAAATAACTTAGTTTATCCCAATCTTACCTAATGTATATTCAAATACCACGTACGTAACTAACGTGACGAAATTTATGGTAGCTGGCTTTTTTTTCGAACGTATCCAGTAATCCCAGCCAAAATTGGGTTATTTTTTAAAATTGCGTTAAAGTTTTAAATTTTTGTTTAGAACTGAAATAAATTAACTATTAGTCAATCCCCACGCTAAAAACGTTGGCAGAATTCATTGTGTATATGTGAAATAGACCCGACCGACGCACAAAATAGTGCCAATAGTGCGGCCCCCGCGTGTGTCAACTGTCCGTTTAAACTTGCTAATTCTGTTAAAATCACATTTTCTTCCTGGGATTATTATTCAATCTCGAGTTGTGTCCGCGTTATTGCACAGACAACCCTGATACGATACAGGTTTTCTGTTCGTCGAAGTCATTGTACTTTCGTTTGTGTGTTTACAAACTGACTTCTGTTCGTTGACCTCGCGACCTGTGACGTTTGGATAACGGCATGTAGATATAATGGTCACTGCGTCAGAGTCACTTCTCTGCAGGTAGGGTGAGTCAGTCGTTCAGATTGCTAATAGCACTGTAATAATAACAACCGTAGTCATAAATTACAGCCATGATGTCTCCGGGAGTTCCAAGTTTCCAAAATTGTCTTGGTCTTTTACATGCGGATTCCCTTTGTCCGGGATGGGGAACCGATGACCTGGAATGGATATAACGACAACCCGTGATCCCGTGTGTGCAGTGGTGTGCCCCTACGAGAATCATTTACGCTTGGAATTAAATAATCGCCTATCAAAGCACTCTGCGTGACATTTTATTTAATTATTATTGGGTGGTACCCTGTTAAAAGGGGTGTAATTTAAAACCCCACGCAGTGTTGATTAAGGCTACATTTTACACCACAGCTAGCCTATTTAAAGTGTAACACTTTTGCAATTGTGTAATTGTGGGGTGTTTTAGATAAGCCATACTACCACCAGCGTTATACTGCATTCACACAAAAGCGTTTAACTATTAATGGGGAATATATCCTACAAAATTGTTAATTTTACACCTATTATTGGAATGAAAAAGTGTATCGAGAATCGGTGTAATTGAAGCCGCTAAATAATAATAATAATAATAATCACGTTATTTTACAAGGGTAGCAAATTAGGCCTGAGGCCTTTTTCAAATTTGGCCCTTGGCACAGATCGTGCGAGTGATTTCGATCATTACTGCAGGAAGAAACCGAAGAACTCGGAAGGGTGTTTGGAATGAGCTACACCTCTACAAGTATTTTATTGCTTTTACACCAACAGGTGTAATTATTATTAGGGAAACATTCCTCCGATTAAGGTATCAATTTTACACTGTATCTTGTGTTTCCAAAGTGTTTTGTACTCTAATGTGAGTGCTTTTGTAAAAAAAAAAAAATTAGCATTAATTGCATTAGTAACACCGATATAGTCCATGTTAGAGTGTTTTCCAGTGAGTGCTTTTGTAAAAAAAAAATATTAGCATTAATTGCATTAGTAACACCGATATAGTCCATGTTAGAGTGTTTTCCAGAACATTAGCATGTATAATAATTTTTCATAACGCCTCAAGCATAGATTATGTTAGCTTGTTTAAAGATAAAAGATGTGTAAATGTTCCAAACTATTACCAAGTACTATTTCCTAATTTATTATCCTTATATTCAGATGTGGTGTATAAATGAATAAACGACATTATAAAGCACACTAGGATAACAAATGTCTACTCCCCTATACAATGAGTATATAATATTATACATATTTAAAGAGAAAGAGGGGGAGTGTTCTACAGGGGCAAATTGATTTCGCCATGTACAAGTTGAACGCTTGTAATATATTGTTACAACTGGTTGGGCAAGATTCAATGAATCCAAATAGTGTTCACAAAATAAATCATTTCCACAAGAACCCAAAGAAAATTGTTATCACCTAATATAATTCTCTGTAGAGTAGTCGGGCATCACTGTGTAACATTGGGCACCTAACAAACATTATGCAGCCTCTGTAAATCAGATCAAACGTCTGAAATAGCGGTGTTTTACACTCAGATATAAATTATGGCTGCTACAAAACCTTATTAGAAAAACAAATACAACTTTCCCGATATGCTCGATATATATTATTCTACAATTCACAGTTAGTACCTTAGTCGTTAACGGAATATAATAGTATCTTTATGTGTAATATATGATCATAGAAAAACGTCTTCACCGATCATCACTATGTTACAACTAATCTTACAGATTAACCACAACTCTCTCGATTCAAGCCATGTGGTGATTTAATGAGAAAATAGAGAACATTCCTTTACATCAATCTTCCATGGACATCTTATAATTATGTTACAAGGATATTTGCCCCGAATCTAATGTGCCGTTTATGATTATGACGTTTGGGTCGATGTTTTCATTAATTTTAACACATTGGACCGTTTAAGAATCATGTTTTGTTTAGCACCAGTATTGGTTAAATCATCCTGCCACCAGTCAAATCCATGTTCTGTTTCAAATTTATTTTTTTAATCATCATTTGCTGATTACACTATTTTGCTTGAATACACTATTTTGCCTATAACGTTTTGAGGACTTCGAATTCTGTCTTATGGTTTGGATTGTTCGTACTTGGTTTTTATTTTATTCCCACTGAATCAAGATAAATGTTTATTTTATTCCTACTGGATCAAGATAAATTTGATATAAATACAAAAAATTAAAAAGGCAGTATGACGTAAAGGATGTGACAGGTTAAGCAATACATTCGAGGCTGAAAGGTTAAGACATAAGTACATGTATACACAAAATTATATTAGTTGATTGTGTGGATTTGCAAGATTAGGATAACTCTGTGTTAAAAGGGGCATTTGGGACACCCAGTTCTGCTGAATTTCATTTAAATTTATCTTAATTACTAGAACATTGTAACAAAGTGTTTTTATCACTGCAGTTCACATTACCCAAGTTATGCTATATATTAATGCCAGGGCTATAACACTTCAAACTGTGTTTAAACTAAATCTATTTTTGCTCTTTAAAATAAATAATACAGAACTGTGCGGAGGGGCATCATCCAGTCGACGGAATATTACATAACACCAGGAGAAGTTGGAACTACTTCGATTCATGTATTAATTGGCAGCTCACAACGACGGGCATGGCATGGAGAGTTGGTGTTATAGGAAATAAATTTGGCACCACAATAAAACTTTGTTGAATACAGAACAAGTTCGTTTGTTGTTTTGATAATTCCTAGACGTGACGTTTTGACAATAATTCTGATATCGATGTAATCACTGATTTTGTAATTATTTTTACATACATGTATAATGAACAAATTCCACAGTTTTAAATTACTTAATATAATTTGATAAATTCTTCCAATGCGTACTTATCATATAACCTGCTGAAAGACGACTGGATCAAAAATGGTTTATGTGTATCAATACCCTAAATTAAATAATAAGAAGTTATAAAACCATAAAAGATAGATTTAAACAGCTCTATGGTCACGCACCACGGCTATGGTATAAGATACTTCCTGCTTAAATAATCCCTTTAAGTTTACTTCTTCGTGTAAAAAAACATCGAATCTCTTAATTAAATGCATACAAAAACCAGCAAAGATGACCAAAGTAGATGAAATATTCAGATAGATACAACTGACAAGAAAACACGTGTTGACAAGCAGACTGCTAAATACCTGATCCAATATTTATTATCTATATTTCTAAGCCTTTCCTGGTTGTTTCATTTACATGAATGTATAATCAGTGACTTAAAATACCCCGAAGGAATACATGAGCAGTTATACACTATTAATAGGTTTCTAGAAGGCAGTGGACATCTTCCGTTATGTTTAAAATATGGATTTTTCCTTTAAACTACTAGAAAATTAAATATGCAAAGAAAATTCAAACCTAGAAATATTCTATCAGTAATTACAGGAAATCCGCACACACATAAGTTGGCAGATGGATATTTAAGACCAGAAAAGTCCTACCAAATCATGTGAATGGATCCAGAAATCGGACACTGCTGTACAGGCTTCAATCAAAATGAAAACAGACTTACAACAAGGGAGATAATCCTCGGCTGTGTGTTTACAAAAAAATATCAATGTTATTCACTCTGCATATCAAGTTTTCTGTAACCCATTTGAGAATTCAAGAATATGCCTAACAAGTGGCATGCAAAGATTGGGACCAGGGGAAAACTTCCGCGGACATTTTTTGACATATCAAATTATCGCTGTTTAAAACTGGCGTTGCTGCGCTAAAAGTATTTTTCATATTATTATTTTCTCTTACATATTTAAAATGTCTCCCTTTCTCACATTTCCATGAGGCTCAATACTTGAAGCTATGGGTGGCATACAATCAAGAGGTTTGACACAGGTATAACCTCTGCATGCCACTCTGCTAAACCTCCACAAATACCAGTATATTTAGTGCCATCAATCTTTTATAGTCTGAATTGCAATCAACACTCAGTGCTCACAGATAACGTACCTTAGCCTTTCTGCTCTTAGAAGCCTGATCTAGATGTTGACAGATATGCTTATCTATGTTGAGAAACGTATATGGGTAAAATGAGATAAACTTATTTGATAACAGATGTCGTGTAGAAATAGAAAAAACAGCGACTATTTATCAGATCCAGTAGTCTATTATTTTCATAGCAATCAAAATAATCGATGGTAAATGACATTATACTAATAATAATAGGATTCTTATATAGGGTTAAACTGTTACCCCAAACAATAAGTGACTTTAGGGTTTGTTTTTAATATTTAGAAAACGGGAATGTCTTTAATTTAGATTACCATTTTGAAAATGTTCGGGTAGTTTTTTAACCTAACTGGAGGGCATTCCACTTCAAAGCCACTGATACTTCAAAGGATTTTTAATAAAACATTCTTTTTTTTTCATTTGAGTTTCCACTTTAATACTATAACATGGAAGCACTGATACACAACTGTTAAAATTTTGAATTCTATCCTTTCACTTATACGAAGTAAATTGCAGAGGATTTAGTATTGGAGATATACCAGAACGTTTTGGTGATTTGGGAACTTATCTGGTTACATAATTTTGTATCTTCTGTAGTTTTTTTAATAATTCAGAAGGGGTGCCAGTAAGAAGACTGTTACAGTAATCTAATTTTGATAAAAAAAATATAAAATAATGATCGTATATGGGCTGCTGTAGATTCTGTCGTTAACATATGACCGATGCTGCTGGTGTTCCAAAGATGTTTGTAGCATTGGTTAGATGGTTTACTTGACTGGACTTACTGTTTAATACACACCAATAACAACAACGCCAGGTTATGGCTATTTTTTCTAGCACGCCCAATGTCACGGTATGTAGGATGTTTACAGAGCTACATCCCGAAACGTGGTTCTTTAGTACAACAATTATGTGGGTTCTGTATCAAGGGCAATAATTTGGGAAATCATCTCGAAAAAGACACCTGGGAACGAGAGTGGTAGACACTCTTTGCAATCATTATCAGTTGACAACAATATGTACAGATTGTAATAGATTCTCTTGGTACAAACTTCATTCATAGAATATTGTCACACACAAATAACAATGTTAGATTCATGAAAAACATAATATGAAGTAAAGTGGTTCGTGTATAGAAATCGAAACAATGCCGTTTCCATGAGAGAAAAATAGCACCAAACATCTTTAAGATAAAACGCTCTTATAAACTCCTTCATTTACCACACAATACCTGAGTTTTCTTCTTCATGAATAATCTTTACATTTTTTAGTCCGTGATAAATCTAGTTTAATTATTTTCTTTTAGATGAAATAGGTTCCATTTTTTTGATTATTTGGTCGACCACATTATTGTGTTCCCAGATTTTGCAAATACAAAATTATGCATACTTACTTATAGATGATAAGTATGATGGTTTTATTCTAAACCATTCTAAAACCTTTTAGACAAAGGAATCTTATTAAACATCTGGCTAATGTATCATGTATCATATCAGGTTTAACATTCAGTACAGTTTATCAGAAAAAGAAAGTTAAATAAGACATGCCAACAACAAGTTAAAGTTACATAATAACATAAGGAATCCTACCAAGATCTCCAGGTGTCGAACAAGTTGATATTAAAACCACTTTAGCGTGTCAAGGAAGGAAGCTTGACCTATAACATCTATCATCATGTAACAGTTGTTGACGTGTTTTTCTCAACTGCTGATTAGTAGTGATAGTGTTATTCAGATATAGAAATAAAGGTTTTGGTTTTTTGAAATACTGTTAAGTGTCAGCATCGGAAGTAATAAGATGGTAAAGAGTAATTATAACTGTTGTTAGAACTACTGTTTGCGTCATTAAACAGTAAAATCAAAAAGAAACGGACATAGTCAACGACAATTTGCAAAATGTTTCGCCTTACAACACAGATCGGACGACATAATTGATACTCGGTCACATGATTAAATCAAAACGGTAAAAGTATGAAATGCAATTTATTTTTTTAGCGTTAAATTCGGGAAAAAAATTATTTCTTGGAACAAGAAATGGTATAAATCGACGTCCAGCTTTTTCGTAGGTGAACAGGAGAAAATCAGATCGGATTTGATTGGCAGCATACAAACAGGTCGACTCAACTCGTATAATCTAAACACTTGACGGTCAACTGATCTATCTCATGGTATTGTCAAGTAATCACGGGATTGCCTCATATTGAAAAAAAAGTTAGTATCAAATATAATCTAGTATTGTTTTTGTAAGCTTTGAATTTGAATGTGCGTCTTGAACTAAAATTATTTCCTGGAACTAGACAATTACCCTATTCGCTGAACATCAGATATTGTAAACAGGCGTATTTCCAAACTAAAACATTACGAGACCTAAAAGTTGTAGATGCTGAAATTTTAAGATGTCAAGATTTCGATCCAGATCAGTTGCATTAGTCTATACAAGACACCTTTAAGGGGTCATATTATATACAACGAAGAAAGTTGTAATGGGTAGTTTATCGAAAAAATAGCCCAATCGTGGAAATTATAAAGTCAATTTATCAGATTTATTATCTTGAGTTTCAGATCCACCAAGTAATCGATTCGATGATTAATGGCATTACTGTCATAAATTCATAGATTAATGGTATTATTCTCATAAATAATTAAAAACTTTTATAAGATAAAATATTAATATATATATATTAATTCCGAAGATGAGAAATGTTTTATTGAATTATGGTCAGTTGGATAATTTGTAATATGAGAAACATCCAGTTATAGTAAAAAAAAGGGTTGATATATGCTTAATTCGTTGCACAATTTTGTTGAGTTGAACAAACAATTAGCACAGGCGCAGTTTATATCAAAATCAAATTAAGCAATTACTAGGATGTCGATCACACATGTAAAATCATTGCTAATTATATTTTAAAGCGAACAACAATTTTGACCAATTCTATATTTTATTGTCATCTCGTGACAGTAAATCTTTCCCCATTCATCGTATCTTTTCTGCTGTCGTCTCAGATCCGTTTCTCTACTTGATTAAACGGAAAGGTTTCCTTTTGTCTCTGTGTGTTTACTCATAAATATAATATATATCATTTATCAACTAGACAGAGGCCAGTGTTTACTAACGAAGGTTCATATCCTGAATGTGGTCTGGATTTGACATGGTGTCTCCCACAGTCTATGTAAGGAAGTGATTAATAGAATTTAGAACGCGATGTAACTAATTGATTTAAGATGTTATTTAGTTGAAATGGATTGGTCAATCATTTAAAATCAACTGCGATTAGTCATTGTACTTGGATAATATCGTCTTCTCATGCGATCCGCAACAGCTAACAATTTAAAAATGAAAGATAGAGCTTGTTGACCAGTGCAGGTTTTCAGGTATAAAAAAGTTGTATCACAAGTTATATCAATGAGTCAACTGACGGGTATTCGATTCCCCGGAGTAGAGTCGCATGTCCTACCTCGTGACTTCTCCCCGTGTCCCCCGGTTAATCCAATTGCTAAAGATTCATACGAGTTAATACACACCATACACAACCAAAAGTACTTTCATTAGATTGATCGAAACAATATTCAATTCCATTTGAAAAGTTATAGCCATATAATTTGGTTCAAACGTTAATCAATTCGATCCATTCTAACTATAAATTATGACCACTCTAATTGTAACGTATAAATTATGGTAACTTTAAGTGTACATTGGTTTCTATTGTTTTATCACTACACCCTATATCTCCCTTAGACAAATATAGTAATAATAATAATAATTGAGCTACAGTTATTTCGTTCAAGCCAGCTCATTCTTAATTGGGGTATTTTCTGCTCAAATGGACCCCGCAACATTGAAATAGTACATACTTTTGAGTTTTGAAATATGTGATCACTCTGGATTGTTGTGTCAATTGCAGACATTGATAGGGAACAATGCAGCTAAGTTGTATGCACAAGAAGATGGAGTGCACATTAATCTCTCAATTCCAAATCGCAGTCATTAGTTTTCGTTGTTCGAACCCTGTCATTCCTGACATAATTACAGATTAATTGCTTTTAAAGGCTTTCTGTGTATCTGGGAAACATTAAGTCCCATTCGCAAATAATCGAATTAAGATGTCAATCATACTGATGTTTACATTTATTGATCAAAAAATCGTTACGAAGTGAACGATATAAATAATACGAAGGACTTTGAAGATACACGTGTTTGCGGGCAGTTTTCAAATAAATATACTTCAAAGAAGACACAAGATGTCTTATACAATGTATTTCTCTTCGGAGTGACAGCATTTTCATGTTCAACCACTTGAATCTTATTAGATGCCGTTTGTTCCTTTACATACATATTATTGATTAATTTCCTAAAGTTCAGAACAACATGATCACATCAATAGATGGAACCATTATGACCCAAACAAGAATAACAATTCTTTATTTGAGTGAAACTTTAATGCGACTTTATATTTGTGAGATCTAAGCCAATTTTGAAACTTAACTATTCGATAGGATTGCGTCATGTGATAATAACACGCCTACACACATTGATACAAAACTTGGTACTTAGCTGTATACACACGCGATGTGCCAGTTGTATACACTTTAAAGTTAATACATTTGATTCACTACAAGCTGTCGTTTTACGGGTTCGGTTTCGAGCCAATCTGATTAAAATACAGATCCTAGCTATTTCATTTTCTTTTTTTATAGTTTAAAATTACGCTAGGGTCCGGCGTTTGGAGTAAGTGAGGAATTAGCCTGTACAACAGTCTTGGTGTGTCATGAACGGAACTGGAGGTAAAGCACTAGAAACGCCACGGTCAACGCTTATTGATAAATCAATGTCTGACGTCATAGGATCAAAAGCTGCTAGTACGACCCCTGATACGACCTTCCAGTACAATTTGTGAGATAGCAATGTAGTGTTGGCCATCGAAAGTATAAAGAAACGAAACGAAATAAAGATATGTATTTTAATCAGATTGGATTATAGCTCAACTTTCGTAAAGATTTCGGCATTGATGCATAAAAATGTACCTTTCTCGTCGACCAATTAGAATCTTCAGACATTTATTGTTGTAATATTAAAAGGTGGGAAAGCAATTCAATGCAATTAAATTTTCGGTGCTCTTCCGCTATTCATCCGAGTACGATCCGAGAGTCTTCCGCTATTATTCCATATACAAACTTATTTGCCGCAAGTTGTCCGCATGTATACCGCAGGCATTCTGTTTATAGATATTTCTACCTCGACGACAGAGCTGCGGAAAAAAATCAAAGGAGAAATTTAGGAATACATTGGAATGAGCACAGAAGACATAAGGATAATTTGCGGGTCACACTCGGCAGTAGCGGAATAACTGCGGTATCTGGCGATACTAATCCGTGTGGCACGGTAGAACTGCCTAATAATCGCCGAGTACTGGCCTTCTACACCGCTTCGCCATCATTTGTGCCGTAGTTTACCCGTATGTGTTCCGAAGATACCGTTACTGTTCCGAAGGTATTCCGAGCGCGTGTGAAATGGATGTTATCCGTGGAAATTTTGTTCCGCGTACAAATGCCGAAGCTCTTCCATAGAAGCCATTCCGCGGACGTCCGTGAATACTGCAGCTTTTCGCAGCCCAGTGAAATGGGGGTATAACTTCTTTTTAAAATTATCTTTCACATTTTAGGAGAAAAAAAAACTTAGCAGTGTTACGGTTGTTACCAAATTCTATAATTTGAAGAAATAAAGTTATTGATATGCGTGGTGTAATATCTTGAATATGCAACGAAATAAATATTAGTCCAAAACCGCATATTTAATTATTTGGGTTTTAATTTTACATTTTGAAGTTTGTTGGTTAACTGGAAAGAATTCCTCGGTGAACCAATTTTGTGAAAGTTACATGTACTGCACGAATTAAACAACAAATTGTATGAAATCCAGTTAATGGACCTGGGATAAGCCGTAAGCATCCACCGCGCAGTACAGTCCCGTACCTGTAACTAATGAAAAACTTTCCGTTTACATCATGAACTAGAATGTCAAACGTTTTAACAATGGTAAGGGCGATTATTCAGATAGAATTAATCAAGTGCAGTGATCAAAGTCCAAGAATGAGAACATTCTGCAATACGAAGAGCTAACACTCTACTATAATAATAATAAGCACAGTGGTTTACTTATTTCGTCTAATTAGTAAAATGATATGTACCTGATCAGAGATAATAATTGTGCAGCAATAGTATTTTCAGTAAACCGATAGTGAAAAACTCTCAATCAGTCGGGAGGTTGAAATATTTCTAGCCGGAAGTTGATAGTCTAGTTGACAGGTATACACTGATTGTGGGCGTGGCATGTCTCTGCTTGCATACGTCGTACAATGCCATACTTGTTCTATCAAATTGAAACAAGTATGGTGGTTGGTTTTTTTTTATCTAATTATTTCTGAAGTTTTGTAATCGGAGTTCAGCTTTAAATTCAACATATGTAAGTGCCACGTAAGTAATACAATGGCAAATAATACATGAGTAATACTTAAAGAACACTGACTTCAAATACATACAATTCTGATATGACCATTTTATGTGTTGTTTAAGTAGTACATATTATGTAAGTAATGCGAAGTACTTCATAGCAAGTAATGCCTAAGTCAGGGGCGTTTTAAGGTTTATCATGACGGAGGCTATACTACTTTAAGGGCCCTCTTTCGCGGGGGGGGGGGGCGTGTCTTCCCCCAGGCACCGGAGGTCGAGAAACATTTTGGTGCATTCTTATATATCCTCGAGGCCTGTTTATTCTGAGGTCCGGCGCCTAATCTGATACTTGTCTGAAGCCTGAATGCGAAACAAATCCCTTGTTCGTACCGTACTGGGAGCTCAATCAAATAATAATTAAAGGAATATGGTGGATTTCAAATAATATTTGACCAAAGTGCAAGGATGTTACATCTTCCAGTTACACGACATCCTCCTTTCTAGCCTTGTGGCTCGCGAAAGTTTTAATGATCTCATCCAAATTAATCGAATCCAGAAGATTAGCTTCAATGCACAATAAAGCTAGTGCACCCATATGCCCCATAGTTGAACGCAAGTGATTTTTTATCAACGCTAAGGCGGAAAAAGAACGCTCACCCGAGCAATTGGTGACCATGATCGACAAATAAATACGCAATGTCGTATATATGTTCGGAAATGTCGATATAAACGTTGTTCCAGCATATGTCTCTGAATCGAACATTTCAAGAATCTGGAGCTCGTAAGTTCTATCCTTAATGAAAATTTTGTCCTTTATGACGTTTACGAATTGCTGCAGTTCGTTCTCGAAATGTTCGTCTAGATCGTCTGTGTAGATTGCCAACAATGTAGATGCTGGTTCCGTCAGTTCATCACGGTTTAGATTCCCGAGTTTACCGAGAAATCCAAACCTTTGGCTTAGGACTGAATAAGCATTTTGCCGTTTTGTCAGATAACTGTCGTAGTTATAATTCAGATAAATTGTGAATTTTTCAGATGAAAGCAGCTCGCGTTGTTACAGGAAATACGATTTACACCTCCAGACAATCTTTATATTTTGAAACTGCATGGTCAAAATTACGTGAAAGAAGAAAGATTAGACGTTTGAATCAGTTACATAAAATAATCCATCGAATCTGGCCCATGTATTTTACCAATACTATACATTTTGTAAACGAATCCCAAGCACCTTACAATTTACGAAACTCCAATATTCGGGAATCCCGTTGTCTTGTTAGTATCAGACAAAATCATTCTTTCCGAAAACTATTCGTAAATATAATAATTTATCAAAAGATTTGAAAGGCATTGCAAACGTTAAAGAATTTAAACAGTCTCTAAAACCTAAAATAAAGCCACCAAAATTCAGAAGTATTGGTTCTAAGCCATTCTCTATATACCACAATCGTATTCGACGTGGATGTAGTAGTTTACATTTTAATCTATTTCGTTCAAATATAATTGAAAATCGATACTGTAGTTGTAATGCTATATCTGTCGAAAATTCGTATCACTATTTTTTTTAATGCCCTTTTCAGTAAATTGACATGGCTGGGAAATATTCCTTTCACTGAATTACACGAAATATTTCTACATGGTTCGTCGCTACTACCAAAAACATTAAATACAATGTTAGTTTTACTTATTCAAAGGTATATCAAAGACTCGAAACGTTTTACATATTATTATAAACAAATACTATAATAATGTAACAATAAGTAAACGTATTAGTATTCATTAGCTAATATAATTTACAAGAAAGTTTTGGAAATAGATGTACGTATCTTTATGTTTGTTGAATAAAAAATAAGTTCGCCATACTATTTTTGTATAAAAATTTGATTGATATGTTCGGAGAAGATTCATAATCTGTTATTATCCCTTTGTAAAGAATTTTTTTGAATTAAAATATGTTATAGTTAAAAGGCCAGGCCACACTGGGCGACCTAGCCATCTCTTTCCTGAATAGCTAATTAGTAGGTTTTCAGAAAAGGTGATTTCTTGATTGATGATTTGCATGCCAATGCAGTGACTGCATTCTCATTCAGTAGTGTATAAAACATTCATTCAACAGTAACAGTGTATAAAACGATTGACTCGGACGCAGGGCCCTTTCCCATGGTCAGGGGGGCCCTTTTGTCAGACATGGGGCCCTTTTTCCAACATGGGGCCCTTTTGTCTGCCTTTAGGGCCCTCCCTAACTAGGGTACATTTAATTTTTCTCATCGGTTTTAGCATTTTTCTCCCGTTTTTTGTTTTCAACTTCTTTGATTTTTTTTCGCGAGGAGGCTGGCGCCTCCAGCGCCTCAATGATAAAACGCTACTGGCCTAAGTAAGTACTACATAAGTAATAATAAACAAGTAAGTACTACGTAAGTAAGTACATTGTAATACATAAGTAATAATACATAACTAAATAATATAATAGCCTATAGTATACGGGTTTTAGGGGCACTTTATAAATACGAGATTATATGAAATAATTATATTTAAAAGAAAAACGTGTTTTTTATATATACAAATAAATACCCTACTTCAGATCAATTCTATAACTACTACAGATTACTTTTTTTTATTTTTGAACAGCTACATGTCTATTTGGTTTATCGTCAGTTATCTAATACAATATGTTGGCCATTAAAATATTGTTGAACGATTGTGATATGCATGTATCGGTGTGTAAATAGATGATTATGTTATCGTAACATAATCAAATTCCTTTCACTGTTCCTATTATATAGGTCGTCCATTACAGCCAAACACACGTATCATTGCTGCCGGGTATTCCAGGAATGCCATTCAATAATTCATCATGATCATGCAACCCTATTACCGTCAGTAGAATGCAACTAGAGCTTTTTTGTACTTATTTTTAATGGCAGCATCCGAACTGTTATACTATGTGCGTGCAAGTTATTAAAGTGGATACCATTTGTCATACGAGCTCTGTTTTGTCCTTAAAAGTATTGCGTTGTTCTAAAAGAGGATTGTTGGTATGTATGAATGGTCTTTCTTGTAAGTGCGGGGGGGGGGTGCTGTGCTGTTCTGTTAGAGAGGCGTGGTTCTGTGAGAATGATGTTGTTCTGTACGAGGGGTATTGGTGTTGTCCTGTGAGAATGGTGTCATTCTGTACAAGGGGTGTTGGTGTGTGAGAATGGTGCTGTTCGGTAAGAGAGGTGTTCTGCAAGGAAGGTGTTCTATAATTAATATATTTGCCTCTGTGTTAAACATAGTTATTTATATGGGTGTTCGTATAATTTTCAGCACTACTATCTGAATTATAAGAGTACGTGTAACGACAATGATAAGGTTTCAAATACTCACAGTTGTAATTGTGCCCTATTTAAAATATCAATTATTTGACTAGCGACTAGACAACTAGGATTTCCGCCGCCCTCAACGTATTCTGAGTTACTCTCTTTGATTACGCTTTAACAAGATATAGCACTGAAGTTTTTAGACATTACTGGACCGAATTATCTTTCTTTGACAGCTTAATATAGAGCAATCGGAACTCTCTTCCCAAGTTCATATGACCTAGTGATCCTGATCTTAAAGTTCACGCTTCCAAGAAATAATTATGACATATTGTATCATAAAAGTGCAAAGACTTTTGATTGTTCGCTGGAAGGTATGAAATCATCTCCAGTGGGAAATAACTTCTTGGGTGATGCTTTAGACTGAAGCCTTGGGCCAATTTCTTCACTGTAAATGGTATTCTTATCAAGCAAATATAAATCCTAAATATCAATATTTAAACATAAACATTTATTTTCGTAAGCGGTTCGCTCTAATTATTGCGACCCAAATCAGCCAACTATAATTCCAATAAATTAAACTTTAATCATTTATATTGGTACCTGATTGGTTCTATTAGAAACGGTATTAAAGACTCAGTCGGAATCACCTGAAATCATGCAACATAACATGATGGGTATAGATAAGTCATATTGGTTAGAAATCATTGCACATTACGTTTGTTAAAGTCAATTAATTTTATTGTTTCTGCAATATTCATGGACGTTGGTATAAATTCACGTTAGCAAATCGGATCTTAATTGTTAGATATTCCATTCGAGATTAAGACTATCCTGTGATAAACATAGATAATAGGCAATATTTCAGATTCAATTCTCCAATAGCGGGGTTTTATACCCTGTTTGCATGTAGAAACTGGGTATATAAAGTACAATATAACAACGTGCATAATTCAAATTCGGACGACACTTCAGTCCGTTTAACATTAGTTGTTTACTTCCCTCCAGCTTGGTCTGGGTGCGAGTCTAACCAAGTACATGTATTCAAATAACACACTTTTATGGAATAACAATTACTTTGGTTTATTCACTGCGACGTTTCAACAAGATTTCACAAGTTGTAATCAAGCATATACTCAAAAAAAATAAAAAATTAGAAAAAATAAGAGTACATGATTGTAGTTTAAACCAAAATATAAAATATTAGAAATACAAACTTTTATATCAGTTAAACTAGTGGTGGATCAGTGAGAACGCTAACAAGAGGTCTTGAGTTCTCTCATGGTGTTTGCTGAGGCAATTCCTCGGATATTGCGGCGTGATTTCCTCGTACAAGTGATGCAGGGCACCTTGGCGCCCACGTATAATACAAACTTGACAGTTGGAATTCGAAATAAGAAATGGTCACTGCACCACTGTCCGGACAAACTGCGGCGTTAAACCCCATTGTATTGTATATTCAGATCGATGGGGTCTCAGTGTACACCCGCCCTAAGTACCTCAAAAATAGTCTTTTTTTAAAAAATAGGTATGATAAACCATAAGTAAACTGCGATGTGTATTTTTAATTTCTAAATTGCACACAACGCCAATCGTGAAGACTGATAGCCTTATTTGTCTTGAAATATAAGAGTCTCACAAGTTGAATCTGGTTGACAACATGTTTAAACAAACTAGGTGCCGGAGTTGTGACAAAGTGGCCCATTGCCACCACTGTCTGTACTATCAGCAATCTAAACAAAAAATCATCAAAACGCCTATGGAATATTTAGCTGAAATTAAATTATGTATAGATTATAAAATGTAAAACTTTAGTGACATGATTGAATGAGCGGGTGTGAAGTGATCTGAAATCAGTGGCTTGAGAAAATAGCTGAAAATAAATTATGACATTCCGATATGTATAGATGATCTAAAGTAAAACTTTAGTGAGATGATTGAATGAGCGGATGTGAAGTGATCTGAAATCAGTTGCTTGAGAAAATAACTGATTTTCTCTTCGGTTTACTGGTCAAGTGGCTTTCTAAATGAATTAGTACCTAATCTTCACAGAATGATTCGGATATAATGGAAGGAAGACAGAACTGTCAATTCACTCCATGACAAATGACAGACAACGGGGAATTACTTAAAGCCATTTAAGAGTCATTAAATGTTGGACATTAGACGTCCGTTGAGTTAATTCGCCATCCCTTAATGCCGTTTTCTGATAACCTATGTAATATTAACATTTCCATATACCCGGCCAAGGATATATTGAATTTACTGACATTAACTAAGAAGGACCTTGAATATAGATATTCTATAATTGTTTCTTAGGTGTAGGAATTTGATTAAGGAAACGGCCTCTTCCGTGATAGATATGCCTACTTGAAAGTTTTTGTAAATTGTAGCAGTTTGGTACTGTGCTTGCAAACAAAAGAATATGTATACGGGGAGTCGGTTCATGAAATTGAACTGGCTTCAAACTTTCGTGAATCAATGGTAATGACATCAAGGATAATTGACACAAATTGTACAAGCTAGCTCTCGTGGGTATACAGCTACATGCCAAGTTTCATCTAAATTGGACTCGCACTTAAACTTAATTACACCGAATTCACCTGTTTTTTTCACATGCCAGTAACTAAAAAGAATTAAAACTCAACATTTCTCAGATCTTATAAAATCCTATTTTTTTTAAATTTTTATCCAAATTGACAAACTGTCTTTAGCCAAGAGCTGTAAATTTGCACTGCACCTTTTTAAAGTAACATGTTAAAATTTCAAAACATTTAGGATCAGATTCGAAGGCTATAAACTCTCAAATTACATTGCATCAAACGGGCCGGGTCCCATTAATATCAGTTTTATCGCCGATTCATAAGACTATTGTACAGTTTTGATAAATCGCACTATTAATTTCAATTTTAAATGATTGAACACAAAGTAAGAACAGCATGGTATTAGACCTGTTGTGGGGTTTAGATTTTTGGTATATGTATTTGACGTATGATTGATTTGTTTAATCTAGGAGTTTAAATTACATCTGACTCGGAAAATAACACCTTTCACACTCTTTATTCGATAATAAAAATGGGAAAGGAATGGGATGACAATGTGTTTCGTCAAAGCAATTCTTTAGTATTTTCATTTCCAGGGTTTTGTGCGAATGCGGCGAGATTTTTTCGGCTAAAGTTTTTTTTACGTCAATAAGAATATAAACACGGTTGGCCATCGGTTGATCGTCCAAATAGGCACATTTTCATTTTCAGACCTGAAAAATCCCAGGAACATTCTAGTCGTCGACAGGCCAGTACGCTACAAATAGGCATATTTTCATTTTCAGACTTGAAAATTCCAAGGAATGTTACAGCGGCCTCTTGGATTATTAGAAAACTGTAATGCGTCCATAGGACTCTAATTCCATTGACTAAATTATAGACAGAACCATTTCACTAAATAACATTGTAAATCAACTAGTTAAATTCTAAATGTCAATCATGTATAATTAAAAGTCCAGACCCCATACAGGACAGAAAACACTGGCCTTGATCCAGTTGATAAATTGACGAGAAGACACTGAAAAACCAAAATTCGCTTAATCAAAGGAACGGAAATCAGAGGATAACAGAACAGATTTTTTATCACGAGATTTAGACAAATTTTGCATCTAATTGGGCAAAATAATGGCTCGCCTCGCAAATTACAGAATTAATGTTTCAAAGAGATGTATAGCAATCATTGTAATATCCTTACTGCTCGTTGGTTTTTCAAATCTGATGTTCACCAAATTGATTGAAATCAGAAATTTGTTTAGTTCTTTCATTTCATTTTCCGTATTTCATATTTTAGCGGACTCCATTTTACGTGCATCCATTTAACCAGTGGCGTGGTGGTCTAGTCATGTACTAAGCACGCCCACCAATTGGCTTCATTTCTCAATGCCTTAGGTATCTAAAGCCCAAAGGGTTGTTTCTGCTAAGTTAGAAAAAGAAATGTAAACATTTTTGGTTATAGTGTGATAATTATTTGGTTTGAGACTGTGGGAGGATATCTGACAATTCATAAAAAGAATTGACTGCCATTAGATAAGAGAACACGAAACAAAACCAGAAAAAGTCCGTGCATTACCATATTTTTTATAAGATATAATATGGATATAAACAAGGGAAAGTACGGACTATTTCTATTTTTCTCGTGTTCTCTTATCTAATGACATTCAATTCAATTACTTTAATGAGTTGTCAGCTATCCTATTACAGTGTTGGTCTTCGAAGGAATTATAAGTGAACAGAAATTCGGCCGTGTATCTGTTATAACTCGTCACTTTATTCAGTAATATAGAGGAATGACTCGTGTTTTACTTTTGCGTTCGTCACTTCCGATTTAGGAAACCTGTATTACTCAGCTATCGTAGCAATGATCTCTGGGTTAAAATTATATGTTGAATGTGTTTAACCAGCTCTATCACATATGTGATAATGACCGGCACCAATATTGTCCTTTTAAAATAGATAGGGTGGCCAAATAATCAGGATAATGGGATCTTATTCATCTCAAAATAATGGTGAAAAGAATCTTTAACTAGATTTATTTACGGTCCATCGATCATGGCTGGATTATTGATGAAGACGGAAGCCCGGGCATTGTGTAGGGGAAATAAAGAAATTTTAAAACATTGTTTGATATGAAGGATATATGGTGCAATGTTTTTCCCACGGGAACACCATTGTTTTCGTTTCTATACGCGAATCAGTTTACTTGATGTTGTTTTTCATTACAATCTGTGTTTCGTACTGCTCTATGGGATATTCTAAGATTACTTGCCAAAGAATCCATTAGTATCCGTCCACGACATTAGTTGTAGCCCCAAATAGTGAACTAATGCGATCCTGGTGTTGGCCGAGAAAGTTCATCGGGTTTTTCGACGTTGTTTCCCCATGTCAGTGGTGCAGGACGGAAGGTTTGACAAGGAGAGGTGTCTAGTAGTTCGGATGGAATGAAAACCGATGTCCCCTGTACACATTGGCATGTACGTAAAAGATCACTTGGTGGTTCGATATAAAAGTAGGCCATAACTCCCTCGTAACTGCGATATCACTTCGGTGGAAGCGGACGTTAAATAAAGCTATTTCACACACTCTCATAAGACACTGTATAGTTCATGCCCGTCTTCATTAGCCCTGTCCACTTACAAAGTAGGTCACACCATTGAGATATTTCTAGGCATGGGATTTCGTCTAAGTCCAATATCTTGTGGAACTATTGTGGTGGAAAGTTCCACACAAACGCCCCCAACCCTTGCCATAGATGGATATTTATATTGTAGATTAAATCTTGCCACATACACATCCAGTATACACATTTAACCCTCTCTTGTCATTTTGTTGGTTAGCCATTTATAATTATCTCCCCACTGGCATGTTTTGCTTTGTCAATTACAACCGGCGCGGGAGACCATACAGAACCCGGCATCGGGAACTGATTTTAGTATGTTGAATGTGTTTTAAATATTGGATATCAAGAACCCTTATTTCCCTTATTATTGTTGTTGAAATGGGCCACTATTTAAATTGTAGTTTGTGTTTTTAATTTCGAATATTGCGTTGTTAACCTTAATGGCCCTAGACATATCCACATTTTTCACAAGATTATTGGCAAAATTGTTGAGATGACATTAAAGCTGAAAAAATATTTGTGACAAGTTATGCATCAGTCTGAAATCCCGAATGACGTTAAATAACCCACAACACACACAAACTCTATCTCTCTCCTCTCTTTCTATCTATTTCCTCCCCCTCTCTCTCTCTCTCTTTCTGGTGCAATTCTCCGTTAACTACCGAGTTGCTGCTGTCGAGAATGGCGGTAAACTAAGCCTTGAAGGATCGACTCTTGAGTGACATCTGTCCATGTAGCGTGTTAAGTGGAGTTAAAAGTGGACTTAATGTGAGCCTCTACGTCACCGAAATCTACAAGAAACAAGTGTAAAAAAAGTAAAATCGTCAAGAAAAAATGAACATGACTGAATTAATAATGTTAGATTAAGTACAAGATCAAGTCGCACATCCTCGTCAAAATTAAATCGATGCTTAATGCTACACTTGTAAAATCTAAAAACAGCCATGATCAAAGAGGCAGTCTGCCGATTTGTATGTAATTCTGTGTTACGATTGTTTTAACCAGTAATTGTATTCACGATATACCACTGACTCCAACTGCTTATGTAATTCGGCTTCCGAAATCAAGATATATGCATCAATTATGGAAACATACATGTATCAAGTGTTTAATAACATGTACATGCATAATAAAATAACAGGCCAAGTGTTAGTCAATACACGGAAGTAACGCGGTGAGATACTTTTCAGGGAGCACATCATATTTTAAATTCACTTTAGAAATTCTGATCGAACCGCTGTATTGTATACTTCCCAGGTTAAAATATTGGTTTTGAACCATTGAATACCTTTTGAACCCATCTGTGCCTGTCCTTGTGACATGTTATTGCCTTTTAACGATTGCACAAACTATTATTCTTTCGTAGCCACAAAGTTTGGAATAGTGTAATTAATGAAGAAATCGACACAAACTAGAATATTAAGGAAATTAATTCTAAATTTATGCGAGTGTCAATCAGTATTTTAACGTAGCGGTTTTAGTTCTTATGAAAGTTGCAATAAAATATTTTTCTCTTTGTCATATTACTTTATTTTCAAACACAGTTTAAAAATGTTAACTACAAGTTTTAGATATATGACTATTTAAGGCTATAGTGATTAGTGGTTATTTCCGGGAATTCAAATTAACTAGTGTAGTTGCTCAATCACAGGATTCAATTTATTTACTATGGATATATTATACTGAATCATGGAATAAGACCTACTGATTTATGTATACAATCACTTGGTAGTTACTATAGCGTGATCATGCAGTAATTCTTACTGAATTAAATTACCTACTACAAAACCAGATTACGCTGAATAAATTGAACCACAATGTGTCATATAACAGAATTCATTTAAGGAGGTATAGCAAAACCTATTCATTGAAAGACAAAAAAAACCTATTTCTTTTTCTTTTTTATAGGAATAAAATCCAAAAGTCAAGTGTGGCAACTAGCAACTGGTATCTGATGTGTTACCGGAATAAGAAAAATGTCCATTAGTGTGCACGAAGGCTGTTCAGCGTACAACCCATAACAGGTCAAAATTAAGACTGCGAGGTTTACAAGGAGGAGAGAAGGGAACTAGTGGGAACAATGGAGACCAACAACATACCATTAAACACTAAGAACCTACTCTTCCCTAGACCAGATCTGAAACTACAAATCTTCGAAGAAATCCACACCCTAATGGACACAGTTGGACTAAGTAGATTAGTGAAATAAGAAAGGGTCACGGCTAGACAAATTCTCCATACAACGTAGGATGGTTGAGTAAAAAAGTCCTCACAATAAAGCCCAACCATCCTACACATTTATTTTTATCTTTTTATGTTTTTCTACTTATTTATTTTAACTTATTCATACAACGTTGGGTGGCTGACTAAAAAAGTCCTCACAAAGGAAGCCCAACCATCCTACACATTTATTTTTATCTTTTATTTTTTTCTACTTATTTATATTTTAACTTATTTATTTATACGACGTATAGGGTGGCTGAGTCAAAAAGTCCTCGCGAAGGAAGCCCAACCATCCTTCAACCGATAAATGTTGCAGTATTACGATACATTTCTTAGATGAATATGCCTATGATGTCATGAAAAAGGTACTATTTGCATACTATGATGACAGCCAATTCAAAGATAAGGGAAAATGTGGACTTCTTTATAGAGAATTATTTAATGGCAGAAATTTATTAATACATGTATATGACTCAACGAGTAGAATGCATATACAAGGCGGAGCATGTTCCGAATGGTATTATGAACTATTCCCGTTATTTAAAGAAGATTTTTGTGAAGCTATAAAAAATAATAGATTAGTACATGATATGTCAGAACCCAAAGGGAATGGAGAAAAGCGAAATGATGAACAGACATGTGTAAATGACATTAACTCTTTAACTAAATCATGTAGTCACGCCTCACTGCAACTTCCATTGCCTTTACATTGTTCTACACCAATTAAACAAACAGTGATCAATCAGTCAGACGTAGAATGTCTGTTCAGGCAATTTAGGGTCATGGAAGAGAGGATTAATTCTCTACAAGGTACCACCAGTACACATGCCAATCCTACATGTGACACTAGATCTATCCACACTCAAACTGATGGACCTAGCTTGACCATATCTACTGGATTACATGTACACACTATACCGCCAACTCATCAAGATCAAGATAAGACAAAACAAACTCATTCCCCTGCCAACAAAGTGCCAATTAACTCACAGGAACTGAAAATAGCAGAGGAAAAACCCATAAATCAAGATAACCACAAAACACAGCATGATACTCCTCTACTCAAACATCAAGTGAAAAAAGGGACATTAATAATTGGTAGCTCCATCCTTCAAAGAATTACTCCAAGGGGTTTAAAAGAAAATGTAACCGTGAATTGTATAAAGGGTGGAATTATACCAACTATATACAGACAACTGTCCTACTATCATCTACCTGACTTTAAAGACATTATTATAATGGTAGGCGGTAATGACGTGAGTCAAGGAAGAAATATATACAGCATCAAACAAGATATAATCAAGGTTATTGACTATATCAAAGGTGCCTCTCCATCTACCAATATACTCCTGTCGCAAGTTCTACCCAGGTGTGATGTGGATGTTACTCCCATAAATGCGATATATGAAAAGGTGTGTAAGAACTCGCGTATATCCTTTATTACATATCGTCCAATATTTTCTTATGATTTGAACATGTACTGGGAAGATGGAAAACATTTGAGTGACTTAGGAACAGCAGAGCTAGTTAAAACATTTAATAATTATGTGGACATCCTGAAACCAACCAAGCGTGTAAAAACTCATATTTGTTTTAACTGTGGGGAAAGTGGACATGTCTCAAAATCCTGTAAGCTCCCACCAGATGTGCATTGCTATTCGTGTGGAGTAAGGGCCCACAAAGCGAAAAACTGTTATCACAATTCTAGTTACAGATCTATGTATGAACAATAGAACATAGGCAATGTTATTAATGCCGAACAAGTAGTACTGAAACATCTCCCAGCACAGGAACTTTATATGTATGATAACATTCAATATGAAACTTTTCTTTTACATTTATTTGATAACTTTAATGTCCCTCCTCATGATACATTAATCACCTCCAAAAGCGGTGAAGTCGAGGAAAAATTTAACGTAACCTATACTTGTTCAAATCATTCATTTAATAACGACCATATTCATATTGCTAAAATAGACACTCATATTTGTCAAAATGTTGAACAGTCACAGTCTAGTGTTAATAGTGATGATATAATTAATTCATTGGCTGATAACTCCTTTCAGTCTACTACACTGTCATCAGCAATTAGTGATGAGGGTAATAAAACAGCTGGTGCTGATACTTATAACATGAGAGATTCCCTTTCCAATCCATTTATTACTAAACGTCATGGATTCAAACTATGTCATCTAAATATTAACAGATTTTACAGTAAATTCGATGAAGTTAATGATTTTATTCTTGATGAATCTAATAAGATAGATATTTTAGGTCTAACCGAAACTTTTTTACACTCCAAGATCAATGACGCATATATAAATATTTCTAATTTTGAAATAATTCGAAAAGATAGATGTAATAAAATTGGCGGAGGATTAATTATGTATGTAAAGTCTAACATCATGTTTAAGAGACGGCTTGATCTAGAGATTGGGGATATTGAAACAATATGGATCGAAATTACACCCAAATATAGAAAATCATTTTTATTATGCTTGGTTTACCGACCTCCTGCCTCCGATCTAAACTGGTATAACATTTTTGAAAGCCAGTTAAATATTGTTAATATTTCAAATATACCATTATATATTATGGGTGATTTTAATATAGATTTTAAACTGAACATTCCTAAACAATGGTCTGAAATCTTAACGATAAACAATTTACACCAACTTGTTGATTCTCCAACAAGGTGTACCCAGAATAGTCAAACAATAATAGATCATATATATACAAACTCTCCCGATACGATTATACAGTGGTTGGACTAGCCCGGGAATTAGCCAGATTTTCAACAAATTTAGGAATGTGACCCCACACTTATTACAGTTGTGCTCAAGATAATCCTGTCATCAACTTGTCAAAGACTATTCCTTGTGGCCTCATTATCTGACCCAGATGTATGGTGTATAGAAGTGTCATATTACACTGCTCTATATTTAGATTGTAGTTAGATGGAGTTGAGGAGATTTTTAATTCAAATCCAACAAGAGAAACAATTCCAATTAAATGTAGATAAAAAAATTTAATAACAATTTAATATACGATAATAAAAAAACCCCATTTGATTCAAATATTACATAAAGTTATACTAAGCTTATAATATATTAATAATAACAATCTTAATAATGACTTTATTTTCTTATTTTCAACATGTTCCCCCTACTCTATAAAACTAGCAACTACACAATAACAATATTTACAAAGTACATATATGCATATTATATAATCTTATAATAAAGAAATATCAAACAAACAAGAAAGAAAACAAAAATGGCAAATAAACATACATTCAGAGGACGACAGTAATTAGCAAGGTGTCAAAGATTTTACATGTTTCACTAGCTCCTTTTTAAAGATAAAACATGCAGACGCATATTTTATTAGATGTAACATAACAAGGTTATGTACATATGATACAAATAAAAGTAATATTAATTTCCATAGAAAGGGCTGAATATCGAAATATTAACGGCCTATTGCGCCATCGTACATGTATATATGTGACAACAAGGTACAATACTCATTACAAACTTATTAAAATATCATTCAAGAAAATTTGATCCAAAAATATCTTATATTCGTGCATTTACTACTTATATAAATATAGGGAAAAAGTCACCCTAAAACAATCTATTTTTTAATTGATATATAGTGTGAACATGATATATGTTCTCTTAGTCTTGTGGATGCAGTTAGCCAGTTACCGTAAACGCGGATAATCGAGACTTCATTAGCGAAACCACAGTATTAATGACAATTGTGGCTAGTCTGTAATTAAGGCTAGCCGATTCCTTGGCTAAGTGTGAAGTAATTTGACTAAAATTATCAAATATTCTCTTTTCATTTTCTATTTGTTAACTATATTATAGCAATAACTGGCAACTATTTATCTAATCCTACCGAGTGCCGCTTTAAATAGGGATTGAAATATTACATTAAGCTTATAATAATATAATATATTAAATTAGATGTAATAGAAGAAACTTTATTCCACAAAAACCCTTACAAGGTTATGTGCATATACAAATAAAAATAATATTAATGTCCATCGTACATGTATATAATATGTGACAACAAGGTACAATACTCATTACAAACTTATTAAAATATCATTAAAGAAAATTTGACCCTAAAATATCTTATATTTGTGCAAAAATATGAACATTTATTGCTTATTAAATACTAGAGTCACCCTAAAACAGTCTATTTTTTAATTGATGTATTGTGTGAACATGAAATATTGTTTGTAAACAAGCGGTTGTCATGTAAAATACGTCCATATTTTGCTAGAGATGGACAGAGAACATGCTAACAAGGAAGCAGGTTTTTTTTTTGTAAAATCGGGGGTCATAATCCAATAAGTTCTGGTCTGAAGTATTAACATTAGGAACCCAGATCTTTTGGATATACATGTATAGCGGAATGAAAATTGTTACCCTTAGATGGTTCTCAAGTTAAAAACGCGACCAAGTCCAATGCATACCAGTTTCAAAAACAAGATCTGTGGGAAATAAACCTAAATTTGAAGTATACATTAATGTGGTCGAATCAAAATCAGGATCAGATTAAAATTTGAGCTCTCTGAACTCAAAATAACAGCTCTTGTCTGGTATCGGTCTTCTTCCTAGAATAAAAAGAACATATTGTTATGTATTGAGTTGGTTAGAATATTGGTTAAATGATAGTCTCCCTAGAAATAATATAATTTACACTTTATTTTGCATCCTGCAACCTAAAATTGCTTTCCTATCAATGAAACTGAAAATAATACCTGAAGTACAAAAAGATATAAAACTGAAAAAAAATGTTTACCTTGGGGTAGAAGTTTGTGGTCTTGTCTTCCGACGCCTTCCTTTTTGGGGTGTTTCGTTTGGTTTGCGCTTGGAGGTTGTAGACAAGCTTGTTGCCAATGAGGTTGTTACTGTTTGAGAAGATGATGATAGTACCTTCTTTTTGTGTAGTCCAATTTTGTCTAAAAGTTCCCCTGGAGGAATAGGTAAGATTTCATTTAACTTTGTAAACTTTGTATCAGGTCCTAAATCATACTCTATGTCACCATGTTGTGTCTTTATCAAACACCCATCTTCAATAAAATTTGGATTATATGAAGAATGATTACCAGCCGTAGAGTAATATTGCAATAAACAGTTGATATTCTTTGATAACTGATCAAATGTAGATTGGGGTGGCATCCAGGCTTTTGGGTTTCTTTGAGTTTGAGTACCATTTCTCTTTGGAAAAGACACTGAGAGTTGTCTTATTTCGTCAAATGAAAACTCATTTGCATTTAAATATTTTGGGCAATAAAGGGTCTTCATAATATCTTTGTATATATCTGCATCAATTGTAATTTCGGTTCCAACCTTGCTTCTTTTAATATTTAAAAAACTATCTTTAAATAGTTGATCTTGAAAAATCACACTAATTATCCGGGAATGAGACATTCCATAGAATTTTGGTGTATAATCATTACCACCAAGAGATAGTGCAGCTGCGAGCTTAATACCGATGTCATGGTCCAGTGTTGCATCTTCCAGTATTTCTAGAATGCCTGTTATATTGAAAATGTCAAAAAAATTATTTGATTTCTGAAGCAGTACATAGACTGGATTGACAAAATGCCTATTGTGTTCATTCCTCTTCCACAGAATGCTAATTGCGAAAAGATGAAGAACGACAGCATCAATATCCCCAGATGTAACAATACTAACACAAGCTTCGCCATTCTTAATGCTTTTTGAATATTCAATAAGCCAATCAATTTGTGCCATTTCTGCTTCCCCTTTGCGTTGTTTGATATTTTTAAGTCTCTCTACAGAAACCAAACCATGTTCTTCAGAAAAACAACACCTTATTGGGGTAGTGTATGATTTACACTCTGACATATGATGTTCACTGTCAATATCCACAGTAACATTTTTCTGTAGATTCAGGTCTGTAACGTGGGCGGCAAGATATTTGCTAATGAGCTTTTTACCCTCCATGCTCCCTGTTACTGTTGATCTATCAATATTTGTTAGGATTTCTTCTGCTGTTTTTAAATGGCTAATCTGGTATTTCTTTCCTGAATCTCTCTGTATTCTTGTTGCCGCCTTGAAATCATCTGGGGTGAAGTTGTACTTTTCTTCACATATTGCTATATTTTTGACACATGGAAAATCAAACAATATTTTTTGGAAAACAGCTTTCTCAATAAACTTGATGTATTGGTATCCAGTAAGATTTGAAGGAGTCTTAAACTTCACACCAGTAAATTCGACAGTGACACATTTGACTAAATGTGACAGGGATTCTGGAACCCTTTGGGTATCCAACTGGATAAGTCTGTCAAAACTGTCACTTCCTAATACACCAACACATGAAACAAATGCGGCTTTTAGTGCACCTTGAACTGATGCAGCACTGTGATGAGATTTTCGCCTTGAGCTTATCCGAACGGCTAGGAGGAATGGATGGCTACCAATTGATGTTAGCATCTGTAAAGTCATCTCTTAGATTTGCTTTTCTCAATGGAGCATCATCGTATGCAAGTTATTGTACACAGCTACTTCATCATCACTACCAAGCAGGACCATTTTATACGCAATTTAAATGGGCATTTTATTCATCACCCCATAAAGACAGTGATGTGAACTTTGGCCTGGACACCCAGAGGGAGATGGAACACAAAGATGTTTTGAAGAGTTTTAGATCTGGTGGAACATTGTCTTCTGTATTGCCACGAATGTCTCTGGTTGATTCATTAAACCCAATTCAAAGTTCTGACAAAGAAACGTCTGGTAGAACAATTGATGATAATCTTGGATTGACATTAAACCAAAATGACTTAAAATATGTTTCAAGAATAGCATCTTTAATTTTACGAAGAGGAGGACTGTCCGTGAATAAAGATGACACTGTAAGGAATGTTTTGAAGAGTGTCCAGGCCAAAGTTCACATCACTGTCTTTATGGGGTGATGAATAAAATGCCCATTTAAATTGCGTATAAAATGGTCCTGCTTGGTAGTGATGATGAAGTAGCTGTGTACAATAACTTGCATACGATGATGCTCCATTGAGAAAAGCAAATCTAAGAGATGACTTTACAGATGCTAACATCAATTGGTAGCCATCCATTCCTCCTAGCCGTTCGGATAAGCTCAAGGCGAAAATCTCATCACAGTGCTGCATCAGTTCAAGGTGTAATTGGAACGTAGCGTTTTGTTCAGAACCTGTTTGAATAAATGTGTTATATTCTGCGTTAAAATTCTCTTCGGCTTCGTTTTCTGTCATATTTTCTGAAAATTTGGTTTTCTGTTCAGGTGGCAAGGTTTCCACAAATTTTACAATAAAAGATGTATGTAGCGCAAGTGTTGAGCTGTTATACTTATATATTATAAAAAGAGCTTTGTATTTTGTAGATATCAAAATCTTGTCATTTGATACTCCCATCCCAATGGCAGGCAGGTTTATAGTTGTCAACAGTCATCTAATTAAACAATTTATATCAGGGAAATCTATCTACTCAAGTGGGCCATTATGTGTAGATTAACATACCAAGCAATTAAATGTCACTGAACCCAACACAACAATAACATCCAAAATTTAGCTCGTTTTCCTGGGCTGGTCCAAGCACTGTATAGAATTAATTATTCCAGTTTATGGTCTTAGTGACCATTATCCAGTTATTTTTATCATAGGAAATGAAGAAACCACCAGGCGGCACCGTCATCTTGAAATCGAATACAGAAATTTCAAACATTTCAATGAATATGATTTTTTAAATGACCTTTCACTTCAACGCTTCTCAGATATTGAAACTATAGATGATCCAAATATGGTATTGGAAGTATGGTATAAATTATTTAATGATATTCTTAATCTGCATGCTCCGAAAAAACGAAAACGAATAAAAAATCATAAACAACCAGAATGGTTTAATTCAGAAATTAATAAAGCTCGAAAAACAAGAGATTTTTACAAGAGAAAAAATGACCATATCAACTACAGACTTTGGCGAAACAAAACCAAAAACTTAATAACAAGTTCTAAGTCTAAATATATCAAAACTGCCATTCAAGAGAACAAAGATTCAAAACATATTTGGAAATTTTTTAACAATGCTACCGGAAATAAAAGGAATTCTACCTATCCGACGTCTATTAAATCAGACAATAAAGAATATGATGATTTATCTGATATTGCTAATATTATGAATAATTATTTTACTAATGTCACTGATGATATTAAGCCCGTATATAACCCACTTTCCAATAATTATTGTGAAAAGATTGATAAATTTGTTCAAAAACAAATTCCTGCCGACAAAGAATTTACCATAAATTATATCTCATGTGCAGATGTACACAAATATCTAAATATGCTCGATCCAAGTAAGGCTACTGGTATTGACTCTATAGGACCAAAAATTCTAAGGATGTCGACAGACTATATTTTTAAATCATTAACTTATATAATAAATTTATGCATCTCAAAAAATATTTTTCCTGAACAATTAAAATTTGCAAAACTTATCCCAATCCACAAGAAGGAAGACAAGGATCTACCAAATAATTATAGGCCAATTTCTGTCTTACCCACGATATCAAAAATATTTGAAAAACACATTAGTTCTCAAATTACAGAATATTTTGAAAAATACAAACTTTTTTATGAATTTCAATCTGGTTTTAGAAAAAATCATTCATGTTCAACAGCCTTATTGAGAATTACAGATATCTGGCTGAAAGAAATGGATTCAAGTAATATGACCGGAGTTGTTTATCTCGATCTTAGTAAGGCTTTTGATCTTATAGACCATAGATTAATCCTCCAAAAATTAAAATTATACAAATTTGACTTAAAATCGCATGAACTTATTTCATCCTATCTTGAATTTCGAAAGCAACAAGTAGTCTTAGGGGCTTGTTATTCAACTGTTACCGATGTGAAATGTGGGGTCCCACAGGGATCCAATATTGGTCCTTTACTTTTCTTGATTTTTATAAATGATCTCCCACTTCATGTCCGTAAATGCCATACTGACCTTTTTGCTGATGACAGCACCCTTCACTTTTCTAGCAACAAACTATCTAATATAGAGATTGCCCTTCAAGAGGATATACTAAATGTATTTAATTGGTGTAATGATAATGGTATGGTAATTAATGCTAAAAAAACCAAAACCATGCTAATAGCTTCAAAACACCAATCGAACACAAACTGCTTATCACTAAAAATTAATGGAGAATCATTAGAAAATGTATCTGAAGCAGTGTTGTTAGGACTTACTGTTGACCAAAATTTAGATTGGAATCTCCAAATTAACAAAATTTCCAAAATCATATCCTCCAAAATCTACCTCCTGACAAAGTTAAAACCTTATTTACCACACCATCTTAGAATTTTATTTTTCAACGGCTATATTTTACCATACTTAGATTACTGTTCTTCAGTTTGGGGTAATGCCAATAAAGGCAAACTAGAGGTCTTGTTTAAACTTCAAAAGCGTGCGGCAAGGAGCATTTTGGATGAAAAACCTGATTCACATTCGGCACCCTTGTTTCGGACTCTAAATTGGCTTACAATCTACCAACGCATACAATACAACCAAGGAATGCTCACCTTCAAAATTCTAAGAGACAAATTACCATCATATTTATATAACACATTCTGTGAAAATTCTAAATTGACCGAAACTACCATGACATTGAGATCAGAAAGTCAACTTAAATTAGCAATTCCAAAAAGTAATAAAAAGGCAATGACCAGAACATTCCAATATACTGCCTCTGTATTTTGGAATACACTACCTCAAACTGCGAAACACGCGTCTTCGGTTTTTATGTTCAAAAAGGAATTAGTAAAATACGTTAAATCTTTGAACCCTTGCTAATCATTTTCCCTTTCTCCTTTTTTATTGTTTCTTTGTTTGATAGTTCTTTATTGTAAGCTTATATTATTATGATACCTTGTAAATATTATGACTGTGTAGTTGCTAGTTTTATAGAGTAGGAGGGACATGTTGAAAATTAGAACTCATGTACTAAATATGTTCCCTCAGAAAATAAAGTTATATTATTATATTATTATTATTATTTTCATGTATTCAAGTGGTGTGTAAAGATTGGGACCAGGGGGGCAACTTCCGCGGACATTTTTTGACATATCAATTTATCGTTGTTTAAAACTGGCGTTGCTGCCCTAAAATTATTTTTCATATTTTCTCTTACATATTTAAAATATCTCCCTTTCTCACATTTTAATGAGGCTCAATACTTGAAGCTATGAGTGGCATATAATCAAAAGGTTTGACACAGGTATAACCTCTGCATGCCATTCTGCTAAACCTCATGTTCCTGAAGCAACGGTATACTAGTTTTATAACTATTATCCGTTGCTTACGCAGCACCATATTCTCGTCACTTATGAGTAATAACCTCCCTTTGCGGAACCTACGTCACTATTCGATTTGTCCAATTAACTACCTCGTAACATATGGAGTAGCGGCAGTGATTTAAAGATGGCGACCTCCATAGATCCTACATTTTCACTAATCAAAAACAAGTTTACAATTGAATGTTTAAGCGAAAACCAGAAAATCAAACCAGGTAGTTCTCGACAAGAAAGATGTTTTCATCTGTACAAAAACTGGAAGCGGTAAATCGCTTTCTTATGAATCTGTCCCGGTTATAGTGTCAGATCCAGTTTGTGTGCTCATCATCGCGCCTCTCAATTCTATCATGGACGAACAGAAGAAGAAATTAGGTTTCGACTTTCGATGCGCAGTGATCCACAGTGGACAGGAAGATATCGACGTAAAAGCAGTAACGTTTATTTTTACAAGCCCAGAAATAGCTGTAGGAGATACCAAACTTCGAAAACAGTTCTATACTACAGAATTTAAAGGGACAATCCCGATAAGAACAGAGTCTCAAAAAATAAAGTCCGAGTATTTGTGAAATTTATGGACCAAAATATAAAAGCATGGTGTATTTACATTGTCTGACAATTTCAGCTGATAATATTGAGTCGTTTGGACGTGAACGCCAACACTGCTTATCCGGACACGTAACCCTTTTAAGATTTCGGGTAATTTTTGTCATTGGGTGACCTGATAATCGATTTACGTTTCTTGAGAGGTCTATACAGTGACTGACCCATGTACTGTACTTGATAACAAAAGGTAAATTTCACCTACATATTATTTTTATAGAAAAAAAGTCTGGTTTTATCCAGATACTGTATGATACAAAGGTCTCCATTTCCAGATGCAGACTGTCGGGTTTAAGTTATTTACAAGCGTATTACAAATATCGGGTTAGTTGATCGGCCTTAGGTAATGGGTTTTATATGATTTTAACACAAAAGAAGCAGTTTTATTCCCCAAAAAGTTATCGGGACTGGCCCTTTAAAGAAACCTTGAAGTTAATTGTTGTGGATGAAGCTCACACGGTTTTGCAGTGGTAAGAGTTGATTAATAATTTAATTGACAATTTGAGGTGAAAAGAGCATTCTAATTGAACTGTTTTTCATATTTTGTTAAACACCGGTAGGTTTTTTTTTCGGAATAAAAACAAATAGTATACATGACATGTATGTATACTATATATTAATTTACTACTTATCCTGACATAACTATTTACATTTTCCGTTTTTCCTTCTCGGTAATCGTCGGAAGACATCAAAGTAAAACTGAAAGACCGCCATGACCTCTGACCCACCTCACTATCACCACCGACCACATCACGTGTCACTACTGTCTTAAACTTCCTCTTCCGTTTTCCGTGCATGACGAGTGCACGTGTTTTTTTGTAGCTCTCTGAGTTACAGGGTTTGATAATTGTTTACTTTGTTTCTTTGACTTTATTATGTCTTCTGTGGATATCCCCATTGCCCACTCGGCCGGGGAAATAAGACGATCTTTGCGTACGAGATGCAATTTCTCCAAATCGGCCAAGGACCCGCATCCTTTTTGTCCCGATTGTGTGGAGGGGGAAAGTTGTTCGATACTACAAAGATGTGATTGGTGTCTACCTTTGGACGAGAAAGCCTTCAAGACGTACTTAGATGTTATTCGTAAGAGAGCCACTCAACAGGAAAGGCTTGTTAGAAGTTATGTCACCGTTCCCGAGGAGAGCTAGTTTCCTGGGGTCGGCATGTTTAGTGATGCAGAGAGGCAGGTCGGTGATTTCGACAGTATGGAGTCGCCACAAGAGCGTGGTAGGGGCGTATCTGGGAGATCAAGTTCTCAGAAGGACGGCGCATCTAGAAAGTCGGTTGTTTCGGCGTTGCCCAGCGCATGTCTGAAGCCGAAGTCATTTAAGAAGACCAACGCATCCAAGCAGACTAGCGCACCACAGAAGGTCGGCGCTCCAAAGAAGACCGGCGCTCCAAAGAAGAACGGCGCTCCAAAGAAGATCTCGACCAGCGCGCCACAGGCGGCCAGCGCGCCACAGGCGATCGGCGCTTTACAGATGACCAGCGCTTCTCAGACGTCGAGCACTTCACAGACGACCGGCGCTCCACAGGCGCCCGACATTTCACAGACAGTCGGCGCTTCACAGGCGCCCGGTGTTACACAGACATTCGGCGCTTCACAGACGTCCTTTGGCGCAATATGGCCCGGTTGGTGCTGACGTGCCATAAAACAATATTTCATTTCACAGACGTCCGGCGCTTCACAGACGCCCGGTGCTTCACTGACACCAAGCGCAGCTCAAATTTTGGATGTCTTGAAGAATTTATTGATTAACACCGGTCAAGTTACCGGAGATTCCTCATCGTCGACAGGTACGACTCGTATTCCATCATTCACGAACACCACCACACACGATATGGAGACACCAGTTTATGAGCCAGCGCATGAGAGCGGAGAATCAGATCACTCGTCAGCCAACTCTGAAGCGTCCGATTCTGAACCAGGTATCTTGTCACCGAGAGATACAATTGCTTGAATTTACAGTACTTTACCTGATCTTGCGCCACAGCCTTTCCGACCAGATCGTCCAGTGGAGTCAAATGTATCAAGAAAATCAACACCAGCAGTTACTGTTGGTCGTTCCTTACCCCCCTGATGGAACTGTAAAACAAGTGTCTTCATTCCTTAACTCTGCGTTCAAGAAATTGAATTGGAAAGGAAAGTTGTTCAATAAACCAGTTATTAAGGAGAGTTTATACCCAATACATGGTCTGGATTTTTCTATCGACGCATTGAAAGTAGATTCTAACATGGAGTGTCTGACTTCTAGGAGATCTATTCCTGGGGCTAAGATCGAGGATGGAATACTGTCTTGTTGGGAGTCATGTGTTAAACAATCCATGATGGCTTCGTCTTATTTGGGAACACATTTAGAGGCTTTATTAGAGAAGTTTTGTCATTCGAAGAACGAAGATGTTACTTCGGCTATCGCTTCAGCGGCATCGGTACTGAATACTATTGCCAATATTAATACATTCCTAGTTGGTAATATTATCAAGGAAAGACGGGTTGCAGCTTTAGAAGGTTCAAAGTTAGAACACCATTTGAGAGTCCTTGCTCAGACAACCGGTTACGGGAGAATATGTGTTTCATAACAACATTCAAGAGGCCTTAAAGGCACAAGATAGTCACAACACACAGGTGGCTATGGCGAAGTCACTTGAATCGAATATCAAGGTCGAGAGGATACTTAAAAGGAAGCATGTTTCTTTCGGACGGAATCAACCATCGTACAAGAAGCCACGATTTTCTCAACAAATGGCAGCTTCAACGCCATCGGCAACGACTTCGACGTCATCTAATAGTGATAAGTTTGGAGCATCTAATTCTTTTCGGAACCAAGATAATAGAAGAGGTGGAAGACGAGGGTTTTATAGTAGTTCTTCGTACAACTCGAGGACAGGCACGTCACGACGAAATTGACTTCATGTCAGGGGGGAATCGGGACTTTCGTCAGACAGTTTCATCTTGTCAAATGTACAGACTTTTACCATTCCAAGGCCGGAAGTTTCGGTCGAAACGTCCCCTGTTGGATCTAGGCTCCAAAAGTATTGGAAAAATTGGGAAATTTTAGGCGATCAGTGGGTGTCAGATGTGTTGAGAAACGGATATCGTCTACAACTGACGTCATTCCCGCCGTTGACGAAGACACCTGTAGAAGTGATTTATCCAGGTGCGCATACGGAAATCTTAAGAGAAAACATTCTTATTCTCTTAGAGAAGGGGGCAATCGAAGAGATCCCGTTGGGCAATCTCACTCCGGGGTTTTATTCCAGAATATTTTTGGTTCCAAAGAAAAATTCGACCAAACTGAGAATGATTCACAACTTGGAAGTCATTCAACCAGCTTTATTTGGCTCCACAGCCGAAGTTCCAGATGACATCGCTCGCACAGTTATGGCGGGCGATTCGTCCAGCAGATTTCCTAGCGTCAATCGATTTACAGGATGCCTATCTGCACATCCCGATTCATCCATCATGCCACTAAGTACCTTCGGTTTTATTTCAAAGGACGTCATTACCACTGGAGGGTTTTACCGTTCTGAATATCAGTGGCTCCTTGGCTGTTTACTCGGATTACCAAGCCGATAGTAGGATTTCTACATTCTCGAGGAGTCCGGTTCGACTCCTACATAGACGATTGCATTCTAGCCAACTCGGAGGAACTCCATCTTTGTGCGCAACCGAAGTTCGTTCTTCAAGTATTTCACCAACTAGGTTGGTTAGTGAACAAGGAGAAGTCAGACTTAATACCTACACAGAACCTCCAGTTCATCGGGGGACTATTCGACACGTCTCGGGGAATATTGATGGAACCTTGGGACAGATGGGACAAGATACAACAAGTCGTTCAGTCTATCCAAGATGCTCCACAGTCGGTTCCTACATGGACCAAGGCTTTAGCCCTTCTTACATCAGCCCAGTATGCTACGGCCCGAGGAAGGCTTCAATTGCGACCACTGCAGATATCCATACAGTCCAGAATGGAGTCACTGGAACTTCAGGATTTAATAGTTCTACCTTCGGAGCTACAGCGGCATGTACTTTGGTGGAAGGTTCCCGTAAATGTGATGACGGGGGTACCATTGGTAGAGCAGGAACCCCAGTTTTATCTGCACACAGACGCGAGTCATCAAGGATGGGGTGCTCATTTAACGGGTCACCAGAAAAACGTTACGATCCACAATCCCTTTGTCGCCGGAACGTGGAATCACGAGGAGAAGAACCTTCACATAAACGCTCTAGAATTTATAGCAGTAATTCGAGAAGTTCAAAATTGGTCAGACCTTTTAATAAATTCGACAGTAATGAACGCAACGGACAACTCCACAGTAGCGACATATATCAACAAGCTGGGAGGAACAAGGTCGAAGGTTCTGATGTCCCTAACATTTCACTTTTATCAGACGGTAGACAGTCTTCAAATTGCAGTAAGAGCCCGGCACATTCCAGGAGCGTTAAATGTTATAGCGGATGCTCTATCCCGACCGGACAGACCGAGTGCAACAGAATGGATGCTTCACCCGGATCTTTTTCGACAGGTGTGCAGACGCCTATGGACCCCATTGGTGGATTTATTCGCGACAAGTCTCAATCATCAGTTGCCAATTTATGTATCACCCGTTCCAGATCCAAGGGCATTAGATCACGATGCACTAGCGATCAGTTGGCACTTGATGGACGCGTATGCATTCCCACCAGCAATCTTGATTCCAAGGGTGCTACAGAAAGTGCGGCTCTACAAATGCAAAATTCTTTTGATCGCGCCTTGGTGGCCAACACGGCAATGGTTCCCGGATCTCGTTCAGTTGGCAGAAGTAAATCCTTTAAAACTACCAGTCTGGGAAAGACTTCTAGTAAGCCCTCACACAAAGCAAGTTCATCCAAACCCGGAGTTATTCCAACTTCACGCTTGGACTTTGTTCGGGAGGGACTGATGGAAAAAGGGTTTTCTGAGAAACCATCAGTTTCTGTATTGAAGGCTCACAGATCCTCTACTCGTGATGCCTATGATGTCAGATGGAGGACTTATGTAGATTGGTGTAATGCAAATAAAGTCATACCCGATAGGGCTCCTGAGGAAAGTGTCGCTGATTTCATAATCTTTCTACGAGAATCTAAAAAGTTGCGAGGTGGAACTATAGCGTCGTATTTGACGTCAATTGCATCTGTTCGTGATAAAATTATGTCCGTCAAACTTGAACAGTCCAATGTTATATCAGCGATGGTGAAAGGGTTTCGTCAGGAGGACCAATTACAGAAGTTTAAGCCTCCACCATGGGACTTAGGAATTGTACTTTCGTTTTTAACAAAATCACCTTATGAACCGTTGCTGGAAGCGGACATGACACATCTTACATATAAGACAGCATTTCTACTCGCTTTTGCCACGGCTGCTAGAGTTTCAGATATACATGCGTTGGATGTCACTCAAGTCAAATTTATACGGGCCGAGAAGGGTGCAGTGCAGCTTGGGCTTATGTTCGATTTCGTGGCCAAGAATCAACGACCAGGGCAACCTGATAGAACATTTTTAATTCGGTCACTGGATAACATTTTGGGCCCTGACGACAATAAAGATTTATCGTTGTGCCCCGTTCGCGCATTAAATATCTATATACAGTCTACAAGTAGTTTCAGACGACAGCGTAAGCGGCTTTTTCTACCATTGAAAGCGAAGCACGGTGACGTGAAGAAAAATACTCTCGCCCTTTGGTTACGGGCTACGATTTTGGCAGCTTACTCAAGTGCAGATCTTCCGCCTCCTGTGTCGGATCGACCTCATGAAATTCGTGCATACGCAGCAGCTTTAGCTCTTCATAATAATATCTCTGTCAGCGACATTATGAAGGGGTGTTTTTGGTCTGGTGATACGACATTTGCAAATTTCTATTTGCGAGATTTATCGGATGAGACTTTAGATGGCGTTCATTCATTGGGTCCGTTGGTGGCAGCACAACAAGTGCTTTTAGGGCCTAGAAGAGTTCGATAATAATGGTGTGATTATTGATGTATATATGGTAGCAGTGTAATTACGTTGAAGGGTCAGAGGCCTTGACCTTTATTATGGTGATGGTTATTTGTAATATAATGGATATATATATATATATATAGAAAAAATAAATAAAGGTTGAAAATGCCTTTGAAAAGTACTATTGTTTAATTGTCTACATGTTTCGCCTGAGCTTGTCAAGACATACAATAACAATAACAATGACGTGACGTCATGGAAGAATAAACACACAATAATATAATAATATTGAATTAGATATAGTATAATATTGTAATTATTTTGAAATGTTTAATTTGGGTTTAAATTTGTCAATAAAATATTGTTCCTTCAATCTCATTTTCATGGGGTCTGAATGCGGCATCTTAAAAAAAGGGTATATTTTGAATTCGCCTTTACCGCAGATATCAAGGTGTTCACTTAAAGGAATCTTCCTTAAATTTGGTTCCCTGATATGTTGTCTACGAACCGTTACTCTGTTTTGTAACTTGTTAGTGCAACCGATGTAAAGTTCGGCACACCCACTACATTTTATGACATATAATACATAAGTTACTTTACAGTTCATACTTTCATTGACAAAAAATTCTATTCCACTATCAAAAATAAATGATTTACCTTCAATTAAATATCTACACGTGCCGCAATTATCCCTTCCACATTTTACAACTTCCTTAATTGGACTGAGGGATTCAAATTTAGCCCTGGTCAATAGTGATTTAAGGTTTTTAGGTTGTCTTTTTGAAGGGATGAACGTTAGTAAGTTTTTTCATTTTTTTATCTTGTTTAAAGGACCTAAGTCCGTAACTCAAAATCCTCTAAAATCTTTAACATCGAAAACACAAATTTTTGGCCATTTTAAATCAACATTGATGATGTAAACTTATCGGGAAAAGATAAGCTTCTGATATCCGATGTTTTAGATAAAATAATTTTTTTAACATTGGTACACGAGTCGTGTACCATAGTGTGCTTTAGCCCCAGTTTTAATAAGAGACTTAGGGAGCGAGGCTAGACATATTGCAACATACCATACGGCGTATATTGACTGGACTAACCAGGCGCTATAGAAATTTGCACAAGATTAAGACTACATGGCTTATTTCGCCGAACGTAACTGATTTGAAATTTGGTAAAAAAGGAAACCATTGAATGTAAATCAGTTTATATACATTCATATTACAGTATTATATGCGTTGAGACCCACTTTTGACAATTTCTAGGTCCAAAATGTTAGCGATTTAGCCCCTTTAAGTAGTGGGAGATGTGTTTTAATTACGTTGGAAAAATTAGGATTGTGAGGATTAAAGGTGGCGACAAAAGCAATTATATTGTGATTAGTATCTTTTATCTTTACCTGCCTTAATTCCGTTATCGGTATTTTACTAGCCCTTTGAATTCCGTCATTAATTAATGTGGAGGGATATTTGCGGGCTAATAGAAATTCTCTTAATTCCCCTAGTCTTTGAAATTTTCTTTCTGTGTTAGACACAATGGTACATATACGTCTGGCCAAATTATATGGTACAGCCGTTTTTATGTGTTTGGGGTGACATGAATTGAATTCGAGATACTGTTTAGTATCAGTATCTTTATAATATATGTCGGATTCAATCATGTTCCCGTTTTTGATTACCATTATGTCTAAAAATGGTATTCTCTCTGCACTAGTTTCCATTGTAAATTGGATATTCGGATGAATATTATTGATTATATCGTGAAATAATAAAAGATTGTCAAATGATTGGAGCCAGATGAAGAAACAATCATCTAGGTATCGTTGCCACTGTTTTTCGAAATATATTCTGGTCTCCAAGTCAAATATTTCTTCTACTTTTGTAGCAATGGTTAATTCTAAATATCCAAGAACTAAAATTGCCAGCGAGGGTGAGAATTTGCTACCCATTGCACAGCCAATGAGTTGTTTATAATAGTTAGAATCAAAATAAAAGCAATTGTTTTCTAATATAAAGTCGATGCTATCTAATATAAATGACTCTGAAAAACGTTCTTCTCTATCGTTTGGATATTTAGATAACCAATGCTTTACAGCTGTTAGTCCTAAAACATGTGGTATATTCGAATACAGATTTGTTACATCGAAAGTAACTAGGATAGCGTTTTGTGGAACATTTTGGGGTAAGTTGTTCAAAAAATCTATGCTATCTCGAGTATAACTTTTAACATGTTTGATGTAAGGTTGAAGTATGATATCTATCAAATTGCTTAAACGATGAGTTTCACATGCTGGACCTGCTATAATCGGTCGGAGTTTCAAATCTTGAGGATGATTCACTTCAATATATGTCGAATTTTGGTTTACACATGCTGTATGTATTTCTTTACATTTGTGAATCTTGGGTAAACCATAAATATTGCTAGTTTTCACATCAAACTCTTCTAAGTATTTGATTTCTTTTTGTGTTAAACAGGAACTATGTGTCCATATTAGTCGGCGCAGTGCGGTCATATTTCTGGATACTGGCGGAGAGTTTAATTTTTGATAGTAGTTGGTATCGTTCAATATGTCTAATATCATTCTTTTATAGTTCTCCGATTCCAAAATGACGGTTGCACCACCTTTATCGGCTTGTTTTATCACTATGGATTCATCTCTTGATAGAGTTAGTATTTCACTCCAATGTTTTTTAGCTGTATTTTTACGTATCTTTATGTGATCGTTTGGTATTATAGGAATAAAATTCGATATTTGTTGACAAAAGTCATCTAATGTTTTATTACGACCTTTTGGTGCTCCCCAATCACTTTTATTTCTTACGATGGATTTATCTTTATTTTCACTACCATCAAAATACTCTAAATTTCGAAGTTTTCTTATGAATTCGGCTATATCTTCCTTTACTTCACTAATATTATGTTTTTGAGGTGTCGGTGTGAATTTTAATCCTTTTTGTAAGATGAATATTTGATTGAGATTTAGTTTTCGTTTCGATAAATTGATGATTTTTGGTTCGATTTTTCCCTTCCCCGTCGAAGGAAGGGGCGCTTTCCTAAAAAATGAGCTTTTTTATTATCGCCAGTTGTATATTCCAGGCGTTTGTCCGCTCTATTGTTGATGGGTTTTTTCACATTTGTATTTTTCTTTTTACGACTTTTAACTACTTCCCATTGGTTATTTTTAGTGGGGTACTTACCCCTCCCCTCCTTAATTTGTGGTGAAGTATTACTTGGTCGCATCCTTGAAGGTTGCCTGGTTCTTCTGTTTGTTTCAGGAACTGACCTTTGTATTTTGGTGGATGTTTTCTTTTCTTTAATTTTAAATTCCTTGAAGAATGGTCTATTTGTGGTCGATTCGGGCTTAAAGTTTTCCGCATAATTTTTTAACCACGATTCCATTTTTGACCATTTTTTTTAAAACTTTTTCATCTTGATCGTCACAAAGTTCTTTCCACTTAATAATAAGTGTTTCTCTTACCTGGGACGATGATTTTGATGTAATAAGATCTATCATTTCGAGGTCTATATTTTGTGTTTTTTCCATCTGTGTATCACATCGCATTTTCATCAATTCAATGTCGGCATTAATGTTGGAAAATACTTGTTCCTCGCGACGTGATCTTTGATTTTCGGGTTCTCCTTTAAATAATTTTATTTGGTATTTAGGGAGTATTATTTTATTTTCCTTGGACATCCAATCTTCCAAAACGAGTGCCATGTTTTTATTTCTCAATTGGCTCCAATTCATATTGTGTCTAAGGTATAATTTGTGGGACCATTCGTTTTTAATTGATCTCATAACCCGTTTAGCCTCATTTTCAACGGAAAATTGGGAAGGTTCCACAATGCTTGTTGAATTGATAAGGCTTGTACTCGCAATTTCAGTTATTTTATCACCGAGGTCCTTAAAGCATTTGGTTACTTCATTAATTTCCAACATTGGTGATTGGTTGCGCTGTTGTTGCGTTAAATCTTTTATGGCTGACGCTATCATATCAGTTTTTTCTATCAGGATCGTCATTTTGCCAAGTAACGCTGACATCGTTTTTAACATTTCTTCGTTAAAATTTTCTTCTGTACTTTTCTTTTTTGGTGGAATTTTCTATCTACTTGCGTGTATATATATCAATATATGTATGAAGTTGAAACCGTAGTAGTGTTAATATAGAAAAAATAAATAAAGGTTGAAAATGCCTTTGAAAAGTACTATTGTTTAATTGTCTACATGTTTCGCCTGAGCTTGTCAAGACATACAATAACAATAACAATGACGTGACGTCATGGAAGAATAAACACACAATAATATAATAATATTGAATTAGATATAGTATAATATTGTAATTATTTTGAAATGTTTAATTTGGGTTTAAATTTGTCAATAAAATATTGTTCCTTCAATCTCATTTTCATGGGGTCTGAATGCGGCATCTTAAAAAAAGGGTATATTTTGAATTCGCCTTTACCGCAGATATCAAAGGCATTTTCAACCTTTATTTATTTTTTCTATATTAACACTACTACGGTTTCAACTTCATACATATATTGATATATATATATATATATATATATATATATATATAGACAGAAAGCAGCGCCAGAAACCAAGACAGGTGGGTTCCAGTTTTGTCTTGTTTTCCAGAAATGTGATACGGGCACTTTTCTGTGTTTTTATATGATTTATGATATCATATTAATTACTCTGAAGTATGTGCTTTTGGGGTCACGGTAACCGAGATGTATCGAGTTTACCGTTGATTTCTGAAATCTATTTTTAGTATCACCACTACTCCACGTGACAAGATGCCAGCACCACCTTTTCTGATGAATTCTGCAAATAGTTATGTCAGGATAAGTAGTAAATTAATTTACATAAATCTAATATTTATGATATTAGATAATACTTATCCTGACATAAGATCTCGATCCCGCCGTCCTCCCCTTGGCATGTGACTATGTTATAATGGTTAGCAGGTTAACGGAAGAGGAAGTTTAAGACAGTAGTGACACGTGATATGGTCGGTGGTGATAGTGAGGTGGGTCAGAGGTCATGGCGGTCTTTCAGTTTTACTTTGATGTCTTCCGACGATTACCGAGAAGGAAAAACGGAATATGCAAGTAGTTATGTCAGGATAAGTATTATCTAATATCATAATTTATGTAAAATTGTAAAAACAAAACGTTTAAAAATATATTTCCATTATTGTCAGTAGCCTTTCTGCTTTTAGAAGCCCAATCTAGATGTTGACAGATATGCTTATCTATGTTGAGAAACGTATATAGATATAATAAGATAAACTTATTTGATAACAGATGTCGTGTAGAAATAGAAAAACAGCGACTATTTATCAGATCCAGTCTATTATTTTCATATCAATCAAAATAATCGATGGTGAATGACATTATACTAATAATAATAGAATTCTTATATAGCGCTAAACTGTAACCCCAAACAATAAAATCTGCTTAAAGCGCGCACTAAGTGACTTTAGAGTTTGTTTTTAATATTTAGAAAACAGGAATGTCTTTAATTCTGATTTCCTTATTGAAAATGTTCGGGTAGATTTTTATTTTTAACCTAACGGGAGGGCATTCCACTTCAAAGCCACTGAAACTTCAAATGATTTAAAACATTTTTTCAGTTTTCACTTTGATACTGTAACATAGTTTTGAATGGAGGGATTAACATGTTCCTTTGTATACGAAGAAGCATTTCCAGGAAGACACTAATACACAACTGTTAAAATTTTGAATTCTATCCTTTCAAGCAGAGAATTTAGTATTGGGGATATACCAGAACGTTTTGGTGATTTGGGAACTAATCTGGTTACAGAATTTTGTATCTTCTGTAGTTTTTTGTTAATAATTCAGATGGGGTACCAGTAAGAAGACAGTTACAGTAATCTAATTTTGATAAAAACAAAGTAATGATCGTATAGGGGCTGCTGTGGATTCTGTCGTTCAAAAGATGTTTGTAGCATTGGTTAGATGGTTTACTTGACTGGACTTACTGTTTAATACACACCAATAACAACAACGCCAGGTTATGGCTATTTTTTCTAGCACACCCAATGTTACGGTATGTAGGATGTTTACAGAGCTACATCCCGAAACGTGGTTCTTTAAGACAACAATTATGTGGGTTCTGTGTCAAGGGCAATAATTTGGGAAATCATCCCGGAAAAGACACCTGGAAACGAGAGTGGTAGACACTCTTTGCAATCTTTATCAGTTGACTACAATATGTACAGATAGTAATAGTTTCTTTTGGTACAAACTTCATTCATAGAATATTGTCACACACAAATTACAATGTTAGATTCATGAAAAACACAATATGAAGTAAAGTGGTTCGTGTATAGAAATCGAAACAATGCCGTTTCCATGAGAGAAAAATAGCACCATACATCTTTCAGATAAAACGCTCTTATAAACTCCTTTATTTCCCACACAATACCTAAGTTTTCTTCTTCATGAATAATCTTTACATTTTTTTAGTCTCTGATGAATCTAGTTTAATTATTTTCTTTTAGATGAAATAGGTTCTATTTTGTCGACCACCATATTGTGTACCCAGATTTTGCAATTTAGGTACAAATACAAAATTATGCATACTAGTTTATAGATGAGTAATATGATGGTTTTATTTTAAACAGCTGGCTAATGTATCATATCAGGTTTAACATTCAGTACAGTTTATCAGACAAAGAAAGTTAAATAAGACAAGTTAAAGTTACATAATAACATAAGGAATCCTACCAAGATCTCCAGGTGTCGGACAAGTTGATATTAAAACCACTTTAGCGTGTCAAGGAAGGAAGCTTGACCTATAACATCTATCATCATGTAACAGTTGTTGACGTGTTTTTCTCAACTGCTGATTAGTAGTGATAGTGTTATTCAGATATAGAAATAAAGGTTTTGTTTTTTTGAAATACTGTTAAGTGTCAGCATCGGAAGTAATTAGATGGTAAAGAGTACCATTATAACTGTTGTTAGAACTACTGTTTGAGTCATTAAACAGTAAAAACAAAAAGAAACGGGCATAGTCAACGACAATTTGCAAAATATTTCGCCTTAACGGGTCATATATACAACGAAGAAAGTTGTAATGGGTAGTTTATCGAAAAAATAGCCCAATCGTGGAAATTGTGAAATCAATTTATCAGATTTATTATCTTGAGTTTCAGATCCTTCAAGTAATCGATTCGATGATTAATGGCATTACTGTCATAAATTCATAGATTAATGGTATTATTCTCATAAATAATTAAAAACTTTTATAAGATAAAATATTAATATATATATTAATTCCGAAGATGAAATTTATTTTTATTGAATTATGGTCAGTTGGATAATTTGTAATATTAGAAACATCCAGTTATAGTAAAAAATATAGTATGATATATGCTTAATTCTATGCACAATTTTGTTGAGTTGAACAAACAATTAGCACCTGCGCAGTTTATATCAAAATCAAATTAAGCAATAACTAGGATATCGATCACACATGTAAAATCATTGCTAATTATATTTTAAAGCGAACAACAATTTTGACCAATTCTATATTTTATTGTAATCTCGTGACAGTAAATCTTTCCCCATTCATCGTATCTTTTCTGCTGTCGTCTCAGATCCGTTTCTCTACTTGATTAAACGGAAAGGTTTCTTTTTGTCTCTGTGTGTTTACTCATGAATATAATATATATCATTTATCAACTAGACAGAGGCCAGTGTTTACTAACGAAGGTTCATATCCTGAATGTGGTCTGGATTTGACATGGTGTCTCCCACAGTCTATGTAAGGAAGTGATTAATAGAATTTAGAACGCGATGTAACTAATTGATTTAAGATGTTATTTAGTTGAAATGGATTGGTCAATCATTTAAAATCAACTGCGATTAGTCATTGTACTTGGATAATATCGTCTTCTCATGCGATCCGCAACAGCTAACAATTTAAAAATGAAAGATAGAGCTTGTTGACCAGTGCAGGTTGTCAGGTATAAAAAAGTTGTATCACAAGTTCTATCATTGAGTCAACTGACGGGGTTTCGATTCCCCGGAGTAGAGTCGCATGTACTACCTCGTGACTTCTCCCCGTGTCCTCCGGTTTAATCCAATTGCTAAAGTTTCTTACGAGTTAATACACACCCTACACAATCAAAAGTACTTTCATTAGATTGATCGAAACAATATTCCCTGGTTTTACCTTGCGAGGAGTAGAGTCGCATGTCCTACTTCGTGACTTCTCCCCGTGTCCCCCGGTTTAATCCAATTGCTAAAGTTTCTTACGCGCAGGCGACTTATTGAAATAACCTAGTTTGTGACATCTCTCTCTGTTTTGAAGCTCTGAGAAACACTCCAATACGAGTTAATACACACCCTACCCAATCCAAAGTACTTTCATTAGATTGATCGAAACAATATTCAATTACATTTGAAAAGTTATAGCCATATAATTTTGTTCAAACGTTAATCAATTCGATCCATTCTAACTATAAATTATGACCACTCTTATTGTAACGTATAAATTATGGCCACTTTAAGTGTACATTGGTTTCTATTGTTTTATCACTACATTATATATCTCCCTTAGACAAATACAGTAATAATAATAATAATTGAGCTATAGTTATTTCGTTCAAGCCAGTGCATTCTTCATTGGGGTATTTTCTGATCAGATGGACGCCGCCCAATGAAATAGTACATACTTTTGAGTTTTGAAATATGTGATCACTCTGGATTGTTGTGTCAATTGCAGACATTGATAGGGAACAATACAGCCAACTTGTATGCACAAGAAGATGGAGTGTACATTAATCTCTCAATTCCAAATCGCAGTCATTAGTTTTCGTTGTTCGAACCCTGTCATTCCTGACATAATTACAGATTAATAGCTCTTAAAGGCTTTCTGTATATCTGAGAAACATTAAGTCCCATTCGCAAATAATCGAATTAAGATGTCAATCATACTGATGTTTACATTTATTGATCAAAAAATCGTTACGAAGTGAACGATATAAATAATACGAAGGACTTTGAAGAGACACGTGTTTGCGGACAGTTTTCAAATAAATATACTACAAAGAAGAAACAAGATGTCTTATACAATGTATTTCTCTTCTGAGTGACAGCATTTTCATGTTCAGCCATTTGAATCTTATTAGATGCTGTTTGTTCCTTAACATACATATTATTGATTAATTTCCTAAAGTTCAGAACAACATGATCACATCAATAGATGGGACCATTATGACCCAAACACGAATAACAATTCTTGATTTGAGTGAAACTTTAATGCGACTTTATATTTGTGAGATCTAAGCCAATTTTGAAACTTAACTATTCGATAGGATTGCGTCATGTGATAATAACACGCCTACACACATTGATACGAAACTTGATACTTAGCTGTATACACACGCGATGTGCCAGTTGTATACACTTTAAAGTTAATACATTTGATTCACTACAAGCTGGTGTTTTACGGGTTCGGTTTCGAGCAAATCTGATTAAAATACAGATCCTATTTCGTTTCGTTTTTTATAGTTTAAAATTACGCTAGGATCCGGCTTTTGGTGTAAGTGAGGAATTAGCCAGCACAAAAGACTTGGTGTGTCATGAACGGAACTGGGGGTAAAGCACTAGAAACGCCACGGTCAACGCTGATTGATAAATCAATGTCTGACGTCATAGGATCAAAAGCTGCTAGTACGACCCTTGATACGACCTTCCAGTACAATTTGTGAGATAGCAATGTAGTGTTGGCCATCGAAAGTATAAAGAAACGAAACGAAATAAAGATATGTATTTTAACTCAGATTGGATTATAGCTCAACTTTCGTAAAGATTTCGGCACTGATGCATAAAAATGTACCTTTCTCGTCGACCAATTAGAATCTTCAGTCATTTATTGTTGTAATATTAAAAGGTGGGAAAGCAATTCAATGCAATTAAATTTTCGGTGCTCTTCCGCTATTCATCCGAGTACGATCCGAGAGTCTTCCGCTATTATTCCGTATACAAACTTATTTGTCGCATGTTGTCCGCATGTATACTGCAGGCATTCCGTTTATAATTATTTCTACCTCGACGACAGAGCTGCGGAAAAAAATCAAGGAGAAATTTAGGAATACATGGGAATGAGCACAGAAGACATAAGGATAATTTGCGGGTCACACTCGGCAGTAGCGGAATAACTGCGGTATCTGGCGATACTAATCCGTGTGGCACGGTAGAACTGCCGAATAATCGCCGGGTAAGTGCGGACGATCTTCAACAACAGCGTTTGGTCACGGATCAATCACGGCGTACCTACGGAAAAATTGGTAAATATCTTCCGTGGCAATCCGGGCGCATTCCTAAATGTTCCGCAGTTTCTCCGCCGCTTCGCCATCGTTTGTACCGTAGTTCACCCGTATGTGTTCCGAAGATACCGTTACTGTTCCGAAGGTATTCCGAGGGCGTGTGAAATGGATGTTATCCGTGGAAATTTTTTTCCGCGTACAAATGCCGAAGCTCTTCCATAGAAGCCATTCCGCGGACGTCCGTGAATACCACAGCTTTCCGCAGCCTAGTGAAATGGGGGTATAACTTCTTTTTAAAATTATCTTTCACATTTTAGAAGAAAAAAAAACCTTCGCAGTGTTACGGTTGTTACCAAATTCTATATTTTGAAGAAATTAATTTTTTGAAATTTCCCGACATGCGTGGTGTAATTGTCAATATATCTGGAATATGCAACGAAAGGGTCATAAACTAAACCGATAAACTACACACATAGTGCACGAATTAAACAACAAATTGTGTGAAATCCAGTTAATGAACCTGGGATAAGCCGTAAGCATCCATCGCGCAGTACAGTCCCGTACCTGTAACTAATGAAAAACGTTCCGTTTACATCATGAACTAGAATGTCAAACAGTTTAACAATGGTAAGGGCGATTATTCAGATAGAATTAATCAAGATCAGTGATCAAAGTCCAAGAATGAGAACAATCTGCAATACGAAGAGCTAACACTCTACTATAATAATAAGTACAGAAGGGCCACTCTACACGGAAATAAAACAGATAAAACTAAGTGTAATACGTTATTGATAAAATAAATACAAACATAAATACATTCAGTTCAAACCCAAAATTCTAATGGGTGAATTCGTCCATAACATTCAATAAAATTGTGATTTTAGCAGGAGCGTATGGATTGTGTTATGGAAGGGCAAGTCTGGTAATTTTACAACCAAGTTTTATAGTTAAGTAATGTCTAAGTAAGTTCTACATAAGTTAGTACTACATAAGTAAGTAATACTTAAATTCAACATATTATGTAAGTGCCACGTAAGTAATACAATGGCAAATAATACATGAGTAATACTTAAAGAACACTGACTTCAAATACATACAATTCTGATATGACCATTTTATGTGTTGTTTAAGTAGTACATATGTAAGTAATGCGAAGTACTTCATAGCAAGTAATGCCTAAGTAAGTACTACATAAGTAATAATAAACAAGTAAGTACTACGTAAGTAAGTCATACATAAGTAATAATACATATAACTAAATAATATAATAGCCTATTTCGTATGCGGGTTTTAGGGGACACTTTATAAATACGAGATTAATCCTTATAAGACATATAGAAATAGATTGCACTAAAAATAAACACACTTTATGGATATACTACTTCTGAATTTTATTAACATGCGAATTTTATTAGCATGTTAATAAAATTCAGAAGTAGTATATCCATAAAGTGTGTTTATTTTTAAATACGAGATTATATGAAATAATTATATTTAAAAGAAAAACGTGTTTTTTTATATATACAAATACCCTACTTCAAATTAATTCTATAACTACTACAGAGTACTTTTTATTTTTGAACAGCTACATGTCTATTTGGTTTATCGTCAGTTATCTCATACAATATGTTGCCCATTAAAATATTGTTGAACGATTGTGATATACATGTATCGGTGTGTAAATAGATGATTATGTTATCGTAACATAATCAAGTTCCTTTCACTGTTCCTATTATACAGGTCGTCTATTACAGCAAAACACACGTATCATTGGTGCCGGGTATTCCAGGAATGCCATTCAATAATTCATCATGATCATGCAACCCTATTACCGTCAGCAGAATGCAACTAGAGATTTTTTGTACTTCTTTTTAATGGCAGCATTCGAACTGTTGTACTATGTGCGTGCAAGTTATTAAAGTGGATACCATTATTTTGTCATATGAGCTCTGTTTTTTCCTTAAAAGTATTGCGTTGTTCTGAAAGAGGGTTGTTGGTATGTGTGAATGGTGTTTTCTGTAAAGGGGGGGGGGTCTGTGATGTTCTGTTAGAGAGGCGTGGTTCTGTGAGAATGATGTAGTTCTGTACGAGGGGTATTGGTGTTGTCCTGTGAGAATGGTGTCATTCTGTACAAGGGGTGTTGGTGTGTGAGAATGGTGCTGTTCGGTAAGAGAGGTGTTGTTCTGCAAGAAAGGTGTTCTATAATTAATATATTATAAGAGTGCGTGTAACGACAATGATAAGGTTTCAAATACACACAGTTGTAATTGTGCCCTATTTAAAATATCAATTATTTGACTAGCGACTAGACAACTAGGATTTCCGCCGCCCTCAACGTATTCTGAGTTACTCTCTTCGATTACGCTTTTACAAGATATAGCACTGAAGTTTTTAGACATTACTGGACCGAATTATCTTTCTTTGACAGCCTAATATAGAGCAATCGGAACTCTCTTCCCAAGTTCATATGACCTAGTGACCCTGATCTTAAAGCTCACGCTTCCAAGAAATAATTATGACATAGTGTATCATAAAAGTGCAAAGACTTTTGATTGTTCGCTGGAAGGTATGAAATCATCTCCAGTGGGAAATAACTTCTTGGGTGATGCTTTAGACTGAAGCCTTGGGCCAATTTCTTCACTGTAAATGGTATTCTTATCAAGCAAATATAAATCCTAAATATCAATATTTAAACATAAACATTTATTTTTGTAAGCGGTTCGCTCTAATTATTGCGACCCAAATCAGCCAACTATAATTCCAATAAATTAAACTTTAATCATTTATATTGGTACCTGATTGGTTCTATTAGAAACGGTATTAAAGACTCGGTCGGAATTACCTGAAATCATGCAACATAACATGCTGGGTATAGATAAGTCATATTGGTTGGAAATCATTGCACATTACTTTTGTTAAAGTCAATTAATTTTATTATTTCTGCAATATTCATGGACGTTGGTATAATTTCACGTTAGAAAATCGGATCTTAATTGTAAAATATTTCATTCGAGATTGTTACTAGATTAAGACTATCCTGTAATAAGCATAGATAATAAACAATATTTCAGATTCAATTCTCGAATAGCGGGGTTTTATAGCATGTCTGCATGTAGAAACTGGGTACATAAAGTACTATATAAGTACATGGATAATTCAAATTCGGGCGACACTTCAATCCGTTTAACATTAGTTGTTTACTTCCCTCCAGCTTGGTCTGGGTGCGAGTCTAACCATTTACATGTACATTCAATTGAAGTTTAAACAAAAATATAAAATATTAGAATTATAAATTGTATATCAGTTAAACCATCGGTGGATCAGTGAGAACGCTCTCGGTGTTTGCTGAGGCAGTTCCTCGACTATAGAGGCATGATTTCCCGTTGCAAGCGGTGCAGGGCAAAAGGCAATCTGAACGACAGACTCACCCTACATGCAGAGAAATGACTCTGACAAAATGAACAGCCATGATATTAACATGCCGTTATATAAACGTCACAGGTCGCGAGGTCAACGCACAGAAGTCAGTTTTTAAACAAACAAACGAAAGTACAATGACTTCGACGAACAGAAAACCTGCGTCGTATCAGGGTTGTATGTGCAATAACACGGACACAACTCGAGATTGAATAATAATCCCCGGAAGAAAATAGGATTTTTACAGAATAAGCAAGTTTAAACGGACATTTGACACACGCGGGGGCCGCACTATTGGCACTATTTTGTGCTTCGGTCGGGTCAATTTCACATATACACAATAAATTATGTTAATGATTTTATAGAGGGGATTGACTAACTGTTAATTTATTTCAGTTCTGAACAAAAAACTAAAACTTTCAAAAAATAGCTAAATTCTGGCTGGGATTACTGAGCAAAATGGCCATTCACTGGATACGTGCGAAAAAAAAGCCAGCTGCCATAAATTTCGTCACGTTAGTTACGTACGGGCAAAAGGGCACCTTTGCGTCCACGTATAATAGAATCTTGACAGTTGGAATTCGAAATAAGAAAAGATCACTGCACCGCTGTCCGGACAAACTGTGGCGTTAAAAGAGAATCCTGAACGAAACGTCGCTTTAATTAAAATAGTAATTGTGTTCCATATTAAGTGTTTGTGTTTATTATCTATGTCAATTGCTAAATGCCGCTCAAAGAAGATATTTCAGATTTGTTTAAAATACGTATGATAAACGATAATTAAAATGCGATGTGTATAATGAATTTCTAAGTTGCCATTCGTGAAGACTGATAGTCTAATTTGTCTTGAATTATAAGAGTCTGACAAGTTGAATCTGGTTGACAACATGTTTAAACAAACTAGGTGCGGGAGTTGTGACAAAGTGGCCCATTGCCACCACTGTCTGTACTATCAGCAATATAAATAAAAAAAAATCATCAAAACGCCTATGGAATATTTAGCTGAAATTAAATTATGAATAGATGATAAAATGTAAAATTTTAGTGACATGATTGAATGAGCGGGTGTGAAGTGATCTGAAATCAGTTGCTTGAGAAAATAGCTGAAAATAAATTATGACATTCCGATATGTATAGATGATCTAATGTAAAACCTTAGTAAGATGATTGAATGAGCGGATGTGAAGTGATCTGAAATCAGATGCTTGAGAAAATAACTGATTTTCTCTTCGGTTTACTGGTCAAGAGGCTTTCTAAATGAATTAGTACCTAATCTTCACAGAATGATTCGGACATAATGGAAGGAAGATAGAACTGTCAATTCACTCCATGACAAATGACAGACAACGGGGAATTACTTAAAGCCATTTAAGAGTCATTAAATGTTGAACATTAGACGTCCGTTGAGTTAATTCGCCATCCCTTAATGCCGTTTTCTGATAACCTATGTAATATTAACATTTCCATATACCCGGCCAAGGATATATTGAATTTACTGACATTAACTAAGAAGGACCTTGAATATAGATATTCTATAATTGTTTCTTAGGTGTAGGAATTTGATTAAGGAAACGGCCTCTTCCGTGATAGATATGCCAACTTGAACGTTTTTGTAAATTGTAGCAGTTTGGTACTGTGCTTGCAAACAAAAGAATATGTATACGAGGAGTCGGTTCATGAAATTGAACTGGCTTCAAACTTTCGTGAATATCCTTACTTTATTAAGATTTATAATAAATTGATGCTCGTTGATTTTTCAACTCTGATGTTCACCAAATTGACTGAAATAAGAAATTTGTTTAGTTCTTTCATTTCATTTTCCGTATTTCATATTTTAGCGGACTCCATTTTACTTGCATCCATTTAACCAGTGGTGTGGTTGTCTGGTCATGTACTAAGCACGCCCACCAATTGGCTTCATTTCTCAATGCCTTAGGTATCTAAAGCCCAAAGGGCTGTTTCTGCTAAGTTAGAAAAAGAAATGTAAACATTTTTGGTTATAGTGTGATAATTATTTGGTTTGAGACTGTGGGAGGATATCTGACAATTCATAAAAAGAATTGACTGCCATTAGATAAGAGAACACGAAACAAAACCAGAAAAAGTCCGTGCATTACCATATTTTTGTAAGGTAAAATATGGATATAAACAAGGGAATGTACGGACTATTTCTATTTTCTCGTGTTCTCTTATCTAATGGCAGTCAATGAATTGTAAGCTATCCTATTACAGTGTTGGTCTTCGAAAGAATTATAAGTGAGCAGAAATTCGGCCGTGTATCTGTTATAACTCGTCACTTTATTCAGTAATATAGAGGGATGACTCGTGTTTTACTTTTGCGTTCGTCACTTCCGATTTAGGAAATCTGTATTACTCAGCTATCGTAGCAATGATCTCTGGGTTAAAATTATATGTGGAATGTGTTTAACCAGCTCTATCACATATTTGACTGGCACCAATATAGTCCTTTTAAAATAGATAGGGTGGCCAAATAATCAGGATAATGGGATCTTATTCGGCTCAAAATAATGGTGAAAAGAATCTTTAACTAGATTTATTTACGGTCCATCGATCATGGCTGGATTATTGATGAAGAAGGAAGCCCGGGCATTGTGTATGGGAAATAAAGAAAATTTAAAACATCGTTTGATATAAAGGATATATGGTGCAATGTTTTTCCCACGGGAACACCATTGTTTTCGTTTCTATACGCGAATCAGTTTACTTGATGTTGTTTTTCATTCCAATCTGTGTTTCGTACTGCTCTATGGAATATTCTAAGATTACTTGCCAAAGAATCCATTAGTATCCGTCCACGACAATAGTTGTAGCCCCATATAGTGAACTAATGCGATCCTGGTGTTGGCCGAGAAAGTTCATCGGGTTTTCCGACGTTGTTCCCCATGTCAGTGGTGCAGGACAGAAGGTCTGACTAGGAGAGTTGTCTAGTAGTTCGGATGGAATGAAAAACCGATGTCCCCTGTACACATGGCATGTACGTAAAAGATCACTTGGTGGTTCGATATAAAAGTAGGCCATAACTGCGATATCACTTCGGTGAAAGCGGACGTTAAATAAGGTTTTTCACACACCCTCATAAGACACTGTATGGTTCATGCCCGTCTTCATTAGCCCTGTCCACTTACAAAGTAGGTCACGCCATTGAGATATTTCTAGGCATGGGATTTTTGTCTTAAGTCCAATATCTTGTGGAACTGTTGTGGTGGAAAGTTCCACACAAACGCCCCCACACCTTGCCATAGATGGATATTTATATTGTAGATTAAATCTTACCACATACACATCCAGTATACACATTTAACCCTCTCTTGTCATTTGTTGGTTAGCCATTTATAATTATCTCCCCACTGGCATGTTTTGCTTTGTCAATTACAACCGGCGCGGGAGACCATACAGAACTGGCATCGGGAACTGATTTTAGTATGTTGAATGTGTTTTAAATATTGGATATCAAGAACCCTTATTTCCCTTATTATTGTTGTTAAAAGGGGCCACTATTTAAATTGTAGTTTGTGTTTTTAATTTCGAATATTGCGTTGTTAACCTTAATGGCCCTAGACATATCCACATTTTTCACAAGATTATTGGCAAACGTGTTGAGATGACATTAAAGCTGAAAAAATATTTTTGACAAGTTATGCATCAGTCTGAAATCCCGAATGGGGCAGAAACCTCGCATCTGAAATGGCATAGTTTGTGTTAAGTTGACGTTAAACAACCCACAACACACACAAACGCTCTCTCTATCTCCTCTCTTTCTATCTATCTCCCCCCCCCTCTCTCTCTCTCTTTCTGGTGCAATTCTCCGTTAACTACCGAGTTGCTGCTGTCGAGAATGGCGGTAAACTAAGCCTTGAAGGATCGACTCTCAGTGACATATGTCCATGTAGCGTGTTAAGTGGAGTTAAAAGTGGACTTAATGTGAGCCTCTACGTCACCGAAATCTACAAGAAACAAGGGTAAAAAAAGTAAAATCGTCAAGAAAAAATGAACATGACTGAATTAATAATGTTAGATTAAGTACAAGATCAAGTCGCACATTCTCGTCAAAATTAAATCGATGCCTAATGCTACACTTGTAAAATCTAAAAACAGCCATGATCAAAGAGGCAGTCTGCCGATTTGTATGTAATTCTGTGTTACGATTGTTTTAATCAGTATTGTATTCACGATATACCACTGACTCCAACTGCTTATGTAATTCGGCTTCCGAAATCAAGATATATGCATCAATTATGGAAACATACATGCATCAAGTGTTTAATAACATGTACATGCATAATAAAATAACAGGCCAAGTGTTAGTCAATACACGGAAGTAACGCGGTGAGATACTTTTCAGGGAGCACATCATATTTTAAATTCACTTTAAAAATTCTGATCGAACCGCTGTATTGTATACTTCCCAGGTTAAAATATTGATTTTGAACCATTGAATACCTTTTGAACCCATCTGTGCCTGTCCTTGTGACATGTTATTGCCTTTTAACGATTGCACAAATTATTATTCTTTCGTAGCCACAAAGTTTGGAATAGTGTAATTAATGAACAAATCAACACAAACTAGAATATCAAGGAAATTAATTCTAAATTTATGCGAGTGTCAATCTATATTTTAACGTAGCGGTTTAAGTTCTTCATTTTACTTTTTTTTCAAACACAGTTTAAAAAATTATTCTTTCGTAGCCACAAAGTTTGGAATAGTGTAATTAATGAAGAAATCAACACAAACTAGAATATTAAGGAAATTAATTCTAAATTTATGCGAGTGTCAATCAGTATTTTAACGTAGCGGTCGGTTTTAGTTCTTATGAAAGTTGCAATAAAATATTTTTCTCTTTGTCATATTACTTTATTTTCAAACACAGTTTAAAAATGTTAACTACAAGTTTTAGATGTATGACTATTTAAGGCTATAGTGATTAGTGGTTATTTCCGGGAATTCAAATTAACTAGTGTAGTTGCTCAATCACAGGATTCAATTTATTTACTATGGATATATTATACTGAATCATGGAATACGACCTACTGATTTATGTATACAATCACTTGGTATTTACTATACCGTGATCATGCAGTAATTTTTACTGAATTAAATTACCTACTACAAAAACAGATTACGCTGAATAAATTGAACCACAATGTGTCATATAACATAATTCATTTAAAGAGGTATAGCAAAACCTATTCATTGAAAGACAAAAAAAAACTATTTCTTTTTCTTTTTTATAGGAATAAAATCCAAAAGTCAAGTGTGGCAACTAGCAACTGGTATCTCATGTGTTACCGAAATAAGAAAAATGTCCATTAGTGTGCACAGAAGGCTGTTCAGTGTACAACCCATAACAGGTCAAAATTAAGACTGCGAGGTTTACAAGGAGGAGAGAAGGGAACTAATGGGAACAATGGAGACCAACAACATACCATTCAACACTAAGAACCTACTCTTACCTAGACCAGATCTGAAACTACAAATCTTCGAAGAAATCCACACCCTAATGGACACAGTTGGACTAAGTAGATTAGTGAAATAAGAAAGGGTCACGGCTAGACAAATTCTCCATACAACGTAGGATGGTTGAGTAAAAAAGTCCTCACGAATGAAGCCTAACCATCCTACACATTTATTTTTATCTTTTTATGTTTTCTATTTATTTATTTTAACTTATTCATACAACGTTGGGTGGCTGAGTAAAAAAGTCCTCACAAAGGAAGCCCAACCATCCTACACATTTATTTTTATCTTTTATTTTTTTCTACTTATTTATATTTTAACTTATTTATTTATACGACGTATAGGGTGGCTGAGTAAAAAAGTCCTCGCGAAGGAAGCCCAACCATCCTACAACTGTATTTTAATTTATTCGAGTGGTGTGTAAAGATTGGGACCAGGGGACAACTTCCGCGGACATTTATTGACATATCAATTTATCGTTGTTTAAAACTGGCGTTCCTGCCCTAAAAATATTTTTATATTATCTCTTAAATATTTAAAATATCTCCCTTTCTCACATTTCCATGAGGCTCAATACTTGAAGCTATGAGTGGCATATAATCAAAAGGTTTGACACAGGTATAACCTCTGCATGCCATTCTGCTAAACCTCAACAAATGCCAGTATATTTAGTGCCATTAATCTTTTATTGTCTGAATTCAGTGCTCACAGATAACGTACCTTAGCCTTTCTGCCCAATCTAGATGTTGACAGATATGCTTAACTAAGTTGAGAAACGTATACAGGTATAATAGATAAACTTATTTGATAACAGATGTCGTGTAGAAATAGAAAAACAGCGACTATTTATCAGATCCAGTCTATTATTTTCATATCAATCAAAATAATCGATGGTGAATGACATTATACTAATAATAATAGGATTCTTATATAGTGCTAAACTGTAACCCCAAATAATAAAATCTGCTTAAAGCGCACACCAAGTAATTTTAGAATTTGTTTTTAATATTTAGAAAACAGGAATGTCTTTAATTTAAACTTCCGTATTGAAAAAGTTCGAGTAGATTTTTAACGTAACGGGAGGGCATTCCACTTCAAAGCCACTGAAACTTCAAATTTTTCAGTTTCCACTTTGATACTGTAACATAGTTTTGAATGAAGGGATTAACATGTTCCTTTAAATACGAAGGAGCATTTCCATGAAGGCACTGATACACAACTGTTAAAATTTTGAAAATTCTATCCTTTCACTTATACGAATTCAATGCAGAGAATTTAGTATTTGGGATATACCAGAACGTTTTGGTGATTTGGGAACTAATCTGGTTACAGAATTTTGTATCTTCTGTAGTTTTTTTTTAATAATTCAGATGGGGTACCAGTAAGAAGACAGTTACAGTAATCTAATTTTGATAAAAAAAAATAATGATCGTATATGGGCTGCTGTGTATTCTGTCGTTAACATTTGACCGATGCTGCTGATGTTCCAAAGATGTTTGTAGCATTGGTTAGATAGTTTACTTGACTGGACATACTGTTGTTAGAGTCCAAATACACACCAATAACAACAACGCCAGGTTATGGTTATTTTTTCTAGCACACCCAATGTCACGGTATGTAGGATGTTTACAGAGCTACATCCCGAAACGTCCTTCTTTAAGACAACAATTATGTGGGTTCTGTGTCAAGGGCAATAATTTGGGAAATCGTCCCGGAAAAGACACCTGGAAACGAGAGTGGTAGACACTCTTTGCAATCATTATCAGTTGACAACAATATGTACAGATTGTAATAGATTCTCTTGGTACAAACTTCATTCATAGAATATTGTCACACACAAATTACAATGTTAGATTCATGAAAAACACAATATGAAGTAAAGTGGTTCGTGTATAGAAATCGAAACAATGCCGTTCCCATGAGAGAAAAATAGCACCATACATCTTTCATTGTTCATATAAAACACTCTTACAAACTCCTTTTTTACCACACAATACCTGAGTTTTCTTCTTCATCAATAATCTTTACATTTTGTAGTCCGTGATAAATCTAGTTTAATTATTTTCTTTTAGATGAAATAGGTTCCATTTTTTTTGATTATTTGGTCGACCACCATATTGTGTACCCAGATTTTGCAAATACAAAATTATGCATACTTACTTATAGATGATAAGTATGATGGTTTTATTCTAAACCCTTTTAAACCCTTTCAGACAAAGGAATCTTATTAAGCATCTGGCTAATGTATCATGTATCATATCAGGTTTAACATTCAGGACAGTTTATCAGACAAAGAAAGTTAAATAAGACATGCCAACAACAAGTTAAAGTTACATAATAACATAAGGAATCCTACCAAGATCTCCAGGTGTCGGACAAGTTGATATTAAAACCACTTTAGCGTGTCAAGGAAGGAAGCTTGACCTATAACATATGTCATCATGTAACAGTTGTTGACGTGTTTTTCTCAACTGCTGATTAGTAGTGATAGTGTTATTCAGATATAGAAATAAAGGTTTTGTTTTTTTTAAATACTGTTAAGTGTCAGCATCGGAAGTAATTAGATGGTGAGGAGTACCATTATAACTGTTGTTAGAACTACTGTTTGAGTCATTAAACAGTAAAAGCAAAAACAAAACGGACATAGTCACCGACAATTTGCAAAATATTTTCGCCTTACAACACAGATCGGACGACATTATTGATACTCGGTCACATGATTAAATTAAAACGGTAAAAGTATGAAATGCAATTTATTATTTTTAGCATTAAATTCGGGAAAAAATTATTTCTTGGATAAAAAAAATGGTACTAATCGGTGTCGTAGGTTAACATGAGAAAATCAGATCGGATTCGATTGGCAGCATACAAACAGGTCGACTCAACTCGTATAATCTAAACACTTGACGGTCAACTGGTCTATCTCATGGTATTGTCAAGTAATCACGGGATTGCCTCATATTTAAAAAAAAGTTATCAAATATAATCTAGTATTGTTAGGGGTGGGCAAATGGAGGTCGAATTTTGGTGACAAGTGTTTTTTAAGGCGATTTTGGCTGCTGAATCCGAATCTGGTGAAATTTTTGTACTGTGACGTCATTTTAGTTTGGTTCAGTGGTCATTTTCAAAATGACTTTTTTTTAGTAACTACCCTCATATCGATATAGGACTTTATCAAATCATAAATTGGAGTGCGATTTCAGAATCCACGGCCATGAAAACATATATTTTAACATATTGGACAACTAGATCCAATATTATCTTGCTTTTATGAGAAAAAAAGTCATTTTTTGGTCGCCATTTTGAAAACCACTGAACCAACCTAAAATGACGTCACAGAACAAAAATCTCATCGGATTCGGATTCAGCAGCCAAAATGGCCTTAGAAAACACTTGTCACCAAAATTTGACCTCCATTTGCCCACCCCTAGTATTGTTTTTGTAAGCTTTGAATTTAAATGTGCGTCTTGAACTAAAAAATATTCCTGGAACTAGACAATTACCCTATTCGCTGAACATCAGAGATTGTAAACAGGCGTATTTCCAAACTAAAACATTACGAGACCTAAAAGTTGTAGATGCTGAAATTTTAAGATGTCAAGAGTTCGATCCAGATCAGTTGCATTAGTCTATACAAGACACCTTTAAGGGGTCATATATACAACGAAGAAAGTTGTAATGGGTAGTTTATCGAAAAAATAGCCCAATCGTGGAAATTGTGAAGTCAATTTATCAGATTTATTATCTTGAGTTTCTGATTCATCAAGTAATCGATTCGATGATTAATGGCATTACTGTCATAAATTCATAGATTAATGGTATTATTCTCATAAATAATTAAAAACTTTTATAAGATAAAATATTAATATATATATTAATTCCGAAGATGAGAAATTTTTATTGAATTATGGTCAGTTGGATAATTTGTAATATTAGAAACATCCAGTTATAGTAAAAAAAAAAAAGGTTGATATTTGCTTAATTCGTTGCACAATTTTGTTGAGTTGAACAAACAATTAGCACAGGCGCAGTTTATCTCGAAATCAAATTAAACAATATCAAGGATATCGATCACACATGTAAAATCATTGCTAATTATATTTTTAGGTGAACAACAATTTTGACCAATTCTATATTTTATTGTCATCTCGTGACAGTAAATCTTTCCCCATTCATCGTATCTTTTCTCCTGTCGTCTGAGATCCGTTTCTCTACTTGATTAAGCGGAAAAGTTTCTTTTTGTCTCTGTGTGTTTACTCATGAATATAATATATATCATTTATCAACTAGACAGAGGCCAGTGTTTACTAACGAAGGTTCATATCCTGAATGTGGTCTGGATTTGACATGGTGTCTCCAACAGTCTATGTAAGGAAGTGATTAATAGAATTTAGAACGCGATGTAACTAATTGATTTAAGATGTTATTTAGTTGAAATGGATTGGTCAATCATTTAAAATCAACTGCGATTAGTCATTGTACTTGGATAATATCGTCTTCTTATACGATCCGCAACAGCCAGAAATTTAAAAATGACCAGTGCAGGTTGTCAGGTATAAAAAAAAGTTGTATCACAAGTTATATCAATGAGTCAACTGACGGGGTTTCGATTCCCCGGAGTAGAGACGCATGTCCAACCTCGTGACTTCTCCCCGTGTCCCCGGGTTTAATCCAATTGCTAAAGATTCTTACGTGCAGGTGACTTATTGAAATAACCTATATTGTGACGAGTAGGCGTTAAGCGCCCCCTCTCAATCTGTCTCTGTTTTGAAGCTCTGAGAAACACTCCAATACGAGTTAATACACACCCTACACAATCAAAAGTACTTTCATTAGATTGATCGAAACAATATTCAATTCCATTTGAAAAGTTATAGCCATATAATTGGTTCAAACGTTAATCAATTCGATCCATTCTAACTATAAATTATGACCACTCTAATTGTAACGTATAAATTATGGCCACTTTAAGTGTACATTGGTTTCTATTGTTTTTTAGCTACACTCTATATCTCCCTTAGACAAATATAGTAATTATAATAATTATTGAGCTATAGTTATTTTGTTGACCAGTGCATTCTTCATTGGGGTATTTTCTGCTCAGATGGACGCCGCCACATTGAAATTGTACACACTTTTGAGTTTTGAAATATGTGATCACTCTGGATTGTTGTGTCAATTGCAGACATTGATAGGGAACAATACAGCCAAGTTGTATGCACAGTTGGAGTGTACATTAATCTCTCAATTCCAAATCGCAGTCATTATTTTTCGTAGTTGAACCCCGTCATTCCTGACATAATTACAGATTAATTGCTCTTAAAGGCTTTCTGTGTATCTGGGAAACATTAAGTCCCATTCGCAAATAATCGAATTAAGATGTCAATCATACTGATGTTTACATTTATTGATCAAAAAATCGTTACGAAGTGAGCGATATAAATAATACGAAGGACTTTGAAGAGACACGTGTTTGCGGACAGTTTTCAAATAAATATACTACAAAGAAAAAACAAGATGTCTTATACAATGTATTTCTCTTCGGAGTGACAGCATTTTCATGTTCAGCCACTTGAATCTTATTAGATGCTGTTTGTTCCCTAACATACGTATTATTGATCAATTTCCTAAAGTTCAGAACAACGTGATCACATCAATAGATGGAACCATTATGACCCAAACAAGAATAACAATTCTTTATTTGAGTGAAACTTTAATGCGACTTTATATTTGTGAGATCGAAGCCAATTTTGAATCTTAACTATTCGATAGGATTGCGTAATGTGATAATAACACGCCTACACACATTGATACAAAACTTGGTACTTAGCTGTATACACACGCGATGTGCCAGTTGTATACACTTTAAAGTTAATACATTTCATTCACTGCAAGCTGGTGTTTTACGGGTTCGGTTTCGAGCCAATCTGATTAAAATACAGATCCTATTTCGTTTCGTTTTTTATAGTTTAAAGTTACGCTAGGATCCGGCTTTTGGTGTAAGTGAGGAATTAGCCAGTACAACAGTCTTGGTGTGTAATGAACGGAACTGGGGGTAAAGCACCAGAAACGCCACGGTCAACGCTGATTGATAAATCAATGTCTGACGTCATAGGATCAAAAGCTGCTAGTACGACCCCTGATACGACCTTCCAGTACAATTTGTGAGATATCCATGTAGTGTTGGCCATCGAAAGTATAAAGAAACGAAACGAAATAGAGATATGTATTTTAATCAGATTGGATTATAGCTCAACTTTCGTAAAGATTTCGGCATTGATGCATAAAAATGTACCTTTCTCATCGACCAAATTGACATCCCAGACGCAGTCCATTGTCTTTTGAGACAGACGGAGACTAAGATTAAAAGGTTGGAAAGCGATTAAATGCAATTAAATTTTCGGTGCTCTTCCGCTATTCATCCGAGTACGATCCGCGAGTCTTCCGCTATTATTCCGTATACAAACTTATTTGCCGCAAGTTGTCCGCATGTATACCGCAGGCATTCCGTTTACAGATATTTCTACCTCGACGACAGAGCTGCGGAATAAAAAATCAAGGAGAAATTTAGGAATACATGGGAATGAGCACAGAAGACATAAGGATAATTTGCGGGTCACACTCGGCAGTAGCGTAATAACTGCGGTATCTGGCGATACTAATCCGTGTGGCACGGTAGAACTGGGGCCTGTTTCACGAAATTTTAACTAAGATAAAATCCGATTTTAGTAATTCGATTGGATAGTATTAGATTGATTTTAGCGCTTAGCCAATCAGATTTGAGTATGTACTAAAATTTGGATTTTATCTTAAGTTAAAATTTCGTGAAACAGGCCCCTGTCGAATAATCGCCGAGTACTGGCCTTCTACGCGGAATAAATGCGCAACAAGTGCGGACGATCGTTTGGTCACGGATCAATCACGGCGTACCTACGGAAAAATTGGTAAATATCTTCCGTGACTATCCGGGCGCATTCCTAAATGTTCCGCAGTTTCTCCGCCGCTTCGCCATCATTTGTACCGTAGTTCACCCGTATGTGTTCCGAAGATACCGTTACTGTTCCGAAGGTATTCCGAGCGTGTGAAATGGATGTTATCCGTGGAAATTTTTTTCCGCGTACAAATGTCGAAGCTCTTCCATAGAAGCCATTCCGCGAACGTCCGTGAATACCGCAGCTTTCCGCAGCCCAGTAAAATGGGGGTATAACTTCTTTTAAAAAGTATCTTTCACATTTTAGAAGAAAAAAAACTTATCAGTGTTACGGTACCAAATTCTATAATTTGAAGAAATAAAGTTATTGAAATTTCCGGATATGCGTGGTGTAATTGTCAAGATATCTGGAATATGCAACGAAATAAATATTAGTCCAAAACCGCATATTTATTTATTTGGGTTTTAATTTTACATTTTGAGGTTTGTTGGTTAACTGGAAAGAATTCCTCGATGAACCAATTTTGTGAAAGTTACATGTACTTAAAATATCCATGTCTATTATTTCAGCATTAATTCTTACTCGGCGCAATACATTACATGGTGTTGTAATTTGTGTTTTCCTAATCGGTTATCACTGTGAATAGCTTTATGGAAATTGAAGCCGTGGTATATCATGCGTTGCAGGAAATGTTGTGCTTTAAACCAGTGAGTACGGGAGGGTCATAAACTAAACCGATAAACTACACACATAATGCACGAATTAAACAACAAATTGTATGAAATCCAGTTAATGGACCTGGGATAAGCCGTAAGCATCCACCGCGCAGTACAGTCCCGTACCTGTAACTAATGAAAAACTTTCCGTTTACATCATGAACTAGAATGTCTAACGTTTTAACAATGGTAAGGGCGATTATTCAGATAGAATTAATCAAGTGCAGTGATCAAAGTCCAAGAATGAGAACATTCTGCAATACGAAGAGCTAACACTCTACTATAATAATAATAAGCACAGAAGGACCACACTACACGGAAATAAAACAGATAAAACTAAGTGTAATACGTTATTGATAAAATAAATACAAACATAAATACATTCAGTTAAAACCCAAAATTCTAATGGGTGAATTTGTCCCTGACATTCAATATGTACTTTTGTTCTAAAAATATGGGAAAAGCTACCTTACCCCAAACAATAACAATTTTACCAACACCAACCATTTGTTTCTTATTTCTTGAAAAGTTTTGCACAGCAGCGTATAAACACCAAATAATTTCTAGTATTATAAAGTCTAGTATTATGGTTCCAAAATATATCCAAAGCAGCAATAAAACTATTGTTTTCTCCATCGAAGAAGAATGCTTTCACTTATTCTTTATCTTGTTATTTATGAGGATCAAGGGACATAGGTAGTTATGTCCCTTGTTGTTGTGTCAACAGCATGTTTGCTGTTCGTAGATTTGTTATTGTTTGGGGCGAAGCAGTTTTCTTTCATTTTTAGAGCAAAAAAATTACACAGTGGTTTACTTATTTCGTCTAATTAGTAAAATGATATGTACCTGATCAGAGATAATAATTGTGCAGCAATAGTATTTTCAGTAAACCGATAGTGAAAAGCTCTCAATCAGTCGGGAGGTTGAAATATTTCTAGCCGGAAGTTGATAGTCTAGTTGACAGGTATACACTGATTGTGGGCGTGGCATGTCTCTGCTTTCATACGTCGTACAATGCATGAATGAATGAATGAATGAAATGGGGTTTAACGTCCTACGCTTAAGCACCTAACCTGGGCCAATTGAAGACGGGCATACGCCAACAGTGTGCTTATATCGAATTCCAACTCCCAAGGGATCTTTTACGTGCACTCCAATTTGTACACGGGACCTCGGTTTTTCGTCCCATCCGAACGACTAGGCAGCTGTCCTTGTCAGGCCCTCCTTCTGCATCACTGACAAGTGGAAATCACGCCGGAAAATCGAGATGAACTTTCTCGGCCAATGCAGGGATCGAACACTCGACCTCCAGGCTAGCGAACCAGCGCCTTATCCACTTAGCCACCGTGATCCCCGTCGTACAATGCCATACTTGTTCTATCAAATTGAAACAAGTATGGTGGTTGTTTTTTTTTTATTTAATTATTTCTGAAGTTTTGTAATCGGAGTTCAGCTTTAAATTCAACATATGTAAGTGCCACGTAAGTAATACAATGGCAAATAATACATTAGTAATACTTAAAGAACACTGACTTCAAATACATACAATTCTGATATGACCATTTTATGTGTTGTTTAAGTAGTACATATTATGTAAGTAATGCGAAGTACTTCATAGCAAGTAATGCCTAAGTAAGTACTACATAAGTAATAATAAACAAGTAAGTACTACGTAAGTAAGTAATACATAAGTAATAATACATAACTAAATAATATAATAGCCTATAGTATACGGGTTTTAGGGGCACTTTATAAATACGAGATTATATGAAATAATTATATTTAAAAGAAAAACGTGTTTTTTATATATACAAATAAATACCCTACTTCAGATCAATTCTATAACTACTACAGATTACTTTTTTTATTTTTGAACAGCTACATGTCTATTTGGTTTATCGTCAGTTATCTAATACAATATGTTGCCCATTAAAATATTGTTGAACGATTGTGATATGCATGTATCGGTGTGTAAATAGATGATTATGTTATCGTAACATAATCAAATTCCTTTCACTGTTCCTATTATATAGGTCGTCCATTACAGCAAAACACACGTATCATTGCTGCCGGGTATTCCAGGAATGCCATTCAATAATTCATCATGATCATACAACCCTATTACCGTCAGTAGAATGCAACTAGAGCTTTTTTGTACTTATTTTTAATGGCAGCATCCGAACTGTTATACTATGTGCGTGCAAGTTATTAAAGTGGATACCATTTGTCATACGAGCTCTGTTTTGTCCTTAAAAGTATTGCGTTGTTCTAAAAGAGGATTGTTGGTATGTATGAATGGTCTTTCTTGTAAGTGTGTGTGTGTGTGGGGGGGGGGGTGCTGTGATGTTCTGTTAGAGAGGCGTGGTTCTGTGAGAATGATGTAGTTCTGTACGAGGGGTATTGGTGTTGTCCTGTGAGAATGGTGTCATTCTGTACAAGGGGTGTTGGTGTGTGAGAATGGTGCTGTTCGGTAAGAGAGGTGTTGTTCTGCAAGAAAGGTGTTCTATAATTAATATATTTGCCTCTGTGTTAAACATACATGTAGTTATTTATATGGGTGTTCGTATAATTTTCAGCACTACTATCTGAATTATAAGAGTGCGTGTAACGACAATGATAAGGTTTCAAATACACACAGTTGTAATTGTGCCCTATTTAAAATATCAATTATTTGACTAGCGACTAGACAACTAGGATTTCCGCCGCCTTCAACGTATTCTGAGTTACTCTCTTTGATTACGCTTTAACAAGAGATAGCACTGAAGTGTTTAGACATTACTGGACCGAATTATCTTTCTTTGACAGCTTAATATAGAGCAATCGGAACTCTCTTCCCAAGTTCATATGACCTAGTGATCCTGATCTTAAAGTTCACGCTTCCAAGAAATAATTATGACATATTGTATCATAAAAGTGCAAAGACTTTTGATTGTTCGCTGGAAGGTATGAAATCATCTCCAGTGGGAAATAACTTCTTGGGTGATGCTTTAGACTGAAGCCTTGGGCCAATTTCTTCACTGTAAATGGTATTCTTATCAAGCAAATATAAATCCTAAATATCAATATTTAAACATAAACATTTATTTTCGTAAGCGGTTCGCTCTAATTATTGCGACCCAAATCAGCCAACTATAATTCCAATAAATTAAACTTTAATCATTTATATTGGTACCTGATTGGTTCTATTAGAAACGGTATTAAAGACTCAGTCGGAATCACCTGAAATCATGCAACATAACATGATGGGTATAGATAAGTCATATTGGTTAGAAATCATTGCACATTACGTTTGTTAAAGTCAATTAATTTTATTGTTTCTGCAATATTCATGGACGTTGGTATAAATTCACGTTAGAAAATCGGATCTTAATTGTTAAATATTCCATTCAAGATCGTTACTAGATTAAGACTATCCTGTAATAAACATAGATAATAGACAATATTTCAGATTCAATTCTCCAATAGCGGGGTTTTATACCCTGTTTGCATGTAGAAACTGGGTATATAAAGTACTATATAACAACGTGCATAATTCAAATTCGGACGACACTTCAGTCCGTTTAACATTAGTTGTTTACTTCCCTCCAGCTTGGTCTGGGTGCGAGTCTAACCAAGTACATGTACATGTATTCAAATAACACACTTTTATGGAATAACAATTACTTTGGTTTATTCACTGCGACGTTTCAACAAGATTTCACAAGTTGTTATCAAGCATATACTCAAAAAAAAAAAATGAGAAAAAATAAGAGTACAATCAATTGTAGTTTAAACCAAAATATAAAATATTAGAAATACAAACTTTTATATCAGTTAAACTAGTGGTGGATCAGTGAGAACGCTAACAAGAGGTCTTGAGTTCTCTCATGGTGTTTGCTGAGGCAATTCCTCGGATATTGCGGCGTGATTTCCTCGTACAAGTGATACAGGGCACCTTGGCGCCCACGTATAATAGAACCTTGACAGTTGGAATTCGAAATAAGAAATGGTCACTGCACCACTGTCCGGACAAACTGCGGCGTTAAACCCCATTGTATTGTATATTCAGATCTATGGGGTCTCAGTGTACACCCGCCCTAAGTACCTCAAAAATAGTCTTTCAGATTTTTTTAAAAATAGGTATGATAAACCATAAGTAAACTGCGATGTGTATTTTTAATTTCTAAATTGCACACAACGCCAATCGTGAAGACTGATGGCCTTATTTGTCTTGAAATATAAGAGTCTCACGAGTTGAATCTGGTTGACAACATGTTTAAACAAACTAGGTGCCGGAGTTGTGACAAAGTGGCCCATTGCCACCACTGTCTGTACTATCAGCAATCTAAATAAAAAAATCATCAAAACGCCTATGTAATATTTAGCTGAAATTAAATTATGTATAGATGATAAAATGTAAAACTTTAGTGACATGATTAAATGAGCGGGTGTGAAGTCATCTGAAATCAGTGGCTTGAGAAAATAGCTGAAAATAAATTATGACATTCCGATATGTAAAGATGATCTAATGTAAAACTTTAGTGAGATGATTGAATGAGCGGATGTGAAGTGATCTGAAATCGGTTGCTTGAGAAAATAACTGATTTTCTCTTCGGTTTACTGGTCAAGTGGCTTTCTAAATGAATTAGTACCTAATCTTCACAGAATGATTCGGATATAATGGAAGGAAGACAGAACTGTCAATTCACTCCATGACAAATGACAGACAACGGGGAATTACTTAAAGCCATTTAAGAGTCATTAAATGCTGGACATTAGACGTCCGTTGAGTTAATTCGCCATCCCTTAATGCCGTTTTCTGATAACCTATTATATGTAATATTAACATTTCCATATACCCGGCCAAGATATACCCGGCCAAGGATATATTGAATTTACTGACATTAACTAAGAAGGACCTTGAAATAAGATATTCTATAATTGTTTCTTAGGTGTAGGAATTTGATTAAGAAACGGCCTCTTCCGTGATAGATATGCCTACTTGAAAGTTTTTGTAAATTGTAGCAGTTTACAAAATTGCTTGCAAACAAAAGAATATGTATACGGGGAGTCGGTTCATGAAATTGAACCGGCTTCAAACTTTCGTGAATCAATGGTAATGACATCAAGGATAATTGACACAAATTGTACAAGCTAGCTCTCATGCCAAGTTCTAACTAAATTGGACTCGCACTTAAACTTAATTACACCGAATTCACCTGCCAGTAACTTAAAAGAATTAAAACTCAACATTTCTCAGATCTTATAAAATCCTATTTTTTAATTTTTTTTATCAAAATTGACAAACTGTCTTTAGCCAAGAGCTGTAAATTTGCACTGCACCTTTTTAAAGTAACATGTTAAAATTTCAAAACATTTAGGATCAGATTCGAAGGCTATAAACTCTCAAATTACATTGCATCAAACGGGCCGGGTCCCATTAATATCAGTTTTATCGCCGATTCATAAGACTATTGTCAGTTTTGATAAATCGCAATATTAATTTCAGGAACAGATTAACTAATATTTTCAAATGATTGAACACAAAGTAAGAACAGTATGGTATTAGACCTGTTGTGGGGTTCAGTTTTTTGGTATATGTATTTGACGTATGGTTGGTTTGTTTAATCTAGGAGTTTAAATTACATCTGACTCGGAAAATAACACCTTTCACGCTCTTTATTCGATAATAAATATGGGAAAGGAATGGGATGACAATGTGTTTCGTCAAAGCAATTCTTTAGTATTTTAATTTCCAGGGTTTTGTGCGAATGCGGCGAATTTTTTTCGGCTAAACTTTTTTTTACGTCAATAAGAATATAAACACGGTTGGCCATCGGTTGTTCGTCCAAATAGGCACATTTTCATTTTCAGACCTGAAAAATCCCAGGAACATTCTAGTCGTCGGCAGGCCAGTACGCTACAAATAGGCACATTTTTATTTTCAGACTTAAAAAATCCAAGGAATGTTCTAGCGGCCTCTTGGATTAATAGAAAACTGTAATGCGTCCATAGGACTCTAATTCCATTGACTAAATTATAGACAGAACCATTTCACTAAATAACATTGTAAATCAACTAGTTAATTCCAAAAATAAATCATGTATAATTAAAAGTCCAGACCCCATACAGGACAGAAAACACTGGCCTTGATCTAATTGATAAATTGACGAGAAGACACTGAAAAACCAAAATTCGCTTAATCAAAGGAACGAATAACAGAACAGATTTTTTATCACGAGATTTAGACAAATTCTGCTTCTAATTGGGCAAAATAATGGCTCGCCTCGCAAATTACAGAATTAATGTTTCAAAGAGATGTATAGCAATCATTGTAATATCCTTACTTTATTTAGATTCATAATAAATTGATGCTCGTTTGTTGTTCAACTCTGATGTTCACCAAATTGACTGAAATCAGAAATTTGTTTAGTTCTTTTATTTCTTTTTCCGTATTTCATATTTTAGCGGACTCCATTTTACTTACATCCATTTAACCAGTGGCGTGGTTGTCTGGTCATGTACTAAGCACGCCCACCAATTGGCTTCATTTCTCAATGCCTTAGGTATCTAAAGCCCAAAAGGTTGTTTCTGCTAAGTTAGAAAAAGAAATGTAAACATTTTTGGTTATAGTGTGATAATTATTTGGTTTGAGACTGTGGGAGGATATCTGACAATTCATAAAAAGAATTGACTGCCATTAGATAAGAGAACACGAAACAAAACCAGAAAAAGTCCGTGCATTACCATATTTTTATAAGGTATAATATGGATATAAACAAGGGAATGTACGGACTATTTCTATTTTTCTCGTGTTCTCTTTTCTAATGACATTCAATTCAATTACTTTAATGAATTGTCAGCTATCCTATTACAGTGTTGGTCTTCGAAGGAATTATAAGTGAGCAGAAATTCGGCCGTGTATCTGTTATCATTCGTCACTTCATTCAGTAATAAAGAGGGATGACTTTTGCGTTCGTCACTTCCGATTTAGGAAACCTGTATTACTCAGCTATCGTAGCAATGATTTCTGGGTTAAAATTATATGTTGAATGTGTTTAACCAGCTCTATCACATATGTGATAATGACTGGCACCAATATTGTCCTTTTAAAATAGATAGGGTGGCCAAATAATCAGGATAATGGGATCTTATTCATCTCAAAATAATGGTGAAAAGAATCTTTAACTAGATTTATGTACGGTCCATCGATCATGGCTGGATTATTGATGAAGAAGGAAGCTCAGGCATTGTGTGCGGGAAATTTTAAAACATCGTTTGATATGAAGGATATATGGTGCAATGTTTTTCCCACGGGAACACCATTGTTTTCGTTTCTATACGCGAATCAGTTTACTTGATGTTGTTTTTCATTACAATCTGTGTTTCGTACTGCTCTATGGAATATTCTAAGATTACTTGCCAAAGAATCCATTAGTATCCGTCCACGACATTAGTTGTAGCCCCATATAGTGAACTAATGCGATCCTGGTGTTGGCCGAGAAAGTTCATCGGGTTTTCCGACGTTGTTCCCCATGTCAGTGGTGCAGGACGGAAGGTCTGACAAGGAGAGTTGTCTAGTAGTTCGAATGGAATGAAAAACCGATGTCCCCTGTACACATTGGCATGTCATAAAAGATCACTTGGTGGTTCGATATAAAAGAAGGCCATAACTCCCTCATAACTGGGATATCACTTCGGTGGAAGCGGACGTTAAATAAGCTATTTCACACACTCTCATAAGACACTGTATGGTTCATGCCCGTCTTCATTAGCCCTGTCCATTTACAAAGTAGGTCACACCATTGAGATATTTCTAGGCATGGGATTTCGTCTAAGTCCAATATCTTGTGGAACTGTTGTGGTGGAAAGTTCCACACAAACGCCCCCAACCCTTGCCATAGATGGATATTGATATTGTAGATTAAATCTTGCCACATACACATCCAGTATACACATTTAACCCTCTCTTGTCATTTGTTGGTTAGCCATTTATAATTATCTCCCCACTGGCATGTTTTGCTTTGTCAATTACAACCGGCGCGGGAGACCATACAGAACCCGGCATCGGGAACTGATTTTAGTATGTTGAATGTGTTTTAAATATTGGATATCAAGAACCCTTATTTCCCTTATTATTGTTGTTGAAATGGGCCACTATTTTAATTGTAGTTTGTGTTTTTAATTTTGAATATTGCGTTGTTAGCCTTAATGGCCCTTGACATATCCACATTTTTCACAAGATTATTGGCAAAATTGTTGAGATGACATTAAAGCTGAAAAAATATTTGTGACAAGTTATGCATCAGTCTGAAATCCCGAATGGGGCAGAAACCTCGCATCTGAAATGACATAGTTTGTGTTGAGTTGACGTTAAACAACCCACAACACACACAAACTCTCTCTCTATCTCCTCTCTATCTATCTATCTCCCCCCCCCCCTCTCTCTCTCTTTCTGGTGCAATTCTCCGTTAACTACCGAGTTGCTGCTGTCGAGAATGGCGGTTAACTAAGCCTTGAAGGATCGACTCTGAGTGACATCTGTCCATGTAGCGTGTTAAGTGGAGTTAAAAGTGGACTTAATGTGAGCCTCTACGTCACCGAAATCTACAAGAAACAAGTATAAAAAAGTAAAATCGTCAAGAAAAAATGAACATGACTGAATTAATAATGTTAGATTAAGTACAAGATCAAGTCGCACATCCTCGTCAAAATTGAATCGATGCCTAATGCTACACTTGTAAAATCTAAAAACAGCCATGATCAAAGAGGCAGTCTGCCGATTTGTATGTAATTCTGTGTTACGATTGTTTTAATCAGTAATTGTATTCACGATATACCACTGACTCCAACTGCTTATGTAATTCGGCTTCCGAAATCAAGATATATGCATCAATTATGGAAACATACATGCATCAAGTGTTTAATAACATGTACATGCATAATAAAATAACAGGCCAAGTGTTAGGCAATACACGGAAGTAACGCGGTGAGATACTTTTCAGGGAGCACATCAAATTCACTTTAGAAATTCTGATCGAACCGCTGTATTGTATACTTCCCAGGTTAAAATATTGGTTTGGAACCATTGAATACCTTATTGCCTTTTAACGATTGCACAAATTATTAATCTTTCGTAGCCACAAAGTTTGAAATAGTGTAATTAATGAACAAATCAACATAATCTAGAATATCAAGAAAATTAATTCTAATTTATGCGAGTGTCAATCTATATTTTAACGTAGTGGTTTAAGTTCTTCATTTTACTTTCTTTTCAAACACAGTTTAAAAAAAAAATGTTAACTACAAGTTTTAGATATCTGACTATTTAAGGCTATAGTGATTAGTCGTTATTACCGGGAATTCAAATTAACTAGTGTAGTGGCTCAATCACAGGATTCAATTTATTTACTATGGATATATTATACTGAATCATGGAATAAGACCTACTGATTTATGTATACAATCACTTGGTATTTACTATAGCGTGATCAGTAATTCTTACCGGCTTGAATTAAATTACCTACTATAAAAACAGATTACACTGAATAAATTGAACCACAGTGTGTCATATAACAGAATTTATTCTAGGAGGTATAGCAAAACCTATTCATTGGAAGACAGAAAAAAACAATTTATTTTTCTTTTTGATAAGAATAAAATCAAAATGTCAAGTGTAGCAACTAGCAACTGGTATCTCATGTATTCTTTTAGAGGCATTTAGTAACTGGATAGAGCAACACACAAAAACACATACTTATGGAATAACAGCTACTTAATTTATTTAGGTGACGTTTCGAAGAGTATTCTCTCAACGTCATCAAGCTAATACAGTAAAACAAGGATTATGAGATCAATATATACAGAATAACTATAAAAAACAATTCATGAAACGTTGAGAGAATAATCTTCGAAACGTCGCCTAAAAAAAATATTAGGTAGCCGTTATTCCATACGTATGTGTTTTTGTGCCTTGCTCTATCCAGTTACTAAATGCCTTTAAAAGAATGGTATCTCGTGTGTTACCGAAATAAGAAAACTGTCCATTAGTATGCACAGAAGGCTGTTCAGCGTATAACCCAAAACAGGTCAAAATAGAGACAATATAAAAAGTCACTGCGACATCTGCCGCATGCTGAACACTGAATTCCGTATCGGAAGATGTCAGCTAGATTTAAAAAGAGGGTGTAATGAACCTGACCTGATCCTTTAGACCAGGTAGTTGGAACTTAAACATGCATTATTCAAGAGCTAAATCTGCGTAATGCAGGTCTTTATTTGGGCATGAAATGTTTTCTAAAGTATTAATTAGACATTAATTAAACATGAATTATTCAAGAGCTAAATCTGCCTAGTGCATGAAATGTTTTCTAAAGTATTAACTAGACATTAATTAACTGATCCAGGCCTTAATCAACTTTGGATGGCATTGGATTGCTCCGATGTTAAACAGGTTAAAATGTTTCAGTGATAAATCAAATATGGCCCGCCCAGACGCTTCGAGTCTTAGCTTTGATAAACCAGGATCGTTGTTGAAATTATTGCACAGGTCGGCCAAATCTTCAAATGCCAATATCTTCGCTTGCAATAGAGTAATTTGAATGAAATTTTCAAATTATTCATTTCACATCATCTACTTTCGAACTAGTGTAGCAAGAATTTCCAGTTCTTATCTATATCTTGAATAATGTAACTTTAACTAGTCCAGGCCTTAATCAACTTTGGATGGCATCAGATTGCTCCGACATTAAACATATTAAAACGTTTCAGTGATAAATCAAATATGGCCCGCCCAGACGCTTTGAGTCTTAGCTTTGATCAACCAGGACCGTGGTTGAAATTATTGCACAGGTCGGCCAATTCTTCAAATGCCAATATCTTCGCTTGCAATAGAGTAATTTGAATGAAATTTTCAAATTATTCATTTCACATCATCTACTTTCGAACTAGTATAGCAAGAATTGCCAGTTCTTATCTATATCTTGAATAATGTAACTTTAACTGATCCAGGCCTTAATCAACTTTGGATGGCATCAGATTGCTCCGATATTAAACAGATTAAAACGTTACAGTGATAAATCAAATATGGCGCGCCCAGACGCTTCGAGTCTTAGCTTTGATCAACCAGGACCGTGGTTTAAATTATTGCACAGGTCGGTCAAATATTCAAATGCCAATATCTTCGCTTGCAATAGAGTAATTTGGATGAAATTTTCAAATTATTCATTTTACATCATCTACTTACGAAATAGTATAGCAAGAATGGCTAGTTCTTATCTATATCTTGAATAATGTAACTTTAAGTGGAGAAGAGTATTACAGTAAGAAGGAAAATACTCATAATGTCGATGGAAACGATATGTAATACAAAAAACTCTATTTGCTCTCAGATATCACACCAAACTCTCATTCGTTATGGCACGACCACGTAAACTCAATTAAATTAAAACTAAGCAACAGCTCGATATTACTGTAATTGGGATTTCGGCGCCGATTTCTGTCGGTAGTAATTCATTATCATCGTACCAGATTTGGGGGGGGGGGTAGCTGTATAATCTGGGGAGTGTGGGTTAGATCATGAAGTGTGTCATTAAAGCAAGTCGTTTGTGTGTGATAAGGGGTAGGATCGTCAGTCCAACCTCGTGGGTTTTCTCATGGTCCTCCGGTTTCCTCCCGCTGCTAAAGAACGCTACGCGCAAGCAAATTATTGAAATAAAATGAAACATATGTTAGTCCTGAAATGATCTAGTTTGTGTGCGTGTCTCTCTTTCCCAAATTGAGCTGGGTTGGATTTGGCAGTTTTTATCCGGCACTTGTCTTGAGTGCCTTTTTATGTGCATGTACAATATTTGTCGTATATTACGGATTATCCATCGACAATGAAATCCCATGGACAGATATCGGTGGCTAGGGTGAGGGTGCTTGAATAATATGCCAGAAACAAACAGTGTGTTCGGAGTCTGGATAAAATCTAATTTCACGTTTGTTTTAACAATATGCGTCCTGTATGTGTCAAATCCGTTCCTATTTCTCCTCAATATGAAGAGTTGTGGACTGTTTACCCATTCATATTGATCTCCATTCAAGGGCGGATAATTCAATTTGATGCTTACGTCAAATGATGTTATGATAGTCAAAGAGCGACTTGGCCGTTAAATTTCTGAACAACGCAATTTGATAATAATTCCCCGGACACTGATCAAAGTAAAGTAGAAATCCAATTTGTGTGAAATCTACAATCATTAGAAGTACATAAATGACCAGGGATTTGATTTCAATTCCCCAATACACATCTTTACTAACACAATTTTATTCTTCTTACGTCCGTTTCATTGAATAACATTAGTAAAATGCGCATATGTGTCAGATTAGCATCATTACAGTGGTAATTCTCCGATCTATAAACACAACAATGCCTATATTTGCCTGCCCTAGAGACCTGGTGACATAAAGATATCTACATTCCTATAAAAATGGTAATAAGGAATAGGCCTTCGCCACGAAACATACCTTCCATGAGTGAAATAGCAGATATTTGTCTAAATTTGTTCCTTTAGGGTGTTCCTGCTCCGACCCTATCGTTTGATGGTTAGAACATATGCCTTACGATTAAGAAGAAAAAGTCGAACGTGTGAAATATTAATAAACTAAAAGGCAACGAATGAGAGATCGTAGAAAAGGCAGAATAACATACTTCACTTGTCGGGTGGAATACAAACCATAACTTACATGTGTTGGCTATTTGTATGTGTTTTCGTTCATCATCTGGATGCTTGTAATGATAGAGGAGTAAGCGTGTGTGGTACGGCACGGAAGTACCAATTAAGTAACAATCCACTTTGTACCACGTTCAACCAATATGCATGGTTATATAATGTTTTATTCAAGATTAAATGCCTTACGGCTTATTGATACAAAAATGTACATTACATTGATGGCACAGTTATACAGAGACATTGTGAACAACAATAATTAAAAAAATCAGCTACCCATCCGGAATTAAACTTTCTCTTAAACACATAGCCCTTTTTAAAAATTTACTTAGATTATTCAACACCTTTACATTGTTTGGTGCGAACAACTGTCTGAGTTTAAATACCGAAGGTCTTTCAAAGTGATACCGGTTAATATGTTGTTCTCGGATCGATTTATAAACAGGACACACCAGGACAAAATGGAATTCATCTTTAGTGTCGTCACTATCACAAAGTAGACATATCCGTTCATATGCTGGTATTTTACAGTATCCTCCACTCCAAATATTTAGAATTTAAATAATAATACTTGTTTACTTTGATTTTTTGACAACGGTTTCCTTAGGTAATATTTTAAACCAAACGTCGAAACAATGTTACGATACAGTTCACATTTCCTACTTACATAAATTGTGGATTGCAGCTGTTGTATATAATTATCAGTTAGATTTCTATTAATAATAGTAAGTAAATATTTTTTTTAAATATATGTACACAGGGGATATTTACATTTACATGTATGTATGTAATACGCTTTAAAAACAAAATATAATAAATATTTAACTGGGAGGTTTTATATGGGGATATCTTTATGAAACAAATGCACTTTAATTCCATAATTGTGATAACTTTTAGAGTTTGACATGATCACTTCGTGTGTTGTGTTCCGTTTTGCTAAAAATCAAATGGTGTTACCTGCCATGATAAATCCTTTTGGAACTCGAATAGTTTTATCATCTTTTTTTTTAAAAAACTACACATTTCTTTTTTAATTTCATATTAATGCTCAGCTTGTGTTTTTGATTCAATTGACTAGCGTTCCTGTTTCCATCATGATTAAATGTCGCGACTTGCGTTGTCATTAATAAAGTTCATCTCTAGAATATCTTTAAAATGGTTATACATACAATACTAAGTTTACTCCACAGGGGCCATCTAACTTAGCAAGCTATTATCCCCTTGCACAGCGTTAACTATCTCCACATGAATGAGAGAGGGGGGGGGGGGCAGAAAGAGATGGGGTGTAAGGTCCACTCGACACAAACTAGGTAATTTCGGGACTAAAATGTTGGTTTTTTTTAAAAAGTTTTTCAATAATTAACTTGCGCGTAGGGACCTTTAGCAGGAGGAGGAAATCTGAGGAACCGGCGAAAACCCACGAGGTTGGACAGGCGACCCTACCTACTCCTTGTCACGTACAACCGTGGGTTCGAAACCACGCCAGTTGACTTAATGACAGGCTTTATTGTGATACAGCAAATTTCTAGCGTCTTGTTATTCCAGTCTACATACGCCGTTTGATTTGGAGTATTAGGTCTAGTCTCGTCCCTCGAATCTATTGTTACAAATGCGGCTGGAGCCCATTATGGTACACGATTCGTGTATCAATGGTAAAATGTTTATTTCGTTTTAAATATTGGATATCAGAAGCCCATCTTTTACCGGTAAGCTCACGGCATCAATGTTGATTTAATTTGACAAATGAATCGTGTTTTCAATGTTGAAGACTTTGGTTGATATTGAGTTAGAGACTTTGCTTCTTTAAAATATGTAAACGATCTGGTTGAGATAATTGTAGCTACAATGTTAATGGTTTTTGACAGAATAAGCTCCCTGAATAATTTCCCCATTCCTCATCTACGCGACGTTTAATTTGATATATTAAGCTACTCTGTGAAGATCATAAGTCCAAGTTCCAAGCCACTTCAAACAAAAAATAGAATGTAGAGTCCTTTCAATTAATATAATTTGGAGTAAATTAGTATTTAAACACATGTTTCCTATGTACAATTTAAAATTTCTGATCAGCTATTATTATATAATTATTTGAATCCTAAGCTTGTATATATATGTTCTATATTATTCTACTGTAACGTTAGTCTGGTGACCGGTTCGCCATAGCGATATCTAACTCGTATTGTGACCGTTAAGCCGGGATTCCATGTGTACGTACTGCGTAATTTAACACTTTCCACTAAAATGGTCATTCGGCAAACCTCGACAGATTCCGTAACCTCGTCTAGACTCGGATGTATGATAGTAAGTGATATGTACCTACGACCATACATTTGCGATGCGGCTAGTCAACTGCCGATTTACTTTAACAGGAAAACGTGCCGCTTTTACAAAAAAAAGTCCCAAAATGGCGTCTTTTCTAGATATTTCTATACTATCATTCTGCACACAGAGATCCATCTACTTCATACTTCGAGAATTAATCTTTGTCCTGAATGGCAGCCATATCTAAAATTTAGTATATTGTTTTGTAGTACGATTGTACACCGTTTCACATCTAGCACACACAAAAAGAATAAATAAACCTATTCAATTCCACCTAATGGAAACAGAATGATTATTTCTAAAAAAATTTCGAAGTTTACTTTGTGTTTTCGACTAAAATCGTCGATTTAGTACTTAGAATGGCGGTCAACTAGCTTAGTGTCTGTTCTCAGGCGGAGCTAACTGTAGACAGGCAGCCTAAGTTTGGTATGCCAATCTATGGGGGCAGCCATTTTTAGTTTGTTGATATAATCTCTATGGGGGCAGCCATTGTTTTATCCGGGTCCTTTAAAATTGTTCCAAAATGGCGGAATTCATCATACAGCCGAGTCTAGATGTAGGGTACCGGAATCTGTCGAGATTTGCCGAGTGTAAAATGGTAGGAGTTGATTCCATGTACACATAATGCGTAAAGCGTGATGCGCAGCGCGTAGTACGTGTTTTTCGGGACGCTTGTACACCGTTTCACATCTAGCACACACAAAAAGAATAAATAAACCTATTCAATTCCACTTAATGGAAACAGAATGATTATTTCTAAAAAAATTTCGAAGTTTACTTTGTGTTTTCGACTAAAATCGTCGATTTAGTACTTAGAATGGCGGTCAACTAGCTTAGTGTCTGTTCTCAGGCGGAGCTAACTGTAGACAGGCAGCCTACGTTTGGTATGCCAATCTATGGGGGCAGCCATTTTTTAGTTTGTTGATATAATCTCTATGGGGGCAGCCATTGTTTTATCCGGGTCCTTTAAAATAGTTCCAAAATGGCGGAATTCATCATACAGCCGAGTCTAGATGTAGGGTACCGGAATCTGTCGAGATTTGCCGAGTGTAAAATGGTAGGAGTTGATTCCATGTACACATAATGCGTAAAGCCTGATGCGCAGCGCGTAGTACGTGTTTTTCGGGACGCTCACAAGAGTGTCCGAATACGCAATAGGCGTGTATACGGAGATGGACATGCGCACTGCCACTGCAATAGGCATATCCGATATAGTTTTGGGATGGCAATATTCGGTTCTCATCCACATATAATACGCCACTCACGCACACATGGAAACCGACAATACGCGTTACGCGACACGCATCATGTAACACGCATTCCGCAAGCGTTCCGCACGCACCGCGTACACATGGAACCCCGGCCTTAGCATGTTTTGAACACTCGTTTATTAAAAAAACAATTGAAACTATTTATCTGAGTTTTTCGTCATTGGTGTTGCAATAAGCTACAACCCCCAGAAAGCAGCACTAAAGCAATAGTGTAGAACTGTTTGCATTACATCTATGTGAAACATACCTAGAATATTGAATATCATAATACAATGGAAAAAATTTATATGATAATTACTACTTACTGATTAATCTGTTATATGGTTTCCATAATTGTTATCTATATATAGCACCCCATTTTTTTGTTAAATTATATCATTATTTGCTCGAAAACGATATGTATGTGTATCAAAACGTAGCATGTTAATAAATTCAGAAGTAGTACATCCATATAGGTGATTTTAATTTGTGAAATCTATTTCTATGTCTTATAAGGATGATGTGTATCTAGTTTCCTTTATTCTGGATGTCATAAGGATATAATAACATATAGTTTAACGTAAAAAGTGTTCAGGTCTTAAATGATCATACTGTGAATTCCTAGAAGAAATCCCTAGACGATCGTATCACGGGTCGTTGTCTGGAAGTTACTGATTACACATCTGTCCCCAGAGTGTCACATTGTCAACTTGCTTACCGCGACACGGGATAGTGTCACACAAGTAGTGGATACCAGCTTAGACTCAAAATATAGACAATCTAAATTCCACGAGGAATTGCATAGTACTCATTTTTACCTCCGGCATCTCAATAATCGTTTCGATTGACTTTAGATTTATAGTTTAAGGTCTGGAAACGAACAAGGATATCCATGATCTTAAATAATTTGTGTTTTTTTTTCGAAGTCCAAATTAGGATCATCCTGATTCCTACAAAATTCGGAGCATCTGGTTATGTATATATATAGCTGGATGCTCAGAATTTTGTACCGGCCTATATTTACATTTAGAATATTGAAAAATTGGCTATGTTCAGGTTGAGAGCGCACCCCTTTGATATGATTGTGCCCACTCTTACTAATAATATTTGAACCTTATTCATTTACCTTTCAGAATATATATAGCTGGTTGCTCAGAATTTTGTACGATAATCAGAATTTTGACTTCGAATAAATACCGGCCTATCTTTACATTTAGAATATTCAGGTTGAGAGCGCGCCCCTTTAATATTATTTTGTCAACTTTTACTAATAATATTTAGAAAGTTTGTCCAATGACCTTTCAGAATGTATATAGCAGGATGCTCAGAATTTTGTACGATGATCCGAATTTGACTCGGAATATTACCGTTCTTTCACTTTCAAATTGAAAGCGCGCCCCTTTAATAAGATTGTGCCAACTTCTACTAATAATATTTGGAAAGCTTGTTCTACTAATAATATTTGGAAAGCTTGTTCAATTACCCTTTAGAATATATTTAGTTGGATCATCAGAATTTTGTACGATGGTCCGAAATTTTGACACGGCATATTAATATTAACAGTCTTTCCCTTTAAATCTTTTTATTTTCAAAATTGGCCATGTTTAGGATAAGAGTGCACCCCTTTAATATGACTGTGCCAACTTTTACTAATAATATTTGGGAAAGCTTATTTAAATACCTTTCGGAATATATTTAGTTGGATGTCCAGAATTCTGTAAGATAATGCGAAATTACATCGCTATTCTGAGCTAAAGGAATGGATAAATAATAATATATTCTACTTTCATTTGATAGACGTAAAGTTGGATTTGATTGGTTGATAAAAAAGGGGAGGTCGACTGTTGAATTTATTCTGAATAGGTTGCCAACGAACAGGTTACCTACCAGCTGGATCTGTCGAATAGGTCGCTAGCCGAAGAAGTCGCCAAATTGTTTTCGATTAGCGCCTCTGGTGTAATAATGTTGATAATTCATTATTTTTCTGGACATTTTCATTTCAAGATTTTAACTTGAAGGCTTTTTGAAACGTAGAAGATATTTTCACAAGAGTTCAAACTTCAGATTTTTTTTATTAGACACTTTCAGAAACCAATGAATTGATTTCTTTGTCGTGTAAAATTAAGAAATTATTTTATAATTTTAATATTTAATGATATATAAAAGTTACCGATAAAACGGCGGAAATGAAACAAAGTCAATTTTTTGAATAAAATGTTGATTTTGTGCATGAAGTGTTGACATGAGAATGTAGAAACAAGAATCATTAGTTTAGAATGTTGCGTTCGTGTCTAAAATGTTCAAACTGGAATGTAGAAACAAGAATCATGAATATTGTCCCATCTGGTCTTCCATAGTAGATATGAACAGTTTTTATATAAAAATTATTATCCATTTTGGCGGGGGAGCCCTACAATCAACCTTGCTGACTTTTACTGACACTTCTTTCAGGATATGTCAAGTTATTGCGCTCGCGGCAATAGTAAATAATCGTCGTTAGATGATCGCATAAAGATATATCAGATTTCGTTCATATTAAAGAAGTACGAAATGAATGGAAAATGCAGGAATATTTGCTGAAAATCGCGCACGGGTATACAATACACGTACTTGCCAAATAATTAAAATGGAAAATAAAGTCACTCAGTGTTTGTCTTTTATTGTCTTGGGTTTTTTTTCGAGAGAGAGGGGGGCTGGGAGGGATTTCTACCAGCATTTTATATTGCTGATATGTATATTCGTGTCGAGGGATAATATTAATGTCGATGCGGTCTTGTATAAAGAATCCCCCAGAATCTTATAATGCTAATATAATTTATCATATTGTTTATCAGTAAATACTGATTATTTAATTGTTTTCCCAAATTGAATGTTCTATAAAAAGCACAATATCGTAAATCAGTCTGTTGGTCGTTTGACGTCTTCTTCTACAATAATATGTTGGGCACAATAATATATGTCAATACTTTTCTCGTTATATATAGATCAAAAACAAGGCCGCCAACCAAAGGTAACCGGTCAGCTAGAGGTCGAAGCGCGGCACTCTAGACCACTAGGCCATCCCAACCCCCCGATATATGTCAATATTTTTTTTCGTTATATATGGTCAGTTGACATGTTTTAACTTTGAATTCCGTGTCATCTTATGAGTTGTTAATTGGTACGAGCAAGCATATCCCTGATATTAAATCATTTGCATACTATCACGATTCGTGCTAAGCATGATTGAAATCATGTCTTATAATATATCGAGGTCTGTCGCGTTGGTCGTATTCAAACGCCCCGAACGTATCTGCACGTAGTAGGCTGGGAACTGAATGGAGACAGACCTATCGTAACGCATCGTACGGCAGTGGGGACCTATCAATACACCAGTTTTTAGTTTTTGTATTTTGACCAATTGACATGGCTTCTCTTCTAGTTGTCTTTATATCCGTGGCTTGCTTCTACACTTTGACCTTGATTTTGAAAGTCAGATCGAAATATTGCCAGATTTAGCTATGTGCAATGATCGATGTCGTGCAAAAAGGCAGAACACCGATGACTTCAAGTCGTCGTGGGTGTTCGAGATATATTATTAACCGATTCAAGAATTTTGTTGATTCCCAACAGATATAATCTCACCGACGAGGGGTATCTTCTCTACTAATTATCATATTTTATTAGTATAATGACCTCAGAGATGCAACTGTTTCCATGGGGCCAAATTGACTAAAGGTCAAGGAGAAAATGATGGCCCAGTGTAATTAAGAATTGAGTTTAAGGACTACCCTTTCCCTACTTATACGTAAAGAGATAAAATACACAAATAAAAGTACCTTTATCCAGATATACTTTTTGTCCGTAAATTCCATTTATTTTATGTTTGTGTGTCTGAGGTTTGACTTAGATTGGCAATATATTTGATACGTTAAAGACTTTAACCAGCATAAAGTTTCTTGTGTCTGTGATGTTAATAGTTATCCTTTTCGTTAAATTTCAATAATGTAACTTTTAATTGTCTTCCGTCATGTTGCCTCTTCATTCTAGTATCAATGTATAATACTCGTATTTAAATAGACTTTCAACCTCATACAATCATCCCCATCAAAGAAAGCCTCCATATAGATAATCATATCCTTCAATTATACTATAGTATATAGTTAATCATTCTCATCAAATACAGCTCAAATGAAATGCATGGTACAGCCATAGACTACGTTGTGAGATATTCGGGTCGGGTTACAATTAGAGACTTGATAATCGAAATCATTGTCCAGATACGAATTGCGGCTGTATTAATGTTTGTCAGTTCTGAATAATAGAAATGGAAGTCAGGTGTTGAAGTTTTTTCTGTGTTTTTCCATCCCAACCTGGCTGCTGAAGCCTCGCCCGAAAGAAATTCTACATGGTCCGACGAGACGGATGGGTTTTCAAGTGAATTAAAGTATTTCCGACGGGTGTGAGCTGAAAATTAATGTCAAATTTCAATAAAAAGCGTACTACGACAAGAGCCTCGTTTTGAATCGACAGAACTCACCACGCGGTTGTCAATTTGATTGTGGATTGTTGTTTTCAAATTTCAAGCCATGCCGCCTAGTATTAAGCGAAAATTAAAGATCCGTGAAGGACACAGATTGTCAGTAAAAAGACTAATAGATAAAGTCGATGAAAATCTATCAGTTATATCGGAAATAAATTTCAAAGTGTTGATGCCTAAACTTATTCGTCTGAAGGGGAACTTAGAAGAAAAGGCCCAGATAATTTTGACGTATGATAAAGAAATCCTGAATTCAACAGACGAGGAAAATATAAGTGAAGAAATTGAAGAAACGGATCAGTATAAGGAAATAATTCAGTCAGCTTTAGAAAGAATTGAAACGAGCTGTGAAGCAACCTCTGTAGGCCTACATTTGTCAAACGAAAATACAGCTCAGGTACAAACAGAGCCTACCACTCATGATAGCACAACCCTTCCACGCCATGAAGCAAGCGAGGGTAATTTAAATAAAGGTGTTTCGTCAATTGAGCCAGTACATGATGTCCCGGTCAGTGATAACCTCTCTCTTTTGGAAACAAATACTCAACCAAGCTACAGCAAGACACTCAAGTTACCAAAATTGGAACTTAAGAAGTTTGATGGTAATTTAGCCAATTGGAAAAATTTCTGGGATACCTTTGAAAATGCGATACATAACTCAAACCTAGCAACCATAGAAAAATATACCTACCTAAATTCCTTAGTACAAGGGTCTGCGGCAGATGCAATAGCAGGCCTTCCTCTGACTTCTGAGAATTATGCTGAAGCTATTGATATACTTAAACATAGATTTGGTAACAAGCAGCTCATTATTAACCAACACATGGAAGAACTTCTATATATAGAATCAGCCTCCAATAACATAAGGTCGTTAAGAAAATTATACGATGCTGTTGAAGCGAAGGTGAGAGCCCTAAAATCCCTTGGGGTGCCCTCAGACGCGTACGGCTGTTTGCTGTTGTCCGTTTTCATGACAAAATTGCCTGCAGAAATGAAGTTGATTATCAGCAGAGATACTAAAGGAGAAGAATGGAATTTGGATGCAATTTTACAAACTTTTTCTCTTGAACTTGAAGCACGTGAAAGGGTATATCAGCTCCCATCAGGGGAGAGTTTCTCCAATACTTACCAGACTGCGAAGAACTACAAACCAGATAACAATCTGTTAAGAAGTAGAATTGGTTCTGCTACATCGCTTCTTACCAAGCACCTACAGAATTCCAATAGTCAGATCATATGTTCATACTGCAGGTCCAATCATCCATCCAATTGCTGTCACATTGTCACAAGTGTTCCGGCTAGGAAACAGGTTTTAGTACGCTGGGGAAAATGCTTCAACTGTCTGAAAAGGGGGCACATTGTTAGAAATTGTCCAGACAGAAGAAGATGTCCTAGATGTCAAGGAAGTCATCACATTAGTATTTGTCCAAATTCAGTTAACACTCCGTCAACATTTCGTCGAGACATTGTCAGTAGGCCAGCATATGACAGTAGACAGAGTCAGTATAATGAAAATAAGTCATTTCACCGAAGTTTCAATGAGGGACAACAATTTCAGAATTTAAATCAACCTCATGGTGTGAATGAACGATTGCACGAAAATCAGCCAGTCAACACTATGTCAACATTTGAAAATGACATGATTAGTGGAAGAAATGGTTCAGTAAATTCAAGGTCTACTTACTCACAGGATGCAAGGCTCACCAATTCTTCATATGGAAATGAATCAATCAACTCTCCTTTGACATTTACAGGGTCAAACTGTAGTAATAGCTACAAAGGTCATGGTCAACAACGACTGTCATCTGGAAACAACTCTATGGTACTGTATACCAACTCTTCTACTCCGATCCTGCTTCAGACTGCGCGAGCATTTATTTTCAACCCAAGCCATCCTGAACTGCGGAAGTATGTTCGACTCATCTTCGACAGTGGAAGCCAAAGATCTTACATTTGTACCAACATCAAGGAGAATCTGAATCTCTCAGTAACAGGGACACAGTCAGTCTTGATCAATACCTTTGGGTCTAAATCTGAAGTAACTCCAAGTCAAGTCATGGAAGCTGTCGACGTTTGTGTTGCAACTAAAGACGGAAATATCATGCTCTCTGCTTTTGTTGTTCCTCACATTTGCGACCCAGTTAGTCATCAACCTATCAGAGCAGCACGACAAACCTACCCTCATTTGTCTCACTTACAGCTTGCAGATTACATCAGTGATGACCTTGATATCCAGATCGATATATTGGTTGGGGCAGATCAACAATGGAACTTTTTTACTGGAAGAACATCACGGGGGGAGCAAGGACCTGTTGCCATGCATACAAAGCTAGGATGGGTTTTATCTGGTCCAGTACAGAGTTCGACTCATAACTTGCTGATGCCTAACAAGATAATATCTTTATTTGTGAATCAATCTAACCTTGAAGACGACCTTAAACGCTTCTGGGAACTTGAAGCACTGGGGATCAAGTCTAAGTCTATCTATGATGAATTCCTGGAAACAGTTCAATTTAAGGAAGGACGATATGAAGTTAATCTTCCCTGGAAAACTCCACATTCATTACTGCCAGATAATTTTGAACTAAGCTCAAGACGATTGACTAGTCTATTAAAGCGACTTAATCAAGAACCTGAAATATTCCAGGAGTATGGTGCAGTTATTGAAGAACAGCTTCAAAGAGGTATCGTGGAAATAGTTCCTGATCCCACTGTTGGTGAAGTTGGCAAGGTTCATTATCTTCCTCATCACCCCGTTGTTAGACGGGATAAAACTACTACCAAGGTTAGGATTGTGTATGATGCTTCATCGAAATCCAACGGTCCATCACTAAATGATTGCTTATATGCTGGACCGCCTCTGACAGAGAACATCTTTGATATCTTACTTCGATTTAGGATCCATCCAGTGGCAGTTGTAGGAGACATCGAAAAGGCTTTTTTGATGGTGTCTGTCAATCCTGAGGATAGAGATGTACTCCGATTCCTGTGGATGGATGAACATGATAGGATGATTTGCCTTCGGTTTACACGTGTCGTTTTTGGGGTTTCATCGAGTCCATTCCTTCTAAACGCCACAATCAAGCAACACATTGACCAATTTAAAGATTCTGACCCAGAATTTGTCAGAACATTTCTCAAGTCCATTTACGTAGATGATTTGTCTGCTGGAGCGAAGGATGAAGCTGCCGCTTACAAACTGTACCAGAAAGCAAAGTCAGTATTGGCAGATGGGGGATTCAGTCTTCGGAAATTTGTATCTAACTCAAGATTATTAACAGAGAAATTAAAATCAGAAGAAATTCAATCTGAGGAAATGAAATTAAACGAAGAAAATTCAGAGAAAGGTATTTCAAGAGAAAGTACCCACATTCTGGAACATGAACCTAATAGAAACCTGAATGTAAATGAAACCTCAAGCGGAATTAATTTAACGGAGGAAGATGTAGAATCAAACATAGTAGATTCGTTTCAAATTAGAGAAGATGATGAGAGCTTCACAAAATCATTTCTCGGTAACTCAACCTCGGCTGATTATCAAAAGGTGCTTGGAATTGGTTGGAATTCCGCTGAAGATACTTTGGTATTTGATATGAAATCAATCTCAAGGTCCTCCTCTGATGTTATTCCTACTAAGCGTCATGTTGTAAGTGTGGCCTCCAAGTTTTACGATCCTCTGGGACTACTGTCACCTTTCATTGTTCAGTACAAGATTCTGTTTCAGGATCTTTGTAAAGCAGGATTAGAATGGGATGAGCCAATAGAAGGTGAACTGCTTCAACGATTTAGAAAGTTGATGGAAGTAATGTCGACGGCTGAGGTATTTCACTTACCACGATGCTACTTCAATAATCTATTAGAAGATGATGTCTTGGAATGTAATCTTCATGGTTTTTCGGATGCTTCTACCAGGGCCTACGGTGCTGTTGTATATCTTCAAATTATTACAGCATCTGGAACTGTTACAAGATTTCTTGCATCAAAGACTCGGGTGTCACCACTCGTTCAGCAGTCTATACCACGATTGGAACTTCTCTCGATCTTGATATTGTCCAGACTCATGGTGTCCATTCTTCAAGTTTTTGATCAAGAAATTCACATCAAACAATCATTCTGTTGGTCAGATAGTAAAGTAGCCTTATTTTGGATAAAAAATGAAGATAAGGAATGGAAACAGTTTGTACAAAACCGTGTTAATGAAGTTAGAAGTTTGCTACCTATACAATGCTTCAGACACTGTCCAGGAAAGGACAACCCTGCGGATATCCCATCCAGAGGAATGAATCCCAATGAATTTTTGACAGACACACAACTCTGGTTGGAAGGTCCTATATGGTTGAAGAGTCAACAGTATCGATACCATGTTCCTGACGAGATTGGAGACATAGAAGTCACTAGTTTAGAAGATTATCAGTCTGAAGTCAAGAAGAAATCAAGTAAGGACTCAGTGATGTTAATATCTAGTGAGCATTTTGGATCTGTGGGAGAGGTGATCAAATGTGAAGATTATAGTGATTACAATCGGCTACTGAGAATTACTGGATTAGTTTTAGTATTCATTCGTCGTCTTAAAGGCAGATTATTAAATACACCAGGGAGCCCTCGAGAAGACTTGGATTCCTGTATTGTTGACGCAGAGCGCCTATGGTTGACTGAAAATCAGAAACTGTTGTCATCTAGCAGCAACTTTCAGAAGTGGAATGTTGAATTCAAGTTTTTTACGGATGAACATGGATTAATTAGGTGCAGAGGAAGACTAGGAAATGCAGAACTTCCCTATACCTCCAAGTATCCTGTAATTTTAGATTCTAAACATTGGATAACAACCTTGATTGTCAGAATAGCACATCATAAAGTACTTCATGGTGGAGTCAAATCAACTCTTGCTGAGGTGCGTTCAAAGTTTTGGATAGTAAAGGGTCGTCAGTTTATCAAGAAAATTATTCATGATTGCAAGTTTTGTAGACGTTTTCATTCAAAGCCATACCTTCCACCTCCGTCTCCAGACTTACCAGAATTTAGAGTACAAGAAGCAAAAGCCTTTGCCTACATTGGATTGGATTATATTGGACCAGTTCACTCAAGTGATCAAGGTAAACTGTGGATTTGCCTATTTACTTGTTGCAAAACAAGGGCTGTTCACTTAGAAGTTGTGTCAAATCTCACTCCAAATGCATTCCTGAGATGTTTTAGAAGATTTACTTCCCGTAGATCAGTTCCTGATGTAATAGTTTCCGACAATGCGTCTACATTTAAACCAGCTTCAAAGGAGATTCTTGAGTTGATGGCAGATCCCACAATCAAGAAGTTCATGTCAAATCAACAAATTCGGTGGATTTATAATCTCGCCAAGGCACCATGGTGGGGAGGTTTTTATGAGCGGTTGGTCAAGATAATTAAGGAATGTCTCAAGAAATCAATCTTTCAAGCCAATTTGAATTTTGATGAAATTCTAACAGTCGTTGCAGAAGTCGAAGCTGTTATGAATTCACGTCCACTCTCTTATACATCATCAGACGACACTGATGAACCACTTACCCCATCGCATTTGGTTTGTGGACATAGAATACTTACCTTACCAGATAGAACTTCTTCAGTCGAACTGGATGCAGATTATTCTGAAATCAAACAGTCAGATTTAACTCGTCGCATGAAACATGTCCAAACTATCCTTTCACATTTTTGGCGTAGATGGAGAAAGGAGTATCTGTTGGAACTACGTAATGCACACCGATTCTTAAAGAAGACGACCAACAACATTACAATCTCCATTGGAGACGTCGTATTGGTACATGATGAACAGTTACCCAGATGTTTTTGGAAGTTGGGTCGAGTCGTCCAGTTTGTCGATAGCCATGATGGTCAGATTCGTGGAGCTTTAGTCAAAATCAGGACTAAGACAGGTCAAATTCATACTTTGAGGCGTCCGGTTCAGTTGTTATATCCCATGGAAATTAATGAAGGTTCAAGTAATGACGAGTCAACTACTTCACCTGATGCATCAGATGTTTCGATGGTGGATACCCAGGAGTTATTTCAGAGACCAAGACGTTCAGCAGCTATAGTTGGAGAGAATATCCGTCGCCAGTGGATCAAAGAATTACAGTCTGATGTGGACTCTTAAACAACTTTTCATTCATTCACTGATAGTTTCAAGTTAAAATAGACATTTTAATTCAGTAAATGTGAACATGTTTGTTTATTAATAATATAAACTGGTTATTTGAATTTTTCAAGTGACATCCAAAGTAAGGATTTCTAGGTAACCGTGGACTATAGATATCTGTTTTGTGTTGACCAGTATAGGTCAACAGGGGGGAGTGTGAGATATTCGGGTCGGGTTACAATTAGAGACTTGATAATCGAAATCATTGTCCAGATACGAATTGCGGCTGTATTAATGTTTGTCAGTTCTGAATAATAGAAATGGAAGTCAGGTGTTGAAGTTTTTTCTGTGTTTTTCCATCCCAACCTGGCTGCTGAAGCCTCGCCCGAAAGAAATTCTACATACGTGTTCCAATTATTTTACGATAGTAGCCTTGACTTTATCCGTTCCGTCTGGTTTAAAATTTTAAAAATGCCTATAATTGTTTGTCGTCTTGTAATGGCTGTACAAGCGTGAGTAACATACTGTAAGTTGAACTTATTTGAAACACGGTCGTCCACTTATCGATTCCAATGGAAACTCGACTCAATTTCCAAACAATTTTATTCAAGAGAACTCTTTTAAAGATGACAGGAACTGTGCAATCAGTACATGTATACAAAGAGTTGTTTTAAACTGGTTTAGATTAGAATAACCCGGTGATTAAATAGAACGAATAGACAAGATCTATTGTGGAGGATAATCACACTTAATGAAAATAAGAGTAGACGCTGTCTTCCGTTTTCAACAGAGGTTGACAATGGGAAGAGTAAATATAAGATAATAAAATGAGAGCTTTAAAAATATACCAGATAGACAGATTAGTAACAATTCAATTGAGGACATATAAAATATTATTACTGAAATATAAAGATGAGTAACCGGTGATATAAGGCTTATATAACTGTCAACCTCCATGGCAATTACAAATAAAAGCTGACTTCCAGACAAATTTCCTGCTTCCTTCAATATTTGTTTTTTGCAAATAAGCGCTACAAAGAATTACCTCCTTTACCTTATGAATATGAGTACTGCATGACAATGAGTCATTTTTTGAATTATTATATTTACAGACAGCCACTATATTATGGTCCATCTATTAGCCGATTGAAAATGGCCTTTCGTTATGAATTTACTTGGCCTGCAGATAAATAACAGACTTATCGTGTTGCTAGCAGTATCATTGCAAACTAATTCAATTAAATCTGTCTGGGGTCAATTATTTCTTCAGATAGAATATTCCAGTTATTTCGTTTTTCAGACATATATTTTGATTTCAATTGTGACAATATATATCAACAATTCGTTCAGATGATCTTTTTATTTATAATCCAGAACTATCTGCAAATTATAATGATGTAGCATCAGGTGTTCTAGAAAAGATACACATACTTTGTAACATCATAGTGAAAATAACTTATATAGTAATGTATTAGATATTTTATATAGTAATGTAATAGATATATTATATTGTAATGTATTAGATATATTACATTGTAATGTATTATATATAACATTGTAATGTATTATATATTACATTGTAATGTATTATGTATTATATTGTAATGTATTAGATGTATTACATTGTAATGTACTATATATTTCATATAGTTATGTATTAGTTATTTTATATTGTAATGTATTAGATATAACGAAATTACATCCAAGATTCATCGTATGTATTCCGCCAAATCTGCCTATAGCAGGTCTTTCTTTGGGCCTAGAATGTTTTCTAACGTATTAATTAGACATTATTTAATTGATCCAGGCCTTAATCAACTTTGGGTAGCATCAGATTGCTCCGGAGAGCCCTATAGATACCAGCATATACTGAATATTTTATCGTTACAACAAATCTACGTATTGAAGATCTTGTAATCCCAGCATCTTATAGTGCTAATATTTTTATAATAAGCACTTATTAGATACCAGCAAATGCTGATTTTTTTATCTGGACAGCAAATCTAGATATTGAACACCTTATATTCCGTCTTCCCTAGCATCTTGTAGTGCTAATATGTTTTACAATAAGCACGTGTTAGATACCAAACCGTGTCACTTAATCTAATCATTATTCAGTTTCCCCTGGCATCTTATAGTGCTAATATTTTATATAATAAGCACATATTAGATACTAGCAAATACTAAACATTTTTATCGTGGCTTCAACAAAATCATAATAGTGATGATCTTGTAATCAGTTTTGCCTAGCATCTTATAGTGCTAATATGTTATAAAAGATACCACCAAATGCTGAATTTTTTATCGTGACACCAAATATAGATACTGGCGACCTTGTATTCAGTTTCCCCTAGCATCTTATAGTGCTAATAGTCTATATAATAAGCACATATTAGATACCAGCAAATACCAATATTCCCCTAGCATCTTATAGTGATAATACCTTATATAATAAGCACATATTAGATACCAACAAATGTGGATATTGATGATTCTATTCAGTTTCCCCTAGCATCTTATAGTGCTAATATTTTATATAATAAGCGCATATTAGATACCAGCAAATACCGAGTATTTAATCGAGACAATAAATATATAATAATAATAATGAATATTTATATTGCGCGCATTCCATCCAAACAGTATGCTCATGGCGCAGGTTTGTTTAGCTCTTCAGTTTTATAGCTCACTCTTTATAATAGGAATCAAACAAATATGATTTTAGTTTTGATTTGAAAGTTTCTAAACTTTGCGAAGTTTTGAGATGTATAGGCAAAGAGTTCCATAGTTTTGGCACACTCTGAGAAAGTGTCGAAAACCAAAGGATTTAAGTCTATAACTTGGTACTGTTAGAAGGTGATCACTTTGTGACCGTAGGGTGCGTTTGGGGATATATTTAGATAACATTGAACTTAGATATTCTGGAGCTGTTCCATTTAAACATGTATGGGCCATACACAGAAGTTTGAAATGGATTCTGTGGGTGATTGGTAGCCAGTGCAGTTCTTTCAGAATAGGTGTAATGTGACAGTTTCGGTTAGATCTGCAGACGATCCTGGCTGCAGTGTTTTGCACAATTTGAAGTTTGTTGATCAGGTTTTGATTTATGCCATAGAGTAAACTGTTACAGTAGTCGAGTCGTGAGGAAACCAATGATCTGACTAAAGTATGCGCAGCATCCTTTGTAATAAGATGTCGAATTTGTCTAATAGACCGGAGATGGAAGTAGCAGACTTTACACAACTGATTGACATGGTTCTCCATACTAAGCTCAGAATCAAGATGGACACCAAGATCTTTAACCGAATTAACAATATTTATTTGAGAGTCAGCGATGTAGATGGTAGATGATGATTTATTAGAAAGTTGTTGTTTGGTACCAATAACCATGACCTCTGTTTTATCATCATTGAGTTTGAGCATATTATTGGTCATCCATGATTTGATATCTTTTGTACATAAGGTGATTCTATTAAATGAATCCTGATGATCTGCATAATTCCAGCTGTCAACAATTTGTGTGTCATCAGCATAAGAGTGGTACAAAAGATGGTGCTTCTTAAGTATATTGGCGACACTGACTGTGTAAAGTACAAATAACACTGGTCCCAGCACAGAACCTTGGGGAACTCCGTTTGAAAGATTAACAGAATCTGAGTTGGTGTTTGTAATCTGTATCGATTGACTACGACCGCGAAGGTAAGATTCAAACCATACCAGGACACAATCTGTAATGCCAAACTCTACACGAAGTTTCTTAAGGAGAACCTGTGGGTCGATTGTGTCGAACGCAGCTGAAAGGTCCAACATTACTAAGGAACAACAGTTGCCTCTATCGACAATATGTCTGATATCATCAACGACCTTGAGAAGAGCTGTCTCGGTTGAATGGCCTTGTCTGTAAGCTGACTGATACTGATCTAACAGTGAATGCCGAGTCAAATGATCGTTCAACCGAATGTTCGCCGCTTTTTCCAAAATCTTTGAAATGAATGGTAAATTGGATACAGGGCGATAGTTTTTGAATATTTCCTTATCCATCGAAGGCTTCTTAAGTAGAGGTTTAAACAGCGCATGTTTAAACATTTCGGGAAAGACGCCTGATTGAAGGCTGTTATTAATTATCAAAGTTATTGTTGGAAGAAGCACGTCTGCAAGTTTAATGACTAGAGGTGTGGGAATTGGATCTGACGAACAAGTAGTTGGCTTAGATGAACGGATAATCTTCATGACATCATCTTCAGAAAACAACTGAAATTCCTCGAGTGCGCCACCAGAAAATTCAACCGTTGAATCAATTGAGGTTGAATTATCAGAAGATTCAAGTATCAAGGTTCTGATTCCACTGATCTTGTCAACAAAGTAACGGTTGAACTCGTCTGCTAGTTTCTTGGAATTATCAGAAGAAGGCAGTTTCGTTTCAGATTTTTTACCCAAGAGTGAATGCATGAATGTGTGTATCTTGCGTGGATCTTGGCCACAGTTCTCGAGCTTAGCTAAACAGTAGTTACGTTTAGCTGTTCGGATAACGTTGGTTAAATGAGAGTTCTGAGAACAATACAGTTGTCTGTGGATTTCAAATTTAGATTTACGCCATTTTCTCTCTGCTTGGCGTCGAGATTGTTTTGCTTCTAAAACATTTGAGTCATACCATGGTGTGTTAGGTCTGACAGTTACCGTTCTGTTTCTTGGAGGCGCATGTGAGTCTAGAAGGTTGGTCAGAGTCTTGTTGTACAGAGTGGCAAGATCATTCACAGACTGGGGCGGATCTTGAAGAAGAGTTGAATTTAGCAAGTCAGATCTGAATTTACTATAATCAATAGCTTTTAAATTCCTACATACAAGATGTTTTTGTTCCTTCTCTGGTCTCTCAATCTTACATTCAGTAAGGATCAGGCAATGGTCAGATATTTGTTTATCTTCTACTAAGACACTTTGAATGATTTCAGAGTCTTGATGGGTAAAGATTAAATCAATCGTGTTGCCAGACCTGTGAGTTGGCCGTTGAACATGTTGCCGCAAGGAATGAGAGTCAACAATGGAAATAAACTCTTTCACATCGGATCTATCAGATTTATTCCAGTGAATATTAAAATCTCCCAAAAATATTGTATCCGATTTGTGATACTGTTGAAAGAGTTTTGTAATATTATCCAAAAAAGATGGATATGAGTATTTATTCTTTGTCGAAGGTGGAGGCCTGTAAATACAGACAAGGTGGAATGATCTTTTCTGGGCGCTCACTGTCAGACTGAGATCCTCGACCGAGGGCAGATCAATTGAAGATGCATTGAGTTTTACTGAAACTGCAGATTTATAGATTACTGCAAGACCACCTCCTCTAGATGTAAGCCGAGGTTGATGGACGAAAGTGTAAGATGGGGGTGTTATCTGAGCAATTATTGCTTCGTCACCCGTAGGTTTAAACCATGATTCTGTGACTACTAAAATATTTAGGTCATAATCAATTACTAAGTCAAATATTTCAACACTCTTATTACGAGCCGACTGCGCATTTAAGAGACCAATTTTTAATGATGATGATATCTTTGTCTTCTTTCTGGCTTTCTTTGCTTTTTTTGTGAGACCAGAAGAAACCCACGCCGAGTTTTAGTTTGTACATATTTAAGAATATGGAGTGTTGCATCTTGTAAAAATCTAAACAAGTTAACAGATACAGTGTTGAGTTGTTGCTTTGAAATGAGTTCATCTCTAGATATCTTAATCACATGTGAGTTATAATTAACTGGATTAAAGTTGGGCATGTTAAAACAAGAGCAGAGAAGCCCAAGTCTAATAAAATGGCTGTTGTTATGCTTCATTGATCACTCTATAACACTTCAAATGTATTTTAATTTTCAGAACACAATAAATACTGCAAGAGATAATCCAATAATGACAATAATTCCTTCACAAATGTGTTCCATGTAGCCTTATACACACATAATTTCACTTTCACATGAATAAACTAAATTTAGTAGCCAAAAAAATACACAAAGCTTGGAGAGCTGTAATCAGTTTCCCTAGCATCTTATAGTGCTAATATTTTTTTTACAATAAGCACATATTAGATATCTACAGCAAATACTGAATACTATACCGTGACACCAAAATATAATAGTGCTAATATTTTATATAGTAAGCAGTTATTAGATACCAGCAAATACCGGAATTTTATCGTGACACCAAATCTAGATATTGATGTTTTATAATAATATAATAACCACATATTAGATACCAGCAAATACTAAACATTTAATCGTGGCTTCAAATCGTAATATTGATGATCTTGTAATCAGTTTCCCCTAGCATCTTATAGTGCTAATATTTTATATAATAAGCAGTTATTAGATACCAGCAAATACCGGAAATTTTATCGTGACACCAAATTTATATATTGATGTTTTATAATAATATAATAACCACATATTAGATACCAGCAAATACTAAACATTTAATCGTGGCTTCAAATCGTAATATTCATGATCTTGTAATCAGTTTCCCCTAGCATCTTATAGTGCTAATATTTTATATAATAAGCATATATTAGATACCAGCAAATACTAAATATTTTATCGTGACACCAAATGTAGATACTGGATACCTTATATTCGGTTTTCCCTAGCATCTTGTGGTGCTAATATGTTTTACAATAAGCACGTGTTAGATACCAAACCGTGTTACTTAATCTAATCATTATTCAGTTTCCCCTGGCATCTTATAGTGCTAATATTTTATATAATAAGCACATACCAGATACCAGCAAGTACTGGATACTGAATCGTAACACCTTCCGTAAATGGTGACGACGTTGTAATACGTTGCCCCTGGCTAATATTGTATAATATGCGTTTATTAGATACTAGCAAATACTGAATATTCCAAGACATATTCCAAATTTTGATATGGTGTAAATATGTCTTTTGACGGTTTCAACTGTTATCATACCATGAAGTGATTCATTTTATTCGATCAGTGAACATCTTCTTCCACAATAGTGTGTTGGACACAATGATACCTTTTCAATATTTTTTCTCGTTATATATGGTCAGTTGACAGCAACACTTATTAGATAAAAAGAAATATGGTTTTATACACAAAAACTTTAACATCCGCACCCTCTCGTTTTTTGGCTGATATGGTGTAAATGTGTCTTTTAAAGATTTGTGGTTTCAACTGTTATCACACCATGAAGTGATGCATTTCATTCGGCCAGTGAACAATACAGTGTTGGAAACAGTGATACATTTTCAATATTTTTCGCGTTATATATGATCAGTTGACAGGTTTTACCTTTGAATTCTGTGTTATCTTAAGAGTTGTTGTTAATTGATTTGTTTTTACAATGTTTATTGATAAGTGAAGTTCGTCATTAATGAGTGTATTGTAAATTAATCACGTGTGGCAATAATCGTTTCCATCACACTTTTTTTAATCTACATAGCTTACTAAGACTGAATATTTTATCGTGGCTTCAAATCGTAATATTGATGATCTTGTAATCAGTTTCCCCTAGCATCTAATAGTGCTAATATTTATATAATAAGCACATATTAGATACAAGCAAATACTGAATAATTAATCGTGACACCAAATCTATATAAAGATGTGTTCAGTTTTCCATGGCATCTAATAGTGCTACTGTTTTATACAATAAGCACATAAACTGTTTCAATGGCAATTAGTAATTGAACTAGAGTATACAGGTCACAATTCTATGTAAGTATATTCGCGACACTGACTGTGTAAAGTACAAATAACACTGGTCCCAGCACAGATTCTTGGGGAACCCCGTTTGAAAGATTAACAGAATCTGAGTTGGTGTTTGTAATCTGTATCGATTGACTACGACCGCGAAGGTAAGATTCAAACCATGCCAGGACACAATCTGTAATGCCAAACTCTACACGAAGTTTCTTAAGGAGAACCTGTGGGTCGATTGTGTCGAACGCAGCTGAAAGGTCCAACATTACTAAGGAACAACAGTTGCCTCTATCGACAATATGTCTGATATCATCAACGACCTTGAGAAGAGCTGTCTCGGTTGAATGGCCTTGTCTGTAAGCTGACTGATACTGATCTAACAGTGAATGCCGAGTCAAATGATCGTTCAACCGAATGTTCGCCGCTTTTTCCAAAATCTTTGAAATGAATGGTAAATTGGATACAGGGCGATAGTTTTTGAATATTTCCTTATCCATCGAAGGCTTCTTAAGTAGAGGTTTAAACAGCGCATGTTTAAACATTTCGGGAAAGACGCCTGATTGAAGGCTGTTATTAATTATCAAAGTTATTGTTGGAAGAAGCACGTCTGCAAGTTTAATAACTAGAGGTGTGGGAATTGGATCTGACGAACAAGTAGTTGGCTTAGATGAACGGATAATCTTCATGACATCATCTTCAGAAAACAACTGAAATTCCTCGAGTGCGCCACCAGAAAATTCAACCGTTGAATCAATTGAGGTTGAATTATCAGAAGATTCAAGTATCAAGGTTCTGATTCCACTGATCTTGTCAACAAAGTAACGGTTGAACTCGTCTGCTAGTTTCTTGGAATTATCAGAAGAAGGCAGTTTCGTTTCAGATTTTTTACCCAAGAGTGAATGCATGAATGTGTGTATCTTGCGTGGATCTTGGCCACAGTTCTCGAGCTTAGCTAAACAGTAGTTACGTTTAGCTGTTCGGATAACGTTGGTTAAATGAGAGTTCTGAGAACAATACAGTTGTCTGTGGATCTCAAATTTAGATTTACGCCATTTTCTCTCTGCTTGGCGTCGAGATTGTTTTGCTTCTAAAACATTTGAGTCATACCATGGTGTGTTAGGTCTGACAGTTACCGTTCTGTTTCTTGGAGGCGCATGTGAGTCTAGAAGGTTGGTCAGAGTCTTGTTGTACAGAGTGGCAAGATCATTCACAGACTGGGGCGGATCTTGAAGAAGAGTTGAATTTAGCAAGTCAGATCTGAATTTACTATAATCAATAGCTTTTAAATTCCTACATACAAGATGTTTTTGTTCCTTCTCTGGTCTCTCAATCTTACATTCAGTAAGGATCAGGCAATGGTCAGATACTTGTTTATCTTCTACTAAGACACTTTGAATGATTTCAGAGTCTTGATGGGTAAAGATTAAATCAATCGTGTTGCCAGACCTGTGAGTTGGCCGTTGAACATGTTGCCGCAAGGAATGAGAGTCAACAATGGAAATAAACTCTTTCACATCGGATCTATCAGATTTATTCCAGTGAATATTAAAATCTCCCAAAAATATTGTATCCGATTTGTGATACTGTTGAAAGAGTTTTGTAATATTATCCAAAAAAGATGGATATGAGTATTTATTCTTTGTCGAAGGTGGAGGCCTGTAAATACAGACAAGGTGGAATGATCTGTTCTGGGCGCTCACTGTCAGACTGAGATCCTCGACCGAGGGCAGATCAATTGAAGATGCATTGAGTTTTACTGAAACTGCAGATTTATAGATTACTGCAAGACCACCTCCTCTAGATGTAAGCCGAGGTTGATGGACGAAAGTGTAAGATGGGGGTGTTATCTGAGCAATTATTGCTTCGTCACCCGTAGGTTTAAACCATGATTCTGTGACTACTAAAATATTTAGGTCATAATCAATTACTAAGTCAAATATTTCAACACTCTTATTACGAGCCGACTGCGCATTTAAGAGACCAATTTTTAATGATGATGATATCTTTGTCTTCTTTCTGGCTTTCTTTGCTTTTTTTGTGAGACCAGAAGAAACCCACGCCGAGTTTTAGTTTGTACATATTTAAGAATATGGAGTGTTGCATCTTGTAAAAATCTAAACAAGTTAACAGATACAGTGTTGAGTTGTTGCTTTGAAATGAGTTCATCTCTAGATATCTTAATCACATGTGAGTTATAATTAACTGGATTAAAGTTGGGCATGTTAAAACAAGAGCAGAGAAGCCCAAGTCTAATAAAATGGCTGTTGTTATGCTTCATTGATCACTCTATAACACTTCAAATGTATTTCAATTTTCAGAACACAATAAATACTGCAAGAGATAATCCAATAATGACAATAATTCCTTCACAAATGTGTTCCATGTAGCCTTATACACACATAATTTCACTTTCACATGAATAAACTAAATTTAGTAGCCAAAAAAATACACAAAGCTTGGAGAGCTGTAATCAGTTTCCCTAGCATCTTATAGTGCTAATATTTTTTTTACAATAAGCACATATTAGATATCTACAGCAAATACTGAATACTATACCGTGACACCAAAATATAATAGTGCTAATATTTTATATAGTAAGCAGTTATTAGATACCAGCAAATACCGGAATTTTATCGTGACACCAAATCTAGATATTGATGTTTTATAATAATATAATAACCACATATTAGATACCAGCAAATACTAAACATTTAATCGTGGCTTCAAATCGTAATATTGATGATCTTGTAATCAGTTTCCCCTAGCATCTTATAGTGCTAATATTTTATATAATAAGCAGTTATTAGATACCAGCAAATACCGGAAATTTTATCGTGACACCAAATTTATATATTGATGTTTTATAATAATATAATAACCACATATTAGATACCAGCAAATACTAAACATTTAATCGTGGCTTCAAATCGTAATATTCATGATCTTGTAATCAGTTTCCCCTAGCATCTTATAGTGCTAATATTTTATATAATAAGCATATATTAGATACCAGCAAATACTAAATATTTTATCGTGACACCAAATGTAGATACTGGATACCTTATATTCGGTTTTCCCTAGCATCTTGTGGTGCTAATATGTTTTACAATAAGCACGTGTTAGATACCAAACCGTGTTACTTAATCTAATCATTATTCAGTTTCCCCTGGCATCTTATAGTGCTAATATTTTATATAATAAGCACATACCAGATACCAGCAAGTACTGGATACTGAATCGTAACACCTTCCGTAAATGGTGACGACGTTGTAATACGTTGCCCCTGGCTAATATTGTATAATATGCGTTTATTAGATACTAGCAAATACTGAATATTCCAAGACATATTCCAAATTTTGATATGGTGTAAATATGTCTTTTGACGGTTTCAACTGTTATCATACCATGAAGTGATTCATTTTATTCGATCAGTGAACATCTTCTTCCACAATAGTGTGTTGGACACAATGATACCTTTTCAATATTTTTTCTCGTTATATATGGTCAGTTGACAGCAACACTTATTAGATAAAAAGAAATATGGTTTTATACACAAAAACTTTAACATCCGCACCCTCTCGTTTTTTGGCTGATATGGTGTAAATGTGTCTTTTAAAGATTTGTGGTTTCAACTGTTATCACACCATGAAGTGGTGCATTTCATTCGGCCAGTGAACAATACAGTGTTGGAAACAGTGATACATTTTCAATATTTTTCGCGTTATATATGATCAGTTGACAGGTTTTACCTTTGAATTCTGTGTTATCTTAAGAGTTGTTGTTAATTGATTTGTTTTTACAATGTTTATTGATAAGTGAAGTTCGTCATTAATGAGTGTATTGTAAATTAATCACGTGTGGCAATAATCGTTTCCATCACACTTTTTTTTAATCTACATAGCTTACTAAGACTGAATATTTTATCGTGGCTTCAAATCGTAATATTGATGATCTTGTAATCAGTTTCCCCTAGCAACTAATAGTGCTAATATTTATATAATAAGCACATATTAGATACAAGCAAATACTGAATAATTAATCGTGACACCAAATCTATATAAAGATGTGTTCAGTTTTCCATGGCATCTAATAGTGCTACTGTTTTATACAATAAGCACATAAACTGTTTCAATGGCAATTAGTAATTGAACTAGAGTATACAGGTCACAATTCTATGTAATACAATTACTGCTTATTACTGAGCGACGTTTCGCCTAGACTTCTCTAGTCGTTATCAAGCAATGATAAAACTAAGCACATAGTAGATACCAGCAAATGCTGAATATTTTATCGTGACGACAATTATAGATATTGAGGATCTTTTATCTATTTTCCCCTAGCATCTTATAGTGCTAATATTTTTTATAATAGGTGTATATTAGATATCATCAAAAACTGCATATTTAATCGTGATGATCTTGTATTCAGTTTCCCCTAGCATCTTACATGTATAGTGCTAATATTTTATATAATAAGCACATATTAGATACCAGCAAATACTGAATCTTAATCTTTTCATATACAAGATACCATGAAAATACTGGATACTGAATCGTAACACCATTTGTAAATGGTGATGGCCCTGTAATAAGTTGACCGGGCTATTAGATAAAAAGAAATATGGTTTTACACACAAAAACTTTAACATCCTCACCCTCTCGTTGTTTGGCTGAAATGGTATAAATATGTCTTTTGCGGATTTGCAGTTTCAACTGTTATCACACCATGAAGTGATTAATTTCATACGGCCAGTGAACGTCTTCTTCCACAATAGTGTGTTGGAGACAATGATACATTTCAATATTTCTTCTCGTTATATATGATCAGTTGACAGGTTTTACCTTTGAATTCTGTGTTATCTTAAGAGTTATTGTTGATTGATTTGTTTTTACAATGTTTATTGAAAAGTGAAGTACGCCATTAATGAGTGTATTGTAAGTTAATCACGTCTGGCAATAATCGCTTCCATTACACAGTCATTAATCTACATAGCTTACTTGTAAATTTTCAGAATATTAAGGACTTTAATGATCATAGCTTACATCATAATTATGGACACAAATTTACAACAAAAATTAATTTTGTTGCCTGTCATCTTTTTTTATCCATCCATATTTAGTGATCCATTACAATTCAGATGTACATGATTTAATAATTAAAATATCTCATTAGAAGTTTTATTAAAGTTACATTAGTTAAGAGCTAGATCTGCCTATAGCAGATCTTTCTTTGGGCCTGAAATGTTTTCTAAAGTATTAATTAGACGTTAATTAATTGATCCAGGCCTTAATCAACTTTGGGTAGCACCAGATTGCTCCGGGGAGCCCTATAGATACAAACATATACTGAATATTTTATCGTTACAACAAATCTACGTATTGAAGATCTTGTAATCTGTTTCTGCCAGCATCTTATAGTGCTAATTAGATTGAATACCTTATATTTGTTTTCCCTAGCATCTTGTAGTGTTAATATGTTTTACAATAAGCACGTGTTAGATACCAAACCGTGTCACTTAATCTAATCATTATTCAGTTTCCCCTGGCATCTTATAGTGCTAATATTGTATATAATAAGCACATATTAAATACCAGCAAATACTAAATACTTGATCCTGACACAATTTATATACATGTACTGATAACATGGTAATCAGTTTCCCATGGCTTCTTTACTGAATCTCGACAACCAATCTAAATAAATGCAGTGATGCTCTTCTGTTCAGTTTCCCCTAGCATCTTATAGTGCTAATATTCTATATAAAGAGCATATATTAGAAACCAGCAAATACTAAACACATAATCCTTTCACAACATTAAATACTGATAGTGATAACCTTGTGTTCAGTTTCCCCTAGCGTCTTATAGTGCTAATATTTTATATAATAAGCACATATTAGATACTAGCAAATACTAAACATTTTTATCGTGGCTTCAAAAAATCGTAATAGTGATGATCTTGTAATCAGTTTTGTCTAGCATCTTATAGTGCTAATATGTTATAAAAGATACCACCAAATGCTGAATATTTGATCGTGACACCAACTATAGATACTGACGACCTTGTATTCAGCTTCCCCTAGCATCTTATAGTGCTAATATTCTATATAATAAGCACATATTAGATACCAGCAAATACCGAATATTCCCCTAGCATCTTATAGTGATAAGGGGTGTTCTCATCCAGCTCAAAATATTGATTAAGGGGATTAAGAGTTTAGGGCTGGGGGATTATGGTCTATAGCTGAAATGTGTTCACCTAATTAGATATAGATTAACCGTTTAATAAGTGTGATGTGAACTGGGTTTAATAAGTGTCATGTGAAATTGTAGTTTACTTGCCCATATCAAATATATATTTTTAATGTTGATGCTCATTTCATAGTGCTATTTAGTTAAAAAAAAATTATAAAGTTTTTCAATTCACATTAAAATTGTAAAAATAAACATGTTTTACTATAATAAATGTTGAATAAAACATTATCAAGTGATTTTGTTTTACTATTAGGTTTAACCTAATGAAAAAAAAGTGCCCAATTTGAAACAGACTACAGCTAATCCTCCTTTAGAAATTCCAATTAACACCTTAGTCACGCTAACATAATTTGTTTAGGTTTTGAGCTGGGTGAGAATGAACCAGTGATAATACCCTATATAATAAGCACATATTAGATACCAACAAATGTAGATATTGATGATCTTGTATTCAGTTTCCCCTAGCATCTTATAGTGCTAATATTTTATATAATAAGCGCATATTAAATACCAGCAAATACCGAGTATTTAATCGAGACAATAAATATATATATTGAGGATCTTGTAATCAGTTTCCCCTAGCATCTTATAGTGCTAATATTTTTTTTTTACAATAAGCACATATTAATTATATATATACCAGCAAATACTGAATACTACACCGTATATTAGATACCAGCAAATACCGAGTATTTAATCGAGCCAAAATATATATATATTGATGATCTTGTAATCAGTTTCCCCTAGCATCTTATAGTGCTAATATTTTTTTTTACAATAAGCACATATTAGATATATACCAGCTAATACTGAATACTATACCGTGACACCAAAATATAATAGTGCTAATATTTTATATAAGAAGCAGTTATTAGATACCAGCAAATACCGGAAATTTTATCGTGACACCAAATCTAGATATTGATGTTTTATAATAATATAATAACCACACATTAGATACCAGCAAATACTAAACATTTTATCGTGGCTTCAAATCGTAATATTGATGATCTTGTAATCAGTTTCCCCTAGAATCTTATAGTGCTAATATTTTTTATAATAAGCAGTTATTAGATACCAGCAAATACTAAACATTTTATCGTGGCTTCAAATCGTAATATTGATGATCTTATAATCAGTTTACCCTAGCATCTTATAGTGCTAATATTTTATATAATAAGCATATATTAGATACCAGCAAATACTGAATATTTTATCGTGACACCAAATGTAGATACTGAATACCTTATATTCAGTTTTCCCTAGCATGTTGTAGTGCTAATATGTTTTACAATAAGCACGTGTTAGATACCAAACCGTGTCACTTAATCTAATCATTATTCAGTTTCTCCTGGCATCTTATAGTGCTAATATTGTATATAATAAGCACATATTAAATACCAGCAAATACTGAATACTTGATCATGACACAATTTATATACATGTACTGATAACTTTGTAATCAGTTTCCACTGGCTTCCCCTAGTGCCAATATTGATCACTGTCAAGATTGGTCGCATTATCTTTGTTACGTCTTATTTGTAAATCATTTTAGTGAAGCCTGTGCCACAACAGGCCCGGGGCTGTACAGCGCAGTGGACGCTTACGGCTGGCCCTCGCATCCATTCACTCAATTTGATAACTGTTTATCTTGTATATTTTTGTTTTGCGTGTAGTGCGGTCCTCTTGCACTTACTAATATAGTAAGCCCATGTTAGATACCAGCAAATACTGAATATTTAACTATTTCTAAATCGTGATGATCTTGTCATAAGTTTCTCCCGTGCTAATATTTTATATAATAAGTTTATATTTGATGTCATCAAAAACTGAATATTTAATCGGTGCGCGGAAAAAAAGTCACAGGAAAAAAAGTCACAGTAAAAAAGTCACAAATTTGCCTACGTAAAAAAGTCACAGGAAAAAAAGTCACAGTAAAAAAGTCACAAATTTGCTTAGGTAAAAAAAAACACAGGAAAAATGGGATGGATTTGGCACCGCTGAGACGATCCCTGCACAGATTTCGTAGCTGTGTCTGCATCTTTACAAGTTTCTTTTTGACCTTTCTGACGGGTCGATTGCCGATGGCATCCTGGGCGACGACAGTCTGGACTGTGGCTGATTCCTTCTGGAACCACTCAACCACTCTCCAGATGGATGGATAGTGTTGGCCGACAAGGTTGTAGAACTTGTTGTTCCATCCCCCGCAGATGTTGTTGGTACAGGGGGCACTGTTCATGGTTGCGTCATGTACGTTCCAAACTTCAGGAGGGAACATTTGGGGGGGGGGGTCTTCTCGTGGAGAGGGTTTGGCCTTGTAGTTGGGTACTAGTCCTAGCGTCTGGACATGTCGCCAGGTTGACTGTGTCAGGTGGTGGAAGCATCCTTTGGCTGCCACGTCTTTACCAAACACGACAAGCAAAGAGCGCAAAATACTGTCTTCACACTTATCAACAATATAAATTGTGACTTTTTTACCTGTGACTTTTTTACCTGTGACTTTTTTTCCTGTGGCTTTTTTTCTGTGACTTTTTTACTGTGACTTTTTTTCCTGTGACTTTTTTTCCTAGATTCATTTAATCGTGGTGATCCTGTATTCAGTTTCTCCTAGCATCTAATAGTGCTAATATTTTATAAACAGGTTTACTAGAAACTAGCAAATACTGAATATTTAATCGTAAGATATTTTAGCAAATATTTATACCCGGAAATATTGAATATTTAATTGCAAGATAGGTTCTTAAATCTGTACATTTTCTCATTCTTCGATAGAAGCACACGGCAAAAATTAAAAACATTCTTCTTCTATGTCAAAAAAACTTATTAGATAAAAAGAAATATGGTTTTACACACAAAAACTTTAACATCCTCACCCTCTCGTTGTTTGACTGAAATGGTGTAAATGTGTCTTTTGATGATTCGCGGTTTCAACTGTTATCACACCATAAAGTGGTGAATTTCATTCGGCCAGTGAACGTCTTCTTCCACAATAGTGTGTTGGAGACAATGATACATTTCAATATTTTGTTCTCGTTATATATGATCAGTTGACATGTTTTACCTTTGAATTCTGTGTTATCTTAAGAGTTAATGTTGATTGATTTGTTTTTACAATGTTTATAGAAAAGTGAAGTACGTCATTAATGAGTGTATTGTAAGTTAATCGCGTCTGGCAATAATCGTTTCCATTACACATTTATTAATCTACATAGCTTACTAGTAAATATTCAAGACTTTGTACAAAATTACATAATAATTTGTTGCACAGCTTACTTGTAAATATTCAGATTTTTTAAGACTTCATGATCATGGCTTACTTTACAACAACATAATTTGTTTCCTGACATCTTTTGCTCTCACACCATTAAGAATTCTGATTCCCATGATTTCATCATGTAAATCTCTGATAGGAGATATTGAGTACAAACCAGCGATGTTTTAATAAAAGGGACTGTTTCACATTTGAATATTGAATATTTGTTGGTATAATATGTTCTTATTATATAAAATCTCATTCATCACTGGTCACTTGGCACCTTTAGAATCATCCGCCCACATTTGAAAGTTTGCAATCGATGGCAATTGCATACCTCCCGGGTTAATCGCCAACCTGCTGCATCACAATTCAAGGGGTATGCGGGGTAGGTATAATACAACAGAATAGAGAATACTTGAAAATGCGTCTTTCCATCCGAATAACGAGTTGTTTCTTGTTAGTTATTCGCAAGATATTGCATTAACATTATAATAAAGGCGCTTGATTTGGTTATTTAGGAGCCTTTTTGGTTCATAATACTTCAGTCTTGGGAAACAGATTCTAAGAAGCCGTCTTTCTACCTGTATAACGAGCTTTTTTACATTGACGAATAACGAACCTCGAACTAGTGTAATAATGTCGCTTTTATAGGGAATACACGGGAGTGTGTGTATGTGTGTGCGTGTTTTAATGAGCCTAATTTCAAAGTCTTGAGAAATATATTCTAACAACCACGGACGTCACTTGACGTCATGTTTTTTTTTTAAATGCAGGCGTCGCCAATTCACAGTGCAATGAAAAAATCACTTTCAATCAATCAGCTAATAAATGAAACATATCTGTTTGTACTGGATTAACCATAAGGCAAAATAGGCACGTGCCTTAGGGCCAGCCAAAAATCCAGGGAACAAAATAATAAAGTACAATTTTTTTTGATAATTATCAGGTGGTGACAAAAATGCTTGCCTTTATTTTTATGTAAACAAATTGCACCCTTCTTCATCTATCCGTTTGTCCTAAAAAAAAAAAAGCTTTCCATGCTCTGACAAAGGGTTGACATGATGATTCGTCTCTTTACACACGTGTGGTTTGTTTACATTTGTTGTGGGAAAAATCTCGTATGTAATTTCAAATTTAAAAAAAAAAATCATTGATTTTGCAATTGACATTAGATGTATTTCATATAATACGATGAGTCAAAAACGTCTTGCTATACTGGCACTTCTATGCATTGAAAGTGATTTACTTCATAAAATTGACTTATAAAAAACTAACTGAAGAATTTGCAGTCACAAAAGCACGCAAAGTCGTAATCTAGCTAGGCAGTAAATGGGGATATGTAGGCTACTTATAGTAAATAGAGTACTGTCAATCAGGGCCATATGCGGGATTTTAAAAGTGGGGGTGCAGCAGATTGGTGGATGGCGGGCGCCAATATAATGCCCGAGTTACTGAGCGCAGAGCGGATGTCTGGAAATTTGAAAATAAGACTGCCGCAAACGCGTTTTTCAATCAATTTAAAGTGATCTCGTGTGTCAATTTCGGCGGCACTATTTCTTGATTTGGTGTTAAACCCACCGAAATGAGAAGTTTCCTGTCCTCTAACTTAGAACTATGTGGATAGGGCGACCAGAACGAGAATCTCTAAAAATGTCATTTGGCGGCGGCGCTACCAAAGACCGATAAGGCCCTAACAAGTGTCGATATGGCGACTAAAAAGAACCCTCTAATATCATGTGGTGAGGCAGGCGCTGAACGGAAAGAGTGATAGGGGGACACTGCTGGAAACACGTTTTTCGGCCACTCTGGTGATATCGAAGAGTCGATTTTGCATTTTATTTGGCGCCATATTTAGGTTAGGTATTTCCTCCTGGTTCCCCCACCCCTTAGATCCACCCCAATGCCTCCACATAAGTGATATAGGAAGGTTTGGATCAGTGCAAACGAATCAGGTACCCATTGGAGTGTGGGCACCCTTAAAACCGCCGGACTGACTGTTCAGTAGACTACCTTAAGGGTATCACTGTGTGATAAAATCTTTTGAAGGGGCGCCTTATATTTCTAGAGGCACCCCGTTAGATACGGCCCAGTTGGCAATCTTCTGAATTTCTTTGTAATAAATTTATGTTGCTAAATTTAACTTAATTCCTTTTGTCAATGAGCCCAACATACCTGTATTTTCAGGCCACCTATCAAAATGTGCCTTAGGGCCAACAGAGCCTTAATCCGTAGATATAATAATTCAAAAAATGACACATGTAGTGCTCATATTCATAGACTAAAGTTAGTAATTCTTTGTAGCGCCTAATATGTAAACAAAAAAAAACAGTTACAGCACATAGCAAAGTGTTGTGATTGTTATCCATAGAACTGTGTTGTGTTATATTATGTTCAGTCGCTAAATGCCTTTCATAGATTATATCAGACATCAATATGGAGATGTGGCAGTAAATGCTTGATAACGACCAGTGAATTCTTGTCGAAACGTCGTGTGTTTATAATATAGTGATTGTTATCCATAGAACTGTGTTGTGGTACATAGCAAAGTTTTCTGAAAGTCCGTTTTTTCTACAGTTGCCATCTTAAAGCCCTGTATCACTGATTAATCCGCTGTATTTTTCAGTCATAATATTAAAAAAAAAATCTATCTGTTATATTAAAAGCTCTCATGTTATAATTTTATCTTACATTATCTCATCTTGTGTATTGCTAATTTAATTGGCCCCGAGACCCTATGTTCCAACATACTGCACACTTTATCTAACTAAATAATCAGAAAATGTCACCTGTCAGCCATCTTGAATATTTACATCTCACCAAAGGCAACCAGAAGAGTAATCCTATCATTGGTGGAAAAATACAGCTACTAGAAAATTATGTTAGCTATTTAAACAGTTCGGATAAGCGGTGTAAAAAGATACGCTGTGTAATAAGCACGAAATGAATACCAGTTAAATCTGGTTCAAACTTACATTGATCAAAGCGGTGGAAAAAGGATTTCGGGTCGATGCACAATATAAAATCAAAAAGACTGCGCTATGAATGCGAATGTGTATGTCAAATCTTACCGGAAGGCGGAAAGGACAACAAATTTGAATCGCTCAATTTATTGCTGTACAATAGAACGATGGATCTGCTGATATGTAGAACTAACATACAATCTAATAGCTTTTACTCTCCTAATTTTCTGCAACGATAATATGTCCATTTTGCCCTGACAGAGGCGCTAGGAGTACTTATTATTACACGTGCATACCAATGTGTAAATGGGAGAGAGAGGGAGAGAGAGAGAGAGAGAGAGAGATGGGGTTTAACGTCCACTTGACACAGACTAGGTCATTTCGGGAGCAACATGTTATGGTTTAATTTTTATTTCAATTATTCGCTTACGCGTTGGGGTCTTTAGCAGTGGGAGGAAACCGGAGGATCCGGAGAACACCCGAGAGGTTGATCAGGCGACCATACTCCTTGTCACGTACAACCGGGGATTCGAAACCACGCTAGTTGACCCAATGACAGACTTGGTGATACAGCGCGCACGTGGTAACGCTTCGGTCATCCACCCCCCTGTGAAAATAGCGGGGGTCAGTAAACGACTGTTAAACATATTAAGTTTATTAAATGATGATGTTATACGATTATACACTTTATCAGCTTTGTCAAATCATTCGAGTTGATAACACAATACACATCTACGCAGCGATTTTAGTAGGCCCAATTAGCTAGCTACATGATTGGGATAAATCCCTTTGTTTTATATATAATTTAGTTTGTAATCAGCAGCGGAACTCGTATTTGGGGATCTTACGTGGTTCATAATTGGATGAAACAAATTCTCTTTAAAAATTCAACATCATTCACCATGACATATGCATGTTTTAATCAAATATAAAAAGTAATGAAAATGATTAATACTACTCTTACAGAGCGAAAAGTATTTACATCTGAATTCTAATGGATCACTAAATATGGTTGGATAAAAAAAGATGTCAGACAACAAACTATTGTTGTAAATTTGTGTCTATAATTGTGAAGTAAGCTATAATCATGAAAGTCTTGAATATTCTGAATTTTACAAGTAAGCTATGTAGATTAATGGCTGTGTTATGGAAGTGATTATTGTCAGCCGTGATTAACTTACAATACACTCATTAATGACGTACTTCACTTTTCTATAAACATTGTAAAAACAAATCAATTTACAATAACTCTTAAGATGACATGGAACTCGACGTTAAAACATCAAGTTACCATATATAAGGAGGACAAATATTAGAATGTATCTTAAGGGGTCACAGCTGGATGAACCTAGTGTCGATCTTCCTTATAGCTTGTACGAAGTAAAAAGTATGGTTGGGCTCCGCGTCAGATCTGAATGGGAGAATTCCCTCGTGGAACTCAACACATACAGATTCAGTAATGAATCCTTGATCGCCAAGTTTGTTGTCAACCATCCCCGCAGGAGAATCTGCCGGCTGATAACAAGGCTGAAGGTAAAAGAGACGTTAAGACATCGTACCTACAAGCCTATAAGGTGCAGTTGCGGCACGGACGTTTCGCCAGCACATATTCTAGTCGACTGTGATCGCTTCACAGCCGAACGGAAACCTCTCACGGATAAACTGAGCACCCTTAACATGGTCCTTAGTGTTCCTAACTTACTCTATCCTAGAGTGAGCAAACACGAGATCTTTGAGTTAATCTATGATTTCGTGTGTGAGATAGGTATCCATGGCATGATTGTGTGACCCCATTGAAACGAATAGAGTGTTCTACTCAGTGACGACTCGAGGCCCATCCTCGAAACCCAACGGACGGTATCCATAAGTGATCATCCTGAGGGACAACGGGAGACGGACCCCCCAACGTGGAGGGAGGTCATACCCCAAAAAGAGTGTTCTACTCTGTGAAGATTTGGGGGCTTACCCCAGGACCCAACGGCCGGGATCCATAACTGATCACCCGAGGGATATCGGGAGACGGACCACCCTACGTGAAGGGAGGTCTTACACCATGGGACCGTTTTAACGCTTGGCTGGAGAATGATAATTTATTTGCTGCTGGTACTACCTGGATCGGTAATGACATCTACCTTATTACCAAGTTTCCAATGAGATAGGTCAGGAGGTGAGCCCATTGGGCCTCTTAACCACCCAACCATCTCTTATTTTTGAAAGGGGCCGACACGGGCTGGGCCCTCGGGCCCCCCGTACTGACAGGCCCATCTACCCATGTATCCTGGCATTATGGCAAAGCGGGCAAGATTAACGCCCGCTCGCCACCACTTTTCTCCAACTATACCCGGACGCTTCATTTGGATGAAACCTTGGGCGCTCCCTGCAGAGACACTATGTCTCGTTTAGATTACGCCGGACCTGGCCTCACATGTGGCCGCCTCTGGCAAGTTTCCTTAGGAAACAATTGTCTACGATATCACCCTAGGTGGAAGTGGACGTTAAACCCCCTCAGAAGAAGAAGAAGAAGTAGAATGTATCATTGTGTCCAACACACTATTGTGGAAGAAGTTCAATAAACGAGAGGTATGAATGTTAAAGTTTTTGTGTGTAAAACCATATTTCTTTTTATCTAATAAGTGTTTTGTTTATCTCACAAGTAATCATTATTTACGAAAGGTGTTACGATTCAGTATCCAGTATTTGCTGGTATCTGGTATGTGCTTATTATATAAAATATTAGCACTATAAGATTGCAGGAGAAACTGAATACAAGATTACCACGATTAAATATTCAGTTTTTTAAAGATATCTAATATACACTAGTTATATAAAATATTAGCATCTCGATTTAGAAATAGGTAAATATTCAGTATTTGCCGGTATCTGGTATGTGCTTATTATATAAAATATTAGCACTATAAGATGCCAGGAGAAACTGAATACAAGATTATCACGATTAAATATTCAGTTTTTTAAAGATATCTAATATACACTAGTTATATAAAATATTAGCATCTCGATTTAGAAATAGGTAAATATTCAGTATTCGCAGGTATCTAATATGTGCTAATTATATAAATATTAGCACTAGATAGTCAATGTCTAGATTTGGTGTCCAGAAAAATTATTCAGTATTTGCTGGTATCTAATCAGTGCTTATTATATAAATTAATTAGCACTATAAGATGCTAGGGGAAACTGATTACAAGATCATCAATATCTATATTTGGTGTCACGATAAAATATAAAGTATTTGCTGGTATCTAATCAGTGCTTATTATATAAATTATTAGCACTATAAGATGCTAGGGGAAACTGATTACAAGATCATCAATATCTATATTTGGTTTCAGGATAAAATATTTAGTATTTGCTGGTATCTAATATGTGCTTATTATCTAAAATATTAGCACTATAAGATTCTAGGGGAAACAAGATAAAAGATTATCAATGTCTATATTTAGTGTCACCATAAAATATAAAGCATTTGCTGGTATCTAATATGTGCTTATTATATAAAATATTAGCACTATAAGATGCTAGGCGAAACTAGATAAAAGATCGCCAGTATTAAAATTTGGTGAAAAGATAAGGTACATTTATTCAGTATTAAGATTTGGTGAAAAGATAAAGTACAATATTCAGTATTAAGATAAAGTTTAAGTATTTGCTGGTATCTAATATGTGCTTTTTATATGAAATATTAGCACTATAAGATGCTAGGAGAAACTGAACACAAGATCATCAATATCTATATTTTTGGTATTTTTTTGGAATTTTTATTATTTTTTTAATTTAATTTAAAATTACTTATCTGCTTATTTGTAAATTTGTAATTAGGTTTTGTCTGTATCATATATAATTCCACATTGTACACATATTATACACCCAAACCAGAAGGAAGCAAATTAATATACTCTTCAAAAAAAAGAAACGCAAAGCCCATTTTTCATATATTTTTTTATTTGAAAGAGGGCGTTGTTTCCATAAATGTTACTTGGTATTAATGTCATTATGTAAGGATAAAATAAATTCATTATTGGTTTTAATTGTAGGGTCAATAATTGTGACTGGTCATCCTTTTTGCCGAAATTTGTTTTCGCTTGATTGGATCAAGACACATTAAATTAAAAACTTCGCGAGCTTTTTGCATGGAACCTAAAACGAAGGCCTTTAAAATCCCAGGGTTCTTGGTTTCCAAATTAGTCGCACATGTAAACATTCAACGAACCAAGGGATGCCACATCTGCACGAAGACCAACGCAATAACGTTATTGGTAGATTACAAGCAGCTGGATCTCAGATAGATGTAACCACGCTGCTGATGTTTCGCGGAGTTTCATTTCTAGCCTTTGGGATAGGTACCGACAGCGACGTTATACACGTGACCATACAAGCTCAGGCCAAACAAGAGTGACCCCACCTGTCCTGGATCGTCACTTCCGGTTACGTCATTGACGGAAACGGTTCTCAACAACGACCTCGAATGCAGCAGCATTTGCCGGAGGGCGTAGAATCTCAGATAAGGCAGTCTGTAAACGCCTACGTCAAACCGGATCACGAGCCAGACGTCACCGATAGAGCTGCTATTTTGAAATACACCGACACAGTAAAATTGAACTTCAGTGGGTTCAGACACCGGGGGTATGGCCACAGCAACACTGGAGAGCAGTTTGGTTCAGCGACGTGTCGCGGTACCTGTTGCGACAAGGCGATGGTAGAGCAAGGGTATACCGACGACGAAATGTCACGTTGCGTTTCTTTTTTGGGAGAGTATATAAGCCTGCTTGGCTAGTTTTTGTATCCTATTATTTATGCTTTTTATTTTGGATAAGATTCTCGAAATAAATACTCTTTCAGACAAATATTCAGTATTTGCTGGTATCTAATATGTGCTTATTATATAAAATATTAGCACTATAAGATGCTAGGTGAAACTGAACAGAATATCGTCAGTATTCAGATTTCGTAAAAAAAATAAGTTGCAGTATTTGCTGGTATCTAATGAGTGCTTATTATATAAAATATTAACACTATAAGATGCTAGGAGAAACTGCACAGAAGATTACCAGTATTAAAATTTGGTGAAAAGATTAAGTTACAGTATTTGCTGGTATCTAATATGCGCTTATGGTTTAAAATATTAGCATTATAAGATGCTAGGAGAAACTGAACAGAAGATCTGTAATATCTAGATTTGCTGTCCCGATTAATTATTCAGTATTTGCTGGTTTCTAAAAATTGCTTATTATATAAAATATTAGCACTATCAGATGCTAGGAGAAATTGAACCCAAGATAGGCAATGCCTAGATTTGCTGTTCAGATAAAATATTCAGTATTTGCTTGTATCTAATTATATAAATATTAGCACTAGATAGTCAATGTCTAGATTTGGTGTCCAGAAAAATTATTCAGTATTTGCTGGTATCTAATCAGTGCTTATTATATAAATTAATTAGCACTATAAGATGCTAGGGGAAACTGATTACAAGATCATCAATATCTATATTTGGTGTCACGATAAAATATAAAGTATTTGCTGGTATCTAATCAGTGCTTATTATATAAATTATTAGCACTATAAGATGCTAGGGGAAACTGATTACAAGATCATCAATATCTATATTTGGTTTCAGGATAAAATATTTAGTATTTGCTGGTATCTAATATGTGCTTATTATCTAAAATATTAGCACTATAAGATTCTAGGGGAAACAAGATAAAAGATTATCAATGTCTATATTTAGTGTCACCATAAAATATAAAGCATTTGCTGGTATCTAATATGTGCTTATTATATAAAATATTAGCACTATAAGATGCTAGGCGAAACTAGATAAAAGATCGCCAGTATTAAAATTTGGTGAAAAGATAAGGTACATTTATTCAGTATTAAGATTTGGTGAAAAGATAAAGTACAATATTCAGTATTAAGATAAAGTTTAAGTATTTGCTGGTATCTAATATGTGCTTTTTATATGAAATATTAGCACTATAAGATGCTAGGAGAAACTGAACACAAGATCATCAATATCTATATTTTTGGTATTTTTTTGGAATTTTTATTATTTTTTTAATTTAATTTAAAATTACTTATCTGCTTATTTGTAAATTTGTAATTAGGTTTTGTCTGTATCATATATAATTCCACATTGTACACATATTATACACCCAAACCAGAAGGAAGCAAATTAATATACTCTTCAAAAAAAAGAAACGCAAAGCCCATTTTTCATATATTTTTTTATTTGAAAGAGGGCGTTGTTTCCATAAATGTTACTTGGTATTAATGTCATTATGTAAGGATAAAATAAATTCATTATTGGTTTTAATTGTAGGGTCAATAATTGTGACTGGTCATCCTTTTTGCCGAAATTTGTTTTCGCTTGATTGGATCAAGACACATTAAATTAAAAACTTCGCGAGCTTTTTGCATGGAACCTAAAACGAAGGCCTTTAAAATCCCAGGGTTCTTGGTTTCCAAATTAGTCGCACATGTAAACATTCAACGAACCAAGGGATGCCACATCTGCACGAAGACCAACGCAACAACGTTATTGGTAGATTACAAGCAGCTGGATCTCAGATAGATGTAACCACGCTGCTGATGTTTCGCGGAGTTTCATTTCTAGCCTTTGGGATAGGTACCGACAGCGACGTTATACACGTGACCACACAAGCTCAGGCCAAACAAGAGTGACCCCACCTGTCCTGGATCGTCACTTCCGGTTACGTCATTGACGGAAACGGTTCTCAACAACGACCTCGAATGCAGCAGCATTTGCCGGAGGGCGTAGAATCTCAGATAAGGCAGTCTGTAAACGCCTACGTCAAACCGGATCACGAGCCAGACGTCACCGATAGAGCTGCTATTTTGAAATACACCGACACAGTAAAATTGAACTTCAGTGGGTTCAGACACCGGGGGTATGGCCACAGCAACACTGGAGAGCAGTTTGGTTCAGCGACGTGTCGCGGTACCTGTTGCGACAAGGCGATGGTAGAGCAAGGGTATACCGACGACGAAATGTCACGTTGCGTTTCTTTTTTGGGAGAGTATATAAGCCTGCTTGGCTAGTTTTTGTATCCTATTATTTATGCTTTTTATTTTGGATAAGATTCTCGAAATAAATACATTTTCAGACAAATATTCAGTATTTGCTGGTATCTAATATGTGCTTATTATATAAAATATTAGCACTATAAGATGCTAGGTGAAACTGAACAGAATATCGTCAGTATTCAGATTTCGTAAAAAAAATAAGTTGCAGTATTTGCTGGTATCTAATGAGTGCTTATTATATAAAATATTAACACTATAAGATGCTAGGAGAAACTGAACAGAAGATTACCAGTATTAAAATTTGGTGAAAAGATTAAGTTACAGTATTTGCTGGTATCTAATATGCGCTTATGGTTTAAAATATTAGCATTATAAGATGCTAGGAGAAACTGAACAGAAGATCTGTAATATCTAGATTTGCTGTCCCGATTAATTATTCAGTATTTGCTGGTTTCTAAAAATTGCTTATTATATAAAATATTAGCACTATCAGATGCTAGGAGAAATTGAACCCAAGATAGGCAATGCCTAGATTTGCTGTCCAGATAAAATATTCAGTATTTGCTTGTATCTAATATGTGCTTATTATAAAAATATTAGCACTATAAGATGCTAGGGGAAACTGATTACAAGATCATCAATATCCATAATTATTTGTTTTCACGATAAAATATTCAGTATTTGCTGGTATCTAATATATTCTTATTATCTAAAATATTAGCCCTATAAGGCTAGGAGAAATTGTACATAAGATAGTCAATGTCTAGATTTGATGTCCAGATAAGATATTCAGTATTGGCTGGTACATGTATCTATGTGCCTATTATATAATAATATTGCTCATATCGGACAGGAATTATGTCCCCTTATTGAACGAAATATCACCTTGTGGTCCCTCTAGAGGTCACAATTACTAAATTACTATCCGATATAAAAAAACGTAATGTTTGTTCGAATGTTGTTTAGTCTATAAGTAGCCACCGTACGAGATATTGTCTACACACAGGGGCGTAAACATATGGTATCAAGGTTCTGGACACCCTAGAGGTCATAATATTGATCCAATTTTGATGAAACTTGAAATAAATGTTTATAACCCAAAGATCTTGGTTCCTTTCGATATTCGCGCATATGGGATTTTCACTTGTTGTCCGTCTATAGGTCACAATTTTTGTCCGATTTAAAACAAAAACGGGTGGATGTTTCACTGTTACGCCTGCTAAATCGGAAATAAACTGTCGGACATAATGGCAGCCCCCTCTATAGGCTAGAATTTTTATCCGATTTTTATGAAACTTCAAATGTATGTTTATATCACAAAGGTATTGGTTCCCTTTGATAATCCCGCATATCTAACCGTAACTTCCTAGATTATGACCCCTGTTTTTTTATTTAAAAACCGCATTTTTAGCTTGTTGACCCGCAATATACATTCCATTTTTTAAAAAAACGTTTAAATGTTACACGTAAATGAAGGTTGAGTTCGAATTTCGTAAAGAATTTGACCCAGAGTGCTGAAAAAATTGTTGCTGAAATGAAATGAAAGAAATGGCGTCCTACTGTTCTGCCCATAAACTGGGCTAATAAGGGAATTTTTTCCCGGGCAGCGGCGCAACGGTCTAGTCTTATATCGAGTTACAACTGCCAATGGATCTTTTATGTGCATGCCAATATGAACACGGGACTTCGGTTTTTCGTCCCATCTGAACGACCAGACAGCTGTCCTTTTCGGGCCCTCCGTAAAATGGATGCTTCGTGTACGCAAGGCTGTGGAAGCTCTATAAGTCACATTTTTTATCCGACATTGATGAAGCTTAAAATTGTTTATATATCAAAGATCTTGGTTCTTTCGCTATTTGCGCATACAAGACCGTAACTTCCTGCATTACGGACCCTGATTGTAAAAAAAATCGTGTATTTGAGTTTGTGGATTCTCTAGAGGTCACATTTTTAAAAAAAATATATCACTATTCTACCAAAATGATGCATAAAATCGGAAAGAACTGCCCGACCAAACGGCCGCTCATTGTATGCAAAATGTGTAAAAGTATGTAATACAAAAATTGTGGACCCTCTAGAGGTCACAATATATGTCTGATTTTGATGAAACTTAAAATATATCTATATAATTATCCTGAAGATCTCAGTCCCTTTGCGTATTTCAGGCCATAACTTTCTGGACTATGTGGGGCCCCTGATTGTACGATAAATCGTCTTTGTTTTAGCTTGTTCTCTACACATCTTGCCTGGCAACTGCTTGTTCTTTTTCAAAGAGTTAAAAAACTAAGTTCAATGTGCAGCATTGTGGGGTGTTTGATTTATGTGTACGTGAGCGCCATGAGTATGCTTTTTTTATTATACCTCACCGAATTATCTTAAAGGTCAGCTTTCCAAGTACGTGTTTCCGCATGCGGAACAGATAGTCTGAGTTCCGCTTTCCATGTACACGTTTCCGCGTGGTTTTGCGGTCGATGTGTTGTACCACAGGAATCTGACCTTATATCCGTATATATAAGCATACACCATGTCATACATGTCATACAGTATACTCTGTATGACATGTATGACATGGTGTATGCTTATATATACGGATAGAGGGTCAGATTCCTGTGGTTGTACCAATGTAATGAGGTTATTTCCATGTAAGCGTTTCCATGCGAGAGAAAACGAATGGCGTTTTTCTTGCGTCCATGGGACGTGTATGTCAACCAACCGCACCCATTTCGTGTTCAGCATGAAATTAGCAGATTTGTTGGAGACGGTACGGGTGTGTGTTTATGTTATTTAAAAAACGAAAACAATGCCCGTTTATCACGCTATAAAGAGCAGTCCTCACTAAGTTATGACGTCGTATATGTGTATATGTGGTATTTCCCAAACAATTCCACGATTAACAATACACATTGAACTATAAAAATTCGAAGAATAAGGTTGTTGTTATCGTCCAAGATAATCCGTAGTTCTACTAAGCCTATAAGTAGCCACTGTACGAGATATTGTCTACACACAGGGGCGTAAACGTGTGTGTGTGTGTGGGGGGGGGGGGGTTATCAAAATAAGTGCTCACTGCATACGTCACGCTATTCGCGCAAAACTTTAGTATCACATAACCTAGTCAACTTATCATGTTTCAATCTTATACTGTTATGGGGGATCACGGTGGCTAAGTGGGTAAGGCGCTGGTTCGCTAGACTGGAGGTTGACTGTTCGGTCCCTGCATTGGCCGAGAAAGTTCATCTCGATTTTCCGGCGTGATTTCCCCTTGTCAGTGATGCAGAAGGAGGGCCTGACCAGGACAGCTGCCGAGTCGTTCGGATGGGACGAAAAACCGAGGTCCCGTGTACAAATTGGAGTGCAAGAAAAAGATCCCTTGGCAGTTGGAATTCGATATAAGAGTAGGCCGTAGCGCCGCTGCCCGGGCAAAATTTACCTCATAGCACACTGTATGGCGTATGCCCGTCTTCAATTAGCCCAGGTTAGGTGCTTAAGCGTAGGACGTTAAACCCCATTTCATTCATTCATTACTCTCTTATGAGTATGTTTGTCTAAGAACAAAAAAAATTATGCATCGGCGACTTCATGAATTAATGAGGTAAACAAACAATGCCAAAATAGACCCAAAATACTACGTATTTGCGTGAATCCGTGAGCCTAAATTACATACGTCACACAAAAGTATAAAGTATAAAATAACGATGTCTGTTTGAAAAAATGTTTTTCATTCTGTTATGAGTATGTTGTTTTGTGAAATGTTTTCCACTCATGGCACAAAAATAGTCGGTCTCAAAAAAGTACTCACCGCAGTCGGTCTCAAACTAAATGAATTAATGAGGTAAACATAAACAATCACAAAACAGGTGAAATTGACAGATAGGCCTCAAGATTCTGTCCCATTTCGTATCCTCTCCTTAACGAGAATTTGGTTCTATTTGCCATGAGTCATTGACATTGACTAACATTATCAAGCCCAGTCCCAAAACATTAAGAGCCCGGTTACATATCTGAATTTTTTTCGCGCCAAGCGCCAACGGCGCTCAATTCCATCATAACATCATTCTTCTAATCATTTGTTGTATTATTGTCTCAGCACTATCATATTCACGGTTACAGTGAACTGCCCAGTTATACTGGTGTTTTAGTCGTATGACGTCAGACTATACAAATGTTATGTCACTTTTGCAAATAGGCGGAATTAACAGGGGCAGATCTCGCGATTCTGTCCCATTGACCCACATATCTGGTCCTCTCGTTCACAAGAATTTCTTCCTGCCATGATGGTCAGTGTTATATAGGCACAATCATCATTATATGACATAAACTTTATGTAAACTTAAATAAAACTGCTTATACATAATCATACAATACTATCTATGTCCTACGGGGATGCTTATTTTGTTGACGTCCATTGTGGGTGGGATTTGGAACCGCCCCTACTCTACCCTCATATTCCAAGCTTCTAAATCCGCTACTGCACATGACCCCAGAAAACACGAACCTGTGGTGCTTTGCTCCTGGTGGTGTCACGCGTACTGGGGGGGGGGGGGTATGTGCACCAATCGTTATGTACACCCCTGTCAACACATAAAATACTCGCTTCTACTTTTGGTTTTAAAATGGCCATTTACTTTCGTGCTTATCTCCCAATGTAATTGGGATCAAGTCGAAGATTACCAAACACGGTCGCCTTCAACAGATAAAGAGCAGCAAATGGTTAATAAGTTTCTAATCCAAAGCCATAAGCCATGCAGCCATAGCTTCATGAATAGTCTACACTTGCTCTTCTAGCTCCCCTTACTGCTTTGCAAATTAATTACAGGATAAAAATACCACGACAAACTTTTCCAATAATGTGGTCTATTTTACAAGATTTACCTTTCTTTTTTTATGTGCAGAAGTAGAGATACCCTGCACAGCAAATCGAGTTTGTCCACAAGGATACCAGCCTAATGGTAGATATTGGAGAACACCACCATGACCGCATATTATTTCTGGTTTCAGTTCATCAACGAGATCCTGCAAAGTTTAATATTTGGAATATTTTAAAACAAATGATTAAAACATAAGTACTAATAAGCAAACTTATAGCAACCATGTTGATAATTCTTTTGTGGTATTAGGTTTAATGCAAAATGGGCGGGGGGATGGTTAGCGCATGCGTGCTTCGTCATAAAGCCTGTCATTGAGTCAACTGGCGTGTTTTACGTGCAAGGAGTAGGGTCGCCTTTCCAACCTCGTGGGTTTTCTCCGGGGCCTCCGGTTTCCTCCCACTGCTAAAGACCCCTACACGCAAGCGAATTATTGAAATAAAATAAAACCATATGTTAGTCCCGAAATGATCTAGTTTGTGTCCAGTGGACGTTAAACCCAATCTCTCTCTCTCTCTCACCCTCTCTCTCTCTCTCTTAATGCAGAATAATAACAGCAACTGAAAACCGTTGCATGGGAGGGGGCAATCCAAGGGAGATAACTACATTAAACATACGCAGATTTTGATGCTAGAACTTGTATCCTTTTGGACTGACGGTCCATCATAAAATATAACATGGTTGCCTTGAATAACATCCCACATCATAGCTTAAGAATCCCCATCCTCGCTTACCCAGTGTACTCATTCCGTTCTAATACACTATACCCGGGGTTAATCCATAAAGTGCCGCGCTTCGACCTCTAGCTGGCCGGTCACTTCTGGCTTGCGGCTGTGGTTTCGAGCCCTAGTGTGAGCGTATGTGACATGTAGATAACAAATCATCTATCAACCCACTGTGTTTCGAGATGACTTTGGCTCCCATTACAAGTAACGTTGCGACCCCCGTTCTGATTCATTACGGGGCATTTTATACATAATTGACAGCATATTTCATCGAAACAAAGATTGATTATTGTTATTAATAATATTTCCGCCACACACCACTACAATTGAGGACTTTATCTTACCTGAAACGGGTACAAATCGTCGAATTTAAAATCGAGGCGTTTAGCCGTTACTAACACCACCATCTTATATTTTGATAGTCTCTATCATCCAGACAAATATTCTGGGTGACCGAGACTAATATTTTGACGGCCGCAATTTGCAACGTGAAAATGATGGGTTCCGATCGTAGCTAAAAACAAGCACATCAGTATATCTCAACGTTTTTAGCTACGTTCTCGTAGCTAATGTGACATGGCGATAGAGGCACCTTCTCAACCTCTTGGCTTTCCTCCCACTGCTAAAGACCCCTACGTGAAAGCGAATTATTAAAATAATGACCTAGTTTGTGTCGAGTTAAACCCCATTTCTCTCTCTCTAATCCATAGGGCTTCCACGATTTCAAATCATAGAACTGTTCAAGTTCATAGAATGTAGTTACAAGGTACGAACCAATCAGAAAACAGTTTGCAAACCAGTCGTTTCGCCTTAGTTTTTATAAGGGAAGATAACCATATTCATGTCTATTTACTGATTGATTTCTGTAAGTAATGTATATATTTATAATTTATTTATATTTAATTGTATTATCAAAATCTGTAGTATGTGTTATTGATCTCAAATTTGTATAACATCTATAAGTTTGACTTTTTTTATTATAATTATATTCGTTCTTTGACTGAAATAATAAATAATAATATATCGTTCTGTTGTGTTTAATATTATTTAACTGATACTTGGTAATTTGATTGACATTATTTTGTCTACGATATCACCTAAAGCCAGGTTGACACTTGCACGTCTTTTGGCCACGATTTTGTCGTGGCACGTCGTTCCATTTTTGGTCACGAACTGGTAGGCTCCCGCACTGTTCACGCCTACTTCACGCATAGTTCACGACTAGTTCACGCATAGTTTACGATGATTTCACGAATGCGTGCCCATCATTGTCAAAATTGACACGAACTGGCCCGACGAATTCACGCATAGTTTGCAACTTCCCGCATTGGCCCGACGAGTTTGCGCAATTTGGACGGTGTCGTGCCGACTTGGACACGCCGTATTCGTGAACTAGTCGTGAACTATTCGTGGCAGTTCGTGACAGTCGTGGCATGGCGTGCACTGCCACGCACTGGCACGCATCCTCCCGCACCGTCCCGACGAGTTCACGACGAGTTCCCGAACAGTTTGCGCATAGTCCACGACCCGTTTGCTGATTTTGTCGTGACAAAAATTTTAAACATTTCAAATTCTCGTCCAGACATGGCACGCAGTCACGACGGGTTAACGCACACTTCACGCCAGTTTACGACTAGTTTGCTCACTAGTTTACGTGCCTCGGAATCGTGCAAGTGTCAGCCTTGCTTTAGTTGGAATTGGACGTTTAACCCCAGATACAAACGAACGATTCACATTATCTTGTCTATGATATCACGTGGACATAAAATTCAGGGAACTAACGAACGATTCCCAATAAAAACATAGAACTATACTATTCCAAAAAAGTAGGGGATATTTGATTTTGGGGGCATAATACTAAAATATGCAAATGACTACGAAAAAAGTCACTATAGAACCTAACAGAAGAAATATTTCCAGTTACATGTGACGCCCAAACGCACCAATAGCTACCGCATGGAATGCAGGTGATGCTTGGGGTCATCATGGGGGTCCAACCCAAGATTTGCACGACTCTGACTTTGAATGTTACAGTCATTGTGGCATTGAATTCCGTGGTGGAAACATCAGTTTAATTGTTTTAGTGACCAGAAACAAATTTTGATATGCGTCGGCTTACCCAAAATGAAAGGTTACGTGCCCTCGGCATGCTACAGATCGGTACAACACAGGCCGTTGTGGCGCGGACGATGAAAGTTTCTCAGTCTGTTATAAGCAGGCTATGGTCCAGATACCGTGATACACAATCTGTACAGGACAGACCACGCTCAGGTCGACCAAGGGCGACAACTCAAGCCAGGATCAATTTATCCGTACCTTGGCCTTGAGAAAACGTGTCATCACAGCAAATCAGATCAGCGCTCGTCTTCAAACAGACACTGGTGTGAGAGTGAGTGCCAGACCATTTGGAATCGACTCCATAGGGGTCACCTTCGCGCCCGACGTCCCCGCGTGATCCCTTGTTTGAGAGATCATCACATTCAGGCAAGACGTCGTTGGTGTATGGATCGTCAACACTGGGATAATCGACGCTGGAGCAATGTGATGTTTTCAGATGAGTCAAGGTTCACTGTTGATTTTTTGGACAGACGTAGGAGGGCTGTGGCGTCGTCGAAACGAGCGCTTCCAAGACGTTAACGTCATCAGACTTAATCGATTTGGGGGTGGTTCTGTTATGGTGTGGGGAGGCATCACTGTTGCTGGAAGAACGGCTTTACATGTTGTTGCAGGGCGTGTTACAGGCCAGTACATCTTGGCAGTCCATGTTGTGCCGTTTGCACGACGTCATGGCCACCGTTTCATCTTCCAGGATGACAACGCAAGATGTCACAGGGTCAGGATCGTTACAGGTTACCTCCAAGTCCAACAACAGAGCATCACCACATTACCTTGGCCAGCACTGAGTCCCGACCTCTCTCCCATCGAGCATGTCTGGGACATGCTTGGATATAGGTTACGTCAACGTCAACAACGTTCTGTCAATGTCCAAGAACTTGCTGCTGCGTTGCAACAGGAATGGGACAATCTGGACCAAAATGACCTTAGACGTCTCATTAGGAGTATGCCACGTCGGATCAATGCTTGTTTGGCAAACAGAGGAGGATTTAGCCGTTACCGACTTTGTTGTTCTGCTGTGGTAACTTTGCTGTTTGACCCCGGGTATCATTTTACCCTAACAATGGTCAGTCTGTGCCTTACTAAGTCTAACGATCATTTGGAATAAATCGATGAATGTGAACTTCATTTCATTTTGTCATTTGTTTCTTCGTCAGTTTCATTAGGTGACTTTAATAACACTTAAAAATCAAATATGCCCTACTTTTTTTTAATAGTATATGATAAAACTAATGACCCTACATTATTAAATGGACGTCTGCTCTTTATTAATATAAAGTATAATTGGTTGTTAATACTTACGCTTAAGAATAGGCCAACACCTAGCACTGTCCCATGAGAGTAACTTCCCTTTGCCAACTTCCTTTTCAAATAACAATTCATGGGATTGGTCGATAAAAATTACACAAATCATCAAGAGCCTATATTTTGAGAATGTGTCTCCCCCATAGGGAGGTAGACCACTATTAATTTCCACAAATTTTCGTTAGGCTGGATGCTTTTTACATAGAAAGAGGGACAAATGGCCATGTCTTTGCACTAAAATTTGTATAAGGTTGACCGCCAAAATTTTGAGATACACCAACTTGAAGAAGCATACCCAAAACATGTAACTAGTTGCCGTACACATCACCGTAGCCAACCTGATAACTCAGTTATCCTTCCGCCTCAAAATCATGAATATTTACCAAAACCTGGCAGAAAATATTACTTCAAACCCTCCTCTTCCGTTCTAGACCAAAAAATCAACAAAAATGTCCATGCAAAGGGGGAGAAAAGAGAAGGAGGGAGAATTGCTATAAATAGACACTGGGTAACCGAGGATGAAGAATCCTATAAAAATAAGAATAAACTTTCCTTTCATTCAAACCACACAACATGGGTTGAAAATTCTGTAAAAAATTTAACTTTTTTGATACATTATCAGTGCAAGTTCATATCATTTTATTAAGGCTGTTTTCTTTCAAGACATCTTTGTCTGCTAATAAAAAGAAACATAAACACTTTGAAAAAGGATTAAATTAACCAAGAGAATAACTTGTAATAGTCGGATGTCACAACTCAGCATCCTATACAGCTAATAGTTGTTTTTTGTTGTTGTTTTTTAAAAAAAACAAAAAAACATGTATTAGATACCAGTATATTATATTATACTGATCGCTTCCCAAATATTGTTTATCTTGTATTCAATTTTCCCAGTCAACTTATATTTTATAAAAAAAAGCAAATAGTGCTAATATTTTATATCAGAAAATTTTGAATAGTAAATCTTAACAACGAATCTAGACATTAGCGATCTTTAATCAGTTTCCTCTATAATTCTATAGTGCTAATCAATAAAATAACAGCAAATACTGAATACTTAATTCTGACACCAAATATGCATATTGAATATTTTTGAAGGTAAATTGTAGTTAAGTCTCTTCCAATTATTTCTGACAGGAAATGTTCTAAACTGTTGCTGTTGGGTGGTAGCTCAGGTGTAGTTTATTATAAATATAAGGTCCAATACATTATATGATCTTAACGGATAGGCCGGATAGACATTATGCTGTTTTATAAGAATTCTGGCGTTCACGCTTGTGTAATAATTTATATTACAAGTAGTCAGTGACGCTAATCACTTTAAAGCGTATGACTTACATCTCTCTACACTCTTGTAATTAAATTAGCTAGTTAATTGATTGGTGACAATCTCCTTGTTTAATCACCTTATGAATCGGTGTGACTACTGATAACATGATGGTTCAGGTTATAAATAACATTATTTATGCAAACCATCAAAAATAATAAAGTAAGATATGCCAATGTACATTTCGATATTTACTACACAAACGTGTAGATTATTAATTAGGAATTTTTAAAATAAATACACATAATGACAGACGTGGTTGACTAAGAATACACTCATTAATGACGTACTTCACTACAATAAACACTGTAAAAACAAATCAATTAACAATAACTCTTAAGATGACATGGAACTCGACGTTAAACCATCAAGTTATCATATATAAGGAGGAAAAATATTAAAAACTGTCATTCCATATCGTGTTACTTGATATAATTATCTGTGTATCCTTATAAGAAATATCAACAGTGTGGTGACTAAAATTCAAGAGATAAGTATTTGAATGTCAAGAATTTTCATATTGGGTGTCGAGATTATGTATTCTATATACTGGCATCTAATATGAGCTTATTATATAAATTATTAGCACTATAAGATGCTAAGGGAGACTGAATACAAGATAGTCAATATCCATATTTGGTTTCACGATAAAATATTCAGTATTTGCTGGTATCTAATATGTACTTATTATATAAATCATTAGCACTATAAGGTGCTAGGGGAAACTAGATGAAAGTACATCAATATCTATATTTGGTGTCACGATAAAATATTCAGTATTTGCTGATATCTAAAATGTGCTTATTATCTAAAACATTAACACTATAAGATGCTAGGATAAACTGATTATAAGATCATCAATATCTATATTATTTTACGATAAAATATTCAGTATTTGCTGGTATCTAATCAGTGCTTATTATATAAATTATTAGCACTATAAGATGCTAGGAGAAACTGATTATAAGATCATCAATATCTATATTATTTCACGATAAAATATTCAGTATTTGCGGGTATATAATATGTGCTTATTATATAAATTATTAGCACTATAAGATGCTAGTGGAAAATGATTACAAGATCATCAATATCCATATTTTGGTTTCACAATAAAATATTCGGTATTTGCTGGTATCTAATATGTGCTTATTATATCAATTATTAGCACTATAAGATGCTACGGGAAACTGATTACAAGATCATCAATATCTATATTTGGTGTCAAGATAAAATATTCAGTGTTTGCTGGTATCTAATATGTGCTTATTATATAAAATATTAGCACTATAAGATGCTAGGGGAAACTGATTACAAGACCATCAATATATATATTTTTTTCACGATAAAATATTCAGTATTTGCTGGTATCTAATATGTGCTTATTATATAATTTTTTAGCACTATAAGATGCTAGAGGAAACTGATTACAAGATCATCAATATCTATATTTGGTGTCACGATAAAATTTTCAGTATTTGCTGGTATCTAATATGTGCTTATTATATAAAACATTAGCACTATAAGATGCTAGGGGAAACTGATTATAAGATCACCAATATCTATATTTATTTCACGATAAAATATTCAGTATTTGCTGGTATCTAATATGTGCTTATTATATAAATTTTTAGCACTATAAGATGCTAGAGGAAACTGATTACAAGATCATCAATATCTATATTTGGTGTCACGATAAAATGTTCAGTATTTGCTGGTATCTAATATGTGCTTATTATATAAAACATTAGCACTATAAGATGCTAGGGGAAACTGATTATAAGATCATCAATATATATATTTAGTGTCAAGATAAAATATTCAGTATTTGCTGGTATATAATATGTGCGCATTATTAAAAATATTAGCACTATAAGATGCTAGGGAAAACTGTTTACAAGATCAGCAATATCGATATTAAGTGTCAAGATAAAATATTCAGTATTTGCTGGTATCTAATATGTGCTTATTATATAAAATATTAGCACTATAAGATGCTAGGGGAAACTGATTACAAGATCAGCAATATCGATATTTAGTGTCAAGATAAAATATTCAGTATTTGCTGGTATCTAATATGTGCTTATTATATAAATTATTCGCACCATAAGACGCTAGAGGAAACTGATTAGAATATCATCAATATCTATATCAGGTGTCACGATAAAATATTCAGTTTTTGCTGGTATATAAAATGTGCTTATTATCTAAAACATTAGCACAATAAGATGCCAGGAGAAACTGATTATAAGATCATCAATATCTATATTTATTTCACGATAAAATATTCAGTATTTGCTGGTATCTAATATGTGCTTATTATGTAAATGATTAGCACTATAAGATGCTAGGGGAAACTGATTACAAGGTCACCAATATCTATATTTGGTTTCACGATCAAATATTCCTTATTTGCTGGTACATCTATCTAACTTATTATAGAAAATATTAGCACTATAATATGCTAGGGGAAACTAATTACAAGATCAGCAATATCGATATTTAGTGTCAAGAAAAATATTCAGTATTTGCTTGTATCTAATATCTGCTTATTATATAACATATTAGCACTATAAGATGCTAGGGGAAACTCATTACAAGATCATCAATATCTATATTTATTTCACGATAAAATATTCAGTATTTGCTGGTATCTAATATGTGCTTATTATATAAATTATTAGCACTATAAGATGCTAGGGGAAACTGTTTACAAGATCAGCAATATCCATATTTAGTGTCAAGATAAAATATTCAGTATTTGCTTGTATCTAATATGTGCTTATTATATAACATAATAATATTAGCACTATAAGATGCTAGGGGAAACTGATTACAAGATCATCAATATCTATATTTATTTTACGATACAATATTCAGTATTTGCTGGTATCTAATATGTGCTTATTATATAAATTATTAGCACTATAAGATGCTAGGGGAAACTGATTACAAGATCATCAATATCTATATTTATTTCACGATAAAATATTCAGTATTTGCTGGTATCTAATATGTGCTTATTATATAAATTATTAGCACTATAAGATGCTAGAGGAAACTTATTACAAGATCATCAATATCTATATTTGGTGTCACGATAAAATTTTCAGTATTTGCTAGTATCTAATATGTGCTTATTATATAAAACATTAGCACTATGAGATGCTAGTGGAAACTGATTATAAGATCATCGATATCTATATTTAGTGTCACAATAAAATATAAATTATTAGCACTATAAGATGCTAGGGGAAACTGATTACAAGATCATCAATATCTATATTTGGTGTCACGATAAAATTTTCAGTATTTGCTGGTATCTAATATGTGCTTATTATATAAAACATTAGCACTATGAGATGCTAGTGGAAACTGATTATAAGATCATCGATATCTATATTTAGTGTCACAATAAAATAATCAGTATTTGCTGGTATCTAATTTGTGCTTATTATATAAAATATTAGCACTATAAGATGCTAGGGGAAACTCATTACAAGATCTTCAATATCCATATTTGGTTTCCACAATAAAATATTCGGTAATTGCTGGTATCTAATATGTGCTTATTATATAAAGTATTAGCACTATAAGATGCTAGGGTACACTAGATGAAAGATCATCATCATCTAGTATTTGCTGTCCAGATAAAATATTCAGTATTTGCTGGTATCTAACTTGTGCTAATTATATAAATTATTAGCACTATAAGATGCAGGGGGAAACTGATTACAAGATCATTAATATCTATATTTGGTGTCACGATAAAATATTTAGTATTTACTGGTATCTAATATGTGCTTATTATATAAATCATTAGCACTATAAGGTAACAGGCGAAACTGAACAGAAGATCATCAGTATTAACATTTGGTGAATGGATTAAGTTTCGGTATTTGCTGGTATCTAATATGTGCTTATTATATAAATTATTAGCACTATAAGATGCTAGGGGAAACTGATTACAAGATCATCAATATCTATATTTATTTCACGATAAAATATTCAGTAGTTGCTGGTATCTAATATGTGCTTATTATATAAATTATTAGCACTATAAGATGCTAGAGGAAACTTATTACAAGATCATCAATATCTATATTTGGTGTCACGATAAAATTTTCAGTATTTGCTGGTATCTAATATGTGCTTATTATATAAAACATTAGCACTATGAGATGCTAGTGGAAACTGATTATAAGATCATCGATATCTATATTTAGTGTCACAATAAAATATAAATTATTAGCACTATAAGATGCTAGGGGAAACTGATTACAAGATCATCAATATCTATATTTGGTGTCACGATAAAATTTTCAGTATTTGCTGGTATCTAATATGTGCTTATTATATAAAACATTAGCACCATGAGATGCTAGTGGAAACTGATTATAAGATCATCGATATCTATATTTAGTGTCACAATAAAATAATCAGTATTTGCTGGTATCTAATTTGTGCTTATTATATAAAATATTAGCACTATAAGATGCTAGGGGAAACTCATTACAAGATCTTCAATATCCATATTTGGTTTCCACAATAAAATATTCGGTAATTGCTGGTATCTAATATGTGCTTATTATATAAAGTATTAGCACTATAAGATGCTAGGGTACACTAGATGAAAGATCATCATCATCTAGTATTTGCTGTCCAGATAAAATATTCAGTATTTGCTGGTATCTAACTTGTGCTAATTATATAAATTATTAGCACTATAAGATGCAGGGGGAAACTGATTACAAGATCATTAATATCTATATTTGGTGTCACGATAAAATATTTAGTATTTACTGGTATCTAATATGTGCTTATTATATAAATCATTAGCACTATAAGGTAACAGGCGAAACTGAACAGAAGATCATCAGTATTAACATTTGGTGAATGGATTAAGTTTCGGTATTTGCTGGTATCTAATATGTGCTTATTATATAAAATATTAGCACTATAAGATGCTAGGGGAAACTGAACACAAGATAGTCAATATCTAGATTAGGTGTCCAGATAAAATATTCAGTATTTGCTGGTATCTAATAAGTGCTTATTATATAAATTATTGGCACTATAAGATGCTAGAGGAGACTGAATACTAGATGGTCAATATCTAGATTGGGTGATGAGATATGATGTTTATTATTTACCGGTTATCTAATAAGTGTTTATTATTTGAATCATTAGCAGTAAAAGATGCTTTGGAAAACTAAACAGAAGATCATCGGTGTTAAAAATTTGTCCAGATAAAATATTCAGTATTTCCTGGTATCTAATATGTGCTTATTATAAAAAAAATATTAGCACTATAAGATGCTAGGGGGAACTAGATTAAAGATCATCAATATTAAGATTTGGTGAAAAGATTAAGTTTTAAGTATTTGCTGGCATCTAATATGTGCTTTTTTTGTAATAGCACGATACGATGCTAGGAGAAACTGAATACAAAATCATCAGTATTTAGATTGGTTTTCAAATTCCAAATGTCATGGGTACTTCTTCTAAGTGCACGCTAACGTGTACATGTTACGTCAGTTTGTCTTCAAACCAGAACAATTAGATGCGGCGCTTGTCGGCCCCCCCCCCCCCTCCTCGTTCCCGTCAACTTTGGTAAACTATCTAGACGGTCCGTCTGAAAAGTGAGGCAGCGCCTTCAACACTGGGCCACCACGAGCCCCTTGTACTGCACGCTTGCAACAACCACACTATCCTTCCAGTTTCTTATGTGCAACAAGATTTGCGGTTTCTTGCATTAATATCCATTTAATTTGATATTATTTGGAAAAAGCTTGTATTCTTTTAGAGGTTGCTGGGGCACAATTTTGAGAGCATTTTGAAGTGAAGTCTTTTCCATAGAATTTTCGATGGTGACTTGTAGTTTAATCTGACAGGAAATGTGCTAAACTGTTGCTGTTGGGTGGTATCTCAGATGTGTTTTATTATAAATATATCGTTTGATACATTATATGTGATTTTATAAACAGATATGCCAGATATAAATTAGGCAGTTTTATAAGAATTCGGCCGTTGACGCTTGTGTAATAATTTGTCTTACAAGTAGTCAGTGAAGCTTATCACTTTAAAATGTATGATTTACATCTCTCTACACTCTTGTAATTAAATTAGCTAGTTAACTGATTGGTGACAATCTCCTTGTTTAAACACATTATTAATCGGTGTGACTACTGATAACATGATGGTTCAGATTATAAATAACATTATTTATGCAAACCATCAAAAATAATAAAGTAAGATATGCCAATGTACATTTCGATATTTACTACACAAACGTGTAGATTATTAATTAGGAATTTTTAAAATAAATACAGATAATGACAGACGTGGTTGACTAAGAATACACTCATTAATGACGTACTTCACTACAATAAACACTGTAAAAACAAGTCAATTAACAATACTCTTAAGATGACATGGAACTCGACGTTAAACCATCAAGTTATCATATATAAGGAGGACAAATATTAAAAACTGTCATTCCATATCGTGTTACTTGATATAACTATCTGTGTATCCTTATAAGAAATATCAACCGTGTGGTGACTAAAATTCAAGAGGTAAGTATTTGAATGTCAAGAATTGCTGGTATTTAATATGTAATTTTCATATTGGGTGTCGAGATTATGTATTCAATATATCTATATTTATTTCACGATAAAATATTCAGTATTTGCTGGTATCTAATATGTGCTTATCATATAAATTATTAGCACTATAAGATGCTAGGGAAAACTGTTTACAAGATCAGCAATATCGATATTTAGCGTCAAGATAAAATATTCAGTATTTGCTTGTATCTAATATGTGCTTATTATATAACATAATAATATTAGCACTATAAGATGCTAGGGGAAACTGATTAAAAGATCATCAATATCTATATTTAGTGTCAGGATAAAATATTCAGTATTTGCTGGTATCTAATGTGTGCTTATTATATAAATCATTAGCACTATAAGATGCAAGGGGAAACTGAACAGTAGATCATCAGTATTAACATTTGGTGAAAAGATTAAGTTTCGGTATTTGCTGGTATCTAATATGTGCTCATTATATAAAATATTAGCACTATAAGATGCTAGAAGAAACCGAACACAAGATAGTCGATGTCTTGATTTGGTGTCAAGATAAAATATTCAGTATTTGCTGGTATCTAACATGTACTTATTATATAAAATATTAGCACTATAAGGTGCTAGGTGAAACTAGATGAAATTTCATCAATATCTATATTTGGTGTCACGATAAAATATTCAGTATTTGCTGATATCTAAAATGTGCTTATTATCTAAAACATTAACACTATAAGATGCTAGGAGAAACCGATTATAAGATCATCAATATCTATATTAGGTGTCAAGATAAAATATTCAGTGTTTGCTGGTATCTAATATGTGCTTATTATATATAATATTAGCACTATAAGATGCTAGGGGAAACTGATTACAAGATCATCAATATCTATATTTATTTCACGATAAAATAGTCAGTATTTGCTGGTATCTAATATGTGCTTATTATATAAATTATTAGCACTATAAGATGCTAGTGGAAACTGATTACAAGATCATCAATATCCATATTTTGGTTTCACAATAAAATATTCGGTATTTGCTGGTATCTAATATGTGCTTATTATATCAATTATTAGCACTATAAGATGCTAGGGGAAACTGATTACAAGATCATCAATATCTATATTTGGTGTCAAGATAAAATATTCAGTGTTTGCTGGTATCTAATATGTGCTTATTATATATAATATTAGCACTATAAGATGCTAGAGGAAACTGATTACAAGATCATCAATATTTACATTTGGTGTCACGATAAAATTTTCAGTATTTGCTGGTATCTAATATGTGTTTATTATATAAAACATTAGCACTATAAGATGCTAGGGGAAACTGATTATAAGATCAGAAATAACGATATTTAGTGTCAAGATAAAATATTCAGTATTTGCTGGTATCTAATACGTGCTTATTATATAAATTATTCGCTCCATAAGACGCTAGAGGAAACTGATTAAAAGATCATCAATATCTATATAAGGTATCACGATAAAATATTCAGTTTTTGCTGGTATATAAAATGTGCTTATTATCTAAAACATTAACACTATAAGATGCTAGGAGAAACTTAGCACTATAAGATGCCAGGAGAAACTGATTATAAGATCATCAATATCTATATTTATTTCACGATAAAATATTCAGTATTTGCTGGTATCTAATATATGCTTATTATATAAATTATTAGCACTATAAGATGCTAGTGGAAACTGATTACAAGATCATCAATATCCATATTAGGTTTCACAATAAAATATTCGGTATTTGCTGGTATCTAATATGTGCTTATTATATAAAATATTAGCACTATAAGATGCTAGGGGAAACTGATTACAAGATCAGCAATATCGATATTGAGTGTCAAGATAAAATATTCAGTATTTGCTGGTATCTAATATGTGCTTATTATATAACATATTAGCACTATAAGATGCTAGGGGAAACTCATTACAAGATCATCAATATCTATATTTATTTCACAATAAAATATTCAGTATTTGCTGGTATCTAATATGTGCTTATTATATAAATCATTAGCACTATAAGATGCTAGGGGAAACTGATTACAAGATCAGCAATATCGATATTTATTGTCAAGATTAAATATTCAGTATTTGCTGGTATCTAATATGTGCTTATTATATAACATATTAGCACTATAAGATGCTAGGGGAAACTCATTACAAGATCATCAATATCTATATTTATTTCACAATAAAATATTCAGTATTTGCTGGTATCTATTATGTGCTTATTATATAAATTATTAGCACTATAAGATGCTAGGGGAAACTGTTTACAAGATCAGCAATATCGATATTTAGTGTCAAGATAAAATATTCAGTATTTGCTGGTATCTAATATGTGCTTATTATATAAATTATTAGCACTATAAGATGCTAGAGGAAACTGATTACAAGATCATCAATATCTATATTTGGTGTCACGATAAAATTTTCAGTATTTGCTGGTATCTAATATGTGCTTATTATATAAAACATTAGCACTATGAGATGCTAGTGGAAACTGATTATAAGATCATCGATATCTATATTTAGTGTCACAATAAAATAATCAGTATTTGCTGGTATCTAATTTGTGCTTATTATATAAAATATCAGCACTATAAGATGCTAGGGGAAACTCGTTACAAGATCTTTAATATCCATATTTGGTTTCCACAATAAAATATTCGGTAATTTCTGGTATCTAATATGTGCTTATTATATAAAGTATTAGCACTATAAGATGCTAGGGTACACTAGATGAAAGATCATCATCATCTAGTATTTGCTGTCCAGATAAAATATTCAGTATTTGCTGGTATCTAACTTGTGCTAATTATATAAATTATTAGCACTATAAGATGCAGGGGGAAACTGATTACAAGATCATTAATATCTATATTTGGTGTCACGATATGTATATTTATTTCACGATAAAATATTCAGTATTAGCTTGTATCTAATATGTGCTTATTATATAAATTTTTAGCACTATAAGATGCTAGAGGAAACTGATTACAAGATCATCAATATCTATATTTGGTGTCACGATATAATTTTCAGTATTTGCTGGTATCTAATATGTGCTTATTATATAAAACATTAGCATTATAAGATGCTAGGGGAAACTGATTATAAGATCATCAATATCTATATTTAGTGTCAAGATAAAATATTCAGTATTTGCTGGTGTCTAATATGTGCTTATTATATAACATATTAGCACTATAAGATGCCAGGGGAAACTGATTACAAGATCAGCAATATCGATATTTAGTGTCAAGATAAAATATTCAGTATTTGCTGATATCTAATATGTGCTTATTATATAAATTATTCGCTCCATAAGACGCTAGAGGAAACTGATTAAAAGATCATCAATATCTATATAAGGTATCACGATAAAATATTCAGTTTTTGCTGGTATATAAAATGTGCTTATTATCTAAAACATTAACACTATAAGATGCTAGGAGAAACTTAGCACTATAAGATGCCAGGAGAAACTGATTATAAGATCATCAATATCTATATTTATTTCACGAAAAAATATTCAGTATTTGCTGGTATCTAATATGTGCTTATTATATAAATTATTAGCACTATAAGATGCTAGTGGAAACTGATTACAAGATCATCAATATCCATATTAAGTTTCACAATAAAATATTCGGTATTTGCTGGTATCTAATATGTGCTTATTTTATAAAATATTAGCACTATAAGATGCTAGGGGAAACTGATTACAAGATCAGCAATATCGATATTGAGTGTCAAGATAAAATATTCAGTATTTGCTGGTATCTAATATGTGCTTATTATATAACATATTAGCACTATAAGATGCTAGGGGAAACTCATTACAAGATCATCAATATCTATATTTATTTCACGATAAAATATTCAGTATTTGCTGGTATCTAATATGTGTTTATTATATAAATTATTAGCACTATAAGATGCTAGGGGAAACTGTTTACAAGATCAGCAATATCGATATTTAGTGTCAACATAAAGTATTCAGTATTTGCTTGTATCTAATATGTGCTTATTATATAACATAATAATATTAGCACTATAAGATGCTAGGGGAAACTGATTACAAGATCATCAATATCTATATTTATTTCACGATACAATATTCAGTATTTGCTGGTATCTAATATGTGCTTATTATATAAATTATTAGCACTATAAGATGCTAGGGGAAACTGATTACAAGATCATCAATATCTATATTTGGTGTCACGATAAAATTGTCAGTATTTGCTGGTATCTAATATGTGCTTATTATATAAAACATTAGCACTATGAGATGCTAGTGGAAACTGATTATAAGATCATCGATATCTATATTTAGTGTCACAATAAAATAATCAGTATTTGCTGGTATCTAATTTGTGCTTATTATATAAAATATTAGCACTATAAGATGCTAGGGGAAACTCATTACAAGATCTTCAATATCCATATTTGGTTTCCACAATAAAATATTCGGTAATTGCTGGTATCTAATATGTGCTTATTATATAAAGTATTAGCACTATAAGATGCTAGGGTACACTAGATGAAAGATCATCATCATCTAGTATTTGCTGTCCAGATAAAATATTCAGTATTTGCTGGTATCTAACTTGTGCTAATTATATAAATTATTAGCACTATAAGATGCAGGGGGAAACTGATTACAAGATCATTAATATCTATATTTGGTGTCACGATAAAATATTTAGTATTTACTGGTATCTAATATGTGCTTATTATATAAATCATTAGCACTATAAGGTAACAGGCGAAACTGAACAGAAGATCATCAGTATTAACATTTGGTGAAAGGATTAAGTTTCGGTATTTGCTGGTATCTAATATGTGCTTATTATATAAAATATTAGCACTATAAGATGCTAGGGGAAACTGAACACAAGATAGTCAATATCTAGATTAGGTGTCTAGATAAAATATTCAGTATTTGCTGGTATTTAATAAGTGCTTATTATATAAATTATTAGCACTATAAGATGCTAGAGGAGACTGAATACAAGATGGTCAATATCTAGATTGGGTGATGAGATATGATGTTTATTATTTACCGGTTATCTAATAAGTGTTTATTATTTGAATCATTAGCAGTAAAAGATGCTTTGGAAAACTAAACAGAAGATCATCGGTGTTAAAAATTTGTCCAGATAAAATATTCAGTATTTCCTGGTATCTAATATGTGCTTATTATAAAAAAAATATTAGCACTATAAGATGCTAGGGGGAACTAGATTAAAGATCATCAATATTAAGATTTGGTGAAAAGATTAAGTTTTAAGTATTTGCTGGCATCTAATATGTGCTTATTATGTAATAGCACGATACGATGCTAGGAGAAACTGAATACAAAATCATCAGTATTTAGATTGGTTTTCAAATTCCAAATGTCATGGGTACTTCTTCTAAGTGCACGCTAACGTGTACATGTTACGTCAGTTTGTCTTCAAACCAGAACAATTAGATGCGGCGCTTGTCGGACCCCCCCCCCCCTCCTCGTTCCCGTCAACTTTGGTAAACTATCTAGACGGTCCGTCTGAAAAGCGAGGCAGCGCCTTCAACACTGGGCCACCACGAGCCCCTTGTACTGCACGCTTGCAACAACCACACTATCCTTCCAGTTTCTTATGTGCAACAAGATTTGCGGTTTCTTGCATTAATATCCATTTAATTTGATATTATTTGGAAAAAGCTTGTATTCTTTTAGAGGTTGCTGGGGCACAATTTTGAGAGCATTTTGAAGTGAAGTCTTTTCCATAGAATTTTCGATGGTGACTTGTAGTTTAATCTGACAGGAAATGTGCTAAACTGTTGCTGTTGGGTGATATCTCAGATGTGTTTTATTATAAATATATCGTTTGATACATTATATGTGATCTTAAAAAAAGATGTGCCAGATATAAATTAGGCAGTTTTATAAGAATTCGGGCGTTGACGCTTGTGTAATAATTTGTCTTACAAGTAGTCAGTGAAGCTAATCACTTTAAAATGTATGATTTACATCTGTCTACACTCTTGTAATTAAATTAGCTAGTTAATTGATTGGTGACAATCTCCTTGTTTAATCACGTTATGAATCGGTGTGACTACTGATGATTCAGGTTATAAATAACATTATTTATGCAAACCATCAAAAATAATAAAGTAAGATATGCCAATGTACATTTCGATATTTACTACACAAACGTGTAGATTATTAATTAGGAATTTTTAAAATAAATACACATAATGACAGACGTGGTTGACTAAGAATACACTCATTAATGACGTACTTCACTACAATAACCACTGTAAAAACAAATCAATTAACAATAACTCTTAAGATGACATGGAACTCGACGTTAAACCATCAAGTTACCATATATAAGGAGGACAAATATTAAAAACTGTCCTAGGTGGAAGTGGACGTTAAACCCCCTCAGAACAGAACAGTAAAAACTGTCATTCCATATCGTGTTACTTGATATAACTATCTGTGTATCCTTATAAGAAATATCAACAGTGTTGTGACTAAAATTCAAGAGGTAAGTATTTGAATGTCAAGAATTGCTGGTATTTAATATGTAATTTTCATATTGGGTGTCGAGATTATGTACATGTATTCAATATACTGGCATCTAATATGAGCTTATTATATAAATTATTAGCACTATAAGATGCTAGGGGAGACTGAATACAAGATAGTCAATATCCATATTTGGTTTCACGATAAAATATTCAGTATTTGCTGGTATCTAATATGTGCTTATTATATAAATCATTAGCACTATTAGATGCTAGGGGAAACTGATTACAAGATCATCAATATCTATATTTAGTGTCAGGATAAAATATTCAGTATTTGCTGGTATCTAATATGTGCTTATTATATAAATCATTAGCACTATAAGATGCCATGGGAAACTGATTACAAGATGCCATGGGAAACTGAACAGTAGATCATCTGTATTAACATTTGGTGAAAAGATTAAGTTTCGGTATTTGCTGGTATCTAATATGTGCTCATTATATAAAATATTAGCACTATAAGATGCTAGAAGAAACCGAACACAAGATAGTCAATGTCTAGATTTGGTGTCAAGATAAAATATTCAGTATTTGCTGGTATCTAACATGTACTTATTATATAAAATATTAGCACTATAAGGTGCTAGGGGGAAACTAGATGAAAGTTCATCAATATCTATATTTGGTGTCACGATAAAATATTCAGTATTTGCTGATATCTAAAATGTGCTTATTATCTAAAACATTAACACTATAAGATGCTAGGAGAAACTGATTATAAGATCATCAATATCTATATTTATTTCACGATAAAATATTCAGTATTTGCTGGTATCTAATATGTGCTTATTATACAAATTATTAGCACTATAAGATGCTAGTAGAAACTGATTACAAGATCATCAATATCCATATTTTGGTTTCACAATAAAATATTCGGTATTTGCTGGTATCTAATATGTGCTTATTATATCAATTATTAGCACTATAAGATGCTAGAGGAAACTGATTACAAGATCATCAATATCTATATTTGGTGTCACGATAACATTTTCAGTATTTGCTGGTATCTAATATGTGCTTATTATATAAAACATTAGCACTATAAGATGCTAGGGGAAACTGATTATAAGATTATCAATATCTATATTTGGTGTCAAGATAAAATATTCAGTGTTTGCTGGTATCTAATATGTGCTTATTATATAAAATATTAGCACTATAAGATGCTAGAGGAAACTGATTACAAGATCATCAATGTCTATATTATTTTTCACGTGAAAATATTCAGTATTTGCTAGTACATGTATCTAATATGTGCTTATTATATAACAAATTAGCACTATAAGATGCCAGGGGAAACTGATTACAAGATCAGCAATATCGATATTTAGTGTCAAGATAAAATATTCAGTATTTGCTGATATCTAATATGTGCTTATTATATAAATTATTCACTCCATAAGACGCTAAAGGAAACTGATTAAAAGATCATCAATATATATATAAGGTGTCACGATAAAATATTCAGTTTTTGCTGGTATATAAAATGTGCTTATTATCTAAAACATTAACACTATAAGATGCTAGGAGAAACTGATTATAAGATCATCAATATCTATATTTATTTCACGATAAAATATTCAGTATTTGCTGATATCTAATATGTGCTTATTATATAAATTATTAGCACTATAAGATGCTAGTGGAAACTGATTACAAGATCATCAATATCCATATTTGGTTTCACAATAAAATATTCGGTATTTGCTGGTATCTTATATGTGCTTATTATATAAAATATTAGCACTATAAGATGCTAGGGGAAACTGATTACAAGATCAGCAATATCGATATTGAGTGTCAAGATAAAATATTCAGTATTTGCTGGTGTCTAATATGTGCTTATTATATAACATATTAGCACTATAAGATGCTAGGGGAAACTCATTACAAGATCATCAATATCTATATTTATTTCACGATAAAATATTCAGTATTTGCTGGTATCTAATATGTGCTTATTATATAAATTATTAGCACTATAAGATGCCAGGGGAAACTGTTTACAAGATCAGCAATATCGATATTTAGTGTCAAGATAAAATATTCAGTATTTGCTTGTATCTAATATGTGCTTATTATATAACATAATAATATTAGCACTATAAGATGCTAGGGGAAACTGATTACAAGATCATCAATATCTATATTTATTTCACGATACAATATTCAGCATTGCTGGTATCTAATATGTGCTTATTATATAAATTATTAGCACTATAAGATGCTAGGGGAAAGTGATTACAAGATCATCAATATCTATATTTATTTCACGATAAAATATTCAGTATTTCCTGGTATCTAATATGTGCTTATTATATAAATTATTAGCACTATAAGATGCTAGAGGAAACTGATTACAAGATCATCAATATCTATATTTGGTGTCACGATAAAATTTTCAGTATTTGCTGGTATCTAATATGTGCTTATTATATAAAACATTAGCACTATGAGATGCTAGGGGAAACTGATTATAAGATCATCGATATCTATATTTAGTGTCACAATAAAATAATAAGTATTTGCTGGTATCTAATTTGTGCTTATTATATAAAATATTAGCACTATAAGATGCAAGGGGAAACTCATTACAAGATCTTCAATATCCATATTTGGTTTCCACAATAAAATATTCGGTAATTGCTGGTATCTAATATGTGCTTATTATATAAAGTATTAGCACTATAAGATGCTAGGGTACACTAGATGAAAGATCATCATTATCTAGTATTTGATGTCCAGATAAAATATTCAGTATTTGCTGGTATCTAACTTGTGCTTATTATATAAATTATTAGCACTATAAGATGCAGGGGGAAACTGATTACAAGATCATTAATATCTATATTTGGTGTCACGATAAAATATTTAGTATTTACTGGTATCTAATATGTGCTTATTATATAAATCATTAGCACTATAAGGTGCCAGGCGAAACTGAACAGAAGATCATCAGTATTAACATTTGGTGAAAAGATTAAGTTTCAGTATTTGCTGGTATCTAATATGTGCTCATTATATAAAATATTAGCACTATAAGATGCAAGAAGAAACCGAACACAAGATAGTCAATGTCTAGATTTGGTGTCAAGATAAAAAATTTCACAATAAAATATTCGGTATTTGCTGGTATCTAATATGTGCTTATTATATTAATTATTAGCACTATAAGATGCTAGGGGAAACTGATTACAAGATCAGCAATATCGATATTTAGTGTCAAGATAAAATATTCAGTATTTGCTGGTATCTAATATGTGCTTATTATATCAATTATTAGCACTATAAGATGCTAGGGGAAACTGATTACAAGATCATTAATATCTATATTTGGTGTCACGATAAAATATTCAGTATTTTGCTGGTATCTAAAATGTGCTTATTATCTAAAACATTAGCATATCTTCTTTTTATATAAATATTTATAATTGCTTGGATGTAATAATTATTTATTATGAATTGGAGGAAATAAAGATATATATATATAAGATGGTAGGAGAAACTGATTATAAGATCATCAATATCTATATTTATTTCACGATAAAATATTCAGTAATTGCTGGTATCTGATATGTGCTTATTATATAAATTATTAGCACTATAAGATGCTAGGAGAAACTGATTACAAAATCATCAATATCCATATTTGGTTTCACAATAAAATATTCGGTATTTGCTGGTATCTAATATGTGCTTATTATATAAATTATTAGCACTAAAAGATGCTAGGGGAAACTGATTACAAGATCAGCAATATCGATATTTAGTGTCAAGATAAAATATTCAGTATTCACTGGTGTCTAATATGTGCTTATTATATAACATATTAGCACTATAAGATGCTAGGGGAAACTCATTACAAGATCATCAATATCTATATTTATTTCATGATAAAATATTCAGTATTTGCTGGTATCTGATATGTGCTTATTATATAAATTATTAGCACTATAAGATGCTAGGAGAAACTGATTACAAAATCATCAATATCTATATTTGGTTTCCACAATAAAATATTCGGTATTTGCTGGTATCTAATATGTGTTTATTATATAAAATATTAGCACTATAAAATGCTAGGGGAAACTGATTACAAGATCATCAATATCTATATTTTTTCACGATAAAATATTCAGTATTTGCTGGTATCTAATATGTGCTTATTATATAAATTATTAGCACTATAAGATGCTAGAGGAAACTGATTACAAGATCATCAATATCTATATTTGGTGTAACGATAAAATTTTCAGTATTTGCTGGTATCTAAAATGTGCTTTTAATATAAAACATTAGCACTATAAGATGCTAGGGGAAACTGATTATAAGATCATCAATATCTATATTTAGTGTCACAATAAAATAATCAGTATTTGCTGGTATCTAATTTGTGCTTATTATACAAAATATTAGCACTATAAGATGCTAGGGGAAACTGATTACAAGATCTTCAATATCCATATTTGGTTTCACAATAAAATATTCGGTAATTGCTGGTATCTAATATGTGCATATTATATAAAATATTAGCACTATAAGATGCTAGGGGAAACTGATTACAAGATCATCAATATCTATATTTATTTCACGATAAAATATTCAGTATTTGCTGGTATCTAATATATGCTTATTATATAAAATATTAGCACTATAACATGCTAGGGGATACTGATTACAAGATCAGCAATATCTATATTTAGTATCAAGATAAAATATTCAGTATTGGCTGGTATCTAATATGTGCTTAATATATAAAATATTAGCACTATAAGATGCTAGGGGAAACTGATTACAAAATCAGCAATATATATATTTAGTGTCACCATAATATTCAGTATTGGCTGGTATCTAATATGTGCTTAATATATAAAATATTGGCACTATAACATGCTAGGGGAAACTGATTACAAGATCAGCAATATATATATTTAGTGTCACCATACAATATTCAATATTTGCTGGTATCTAATATGTGCTTATTATATAAAATATTAGCACTATAAGATGCTAGGAGAAACTGATTACAATATCACCAATATCTATGTTTGGTTTCACGATAAAATATTCCTTATTTGTTGGTACATGTATCTAACTTATTATATAAAATACTAGGACTATAAGATGCTAGGGGAAACTGATTACAAGAATATCTATATTTATTTCACGATAAAATAATCAGTATTTGCTGGTATCTAATTTGTGCTTATTATCTAAAATATTAGCACTATAAGATGGTAGGAGAAACTGATTACAAGATCATCAATCTCTATATCTATTTCACGATAAAATATTTAGTATGTGCTTATTTTATAAAATATTAGCACTATAAGATGCTAGAGGAAACTAGATAAAAGATCATCAGTATTAAGATTTGGTGAAAAGATAAAGTAAATTTATTGAGTATTAAGATTTAAGTTTCAGTATTTGCTGGTATCTAATGTGTGCTTATTATATAAAATATTAGCACTATAAGATGCTAGGGGAAACTGATTGCAATATCACCAATATCTATATTTGGTTTCACGATCAAATATTCCTTATTTGCTGGTACATCTATCTAACTTATTATATAAAATATTAGCACTATAAAATGCTAGGAGAAACTAGTACATTTAGCCTCACAGTATTAGATTTTACCGATATCTGTAGAAATTTACTATTTTAGATAGAAAACTATGCCCTATTTTCACAAAACTCACCTTTTATACTTCTCAGTTATACATGTCTTTAATAATATTATAGAGTAGGTTTCCCAATCAAATTTTCAGCATTCGCTAATATTGTAACCATTAAATGTTTATTATTTGCTGGTATCTTATATATGTTTATTATATAAATTATTAGCACTTTAAGATGCTAGGGGAAACTGAATACAAGATCATCAATATCTAGCTAGGGCAAGTCTCCTATTTAAATATTCAATTTTTGGTAGTATCTGATACATGCTATTAGCATTATTAAGATGCTAGGGGAAACTGAACACAAGATAATCATATAATGTTTCTGATTAATTATTCAGTATCTGCTGGTATCTAATACATCCTTATTATATAAATTATCAGCACTAAAAGATGCTGGGTGAAACTCTATACAAGATCATCTCTATTTAGATTGGTTGTCACAATTAAATATTTATTATTTGCTTTTGTCTAATATGTGCTTATTATAGAAAATATTAGCACTATAAGAACCCTGTATTTGGTGGCATCTAACACCTGCTTTATTATAGAAAATATTAGCATCGTACGACTGTTTACTTGTTTATTAGGGTCTTGATTGATTAGGAAATATTAGTACAAAATGACCTGTATTTGGGAGTATCTATAAAAACTGAAAACAAGATCCATCATGCTATTCTGGTGTTTTAGAAAAATAATTGTTATAATGTAAACTCAACATCACCCACTAAAAGAGTGTAGGCTGACTAGTAAAAACCTAAATACTAGATCACCTATACTAAAAGGTTCAATACCATCTTGGCTGGTATGTAATTAATACCATGTAAATGAGTACTGATTCCTAAAGATTACACTATTTTATGTTTGTGATATATGTAGTTTGAAAGCTAGTGTAAAGACAAATACTTCTCATGCTTTTTGGTAAATATGACGGTTAGTCCACAGTCATAACGACCATGATGGTAAGCCCCTTTTCAAAGTTTTATGTTACAAAAAATATCATTGTCTACTAATATATCAAGTCAAATAGCACATAAGATGGAAGAGAATCAAATAATACATAGTATGGTTTTAAAAAAAAACTAACATCTTTATTTACAATAAACAAATAAATAATAAATTCATACATTAATAACTGGATTTAACCTCCCCTTCCCCACTCTCTCTCTCTGAGCAATAATCACAATTCTTTATTGTAAAAATTCCAATGTTTTGCACAGTAAAAAGTTAGTATTCTATAATATAAAAATAGTTTTTCGCAATTTCTATGCAAAGTATATACATACAAGTGTGAGTTACCGTATAAACAATGTCTATGAAAATAATCCATGGCAGGAAGATATAATTCACATTAATTTAAATTTTCTCTCCACTATTTAATTTCATCTCATTTATTTCACATCAATATACTTGTATAAAATGTATAAATCGCATCAAGTTTAAACACCAACTTTTATTCACAGTGCACACTCATTCTCAATAATTGGTTAAAGTCCCTCTTAAAGTTGTATGGATTTAAAATACTGTGTATTGTTGTAGTTCAGTACATCTATTATCACAAGATCAAAAGAAATTTTTAATCACTGAAGTCACAAGTTTCACCCAAGTAGGGACATGACGATCTCTTCTTCTCCATAAATCTTCTTTTACAGGGTTCGATGATTGGTAAAGTCGAACATGCTCCTGAAAAATATTGTGCGTGGATCAACAAATGAAGATACAAAGAATCTTTCCTAGAAATAACCTAGGTTCAATGACTACTATTCACTCAATATCTCCAACAACTTGTGTTTTATTAAAAACTGATCAATAAATAGGTCAGCCAGTTTCAGACCAATAACATGCAATAAATAAAATATGGATTTTATTTGCAAAGTTTCTGTATATTATCAAAATGCCACATAGTCCAAATTTTGAAGTTATTGTTTAACCTCCACGTCCACCGAGGGTGACATCGCAGACAAGTTGTCTTATTTTCATTTGATTATCTGAGCGCATATGCACTTCATGCAGGGGTCTTTCCTGTTGGAGGAAACTGTAGTACTCTTGAGACATAGAATACTAAGCCACCAAAATTTGAAGTGAAAGTCCTGGCTTTAACATAATGAGATTGTGATATAATTTACCTGTCGTAACTGTTCTTGAAGTTTTGTATTATCTGTAACAATAGCTGTTTGACATTCTAAATCTCTATAAACTGATCGATAACCTGTAGAATTATACAGAAATAATACAACAGTTAATTAGGTTCTATAAAAACAGATGTTTTTTGCTAAAGTTTATAATGAAATGAAATGGGGTTTATTATGCTATTGTTCTGCTCCAAACTGGTTGAAGACAGGGATACGCCATACAGTGTTCTATGAGGGAAACTACGACTTACTCTTATATCGTATTCCAACAGTCAAGGGGTCTTTTACGTGCACACCTTAGACAGCTGTCCTTGTCAGGCCCTCCGTCCTGCATCACTGACAAGGGGGGAACAAGGCTGGAAAATCTGGATGATAATTTTTATTTTAATATACTGCTAATAGAATAAAGTCATGCTTAAATTGTTAGTTTTAATGGTGCATGGATGCATAGTTTAATTGGGTCCTTGAAAAGAGTTTAATTCAATCCTCTGATTTGACTTCATTTTGGTTTGACTTAAAACCTATTCAACACACTCATTTCACCACCTTCTAGTTCTATGGAAATTATGACTTTCTGTAGAATATTTCAGACGTAATTAATGCTCATGTGTCAGAGATCAGAACACTTATAATTGTGTTTCAGATGCTAAACAAATTACAGGTTTACAGATTTTAGTCAAAATCTGACACGGTTGGGTTAAATTGGGTGATTCTAGAAATGACCCTTGTATAAATGGTGCGCGGAAAAAAAGTCACAGTAAAAAAGTCACAAATTTGCCTAGGTTAAAAAAAAACACAGGAAAAAAAATCACAGTTTTTTTAATACATCTCTCATTACACATTTTCATTACACAGATGTAACCATACTGTTTTAGTCTTTAGAAATCAGCACATTTTGATATCATAGCACATTTGAAGTACTAGCTCATTCAATACTCAAGCACATCAATACTCTTTGTTAATTCTAATGTTCCATCCAACTCCATGTAAGAATTCTGGGATGGATTTGGCACCACTGACACGATCTCTGCGCAGATTTCGTAGTTATGTCTGCATCTTTACAAACTTCTGCTTGACCTTCCTGACAGGTGGATTTTGTGACTTTTTTACCTGTGTTTTTTTACTTTGATTTTTTTTACTGTGTTTTTGTTACCTGTGACTATTTTTCCTTAATTCGTATCAATATATATCGTCTTAAAATTAGAATCGACACCAACATTTTCTTCAACTTCTGTACAAAATTTAACTTTTATATATACATTATCAACGCAAGTTCATATCATTTGTTTAAGGCTGTTTCTTTCAAGTCATATTTGTCTGCTAATTACAAGAAACAGAAACAGAAACAATTTGAAAAAGGATTAAATTAACCAAGAGAATAACTGGTCGGATGTCACAACTCAGCATCTTATACAGCTTATATACTATTCAATGCCACGATAACTGTAACATCAGGCCCGTACCTAGCGGGGAGAGGGGGGAAGTGGGGCAGCTGCCCCCTCTGGAAAAAATCGGCGCGCCACCTGAAAAAAAAAGGCGCCCCCGAAGGCGCCCTTTCCATTGAAGACAATACGAGGCCAGCGACGTACATTCCCATATCTGTAAGGGCGCCCTATAAAGCCGAGTGACATTGGTTGGGACATACACGATGAGATTGACAGGACGTCCAAACAATTTCACTTTTTTTTGGGGGGGGGGGCATTACCAATCATGTTGTTATATGCGAGGCGCCCCTCACATGATGGGGCGCCTCATAATGAGTCACACGATGAACACCACAACTTGATTGGGCGTCAAAACGGTGTGATCTGTGGTGCACCTTATCCCAGAGGACCTTCAATAATGACATGATGGGTGGGCCCCATTATAATGACAATATATGATTGTTGGGCCGCTCATAATGCAGAATGCACTTATCAATATGACGCAATACAAAGCCAACGACTAACGTGTTCATATCAGTATGGGCGCTCTAAAAAGCCGAGTGACTCTGGTTTGGCGCGAACTACAAGATGGACTGAACGCCTAACCAATGTCACTTCTATTCATGTCGTTATATATGAGGCGTCACACCCCCCAAATGGTGAGGCGCCTTATATAGAATTACATGATAAACACCTAACTTAAGGGGGCGTCCAAAACTGTGTGATCTGTGTATGGCTTATCCCGGAGGGGCGCCAATAATGACATGATTGGTATGGCGCATTATAATGTATGTTTGTCGGTCCGCACATAATAAATAATGTCAAGCGAGATTGGTTGGGCGCTCACGACTTGGTCAATGGGGCGCCCAATACAGCATGATTGGGCGCCCCTTGAAGGGCTTGTGTTATATGCGCCCGTTATACAGCGCGCCCCCGCATAATCATGGTCAGACAATTCATTTTATCTTGCGTTTATGGACTTGAAGTCGCTTCGTATTGCTTTGCTAGTATCATATAGGTCGGCATTTAAGGTCTGCCACTCGAATTATTAGAGAATCTCGCCAATTATTAATATTTCACTGGCATCCTTCTTTGGATTTACTACAACGTCATCTCGCAATTAAAAAAATGAGTGATTTCATTACAAAAGTTTTTCTAGATATTGACCTCGTTCAAGGTACAAACAGATGTGTTGCCGTTTACAGCATTAGACAATAGATCTGGTAGCGTTGCGCTCGATCTTTTTCAAGGGTGTCAGATACTGCCGGATTTGAAGCACCTCTTTCGTATTAGTATTTCAGATAATATTATAAAACTTAGTAGACTTATCTTAGAACCCAATGAGTCCTTACCCGTTCCCGGCGCCAGCGATATTTTAGTGATTTTTTCGAATTCGCGTTTATTTTTCTGCCGTGAAGTGTAAAGTAGCAGGAATCAAACTTGTATTTTATTACTGTCATGTATATAACGGTTCCCGATACATACAGCATCGATATTGTATAATGTGCGATACTTAACCGTGTATCCGATTCCAGTGTGAAGAGATGCCTCCCCCCGAAAAAAACGCCGGGCACTTGGCAGATATCTACAATGACGGAAAAGCTACTAAACAGTCTGGCTTTGTTACACGTCAACCAAGAAACCGACCCAATGCCGACGCCCGATGGAGATGAGATTGATTCAAGCCCGCGTAACCCAATTCCAAACTTTTCGTTTTTCTCATAAATTAGTATAGGTATACGCTTAAGTCGTATTCCTTCCTTCAAAATTTTATAATGTTCATATCGCAAATTGAAATTTCTGACATTTTATAGTACCTACAAGTGCAAACCATATTTTCTAAACATTTTGGGGGCCTGGGGGCCAGACTCTTCTCCGTGGACGTCCCAGAAGCCCCATCAGCGCCCTCAGCAGCCCTTGCCTCCCTAACATTTTGGGGCTAGGTACGGGCCTGGACATTCAAAGTCGTGCAAATCTTGGGTTGGACCCCCATGATGATCCCAAGCATCACCTGCATTCCATGCGGTAGCTATTGGTGCGTTTGGGCGTCACATGTAACTGGAAATGTTTCTTCTGTTAGGTTCTATAGTGACTTTTTTCGTAGTCATTTGCATATTTTAGTATTATGCCCCCAAAATCAAATATCCCCTACTTTTTTGAATAGTATGGTTGTTAGGTTGTTTTTTTTAAAAACAAACAAACATGTATTAGATACCAGTATATTATATTATACTGATCGCTTCCCAAATATTGATTACCTTGTATTCAATTTTCCCAGTCAACTTATATTTTATAAAATAAGCAAATAGAGCTAATATCTTATATCAGAAAATATTGAATAGTAAATCTTAACATCAAATCTAGACATTGATGATCATTTAGCCAGTTTCCTCTAGATTTCTATAGTGCTAATCAATAAAATAACAGCAAATACTGAATACTTAATCGCGACACCAAAAATGCATATTAAATATATTTTTGAAGGTAAATTGTAGTTTACTCTCTTCCATTAACTTCTGACAGGAAATGTGCTAAACTGTTGTTGTTGGGTGGTAGCTCAGGTGTGGTTTATTATAAATATAAGGTCCAATACATTATATGATCTTAACGGATATGCCGGATAGAAATTATGCTGTTTTATAAGAATTCTGGCGTTGCCGCTTGTGTAATAATTTGACTTACAAGTAGTCAGTGAAGCTAATCACTTTAAAATGTATGATTTACATCTCTCTACACTCTTGTAATTAAATTAGCTAGTTAACTGATTGGTGACAATCTCCTTGTTTAATCACGTTATGAATCGGTGTGACTACTGATAACATGATGATTCAGGTTATAAATAACATTATTTATGCAAACCATCAAAAATAATAAAGTAAGATATGCCAATGTACATTTCGATATTTACTACACAAACGTGTAGATTATTTATTAGGAATTTTTAAAATAAATACACATAATGACAGACGTGGTTGACTAAGAATACACTCATTAATGACGTACTTCACTACAATAAACACTGTAAAAACAAATCAATTAACATTAACTCTTAAGATGACATGGAACTCGACGTTAAACCATCAAGTTGCCATATATAAAGAGGACAAATATTAAAAACTGTCATTCCATATCGTGTTACTTGATATAACTATCTGTGTATCCTTATAAGAAATATCAACAGTGTTATGACTAAAATTCAAGAGGTAAGTATTTGAATGTCAAGAATTGCTGGTATTTAATATGTAATTTTCATATTGGGTGTCGAGATTATGTATTCAATATACTGGCATCTAATATGAGCTTATTATATAAATTATTAGCACTATAAGATGCTAGGGGAGACTGAATACAAGATAGTCAATATCCATATTTGGTTTCACGATAAAATATTCAGTATTTGCTGGTATCTAATATGTGCTTATTATATAAATCATTAGCACTATTAGATGCTAGGGGAAACTGATTACAAGATCATCAATATCTATATTTAGTGTCAGGATAAAATATTCAGTATTTGCTGGTATCTAATATGTGCTTATTATATAAATCATTAGCACTATAAGATGCCATGGGAAACTGAACAGTAGATCATCAGTTTTAACATTTGGTGAAAAGATTAAGTTTCGGTATTTGCTGGTATCTAATATGTGCTCATTATATAAAATATTAGCACTATAAGATGCTAGAAGAAACCGAACACAAGATAGTCAATGTCTAGATTTGGTGTCAAGATAAAATATTCAGTATTTGCTGGTATCTAACATGTACTTATTATATAAAATATTAGCACTATAAGGTGCTAGGGGGAAACTAGATGAAAGTTCATCAATATCTATATTTGGTGTCACGATAAAATATTCAGTATTTGCTGATATCTAAATGTGCTTATTATCTAAAACATTAACACTATAAGATGCTAAGATCAGCAATATCGATATTCAGTATTTGCTGGTATCTAATATGTGCTTATTATATAAATTATTAGCACTATAAGATGCTAGGGGAAACTGATTACAAGATCAGCAATATCGATATTGAGTGTCAAGATAAAATATTCAGTATTTGCTGGTATCTAATATGTGCTTATTATATAACATATTAGCACTATAAGATGCTAGGGGAAACTCATTACAAGTTCATCATTATCTAGTATTTGATGTCCAGATAAAATATTCAGTATTTGCTGGTATCTAATATGTGCTTATTATATAACATATTAGCACTATAAGATGCTAGGGGAAACTGTTTACAAGATCAGCAATATTGATATTTAGTGTCAAGATAAAATATTCAGTAGTTGCTTGTATTTAATATGTGCTTATTATATAAAATATTAGCACTATAAGATGCTAGGGGAAACTGATTACAAGATCATCAATATCTATATTTATTTCACGATACAATATTCAGTATTTGCTGGTATCTAATATGTGCTTATTATATAAATTATTAGCACTATAAGATGCTAGGGGAAACTGATTACAAGATCATCAATATCTATATTTATTTCACGATATAATATTCAGTATTTCCTGGTATCTAATATGTGCTTATTATATAAATTATTAGCACTATAAGATGCTAGAGGAAACTGATTACAAGATCATCAATATCTATATTTGGTGTCACGATAAAATTTTCAGTATTTGCTGGTATCTAATATGTGCTTATTATATAAAACATTAGCACTATAAGATGCTAGAGGAAACTGATTAAAAGATCATCAATATCTATATAAGGTGTCACGATAAAATATTCAGTTTTTGCTGGTATATAAAATGTGCTTATTATCTAAAACATTAACACTATAAGATGCTAGGAGAAACTGATTATAAGATCATCAATATCTATATTTATTTCACGATAAAATATTCAGTATTTGCTGGTATCTAATATGTGCTTATTATATAAATTATTAGCACTATAAGATGCTAGTGGAAACTGATTACAAGATCATCAATATCCATATTTGGTTTCACAATAAAATATTCGGTATTTGCTGGTATCTAATATGTGCTTATTATATAAATTATTAGCACTATGAGATGCTAGGGGAAACTGATTATAAGATCATCGATATCTATATTTAGTGTCACAATAAAATAATAAGTATTTGCTGGTATCTAATTTGTGCTTATTATATAAAATATTAGCACTATAAGATGCTAGGGGAAACTCATTACAAGATCTTCAATATCCATATTTGGTTTCCACAATAAAATATTCGGTAATTGCTGGTATCTAATATGTGCTTATTATATAAAGTATTAGCACTATAAGATGCTAGGGTACACTAGATGAAAGATCATCATTATCTAGTATTTGATGTCCTGATAAAATATTCAGTATTTGCTGGTATCTAACTTGTGCTTATTATATAAATTATTAGCACTATAAGATGCAGGGGGAAACTGATTACAAGATCATTAATATCTATATTTGGTGTCACGATAAAATATTTAGTATTTGCTGGTATCTAATATGTGCTTATTATATAAATCATTAGCACTATAAGGTGCCAGGCGAAACTGAACAGAAGATCATCAGTATTAACATTTGGTGAAAATATTTAGTTTCGGTATTTGCTGGTATCTAATATGTGCTCATTATATAAAATATTAGCACTATAAGATGCTAGAAGAAACCGAACACAAGATTTGGTGTCAAGATAAAATATTCGGTATTTTCTGGTATCTAATATGTGCTTATTATATAAAATATTAGCTCTATAAGATGCTAGGGGAAACTGATTACAAGATCAGCAATATCGATATTTAGTGTCAAGATAAAATATTCAGTGTTTGCTGGTATCTAATATGTGCTTATTATATAAAATATTAGCACTATAAGATTCTAGGGAAAACTGAACACAAGATAGTCAATATCTAAATTAGGTGTCCAGATAAAATATTCAGTATTTGCTGGTATCTAATAAGTGCTTATTATATAAATTATTAGCACTATAAGATGCTAGAGGAGACTGAATACAAGATGGTCAATATCTAGATTGGGTGATGAGATATAATGTTTATTATTTACCGGTTATCTAATAAGTGCTTATTATTTGAATCATTAGCAGTAAAAGATGCTTTGGAAAACTAAACAGAAGATCATCGGTGTTAAAAATTTGTCCAGATAAAATATTCAGTATTTTCTGGTATCTAATATGTGCTTATTATAAAAAAAAATATTAGCACTATAAGATGCTAGGGGAAACTGATTACAAGATCATCAATATCTATATTTATTTCACGATAAAATATTCAGTATTTGCTGGTATCTAATATGTGCTTATTATATAAATTATTAGCACTATAAGATGCTAGAGGAAACTGATTACAAGATCATCAATATCTATATTTGGTGTCACGATAAAATTTTCAGTATTTGCTGGTATCTAATATGTGCTTATTATATAAAACATTAGCACTATAAGATGCTAGGGGAAACTGATAATAAGATCATCAATATCTATATTTAGTGTCAAGATAAAATATTCAGTATTTGCTGGTATCTAATATGTGCTTATTATATAACATATTAGCACTATAAGATGCCAGGGGAAACTGATTACAAGATCAGCAATATCGATATTTAGTGTCAAGATAAAATATTCAGTATTTGCTGGTATCTAATATGTGCTTATTATATAAATTATTAGCACTATAAGATGCTAGGAGAAACTGATTACAAGATCAGCAATATCGATATTTATTGTCAAGATAAAATATTCAGTATTTGCTGATATCTAATATATGTGCCTATTATATAAATTATTCGCTCCATAAGATGCTAGTGGAAACTGATTACAAGATCATCAATATCCATATCAAGATTAAATATTCAGTATTTGCTGGTATCTAATATGTGCTTATTATATAACATATTAGCACTATAAGATGCTAGGGGAAACTCATTACAAGATCATCAATATCTATATTTATTTCACGATAAAATATTCAGTATTTGCTGGTATCTAATATGTGCTTATTATATAAATTATTAGCACTATAAGATGCTAGGGGAAACTGTTTACAAGATCAGCAATATTGATATTTGGTGTCAAGATAAAATATTCAGTATTTGCTTGTATTTAATATGTGCTTATTATATAAAATATGAGCACTATAAGATGCTAGGGGAAACTGATTACAAGATCATCAATATCTATATTTATTTCACGATACAATATTCAGTATTTGCTGGTATCTAATATGTGCTTATTATATAAAGTATTAGCACTATAAGATGCTAGGGTACACTAGATGAAAGTTCATCATTATCTAGTATTTGATGTCCAGATAAAATATTCAGTATTTGCTGGTATCTAACTTGTGCTTATTATATAAATTATTAGCACTAAAATATTCAGTATTTGCTGGTATCTAATATGTGCTTATTATATAAATTATTAGCACTATAAGATGCTAGGGAAAACTGTTTACAAGATCAGCAATATTGATATTTGGTGTCAAGATAAAATATTCAGTATTTGCTTGTATTTAATATGTGCTTATTATATAAATTATTAGCACTATAAGATGCTAGGGGAAACTGATTACAAGATCATCAATATCTATATTTATTTCACGATAAAATATTCAGTATTTCCTGGTATCTAATATGTGCTTATTATATAAATTATTAGCACTATAAGATACTAGAGGAAACTGATTACAAGATCACCAATATCTATATTTGGTGTCACGATAAAATTTTCAGTATTTGCTGGTATCTAATATGTGCTTATTATATAAAACATTAGCACTATGAGATGCTAGGGGAAACTGATTATAAGATCATCGATATCTATATTTAGTGTCACAATAAAATAATAAGTATTTGCTGGTATCTAATTTGTGCTTATTATATAAAATATTAGCACTATAAGATGCTAGGGGAAACTCATTACAAGATCTTCAATATCCATATTTGGTTTCCACAATAAAATATTCGGTAATTGCTGGTATCTAATATGTGCTTATTATATAAAGTATTAGCACTATAAGATGCTAGGGTACACTAGATGAAAGATCATCATTATCTAGTATTTGATGTCCAGATAAAATATTCAGTATTTGCTGGTATCTAACTTGTGCTTATTATATAAATTATTAGCACTATAAGATGCAGGGGGAAACTGATTACAAGATCATTAATATCTATATTTGGTGTCACGATAAAATATTTAGTATTTGCTGGTATCTAATATGTGCTTATTATATAAAATATTAGCACTATAAGGTGCCAGGCGAAACTGAACAGAAGATCATCAGTATTAACATTTGGTGAAAAGATTAAGTTTCGGTATTTGCTGGTATCTAATATGTGCTCATTATATAAAATATTAGCACTATAAGATGCTAGAAGAAACCGAACACAAGATAGTCAATGTCTAGATTTGGTGTCAAGATAAAATATTCGGTATTTTCTGGTATCTAATATGTGCTTATTATATAAAATATTAGCACTATAAGATGCTAGGGGAAACTGATTACAAGATCAGCAATATCGATATTTAGTGTCAAGATAAAATATTCAGTGTTTGCTGGTATCTAATATGTGCTTATTATATAAAATATTAGCACTATAAGATTCTAGGGAAAACTGAACACAAGATAGTCAATATCTAAATTAGGTGTCCAGATAAAATATTCAGTATTTGCTGGTATCTAATAAGTGCTTATTATATAAATTATTAGCACTATAAGATGCTAGAGGAGACTGAATACAAGATGGTCAATATCTAGATTGGGTGATGAGATATAATGTTTATTATTTACCGGTTATCTAATAAGTGCTTATTATTTGAATCATTAGCAGTAAAAGATGCTTTGGAAAACTAAACAGAAGATCATCGATGTTAAAAATTTGTCCAGATAAAATATTCAGTATTCAATATACTGGCATCTAATATGAGATTATTATAGAGGAAACTTATTACAAGATCATTAATATCTATATTTGGTGTCACGATAAATATTCAGCATTTGCTGGTATCTAAAATGTGCTTATTATCTAAAACCTTAGCATATCTTCTTTTTATATAAATATTTATAATTGTTTGGATGTACTAAATATTCATTATGAATTGGAGGAAATAAAGATATATATATTATATAAGATGCTAGAAGAAACTGATTATAAGATCATCAATATCTATATTTATTTCACGATAAAATATTCAGTATTTGCTGGTATCTAATATGTGCTTATTATATAAATTATTAGCACTATAAGATGCTAGAGGAAACTGATTACAAGATCATCAATATCCATATTTTGGTTTCACAATAAAATATTCGGTATTTGCTGGTATCTAATATGTGCTTACAATATCAATTATTAGCAGTATAGGATGCTAGGGGAAACTGATTACAAGATCATCAATATCTATATTTGGTGTCAAGATAAAATATTCAGTGTTTGCTGGTATCTAATATGTGCTTATTATATAAAATATTAGCACTATAAGATGCTAGGGGAAACTGATTACAAGATCATCAATATCTATATTTGGTTTCACAATAAAATATTCGGTATTTGCTGGTATCTAATATGTGCTTATAATATCAATTATTAGCACTATAAGATGCTAGGGGAAACTGATTACAAGATCATCAATATCTATATTTGGTGTCAAGATAAAATATTCAGTGTTTGCTGGTATCTAATATGTGCTTATTATATAAAATATTAGCACTATAAGATGCTAGGGGAAACTGATTACAAGATCATCAATATCTATACCTATTTCACGATAAAATATTCAGTATTTGCTGGTATCTAATATGTGCATATTTTATAAAATATTAGCACTATAAGATGCTAGAGGAAACTAGATAAAAGATCATCAGTATTAAGATTTGGTGAAAAGATAAAGTAAATTTATTGAGTATTAAGATTTAAGTTTCAGTATTTGCTGGTATCTAATATGTGCTTATTATATAAAATATTAGCACTATAAGATGCTAGGGGAACAAGATTACAAGATCATCAATATCTATATTTGGTGTCAAGATAAAATATTCAGTGTTTGCTGGTATCTAATATGTGCTTATTATATAAAATATTAGCACTATAAGATGCTAGGGGAAACTGATTACAAGATCATCAATATCTATATTTGGTGTCACGATAAATATTCAGCATTTGCTGGTATCTAAAATGTGCTTATTATCTAAAACATTAGCATATCTTCTTTTTATATAAATATTTATAATTGTTTGGATGTACTAAATATTTATTATGAATTGGAGGAAATAAAGATATATATATTATATAAGATGCTAGAAGAAACTGATTATAAGATCATCAATATCTATATTTATTTCACGATAAAATATTCAGTATTTGCTGGTATCTAATATGTGCTTATTATATAAATTATTAGCACTATAAGATGCTAGAGGAAACTGATTACAAGATCATCAATATCCATATTTTGGTTTCACAATAAAATATTCGGTATTTGCTGGTATCTAATATGTGCTTACAATATCAATTATTAGCAGTATAGGATGCTAGGGGAAACTGATTACAAGATCATCAATATCTATATTTGGTGTCAAGATAAAATATTCAGTGTTTGCTGGTATCTAATATGTGCTTATTATATAAAATATTAGCACTATAAGATGCTAGGGGAAACTGATTACAAGATCATCAATATCTATATTTGGTTTCACAATAAAATATTCGGTATTTGCTGGTATCTAATATGTGCTTATAATATCAATTATTAGCACTATAAGGTGCTAGGGAAAACTGATTACAAGATCAGCAATATCTATATTTGGTGTCAAGATAAAATATTCAGTGTTTGCTGGTATCTAATATGTGCTTATTATATAAAATATTAGCACTATAAGATGCTAGGGGAAACTGATTACAAGATCATCAATATCTATATTTGGTTTCACAATAAAATATTCGGTATTTGCTGGTATCTAATATGTGCTTATAATATCAATTATTAGCACTATAAGGTGCTAGGGAAAACTGATTACAAGATCAGCAATATCTATATTTGGTGTCAAGATAAAATATTCAGTGTTTGCTGGTATCTAATATGTGCTTATTATATAAAATATTAGCACTATAAGATGCTAGGGGAAACTGATTACAAGATCATCAATATCTATATCTATTTCACGATAAAATATTCAGTATTTGCTGGTATCTAATATGTGCATATTTTATAAAATATTAGCACTATAAGATGCTAGAGGAAACTAGATAAAAGATCATCAGTATTAAGATTTGGTGAAAAGATAAAGTAAATTTATTGAGTATTAAGATTTAAGTTTCAGTATTTGCTGGTATCTAATATGTGCTTATTATATAAAATATTAGCACTATAAGATGCTAGGGGAAACTGATTACAAGATCATCAATATCTATATTTGGTGTCAAGATAAAATATTCAGTGTTTGCTGGTATCTAATATGTGCTTATTATATAAAATATTAGCACTATAAGATGCTAGGGGAAACTGATTACAAGATCATCAATATCTATATTTGGTTTCACAATAAAATATTCGGTATTTGCTGGTATCTAATATGTGCTTATTATATAAAATATTAGCACTATAAGATGCTAGGGGAAACTGATTACAAGATCATCAATATCTATATTTGGTTTCACAATAAAATATTCGGTATTTGCTGGTATCTAATATGTGCTTATAATATCAATTATTAGCACTATAAGATGCTAGGGGAAACTGATTACAAGATCATCAATATCTATATTTGGTGTCAAGATAAAATATTCAGTGTTTGCTGGTATCTAATATGTGCTTATTATATAAAATATTAGCACTATAAGATGCTAGGGGAAACTGATTACAAGATCATCAATATCTATATTTATTTCACGATAAAATATTCAGTATTTGCTGGTATCTAATATGTGCATATTTTATAAAATATTAGCACTATAAGATGCTAGAGGAAACTAGATAAAAGATCATCAGTATTAAGATTTGGTGAAAAGATAAAGTGAATTTATTGAGTATTAAGATTTAAGTTTCAGTATTTGCTGGTATCTAATATGTGCTTATTATATAAAATATTAGCACTATAAGATGCAAGGGGAACAAGATTACAAGATCATCAATATCTATATTTGGTGTCAAGATAAAATATTCAGTGTTTGCTGGTATCTAATATGTGCTTATTATATAAAATATTAGCACTATAAGATGCTAGGGGAAACTGATTACAAGATCATCAATATCTATATTTGGTTTCAAGATAAAATATTCAGTGTTTGCTGGTATCTAATATGTGCTTATTATATAAAATATTAGCACTATAAGATGCTGGGGGAAACTGATTACAAGATCATCAATATCTATATCTATTTCACGATAAAATATTCAGTATTTGCTGGTATCTAATATGTGCATATTTTATAAAATATTAGCACTATAAGATACTAGATAAAAGATCATCAGTATTAAGATTTGGTGAAAAGATAAAGTAAATTTATTGAGTATTAAGATATAAGTTTCAGTATTTGCTGGTATCTAATATGTGCTTATTATATAAAATATTAGCACTATAAGATGCTAGGGGAAACTGATTGCAATATCACCAATATCTATATTTCGTTTCACGATAAAATATTCCTTATTTGCTGGTACATGTATCTAACTTATTATATAAAATATTAGCACTATAAGATGCTAGGAGAAACTAGATGTAAGATCATTAATATTAAGTATTTTATTATTTGCTGGTATCTAATATGTACTTATTATATTAATTTATTAGCACTACAAGATGCTAGGGGAAACTAGATAAAAGATCATCAGTATTAAGAATTGGTGAAAAGATAAAGTACATTTAGCCTCACAGTATTAGATTTTACCGATATCTGTAGAAATTTACTATTTTTTAGATAGAAAACTATGCCCTATTTTCACAAAACTCACCTTTTATACTTCTCAGTTATACATGTCTTTAATAATATTATAGAGTAGGTTTCCCAATCAAATTTTCAGCATTCGCTAATATTGTAACCATTAAATATTCAGTATTTCCTGGTATCTTATATATGTTTATTATATAAATTATTAGCACTTTAAGATGCTAGGGGAAATTGAATACAAGATCATCAATATCTAGCTAGGGCAAGTCTCCTATTTAAATATTCAATTTTTGGTAGTATCTGATACATGCTATTAGCATTATTAAGATGCTAGGGGAAACTGAACACAAGATAATCATATAATGTTTCTGATTAATTATTCAGTATCTGCTGGTATCTAATACATCCTTATTATATAAATTATCAGCACTAAAAGGGTTTATTCCCGGGAAGGCGCAGTTAGTGACCGTAACGAATTAAAAAGGGTCGTTTTCGACGCCTTAACGGGAACTCAGCCCCTAAGGATTAACATGGATTAAAATGGATTAAAAACGTAACAATGGTGTTATAGAGTGTTATGACAAGAATTTACTCTTTCATAATCCCCACTATAACTAATTAACCAACATTTTAGCATCAGTCGTGGTATAAGAAATAACAAAAACAAATAAAAAACATAACTATACTATAACAATAATTAATTTCGTCAAATAAATAAAAAAAACATAACTATACTATAACAAAAATTAATTTCGTCAAATAAATAAAAACACAATTATACTATAACAAAAATTAATTTCACCAAATAAATAAAAAACATAATTATACTATAACAAAAACTTATGAAATAAAAAACAACTAAAATCAGTTCAATTTCGCCAAATAAGATACCCTGTCTAAATACTTAACTAACGTCAATTCGTGAACCTCGTTAATTCCTGGAGCTTGTTTTGAAGTTGGGCATATTTGTGTCTTTTCTTGGTAAATATACTTGGTAAATAAATTTGATAACAAAGTGTTCAAAACGTCCCACGTCTACTCAAATAAGAGAAATTGAGGGCATATGCAGCAAGACATAATAAATTACACCTACCCGTTCAACTGGCACCAACGGTAGAGCTGCAAATCCCCGTACTACCTTCTGTATTTCTTGGTCGTCTCTATATTGTTGTTATTAGTCTAAACCCTTTTTCTGTAACCTTTTATTTAAATATAATTTTCTATTTATGTATCTCTTTAACTGTGTACAGCGCATATGGGCACTTAACAGTGGAAGCTATGCGCTTTGTAAATTTTTCAATAATAATAATAATAATAATATTGTACTTGTAGACCTGCATTTTGTGTTCGTCTCCAAATACACTGGGTAAAATGAAAAAAAACCAGCCTTTCCATTCCGTATTTGGGAATATTTCCAACACTGTTTGTTTTGCTGCCAATTCAAAATCCATCTGAAATATAATATGGTAAGAAAATAAGCAAATTTCAAAAACTGAGAGACCGTGAGAAAAAATTCGTTATTATAATCATAATAAAATAAATATTTTGATGAATGAAGAATAACCCTTGGGTGATTTGATGATATTCATCATTAGTTGCCAATTGGTGAATAAAATTCAGAGTGAACATAAATTCAAAAAATCTTTAACACCGTTAATTGGGTCCTAATAACAACATGTCTCTCTACAAACGAAAGCCGACAAGTCGATATCTGCGCCTTCCCGGGAAGGATTAGTTTTGGTCACGCTCTGTAACTGCGCCTTCCCGGGAATACACCACTAAAAGATGCTGGGTGAAACTCTATACAAATCATCTCTATTTAGATTCGTTGTCACAATTAAATATTTATTATTTGCTTCTGTCTAATATGTGCTTATTTTAGAAAATATTAGCACTATAAGAACCCTGTATTTGGTGGCATCTAACACCTGCTTTATTATAGAAAATATTAGCATCGTACGACTGTTTACTTGTTTATTAGGGTCTTGATTGATTAGGAAATATTAGTACAAAATGACCTGTATTTGGTAGTATCTATAAAAACTGAAAACAAGATCTATCATGCTATTCTGGTGTTTTAGAAAAAATAATTGTTATAATGTAAAGACAAATTTTGTGTGTGAGTGGTATGTGATCAACATCACCCACGTAGGCTGACTAGTAAAAACCTAAATACAAGATCACCTATACTTAAAAGTTCAATACCATCTTGGCTGGTTTGTAATTAATACCATGGAAATTATGTAAATGAGTACTGATTCCTAAAGATTACACTATTTTATGTTTGTGATATATGTAGTTTGAAAGCTAGTGTAAAGAAAAATACTTCTCATGCTTTTTGGTAAATATGACGGTTAGTCTTCAGTCATAACGACGATGATGGTAAGCCCCTTCTCAAAGTTCTATGTTACAAAAAAATATCATTGCCTTCATATATCAAGTCAAATAGCACATCAGATGGAAGGGAATCAAAATAATACATAGTATGGTTTTTAAAAACAACTAACATCTTTATTTACAATAAACAAATAAATTCATACATTAATAACTGGAGTTAACCTCCCCTTCCCCACTCTCTCTCTGAGCAATAATCAAAATTCTTTATTGTAAAAATTCCAATGTTTTGCACAGTAAATAGTTAGTATTCTATAAAAATATTTATTCGCAGAATATTTCTATGCAAAGTATATACATACTAGAGTGAGTTACTGTATAAACAATGTCTATGAAAATAATCCATGGCAGGAAGATATAATTCACATTAATTTAAATTTTCTCTCCACTATTTAATTTCATCTCATTTATTTCACATTAATATATTTGTATAAAATATACATAAATCACATCAAGTTTAAAACACCAACTTTTATTCATAGTGTACACTCATTCTCACTAATCGGTTAAAGTTCCTCTTAACTTCGTATGGATTTAAAATACTGTGTATTGTTGTAGTTCAGTACATCTATTATCACAAGTTCAAAAGAAATTTTTAATCACTGAAGTCACTAGTTTCACCCAAGAAGGGACATGACGATCTCTTCTTTTCCACAAATCTTCTTTTACAGGGTTCGATGATTGGTAAAGTCGAACATGCTCCTGAAAAATATTGTGTGTGGATCAACAAATGAAGATACAAAGATGACTACTATTCACTCAACATCTTCAAACAATTTGCGTTTTATTATAAACTGTTCAATAAATAGGTCAGACATTTTCAGACCAATAACATACAATAAATAAAATATGGATTTAATTTGCAAAGTTTCTGTGTATTATCAAAATACCACATAGTCCAAATTTTGAAGTTATTGTTAACCTCCACGTCCACCGAGGGTGACATCACAGACAAGTTGTCTTATTTTCATTTGATTATCTTAGCGCACATGCACTTCATGCAGGGGTCTTTCCTGTGGGAGGAAACTGTAGTACTCTTGAGACATAGAATACTAAGCAACCAAATTTTAAAGTGAAAGTCCTGGCTTTAACATAATGTGATTGTGATATAATTTACCTGTCGTAACTGTTCTTGAAGTTTTGTATTATCTGTAACAATAGCTGTTTGACATTCTAAATCTCTATAAACTGATCGATAACCTGTAAAATATACATTAGGTTCTATTTAAACAGATGTTTTTTACTAAAGTTTATAATGAAATGAAATGAGGTTTATTAACATCCTACTGTTCTGCTTCAAACTGGTTGAAGACAGGGATACACCATACAGTGTTCTATGAGGGAAATTTTGCCCAGTCAGCGGCACTACGGCTTATGCCTCAGTTTTTCGTCCCATCCGAAAAACTAGACAGCTTTCCTTGTCAGGTCCTCTGTCCTGCATCACTGACAAGGGGGGAACAAGGCTGGAAAATCTGGATGATAATTTTTATTTTATTTTACTGCTAAAAGAATAAAGTCATGCTTAAATTGTTAGTTTTAATGGTGCATGAATGCATAGTTTAATTAAGTCCTCGAAAAGAGTTTAATTCAATCCTCTGATTTGACTTCATTTTGGTTTGACTTAAAACCTATTCAACACACTCATTTCACCACCTTCTAGTTCTATGGAAAATTATGACTTTCTGTAGAATATTTCAGCTTTAATTAATGCTCATGTGTCAGAGATCAGAACACTTATAATTGTGTTTCAGATGCTAAACAAATTACAGATTTACAGATTTTAGTCAAAATCTGACACGGTTGGGTTAAATTGGGTGATTCTCGGAATGACCCTTGTATAAATGGTGCGAGGAAAAAAAATTACAGTAAAAAAGTCACAAATTTGCCTAGGTAAAAAAAAACACAGGAAGAAAGTCACAGTTTTTTTATTACATCTCTCATTACACATTTTCATTACACAGATGTAACCATACCGGTACTGTTTTAGTCTTTAGAAATCAGCACATTTTGATATCATAGCACATTTGACGTACTAGCTCATTCAACATTCTAAGCACATCAATACTCTTTGCTAATTCTAATGTTCCATCCAACTCCATGTAAGAATTCTGGGATGGATTTGGCACCACTGACACAATGTCTGCAAAGATTTCGTAGTTGTGTCTGCATCTTTACAAACTTCTTCTTGATCTTCCTGACAGGTGGATTTTGTGACTTTTTTTACCTGTGGTTTTGTTTTTTACTTTAATTTTTTTGCTGTGACTTTTTTACCTGTGACTTTTTTTCCTTGATTCGTATAAATATATATCGTCTTAAAATATGAATCAACACCAACATTTTCTTCAACTTACCAAAATTAGGTGAGCCAACAAGGGTTAAAGATGGCAGTGCCTGGTTAGGTAAATAATACCATAAACCTTTGACATGGAAGGTCCAGTCCTGACGATAATATTCACTCATCTGTATTCGTTGTGTTTGACCATATTTCATTAATTGTTTATAAAACTGTTTAGCTATATGTATATAGGCTGCTGGTATAGATCCTGCTATACCCTTCGCTCCATAAAAACCATTTACCTAAATTTATAATTACAGATATTCATTCAAATAGCACACCATTAAGAAATAATCATATATGTCAGCTAAAGTGGCAGACAACTCGAAAGGGCATTAACTTTTTCTTTCTGGTACACAAGAGATGAGGATTATGAAAAGGACAAAAACAAGATTTTATCAAAGTTACGATTCACTTCCGCTAACACAGATAATTCTTTTTTTTACAAAAGATTTACTACATATCAACAACATAAAGATTTAATAGATAGCAATTTTTATATACCCATACATAGTTTGGGTGCATAAATCCTTGTTTCTGTTCGTCTGTCAACAATGTCTTGTTAACGCGATAAGAGGCTAGAGATTTTGACAGATTTCTTGTATGAATTTGGTATGGTGATTGCAAACCTTGAGTAGAAATGAATTTTCAACGTTCCACTATTTTTCGTTTTAGAGTTACTGCCCTTGTTGTTATGGTATCTCAATATCTTGTTAATGTGATAAGGGCTAAAGTTTATGACAAATGTTTTTCAAATTTGGTCTTTCCTGAGTTATCCCCCCTTTAACAAAAAACTTTGTTAATATGATAGAGCTTACAATTTATAAGAGATTTTTTTCAAATTTGGTTTGAAGAATTCGGGTCATGAGAGGCCAAAACCCTTGATTCTCAGCACTCAGCAGACTTCCATTCAGGGATATCCTATACACTACAGTTTTGGGAGGTCTTTTTTCAATTTTTGTGTTGAGCATTGGGCTCATGAGAGAATGAACCAATTCGATATTCAGCATACACGACTTCTCTCAGAAATCTTGTTAACACAATAGAGTCTATAGTTAATGAAGAGTTGGGTTCATGAGAAGATGGACCCTATTGATATTCAGAAATCAGTGAACCACTGGAATCAAAAAGATTGAACTTTTTAACAATCTAGGACTATATATATGTGGAAAAGCTTTTGAACAGGACAGAGACTATCTTTTGGATAAGCTGCAGTTGAGACATATATTCTGCATGGGGGGGCATATTTCCTTGATTTGCATAGCTCTGTTTATTAAAAATAAATCTCTTTACTCACCTCAGGAGATGCCATAAGTATTTTATATCTGGCAAAGGATTGTTGAAGTATAACCCGTAGATAGTGATCCGTTAAATTAAAATACCCTGATGCCAGTAATATCTCATCACCTACAGCTGCTTCTCTTAACAACGATAATGTCGCATATTCATCAAATATAATACCAAAAGGTCCCATTTGTATTAAAGGATAAATCCATGTATCATGGGGTTTATCTGGAGTTCTATTAGTATTAATACTGTTTCCATTTTTAGTATAACTGGAATGTCTTGGTAAACTTATATATTTCCTTTGTTTATTGTGTCTTTTGAATATCCGAGCGGAACTAAATGACGTGTCATCTGCTGGAAGTTTTTGATTTTCTAAGATTTTTAAAATTTGTTCTTTAGCTTCTCTTTTGAACATGTCTCCATTGTCTGAAATTCATATCAATATAATCAGACATATTCATAAATTATGCAGACATATATATCTAACTTTTCAAAACATCAAAGAATTTTGATTTATCTAAATTAACTATAAAAATTTACAAAATAAAATGTTCAATTACAATACCTGCAGTCACCTCAATTATCTCATAATAGCTCTATATTATAAAAAACACCCCCAAATATTCAATTATAAAAAAATAAATGTACATAAGTAATTGATTATGCCCACACCGATCAACAACCAACTAGATCCACACAAGACAAACATGTTGATGAGACAAAAATGAAGACACTGTAAGAATACTATGTACTCATTTGAAGGGATCCAAAAGTCAGCTTTAAGTGTCAAAATCCAAACGCTAGATACTGTCCCAGCTTGGATTCAATCAGATTTAAAACAGGTCAATCATTAAATTTCTTGGACAACAAAATGGCACAGATCTTATGGCATAGATTGATGAAATTTGAAGTCCATAACATAACAGAATTGAATCATTAATGAACTGATCATGATATTCCTATTAGAGAACCATCTTTCACAATATTATAATTTGTTTAAAATGGTGAAACAGCAATTTTTAATAAAACAATATGAAGGAAATGATAAAACTATAATCAAAAACACTTCTATGGATATACTACTTCTGAAATACATTTTTGTTAAGTATCATTATTTGCATGACAACGAAGTGTATGTATATCAAAACGTAGCATGTTAATATATTCAGAAGTAGTATATCCATATAGGTGATTTTAATTTGTGAAATCTATTTCTATATGTCTTATAAGGATTATATAAAATTAAAATATATAAAAAGAGTATACCTTTAAACGGATGTAGAGACCAGTCTGGATGTAGTGTGACCGAGTTGTCTGGTTTTAATTGAAAAGAAAACTTGGATACTGTCTGTATCATTTTATCAAAAAAATCGGCTAAGTCTCCACATTCATTAAATAATATATATCTATCTTGTCTATTAACAAAATAATTATCACTTAAATTAGCTCTGGAAAAAAAGAGAAGAAATTCTTCATCAAACTAATTATAATTGGGCCAATTTGTCAACTGAGAAACATAGAAAAGAAGAAAACTTGCACATATTTAATACAATCTAAGTTGCACTAAGACATTTGGGTAATCAGGGTCAACTTAGACTTTAGTACAAACATTTTGCTACAGAACTTGACTGAACTTGGCAAACACTTTGTGAAATGGACCCTTGCACATTTGAATATGAACTTCAGGAAACACAGTATTGCACATAGACCTTAAAATATAGCTTGTGATTGTCATGATTATTAAAGGGATACTCGATGGAATGTTCCGAATATATATTCTCTTCATCCAAAATGTTGAAAAAAGGAAGTTTAGGCTACAACACATGTGCCGAGTGAATTAGAAAATACCATGACAATTGGAAGAGATATCTATTCTGTTCTACTCATACTCTACCTAGCTCTGTTGTCGGGACTGAGTGAACTGTGACAAGACTGAAATCTATGTTGTTTGTTTGCAAGTCTGTCGATTTTGAGCACTCAACACTCAGTAATATCACTGTTATAATCAAAAGTGTATAACTTATCAAAGTGGTGATAGTTTCCTATTTCAACTCAGTTACCTCCCTTTAATACGTTGGACCAAAGCTATTTTGAAACCTACCCACTAATCATAACACTGTCATCACAGATATAAGCTTTGATATGCGTTAAACCAATAGTTTCATTAAATCTTTCTGGGACTATCTTCTTTAATAAACCTCTCAAGTCTGGGGTGTGATATAAAGCAATTTGAACATTTCCACCATATTCACATAACAACGGTTGTAACATAGTTCTAGAACTTTTATCTTTTCCTCTAGAACCTCTCGTATAGTCTATTAAAACACGAACTTTGAAGTTACTATTATCTTCTTTGGCAGCATTGGCACATGCTTCCTGTAAACAATCAACCTGAAAAGAGAACAATTTAAAATAAAGGGTCATGTCAGCCTATTTACCGTAAGTTTATCAATCCTATTAATAAATATGTGGTCAAGGTTGGGAATATTTTCTTGTAATTTTAATAGACTCGGTTATATTTCAACTACAAAGGATATCTTCACATTTCACAGTTTATCTGTATGATAAATTAGGTAGGAGATTAGAATCTAGGAAAAAAAGTCACAGGAAAAAAAGTCACAGTAAAAAAGTCACAGAAAAAAAGTCACAGGAAAAAAAGTCACAGTAAAAAAGTCACAGAAAAAAAGTCACAGGAAAAAAAGTCACAGGTAAAAAAGTCACAGGTAAAAAAGTCACAATTTATATTGTTGATAAGTGTGAAGAACTTGGCCATGAGATGTTTGTAGAAACGATCGTGACTGATTTCAAAGACATTTTTTTGCGCTCTTTGCTTGTCGTGTTTGGTAGAGACGTGGCAGCCAAAGGATGCTTCTACCACCTGACACAGTCAACCTGGCGACATGTCCAGACACTAGGACTAGTACCCCACTACAAGGCCTAACCCTCTCCATGAGAAGACCCCCCCGCCCCAATGTTCCCTCCTGAAGTTTGGAACGTACATGACGCAACCATGAACAGTGCCCCCTGTACCAACAACATCTGTGGGGGATGGAACAACAAGTTCTACAATCTTGTCGGCCAACACCATCCATCCATCTGGAGAGTGGTGGAGTGGTTCCAGAAGGGATCAGCCACAGTCCAGACTGTCGTCGCCCAGGATGCCATCGGCAATCGACCCGTCAGAAAGGTCAAAAAGAAACTTGTAAAGATGCAGACACAGCTACGAAATATGTGCAGGGATCGTGTCAGTGGTGCCAAATCCATCCCATTTTTCCTGTGTTTTTTTTTACCTAAGCAAATTTGTGACTTTTTTACTGTGACTTTTTTTCCTGTGACTTTTTTTCCTGTGACTTTTTTACCTAGGCAAATTTGTGACTTTTTTACTGTGACTTTTTTTCCTGTGACTTTTTTTCCGCGCACCGGAGATTAGACACATGAGCAGTTAGTAGTTGATCCTCACTCTAGTGGTCTGTCAAAGAAGTTGTATGTCCTTGAATATGACCAAATATATTCCTGATCACCCAATATAATATATATATTCCATTGTCGGAAGCCGAGGTTGAATTCTAATTAGTTTGTTTAAACAACTGATACCTCTGTCACATGACAATCCATCTTTTGATCTCTAATATTTTGAAAAGTTGATTTAAATGTATTAAAAGATGGTAAAAATATTGTTCGTCTGATAAACAGAATTTTAATATGTCGATCTTTATAGTCTCATTTATCACACAATTAGCTTTTCTGCAATATTATGCTATACTCTGGTAGTAGCGATGGTCACTTTTATGTTAACATATTTAGAGATCAGGGCCATTCAGGGGTCTGTTGTTTGTGTTAAATTTACTGCAGCAAACACTATAGAAAACTTTATTTTTTCCTTTAGAAATATTACCATAAATCTGTAGGAAAAATTTGCACCACCGAATTTTCGGGGCATTTATTTTCAGCAACAATCTTTCTGTACGTTAAAGTTAACGGATCATTAAAAGATAGCGGAGTTTTGAGCAACCGGCCCCTGGTTTAAATAGTATTTTATTCAAGAGAAGATAAGTATTTACAATTTATCATTTTGAGAAGAATAAGTGAATAAGTCACTTTTTGTCATCATCATCATGTAATGGTTCGCTTGTTTTTGTTACAAAAATTATAGAAATTTACCAATTCATCTTCTAAGCTTCCTGTTCCTAAATAAAGTGAGGCTAGTATTACTCTCTTTTTAGCCTTTTTGATCTTCAGCTGAAAAAAATAAATGACAAGAAAATTTAACTGTTGAATAGTTAAACATAGAGAGAGAAATGGGGTTTAACATCCACTCAACACAAAGTAGGTCATTTTAGGACTAACGTATTGGTTTTTTTTTATTTGAACAATTCTCTTGCGCGTATGGTTCTTTATATCACTGTAACATTTATATCAGATTAAGCAACCAATAACTGTTATAAATGAAATTATATGACACTAATAGATCACAGTTATCAGTTTATATACATAATGTGTATTAGTTAGTTAAAATTGTTAGTAATCAGGCAGTAATCATTAAGTAGGTGTTTTGTTAGTAAGGTGTTAAAACTGTGGCTATTGAATGATATACACCACTATCGGTTTGGTTTGTGTATTCAGTAGTGATGGGAGTTATAAACTGCCCCTTTTTTTACAGCTAGTTACACACTTGCTAATTAATGACAACTGTATAATTTCTAACCGTTTTCTATACATACTAGCAGTGGGAGGAAACCGGAGGACCCGGAGAAAAACCCATGAGGTTGGACAGGCAACCCTACTCCTTGTCACGTACACCCAGGGATATGAAACCAAAACTAAATTTTCCCATTGCAGGTCTTTCTTTATGCCGTAAATGTTATCTAATTATAAAATAGACATTAACTTATCAAGACTAATCCATAATCAACTCATCGTGATCATTAGCTTGCGATATTTAGTGGATTTGAATACATTTGTTGTGGATGAAATAACCGTAAAAAAAGACAATCGCAGCTTTGTTTATCATCGTAACAACAGTAGGAATACCAACTGAGACTAGCCTCAAATATTATCTATATTTTAACTATTAATAATTATAACGAGAACTGTCGGCTCTTTATCTATCCTTACCACATCCTCTTTTAATATAAAATTAGTATACATAATTGACACAGCTCAATAAAATTTGATAATTCATACTTGGATATTATGCGGAAGAACGGTTTAGCCAGAACGTAGAATATATTATTTTCAACTAAAAATGCATTATGTAAGAGTTAACTTTGCCTATGGCAAGCCTTTTTTCAAGCTTCAACAAATGAATACAATATGAGTGACAGTGAAATAGTGAAGTTATATTACTCTAAAATTAAAATGACATTTATTCGTGAGTGAAACGGGTGATGAAAAATCATTCAAAGACTCATGAAACTGAAAATATTTTTTATTAATTAGAGATAACCTCTACAATTTTGAATATTGCATAGATTTCAATTTAAAAATGACATACTCTGTGCCAATGACATGAGTGAAACAAGGGCATACATAAAAAAAAGTGCTCATGAAATTCAAACATAATTATGCTGAGTCCATAAAATTGACACGGCACATATATTTCTAATTACATCCCATTACTTTGTATACATGTATAATTATGTACATTTTAACAATGATTTCAATACCTAATCAGAACTGGCAATTTTCATAAAATGCCACTGCACATATATTTCTAATTAAGTCACACTAGTTTGCATGAAATTAGGTACATTTTATGAATGAATTTAATAGATAATTAGGAGAACAGTAGGACATTAAAATCCATTTCATCTATAGATAATCAGAACTAGCAATTTTCCCATAATGCCAAAAGTAAGACATCATTTAGATATTTCTAAATAAGAATTCAAAGATATAAAATGTGAAAAGCAAACACATAAAGTAAGGTAACACCCTCTCTATGACCATCACTACAAGCATTCTGATTAAAATACAGTCTCCAAATTAGATTTGTTTTTTACTAGATGGTCCATAAGATTTGTGGGGGTCAGGGTGGCTAAGTGGGTTAGACGCTGGATCGCTAGCCTGCACGTCAGGTGTTCATGCACCATTAAATCTAGCAATTTAAGCCTTTTAGCAGAAAATGTAATTTATATTAATATAAAAATTATTATCCAGATTTTCCGGCGTGCTTCCTCCTTGTCAGTGATGCAAGATGGGACGGAAAACCAAGATCCTGTGTACACATTGGCTTGCACGTAAGATTCCTTGACAGTTGAAATTTGATAAAAGAGTAGGCCAGAGTCCTGCTGTCCGCGCAAAATTTCCCTAATAATACACTGCACTGTATGGCGTATGCCTGTTTTCATTAGCCATAAGCCCTGCAACAGATCATCTACAGGACATGCTACCATATAGGTTTTTTTTAAAAACACCCTTATAAATATTACCTTGAGGACTTCAAAATATTGTGTGGGTTCTGTTAATACTAAAACTTTGTCACCATGAACTGGAAAGCATGGTCCAAATTTATTCAACCAACTAAAATAGTCATAATTAGTATGTGTAGCTGTTATCTCAGAGATTTTCCTTCCTTGGAGTGGTGCCTTGTTCACCGTCTTTCTAGGACCTGATGACCTGTAAATTATAATAATTAAATGTTTAATTTCTATTTTCAATACATACCGCAATACAGTAGGGGTCTTTATAGTAGTGGGAGGAAACCGAAGGACTGGGAGAAAACCAAGCCGGTTGAACAGGCGACCCTACTCCTTGTCACGTACAAATGGGGATTCAAAACCAAGCCAGTTGACTCAATGACAGGCTTTATGATACAGCACGCACGTGCTAACCATTCGGCCATCCCCCCCCCTCTCCCATAGAGCCATTAGAGGTGTATACATCTCCCATATACACCTCCTTGAAATCTCTCTAACAAATTATATGTGCAATTTCGTGCATTCCAATTTGGATTGGAAAATGTTAGTTAATTTGTATGCAGTACCGGTACCATCAAGTCCCCTAGATCAAATTGATCACAGTTCACACCGGTTGATAGCCTACAAAATACTCCCCACAAAAGTATAAGTTTTATATGACTCTTTTATTCCAACTGGCTCAGATTTGGATGAAAAATGAAAGAATGAATGAAATGGGGTTTAACGTCTTACTGTAATGCACTTAACCTGAGCTAAATGAAGACGGGCATACGCCATACAGTGTGCTATGAGGGAAATTTTGCCTGGGCAGCGGCGCTTCGGCCTACTTTTATATCGAATTCCAACTCCCAACGTATCTTTTACGTGCACTCCAATGTGTACATGGGACCTCGGTTTTCCGTCCCATCCGAACGACTAGGCAGCTGTCCTGTCAGACCCTACTTCTGTATCACTGACAAGGGGAAATCACGTCGGAAAATCAAGATGAACTTTCTCGGCCAATGCAGGGATCGAACGAAAAATGAAAGTGATCATTTACTGTCATTAGGCTAAGTACAGGTAATGGATTAAATCTAATTCCACATGTCCACCCACTCTCCCTATATACTCTCACTGTGAGATAATGATTAATAACAAAATGCTGATGCAATGTACTGAAGTGAACCATCCGGATGATCGGGTAGGAAATAAAAATGGAGGACAGATTATATAACAATGTTTCATTTTATATTATTCACAGCTTGAGCCAGTTAACACCTCAACAAATTGTGATTTGTAAATTGTAAACATCATCATTCATTACATGCATGATGATCATGTAGGATGTCACTCTGACTCAGGAGATAACAGTAACCTACTTAATTTTTTCTCAAACTTTCGACATCGTAATGTTAGTGCTATAACTAACTATAAACAAACCAGTCAAAGATAAATAAATAAATCCTGAAATCAAGCGAAAAAAAATCCATATATTATAGGGCCTACAAGTACAAGATGATCAAGAATTTTGAATTATAAGGGAAAAGACTTAATAACAAACAAAGCCGATAGAGTTCAATATGTGGTGGTATGCGATGATTGATTAGGTCTCTATATTTCATGATATTATAAATAATTAGAAGACCATATTCTAAAGTGACGCATTATTTTAAGGAAATTAAGTTTCAAAAAATACTCCAAAATATTTGAAATCTCTCAAATTCCTTTTTTTATTGGAATTAATTTAAAGGGACTGTCCTGAATAGTACAGAGCCTCAAAAATAAAAGTCTGATTCTGTATGAAATTTAAACGCCAAAATAATGGTGTATAAACCCTGACTCAAAATTTCAGCTCAAAATATTGAGTCGTTTGGACGTGAGCGTTAAAACAGCCTATCCGGACCACAATCCTTTTAAGATTTCGGGTCAATTCTTTCGTTGGGTGACCCGATAGTGGATTCCTGTTCCGTTAGAGGTCTACACGGTGAATGGTCCATGTGCTGTACTTGATAACAAAAAGTAAATTTCACCGACACATTATTTTTATAAAATATAAGTCTTGGTTATATTATCAAATCAACGCATAATACAGTTTGGGAAACCTGACTGTGGGTTTAAGTTGGTTGAAAACGTATCACATATATTGAGTTATTTACTCGGCCCTAAGGTAGGGGATCTTAAAGGACCAAAGTCCGTAACTAAAAATCCTCCAAAATCATCGACATCGAAAACACGAATTCTTGGTCAATTTAAATCAACATTGATAATGTAAACTTACCAGGAAAAGATGAGCTTCTGATATCCGATATTTAAGATAAAATAATTTTTCTAACATTCACATTGGTACACAAATCGTGTACCATAATGCGCTTCAGCCCTGGACCTAGTTGTATTGAGAAACGGCTTATGTAGACTGGAATAACCAGGCGCTAAAAAAATTGCATCGGATTGAGACTGAATGGCTTGTTTCGCCAAACAAACTTGATTTGAAATTTGAGTAAAAATGGAAACCAATTAATATAAATCAGTTTATATACATTCATATTACAATATTATATGAGTTGCGACCCACTTTTGTAAATTTCTAGATACCAAATGATAGCGATTTAGCTCCTTTAATGGACTTTAACATCGAATTCCAAAAGACAAGGGATCTTTTACGTGCACGCCATCCCTACACACTAGTCACTACACATAATTTATTGTAAACAGTAAACTACAGTAGCCAACTTAATTTTTTCTCGAACTGTCGACATCGTAAGGTCAGTGCTATAACTATAAGCAAACAAGTCAAAGATAAATAAATACATTCTGAAGAATGTTTACCAAAATGCAACCCTTGTTTGCCTTGGAAAAGATTTCCCAAGCAGACGAATGATCAACATGTCCACCATCTTCCACCTTCCGGTACTGTAAATTATAAATCTAATATCGCGACGACGATCATAGGGGCAGTAACATAATTATGTCAGTCAATTTGATTGACAGTTCTATGTTCGACCCTGACATTAGTGACATTACTATGGTAGAGGCTATAATAAGATATTTTGGCTAATAGGGGCGGATCCAGGAAATTTGACAGTTGACAATAGGCCCTACACAGCTTTTTAAAAAGAGGATTTTTTTATTATGAATTAATCGGATCACACTGTGATTCAATTTCATTTAAATGTTATATATATCATTATCTTACGCTTTGAATGTCCACCCCATCTCCATATTCCTGAAGCAACGGCCCGAGAAATCCCTGATTAGCTCTAATCAAACGGAACACTGCGAGGAGGATGCCCCATCCCACATCTGATAACAGACAAAGCACGCACCTGTGCCATTTTTCTCATAAATATTGATTGTTTTACAAATGTGTTATGCCCCCCCCCCCCTAGTTCCTGCCGTGGGCAAATAATATGGTGTTATGTAGACCCAGAGCTTCGATATAAATCAATGCACAGGAATAGAATTTATTTAAATAATTAACTAATAAAAATATGATTAGCACATATTATTAGGGCCTATGAATAATATTTGTATCCGTTTGAAAGAATTCAGGTATAACGTAGATTCGAATCGCCTACTAACTCCTATGTACACACATTGCCGTGCATGTAAAAGATCCCTTGGCAGTTCGAATTCGATAAGAGTAGGCCGTAGCGCTGCTGTCCTCGCAAAATTTATATCATGGAACACTGTTATAGCCTATGGCTAATGCCCCGTCTATTTAAGCCAAATTGCGAAGTGGAAATTGCGAAGGTTTCTCCTTGTAAATTGTGCAGGAAGGAGGGTCTGGCAAGGACAGCTGTCTAGTCATGGGATGAGGCGAAAAACCGAGGTCCCGTGTTTACAATGGTGTGCACGTAAAAGATCCCTTGGCATTTCGAATTAGACATCAGAGTAGCCCACATGGCGCTGCCCGTGCAAAATTTCCCTCATGGCACACTGTATGGGATATGCTCGTTTTTATTAGCCCAGTCGGAGCAGGACGACATTAACCCCACTTATTTTCATTTCATTAGCCCAGTCGGAGCAGAACGGAAAATAGGGCGTTAAACCCCATTTCATTTTATATTTTAAAAGAATTCAGATGTTAATCTAAATGTATACATTAGAAGGCCACTTAAATGGTGCGTCTATTCCTTATGAATCAAGAATTTGTTAGTAATATTTTAAAATTAATTACCATAAAAAAGGCAGTAATTTGAGAGATTTCAAATAATTTGGAGTATTTTTTAAAACTTAATTTCCTTAAAATAATGACAACTGTGTCACTTTAGAATATGGTCTTATAATATGAAATATAGAAACCTAATCATTGCATACCACCACATATTGAACTCTATCGGCTCTGTTAAATTTGTTTGTTATTAAGCCTTTTTCCTTGTATAACTTCAAAAATCTTGATCATTTTGCATAGGCCTATATATTGAATTTCTTCAATTAATTTCCATAAAGATAATGATTTTTCAGTGATTTTATTATACAAATCAAGATAATCCTATAGACAGGGATAATCAAATAGGCTTTCCAAATTTTTAGAACTCAATGGGTACAAATTCAAAAAGCTTCAACACATTCTGAACGCGCCAGTGCGTTTAGTAGTAAGAAGATCGCTTACAGGCCCGGCGGAGTAGGGCGGCAAGTAGTCTTTTCTTCAGGATAATGCGGCCCCTGGACCCTCGCCTATACAGACTTAGTATGAAAGCCCCCCCCCCCCCGAATAAAGAATTGCTTCCGTCGGCCCTGGCTTACACGTATAGCCTACATCTACACATGACACCAATCGGCAGGAAATCCTCCACCGGTTGCCAGTTGAGGCTCGAGTGATGAAATGAAATGGAATTGAAATGGGCTTTAACGTCCATTTTTTGTTCTACGCGGACTCGGCTATTGAATACGGGCACTACGGCCTACTCTTATATCAAATTACAACTGCCAAGTGATCTTTTACATGCATGCCAATGTGCACATGGGGCCTCGGTTTTTCGTACCATCCGAATGACTAGACAGCTGTCCTTGCACCGGTAATATATTTTTTGATAATTTCAAAGAAAATTTGAAAAGTTTAAAATTGAACTTGTTTTGTTTGTGGGGGTGTTAGGGTGGCCTAGTGGTCTAGAGTGCCGCGCTTCGACCTCTAAATGGCCGGTCACCTCTGGCTTGCGACTGTGGTTTCGATCCTTTGTGAGAGCGTAGCCTATGTGGCATGGAGATAGGGGCGCCTTCTCAACCTCGCGGGTTTCCTCTGGGCACTCCGGTTTCCTCCCACTGCTAAAGATCCCTACGCGCAAGCGAATTGGTGAAATAAATTGAACCATTATGTTAGTCCCGAAATGACCTAGTTGTGTTGAATGGACGTTAAACCCCATCTCTCTCTCTCTCTCTGTTTTTTTTGTACAGCAGTTTGAGATTTTGTTTTAATGTGACTCGCACTCGCTTTATCAAAAATAAATCATTATAATTATTAATCTTTTAATAATTAAATTATTACTATTAGAGTGATTTTACTACATGAGTACATGACTAGGCCTATAGCCTATGAATTAAGAATGTCATCGTAGAAATACGAAAAATCTTTGCCTATAAAAATGATTTCATGCGCCTGACCTCAAAAAGTGGGAAAGGCCAAAACAATAAAAGGGTGGGGCCTAAATCTTGCACGTCCCTTTAAATTTTCGGGTACGATCGTAAATATCCGTAATTGTACGTACACTTCCGGAACTAAAACGGAAGTCGAGTTGAATTACTATGATCAGATTATCCTATCCAGTCTTAATTTTTCTATTTATTTTTTCCATTGAGTTAAGCGTCTGGATAATAAATTTCTCGCGCGTACCTGACAACCCGTCATGGCAACAAACATAATCGACTTACAGCCATACTATAAAACTTTCGGCAGAAGACAGCCTTCCAAGAACCTTGGCCTGAAGGCGTAAAAATGTATCTGTAGCAATCGAAGGTGTAAAAACTTCCATTCGATGCTGCAGAACACTATTGTATATATAATTTAGTTTGTATTTACTACTACTGAAGACCTATTTGTGATTAGTTTTGCCAGCAAACGAAGTCAAAATGGCAAGCGATTTGGAAATATCCGACACCCGTGTGTTATTTGTAGCAGACTATGTCTTAAAGACATTAAAAATCAAACCAGATAAATGGTCAAAGATGTATAGTGTTGATGAAACAAAGCAGATGTTTGTGGACTACTTTGATAAACCAGACCTCATTTCTCTTGTTGTTATTTTAAGTCCTTCTGGAGGTTTGACAGTTCAATTTGAATGGCCAAATAATCCAAAAGGAAAGGCATGTTATTTTGTGAAAAGATCTAGAGATCCAATTCAAAAAGACACTAATTTAAGAGTTGCTTTATTGTATGGTGATCTAGCATATTCACCGTTAGACCAGTTATCTGCATTTGTGGATGAGGTAGGTTTACTTTATTCTTTTGTCATTTTTACACAGGAGTGGGAACTGGGAGAGACTGAAATTGTTATCTACAGACTTTAAATGTTAACATAAAAACTATCCCAAAAACCAATGAAAAAGGTAGAAGCTAAACTTCATAAGCCAATTAAGCAATCGACTAAATGACTATTACTAGCCGGATATTTTAAATCATACAAACTATTTTGATATATAAGGATTGTGGGTTAGGCTTGCTTTATTTAGTAGTCATTAGCCCTGAATTGTATGCCATTGCCGCATTGGTATGGTTATAGTTATATTAATTATAATCTTGTAATATGTGACAATATGTCGTATGGTGTTTTCATTAATTAATGAAGTCAATCATGTTTTCAACTCCACTTGTTTTATAATTGATTAGATCGTTAACAGATTTACCAGCTGATTAAGAAAAGGATTAACAATCATTCTAGATAATAATGAGATAGCCTACATGTAAAAAGATTATTAATTAAAATGTTATTCTTTATTAATTAAGAAGTACATACATCATTGTTACTTACTTAGCCAACATTGAACAGTTTAACCATTTAGTTAAATAATTTGTTACTTTATTTTTTTATAAGCACATTTAAAGAATTATCTAAGCTTATGTGAACACTAACTTAACCTGAGCTTTGATATTTTGTAAGTACTGGTAGATAAAAGATGTATTCTAATTATTTTTCAGGTATTGGTACCACTCTTGTCCAATGACCGAAATCATGATCACTGGCCAAAGGTTGTGTCAACTGATGTCACAAAACATGTACATAGTCTAAAGAGCAACGTCTTTGTAGTATCTGGTCAAGCTAAGGGTAAAACTCTACTGCCATTACCAGTTGGTGCTGAAAGAGTAGAAAGCACAGCACCTCAAGATGACAAGTGAGTATGCTTTATAAGGTTAAAGTAAAGATAGATTTCAGTACTGTAGTGATGGAAAAGAAACCTGAAAGAATGTGTGAAAGTTTTAACATTAATCAAATAATACATCTACTAATGGTTATTGTAAATTTTATATATTTTTTCGTTGCAGGGGAGAATCATTTGATAGAACTTTAATTCATGCTATTGAGTCAGTAATCATTGAATGGACCCATCAGATCCGTGATGTCTTAAAGAGAGATTCAGCTCAACCTCTCCTTGAGGGCCTCAATCCTACACCCTTTGTAGAAATAAAGTTTTGGGAAAATAAAGCCCAAAATCTTGAATGCATTTACGAACAGGTAAACCATGAATGTTCTAATCAAACACATTTTTATCAAGTCTTATATGTTTTAAGACTACCAGTACTAATTTAGAAAAACTAAGATTACAATTACAGCAATTCTCTTCCTTCATTGCAACAAATTCTCACCCAAAAGATTTTAATGGATTTATTTTATTTTTTCAGCTGAGAGATCCAAAGGTTAGGAAAATGGCAGAGCTATTAGAACGAACAAACAGCAGCTATTTCCCATCGTTTAAAAATATTTTTAGAGATGTAGTAGCTGGTAGGTTGAAATTATTTTGTTTTTGTACAGCTTGTGCCAAAATAACCCTAAAACAGAACTTTTTTGTTAAGGGGTTTGTTAAAGTGTCTATTTTAAAAAAAAAAATTCTTTCACTTTCCTGAATACAATACAAATATTGCTTTGAAATATGAAAGATAAGGTCTTATTTCTTATCAAGTTTAACTTTCATATAAGAAATTTCCATCAAAATGATAGCATAGATATTTTGTTCGAGATTGATCAACATATTTTTTTGTTCTGATCATTGATTTTTTTTTATTTTTTATTATTACAGCTTTGACTGAGGCCCAAGACATCAATATGTATCTTAAGCCCTTACGACATTATCTTGAAGATTTAGAACAGGCTGAATTTGATGAATGTATACCTCTATTATCACCTACTCTCTACACTGTTTGTCAAGTCTGGACCCACTCTAATTATTACAGTACACCAGGCAGAGTCATTGTCTTATTACAAGAAATCTGTAATATGATTATTAATATGGTACGCTAAATCTAATTTAATACCTTTGCACCAACATAATAATGTTTCACCTGTTTTACTGGGGAAACGTGACAAGGAGTTAGATCGCTTGTCCAACCTCATGGGTTTTCTCTGGGTTCTCCAGTTTCCTCCTACTACTAAAGACCCCCATTGAAATAAAATTAAACCATGTGTTAGTCCTAAAATGATTTAGTTTGTGTTGAGTAGATGTTAAACCCCATTTCTCTCTCTCTCTCTCTTTATACTGGGTAAATTACACATGTTGCTATTGACTAGTCAATTAGTGAAAATAAGATTTGTATTTTACGCCACAGAGCATTGACAATGAATTTCATTTTTTGTAGGCTGTAGCCTTCTTGGATCCAACTGAAATATTCAAAGGAGAAGTAGAAGAAGTAATAGATAAAGTACAGAAAGCCTGTGAAGTGTTGAAAGCTTTTAAAGATACCTATGAGGACCACAAGGGAAAACTCAAATCTTACTATGATGAAGGTGTTGAACCAAAGGAATGGGAATTTGATCCACAACTTGTTTTTGCTAGATACGATAAATTCAGAGTCCGCGTTGAAACAATAAGGGTAAGTATAAATAAATTGAATACCTCATCCACTGTTCTTCTGAAGATAGAATTTGATTTCAAGGCAACTGGCTTTTAATTTTTTCAAGAGGGAGATATCAAGTAGGAGTATTAACATCATTTTGCACATAAACTAATAGCATTTAATTTGTGGCTATTTGATTTTAAAATGGTTTAAGGTGTAATTTTGTATTATTATCAGTAATTAGACATCACACCTGTTAAATTTAAAATAGAATGCATCATTTTATGTCAAATTTGACAAAAATGATGTCAGGGGAGATAATTCATCATTTGAAAAAAATGTCCCTCTCCTTTTAAACTAAATTTTGAGACTTTTTTTTTCAGGAATTGATGGAAACTGCATTAGAATTTATGAAATTGGAAAAAGTTGAACTTGGAGGAATTAAAGGAAAATCATTGAGTGGCCAAGTCATGTCCATTTTTGAAGAATTTAATGAAATCTTCCGAGTTTTCTCGGAGAGAGGATATGATTGTTTGGAACCAAGTAGTGAGGTAAGTTTTGATTAATGAAATTGATTTTTTTTTTTAAATGATATGAAACAGAAATTTTCAAAGCTGTAGATTAATAAAGCTTACAATAAGTTATTATAAACACTCTTCATTTTGTTTTTTTACAGGAATTTTTAGACGATTATCAGAACTTTTTAGAGAAGATAGGTGATATTGATAGAAGACTTGCTACAATTATATGCCAGGGTTTTGATGACTGCTCTGGGTTGGAATCTATTTTTAAGGTAAATCTTTGAAACAAAATAACTTTGATAAAATGTCTTGAGATCAAACATGCAACAGAATTTGAATAAGATGAAAATATGTAAGTATTTGAAATTAAACTGAATCTTGTATTTTACTTGTAGTTGATTGACATAATGAATACATTGTTAGACAGACCACTAATCAAACAAGACTTTGAAGCCAAATATCCGATAGTAGTAGTAAATATGAACCATGAACTAGATGAAGCCAAGAATATTTATGATTTACAAATGGCTAAAAAGAAAGAAACAGGAAAAGCGCCTATTCACAAGAACATGCCAGGCGTTACTGGAAGTTTAAGATGGTCGAAAGAATTAAATGAGAGAATTACAATACACATGGGAAACTTTAAACATATAGAACATCCGTAAGTATAATTTAGTCATATCGAAATCTACAAGGATTTCATATTGTATTTAATTCAAACATAGACATTTTAAGAAAATTTAGCTGTTAATAAATTTCATCCTGAAAATGGGTGAATAAATTGTTAGATAGCAGGCCCTGCTTGGTGTCATCGGCCATCCTGGTAACACAAAAAAAAAACCAAGCTAGATTTCCATAACCCACTACTGAATACAATGATTTATTTAGAAATTGATGTAGAGACTAATTGTTATATATTTTGTAGTTGTATGGAGACTGAAGAAGCACATCTTGTATTTACCAAATATGAACAAATGATGAAACTATTAGCACTGTGGGATCAACAAGAATATAAAGAATGGACAACAGGTGTTGATGATGCCTGTTCATTTAATTTATCACAACCATTGGTTACGCGAAATGGAGAAACCAAACTTATTTCTGTTAACTTTGATAGACAGGTATAGTAAAACTGTTTTATATAAAGCTAGATTCTGAAACAGTGTTTAAAATGCAAGTCGTAATGGAAGAATTTCTTGACTTTCAACTTTCCTGTGTGAATCCTTTTAAAGCTATTATTGTAGGCTATGAATGTTCTTCTGGTTTTAATATGTGATTTAATAAAGAATTTGTTTTCTTTTTTAGTTGGTGGCTGTGTTACGTGAAGTGAAATATTTAGAAATCCGTTCTGAAGAAGAAGTGCCAGAAAGTGCCAATGCTGTGTATGCTAGAAATGATGAATTTAGAAAATATTTAGCTAATTTAGACTTAACTGTGCAATGGTACAATAAAGTACGAAATACAATATTAGAAGTTGAATATCCGTTAATAGAAAGTCAATTACAAGATATAGATGTTCAGTTAGAAAAAGCAGAATCATCATTGAATTGGAACAGTCAAGGTTGGTTGAAAAGTTACATTAATGATATAGTTAAATGGCAATATTTTCATACTTTTTTCATAACAGTATTTTGAAATGATTAATTGTCTCTGATCATCTCGGTCTTGAAAGTTGAGAAATGTAAATTTTTCTTTATGATGAATTGTGCATAAAAAAACAAGGATTTCCACTGTGATAATTTACAGTAATGGTTATTTTATGTAAGGGTTCTTTTGTAGTGTATGTATTAATGAATTATGGTTTATCTTTATACAGGTGTGTGGGAATACATTGATGAAACAAGAGAGAGGGTACATAATCTGGAAACGCGTGTACAGAAAGCTAAGAACAACGTAGAAGAAATACAAAAGGTTATGACAACGTGGTCGAAGGTTTCACTATTTGAAAGAAAAGAAGATAAACATGATAGTTTATTACATTTAGATGACCGTCAAGATCGTCTTAATAAAAGATACAATGAGATTAAACTAGCTGGGGAAAAGATTCACACTCTACTCAAGGTATTGAATTAGTTTTACTTACTATACTCATCTACATATTTCCTTATCTAATTCCAATATTCCTCCTGTTAGATTTTTAAATCTATGTTTATAAAAACATTGAATTTCCGGAATTGTCCTACAATGATATGTACACTATAGGGGTTAATAAGTTTTTTATATATTCTCGAATGCCCAAGTCAGACAAAGTCACAAATTTGTATTTTTCATAATTGTATAAAGCTTATTTCACAAAATATCAATGTTACCAACATGATAATAAAAGATTCTTTCTGTATTTTTAGGAAAATCTGGAATACTTTAAAGCAGACGCCAATTCTGATATGTGGAAAGCATATGTTGATTATGTTGATGAAATGATTGTTGATGGTTACTTTAATACAATTCACTGTAGTTTACAGTTTCTCTTGGACAATACATCTACTAAGAGTTCTGATCCATTGTTTGAAGCACGTTTAGAACTGCAGGTACCAGACATGGTGTTCTTACCATCTCTAGAATACGGAGTAGCAGACGGCTTCTATGATTTAGTGGATGGTTTAGTCGGTGATATTTATAAACAGTCATCTTTAATACCTCGACTAGCAGCTCATAGTGGTCAGGAACATTATCAGGTAATGATGCTTCTGCAGATATTCTGACTTTACTTTGATGATTGGTCATTACAAATTTAGTCATCTCCATATCTGATAAGATAATTTGATACAGTTAAATGCCGATATTCTTCATGTTAGACTCAAAGTGACCTAAATAAAGTTCAATTTATTTGTCATATCCTAAATTAAAAATAGAAATTGGATACCAATATCTCGATTATTAATTCCAATCAAATCAATCAATTTTGTTTCAATTGTTTCAATGTTTAATTGTCTTTCAGCCTGATTTAGAAGACATGGAAGAATTATCTGAGATGAGACAGGAGATAATGGACAGAGTACAGACCATCATGAACAAGGCGTGCGAATATCGTAATTCATTTGATAACTACGCATATCTCTGGGTTGATGATCGTAATGAGTTTATGAGACAATTCTTGTTATATAATCACGTTTTAACAACAGAAGAGATTGAAGCACATGCAGATGAAGGAGTTCCTGAAAGTCCCCCAACTCTTGCTCAGTTCAAAGAACAGGTATAACTAACTTTAATGTGCTTTTATTATTAAATAGTAGACCAGTATTGCAGTCTTGCTGTAGGAATTGTTATTTTAAAAAGTCGAAACTGATATGAAAATTTCTAAAGCATTAAAATTATTTGAATGTTTTCTGTTGTAGATTGATGCATATGAAAAGATCTACGAAGAAGCAGAACATGTTGAAGCCACAAGTTTATTTGATCACTGGTTCCGTGTAGATGCCAAGCCATTTAAACAAGCTCTATTAAACATAATAAAACGGTGGAGTTTTATGTTTAAACAACATCTTATTGACCATGTCACCAACAGGTTAGTTAAATCCACTCAGTGGTCATAGGCAGCCATTTTACCTCTGATCCCATTTGCCGCTCCAGATGTATTGATTCTGTTAATAATCCTGTAACATAGCCTGAACAGTTCAATCGAGTGCCAAAGAATTACCAGCTGTCGTCCCATAATTGTTTCAGAACTTTATGTTCATGTTAAAAAAATTGGCTGAGGAAGTTATTAAGGTTGTTCTTCTGGTCTGGCAAAAGTAGTTGAACAAGAAAGTAAATTTTTCTTTATCCGGCTAAATGTGAGAAATTTTTTTTTCTAGTTTGAAAGAGTTGGCCGAGTTTATTAAGGTAACAGACACAGGTGTAACTAGACCACTAGAAGAAGGTGATTATGAAGGTCTTGTTGCCATCATGGGTAGTCTTTTCGCTGTTAAAGAACGTCAGTCAACCACTGATGAGATGTTCGAACCATTGAAACAAACCATAGAATTGCTGAAAACTTACGATCAAGAAATGCCTGAAGAGGTTCATCTACAACTACAAGAACTGCCCGAACAATGGAACAATACCAAGAAGATTGCTATCACAGTCAAACAGCAGATGGCACCATTACAAGCTAACGAGGTTGCTAATATTAGGAGAAAGAGTGCTTCATTTGATGTGGAACAACATAAATTCCGAGAGAAGTTCAGGTCTATTAAACCTTTACGATTCGATTGCGAGCAACCTTATGAATATCTTGATAGGGTAAGTGGAACAATATTCTATATTTTTGTAGTCTGGTCTGCTAACAATGGAATTAAATTCCATTTTTGATTATTGATGAAAAGGAGACGTATAGATATTTCTGATAATCACTCCTTTGGAAACATAACTTTCATATCTACTTTCTTCCAGGTAATTATTAATCCATATTTTATATCTTATTAAACTTTGATGAATTAATAAATTTTCTTTGATTTTTTAAGAATCATGAAGAAATCAGTAAGATGGAGAGAAATATGGCTACTTTAATGGAATCAGCTGGTCTGTTTGAAGTGAATGTACCAGACTTTAAGCAATTGAAACAATGTAGAAAGGAGATCAAACTTTTGAAGACATTGTGGGATTATATTATTATTGTTAAAAGTAGTATAGATGATTGGAAAACAACACCGTGGAAAGAGATTAATGTGGAACAGATGGACATGGACTGTAAAAAATTCGCTAAAGATATCCGAATGTTAGACAAGGAAATGCGAGCCTGGGACTCCTACATGGGTGTTGAAAATATGGTGAAAAATATGTTGACATCATTAAGAGCTGTCGGTGAATTGCAAAATCCTGCCATTAGAGAAAGACATTGGCAACAACTTATGGCTGCCACCAAGGTATGTTATTAGTATTATTAGTATTACTAAATTATTAGGAAAAATTTAGAAATGGTAGGAAATAAACTGAAACTTGTTGTGAAGTGTTAACACTGGATTCATAGTTGTTGGTACTTAATTTCTGATAGACTCAAAATAAAAATACAAACAATTTAAGTATAAAGTATAATTTACCAAGTATGTATTTTATTTTATTTTTCGAAAATAGATTTGAAATTTTTGTTTGCTTTTTCAGGTCCGCTTCATGATGGATGACAGTACAACATTATCAGATCTTCTGTCTCTCAATCTACATAACTATGAAGAAGAAGTACGTACTATAGTAGATAAGGCTGTTAAAGAAATGAGTATGGAGAAGGTACTAAAAGAATTGGACGTCACCTGGTCTACCATGGAATTTGAACATGATAAACATCCTAGAACAGAAATTACACTTCTGAAAACAAGTGAAGAACTTATTGAAACTCTTGAAGATAACCAGGTGAGATATTTTATTAATTCATTTAATGACCTCATATGTAGAACTTTATTATGACATAATGATGGGATATTTTCAACAAGGACTATATTTAGATTTTTAATGATGTAATTTGATAATGAAGCAGAAATCATAATACTCTCAAAACCAATATTAGAATTAGAATTTAAATTAGTTTAATTATGTTCGACATATTTTGTAATTTAGGTTGTATCAAAATTGCAATTGAATTATTCAAACTAATATTTGTATTTTAGGTACAACTGCAAAACATGATGACTTCCAAATATATTGCCCATTTCTTGACTGAAGTATCAAAATGGCAGAAGAAACTCTCGACTGCTGATCAAGTTATATCTATCTATATGGAGGTACAGAGAACATGGACCCATCTGGAAAGTATCTTTATCGGTTCCGAAGATATCAGGAATCAGCTACCAGAAGATTCCAAGAGATTTGATAATATCGATAATGATTTTAAGGTGGGTAACAGTTACACCATTTAGAATAGGAATAAATTTTATTAGAACAAAAAATTAATGAAAGCCAAGTGATCTTTAGGATACAACAGACATACTCGTTTATACGGTACATCTGATATTTCTGATTGTCAGAAATCATAGTCCAATGTTCTCAATTCGCAAGATAAATACTAAATTTTATTTTTCTATTTTGTAGGAACTTGTCAAGGAGGTAGAAGTAACCAAAAACTGTGTAGATGCTACAAATAAACCTAATTTATATGAAAGATTAGACACCTTGCAAGGACAGCTTAGTCTTTGTGAAAAAGCTTTGGCAGAATATCTCGAAACCAAACGTTTAGCCTTCCCCAGATTCTACTTCGTTTCGTCAGCAGATTTGTTAGATATTTTATCTAACGGTAATAATCCACCAGTGGTAAGTTATTAGCTGTTACTTTTTGTAATTTTTCCTAAATGTCTGACATGTTGTTTAGCTTTTATCCATTTCAAGATATTTTAAAAAAATATATACCAGTATATATTCTTTTACTAATGAATTCTACTCTTTTTTTTATATTTTACTGGGTCTGAGCAGACAGTAGGATGTTAAACCTTATTTCATTTTATTTCTGATTTTACTGGATGGTATTGGTATAAGCTTTTATTATTATTCACATAATTTTCCTTTTATTTTTAGGTGGCTCGTCACTTAACAAAACTATTTGACAGTTTGGCCGATCTAGAGTTTGAGAAAGATTCAAGTGATAACGTTTTGAAGTCGGCTACTAGCATGCATAGTAAAGATGGCGAAATAGTGACATTAAGTAAACCATGTGATCTAAACGGACAGGTTTGTAAATTGATTTGAAAAGATTTGTCTTAATTTTGAGTCAAGGAGCTGGGTCTCAGTTGCCAATTTTCTTGTTCTTAAGGGCAACACATTTTCGTAAAAAACCTAACATACCTGTTCCTTGGACAATTGTGCATCAATTGATGCACTTCGATTTTTTATGACTTCGTCATACATGATTTACTTGTGCTTGTTGTCTATATCTGAATATTATTTATTTAATGAAGGTGTTTTATTTTTTTTAATCAGGTTGAAGCATGGTTAAATCGTTTATTAGAAGCTATGAAGGCTACAGTTTTACATGAATTAAATGAAGCTGTACAAGGCTATGAAGAGAAACCTCGAGATCAATGGTTGTTTGATTATCCAGCTCAAGTTGCTCTGTGTGGTACTCAGATCTGGTGGACAACAGAAGTCAACATTGCGTTTGGTAGATTAGAAGAAGGTTATGAAAATGCCCTGAAAGATTATAATAAAAAACAAGTAAGTCAAAGTGTAGTTTATGTCTAAAATCAGATTTAAAACAATAAATAATATATTGTCTACGATATCACCCTAGGTGGAAGTTGACGTTAAACTCCAGAAATGAATGAACTAAATAAAATATATGTTAATGTCTATTGTAATGTATATTACTGAACAAATAATATTCAAAAGGCAGTATCACTCTTTTCAGAAAATTAAAGACATCGAAATAAAAATATAGATGTGTTATTTTAATGGAGATATATTTATAATATTTATATACCAATTTCTCTCCTTTCAGATTACTCAGTTGAATGCTTTGATTACCATGTTAATCGGTAAACTGTCATCTGGCGATCGACAAAAAATCATGACAATATGTACCATTGATGTACATGCTCGTGATGTCGTAGCCAAAATGATTACCCAAAAAATAGACAGTTCACAGGCTTTCTTGTGGTTGTCACAGCTTCGACATCGCTGGGACGATAATCAGGTGGATTGCTTCGCCAACATCTGTGATGCGCAATTCAGATACTCACACGAGTATTTGGGTAACACTCCACGATTGGTCATCACACCCCTTACTGACAGGTATGGTTAATTTTCATCTGACTATTTCTCTTAAAGATACATTAAGGTGGAGTTAACGCCTGTCAATCAAACGATCAGCGAGGGTGAAGACCAATTTCACTACCATTTCTAGTCAAATATTACAACGATGACAACTATATTCATAATAAAGTAATTAGACTGAAATTTTCAATATATTCTTCTTTCATCATCTACTTTTGAACTGTTATAGCAAGAATGGCCAACTCTCTATAAAAATCTCCCATAATGTATCTTTAAATTATTATTAATTATTAGCAGAAATGTCAACATTAGGTTTGATTTCGAATGAGAGCAAATGAACTGCAAGTACAGTACATATCTATTTCATTTATTTATGACATTACCATTTTGTTGGTTTTTCATTCATCCTGCGCTAATTATTAATTCTCTTCAACATTTTATTCCAGATGTTATATTACATTGACCCAGTCTCTACATTTAGTTATGAGTGGAGCTCCTGCTGGCCCAGCTGGTACTGGTAAAACAGAGACTACCAAAGATTTGGGCCGAGCTCTTGGTATTATGGTCTATGTATTCAACTGCTCAGAACAGATGGATTACAAGGTAATTGATTCAGGATTGACATGTAACATTAAGGTCAATGTATATTGATGAATAATACGAAAGACAAGAAAATAACCATACATTAGTCTAAAAAAATAACCTAGTTAAGTTTAAAAATAATTGAAACCTGATTGATAGACTGATTTAAAATATTTTGATAGTGAATCCCTTTAAAATATATAGATAGTTATTCCCTTTAAAATATATATATATATAGTTACTCCCTTTAAATTACTTTGATGGTAATTCTCTTCCAAATATTTTTATAGTGATTCCCTTTAAAATATTTAAATGGTGATTCCCTTTAAAGTATTTAAATAGTAATTACCTTTAAAATATTTAAATAGGGTTTCCCTTTAAAGCTTTCAATTACTTAAATACTACTTCTCTCTCAAATATTTGGATGGTGATTCTATTTGGAATATTTATTTAGTGATTCCCTTTGAAATATTTAGATGGCGATTCCCTCGGTATTTAGGTATTGATTTTAAAGTAGTTAGTGATAACCTTTATTTTTTATTTACAACAAGTTAATTTTCCATCTGTTTTATTTTTCAGTCCATTGGTAACATCTATAAAGGTTTAGCTCAGTCTGGATCTTGGGGTTGTTTTGATGAATTTAATCGTATTTCCGTGGAAGTGTTATCTGTAGTTGCCGTACAGGTGAAATGTATTCAAGATGCTATCAGAGATAAAAAAGACATCTTTAATTTCCTTGGTGAGGTAATCCGCATGGTACCTAGCGTTGGCATCTTCATCACTATGAATCCAGGTTATGCTGGTAGAACGGAATTGCCAGAAAATTTGAAAGCTCTCTTTAGGTAATTATCTCTTTAGGTATTAAAATACTTTAGCGGTAAATTCAAAAGTATGCATTTGTTTCTATTTAAAATACACTTATCTGAAAAGTTAAAATTTATCTACTTTTTTTTCCTCCCTGAATTAATAATTCAAAATATATATTTTCTTGTTTTATTTCAGACCATGTGCTATGGTTGTTCCAGATTTTGAACTGATTTGTGAAATTATGTTGGTAGCTGAAGGTTTCTTAGAAGCCAGGCTATTGGCCCGTAAATTTATTACACTTTATAGTTTGTGTAAAGAATTACTTTCAAAACAGGTAAAGCTTCTTATCAAGTATTTGTCATCATTCAGAAATATTTTTCTTATAAAATGTTTTTTAATCAACCTAGAATACTCTCAATCTATTGTCTAAATATACAAGTATATTTGTATTTTTTATTGTTTTATAGGATCATTATGATTGGGGATTGAGAGCTATTAAATCCGTATTGGTCGTAGCTGGTTCTTTGAAGAGAAGTGACCCAGGTAGACCAGAAGACCAGGTAGGTTCTTGATTCATGGAATGTATATGCAACCAATAATTATGGATCAATTATGAATGCAACTACAAATATCCCTCTATAACTGTCTATGAATACTATGATATAGAAAGAATGAAATTTATAATGGTATTAAATGCATATGTGTAGTTAGATATACAATTTTAGAAGGAATGGACGTAGTTAAATATAAAATTTTAGAAGGAATGGTCATAAAATCTATATTATTACCATACATAATATTATTTAGTATTAAGAATTTTTATAGAATGTGTAAGATTATACAAATATCACTTGACTTAAATATAAAAGGTATGATATGAATGTATTAAATGCATATGTGTAGTTAGGTATATAATTTTTATTAGAAAGACTGAACATATAATCTATAATAGTATTTAGTATTAAGAATTTTTATCGAATGTGTAAGACTATAAACTCTAGCTCTGTCTCTACTCTAGAGAAAAGATGAGAGTTTGATTGTAAAACTAGATATTCGTATTGAATGTATAACTATTTATAATCGTTATTAAGGAACGCATCAATCAGGTAAGATAGGTGTAACACAAAATAAAGCGCATGGTCAAATGTACGAGATCTTCACAATTACTATTATTTTACAAAACAAATAGAAGTAATCACGTTTATGATGGAAAATTTTGTAGCATGTCTTATTTCACAATGATGTATTAAAAAAGAAATCCTTTCATGAATAAGAATATATCAATGTCTGTTTTTCTTGTATGATAAGTTTTTATTAGTTTTTAAAAACCTTGAAGAAATATTACTGAATAATAACTTAATTGAATGAATTTATCAAGTTTAAAAGTTTATGTTGATATCAAAAGTTTTACAATTCACCAGTGAATTGCTCCAATAATTAAAGTTTTCATAGTTTGATTCTACTACCTTTTGATACTGCTGCGAAATGTGTACAATTCAATAAATGTTTTTGTTTCATTATAAAATTTGTTTTTAATAGGTATTGATGAGAGCCTTGAGAGATTTCAACATCCCCAAAATTGTAGCAGATGACATGCCCATTTTTATGGGTCTGATCTGTGATCTATTCCCTGCATTAGATGTACCACGTAAACGTAATCTAGACTTTGAAGCTCTCATTAAACAAGCCACATTGGATCAAAAACTACAACCAGAAGATAACTTTATCCTAAAGGTTTGTACGCATTTTTAACTTAAGTAGTGAGTCTTGTTTGACTTACATTTTATTTTACCAATCAGAAGACCTCATCCTTCAATATTAAATAATTTTTTTTTGTCTAAATTTATTATGGAACTTTCATTTACTCTTTTTGCTAGATTCACAGTGGGTTTTTGATTTGAGACATCCATTTAAAAATTTTAATTTAAAATTGTATTTTATTCTAATATCGAATTTGATTTTACAGGTCGTGCAACTTCAGGAATTGTTTGAAGTACGACATTCTGTGTTTTTATTGGGTAACACAGGTACCGGTAAAAGTGGTGTATGGAACACACTTATTAAAACTTATCGTAACCAAGGCAAGAAACCTATGGCTGTCGACCTTGACCCTAAAGCTGTCACCAATGATGAATTGTTTGGAGTTATTAATCCTTCTACTAGAGAATGGAAAGATGGTAAGCCTTGTACAAATAATTGAAAAAGTATACTTAATTAAATTTCTAGATTATGTATTTAAACAAATCAAAATTTAATATTAAAAAATGCGAATAAACTTCTATATATTGTGTTTTATATTTTAAAAATGAATGAGCAATTTCTTAATTTTTTTTTATCTTTTGCAGGATTATTCTCAGTTGTTATGAGAGATTTGGCTAATATGACAGGTGATGCACCCAAATGGATCGTACTGGATGGAGATATTGATCCCATGTGGATTGAATCTCTAAACACTGTCATGGATGATAATAAAGTTTTAACATTAGCCAGTAATGAACGTATTCCCCTCACACCATCCATGAGACTTCTGTTTGAAATCAGCCATCTTAAAACTGCTACACCTGCCACTGTATCTAGAGCTGGTATTCTCTTTGTCAATCCTCAAGATTTGGGATGGAATCCGTAAGTATTCTCTGTATGTAAATTGAAATATGTACGCATAGTTTAAAAAAACTATCTTTTAATATTTTTATTTTTGATCTCTGTAAGACTCGACCTCATAATAAACTTACGCTCTCTGCAGAGATCTGGCACTGAATTCACAAAGTATTCTCAGACATTTCCAGAAGTACAAAACTTTGCACACAGTTCATTTTGTTGAAAATGATGTGTCAAGGGAGATAACCTCTAAGCGGATGCATCACCCTCTCATTCCTCTCTCCTTTGGCTCTTTTTAATTTGAATTTTTTGTTCATTCTGTTGATTTTCCTAGTTGTTAACTGAGTATTAATTAATATAGTTTTATTATTTCAGATATGTTCAGAGTTGGATTGATACTCGTGAAGTACAATCAGAACGAGCCAATCTTCTTATTCTATTTGATAAATATGTACCAACGTGCCTGGATGTTTTACGACATCGATTTAAAAAGATTACACCTATTGCCGAGATTTGCCACATACAGATGTTATGTCATCTATTAGAATGTCTGTTAACACCAGACAATACACCACCAGACTGTGCTAAAGAACTATATGAATTATACTTTGTCTTTGCCTCTGTGTGGGCTTTTGGTGGTAGCATGTTCCAAGATCAGGTAATTGGAATTTTTGTAAATCATCAGTTTGAGAGATTGATTTTATTTGAGATTATTTAATATTTTAACCTTTTGAAGAGAATGATATCAGCCATCATTGTGTTGAAAATGTGAGAATGATGTCTTGGAATTACTGTTTACTCAATATGAAAAATTCATTTTAACTATATAAATTTGATACAATCTCTTGAAGTTGAAGTAATACACATTTTATTTTTGGATTCTTGCCTCAATTTCTGTATTTTCCTATAAAACTTTTACAGTTGGCTGATCACAGAGTAGAATTTACAAAATGGTGGACAACAGATTTCAAAACTATTAAATTCCCACATCAAGGAACAGTATTTGATTATTATATAGATCCAGAAACAAAGAAATTTGAATTGTGGACGAAACGAGTTCAGACTTTTGAGCTGGATCCCGATATTCCATTACAGGTTGGTTTACGTTTAGTATACAGTAACCTTTTTACAAGATGTATATTATTTGATATATGGGGTTTTGGATGGCCGAATTGTTAGCGTGTGTGCTGTATCATAAGGTCTGTCATTGAGTCAACTGGCGTGGTTTCAATTCCATGGTTGTACGGGGGAAAGGAGTTGGATCACCTGTCCAACCTTGTGGGGTTTCTCTGACAGCTAAAGACCTCTACATGCAAGCGAATTATTGAAATAAACATTGAACCATATTTTAGTCCTGAAATGACCTAGTTTGTGTTGCGTGGGCATTAAACCCCATTTCTCTCTCTCTCTCTTATTTGATACATGGCTCAAAATCCAAATAGTTTTTATCTTTTGAATAAAGTAAACTTTTTAATAACTTTTAAATTATGTGATGTATGGTTCAAAATTAGAATAGTTTTTTGATTTGGCTTTCTTATTTATTATATAAACATTAATTTTTTTTTAGGCTGCTATGGTCCACACAGCAGAAACAACCCGTGTTAAATATTTCTTGGACATGTTGGTTGAGAAACGACGACCTGTTATGTTGGTTGGTAATGCTGGTACCGGTAAAACAGTATTGATGGCCGATAAATTGCTCAACTTATCCGAGGATTATATGGTTGCTAATGTACCTTTCAACTTCTATACAACATCTGAGATGTTACAAAGAATTCTGGAGAAACCATTAGAGAAAAAAGCTGGTCGTAACTATGGTCCACCGGGTACAAGACGCCTTATCTACTTTGTGGATGATATGAACATGCCAGAGGTAAATAAAATTTGAATTTCTGATATTTTTGTCAAAGGAATTTTAGTACAATGTAAATTTATGATTATCATGGTAGGATCTTGAATTCTCCAATTTGAATACATTCTTGGTGCTGAAAATTTGAAACTTTAATTAATAGTTTTTTGAAAGTTTAACAAAAGTGACTTAATTGAAAACCTGTTAGTATTGGGGTGGAATAGAAATTTAATTTTAAAATCAATAAATTCTTAAATGTTTTAAAGTATCAATGGAAGCCAGAATGAATGTTAATCATATTTATTACTGCCTTTTATGATACAAACAGTTGAATTCTAAAACCGGTTAAGATCTGGTGCTTGGAATATATTTCCTTAATGTCCATTTATCTCTCCATCCTTAACATTAGAATTTGCAAAACATTGTACTGGAGAAATCTTGAGTTTTGTAAAATTTAATATGTTTATATAGGTTGACCATACCTAATAACAAATTGCTACTTTTTTTATGATAGGTGTTCATTATTAAATGGTGTTATTATTTCAGGTTGATAAATATTTCACAGTACAACCTCACACAATGATTCGTCAACATATAGATCATGGTCATTGGTATGATAGAACTAAACTCACACTTAAAGAAATACATAATACACAGTATGTGGCTTGTATGAACCCCACTGCTGGTAGTTTTACCATCGATCCACGTCTGCAAGTAAGTAATAAAATTAACTCCGTATCAGTAAATAAAAATAGGTTTAAGTAAAAATAAGTATAAGCTTACTGTAGATAGGAACCAAGCATGACTTCCTCAGCACCATCTTAAGAGTTGTGATGTCATATCAAATAGTTTGTCAGTTGATTAACAAAGGGACATGCTTGCAAAATTTCTTATTGATCGTTCCTAAAAATTGGCAGAGCCTCTGGCTTTTTTTGAATAAGTAGCAGTTGGTGCCTAGTTCCTGTTTCAAAAACAGTGAATCACTAATAATATCACAGAAAACTAATTGTGTAACTAGTCACAAAGGTATTTCCAAAACAATTGAATCATTGTGAGAATGAAGTGTAATAAGATTTTTTAATTATTTTCTTTCAGCGTCACTTCTGTGTTTTTGCTATGAGTTTCCCTAACCACGATGCTCTGAAGACCATTTATACTAGTATCTTATCTCAGCATCTGTCCATAAATAATTTTGTTCCTGCTGTTCAGAAATTTACAGAACCAATTGTTAACGGTGCTCTTACTCTACATAGTAAAGTTACAACAACTTTCTTACCAACTGCCATCAAATTTCATTATATTTTCAACTTGAGAGACTTATCCAACATTTTCCAGGTACAATGTATATTCTTTATCAAATAGATCTTTATGAATTATAATTTATATCAAATCTGCTGCAAAAATACATCAGATAAAGCTGAAAGATGCATTATGTGAGATCTAAATCTGACTAATGCGATCTTTCGTTTGGCCTCAAATATTATATAAATCATAACAAGCAAGACTACACTGTTGTTCTAACGGTTTTAATCCGTTCTGAATGAAGTAATTTGACTGAAATATTCAACATATTCCCTTTTCTATATCTATTTTTAAATCTATTATAGCGAGAACTGTCAGCTTTCTAGCTAACTCTTATTATTGAAATATTTTAGAACTAATCTGTGGCAAAAGTAGACAAATTAATCTGTTTTAGAAAATCGTGATTGTTTTGGGGACATGCATTTCATTAACGATTTTTTAAATTTGTATTTCAGGGTATATTGTTTTCTCAAAGTGATTGTGCTAAGACACCTGTAGAGTTAGTTCGACTTTGGGCTCATGAAGCAACCAGAGTTTATCATGACAAACTCACAGATTTAAAAGATATTGAAATGTTTGAAAAAGTACTAAAGGATGTTGTGAAAAAAGTCTTTGAGGTAAGATCATATTGGGATGAAAAACCTAAAAGAGATCTTGGCAGTTGAAATTCAGTTGCTGCCTGGCAAAATTTGCCTCGTATCCTGGTTATCAAAAAGCCCAGGTTAGGTGCAGAAGCGTAGGACGTTAAACCCCATTTCATTCATTCATTCATATGATATATGTGATTATATATATTTTGTTTGTCATGCTATGAGATTATATTATTTATGTTTGAAAATTTAAAATATATCTTTTTCAAACTATTCATTAAAGAAAAGATATTGAAAACAAATAAATACCTTTTTGGAATATCATTCTAACAATTTTTTTTTGAATTTTTTTGTAGGACATTGATGATGCCCTCGTCTTCAGCCAGCCAAACTTGTTTTGTCATTTTGCAACTGGTATCGGAGAACCCAAGTATATGTCAGTTCCAGGCTGGGCTGAGCTCAATAAAATTTTAGTAGAAGCTCTAGACAATTATAATGAATTGAATGCTGCTATGAATCTTGTGCTGTTTGAAGATGCTATGATGCATGTTTGTCGTATCAATCGTATTTTAGAATCTCCACGGGGTAATGCCTTATTAATTGGTGTTGGTGGTAGCGGTAAACAGAGTTTATCGCGTCTCTCTGCATTTATCAGTAGTTTAGATGTATTCCAGATAACTCTCCGGAAAGGATACAGTATTACTGATCTCAAAACAGATATCGCCACACTTTATAAAAAAACGGGAATCAAGGGTGTTGGTACCATGTTCTTAATGACTGATGCTCAAGTTCCAGATGAGCGTTTCCTTGTATTGATCAATGATTTACTGGCTTCCGGTGAAATTCCGGATCTTTTTGCTGATGATGAAATAGAAGAGGTCATCAGCGGCGTGCGTAATGAAGTGAAAGGCCAAGGGTTAGAAGACACGAGAGAAAATTGTTGGAGATATTTTATTGATAAAGTGCGAAAAACATTAAAGGTTGTGCTGTGTTTCTCCCCTGTTGGTGCCACATTACGTGTAAGAAGTAGAAAATTCCCTGCTATAACAAACTGTACAGCTATTGATTGGTTCCATGAATGGCCTGAAGAAGCTTTGTGTTCTGTCAGTGGCAGATTCTTAGAAGATATAGAATTATTACAAGTAAGTCTTGCTGTAGATTCTCTTTATCCTGTAGTAAAGTGTTTTCTTCACGATTTTTGTCTTCACATGCTGGGATGGTGCGGTTTTTAATCGTAGAATACTTTTATGAACTTTGAATTGCATTGCAATGAGTTAATGACACTAACGTAACGACAACACTATATTCTTACAACTGAATGTGGGGAAGATTTAACAGTCATGCTTTCATACAAGTTTGATCTGTATTGATGATCAACATGGATATTAAATTGAAAGCAATTAATTTTCTGTAGACATATTCATTTTTGTTGTGTATATTAGTGTGTAGTTTTTACTTTATATGATCTAATAATATTTTGCTTTGTTCACTGATTTTATAATGTTTTTTGGTTGTTTTTTTTTTTAAGGCTAATACCAAAGTTGCTATTGCCAAGTTCATGGCTTATGTTCAGAAATCTGTCAATGATATAAGTCATCTTTATTTAACCAATGAAAGGCGTTATAACTACACAACACCAAAAAGTTTCCTGGAACTCATCAGTCTTTATCAAAATTTACTGGATATAAAAAACAAAGAACTACAAGCTAAAATTATACGATTGGAGAATGGTTTAGAAAAGTTGAGAAGTACAGCCTCTCAGGTATGGTATTTACAAAAAAAAAATTAAAAAAATGGTAGGATTTTTTTGAGAATGAGGCAATAAAAATCATTATTCATGCAATTGAGTTTGATAAAGAAAATAAGCATACAAAATTTATCTATTTAAAATTAAAAGTTTCACTTTGTAATCGGAAATCAGAAACTGTAATTAGAATTTTAAATTTTTTAGTATTCACATTCAGTAAAATTATTAACTTTGGTGAGAAAGACTTCAATTATTGCTTTAAATTGTATCGATTATCTATTCGATAGCCTATTTATTTTCAATTGTAAAAATAACTTATCTACAAAACTATTACGTTCATCTGAAAAATTTTCATAAAAAGATTTAAAATATGACAGCCATATAAATTAAATTATATTTGATTCATATTTCTCATATTTTAATGTTAAGTATTACTACATACCTTTCTATAGGTTGATGACTTGAAATCCAAATTGGCTTCTCAAGAAGTAGAATTAGCCCAGAAAAATGAAGATGCCAACAAACTGATTCAAGTTGTGGGAGCAGAAACTGAGAAAGTAACAAAGGAAAAAACCATTGCTGATGAAGAGGAACAAAAAGTTTCTAAGATTACAGTGGAGGTTGAGAAAAAAGCTGCTGATTGTGAACGAGATTTGGCAAAGGCTGAGCCAGCTTTGTTAGCTGCTAAAGAGGCTTTGAATACATTGAACAAGGTTTGTTTAACATTATAATAGAAGTAGTTTCAAATTGATCAAAAGACATTTAATAATTTGAGTCTTTCCTTGTCCTGGACAGCTGCTATCCTGAACTCTTTGATACTGTTCCGAAAGAAATCAAAAATTTAATTTTCTAGGTAACCAAAAAAGCATTATTTTAATTTGAAGCTTAGTGACAACTAGGAAACTTTGGGAGGCTTCTTTAAAAGTTTAGATATCAAAGAAGGTTTTATACTCGTTTGGCAGTTTTAAAATGATTCATATATAATATTTCCTATTATTTACTATTATATATTTGTCTTTTCAGGGGAACTTAACGGAGTTGAAATCTTTTGGTACACCTCCAACTGCTGTCACGAATGTAACTGCTGCCGTCATGTGCTTGTTAGCACCTGGTGGAAAGGTTCCTAAAGATAAGAGTTGGAAGTCTGCGAAAAGCTCAATCATGAATAAGGTTGATGCATTTTTGGATAATCTTATTAATTATGATAAAGATAACATCCCCGATGCTTCATTAAAAGCTGTACAGCCATACCTCAACGATCCTGAATTTGAACCCGACTTCATTAAATCTAAATCCCTTGCTGCTGGTGGACTGTGTTCCTGGGTGGTGAATATTGTTATGTACTATAATGTTTTCTGTACTGTAGAACCGAAAAGATTGGCTCTTAAGGCCGCAAATGATGAATTGGCTGCTGCCAGAGAAAAGTTACGTGTCATCAAGGCTAAGGTAGCCGATCTGGAGGCAACATTAGCCACGTGTCAAGGAGAGTTTGAAAGAGCTACCTCCGAAAAGCTCAGATGTCAACAGGAAGCAGAGAGCACTGCTAAAACAATTGAGTTGGCTAATCGTCTTGTTGGTGGTTTAGCATCTGAGAATGTGAGATGGGCAGAGGCTATTCAGGGTTATCGTGAACAGGAGAAGAGTTTACCTGGTGATGTTCTCATTACAACTGCTTTCATATCATACGTAGGTTGCTTCACTAAATCATACCGTTTGGACTTGATGGAAAACTACTGGCTACCATATTTGAAAGACAAATCTGATACCATTCTTGTATCCGAAGGTTTTGATCCGCTCACACTACTCATTGATGATGCCGTTGTCGCTACATGGAATAACGAAGGTCTTCCTGGTGACAGAATGTCAACAGAGAACGCCACAGTATTAACTAGTTGTCAACGTTGGCCTCTTATGATTGATCCACAATTACAGGGTATTAAATGGATTAAGAAAAAGTATGGTGCTGATTTGAAAATTATTCGTCTCGGAGCTAAAGGTTACTTGGAAGCTATTGAGAGAGCTGTGACAAATGGTGATGTGGTTCTTATTGAAAATATTGGTGAGAGTATTGATCCTGTACTTGATCCATTGTTAGGAAGAAATACCATCAAGAAGGGTCGAGCTATTAAAATGGGAGACAAGGAAGTGGAGTATCATAAAGACTTTAAGCTTATTTTACAAACCAAATTAGCTAACCCTCACTACAAACCAGAAATGCAAGCTCAGACAACTCTAATTAACTTCACTGTAACAAGGGATGGTTTAGAAGAACAGTTGTTAGGAGCTGTTGTCAGTAAAGAAAGACCTGATCTTGAGAAATTAAAAATGGATTTAACACATCAACAGAATGAATTTAAAATCACTCTGAAAGGGCTTGAAGACAACCTTCTTGCTCGGTTATCAGCTGCAGAGGGAAATTTCCTTGGAGATTATGCCCTGGTTGAAAATTTGGAAACCACAAAAAGAACAGCAGCTGAAATTGAGGTGAAGGCTGCCGAAGCCAAGAAAACTGAATTCGAAATTAACAAAGCTCGTGAAGATTACCGTCCAGCTGCATCTCGAGCTTCCTTACTATACTTTATTATGAATGATTTACTTAAGATTAATTTGATGTACCAATTTTCATTGAAGGTAAGTTATAAACACATTGTGTATAAATATGGGACTTTAGTAGACCATAATTTAATGAATCAAGTTTTGCTTAAAGAATTCTGTTCAATGTAAATACAAAAGGAATTTGATATTAGTTTAGAGTACATTATCAAGAGTAGAAGTAGAATTTAACTTTTAAAAAACAAATGTTGTGTAAAGAGATTTCTTGATTGATTTTTTTTCTTCTTCAGGCTTTTAGCGTAGTATTTGACAAGGCTATTGATAAGGCCGAACCAGCTGAAGATGTGAAACAGCGTGTGATAAACCTTATCGATTGTATAACCTTCTCAGTATCCACCTACACTACAAGAGGATTGTTTGAGAAGGATAAACTTATCTTTTCTACGCAAATGGCTTTCCAGATTCTTCTCATGAATAATGAGATTAATCCTGTTGAGCTGGATTTCTTGTTACGTTTCCCAGCTCAACAAAATGTCACCTCACCAGTTGATTTCCTCAACAATAACTCGTGGGGAGGAATAAAGGTAAAAACATTAATTATTATTATTTAAAGATGAACACACTTACCATTTAGAATACTGATTGAATTCTGGCCCTTTTGTAATAGATAAAAATATATTTTTTGAAACTTTTTTGTAATTGAAAAAGAAAATTGGGGAGAGCTTTTGTAATTGAATGAATATAATTTTTGGTACTTAAGTAATTGAAAGAATACACTTTTTGGTACTAGTGTAATTGAAAGAGAAAATTTTGGGTACTATTGTTATTGAAAGAATTATAATTTCCGTAAAAACTTGCCAACACAACATTTTATATCCGTTATAGATTACAAAAACAATTTTATCCTTACATCAGTAAGGCCAACAAGTTTTCAACCAATAATAACTATTGTAAGTAGTCAAATTTAATGGCCTACATATACCTGAATCAATCTAGTACTAACTATTCAGTAATATTTGTTTCAGGCATTAGCTTCTATGGAAGAATTCCGTAATTTAGATAGAGATATTGAAGGATCAGCTAAAAGATGGAAGAAGTTTGTAGAAAGCGAATGTCCAGAGAAAGAAAAATTCCCTCAAGAATGGAAAAACAAATCATCACTTCAGAAACTATGCATGATGAGAGCTTTACGTCCCGACAGAATGACCTATGCCATAAGGTAAATTATAAATTTAAGTTTGGTTATTTATGATTTTATTTGGGCATTTTTGCAAGAAGTTATGTGAAGAAAGCATTTCTGGTCACTTTTTTCTTCTTTTTTTTTTACATTTCATACATAATATAAAAAGTTATGTTTGTCATTTATGACCTTTTTTTTTCCCCCAAAACATATACTTAATACAGTTTATATCCAATCTTTTCAGGAACTTTATTGAAGAAAGAATGGGAACGAAATACGTAGAAGGCCGAGCTGTTGAATTCAGTAAGTCCTACGAAGAATCGGGGCCCGCTACACCAGTCTTCTTTATTCTATCACCTGGTGTTGATCCACTGAAAGATGTAGAAGCTATCGGTAAAAAACTCGGATTTACAGAAGACAACAAAAACTTCCACAATATATCTCTTGGACAAGGTCAGGAAGTTGTAGCAGAACAAGCAATGGACATTGCAGCCAAAGATGGACATTGGGTCATTTTGCAGAATATTCATCTTGTAAGTAAATGGTTATCAACTTTAGAGAAGAAACTAGAAGAATATAGTGAAGTAGGTCACGATGATTATCGTGTATTTATTAGTGCTGAACCTGCTTCATCAAACGAGTATCACATTATACCTCAGGGTATCCTGGAACCAGCTGTCAAGATTACCAACGAGCCTCCGACTGGTATGTTTGCCAATCTACATAAAGCCCTTGATAACTTCACCCAGGATACGCTCGAGATGTGCGCAAGGGAGACAGAATTCAAGAGTATTCTTTTTGCACTGTGTTACTTCCATGCTGTGGTGTGTGAAAGGCGTAAGTTTGGACCTCAAGGATGGAATCGTGTGTACCCCTACAATACTGGTGATCTGACCATCAGTGTCAATGTACTGTATAACTATCTAGAAGCTAATGCTAAAGTACCATGGGAAGATTTGAGATATCTATTCGGAGAGATTATGTATGGAGGTCACATCACAGATGATTGGGATAGAAGACTTTGTAAGACGTATCTTGAAGTCTACATGCATCCAGAAATGGTAAGATTATTTCAAATTTACAACACGTATTCAAAGGATATGGATGATATACATGCCTGGGAATATGGCATCTATCTTAGACATTGTCATGCACAATTCTTCTGGTAACTGTCAATTTGTCTGGTACTGTACGGATTTGTCCATTTCCTGCATTATTATCAATATTTTTAATACATGTCCGGCATTAAGGTCAAAATGTCAGGTAGTCTAGTAGTTCAGTAGTGCCTGGCATTTTACCAGGTACAACTAAAACCGTTATATCTCGGTGTGATCATGTTCTAAAATTTGTCTTAAAGATCTTAGTCAATATTATAACATGAAATAAATGAACATGTGACATGTAGAAATAATTTGTAGCTATCGAAAATGATAAAGTCATTATTATTATTATTAATTGATAATGATTTTATATTTCAGTTGGATGGAGAGTTATATTTAGCTCCCGGTTTCCCCATTCCACCAAACTCGGATTACAAAGGTTATCATGGATACATAGATGATGTTTTACCCCCAGAGAGTCCTTACTTATATGGTTTACATCCTAATGCTGAGATTGAATTCTTGACAACAACCTCTGATAATTTATTCCGTACTGTGTTTGAGATGCAGCCACGTGATGCTGGAGCAGGAGGTGGTGCTGGTGTTAGCCGAGAAGAAAAGGTAAATTTGATCTTGTAATAATACAATGTAGTATCAACACAGGACTTTCGTTTTGTGGGGAGTTTATATTACCCAATATGTTGAGTTTTCAGTAAATATTTGGGTAGAACAAAATGATTTATTTAACTATTCAAAGGGATAGAAAATTGTTACGTTCAAATTCATATCCAAGAAATCAATTCTACTGCAATTTACTTGCAGGCTTGTGTATTTTCCAATGTCAGCATTCTTTGTAGGTAGACTGACTATAGCTTGTCCAATCACTAATAATCTTACTTATTTAGCAAAACGGGTTCTGTTCCGTCATGTATAATGGAAGTAGAATTTAAGATTTAATTATTTTATCAACTGTATAATATTTCCATTATCAGGTAAAAGGATTGTTAGATGAAATTGTTGAGAAACTACCTGAAGAATTCAACATGTTAGAAATTATGGGTAAAGTATCACTAGAAGAAAGAACACCATACATTGTTGTTGCCTTCCAAGAATGTGAAAGAATGAATATGTTGACATCTGAGATTCGCAGATCTTTGAAGGAGTTAGATTTGGGTCTTAAGGTGAGTTGGATTCAGAAAATAATGAAACAGAAAATAAAGCTTACCCAGCCTGCTTGTATGGCCATGAGAATAATTATCTCTTTGATGATGAAGACAATCAGATGATGTCATAATAAATAACATAATTAAATGACAACATAATTCAATGTCAAAGGTCATAATGATGTCATAATCTAGTGATGTCATAATTGATCAAAAATGTTGACTTTAATGATGTTGCAGTTGGCCATTTATTGTAATAATAATAATAATAATAATAATTTATTTCTTATATAGCGCATTACACAGGAGTTTCAACGCGCTTTACATATAAACACATGCTACATTAAAACTGATATAATAACAATACTGTGTAGAAGTATTTAAAAATATGATCATGTAATATACGGCATATGTTAAACTGTTGAATATACACACAGAAATATGATACACTCAAATTTATAATAAAACAGGAGGATAGAGGTGGCAATATATGTACATGATATGATATTGTAAATGAAAATAATAAATACTGTATTTAGATTCTTGTTTGTATTTACTTTTAGGGTGAATTGACAATTACTGCTGATATGGAAGATTTGAGTAATGCACTTTTCTTGGATACTATACCAGAAACCTGGAACAAGAAAGCTTATCCATCTTTGTATGGTCTTGGAGCCTGGTATGCTGATTTACTACAAAGAGTCAAAGAACTTGAAACCTGGACCTCTGATTTCCAACTTCCCGCAGCCGTATGGCTGGGAGGTTTCTTCAATCCACAGTCCTTCCTGACAGCTATCATGCAGCAGATGGCACGTAAGAATGAATGGCCATTGGACAGAATGTGTCTACAGTGTGATGTTACAAAAAAGACACGAGAAGATATGGCCGGACCTCCCCGAGAAGGAGCTTACGTGCACGGTCTGTACATGGAAGGTGCTAGGTGGGACACACAGACAGGTATGATCAATGAAGCCAGACTTAAAGAATTGGCTCCACCCATGCCTGTCATGTTTATCAAGGCCATCCCTGTGGACAGACAAGATATGAGAAATGTTTATGAATGCCCTGTATATAAAACAAAGAGCAGGGGTCCTACCTATGTTTGGACCTTCAACCTTAAAACCAAAGAGAAGGCCAGCAGATGGGTTCTCGGTGGTGTTGCTCTCTTGTTACAAGTTTAAACATTTTAATCTACTGTATATCATCACATTATTTATATCAAAATCACTTCACATATTGAAATGATCCGCATAATATGTACATTATACAATATGAAGAATATTTATTTGTCAGTACTTCAGAATCAGAAAACAATATATTTTTAGTCAGCATTATTTTACAAAACATAAGAAAAATTTATAAAATGTAATATAAGCCTATAATTATGAGCTAAAATTTTCCAGTACTATACTTTTAAGATAATTCTGAAAATTTCAGATGTTAAAATATAAATAACATCAGCATTGCATATTTTAAAAATTAAATCAGCATTAATTTACAAAATACGGTTATATTTTTTTTAATTCAAGATATTCAAAGACTTCAGCATTAACCATAAGATTTTATTGTTTGAATATGAAATTCCTTCCATTTACTCCCTGTATATTGGTATTATTTATTTTTTGAAAGGATATGGATAAGTTTTGTCACAATTCATTCTGCCATGTTTTCTTATCAGTGTTCCGTCCATAATTTATTTGTTGATTTTTATTTAAATTGTTCATAAAATATTTATAAATTGTATGTAAGAAAATTCAACTTGGTTTGAATAAAATTATTTATTATTTTATTAAATAGTCTTTTTTTACCCCCCCCCCCCAAAAAAAATAGCAGCTTACTTTAGATCAAGAGTCTAAGGCCCTGTATCCATAGGCTGTTCCCTTGTGGCGTGTTCCCTTGTGGCGTTGTTCCCTTGTGGCCTGACACTATACCCACCCGTATCCATAGGCTGTTCCCTTGTGGCGTGTGCAATGTACGGTGGAAAGATAGGTAAAAGAAAATTCTACATAGCCTACGAACGAATGTGATGAAAGAGAGAGATATATGGGATTTAACGACCACTCGACACAAAATAGGTCATTTCTGGACTAACATGTCATGGTAATGGTAATCCTTATTTCTAGGATCCCACAGCAGCGGGTGACTTCTCACCTCCTCAATCAACTCCTCTTTAATCATAGTAATGATATTAATGCCAACGAATTTCAACAGTGTAGATGTATCTACATACAATATCGCACTCGTAATGAGTGTTCCCTCTAGTGCAGCTGCAAAAGAATTGACATGTTCATTGTCTGTGTTCCCGGTCACACGTCACATGTTCCCTGCACGAGGCCACATGTTCTATGGGAACGGGCACGTTAAAAAAACAATGGTTCATTCTCCTTGTGGCGCCAGTGGCATTTGATAGAGAAATGGGCCTTGAATTCAGAAATATAACTTAGGAATGGGATTTGTGGTGGAAAGGCCACTTAAGAAGAGTGTGAAGGTCATCAATTAGCAACAGCAGATATGACCAATGCCCTTACTAAGGAGAGGCAACTGTTTTCATTAGAGAGAAATGGGGTTTACCGTCCACTCAACACAACTAGGTCATTTCGGGACTAACCTATGGTTTAATTTTTTATTTCAATAATTCGCTTGTGTGTAGGGGTCTTTTGAAGTGGGAGGAAACCCTTGAGGTTGAGAAGGCGCCCCTATCTCCATGCCACATACGCTCACAGCCGCAAGCCAGAGGTGGCCAGCCAGCTAGAGGTTGAAGCACGGCACTCTAGACCACTAGGCCATCCCAACCCCCCTGTTTTCATTAGAGGAACAATGTTGAGGTCATCATCAGAGTATCCTGATTGACTCCTTATTCCTCATTGTCCTCCTCAACCAATGACTCCTGAAATTCAGGACTATTAAACAATAGGATTTATTTTATCCTATTTTTCCCTAATAACTCCCAACCATCATATTCTGGGTTTCTTTCTGATGTCTTGGCGCTTCCCCACATTTTTGCGACCAAAAAAGCCCCTTTGATCTGTAGTGGTACTTTCGATTAGCAGATAGGAATCATCATGCTACCACCGAAGCCCTCCAGCTTCTGATATTATTCCGCACGATTTAGGCTTGGTCTCATACTGGCACCTTCCATGGTGATTAAAATTTTAATTATCGATGGGGGGGTTTCAAGTGATTTTCTCGTTAATTTGGAGATTATGTAATTTTATATCTCATATTTGTCCTAGCAGTATAAAACATTGTGTCCATGAAGTTCTGTGTAACACCTACCTGGAATAGGTCACTATATAACAGGTAAAATCAAAAAATTGCTAATTGATGACCTTTGACCTCTTCTTAAAGCAGAAATTTCAAAGATATATTTTTAAAATTTATTAAAATAAAGCCTTAAAAAAAATGGTATCCATAAACAGTCCTACCTTGTTAAAGAATAATCCTATTAAACCTATAATTCACTATTGCCGGATGAGAAATTGGCAAAAATATCATTTTCAAATTCCAACGTTGGAAAATAGGTAACCATGTTGTCAATAGGAAAACAAGGGAGGTATTTGTGTTATTTCCTGTGTCATTGATTTTAAAGGGTGGGAAATACTTCCCATGGTCGTAAAAGAGTGAGTTGATAATCTATTTAGCAAAAGACATAGAAATAATTATGTTTTGACTTTCTTAGAAAATTTGAAGTTTTCACTTCAAGTGGCCTTTCCATCACAAATCCCATTCTTAAGTTATATTTCTTAATGCAGGGCACATTCCTCTATCAAATGCCACTGAAGTAGAACTTGCACCTTTCATGTTGAACAAACCAATTTTGGGGGGTGCTATGAGCGGTTCCCCCCTCCCCCTACCAAACCCACCATTGCCTCAACTTTCTTGGGTCTCCTAACCCAGCCATACATCACTAGCATCCCAAACCCTCCATGGTGAACAAACACATCTTGCTCCTTAACTGTAATAGCCTAGTTCTACTCACAAGTACTGGTATTAAACCAGGCTCTTTTAACAGGTTAAGACTAAATTCTTGAAATGAAAATACTGAATTTAATGAAGCTTACAGGGATCTACTGTAACACAGTAAATTTGCCAACTAATTTGCGTTTCTTCACCTCACTCTTTTTTTTAAACTGAGTTGTTTTGAAAGATTGGGTAGCAGCTGTGGTACAAGCGTCTTTTCAATCTATGACGCCAAATATTGATTAATGATTCAGCGTTGACGTTTGTGGTATATTTTACAACTATGTTTTAGGCATAATGTACATGTAACTAGAAATATGCCAGATAATAATTATAGAAATGTGAAGGACCAAATTTAGTAAAAATATTAGGAAGAACATTCATTACATGTCAAATTTTGATATGCAAATATTATAATTTTTTCCATTGAGGACTGAGGTTGGGAAACTTGTATTTTATCTCATAAAACTGTAAAAGACAAGAGAAAACAATGTTTGTAGAAATAATGACTTTATTCCAGTCTGTAAAGACCTAGTTTATAGGTGATATGTAAAATAACATGGGGTGTAATGGAAAGGCTGGTGGTAATATCACAGGGGCTTGACACATTAGATATCTGGTCTTGGCTCATGTAATTCCCATAATGAGTAGGTTGACTAGCTATACCATGAAACATACAGTAGTGTAGGGGGGGGGGGCCCCACCCACACGGACTGTTTACTCCAAAAGTCAGTCTACAAAAGCTACTGCATCAAGCCCCTGTAGGTAATACTAGGTATTTTCTATCACAGCAAAACCAGGCTAATAATAACTATACAATAAGTTATATCATAATATTCACCTATTATTCATTAACATCATCCTTTAACAAAATAAATACTAATTTCTTCCATTCCCTAAATACATGTATAGATAAACATTGGCAACAATACTTCCAATATATAATTATCTGCTATGATTCCCATTCATTATTGCCTAGACAATCAATCAACCCTGGTTCTTATATTAACCATTTTTAATTTACACAATACATGTACACAGGGCCCTGTTTCTCCAAATCTTAACTAAAGATTAAATCTAAATTTTCCTAGATACTTCAGTTTTGATTGGCTAAGCACTAAAACCATTATATTATCCAATCAAATACTAAAATTTGGATTTTATCTTAGTAAAAATTTCGTGAAACAGGCCCCAGATTTATTTTGCATCACATTTGTTCACAAAATTTACCTTAAACAGAGGCAATTTGTTTAGGTCTTAGATTAAACAATGCTATTTTACTTAATTGCTCAATTTTATTACTATGGAATTAGCCTGACAATGTCTTTACAAGGAGTATATATATATATATATATACACAGATCAACATGTAGTTTGCAAAGAATCAATAATCTTTGAATTCAACATTGATATTATTAAATTATTAGGTTTACTACCACCTTTAAAATATGGCACATTGTTACAAAGTGAAATATGGCAGTAATATAGTTAAGGTTTTATTTTATACCTCTCCCCTTAATTATTCTTTGATAATTATTTGTTTTAAAAAAGGTTAAAACTGCAGGTTATCAAACTTTTTATTTGTCTGGTTACTGATCACTAATACTCCTTTCGTACAGATAATCAGCTGCCTGGATGTAAGAGTATATGAAAATGTTATGTTATTTATTATAGATGCATTATCTAAGAGCTAATTCAGCCCACTGCAGATCTTTTTCTGGCTTATATGGATTAGTAATTAGACATTTATTCACACGACAAGCACATAAGAAACTCTCTAAACCATTAAATAGATTAGATATTGAATGGATTACAGTAGACCCCCCCCCCTCCCTTAATTAATGATAAAACTCATATGGTCTATATAGTATTGTCATAGCTTGGATTAAAGTAATTTGAATGACATTTTCAATATTCTGTTTTAAAAATATTCCAGCTTTTTTTCTAAACGTTACATAATGTATCTTTAATATGGTGGAATGATGTCACTTATCAATGTATAATATATACTTGTTTAAAAAATATAATACAAGTTATTTCTCACATTAGGAACTGATTCAAATAATAATTTAATCTGTATCTTACCAATTACCAGATCAGAATATATAAACTGGCTTATTTTCATATTGTGTAATCAATGGCCTGGTAAGACGGATTCGGACCACTTTAAACATAAATTGTAAAAATATATTAATAAGTAGATAATAATATTTTGCATATTGCAATATTAACATTTTATTATAAATGACTAGAAACAAGCAGTTTCCAATCATCAGCAAATTATAAACTCTTAATGTACACAAGACCTTACAATTCAACTGATTGACATATTCTTTTATTTTAACATCCATGCCTTGTCAATGAGGCATTATCACTCTTTACCACAGAACAAAACAACTGTTGCCATGTAAAAGAAAACTTGGTACAGAAAGGTAGGAAATCACATTTCAATTAATTATCACCATGTTCTACATAACCTTGAATGAGGTAATTTTCAAAAGTGTCTGTACAGTACCTAGCTAGGAAACCACTTAAAAAGTTGCACACCTCATAAATTTTAAATGTCTACTGGTATAATAAATAAATTTGTCTGAAATTCTGCTAAGTAGCCAAATATATAGTCAAATCATATTAAACATTACTTTTTTTTTAACAATAAAGTGAAATGAAATGTGGTTTAACATCCTACTTGTCTCCACCAATTGGGTAATAAAGACAGAGATATACGCCAAACAGTGTGCTTCTAGGAGAATTTGGCTTGGGCAGAGGCACTAAACCTACCCTTATTTCGAATTCTGACTGTCTAGGGTTCTTCACTGTTTCAGTTCTCTTTTCAGCACTACTGACAATCAGAAACAACACCAGATAATCCTGAGGAACTTCTGGGTTATGAAGTGATAACGCATTTTTAATAACTGTAACACACTGGCATGTTATTAAATGACAAGACTGTCAAATTTTGAACTGTGAGTCGTGTGTGTATCATGAGTTTATATAATAATAATAATGTAAATACACTAACTGTAAAATAAATAATGTAAAAACCTCTACCTGATTAAATGGAATTAGCTAGAAATAATATTGTCTTATGAGATCATATCTAGCCATAAATAAGGAAGACTTTTTTTTTAATATCGTAATTAATTTGATCGTGGAGATTCACAAAATCTCATTAACAACAAAAAATTTGATTTATATTCAGAAATGAATTTTTAAACAAAAATATTATCAAAACGCTTTTCTTCTTGAAATTTTCAATTAACATTCAACAAAAATTGTATTTTCAGCTTTGATTAAATAGGTTTTCATGAATTCATATCATTTATACATGACTGATTGATGAACATATTCATTGTAGAGTTTAATGGTTATAATGTTATACTTATCTGATATGACTTCCAGTCAATATTGGTACCTGTAAACTCTATAGTATGCTACATAACTTTACATATGTAGGCCTATGCCTCTTTCAGAATGTGAAAGAAAAATAAACTAGAACTCTTTAAAGTCAGATTATTCTAGTCACACTAGTGTATCTGTTTTACCAAGATCATTTTTATAAAAACATGCTGTAAAAACCTAATAATAACAGATAGATTTTTTTGTTTTTCAAATACATGTATAGCCTACATGTTTTTTTTTAGTTTGCAAATGAACATTCACTGCTTTTATGATTTCAATCATTAACATTTGTAAAGCTTAACAATAACAAAATAGTAGCAATAAGTTGTTTTAGGTTTCAACTCAATCTCTTTATAACATAATATTATAAGTTAATATTTTTTTTATATATATTTTCAACAATGTATTTTACATGCCCTACTTTAAAAGTCAATAGTTTTTAATTGAGGTTCAAAAACTAATTTTGAAGATACCCGCTTTGTTTTTACATAATTGTAAATCGTTTAATTAACTGAAGTAACAAGAACCCAATGCCTTTCTGCTATGAACTGAGACATAAAATGCTATCTAAAAATTTCATTCATTCTTTATATCAAGTAATGATATTAAATAATTTCATTTAAAAAGTATGACACATATCCATCTAAAAGACTTTTCCTATGTTTCTATCCAAGGTTCGTAAATTGCATTGCATTTTAATTTATACAACATATTTTTATGACGAGATTCTAAATTTATATTATTTCTTACTAAAACTCTATAAAGTTTTTTTTAAAAATTAGACATAGATTTAAATGATGAATTGAGCTCTGATGACGTCTATGTCTAATCTTAGACTAGATAAGTTGCAGGAGACAAGTGGACCACAGTTACATGACATTTAAAATCAAATGATACGTGCATGATTAACGATATCCTACAAAAAATATCATCCAAAATTTCATGTTAATGATGGCCATCACTTTATTAGCTGACTTTCATGTTAATGATGGCCATCTCTTTATTAGCTGACTTTCATGTTAATGATGGCCATCCCTTTATTAGCTGACTTTCATGTTAATGATGGCCATCACTTCATTAGCTGAGTTTCATGTGATTGGATATTATCACTCAGCTATCATAAAGTTTGGTGGTCAAATAAGAATTATAAATTTGATATTATTGTAGGTGTGTTCGATATACATTGTATACCCTACGGTTGGACATGTGCTTGGTAATAATATCACATTTCTCTACATGAATCAAATAACTAAATTCTTTAACAGTAATATAGTTCATCATCTTCTGATTCTAAAATACAAAAAAAAAAGAAGATATTAAGGATATGAACATACATATATATATAAGATACTCAATGCATTATACATACTGCTGAATATATTTGAGATTCTTTTCTTATCGAAACACTTGACATAATCACAGCCCTTTTGGATATCCTTCCAAGATATGATGATTACAATCAATTCTTGTAGATCGATAAAACAATGGAATTTTTGATTTGTCCATTCAAGATCTGTGAAACTACATGTAAAACGTTCTTACTCATAAAGTGCCACAGTTGTTATCCCTTGCAAAAAACAATGCATGTTGCTCCCATGTCCCCGGCAAAGTGAAAGTAGAATACAGTGTACAAGATCATAGTCCTCACCATCAATATCCAATGCAATGCAATATTTATATATATAATAATGCATTTATAGAGGCCCTGAATTATGACACAGGCTAACCTATACATTAGAAACCAACCAGATACACAATTAACAATAATCTTATAATTACAAAATCTCTAATTGTAATCTTATATAAAATGTTTGGCAAGATTTTGTTGGAATTTTTTCAAACAAAAAAAGAAGTTATGTTGTATTTGAATTTTTTCCAAGATAACTTTATTCACCATCTGAATTTGGGTTTGTAAATGAAACAATGAAGATTATTACAATATCTTGGTCATATACAATAAAGCTAAAACATAATATTCATAAATAAGATGCATTTAAAGAACCTTTATAAATAAATAACTTACTTATAAAAAATGAAATGAGTTTAACTGTTAACATCCTACTTTTCAGCAGTAACTGGGCTAATAAAGAATCTTATAAGTGCATACAAATATGCATATGGGGCCTCAAGTTAGAAATGTCCTTGCCAGACAGTCTGTTCTGCATCACAGACAAGGGGAAACCTGTGCTAGAAAATCCCAAGGAACTTTCTTGACTAACATCAGGAGAGAACAGAAACCTCCTGGTTTGCGAGCCAGCATCTTACTCACTGGGCCACAATGGCTTTCCTTCACTTTTTTTATATAAATTAATATATGATTTAGAGTAAAACTATTATATAACAAGGATGACAACCACAGGGACGATTGAATCCAAATTTTAACAAAGATGTGATCTTCTTAGTTACCAATTCCTGACAATATCACATTATTTACTAGATAAGCATATATATATATATATATATATATCAGACAAAAATTGGAAATAAATAATTATTACATTCAGTAAGACCAGAAGGCACAACTCAACAATTACCTTCAAATATCTGAGAGTAACAGATAATAAAGAGATAAAAAAAAAAACCCAGGAACAAAAACAATGAGAACAAGAATAACAAAAGGTATTAGGTGTAACAGGAACAAAAAACAAAAAATGGCAGGACCAGATATAATACAAAGTGATCGGGACAAAAACAATGAGAACAAGAATAACAAAAGGTATTAGGTAACAGGAACTAAAAACAAGAAATGGCAGGACCAGATATAATACAAAGTGATCGGGACAAAAACAATGAGAACAAGAATAACAAAAGGTATTAGGTAACAGAAACCAAAAACAAGAAATGGCAGGACCAGATATAATACAAAGTGATCGGGACAAAAACAATGAGAACAAGAATAACAAAAGGTATTAGGTAACAGGAACAAAAAACAAGAAATGACAGGACCAGATATAATACAAAGTGATCGGGACAAAAACAATGAGAACAAGAATAACAAAAGGTATTAGGTAACAGGAACAAAAAACAAGAAATGGCAGGACCAGATATAATACAAAGTGATCGGGACAAAAACAATGAGAAGTGGTGGGAACAAAAGTAATAAAAACTGACTGAGAACTGGTTGAACTTAACATACTGAATAACAAGAAGAAAAGTGATGCAAGTAAAAATAACAAGTCAATCTGCCATTATTTGATCAAAATCCATTCAATAATTGTACAACTGTTGCATTTTAAATTATTGGCAAATTAAGACTGCAGTATGCAATTTAAATATGTGCAGGTGGCATTGATGTTTAGACTAAATGTTGGAGATATTTATGTTCCAAGTTTGATCAAAATCCATTTAATAAAAGTAAAGTTATTGTGTCTCAAAAATTGCAGTAGGACAATAAAATAAATATGCAAAGGTGGCAGTGATATTTGACTGATATATATTTAAAATTTTACCAAAATCAGTTCATTAGAACAAATAGAAGTAAAGTTTCGTGTTTCACACAATTAACAAATTTGATTGCAGGAGCTAATAAATAAAATTGATACTGGAATTAGGCAAGTGAATGTGATAGGTATAATCAAATTTTTATCAAAATCTATTCACTAGAAATATAGTTAGTGTGTTTCAAAGAGTGTAATTAAAGGATATGATATTATAGCCATAAGAAAGGCAAGAGACATCGGTGACTGGAACAAACATTAAAAGAAACACATTAAAACAAGAGGTGATCACAATGAAATGTACAGTGAGAGAATATAATGATAAATGAAATTACCGCTGACTACTCTACAAACTGTAAAACAAGAATTTATTGTTAATCTAATAATATCAATTGGATTTGGATCATACTTTTGGCTCTTTTTATAAACAAAAATTTATGTTGTCTACATCACAATTAAAACCGGAATGCAAGAAAGGTGACCAATATAAAATGAAAGTAACCAATATGTCATTTAGATCCTTATTGGTTATGCCAAGATGTGAAACTCTTATTTCTTAAAAGGGACAAACAATTTTACATTAAGGGAAATCTTTTCCAGAAGAGGTGTTGGATTAACGGAATTACGCTATTTACTGAACAACATATATACAATAAGTTCATGTTTACAGTAGATGAAAAAATAGAAATGAAGAACATACTACAGTACAATAACATACACAGAGACAAAAAATAAAAAACCTTTACCATGTGGTTTCTTGATATTATGACATTCTACAGAAAAATAAAATGCACACAACTAATAAATAAAAATGTAAGTCTACTATATTTCATTTGTAACATTAAGGACATTTATTTACATTTTTCATGCAATAATAATCTTAATATTCCAAATATTTTTGTTTTAACATTTCGTGATGAGCTGGTTAATAATTATAAAAAACAACATATAAAATGGTTAATATACTACTTCTACTACTACATCTACTACTAAGTACTACCAAGTATATGTAAAGAATAGTAGGTTTATCAAGTCTCCACTGATAAAATATGTATGTGTCATGAATGGAACTGCACATTCAAACATCAACAGGGGTTTATTAGCACCCAAAATTCAAATTAAGTTCTAAATATTCCAATTCAAAATTTGAATGGAATCTACTAATTTAAAGGTTTGGAACTTGATGTAGATCCGGTTTCTTGTTCACAAGCTTTAAAAGACAAAATATATTGTCTGCAAAGCATGCAAAATTTACATCACAAAATTTGTATTTCTTCCTTATTATGCACTGATGAACAATCCTTCAAAGTTTTATGATAATCTACCAAGCAATCTGTTTTGTATTGTGTACACCAAATTACACAAATTTGTACTAAACCTAGGGCTCACCAAACAGAACCATCACGTGCATAGTTGTCACACCTGCATGTACTAGTAAATGGTCCTACAGTGCAGAGAGATAATCCCATATCTCAGGCAGTTCGAGATATGTCTAAGGAACAGTAGAAATGTACCGATATTAATATATCAATTTTCGTTAAGGAACTGGGATAGTCAATATTTACAAAAGGGTTAAAATGAACAATTCTGATGAGTTGTTAAAAAATTTTGATAAGAACTTGGTCCTTATCACATTCATGAGTTTAAATGTAAATGGGACAATGACTCTGAGATTTGTTTTTGGAAAATAAACAATTATACTGATAATTTGAAAGAAACAAAATTGGTTAAGATCTCTGACCTAAAGAAATTTTGAACAAACCAAGAGGACGACAGACAGGGGAGAAATGAATATACATAAAATATTGGCGTATAAAAAGGGAGAAAATTGCCTTTGACCTATTCTATTCTTTACATTAACTAAAACCATGCAAATGGTGGTATTTCTAACTACTATTTCTCTCCATAAAGCATTAACATGCATGTATATATTAACATCAATGTGTAAAAACTGCTACAAATTTTTTTTTCTGAAAAATTGCCAAAAAGCCCACAAACTCTGTGTCATAAAAAAAATTACGTCAGTGTATATTAATTTAACAAACTATGTTGTGCCCTATGGAGAGATGTATATATCACCTAATCACCAAAGTATTAAATAGCAACACAAAATATAATCCACTCCAAACATGCAATACAACAAAAGGCAGTCGTGTGATCACCTGGAAGGACATGGACTGGCACCAGACTGGCCGCTATTATTTGTTCCAATACTTAAAGAAGAAAATCCGCTTTGACATGATTGAAGGCTGGTCATAGAGCCCCTACAAAAAGAGAAAAAAATTTAACTTCACATTTGATTTTAAAATTGTCTAAATTTTCAATAGTGAAATTTTATTCTGAAATGGATTTGTCAATATAGGAATAAATTAAATATATTTTGAATATTCTTACGTTTTTTTTATTGTGAAAATATTCAGTTTGTAGTTGATTCCAATATTAAATGAGTATTGTACTTACTTGAATGCTTCGGAAGGTAAAAGTTCTGTATAATACATGACTTTTGATTTATGTGAAGTAAGAGGAAAATCGAACGCAGCTTTTGCTGAATCAAAATATTTCCACTGTAAAATATAACTTCCTGATTGAGATGTAACATGGGAACCCTGAAATATACACAATTCATCATTTACTGTATATACGAGGGGATTAAACTCACACAGAAGATTTGTCTCATAAAAAAGAGAGGTTTTAGGCTATATCATGTTAACAAGCTTTTTCGAAAAAAGGGGCACAGAATGCTGATTATATTAATGGTTCGTTCTCTCATGACCTCAGTGCATCATGCCAAAGTTATAAAAAAATTTGTAGGCTCTATTACGATCACCTCCAATTGCAGTCTCAATGTTTTCTAAATGTAGCAGTGGTGATGAGGAGGGGGATATGGCATATTAAGGTAGAGGTAACCCCGGAACAGGAGGTCAAGGAATGCAGAATATCCACAATGCTACACACCAAGTACACATATGTAGACTTTATCAAATCATGTTCACAAATATTTCAAACAAGTTTCATTAATTTCGGACAAAAACTGAAGACAGCTTCAATTGATAATACATTTTGCATAAAATCATGGGCCATAATTCTAAAAATAGTCATCTAATTATTCCCAAACGAAATAGACATCCCATCACACCTGTGACCTCTATCTGCTGACAAGTAGTTCACGCAAACAAGGTGGAAAATAACTGTACCTGTACACTATCACCATCTCTACATATATGTGGAGGTTCAACAATACTTAAATCTACACCAACCACCATAGATTTACTGATATATTGGGATGATCTCAATGCTCCTGTAGCACCACTAACATGATGTTGATGTACTGAATCAGCTGATTGAGATTGTTTACACCGGAACACAGTAAACGTTATATCACCTTTCAGGATATCAAAATCCCATGTTATCACAGAACCTCTCTGAGGTACTTGTATTAAGACCTAAAAGAAAGAAATATTAAAATTATTTTAATTTAGAAGACACAGACAAACTCAAAAATAATTTTTGAATTATCTTCTTATTACGAATTAATTACCATGCATTATTTTTCACAATGTATTAAAAGAATATGGCAAGATGAAATCATTTCTTGAAAATTTCAACTCTTGGCAATGGTTCATATTAATTACCATGTTGATACTATTCTTAGAGAAAGGAACGCTGACAAAATGAAATCATTTCTCTTGCACTGACTCGCATGAATGTGCTGGAAAGATTGCCATACTATTCTTAGATACAGGAAGAATGCTAAAAATCCCCCACATTTAATTAACTGATCGTTGCTTATTATTTACCTCATGTGGAAAATCTTTAACTGCATAAGCTGTTAGATATAAACTGTTAATAGACAATGGTGGATCTTCTGGTGACTTGTCTAATAAATCTTCTTGATATAAGGATTTAGGTACGAGACCTCCTTCAGGAACACCACACTGTTAATAAATCAAACAAAACTAAACAACTAAATATGCCTGAGACCTCTTTTAAATCAATCAAAACAAATAATGGATGCATTTTAATGCATTGGTCATATCTTAGGGACAAAAATTATAAATTAATCTTAATAATAAGGATTTATTAGGCCACAAATTTAATTTCGAATTAAGTATTTCAAATGGACATTAGAGATGAAAAATTAAAATTTCTACACATTAGATTTCAAAAATATTTTCGCTGAAATTTGATACTTACGTAACAGTCGCCACCTAAGAAGTCTGGTATATATTGCTTGTCTATATATTCTACTAGGCCACCAGGGCCTTGATAATCATTGCCTCCATAAATCATAAACTTATTACGAGTATTTTCATCAATAAACGGACTGACCAGAGTCCATAAAACCGGGAAGACACGTGGAGCTCGGACTATAAGTAGACAACCCATGGTTTCTGGATAATTTGCTTCAACTATTTCTATAATACGTAATAAAGCTCGTACACCAGGTCTCCAAACATGTCTCATACTTAAACCATCTAAATCAACTATACATGTACAAGCACTGAAAAATTCCAATGAAAAATAATACAAACTTAAATATTTGCCTTTAAGCCATTAAAGGTACAATTTTCTCACAGGATGAATCCTTAAAGATAACTCCCCAGAACAGACCATATGTACATCATAAAAAAGAGGATTTAGAATGGTGTGTATAATCAGGAAGAAAGCCTTTTGTTTCGGTTTTTTTCGAAAATATATTCATAAACAAATGTTTCATTAATTATCCAACTAGGTGAGTTGCAGGCCTTGAAGTACCTAGTTCCCCTAGAAGAAATACTAAGTTTATAAGTTTTGGGTGAACCAGTTGTACAAACTACTTACCTGACTGGATAACCTCGTTTATTTGTTGCACCTTCTGCTCTTCTTAATCCTTCTTCATTTACATATAAAACCTACAAATTTAAAAAAAAATTCTTGAGAGGAAGTCAACTTTAGGCTTAATAATTAGGAAGTACACACCCCTGATCAATGTTATTGGATAATAATAGTAAACTGACGCATTGTTATCTGGAAATGGAAACTATCCATCTGTCTGCTTATTTTTTAACAATCTAACTTTCAATTGTTTTGGACAATTACTGGACCGAGAGAAATAAATGCTTTACTTTATGGCGAGTCGAAAATAAAAATTTGAGACAATTAGTTATCACTTTTAACGAACATGTTTTTATACGGCTTAGTTTAATGACAAACTTGAAATGTGACGCTAATGATATAGCAATCTGATTAAAATACAGATCCTATTTCGTTTCGTTTTTTATAGTTCAAAATTTTATTTTACTTGTCTTTACTACACTAGGATCTATCTGGAAGGGTTGTTATCATTGATGTGTTCTGCTGGATAATGTAACGGATTAGCCAATGATATGGTCTGTTACGGCGAGCTTTAGGCGTGTGGTGCACGGAGCTGTGGGTAATCCACTAGAAACATCAATGCTGATTGATTAATCAAATGCCTCAAGCCATAGGGTCAAAAGCCACTTGTATGAACTCAGACGCTAACCTATCGCTACAACCGGTAAGATCTTTATGTAGTGCAGGCCATCGAAAGTATAAAAAAAACAAAACGAAATATAGATCTGTATTTTAATCAGATTGATGATAAAAAAAATAAATAGGTTTAACTTACATGTCTTAGTATTGCTTCTTCTCCCGCTGATTTCATTAAACCTTTAACATCCATCTGACCTAAACGCAGTATATACAATGGTCGCCCCTCTGGAATTCATTCAATAAATGTTCATAAAGCAATAAAACAACTAAAACATGCAACGATAGAGACACAAAAGAGTGTGAAAATCACTTAGATAAAATTATACTGTTTGTAAAGTCATAATGAAAAGTAATTTAGCACCATTATGGCATTATTAAGCTGTAACACATGCTTTCCTTCTTCTTCATGTACACATATTTAAATCATCTTTACTATAGGCAGATCTGGGCAGGGATGCAATGTTGAATACAGCAATGGTGGCAAAAACTACTTTCCATCGTACACTTTATGTTCACAATCGACAACACGGTTCTTTGTTTTGAAGGTGTAATCCTTCTTTTCAAAATTCCTGTACCCACACTCGTGTTGAGTATTCTGATATGCTGGTCTAAATATTAGGACATTTAAATTAGCAATGTTGCTATTAATTCACGTAATCAATCATAAATCATCATAGCCATGGTAACATGTAATCAATATTTTTAAACAAAGTAATAATAAGCATTTTTGTTATTCATCATCATTATTCAATTAACAGATGATTGATAAATGTATACAGAAATAGAGAATGGTGATAATTTAGTAATTAGCATTATTCACAATGGTTATCTAGATATTTCTCCATAATATTTATGAATATTAATGATTAGAAATAAATAGTTTTGATAATCCTGCCCTCTTGCTCTGCTGGTATTAATGACGAAGATGGAGACTAAATAGTAGAATTACCTTTATCAGAATAATGCCAGCCTCCAGGATAATAAGTTTGTATTACAGATGATGGTTGATAGGATTCTAATAATTGATCTATGTTATGTAGTTTACGCCAAGCCATTGAATGGACTAACATCTCTCTAGCTTTCTCCATATTAAATTCACGAGCTCTTAAAAATCTTAAAATGTGACCATCTTTAGGTATCTTTTGAAAAATACAAAAACAAATTAGTAAATATATGAAACAAACTGCATCAAGCTGAATGTCTTGTTTACACTAAACTACTATATCAACAGCAGATAATCTCCCAGTCTTCATTTAAAAGAAGCTCTTCGAAGAGTTTTGTAAAGATTGTAGGTGGAACTGACATCCTCTACAAAGGATGCTAGATATTTAAAAAAAAAATTCTGAATAGCCAATAAGCAGGTTCTACGCAAAAAGCTTGTTCATTTCAGATTCATTTTGTAAAATAGGTTGTGCTTCAAAATCAGCTTATCATTATATCAAATTATAGATCTGGGGTCGGTTGCTCAAAACTAACGATCCGTTAAACTCTAACGAACATATCTTGGTAACGTGTTGTTTGCGTTAAATTTACTACAGAGAACACTATAGAATACTTTATCTTTTCCTTTAGAAATATTAGCATAATTTTGTAGGAACAATTTGCACCACAGAATGTTCGGGGCCTTTATTTCCAGCAACAATCTTTCTCTCCGTTAAAGTTAATGGATAGTTAAAAGATGACGGAGCTTTGAGCAACAGGCCCCAGGTCCCAAGTTCACGAAGCAAACTCAGACTTCAGTTGAGAATTTACTCAACTTTCAATCACTGTTTATGAGAAATATCTTTGATCCAGAAACACAAAATTTTGCACATAGTTTCTTATTGATGTATTATTAGATACATTTTATTAAAACAATAAAAGTTTTACAAAACAATTTTGAGTAAATTCTGAGCTTCAGTCTGAGAATGCTTAGTGAACTCAGGGGGCCTGTTCTACTTCAATATTTACTTGATGTAAAAATATTGGCTATTCTAACCTTTCCTTTGTGTGTTTCCCGTAGACTTTGCCGTAACTGTACTAAACTACTTTCTTCCACCATTGATAAATGACCAAGAAATCTTTTAATATAATCATCATCTAGTTTACCTTTAGCTTCTGGTATAGCAACTATAACTTCTAGAAATAAATAAATAAAATAAAAGGTGTTATGTTTTCTAACTTTTATCAATGGCTATACAGTTCAAAATCCAACTTTTATCAATGGCTATACAGTTCAAAATCTAACTCAATTTTATTGTATATTTAGCTTCAACAGGATCTCCTTTTAGCCGATTTTCATTTCATTCCTTGTAGAGAAATAAAGTCTATAATAATAATAAAAGAGAGCATATATACCTTCTAAAGCATCACTACCTCTATGTATAGTAGCAGCTGATGCTCCCAATACAAGACTAGCTTGACTGTGTTGACTGTGTTGACTAGTTACACTATTAGATCGACTTCGTTGTAAACCACTATCCTGGGATGGTGTATCTTCAATAGGTTGTGTATGTTCTTTCTCAGGTCCCTGCCATGGAGGTATATGAGTTATACCCTCAGTTATCAATTCATTAATATAAAATTCTATTACTTCTTTGCCCTATAAAATATAATTAATATCCTATTAATAATTCATGTTTTCATGTCATTTTTAACACAACCCAAACTGGCCAATGAACATTAAATAGTTATTTTCACATAACAAAAAACAAAATCATTTCTGGGTTTTCCGTTATAAAAAATGCCAATATTGGTACCTTCAAAAAGTCAAGAAGAAATCATTATAGGTGGTAAAAATATTTTGCTGATGAGTTGTTGCAATATATTGTACATTACATGACATGATCTTGATTTCACACAGAGTATATTTAATTAATCAAAAAAACACTACTTTTACATTCTAAAAAGTACAACACTACTTGTCTTTTTGTTTGGGCTAATAATTGTTTTATATACATGTACATCATGCACAATATTTACATGTTCCTCACAGTGCATTGTATAGTTTCTTTCTTTTAAAACTACTTTCCCAAAACATAATATTATTAACCATGCCATGCTCCGTGCGTTCTTCATTATGCAGAATCAAAGCCCTCAATAATTTTTAAAATTTCCAGTGAAAAATAAATTTCAATTGTCAGTCGTGCATGATGGTAGGGCCCTTGCAAGGATCAGCATCTAGTTGTCTAGATTGTACTATTCTTGCCTGAAATGTGTTGACAAGAATGACAATGGTAATAGTGATATTAGATATCAAATTTAAATATCAATGTATATTATTAATAATAATAATATCTTCTCTTATATTCCTTATTAATTGAATATATACCATACCTTTTGTATATTTTGTGTGTATTGTTTCATGGCAATTTTTTCAACTGTACTTTCAAAACCAAAAAAATGTTTAATATCAAGACTGGCATCCTGTTCAAAACATGTCCAGTTTGGATTCTCTGCGTGAACCTGAAAATAATCAATATAAATTTATCCTGTGTTCATATTACACACATAATTGCTAAAAGTACAAATTATGTAACCGATATGCCACAAGTAACAAAGATGTCTATGCAGTCGAGTCGATTGACCCCTGGCCCTATCATTAAGTTTAAAATATTCTAATCATTGGAAGGAGTCTATTCTTATTTTGCTAACTCTAGATCCGTGGCATTTAATTAATGTTATTCAATAAAGGAGCTAAACCTCTTTGATTTATATGTCTAGATGAAACTACAGTATTGAATTGGGTGTGTTATTTTTATTAGTGATAGAGTAAACTCTATACCATTAAATTTGTTCAGAAAGATTTAAAGTAAATGGGCTTGCAGATCCTGGAATATAAACTATTGAAATGAGCAGTAATCTCATATTTCCAGATAAATCAGTTCCACTTGACTTACATACTGTACCTACGCGCACATAATTATTGGACTGATTTTAAAAAAAAAAAAAAAAAAAAAAAAAGGATCTATTTAAGTTACACACCCTTGAGTAATATAGTTATTATAATGACGCCAAATTTCAATTATATCTCTTCCCAATGGCTTGCAAAAGTATCAAATCAAATACAGTAAAAAATCACTGTGACAAATAGCCCATGACTATAAGTACGACAATAAACAAACCATGATAATAAATACAGATTTACATGACCTATGTTTATCAATAACAATCAATATAAACACTCTCATATTAAGTAGATGTCTAAGGGACGTTTCAATGATTACATTGATAAAATGAATAGCATATGATACGATTAAAAATGATATTGAAAACATTTAGTTGCTAGTGATAGTAGTATTAGTAGCACACTTCAAGTAATACATTTAGATCTAGGTTATCAATGTGAATTCAGTGCAGAAATGTCAAAAATTTGATATCTATCAACAACTGATCAATTTAATATTTATATAACTATCTACAACTGATCAATTAAAAAAAATATATAATATAGTATTTATAGTCACTGAAAGCCACTTCTGTCTGTATAAAACTGTTGAAAATCTCATTTCAAATTAAGTCTTACTCACTGTTCTGCTCCGACTGGGCTAATGAAGACAGAATACAGCATACAGTGTGCTAGTATGCGAGAAATTTCGCCCAGACACCTATGTACCGAATTCCAACTGTCAAAGGATCTTTTACGTGCATGCCAATGTGTACACAGGACCTTTGTTTTTCATACCATCCCAACAACAGACAACTGTCCTGGTCAGGCTCCCCATCCTACACAACTGGCAAGGGGAAACTACATGTACACTGGAAGTCTAGGAAAGCCAGAATAATTTGTAGTTAATAATCAGTTTTTTATTATACAATACGTATATATCTAAAATGCATATTAATGTAGCTCCAGTTCTTGTAATATTCGTGAATAATGTCCATTGTTTATCACCCGATAACATTGATTAAAGGGCTAATCCCGATATTTGTTTTGGGAATAAACATGCTTAATTTTGAGTTAAAATCCCTTAAAATACTCGAGTCAAGGGCTGAGCAACTACTTCAGTATTTATGATACGTTTTCAAACGACTTAAATCCGTCAGTCTTCATCTGGAATGTGAGACCGGTACCCCAAGGTGTATTTTGTGGTAACTGGATTAAACCAAACATTTTTAAATAAAAATAATGTGTAGTTGGAATTTGCCTTTCTCTATCAAGTAGGGCACATGGGTTATTCACTGCATAACCCTCTCAAGTAACCGTAATCGGTTATAAGGTCACCCAACGAAACAATTGACCCGAAATCTTAAAAGGGTTACGAGTCTGGATAACAATTTTGGTGTTCACGTCCAAACGACTCAATATTTTGAGTTAAAATTTTGAGACAAGGTAAATACACCATTCCTCTATATTTTGGCGTTTTATTTTCATACATTCTCAGACTTTTATTTTTGAGCCTCTGTTTAATTCGGGGCTATTTTGTTAGTAAACCAATGTACGAATTAATAGTTTTCAAACATTGTATCAGAAAAATGTGGAGATTTGTAAGAGGACCAGAAAAACAAGAATATAAGTAGTGCTTGGGACCAAGTTCTGGCTCCATAAAGTATGGACTGTATTAATTCCTCACAATGCCGTCATAAATGTACGTGTATGTATTTACTGGCAGGGAGATATCCTTTTCATTTTTTTTTCACTTTTCTGATTTATATTGGTTTCAAGTACTGTACAGTATGTAAAAGTTATTTCTAAACATACATTATGCAAGAATCAAATCTGCCTATTGCAGGACTTTCTTTAGGCCTGAAATGTTATATAAACTATTATTAATTAGACATTAATTGACTTAAATCCAGACCAAAATCAACTCCTGATGTCAACGCTAGCCTGCAATATTTGTTGGATTATGATCCGATTTGCTGCATAACTTTCATTCACGATTTAACGAATAAATGAATAATCGTGACTATGATTTCTGTCGTACCGACTTTAGTAATGATGATCGAGGCTATGCAGAATTTTTGATTGCTTATTTCTTGGTTCATAGTGGATCAATTTGACTGAAATTTTCAACAAATTGCCTTTACATTATCTAGTTTTTAACTATTATAGTGAAACCTGCCAACTCGTTATCAAATCTCCCATAATGTATCTTTAAGGTGTAGGAATGTCTGACACATACTGGTATATGTCAACTTTCTAGATTAAACTATTAAAATAACATTTACTATATTGAACAATCCTTAGTTTCCCCAGTGGTATCGTTTACAGGATACATTAAATATAAACACCCACAGATATCCAGCTGTTGCTTTGTAATATTGCAAACTTTGTAAATAACACACCCACTATTTTTTTTTACCTAAAGATGAACCTGCAGACTAGTTCAGAGATATTGAATAATGATAATATTTAATGTTAATCAAGTTATTAATTCTTTGTGCATCACAAAAAGGTGTATATGTGTTTTATGGCATAATCTTCAAACATGTGTTACAAATGATTGTAATAAACAAAGCAAACAGGTTATGATACTATGAATGGTACTGACACATTAACTTAAGTGTAGTTGAATAAAAAACCTCAGGGGATTTGATATAATGGGCCGTTTATAATGCACACACATTGATGTAACCAATAGAGATCATATTATTACAGAAAATCGAGAATGTAAAATCAATGTTGAAAAGGTATAAAAAATAAATAATATATAAACAGTCTGGTATATGAACCCGCTGCTAGATATCATCTCTATCATAGATGAACCCATCAACAAATGGTAAAAGGAACCTGATAGTCTCATTAAACTTGCATACTTCATCTGCTTACAGTAAAAATCATATGGCTTTTCAAATAAAGCCTTTGTAAAATTAGCAGATAGTTATGCATGTACTTAGTTGGTTCCCTCGAGTAGTGTGCCAGCAGAGAGGTTACTAAATCGTTTGTCTTAGTGCAGTGTGATTTGGCACAATGAGTTCAATGACACTTACGATGGATGACTATTGTATTTACTTTATAATGTAACCGCATAATATTAATAAGGCATTTGTTCTGTCACAAGACAACTTTTTATAATTTAACCGATATATTTTGATTAACAATTAGAATCTAATTTAGATGAGCCCATTTACAAGTGGCATATTATGTACCTGATATTTTTGTTAAAGGAGCTAAATCGCTAACATTTGGGATCTAGAATTTGACAAAAGTGGGTCGCAACTCATTTAATACTGTAATATGAATGTATATAAACTGATTTACATTTAATGGTTTCCGTTTTTACTCCAATTTCAAATCAGTTATGTTCGGCGAAACAAGCCATTCAGTCTCAACCCTGTGCAATTTTTTAGCGCCTGTTTATTCCAGTCTACATATGCCGCGTGATACAGTGCAATGTGTCTAGCCTCTTCCCTCTAGTCTTTCAATGCAACTAGGGCTGAAGCGCATTATGGTACACGACTTGTGTACCAATGTTAGAAAAATTATTTTATCTTAAATATCGGATATCAGAAGCTCATCTTGTCCTGGTAAGTTTACATCATCAATGTTGATTTAAATTGACCAATAATTCGTGTTTTTGATGTCGAAGATTTTGGAGGATTTTGAGTTACGGACTTAGGTCCTTTAAAGACTACAGCATAACCCCAAATGTTTTAAATTTGACAAGTTGTAGGTCCTAACATTAACCAGCCTACCATCTTCCAAATGAAAATATGTCGGCCCTTGCCATTATTTATTCATGCTGGGCTGATGGGCTGACTTAAATTTTAAACACTGATAACCTGTCTGGTGCATGACACCTATCTTACACTTTAGCTATAAAACCAATCTTATTATACCTTACAAAAATTACACTTTCTGTATTGAGCACATTAATTTTGACATCAGTTACTGTGTTAGTGCAAACCTGTGGTAAGTTTAAAAATAAATCTAGGTCAATTGATTTTCAATTACTGTACAGTATTTACATATGGAACATAATGTGAACAATATACTTCAATATATCATTAAGTTTAAAACTTAGTCATTGGTGAAAACTATGTTAAATTATCTATTTACTAGGAATTCGGTCAATTATTAAAGGGATAATTACTGATAATATATACTGTCCTTGGCTTAACAATACATTTTGTGATGCAGACAAAAGGAGAGAGAGAGAGAAATACATGTAGGGTATAACCTCCACTCAACACAACTAGGTCATTTCGGGACTAACATAATTTTAATTTTATTTCAATAATTCGCTTGCACGTAGGGGTCTTTAGTAGTGGGAGGAAACCGGAGTGCCCGGAGGAAACCCATAAGTTTGATAAGCGCCCCTATTTCCATGCCACAAACGCTCACACCAGGGCTCGAAACCACAGTCGCAAGCCAGAGGTGGCCGGCCAGCTAGAGGTGGAAGCGCGGCACTCTAGACCACCCAGCCATCCCAATTCCCCAGACATTTTGAAATGACCATACAGCTCATCTGAGACTACCATACATTTTGTTTCGAGACTTCCATATATGTTGAACCTACCATACATTTTGAGAAAACCATTATATTCTAAGACTACAATACATACATATTGAGACTACCATACATCTTGATACTAACACTTATAGTGGGGGCGGTATAAGTAACATTTTTTGGTTGAGTTGTGCACTTTCGGAAAGAAGCCTGAAAATTTGGCCTATCTATTGGGATTGTGGCCATTGGTGGGTATGCTTATTTCAAAAGTTACAGTCAAATAAATACCAACTATGCCAAACTCAAACAATGACCTTTCTAGAAAATTAAAATGTCTCATGCATGGATGTGAAAAGATAAAACAGGCGCAGCAAACAAACTAAAAAAAATCCATAAGACTGGCTGAAAACATGTTTTAACTTCATTTTTAGAATCTAAAACCAAGATAGTTTGTATTATACAGGCTGGATCTGATACTAGATTTTATTAAAAAGGAGATAAATTCTTGTATAAATTAAAGCACTTCATTTCATAACTATATAACCTAACTTATAGCTGACATACGGCTTACATTCACCTAATTAATTAGTAATGATTCAGGATATTTCTAAGTACATTCACATGAATTATATAAATATAGACTGATATCTAAGACTATATCAAACATACATGCAATAAGGATTAGTACTAGTACTAGTAGCCCCTTGTACTTAGTACAAACTATACAATTAGCTTAAAGATGCATTATGTAAGCGCTAAATATACCTATTGCCGTTTTTTTCTGGCATCAAGTTCAAATGTTATTTAAACATTTTTCTACTTTACCAGCCCATAACCATGTCTCTAGTAGATCCTTTGATGGTTGAGATATTGAACTGATTAGACAATATATGACAAACGATAAATGAAAACAAAACATTTGTTTATTATCGCAGAAATTGTACTTGACAATCCAGATTATTTTTGCTATTTCTTGTCAAAAATGTAAAAGAAACATTCATAACTTCGCTTAGAACAAAGTAATTGGACTAAAATTATCAATATTAATATTAATTTTTCATTATGTATCTTTGAACTATTAGATATGACTACATATGTAATTATTTATTTACATAATGCATGTACCTGTGATTTTCTATTTAAACTAATTCATCTATTAAAATCTCAATTCAAATCGCTCTCAAAATATTTGAATCAGAAGAAAAGTACACTAAGCCTCCAAAATCTATTCAAGGCGCCCTTGTTTGTCACATAATTTGATTAAGGAAGAATCTATTTCAGTTGCAGCTTGTATTTACATAATGCATACGTACGTGTGATTTGATGATACATATTTGGATCAAAAACCTATTTAAACTAATTCCTTTAATAAATCTCAATTCAAATCGCTCTCAAAACATTTTAATTAGAAGAAAACTACCCTGAGCCTCCAAAATCCATTCGTGGGGTCATAGGAGTAGGAGCTCGATGAGTTAGGGGGGCAGAACCCGAAATAATTTTGGCTTTACAGACAGCAGCAACCTTGTATTCCCCCCCCCCCCCAAGAAAATTTTGGAGTATTTTACGGCTGCAAACACATTTTCCTGCTATTTCAGCCGGTGAACAAAGCGACTTCAAAGTGGTCTAATATAGCCTAATTAAGGTGGACGACTTGAATTCCAATAACTTGTATACAGTCCTCGAAAACGGAACCGTTAGCAGAAAATTTTGAAAATTAAACTGCCGCAAACGCGTTTTTCTGCTATTTCAGCCAGCGAACAAAGCAACTTCAAAGTGGTTTAATATAGCCTAAATTAAGGTGGCTGACTCGAAATCCAATCAATCGTTTACAGTCCTCGAAGACGGGACCTTTTGGAGAAAAAATTTGAAAATGTAACTCCCGCAAAACGTTTTCCTGCTATTTCAGCCGGTGAACAAAGCAACCCCAAAGTGGTCAAATATAACCTTATTAAGGTGGCTGACTAGAATTCCAATCAATCGTTTACTGTCCACGAAGACAGGACCGTTAGGAGAAAATTTTGAAGATTTAACTGGGCCGCAAACGCGTTTTCCTGCTATTTCAGCAGGTGAAGAAAACAACTTCAAAGTGGTCTAATATAGCCTAATGAAGGTGGCTGACTCGAATTATAATCAATCGTTTACAGTCCACGAAGACGGGGCCGTTGGGAAAAATGTTTGAAAATTGCAAACACGTTTTCCTGCTCTTCCAGCCTGGGAATACAGGAATACAGCAACTTCAATTTGGCCCAATATAGCCTACCTGGCTGACCCGAATTCCAAACAACCAATCACTCGTCGCGTGGTATGGAGGCCTCACCCTCCCGGAGAAAAATTTAATCATCGCAAATACGTTTTCTGCTATTCTAGCCATTCCAACAATCCAATCAGACTGTTGCATCTGCATTCACAAATAATAATCGATGCCCGAAAATGTCGCACAAAGTAGAGTGGTCCCAGACAAAATGTTTTAATCCATAGTCAACTCAGCACAAATTCGTGATATTCAATTACAAGAAAAGTAAAATTAGTGTTTTATTAGGGCATGATGACAGTAAGGGAGGCAAAATTTCGGGTTTATAGACAGCGGCGCCGGTTTTCCTTGAAGGGTGAATGGCCCCCCAAGAAAATTTTGGATTATTTGAAGGCCGTTTTCCTGCCCGATGCCTGTTTTTCGGGCAATACCTATCGTAAAAGAGCTTCAGTGGACAAGAAAAAGACGAGAAAATACTTTTCGGGCAGTGAGGATCTCGTAGAAATAAGTTAAATATATTTTTTCTCTAAACGTTAATAGAAAAAAAGGTCGTTGAATTCAGACTGTTGATAATATATGTAAATATCTAAGTCTAAATGAATTCTTGGATTATCCTCTGCCAACTTCTTTTTTCAATGTGACCCATACCATACTGGCATATTGATTTGCAATTAGTCCTGACGCCAGGGCCGAGAACCCACTTTTGCCTGATACATAATCAATGTCAGAATTCGAGTTGTGGCTGCCATTTTAATCATATTGGTCGGAATAGATTAAAATATGCCTGTTTTCGTGTTCAGCGACCCAAAAAACATAAAACGATATATTACACGACCTAGGATGTTGAAAAATGATTTGGTTTTTTTCCTCACCTTTTTTGGCCATCATCTTGAATATTTCATTTTCCTGAGTGACACCACCACTACCAACTTGGAAAAATCAAGGGGACAATACCCAACAATAATCCACCGAGAAACATTATATATCAGGCAAAAATTGTTTCAGTGATAATTTGGCAATGAGGCAATTTTGATAATTGAGTTGTTATTTTCACATTCTCCACCTCAATACATGTACCTTCAGTTTGATTTATAGTGGAGGTTTCTACTTTCTATATAATTAATACCAAATATGCAATACTTTGATGGAAATAATCACCCTATCAGGTAAATACGTTCTTGGGAATGTAAACGTATCTTTAATTTAAATCAATCACACACCAACTGATATCTATGTACATGTATATGGAGTAAAACTTATTAGTAACAAACATGATTATTATGTAACATACATTACATGTATACATGTACAAGTAGTGGTAAAAGTTCATGTACATGTAAATTGTGTTGAATCTATTCTTTTATACAAATCTGGCAATAAGCCACCCTATTTTATTAATCTTTCTAATATACGTCCAGCACAAAATTACATATAGTACAACTTCAAGAATGCCTGACATTTTATCAGCTCCAATATACATAGTATTAATTATACATGTATACATATCAGCTTAAAAACTTTTTTTTTACTCATTTTGTATTGAAAACTAAAACAAATTCTGAAGAAATCCGCTTTCTTTTAACTTTGATATTTGTATGGACAAATACTGTGCTACTGACTTATGCTCTTTTTAAACTACCAGTAAATCTAATTTCAAATAGACAGAGCAAATAGTAATCTGACATCTCGAAACATGTGTTAATGTTATATAGTGGGAATCTTCTACTTTCATTATTTTCTGTAGGTTATCAAGGGTAGTGTTTTATATGTAGTGATTAAACGGTAGATACCCTGTTATTAAATTACAATATTGATTATTTGCTGCATGGACTCAAAAACTAATCAAAGAATTCGGAAAATCTGAGGAAAAACGAGTCAGATTTAATCTTCTGATACATGTACCGGTATGTTAAAATAGAGCTGCAATAACTGCAAGTCCTTTCAAACTGAAATTAATTGTATCTTGACTTTTTTCTGGCAATGGCATTGTTTTAAAAAAAAAAGAGTTAAAACAGGTCATTTCAAAACGTGATTGTGAGAGTCTAGTGTCTGTGTTATTTGCTAGCGGTTTTCTTGATCAATAAACACTGACATTAATCAAATTTTTTACTTTAATGTTAATGGGAAAATGGTGTCATTACCAGACACTACCAATAAATCAGAATGTTCGCAAGATGGTAGATCGTTTTTTCATAAGTTAATGAATAATGGTCATGTTTGTTTGTATTCAATGTTAATATATAATCAATTTGTGAAACAGTTTAAAGATGTTTTCTGAAATACAAACTCACTGTGTAATTTAACAATATATTTGGACTAAAAAAATATTGAAATTATTCAGTATTTTGCTTAAATCTCTCTCAAAACACTTTAATTGGAAGAAAACTAACCAATGCTGCAAAATCTATTTTAAGCATCCTTGTTGTCACGTGACTTTATTGGGGAGAGGGTCTGTTTTTAGTTTTAACAATTTATCATTACTCTTCTGGCTGTGCATTTATGATAAATATTGAAACTAAATAAATTCTTGGATTATTCTCTGCCAACTTCTTTTTCCACCATTAAATCACAAAGTATATTTTACATGTGTAAGCTTATGCCTTGAAAAAAATGTTGATGAATTTTTTTAACTTAGATATCGTCGGTGGGCGATCAAAACCTCGTATATCGGTTTTTGGCAAGTTTTCAGGGGGAACAAAAAACTATCTGCGCTACCGGATTTTTTATTGAATGTTATTATATTTTTAATTTATGAACTAATTTGTGGAACATATAATATGGGAAGGTGTTTTTTTGGATATTTTTAGGGGTTTATGTGCTTTGGCTATATACGACATTTTGTCTTGTGAAATGGCGGCGTATGTGATATACGACGTTTTGTTCACTAACTATAAGCCATTTTCTGGGTATATACGACGTTTTGTTCTTAATATCCTATTTACACAGATTACTTCCTTACGGTAATTTACCTAGTGCATTGGCGGACGCAGGATTTTTTTAACGGCCCGGGGGGGGGGGGGTCCGGAGCAAGTCCGGAAAAATCGGGGTGTCAGTGGTGGATTGTGAAGCTTATCTGCACCCGAATATAACATTCAATTTTATCAGCTGCATCACCCTAACAAAGTACAGAAATGTACGCGTTATTTTGTATACTGTTATTTAAGGGAGCGCGGGTGGGGCACCTCGATCCGCCACCGGCCCAATAGGTTATCCGTGGCTTAGATATATCCACCATATAAACCAAGGTAAATTAAGCGGGGTCATCCGATCCACTACACAATTCAGGGTAGGTTACCCGGGGCGATAGTATCCACGACATTACTCAAGGTTAAGTAACCTATAGGGCTGTAATTTTCGCGACATAATTCAAGGCAAATAATCCTGAGCCATAATATCCACGACATAATTCAAGGTAAATTACACAGGGCCATAGTATCTACTACACATTTCCAGGTAAGTTTTCTGGTAGGTAAATAGCCTTCCGTCGGTTCTGGTAGATAAATATAGCCTTGGATCGGATGATACTGACTACACAAACTAAGATAAGATGTCAAGGGTCGTGATATTTATTCCATACACAGGAACACAAAACCCAATGTACGTTTAGGAGCATGGAATATATTATAGAAAAGCTATCGAATTTGACTTTTTAAAATAAAACACTTCATAAACAAATGAACAATTTTATAATTTCCAAGCGAAGCTTCTAGTTCTCATCATGACTAAATTGATCATAAAATGCGTGATAATCTCTTGGATAATACAGTAGGCCTACATGTAATTAAGAACAATTTATTATTGTACTAAACATTTCAAAAACAAATGAACAATTTTATAATTTTATGTGCACCATTTTTTTCTCCAAAAGCAAACGCAAACGTCAATAAAAACATATTCTTGCAGACCTGTAAACTGTCATTGTTTCTAATTAAGTGGTAATGGTAAGAGGTTGTGCTTGGGCGAGGTAAAAACTAGTTACTGAAAGTGGCGGTTATTTTAGGTGGTGCTTGAGGCTTGAGTTACCGAGGGTGATGCTGGAGGGTTGTAAGTACCGGTAACTAGAGGTGGTGCTTGAGCGAGGTAAGTGCTGGTTACCGAGGGTGATGCTGGAGGGTTGTAAGTACCAGTTCCTAGAGCTTGTGTCTGAGCGAGGTAAGAACTAGTTACCGAGGGTGATGCAGGAGGGTTGTAAGTACCGGTTTCTAGACTTTGTGTCTGAATGAGGTAAAAATTAGTTACCGAAGGTGATGCCGAAGAGATGCAAGTACCGGTTACAAGAGATGTTGCTTGAGCGAGGTAAGTGCTGGTTACCAGAGGTCAAGCTGAAGGAATATGAGAACTGGTTATTAGAGGTGGTAAAGGAATATAACTACTGGTTTCGGGGGGGGGGGCGTGCTAAAAGTATGTAAGTACCATTTACTTGAGTCGGTTCTGGGGCGAGGTAATTATTGGTTATTTTGGGTGGTGCTCGGATGAGGTAAGTACTGGTTTCAAGAGGCCTGGTAAGTACTTGGGCCTGGCAGTGATGTTTAAACGAGGCAAGTAGTTGTTGCACCAGGTGTTGGAGCAAGGTATGTGTTAGTAACTGCACGTGGTGCTGGGACCTGATAAGAACACGGCCAATCTGACTCATGATCACAGCTACATATTACTAAGGGGTCTGTAGAGGGTTATACAATGGCGCAAAGCCTTCCATTTTTTAAAGTAAATCTCCGACTACTTGCGCCGGATGGAATCGACTTACAGGAGTCCGATAGGCTATTTAGACATACTTTCAAGTATAGCTTTATGTTCCGATGCCGGTATAACTATATCATTCATTCGGCCTTGATTAAAGGCTCAATAACACGCTTGTTGTAACTGAATAATATGTCCCAATCATTATTCTGGTCAACAAATTGTACTCTTTTTTTTTTACAATATTCCAATTAATAGATGATACAAATTTCATCTTGACACAACGAATTTTAAAAAAATGGAAAAATTCAACTCCATGGTTTGAAAAGCTATACGGAAACCTTTTCAAATGTAACTTAGATTTTAAAATATTTTCGAACTCTGGAAAAGTAAAATAGGATGTAATGGATACTTTACACAACAGGTAGGATACTTAAACATCTTGTTGTTAGAATAAGGGTATTTTTTTTCTGGACCTGTCAAGCCAGCAAGGGTGTTAGTGTCCCTTTAATAGAAAAATTGTGTCTTAATTTAAGGATTTTTTTATATCGAAATATAAACGAGATTGGATCTATACGTGAATCGTCGTTATCTTCACCACTGGATTATTTTAAATTTGTCATGGAAACTTTCTCATTTTTAAACAGTTTATAAGTAGGCGACGCAATCATGTACTTCCTGGAGCTTAGCTTTCGATGTATTCGAATTTAGGGAGATCGGAAGCATAAGACTTAGTGTCCCCCCTCGACAAAGACAGATTCGAATACGCCAGTATTGGTGCCTGAAACAAATTGGAATAATAATCAAACAGTTTGACAAAACTTAAGAATAAGTAATGTGAAATTAAGCTGGTTCGTTAAAAGCTCAAGACTCTTGTTTTCTTTTTTTTCATCTAGATTTGGGACACAGTTTTACAAGTTTCATCTCTATCTAACATGAATTCCTCTATCATTTAGATTCAAAATAACCACTATTATGTCAAAATAACCACTATTATGTCAAAATAAACCAGAGGCGGATTAAAGGGTGGCGCAAGGGGCGCGCAACCCCCCACCCCCTAATTTTCGACAGTGCCCTTTTTTACTTCTGAAAGTGCCTTTTTTACTTCTGAAAGGGGCCTTTTCTCAGACCCAAATATGTCCGAAAATATCAGCCAAATAGCTCTTGGAATTGCTACAGATGCAAGGAACAGGGATGTAGCCACGACAGGCGGCACTATTTTCTGCCGCCAAGCACAAAGAAAAAATCGAAAAAAGCCGCCCAGTCGTATTTAAACCCCCTCGACTTCATCCTTCTCTGCACACAAACTCAGCGCTCGAAATTTACCACGGCAAACGACAAAGCCCTGATAAAAGACTACACAAAGCATGTCTGCCACGGCATTATTTATTTTTGTGTGCCGTAGTAGACCCTATCATCCAAATTTACGGCACTCCAATGTTAAAGGTTTAGATGTCGTTAATGGTGTCGTACGTTCGGTTTTACGATCAATTTTGAAGGACTGTTTAAATCTACGGTTAATCCTAGCCTATCCAGAATGTCAATGTTTCTTATTTTATTGCCTGCCTGTGTTGATCATGAATTTGCTACGGCACGGTAGTAGGGCTAGGAGGACGATGAAAGCTTTCTCAACTTCTGTTTGACCTGATTGTCATTCAACCGTAATAATAATGTAATTTGTGAGACACAAATAAAACAAAACAGCGTGTTTTAATTATCAATATCTACCTGTTGTCATATTGCGTTGTACTCAAATAAAACACAAACACCGTTTTAAGAATAGGCCTATATAAAGTTGAATATATAAATAGAAATTGAATTGCACTGAAGCAAATAAGACAGCAAATGCTCTAACAATACACCAATAAGGATTGAATTTTCATAAAAGACCACGCCCCCCTCCAAAAAAATTTGTCGCTCGCAAACGATTGTTTCCACCACTCACCGCAGCGACGTGCCCTCATTTTGCCGCCCCCCCCCCCCTTTCCCAAATTCCTAGATTCGCCGGTCGCCCCTGTAAACAATATCCATCGACAGGCTGTGTTATACAAAACTTACATTGTTAGTCTGTAGCCTGTGTCGACGTCAATTTGGAGATACGACGTTTTGGTTCTTACAGACCACGGGATTTTGAAAGATGTTTATGACAAATTGGCGTATATATAAGATACGACATTTTGGTTTGTAGAAAATTTCACGAATCAGAATACGATGTTTAGTCACATGTCTATAACTTGAGTTTTAACTGGATTACAACTACCACGAATACACCATTCGACGCGCCTCTAATATACGATTCTAACCATGTAAAAAACGTTTTTGGCGCCAAAATCGATATACGAGGTTATGATCGCCCACCGACGATATGTGGATGCCTTTTAGAAATCTAATCTCTATCGTGTTCATAAAAGTCAAGCCTTTCTAGACACATAATTTCTGGAATAGTAAGTCTTACATTGCTGTTAATTACAAGTGATAATCCTGTCTTATCCCAATTCTTGAAAAACCAATAGAACCCATCCTCTGACAGTCCTACACTCCTAATGCGTACACAACAAATTCTTAAAAATTATGTTAATAACTGTAACCTCTCTTATTCACATTATTAACAGGGAAGGTGCGGTGTTAGAACTATAAGCCTGTATCAGTTTCACAAGTCAAGTGTTGATGAGTTTGAAAATGAGTCGAACTCCATGCAAGTTTTTTTTTTTAATGAATTAATAAAAATGTTGCAACTTTTAAGTCGATATTTGCAATTAATCCCATTATTTATAGCCCTCTTTGAGAATCATTATGTGCATTTTTCTGGTAGTTAGTATTGAATTCTCTCTATAGAATAGATCATTGATTAGGAGACAAAAAAGAATTATGCATTCAAGCAGTGTTGTTATTTGTACTGCATGTACGTACACATGTACAGTTTGCATTGACTCTGGTGGCTTATTATTGATGACAAGTTATAAATTACAAGAATATTATGGCCCATACGTATATATTTGCTAGTTCATTTAAATTCAAGCAAAATGTAACAGAGGGAAAGAGAAATGGTGTAAAATGTCCATTAGACACAAACTAGGTCAAATTTGGACTAAGATATGCTTTTAGCAGTGGCAGGAAACTGGAGGTCCCAGAGAAACCCATGAGGTATCTGGTGGTGGCCCAAAATGCCCCCCACCCCAACTAGTTTAAATTAGCCGAAAAGTGTACCATACGAAAACTGTACAGCAGTGTACTGACATCTTTGGGTGTTACAAAAATACCCTGACAGTCATTTCTAGTGGTGGGGTACCCCTGACAGAGCACTAACAGTAGTGAATGTTAGCGCGATATAAATGCATATATTATTATTATTATTATTATGTAATTGCCAGACATTTGTGGTGGTGGAATGTCCCTGACAAGATTTATATCTTATTTCCAGACAACAGCTGGGCTTGATTAGCAGAAATCTCTACCCAACTCTTAGGAGTCCTTTAAGAGCATGCAAACTGATTGCAAATGTGTATGATGGTGGATCTTAGTTTTTCATCTCAACATAAAGAATAGACACACACAACATCAGACTCCCTCCTGACAGATGGATAACTGGAATATTCTATTAGAGTTTCTAGTCAAGAATTGACTGCACCCAACTTGATCAGACAAGGATGGTTAATTGTTTATATAAGATAATGAATGACATAATAGTTTGTAGAAAAATCAATGAGGAGATAATATGGATACAATGTACACAGATGTAACTGATCAACTAATACATAGCCTTGTCAATTCCTTGTTCTAGTACATGTATTATTAGTCTCCATGATCAGACAGAATACATGTATTTGATGGTTCTATACACAGTTAATAATGTAGTATCATTTCTAACATCATAGTCAATCTGTACTTGTCCTAAAACATATGTAAATTTCACAACAAAAAAGAGAGAGAGAAACAGGGTTCAAATTCCACACCACACAAAGTAGGTCATTTCAGAAATAACCCCTTGTTCAATTAAAACCACGCCAGTTGTCTCAATGACAGACCTTATGCTACAGTGCGCACATGCTAACCATTCGGCTATCCACCCACCCCCCTCACAATAAAAGAAAACGAAGCAATATTTCCTGTAATTTATGATGACTGTTAACAATAATTCTCAGTAAAGAGTGGATTTTGTTTTTGTAATTTCTTACTTGCAAGGTATATATGTGTGCACCGAATTGATGTAATTGAAATAGTACATGGAAGTAAAAAGTTATAAATTATAAAAAAGCTTATGTCTATTTCTGATAGTATTTCAAGTGATTACTGTCGTGACAGAAGTTTGATTTAACATAAATACATTTGCACTGGCTACTACCAACATAGTGATTTAACTGAAATACTATTCTAGTCCAAGTAGAAATTAATAAATAAGCAGGCTTACATTTCTACTGATAATCAAAGATTTATTACCTTTTAAAAGTGATTATTGGCAGATGTTTTACATAACAAACTTATCTCTAAACCATTCTAATGATATTATTGATCATTGAATGATAGACAACGTTAATATCGGTGTAAATTGTATTATGTAAGAATAACATCAATAATGTAATTGACATTTGATGTGTCTGTAACTAAGCAGATTAATTAACTTTGAACACTTTCATGCTGCCTTCAAAGTGCATCTAATATTTTTTTTGAACTATCTGTTCCATTTCACAAATCAAATTTTAATATAGAGGTTTCTTACCGAGTAATTACAGTGCTCATTTATAATAATTCTGCTGGAAAAACTTTCATTGTACGCTGTGATTTTCAGAGTTCGGTTTCGGCGGTCAAGAGCATTGGTCTGAATAAAATAAACACAATCAACACCAACAATCTGGAAAGTAAAAGTTTAAAAGTATACTTAGTGTTTGTCGTTGTATAGAAGTCACTCAATGGAAAGAAAGAAATTAAGTTTAATTAATGTCCTACATTTCTGCACCAACGAGGTTAACGAAGACAGGCATTACATGTGCACGCCAATATGTATATAGTCCTTGCCAGGTCCTCCATCCTGCGACCTGCATCACTGATATAATGAAACCACACTGGAAAATCCTGAGGAACGTGGCACCTGTCACTCACTTGATGGACATACTGCAGATGGACACTTCTGACAGTTAAATTTTGAACACCCCAATAAACAACTTTCACAATGGACAATCATGAAGTAATAAAAAATAACATATACCCATCATTAAAACCTAACATAATAATTTTGAATCATGATTTACCTTTTTAAGAAGATACGGAGCATCAACATTCAAGCGACATTTTCTTTCTATAGTCTCTTCTGCACCATCATCACTGTGATATTCTGATAATATTTCACTGCCCAGAAAAACAGGAATCATTTTACAGGTAGGAAATCTCTTCTGATAGGCCTTTTTTTTTTTAAAAAAGAAAAAAAAAAGAGCATTCACTCTGGGCCGATATATCCTCATTTTAATAACACTGTATAGTCACCATACAATAATATAATATATTGTACAATAATATATATTGACATGGTTATTATACAAAATAAAATCAGTCAGCTCATATCAAATGTTGTGGTCAAAATGTCCATGACATTGCTCATTCTCAACTTTGATCTTGAAAACCTCCTTTTAAAAGTGAAAGGTCAGTAAAAAATTACAGTGCCTTTCAATTAGCAATCCAACAGGGCTGAATAAAAGTCCTATTACTACTATTAATGTATTAATTAGCTTTTTAAAGAAGAAATTTAAATCAACTATATCAAATATTGTTTTTGTCAAAATTTGGAGATCAATGTATCTTTTCCTTTGATGCTTCGTTAACTATTAAATCATAAGGAGACGAATTAATATAATAAGACTTTGGCTTGTATTCGAATCCTTAACTTTTGTCAGTGTTTGCATAATATATATCTTTTTTGAATAAAATATTGTTTAAATTAACTATTAAATCAAAGACAGGGCCAACGACGAGCAGGAAAATACCACGATAGGAAGAAATCGTTTGTAGAAAGGAAAATCCAAACAATTAAGTCGACTGCACATGGTTGTCACACAAACTGTATGTCTTTCCTGTTGGTCTGTTCCAAGACATAAAATGACTGATGTGAATGAGTGTAGACAGTCAAAAATAGTCTTTACCCGTTATAAATAATGATAACAGAAAAGACTTCTTGTCTTGTATTGGTAAGCTTATAGATATTTGAAACAAAAGGTATTTTGTTTAAAAAAATTAAACTACATGTAGACTATCTATATTGCGTAATCGCTTTTTTAATGATTCAATCTAGTCTAATAATGGTATTCAAACATTTATTTAGAAAACTGGAGTCAATAATGACTTAGGATTTTTATTTTTTCTGTAGTAATGTCTTTACTGTAAACATGGTCTTTTACATGGTAATATATAAACGGTTTGGTACCTGGTACTACAAAGCAGGTTTAACACAGACTAAAGTTATTAAATGGGCAATAAAATACATTATAACATTAAATTACATGCATCAATGTATTAATTATAAGGATGATCTGATGAAAAGGTGTTGTCATACTTTGGTGGGCCATACATGTACATGTACATGTATAATCATCTCTGGGGTTGGCAGTTGGCTTGCAGTTATTGACTAATTCATGATGATACAGCAATTGAGGCTAGTGCAATATAATAATTGGTTGATTCCAATATTTACACAATCTGCCCAAAATGTAGTATTTTGTGCATATTTTTAGACCACAACACTAATACTGACACTGTGAAAAAATTGATAAAAATTAAAAAATTGTTAAGAAAATCTGCTAAAAATGGATTATATTCATTATTAATATTTAAAAACAGCACTTGACTTGTCCACCTTTATTTGCAGGATTCTAGCAATATTCAATTATTAATTTATTATTATTTAATTTCAGGTATCCAATCTATTCATTCAACAGAAACCAATTAAATGACATCTCTCTATTAATCTGCTAGATCACCCATTTAATTATTGTATCCAATCAATGATAATGTCTAATGTCAAGTCAAACACAATAAAATCCAGTCTCATTTTTACCCAACCTATGCAATAATGCATGTCTATGACTCTATGTCCATCATTCCTACTTTGATTTTGAAGCTTGAATAAGAATTGGTAAATAGTAAATTTAAAAACTAAATCTATTTTACACCACTACGTTTAAAAATCGACTAAATATAAACAAAAAATAGGATACCGACAGGCCTACTAAAGGTGACAACACAAGTCAAATTTGACATTCAAAACCAAGACTTCTACTTGGTTGGTTGGATTTGGTCGTCATTTGTTGTAGAAAAAATTTGAAATACTTACAGCCATTACTATTTCAAATGGGTATTTATAAACCCTTACGGGCGACTGGTATTTCTGAACCATCCTGCGTCAACGCCAATGCCCAACAAAACAATTAACACTGCTTATTGTTAAATCACAACATCTTGATCACTGACAGTCAAGTCGACATCCGTAACTCACAACTTCTCTGCTTTGCGCATGTCAGATAAACAATACACGATTATCCAGCTCGAATCATTCGTCCTGTTGATCTCGTCTCAAAATTCATTCGAAACCACCTTCGATTCTGAAGTCAGAGAGAGAGAGCCAGCCCTGTTATTTAATCGGAAAGTGACAGTATAAATAATTATTTGGCTTAACTAGTAGTGTGTCAGAACTGTTTTTAGCCACTATATCGACAACAATCACATTTGCTGATCAACTAGAAAGTTACAAACAATGAAGACAACTTTATATAGATTAGCCGAATGTTATTCACAACTTGTTGTGAATGCGACAGAGCCAGAGTATTAAACATATATGTTATTGTTACTCGAATAAAGGGTTCCATGTATAAAACCCCAACATCCCACCCCCTTTGCTGGAAAAAAAATTAAATCCGTCTGATCGGTAATCAGTAATTCCGCCCTTTCCCCTCTATCCCCTAAACTGGTGGCCAGTCTTCTCCACTCACCAAAAATTAGCCAGTCCTCTCCAAAAAAAAAGAAACAAAAAAAAAATGTAATCTGGTGCTGTTTACAGGTTTACTCAAAGTTTTTTTTTATACAAATGGAAACGAAAGTGTTGGTTTACTAAAAATTAATGCTTTTATATAAATCGAAATGTAAAAAAAATTAGAAGAGACTGGGCCAGTCTACCTTTCCCCCTGTGCCGAAAACCCATTCGAACGAGATAAAGCTAAAGTGACTGTGACAGTGGCCTTGACATAAAAGCTATCACCGACCCATGACCGGTCCATCTGTAGGCTGACTTAATTTACCTGGTGTTATCGATTTTTTTGATTGTTTGGCTAATTATATACAGGTCAATTATAAAGGTAAAGCACATCGCTACTTTTTCATATTCTAAATTTTCTGAAGTTAGTGTATTTTTTTTTTGTATTGTAGGAACGAGTGATGCTAAGTCTTGAGATAGTATACCGAGTTTTAATATGTACCTACGACGGAGTGTTACAAAAGCCCCGTTTACATGACGAAATTTGCACACATGCAAATCTTTTGCATATATGCAAATTTACTCATGTAGGCCTATGCAGATTTCGTCATGTAAACGCATTTGCATACATGTGTAAAAAATACTGCAGGTGCAAATGTGCACCTGGTCCTGACCAGATGCAAAAGTATATATGTGTGCATATCTCATTTTCAGAAATATACACATATGCAAATATTGCTGAGCGTTTATATGACACAATCTGTACAAATACTAACCCTAAATACTTTTGCATATATGCAAATATACTGGAAATGGCATCTAAACACTTTATTACATATTTACTGTGAATGCTTATATAACATGTGAACGCTTAGCAAATATAATTTTGCATACGTGAGTAATTAATACATATATGCAAATATGCACATATGTGTATTATTTGGTCATGTAAACGGGGCTTTAGTATAGGCCTACTCAATTTTTCATTAATAATAATAACAATCTAACTTTAGCGTCCACTTCATAATTCATGGCATCCTATTTACGAGAACAAGTGACTATGATTTCACCTGGCAAACTTAATTTCGTTATTAATTCATATATTGAAATAAGTTAATTTTATATTATAGTACTTCTTAAACATACACAACCCAGTTTAATGTAACACCTTTCGTTTATCTGCACATATTGTCAATAAATCGAGTCGGGCGTTGTTTTTTTTTTATTAAAATTGATAGGCTACGGGTATTCATGCTTACACTGCATTAATCCTGTTTTGCTGCTGTACATGACACAAATACTAACCCCACCGTCGTGACGTAGGCTATAGAAATGTACATGTCAAGTTTTAAAATGCCGGGTAAAAAGGGCAGTTAATACCCGTGGATTATATGCTTAATTGTGTTGGATATGACAGAAATTTTATCATAACAATAATCAATCGTTGTTTTGAAGAAAAAAAATGTCTGGTTTGTTTATTTTAATCCCGGTCAGCTTATCTCGAAACCCCAGGGTTGAGAGGTGAGTTTTCTTATCTACCCATTTATGAGAAAATAATTCAACAGTATGCTGAACATAGTGATATTGATATATTCTTTTTGCAACACAGAGCAAATGAAATGTTGTTTTACGTCCTACTCTTCTTCTCCGAGCAGGGGTGGGATGGGTGAATGGTTAGCACGTGCACGCTGTATCTTAAAGTCTGTCATTGAGTCAACTGTCGTGGTTTCGAATTCCCGGTTGTACGTGACAAGGAGAAGGGTCGCCTATCCAACCTCGAGGGTTTTCCCCGGGTCCTCCGGTTTCATTTAACTGCTCTTAAAATAAAATTGAACCTTGTGTTAGTCCCGAAATGACCTAGTTCGTGTCGAGTGGACGTTAAACTCTCTCTCTTTCCCTCTTTCTCTCTTCTCCGGGCAGCGGCTCAGTGGCCTACTCTCATATCGAAATCCAGCTGCCAGGGATTAAACGCCCCCGAAAAATTATTCGCTACAGTATTTAATTTGGTCGTAAACCAACTCGGAAACTATCGCAGAACATTTCATTTTTTTCAGATGCCAAGTTTTCCTGAAAATCTGAGTGTCCAGACGTTGGAAAGAATATTTGGTGCTGTTGTTCTATTGTCTCTTTATGTTATATATCAACAGTATATAATTATAACACTAATTAGTATAATAATATTATATATAACTTTATGTTATTATAAAAAGAAACAGGACAAACATATTCCAGTAACTGGACAAAGTGTCTTAATAACAGGATGTGACACAGGTGAGTACTAAGCCTAACAGCAGATTGTTGTCTAGTTCATATCGGAACGGTCTATGACTTGACCTATCCGTTCCTGTTAACAAATAATATGCCATTAAAGTAGCTAAATCTCCATTCTTTGGTATATTGTACCTAGAAATTTACACAATCTGGTCGCAACGTACTGTATATAATAATGTAGAAACTGATTCTGTTTTTAGTGTAGTTTCTAATCAGTTATCTTCGTCAAAATACGCGAAGAGTTCGAATTGGATATCAGCCTTTGGAGCCTGGTACCAGTAGATCTAATTATTAAGGTCACGTGCAGCGCTAGCCCTAACCCATAATCCTCGCAACAACAACGCGCCCCAAACCTGTTAACATCTTGTAACCTTGGCGAAATCTGCAGGTGACCTTTGTATTTAGGTCTGGCATTCTCCTGTGGGATATGTATAGTTCTCATGCATTCTGGCGCGCGATTCATGTGCCAATAATTCTAAATATGTATTTTGTCATAAATACTGGATACCAATAGCCATTCTTTCAAGGTAAGATAGCATAATCAATGTTGATTTAATTTGACCAAAAAGTCCCGTTAGCAATGTCGAAGACTGTGGATGATATTGAATTAGAGACTTGTCTCATTAAATGCAATTCCCGGCTGTATGTGACAAGGAATAGGGCCGCCTGTCCAACCTCGTGGGTTTTCTCCGAGTTCTCCGGTGTTCCTCCTATTGCTAAAGCCCTGCGCGCAAGCGAATTATTAAAATAAAATTGAACGATATGTTATTCCCGAAATGACCTAGTTTGTGTTCAAAATGGACGTTAAACCCTATTTCCCTCACTATTTTTAGGAATTGGGCACGAGTTAGCTGAACGTCTGGGTAAAAGTGATGTTACTGTCTTTGCTTGTTGTTTATCATCATCCAGTAAAGGTGCTTTAAAGCTGAAATCTGTTGGTAGTAATGTTCATGTTTTAGCTATGAACGTTAAATCAGATGAAAGTATCGAGGAATGTCTACAATATGTCAAAGAAAGATGCCAAGACAACGGTAAGTTTTTTTAAAACTTAATAATTAGGTATAAAGGCTAGACGGTTCAGTTCTATTTTATTTTGATCTGGTTTATAACATGTGGTTTATGTTATTGTTTTTACTAATTTATATTAACAAGATATACCGGACAATGTGTAGGTCAATACGAAACGATTTATTGTAGTTTTTATATATTTTCCAGGTTTATGGGGGATGGTAAACAATGCTGGGATAGTAAGATGTGGTGACGTAGAATTAACAACGATGTCTGTATATAAAGATGTAGTAGATGTTAATTTATTTGGAATGATTAGAGTCTGTAAAGCTTTTATTCCACTTGTAAGAAAAGCAAAAGGTATATTAAAATACAGATCATTATTTCGTTTCGTTTATATTTTATACTTTCGATCTCCTCCACAATATGAATGAATGAATGAAATGGGGTTTAGCGTCCTACGCTTCTGCACCTAACCTGGGCTAATTATTGAAGATGGGCAAACGCCATACAGTGTGCTATATGAGGAAAGTTTTTTTCTGGGCAGCAACTGAATTCCAACTGCCAATGGATCTTTTACGTGCACGTCAATGTCTACACGGGAACTCGGGTTTTCGTCCCATCCGAACGACTAGACTGTAATATAGTGTCCAGATAATCAAGACTACATATATCTTTGACTATATAAGATTTAAGGGTCTAGGTAATCTGGATAGTATATTATAACACACACCTGAGGTTGCACGAATGGATGCACCTGGGCGAATAAAGAGATTCAACGCACATGGTTGTTGGTTGGTCATTTATAGACTAAGAGATACATATTACATAGACAGCTGTCCTTGTCAGGCCCTCCATCTGCATCACTGACAAGAGGAGACAATGCCGGAAAATCGAGATGTTTCCCTACACCCGATTTATCGTCCCATCAGATCAATTAGTGTACACTGTCAACCAGTGTTTTACCATTTAATTAATATTATATCACACGTTTATGGAGAGAATGGTAGTCTAATAGAATACTTGTCTTCTAATTACAGTGACGTGTCATTACTGATAATATAGCTGTGTTAATATTGGTGTCCTGTAAAAAAAAGTGTAAAATATGACATTTGACTGGAATGAGTGAATTGAAAGGGATTTAACGTTAGGCCTATGCTTTTCTGCACATACCGAGCTCATAAAGAGGGAAATTTTGTCCGGACAGCTATTCTGTACCACGGATTATCGACCAATACAAATGGCTGTACTGCCCTTGGTAGGCCCTACGCTCTGCATAACTGACAATGGGGACTACGCCTGCCAAAAACGGGTCGAACCTGGTACCCTACCACCGCGACTCACTATTGACAGGAAATTATAAAATGTTTCCTCCAAAATTGTGGTAAAATAGAACATGCCTTTGTTAATATCCAGGTCGAGTTATCAATGTGACAAGTGTCCGAGGTATAATATCTTACCCAGCATTTTCAGCTTACAGCATGTCAAAGTTTGCGGCAGAATCTTTCTCCGATTCACTCCGAATGGAAATGAGTAGATTTGGAGTTAAAGTGGTTATTGTGGAACCTGGTAATTATGGTGGAGCTACTGGTCTATGGGACCAAGAAAATGTAACAAAATATGTTTTATACATTTGTAATATTGATGTTGACTGTTAAAGATGCATTATTTAAGATTTAGATAAAGAGCCGGCGCTATATTTAGTTTAGAAATAAATTATTTGAAAGGAATATATTTAGAAATTTCAGTCAAATTATTTCGTTGTGCAGTTGTGAATGTTTGAAGAATGAATTTGCCTATAATACACAATCGCTTTATTCGACAGTCAATGCATAATTAAGTCGAAAATACGCAGGTTAATGGGTGTTTTTTTTCAAAACGCCTCTATACGTTCAAAAACAAATATTTATAAATTGGACAATACTAGCATTAAATTGGATAGGTTTTGGTTTTTGGATTAAGTTAATGAGAGCTATTAATAAACCTTCTAGGTCTGGGTTTAGATTGATCACAGGGTAGCGAAGTATTGATGTCCTTTGTTAATTATAATAATTTAATTAGGTTTTAACATTTCGGGTAACAGACTCCTATAAATTATGCATTGTGAAATATGTTGGTGCCAGTAGTGAACATCTCATAATGCTTCTTATTTATTCTGTTTAATTCTAGAAAGAGAGAATTTTAAATAGTGTTGATGAGATGAATTCGGAGGCTAGTCTGGAAGTTTTAGATACTTATGGAAACGGTTACCTGAAAAAATTGGCGCAAAATGGCATAGATGGTTGCTCTACGACTTATCCAAACCTTAATCCTGTTACTGACGTTCTGTATGATGCCATCTTTAATTTAAATCCGCAGACAAGATATTTAATAGACGGCAGTAATAAATTCTATGATATCGATTGTGTATGTATAATTTATTCTCTGTGGCTAAAAATTTCTTTCACTTAATCTGATATGTGTGTTTATTGTTTGTGGTGTCTGTACTGTCGGCTATTTATTGTGTTATGTCCGTAGGTTTGTCTTGTGTGTGGTGCGGCCCCCAGCCCTAACTATATTACAACAGATCTGAACCACTACGTTTACACAACAATTATACATTTCCGAATACCGTCACATAAAGGGCAGAGCAGGAATGAGTTGAAAGCTCCGTCATCACAATGCATCGCCATTTTAAAAGTGTCGTTGTCTTACGGACAGGTATGGGGGGCTTGTTGGGATAATAGTTTCAATGACATCGGCATGCCACTTATATACTCTGCTTCAATTCAATTTTATCCCAGATAAATGATACCAACTACAAGGAACATAGATTTGAAACGCGTGCGCAGTGGTATGTAATAAATCTAAATCCAATTTTTTGTTTTCTTTGTTTATTTTTGATAAAAAAAAATATGTTTATGTATTTTTCAAAAATCGTACAATTTTTTTACGCATTTTATATGTAATGGGTGTGAAACCCTTTTTTTTTTTTGTTTTATTAATGATCATTACTTAAATAAAATTGAGAATACGGGGATACTTCCGCTGATAGGTACGTTTGGGACTATTATTAATTTGCACATACGTGCAAACTGTTAAGACGCGTTGTACAATTTATTTACACAATCTATATACATAATGGGTGTGAATAACATATTTCCTTGTTTTATTATTGGATATTACTGAAATAAAAATGTGATAACAGGGATACTTGCGCTCAGAGGTACGTTTGGGACTATTATTAAAACAGATGTGCAAACTGCTAAGACGGCCCCAGACGTGTTTCCTTTCTCTTGAAGGGGTTCGTATGGCCTAATGGTTAGCACGTGGGTGCTGTTATCATAAAGCCTGTCATTGAGTCAACTGGCGTGGTTTGGAATCCCTGGCTGTACGTGACAAGGAGTAGGATCGCCTGTCAAACCTCGTGGTTTTTCTCCGGGCCCTCCGGTTTCCTCCCACTGCTAAAGACCCCTACGCGGAAGCGAATTTTTGAAATAAAATTAAACCATGATTATGTTGTTCCAGAAATGACCTAGTAAATTTTGTGTCGAGTGAACGTTAAACTCCAGTTCTCTCTCTCTCTCTCTCTCTCTCTCTCTCTCTCTCTCTCTCTCTCTCTCTCTCTCTGTCTATTGAAGGTCACGGGCTTAGATAACATATTGTTACTTCCACAAAAACACCACCGGTTTTAAACATGCATTGGTACGGCAAGTATTTCAAGGAAATTTTATTTCATATTTTCAGATAATGGGACGTCTGCGATCATTTGTTCCTACTTGGATGATGGATTATGTTGTAATGACGTATTATGGACCACCTAAGCCACCAGTAGTCGAACCATAACCAAGATTATGGAACCCATTCTGCCCATATTATAGAACCCAATCGCCTGTTACGTGGAAAATATTTCAAAAATGACATTAGACCTAGCCCCTATATGACTTAGTGTACCATGATTCCTAAAGTCTGAAGTCTGTTACGACCATGTGGTCTGAATCCGATTTCTAAATCAAGGGCAAACAACTCACTTGAAATCGATTATTTTTCAGTCGATTTAATAATACCAAGGTAAAAACGGTTGCAATTAAATAATTGGGGTCAGGGTTCACTACTCTAGATTCCGTCAATCAGTGGTAATACTGTCTGAATATCACTAGGTAGACAATCAAGTCTACAATGACTTTTAAAACGTGTGCACGTGCCATTACACTAAGTCATATAGCCCAGGCCTAATGTTATTTTTTGGAATATTTTTCACGTTACAGGCGCCTGTAGTTTTGGCCCCTTTGAACTGGTCCGCCGATTTGGCTAAAAATAAATGTTGCAAAATAAATTTGAACTTGCCTTATTACCTAAAGTAGTCTCTAACCCAGTATCAGCCAAATTCTTCGATATTGATAACACGAATTATTGTTGTTGTGATTTCACCAAGAAAAGATGGGCTTTTGATATCCAATATTTAAAACAAAATACACATTTTACTATTGGTACACGAATCGTGAATGATAATGCTTTTCAGAGCCATTTGTAACTAGGGACTTGGAGAATGGGACTAAGCATGCGCAATAAATACTATCGGTGTAGACTGGAATATCCAGACGCTAGAGATCGCCATTCGATTAAGACTCATGGCGTATTTCGCCGAACATAACAGTAAAACAGAAACGGATGAATTTAAATGAGCTAAATCGCTAACATTTGGGACCTTGAAATTGACAAAAGTGGGTCGCAACGCATAAAATAATGTACTATGAATGTATATAAACTGATTTACAGTCAATCGTCTCCGGTTTTACTCTAATTTCAAATCAGTTATGTTCGGCGAAATAGGCCAACAGTCTCCATCGAATGCAAATTTCTAGCGTGCCATGTTATTCCATTCTACATATGCCATTTAATTTGGTACAATGTGTCTAGTCTCGATCCCCGAGTCTCTTGCTAGAACTGGGACTGAAACACATTATGGTACACGATTCGTGTACCAATGGTAAAATATTTATTTTGTCTTAAATATTAGATAACAGAAGCCCACCTTTTCCAGGTAAGACCACATAACTAATGCGGATTTAAATTGCAAAATAAATTGTGTTTTCAACGTCGAAGATTTTGGATGATATTGCGTTACGATTTTAGCTCCTTTAAATCATTTTATACACATTCATATTACCTTATTATATGCATTGTGACCAATTTGTGTCAATTTCTAGGTCCCAGATATTAGCGATTTACCTCCTTTAACACTGAGCGGTCCTTGGTCGTTCGACTGTCGTCTGTTTACAACCCAATAGTCACGGCATAGACAAAACCGATCTAATTTTTAGAGGGGATGTGAAATATTTTAGCAATTCGGTAAACTTTGATACACATTGTCCATGAGACGAAGGATCCTTTTAATTTTCAATGTATTCGGATAATTAAATCAGGCTTATATTATCTGATTTATTTCAAATTGATATTCAATGTTTATGTTATCGTTATCTTCCTTTTTTAATTTGAAAGATCTCATTAACACACTAGAAACTACAGGTCTGTTCCGATAGATTCGAAATTTATACACAGTGTGCCATGTTTTTTTGCCAATGCTTATACCTCCCTACTTTTTCTTTTGTTTTATAATTTTTTTGGTTTTCTTCAAGCCATGTAGTCCAGATAATCATTCTTTATTACATTACCAGCACATTGTGTACATGAATCTTCTCCTGGACGTAGACTGTATCCGGTTATCCCCTTTATGAATATATATAATTAACCTGAATAAATTTTGTTTAAATCAGTGTTTATGTCTGTAAGACAAATGTTTAAATCGGTGTTTATGTCCATCAGACAAATGTTGGCACTGGGGAAAATCAGAAGAAGGTTATAGCTGTGTGGGTTGTTATTTTTGATTCCACTTAGTATTGTAAATGCCCCCATTACCCACGTCCTACACCGCTAACAAGGAGGAACCACGTCGGAAAAGTCTGATGAACTTTCTGGGTAAACAGTCAACGGGATTGAACTCGAGACTTCCAGGCTAGCGAGCTTTTCCACTGAGCCACTAAGAGGTTTAAAATTCATTTTGCAATTTCCTAATAATTTCCCCCTTCGTTTTCTTGGTTTACTTCGGTTCCCTCCCACTGCTAAGATTTCTACGCGCAAGCGAATTGTTGAAATAAAACTGAACCATGCATTAGTCCCAGAATGACCTATTTTATGCCGAATGGACGTAAAACCCTATTTCTATCTCTCTATTTATAGGAAGTGGGCATGATTTAGCCGTACATCTTGGTACTAACTCATTAATCTCATTTTCAATTTTCTATGACTTTGGTAAACTAATCAATTTCTATGAATTGAGTTCTCGCGCGCTTTTTGTCAAGTTAGTTGTGAGCGGTACCGTATTTATACAACCAAGGGACACTTGGTGAGAAAACTGTCCAAATTTGTAAAAACTGTTTGTTGTCAAATCTGTAGGGATTGAATTGAAGTGAAGTCCACACTTAATTTGCTGTTAGGGCCGATGCATCGCTTATATTTAATATTAACTTTAATGATATGAGTGTACACTTTCTATTGCTGATATTTAATATCAATTCGATAAAAAAAGAATTCAAAACTATTTTCACTACTGATTTAAATACTGCTAGCATAGAAGATTACTAATGCTTGAGCAATACTAACATAAGTATTGAAGATTTGAAAATTTTCTTCAGTACTGCCGTGAAAATTGAAGGAAACGTATCTACAATGGAGTCACAGTCAAATAACCGAAAGATAGATCACGGCGGCAAAATACAGTGTACGTCCTGCCAACATATAATGGACAAAGAACACTTTAAATTGCATTGCGAGAGAATTTAGAAAGCATGATCACAGCACCTCTGACATTAAATTCACTAGGTAATAGAGAGTAATCAGAAAACGTTATCGTCATTCTTTTCTGCTACGAAACAGCAAAACCCGGATTACGATTCTACTGATGCTGCATCATCGCGCATCAAATGTGATATACATGTAAGTAATAATCGTTTGTTCTTCTTTTGGTATAATATAGTGCACTAGGTGTAAATAAACTTGAACTAAAATGGTCATTCATATATTAAAAGTATATAAATTTTACAAGTTCAAAAAATCTTCTATCTTGATTCTAGATCTACCTATCTTAGATATGGATATAAAATGTGAACTGTCATATAATGAAAAACGTGGCAAAAGTAAATCGTAATACGGAATATATAGACTGTTAATTTGAACTCTTTTAAAATGGTCAAATATATATTAAAAGTAGATAAAGTATATACAAGTCTTCTATACATCTGAGTCTCATAAAATGAAAAATGTGGCAAAAGTAAATCGTTCGACTTGTTCTTGTTTTCGTAGTAATAGAGCTTGTATTTCAAAGATGACTTTTTACCAGTTTTTATGCTGCAACTGACATAATTTACTACCCAGTTCAAATTACCAGAAAGTATTCGAAACGAACATCGCGTCTACGGTCGTTTGGTTTTCAACGTCGGGCGCGTCGCGGCCTCTAAAGAAATATATTTGTCGGAAAAATATGCTTCCCCCCCCCCCCGAACAAGTTCGGTCCCGTACGCCTATGCTTACCCAGCGTTTTCAGCCTACAGCATGTCAAAGTTTGCAGCAGAATATTTCTATTGGGGAAACCTGGTAATTATGGTGGAGCTACTGGTCTATGGGACCAAGAAAATCTAAGAAAAAATATGTTTCAATTTGTTATTAAAGGGAGGTAACGAGCTAATGCAAAGATTAAATGTGGTTTTGTGGCATGTGAACTACAACCGGGATATATTGACTAATCACTGATACATGAGCTGTCATCCAAATTCTTCAGTCACTGCCGTGCCAAATAGTTAATATAGTCAATTAACCGATCAAGTGATAAATGTAATCTCTACATTGTTCGGGGGGGGGGGGCCGAATGGTTAGCTGCGTGCTGTATCATAACGCCTGACATTGAGTCAACTGGCAATCCCCAGTCGTACGTGACAAGGAGTGGGGTCGTCTGTCCAACCTCGTGGGATTTCTCCGGGTTCCTCCCACTTTTAAAGACCCCTACGCGCAAGCGACTTATTGAGATAAAATTAAACCGTCCCTCTCTCTATACATTGTTCAGATATAGTGAAATTCAAGAAACTTTAAAAATTACCTCAAAATGTCAAGAAATGAATTTAGTTTGGCATATTTAGATGATAGGATGACATAAGCAGTTTCAAATTTCCAAGATACAAAGTTCAAAACGTATAGAGTGCATTTTAAAATATGTATGGCCCTGTTAGCTTCCTTTGCATATCTAATAAGTTTTTTTTTACTGAAAGAGAGTATTTTAAAAGTGTTGATGAGATGAATTTGGAGGCTAGTTTGTAAGCTTAAGAGACTTATGGAAAAGGTTACTTGAGAAAATTAATCCAAGCTTGTCTAGATGATCGCTCTAACACGTATCCTAATCTTAATCCTGTTACGGACATTCTTTATGACGCCATCTTCAATTTAGATCCTCAGACAAGATATTTAGTAGATGGTAGTAATAAAATCTATGACGTAGTTTGCGTGAGTATATGGTATATTCCATATTCGAATTATTTTTGTAATAGCGGAGTAAATCTTAAACCCAATATTCGTTAATTGTTTTTGGGACGTACTGTTCCAGTTTACGGCATATTATGTTTGATCACGCTCTCGGTCAACCTGAATTGGCCCTTATGCCCGTATGATCAGTCAGCCGCTATGATCTTCCAATTGCGTCAACACAAATTATGTCTCCTAGCTTTCTGATAACACAAATCTTGTCATTGAATGGTAGAAGTTTTAGGGTAAATTATATTTTATTAAACATACATTATGCAAGAGCTAACCAGCTGCCTATTGCAGACCTTTCTTTAGACCAGAAATTATTTTATACATACCATAATCGATGTCATCGCTAGCCAGTGATATTTACTGGATTATGATCCAATTTGCTGCTAAACTGTCATCCATGGTTAAATAATGAAGTGGATAATCGAGACTACATTTTTACCATATCGACTTAAGTACGGTAATGATTATCGAGGTTAGGTCCAAAATTCAATCGCTAAATTTTCGGTACAGAGTGGATCAATTTGACTGAAATTATCAGCAAATTCCCTGTACATTATCTAGTTTCTAACTATTATAGTGAGAACTGTCAGCTCTTTATCTAATATCCCATAATGTATCTTAAATATTTTTAACTTGAAAAATATTACTGTGAAAGACAACATTCGCCAAAAAAATATGTACACGAAATAATATAATCGCCCAAAAAAGGAGTATACTTGCTTTAGCTTTATTATCATCCAAGGGAGGCCTGGCACGGGACAAATTATATAACAAAAAAAACTTGCCTCTTGTTTGTACACATTGGCTGAACCCCCATCTTTAATTTAACTATTATTTTGAGAACTGTCAGCTCTTTATCTAATCTCCTATAATATATTGAAGAATGTGGGTTTATAGCGCAGGTGGCAAATGAGTGGTTTATTTTCGTATTTTCAGATGATGGGACGTCTGCGACAATTTGTTCCTACTTGGATAATGGATTATGTTATGAAACCAGATTTGATCAGCTAATTCTCTAGTAATCAAACCAATATAAAAACAAACTTTATCGTGATTTATAATATTAAACTGGAGATTAATGCCGTTTGTGTAGACACCTTGGCTTGAAAACACGTGACCACTGTGCTATCGTGGGCAAATAAAAGTTTGAGTTAGATTCGTTGTTATATTTTACTAGATGAGTATCTTGACCAAATTAAATACAATTAAACCAGTAATACAGTGTAATATTATAATAAAAAAACATCAGTAGTTATTTCGCAAAAATTACCTGATTTATTAGAAAAACACCGATTTTAATATTATAAAAATTTCCAAACGGGTATGTCCGAGTATGAGGCGTAGGTATTATGAAAACCCACCAAGAGCACCTGTAAGTTAAGCACAATATCCGTTAAGCTTAACCACACAAAGTGTAGAAATAGACATTAGACATCCGCCTATTCGAACACTTGGATGTCTTAACTTTTCGGGACACGTGTAAGTTATCTCCCCAATGATAAACTGGGATGCCCGATCAGTACCCAGTGGTCCACAACAAATTTGAAAATAAATCAACATGGTTTATCCTTCGGCTAAAAATAACAAGGGGTCCATCTGCTCACAGCCCTAATGCGTCACAGCCAATTTGAAAAACAATTAGTAAAAACAAATGTAGCCTGTTTACAAGGTTCACGAATGAAAAAGGTGGTGCGGTGGTGTAACCCCGGAACAGAAGGTTGTGGTACGCTGTAAATCGATCGAGTTCGTCACCTCGTGAACCCAATGCTTTACACCGAAAGTTTTTAAAAAAAAAAAAACATAGCCTCTATCATGTGAAATGAAATGGGATTTAACGTCCTACTGTTCTGCTCCTAAACTGGGCTAATGAAGACGGTGCCCTGTAGCAAATTGATGGGGACGGACTGACAGGTGCCACTTAATACGTCTACACTGAAATGTGGGCGTATACAAGTAAGATGGAACATAACAATCATTTTTTTAATACTTAAAATTATAAATTTTATAACAATAAATAACAGAAATGAAAATATGACGAAACATTTGTAGGATTTGTTTGAAAACAGGAGTAATATATTTTAACTGACAATAAATTATAATTGAACAATAAATTTATAAAAGTATAGAAGACAATACCGTGCAATGTAAAGTGACTCCTAAAAAAATAACATATTATAGTATTATAAATAAATAGAGGGGGGGTGTGTGTGCTCAAATCCTGGTCGTTTGCGTATATTTTACCAGATATCTACTAATACTAAAACAGTTTCAGAAAAGCTTGGTATCTAGGGGAAAAGATAGACAATTAGGAGTATACGTCGTAGAAATAAAGTAAAAAAGAATATATACAATAATTAACGTATCACAGAATCTTTGATGTAACGAAAGTAAAAATATATAATGTTTTTTCAAATGTCAGCTTTTCCAGCCCATGTCAATTGGTAGAATATGTTACAAGGGTATGCTTTTAAAAGAATTTCTGTTATAATACAATATCGATGGAGCTGAATCACTGGCCAATAAAATAATACTATTGCATGTGCCTTTAAAACAGTTAACGATGGCTTCCTATGTACAAACTTGGTGATTTGATATTTAGATATAAACATATTCATACTAATTAATCTATCAAAAATTTGCTTCCAACCCCTCTTAATACATTGTATATTTACAAGGAAATAACCCAAGCTATAAAAAATATATTTAAAGATGCATTCCCTAATAAGCTGATGTTAGGCGCAATGTCTGCCAACTTAGCTTCATTGTGGGAGGGTCCAGTTTTCAGAATATATCTATCATTACTTACTGTACATTTACCATACTCATTGAGGCCTAAGTAAATTCTTAATTATTTCTGTCAACTTCTTTTCCACTGTTTAATTGCAGAGTCTTTTGTACGTTGACAACCCTCAATGTTTCCAAAACCGCCTAACCATTTGAGCAAGAAATGACCACTGCTACCTGACCTAAGCTAGCAGACAATAAGCCAGCAAAACCTGTCGGGTTGACAGTTAGTGATTCCCTGACAATATTGCCCAGTGCTTGCCCAATGGGCGTTTTTTGCGTAATCCAGTATTTTTCTAGTAAGATTGGGTGTCTATACTTTCCATATATACCTAATTTGTCATATTTTTATTGGGAAAAACTACCCGATAAATACTTTGCTGGGAACTCGTCTTTAAAGAAGTCATGTTTGTGTCATGTGAGTTTCCGGTCGTTGAAACTAGTCACTTCTATCAAGCCGAAAGAGAATCCACTGCATATAAAAGACGATGTTGTCTTTAATCGATAAATTCGATATCCATTTATCCCAAATGTCTAAGCCTATGTAAATTCTAAATTATTCCCTGCCTATTACTTTTGCGTAATTTAATCTCAGAATCTTTTGAAGTCTCTCACTTTCTCAAAATTGTCATATTTTTACAGGCAATAACAACCCGATAAATACTTTTGTGGTAACGTATCTGTAATGTATTTATACTCTAAACTACTAACTCTCCATTCACCCAATCAATTACCCAGAAATCTTGTCAACATTTTTGTGTCTACTCCATGAAGACAAAGTTTTACCCAGAGAACATAAACACGGTAAAGATTTGCATTGGCTGATACCCCCGTCAGATTGGGGTGGCGGGCTTACTGCGCTGCTGCGGTTACTGAAAATGGTCTCAGAGTGCGTTAAGATCGCCATAAGCGTGGTGGAAACGCCAGATATTGTGATGTGGTCTCCATGGTCGCCAATGATCGACGAGCCACGTCGTTTGTTTTGAGCATGTTTAACACAAACGTCAAAGTTCTACGATCTGACATCGAAAGCTGTGAGAACGCGTTTTGATCGCGAAGGTCGTGAGATAAGCGTGGTATTATCTTCATTAACATGGTACACGCGCAGTACACACGTGGCAAAGACACTGGGAAAATTGTAACATTTGCCACAATCCCACCAAGCGTTCGGAGTTCTTATGGTGTTGTCGTGCAGTCACGATAGACGTAAAAGACGTGTGGTAAGAACCCCATGAGCGTGCCTACAGTGCGATCTTGTACATTTTCTGGTCGCCACACGGTCGCAGCAGCGCAGTAAGGACGTCGCCCCGGTCGGACGGGACTTAAGCTATAAGAAGTCGATCAACTTACTACGTGTTTTTAAGCGTGAAGTTAAAACAAACAGAGCTCAAACTAATTAAAAGGGACAATTAAAAAAACAAAACTAATATGACAACTTAGAAAATCTTTTCAAAATGTAGTTTTTATGACAAATCAGATTTCAAATGTTGGAATATTTATATTACAATAAGTAGCAAGCTATAGCAACTCCTGGGTGAAGGGCTATTTACGTCACATTTTCTGAACGGCCACCCTTTCTAAATTATCGTTCAGACAAGTAAAAAAATGGATCCAGCTGATACATAATAATAGTGTTCTGACGAAAAGTTAAATAGACAATCATATTAATAAGTGAGTTTTTACTGATAAACAATACGCCCCTTAATGTTGGTGACAGGCTTTAAACTACGCACCGAGTTGCTTCTGGATATCAAATACGGTATATCATTTTCACCATCCTCACTGCCTTGTGGTTTACGATTATTTTCTTGTGCCAATCTCGCTGCAGTCATTACGTTCGTCATTCTTTGATTACCATCCATATCTGAAATTTGTACCCAGAATGAAATAAAACATGAATTTAACAGATGAACATACAGGAAAAGTTGTCATTGAATTGATCTACAAATTGGGGCTAAAATTAGTTGTTATATTGATTATAAAAAGAACGATTAGAAAAAGACCAAGTACAGGTTAAATAATCTCTTGACGTCGATGTCAACAGATAGAAAAATAAAACTGACAATTAATATAAATTAGACATATGATTTAATGAATCATAGAAATGTGGTTTAACGTCCTACTTCTCTGCACCACCCGACTAAAGATGACAGGCATACACCATGCACTGTGCGATGCCGAAAATTTAATTCCAACTATAAGGGGTTCTTTTACGTGCACATCAACGTTTTTCGTCCCATCCAAATATACACGCGAGGCAAACGAATCGACAAGTGTACTCATGACATGAACACTGTGTTAGGATTGCTTAAAATCAAGTATCAAACTTTCCTAATCATGATAACACTTTCTTCTGCCAACTGATGAATTTATTTAAACACGTATTTGCCCACTTCATTAGCAAACTACATTGGTATTAATAAAACCATATTCTGGGAACAATGAAACACAGACACAATACACAGAACATCTTATACACATGTATACTTACGCGGTTTCCGCCCAGTAAATATACCCAGGAATGACTGCCAAACGTAAGAAACCAATTCCATGTCCATGTCAGCTTCATTCGTTTCAGCGCACTCGGTCATAGTCATGACATCTAACATGATAGCGAGGAAAATAGTTGTCAGTGTTAGTGTTACCATGACAACAAACAAGCAGAAATAGAGAATGGTAATCCACGTGTCCTGTATTTCGGCTCCCGTTTCTTTAAAATCGGGACTTCCAAGGATGGCCATAAACAAAGTCTCAAGAGATGTTATAAAGCTGTAATACCGCTCTGAGCTACTACCAAAACTTATCAGTCCCCAGAAACTGAAACTCGTTAGTACTGTGACGATATAAAATGCCAGACCAGGCAACACTTTAGAACTGTTCTTCAGAACATTGTAAATTTTAGCGGTTCTAGCAGTATATCCAAGTGCTTTAATCAGACGAACCGTTGCTATGGCTACCAAAAATCCAAGGAAAGCAACAAAAGTTCCATCCCATATAGCCACGTGATAGAAATTAACAAACTCTCGGTTATTGTCGCGATATTTCTGTAAGGCATCAGCGGTAAAACCTTCACGAACTGCATACAGAGCAATGGCTGCGATGGCTATTCCTATCATTATTAAATCTACGACTTGCCAAAACTGTTTAAAATATCTCAGCTTCTGTTTCGCCATTTTGATGATGATAATTATTGCGTTAATAATAATATAAACGCAAAATGCTAGCTCACAGAAGAGGACATAAGCGGCCTGTGCACCCTCGTGTTGACTTGGTCGGAAAGGGTAGACGTTACTGAAGGTTAGAGTCCCACCAGTTTCTGGAAATTCTGTCAATAAACTGACGTAAACAAATATATTTTTGTTGACGTTGTAAAGTGTATATTCGAAGAATACAGCACGGGTGTTTCTGTCGATCCATTTTGAGTTGAATAATTCCTTGAGTGATTCAAATGAGATAAGCATATTGACGTCTAAATTAGCTATATACCCGCCACCACCGTACACGTTATTGTGACCTGCAATGGGATAACCCCAAATATCTAAGGCAGACGTAAACTCATACGCCTCGTAAGTCAAAGCTAGTTTCTCAAAGTCGGGACAAGGAGTTGATGTCCAGCCCATACAATATGTATCAGTATCTTCTATTGGTAGTTGGTATCCAAGGATACAATCAGTGTTACCAACATAAGGGATATCACATGTGGCTGAAATATAATCAGGAACGCCAAGTAAGTTCTGTGTACTGAACTGAATATACTGAGTATACACAGATAAAAACGCATCGCAGTACCCCTATTTGAATACAGTGCTAGAGTTTGATAGGATATCTTAGCTACTTTACATTCCCTAGTTCCATTTCTGGTGTAGTGTCTGGACCTGATCGTCAAGATTCTGCACTGGTGAACCCCTCTGATGGATTTTAGCCCAAGAATGCCCCAGATATGCTCAATTGGGTGTGTTCTAGAGTTGTCGTCTATAAACATTGACCTTTGTCCGAACAGACTAATTGTAAAAATGGCACACACATCCCATTGGTATTATGGGCCATTCGGATAATCACTATTGTCAGTGGAAGCTTACAGTCATATAAAATGGCAACCCCATATATGGTAGAACATCCGCGGAATAGAACATGCTCTAGGATATGCTCTGTGCATACGTCGCCATAACTGGGGTTTAGTTTACCCTTCGTCACGGAGAAGAAAAAGCGACTATAACCCGACCAGCAAATTTTCGCCATGACGCAATGTTCAAGTGATGACGTTCTCGGCACCATTCTAGTCGTGCAGACTTTTTGCCACTTGACAAGAGATGTCGTCTGATAGGTGTCTTGGCGCCTTATTCAGCCAATATGGACAGATTGCGAATATTTCTGCGGAATTGGGGACGGTGTACTAACCATTCCCTTGTTAACGTAGTTCGTGACGCAAAACGATGACGCCACACGAGTCTCAGGGGCTGAATCTTGTCTTTTAAACCTACTGCGAGGTCTATCTGAACGTTGAAAGTTCTTTACATCATTGACGTTTTCGAAATAGTCGACCCTACTTGGCTCAATGACAGATATGGTCTAAAGCACACACGTAAGACGAATCGACCACCCATCCGCCTTTCGGGTTTTGTATTGATATCAAACTCCATTCTTTTCTCAAACTAACTAAGTGGGCCTATTGGCCTTTGGAATGCGCAAAACCGGATAAGTAATTCTCAAACATCTGATGCCACATCTCATTTTACTTTCTAGATACTTGATGGTGTCGGAAATTTCAAAAAGAAGTTAGAAATGAGGGGTTAACGTCCTACTATTATGCACCTAACCTGGGATAATGAAAGACGGGCATACGCCATACAGTGTGTTATTGGGGAAATGTTACCGGACAGCCGCGATACGGCCTACTCTTATATTGAATTCCAACTGCCATGGGATATTCCAACTGCCAAGGGATCTTTTAAGTACACACCAATGTAGACGCGGGATCTTGTTTAGAAGTCCCATCCGAACTATAGAAAGCTGTCATTGTCAGGCCATCCGTTCTGCATCACTGACAAGGGGAAACCACGCCGGAAAATCGAGTTAAACTTTCTCGGTCAATGCAGGGGTCGAAACCAGGTTAGATCCTATGCTTTAAAAATAATGTATCAATGCATTTGCTCAGTCCAAATAATTTATGTGAAAATAATTTTATATTATTGCCTTATTAAAATCCGGAAAATACAGATTTGTAAAACAGTACGCCCCGGACACTAACATTCCCAGCATTGAAGCAGTATCAAATTGATAAATATGGTTCTTACTTTTCTTAGTTCTAACTTGCCGTAATCGTGGCGGACCAACTCTAAAATTATTGGTATCATACGAGAAGAGACGTTGACTAGACACCATTCTATAACCTCGATAATCATCTTCAGTAAACAGTGTTGGCAAAACAGTAGAATTCAACCAATCAAAGAAATGTGCTGCTTCGCCAATCTAACATCAATAGAAAGATATCTCAGAAAATTACACGACTTAGATTTAATGTAGTGGGATAGAAAGATTACCCATTAACAACGACTGTGATACCAGAAAGGGTTTATAATATAATATATACTAATCAAAAAAAGTAGGGGATACTTGATTTGGGGGGCATAATACTTAAATATGCAAATGACTACGAAAAAAGTCACTATAGAACAGAAGAAACATTTCCAGTTACATGTGACGCCCAAACGCACCAACAGCTACCGCATGGAATGCAGATGATGCTTGGGATCAGCATGGGGGTCCAACCCAAGATTTTAATTTGAATGTTACAGTCATTGTGGAAACATCAGTTTAATTGTTTTAGTGACCAGAAAACACATTTTGATATGCGTCGGCTTACCCAAAATGAAAGGTTACGTGCCCTTGGCATGCTACAGATCGGCACAACACAGGCGGTTGTGGCGCGGACGATGAATGTTTCTCAGTCTGTCATAAGCAGGCTATGGTCCAGATACCGTGATACACAATCTGTACAGGACAGACCACGTTCAGGTCGACCAAGGGCGACAACTCAAGCCCAGAATCGATTTATCCGTACCTTGGCCTTGAGAAATCGTGTCATCACAGCAAATCAGATCAGCGCTCGTCTTCAAACAGACACTGGTGTGAGAGTACGTGGCCAGACGATTCGGAATCGACTGCATAGGGGTCACCTTCGCGCCCGACGTCCTCGCGTGATCCCTTGTTTGAGAGATCATCACATTCAGGAAAGACGTCGTTGGTGTAGGGATCGTCAACACTGGAATAATCGACACTGGAGCAATGTGATGTTTTCAGATGAGTCAAGGTTCACTGTTGATTTTTTGGACAGAGGTAGGAGGGTGTGGCGTCGTCGAAACGAGCGCTTCCAAGACGTTAATGTCATCAGACATGATCGATTTTGGGGTGGTTCTGTTATAGTGTGGGGAGGCATCACTGTTGCTGGAAGATAGGCTTTACATGTTGTTGCAGGGCGTGTTACAGGCCAATACTACCGGGACAACATCTTGACAGTCCATGTTGTGCCGTTCGCACGACGTCAGGGCCGCCGTTTCATCTTCCAGGATGACAACGCAAGATGTCACAGGGCCAGGATCGTTACAGGTTACCTCCAACAACAGAACATCACCAGATTACCTTGGCAGGCACTGAGTCCCAACCTCTCCCCCATCGAGCATGTCCACGTCAACGTCAACAACGTCCTGCCAATGTCCAAGAACTTGCTGCTGCGTTGCAACAGGAATGGGACAATCTGGACCAAAATGACCTTAGACGTCTCATTAGGAGTATGCCACGTCGGATCAATGCTTGTTTGGCAAACAGAGGAGGATTTGCCCGTTACTGACTTTGTTGTGATGCTGTGGTAACTTTTCTGTTTGACATCGGGTATCATTTTACATTTATAATGGTCAGTCTGTGTCTTATGTAGTCTAACGATCATTTGGAATAAATCGATGAATGTGAACTTTTGTCATTTGTTTCTTCGTCAGTTTCATTAGGTGCTTTTAATAACACTTAAAAATCAAATATCCCCTACTTTTTTTGAATGGTATATATCAGAAAATCCATTATTAAAAAAACAGGGCCATAAACGCAACAGAATTAGAATATTATAAATTCCATGGATGCTTTTGACTCACAATTTGGAAGGTCAATGGGTGAGAAGCAATCGCGGGTGCAGCGATAATTTTCCGTAACGCACAAGGTTATGCGATGCTGTTTAAAACTACATGTATTTTTGAGAGTACCGTAAGCGAATATGGATTAAAATAGAATTAACATTCGGTATAAGAATTAAGAATTACTCACATTTTCGTATGTTCTGTATGGTTTGGGTGGTTCCATAAAGTTATTTTGTACATATTGATGTAGTAGATAAGATTGTTGATCTCTGTTACTGTATGATATACTAAACAATATCCATAAGAAAACAGAATTAAAACACAACTCTTTAACCGATTGCTTCATTCTCACATTTCGCTCACGTTGAAGTTTCAGTCGTTGAAATTCTTCTTCAGAGTAAGGCATGGAAAATTTTAGTCTTCGCCGGCCTGCAGAAATAGACAAAATTATGAATGAAGGAGAGAATGAAATATGGTTTAACGTCCTAATGTTCTGTACTTACCGGGCTAATGAAGACGGCCATGATTAAAATACAGATTATATTTCGTTTCGTTTTTTTATACTTTCGATGGCCTCCACTACATCTTTCGTGAAGTAAAGCGAAATTTTGAACTATAAAAATACAAAATGAAATAGGATCTGTGTTGTAATCAGATTGGCAGTGTGCTGTGGGGGAAATGGTTTGCTCAAACATCAATTGAATTCAAACTCAACGATTCTTTTACGTGCGCGCAGATAAGTACATGGGACCTGTTTTGTCCCATTCAAACCACCAGACCCTGTTCCTACAAAGTTATGTAAGGCGAGTGTCTTGACGGGTCTAAGCAGAGATAAGCTAATTTGTTAGAGACTTTATTACAGAATAACGCTGATACTAATCTAAGTAGAATGTTCAAAGTTGGTGTAGATGTCCATTACACGAGCTTAAAGATACATTCGAGCTGTATCCATGCCATCCAAGGCTCTACATAGTTTATTTCGAGCTTGTCGTGTAAATAAAGGTCTAATTAATAATTTATATAACATCTGAAGACTTAAAATATGTTGATTTAGCTCTTGCATAATGCATGTTTAAGCCAAGCACACATAAATAAGCAATTTGATTCATTGATGCGCTGGAACGCCGAAATTAAGACTTATTCTAATTGTGTAAGATTGACGAACCTTGTTGTATAGTTTCACAAGACCTTGGCTAAGAATAAGCAAAGTCAAAAGGATGCTGATTGCCCGATGACTTTATAATAAAATATAAATGTGCAAGTAATTAATGAATGTAATCTATTTAATCTCTGGGATTAAGGTGGGTGGACACCAGTCTCGCTATTGACTTCTCATATCATTAGTTAGGCTTTAGCTTTATAGTATTATCAGTAATAACCATAATTGGTTTCTTAGTGGAAACTTACCAGCATTTGGTTGTCCTTTCTTGTTGGCCAGCAGCGTTATCTCTTTCAGATCATAGTGAGTAGGTTTACTACTTTTGATGGCTTTAAGGAACAAAGCAAATACTACAGCCATAAATATCACCTGTAATAATCGATTATAATGTAAATAATTCAATACACAGGTATTAGACAGAATGAGATCAAAACCAATCAGCGACGCACAGGGAGGGCGACGGCCACAAACTCCGATTCCAGCGAGGGGGGGGGGGGGGCATGCAATCTAAGAGTGACGTTAAAATAAGTTTTTGTTTTAATCTAAATATATGGCTGTTGATTCGTGAATTTCAATACAGAGGTTTATTGCATCTGATTTATTTCACCCCTTTCTTTATATCTCGGTTCCAGGCCGTATACCTGAGCCTAGGGGGGGGGGGGGGGCATGCAATCTAAGAGTGACGTTAAAATAAGTTTTTGTTTTAATCTAAATATCTGGCTGTTGATTCGTGAATTTCAATACAGAGGTTTATTGCATCTGATTTATTTCACCCCTTTCTTTATATCTCGGTACCAGGCCGTATACCTGAGCCTAGGAGTTTTTCTCCAATGGTTAAAGATTCCTACACATTTGATAAAACGATTTACCAATTGTAAGTCCCTGAATAACCGAGACAGTTTCTAGTGGATTCCCCCCCCCCCACACTCCAATTTAATCTCTTTGAGATAGTAAGTATTTTCCACAATTGTTCTGTTTTAAAGTGGCTTTATGAGTAATATATATATATTCATTCAGATTCAGCGTATAATCTATCTTTAACACTGGATATAATCCTAGGCCAGCATTTCATAAGTATCCAATCCTGGCTAATTTCCTTGAGACTCAGAGTTGGAACTTTCCACAACAATGTATAGGGTACTAACATGTAGCGTTCTTAATTACAAAATTACAAAAAAAAAGGTGTAAGCAACGCGAACTCCTTTGGCTTCAGATGCTTCATAAATATTTCTTTAAGTAAAACATGCTTAAAACGTGAGAAATAATTATTGATAAACACACCTTGAATGGATCGACAACCACCATAGATTGGAGAAAAGACAGAAAGAATGACGTCAGCCATTCTTCTGATAAACTCTTGCCCCATTCCATACTGTATAACATCAAGAAGAAAGCTGATGCAAACGCTGCTATAAATATGATAACCCAAGCTATATAGACGCAGAAATGTGGCAAAACTCCTTCTTTATCATCCACTATATCTCTAACTACCAAAGCTTCTTCAAGTTTGTTACTGAATTCAATGTGTTCTTTGATAAACTTTGGTAACCAGTTCGGGGGATCTTTTGTGGTTCTCTTATTGTTTAGTTTCAACTTAGCCTTTCTGAACAAAAGTATGATCAAGAAGACAGGAATGGCCGTTATCAAGATACTGACGAACGATATGTACAGCTGATTCAGTGAGAACCGAATTGGTCCAAGTTCTATTTGCGATAGCTGCTGGCGGTCTTTCTGATCTTTTCCCTCAAAAAACATGGCATTGGCTATCATAGTAAGCATGAGTAAGGCGTAACAGCACCCAATGCGCTGTACTCTGTAAAAGTGACTCTTGACGGGTCTCAAAAACACAGACAACCATAGGTGATCATCCGTAACATGGCTTCTGGCGTGTTCATAAAACATTGTTTTAAAGTTATTAAAATTGACTCTTCCACTAACAGGCACCAGTCGTTCAATATGGCCGTCCTCAACAGATAACCAGTCGGAGCACAGAAAATCATATCTGAGAAAATAAACCAGAAATACATTTAAAATGGTGGAATATAGGGCAATAAAACAAGGGAATCTTTTTAAGGCTTTTGGCGATTAAAACTTTTTTTGTTTTCAACGTGCCTTCATTTATTATGTAGCAAATATGAGACCATGACTCGCGGTAGTGATAGAGAGAGAGAGAGGGAGAGAAGGAGAGAGAGAGGGAAATGGAGGTCAAAGTCCATTCGACACAGACTAGGTCATTTCGGGATAGAATGCTAAGATGTTTGAATTAAAACTGCCGTTATTGACTACTTCATAGTTATAGTATATCAAAATCGATTGATTTAATTGCATGACTCATTTAAATTTAAGTTGTATTTGGTGTATACCTGTCATTTGTTTGAATGTCATGTATCTCGATTCTACTCAGATACCAGGATGCATGTCGACCTTTTCCAGAATTGTCATGCCAAACCCTAAAACACTGAAGAGTCCCCAGACTGGTTGGTACTGCCATTAGAAAATGCATTACACTTCCCGCGGAGAATTCCTGAAAAGCAACAAGCGAATACATAAATTATGTCACAATGGATTCTATATTGACTGTTAACTAACTGATTTGAATTATTTATATCCACTATTAGTGCAAGCGATTCTTATTCAAATGTTCCCACATCTTGAAACCACCAATAATTATTTAAGACCCAAGTCCGTAACTCACAATCCTCCAATATCTTCGACATTGAAAACACGAATCAATGGTCAATTTAAATCAACATTGATGATGTTAACTTACCGGAAAAAAAGAGTTTCTGATATCCGATATTTAAGATAAAATAAAAAATAAATAGCATTGGTACACGAAACGTGTACCATAGAGCTTCTATCACTCAGCACCAATTGTAAAATGGTACTGGGGGAACGAGGCTAATATATCCCACAAATCAATGCGATTGTTCATATCCTGGATATAAATCAATACCATCGCTCATTTCAAAATGTCTGATAATATCGATAAAATAAATTAATAAATGAAATTTTGGTAGTGAATCAAAAATTTAAATTGCAATTTTCTCAAAATCAGGTATTTTGACTTATCACAAGTGTGTTCTAAACCCTCGATATGTAACAGTCATTAAAAAACGTCTGAATACGGCACCACCTGACTTAAACATGATACACGTTGTACAGGCCTATTCATTGCACTTTCATGGCATGTCAAAGGTTACTCGGGGATAGATGATAAAAACACCAATGAAAGCGTCTATAAATCAAAACGCGGTTGATTCAACAACACGACTTCATTAGTTATTGAATACGTCCTTAACCCCGTATAACCTTTCACACGTCTAACCACAATATCGTGCAATAGGTGTATTAATTTGATTTTTAGGTTTAACGCCGCAAACAATGCCAAAATAGTGTTTTCACTGCTCATGCCTGACACATACTGTCAACATTGTATATTTTCCGTTTACGCCCTTCGCCCCACAATATATATTCCACGGCTACGCTGCGACGGTACCAGCATACCCAGTTGTTGACACCCATTAAATCACTCCTGTCTAACAAATCATAAAGCTGTGGTGTTACGGTGGCGGCATAGTATTTCACCGTAACACCACAGCCACTCTAACCATTCATAATACACCTAACTATCACTCCCTACACATTTCCCCTCGACCTACTTTCCCAAACGTCAACAACACATCTCATACATTCAGTTCACTGATTAACCCTTGTACCACGTCTACTGGATGCGGATTCTACACAAATGCTGTAGTAAAGAAGTATTGTGTGTGGTCCATGGCCTCATAATAATGACACTTCGATTGGGAAACCTCGCGGATTTCGCCGAACATAACTTTTTTGAAATCAGAGTAAAAACGGAAACAATTGAATGCAAATCAGGTATACAATTCATATTACATTATTATATGCGTTGCTACCCATTTGTGTCCATTTCTAGGTCTAAAATGTTTCGACTTAGCTTCTTTTAATAAAAAATATAACTGCACAGATCGTTATCAAAAGTCACCTGGGGTTCTTAAATATTGTTATCTCTCAGAAAAATCTTACAATAGAAAAGGTATTATTAACAAAACTTTCATCAGTTATTAACCTTTAAGAATTTCTTAGGTCTTTAATTTAATTAACTGAGGCTAAAAAATAATCGTTTTACTTTTCAGCATACGTATTCTCTCAGCGCATATGCATTCTAGACACGAACACATTATAAAGTTTATTTTCGGCGATGAATCTCAATAAGTCGTTTGCACCTTATACGAGCGACCTGTTGAACAACGATATTACCTTTTAATAAAATCAAAATGTCGTCTTTCGAATAACTAGACATCTCAAATTGTATACTGTATGTTATGCATTTAAAACTGTAGTTACACTATTGCCAACTAACAGTATATTATTCTCTTGGATCTGTTTCTGTGATGTATACGTTAACAGGGGCGGATCTAGGAATTTCGGAAAGGGGGGGGGGGCGGCAAAATGGGGGCACGTCGCTGAAGTGAGTGGTGGAAACAATATGTTGCGAGCGTAGCGAGCCTACAAAATTTTGGGAGGGGGGCGTGGTCTATTATGAAAATTCAATCCTTATTGGTGTATTTTTAGAGCATCTGCTGTCTTATTTGCTTCAGTGCAAATCAATTTCTATTTATATATTCAAATTTATATAGCCCTATTCTTCAAACGGTGTTTTTGTTTTATTTGAATAAGAATTATGACAACAGGTAGATATATATAATTAAAACACGTTGTTTTATTTGACTTGTGTCTCACAAATTATATTATTATAACGATGGAATGACAATCAGGTCAAACAGAAGTTGAGAAAGCTCCCATCGTCTTCCTAGCCCTTCTACCGGGCCGTAGCAAATCCATGATCAACACAGACAAGAAATAAAATAAGAAACATTGACATTGTGGATAGGTTAGGATTTAAACAGTACCTTCAAAATTGATCGTAAAACCGAACGTACGACATCTAAACCTTTAACATTGGAGTGATCAACACAGGCAGGAAATCCCTGGTCCTTGCATCTGTAGCAATTCCAAGTGCTATTTGGCTGATATTTTCGGACATATTTGGGTCTGAGAAAAGGCACTTTCACAATTAAAAAAGGCACTTTCACAAGTAAAAAAAGGCACTTTTACAAGTAAAAAAGTGCACTGTCGAAAATTGGGGGGGGGGGGGGTGCGCGCCCCTTGCGCCCCCCTTAAATCCGCCTCTGGTTAATGTCCTGTAATGGCGCCAAGCAGGACCGGTTGTTTCTAAAATATGTTTTGATGACTCGTTCGGTAAATTCGTAATAGATCAGTTTAATATTCAAAATGGCACCCACCTTTCTGACACCATCTGTTAGGGTACGCACCCCACTGTCATCTCGTTCACCAGAGAGATTAAAACTGATATTAGATGTTGTACCCCCACCACGAACCAGACCAGTATAAACTGTTACCAGATAGAAATAACTATCATCTTTATAATTATCAGCTAATACCGTTACACCCCACTGTAATAAAATATATAAATTATTTAATTCAAATGTACTTCACCATCGCTATAAGAAACAGCAGGGTTACTCTTGCGATCAAATCCGATTATGAGATCTTTGAAGTACAATGTATTAGATTAATTCTTCGGGAGAAAATTTGACGTCCAATTTTTAGCAATTTCTAGTCATTTATGACACCTTTTCTGCAATGCTTCTGTCCTTACTATTATTGATTACTACGACTGCGACTACGAGTACTACTGTGACTTAACGTCCGATTCCATACAGGGTGACATTGCAGAAAATACAGGGTGTAAAGTTTTTGTGAAGCGGCGTGGTTTACAGTTCAAGCTTAAAGCGAGAATTTCAAAGTCGAAAGTCGAAACCTAATAATTTCTATGTCTTTTGCTCAATAGGTTATCAACTCACTATTATACGGTCATGGGAATTATTTCCCACCCTTATAAATCATGACACAGGTAATAACAACACAATTACCTCCCTGGTTTACCTATTGACAACATGGACGGCCATCTCCCAACGTTGTAATTTGTATATTTTTGCAGCTGGCAAATCGGATTAATAGGATTATTCTTTAACAAGGTAGGACTGTTTACGGATACCATCTATTTTACGGCTTTATTTTAATACATTTTAAAAATATAACTTAAAAATTTGAAATTTCCGCTTTAAAGATGCATTCCCGGGTACAAACTTTGTGATTTGATGATATATTTGTACTAAAACCATATTCAAAGAACCAATTTATCAAAAATTTGCTTCAATTCCCTTTCAAAACATTGTTTTCACCGTGGATACCTATAGCTTTAAGTAAGCTGTTGTTAGACGCAATGTTTGCTACCTTAGTTTCATTGTGGGAGGGTCCATTTTTCAGAATGTATCTATCATTAATTACTGTATATTTACCATACTTATTGAGGCCTAAGTAAATTCTTAATTTTCTTTCTCTGCCGTTTAATTGCAGAGTCGTTTGTACGTTGACAACCCTCAATGTTCCCAAAACCGCCTAACCATTTGAGTAAGAAATAACAACTGCCCCCTGACCTAAGCCAGCAGACAATAAGCTAGAAAACCTGTCGGGTTGACAGTTAGGGATTCCCTGACAATATTGCCCAGTGCTTGCCACATGGGCGTTTTTCGCGTAATCCAGTATTTTTCTAGTAAGATTGGGTGTCTATACTTTCCATATATACCACATTTGCCATACTTTTATTGGAAATGACCACCTGATAAATACTTTGCTGGGAACCCATCTTTAAGATTTTTTTATTTTGTGTTTTTTTTTGTGGGCGGGGGAGGGGGCGGGGCGGGATGATCAGGTGTCCTTCTAAACTACTGCTATATATCTCAATGTGCAAGCGACTTGTTGAAACAAAGCTGCACCATATGTTAGTCCCGAAAGTACCTAGTGTGTGTCAAGAGGACAATACCGGGCATCTTATAACAATTTGTTTGTTGAAAGAAACATATTTTTTTAATACTTGCTTGCTATAACTGATTATATGTTGAATCAGACTTATATAAATAAAGCCTAGTCTTACCTGAAGCTTATCTTGTCTATCCTTCCAATGACCCCAAATTCCCGCCAAAATGGCGATCAATGTAATAATAATAATAACTGCTAATACTGCTGCCTGAGACTGGATGTCAAACTTGCTAAAGACTGTAGAGAAGTCGATAGAATTCGGTGGTACAAAGAAAGAGCTTGCTGTTATTTCTTGATTTGTCGGATTTTGGCATAAACATGCTGTTCTATTGTTACGAAGATCCATTTCCACCTGGAAACAGAAATATTTAATATTTCATTAATTATCTATTAATTAACAGGGGCGTTTTAAATGAATGCCTCAACACATACTCTTCACAGTGTTTCATTTGATTAGACCTATCAAACTCAGACACTGCTGTAATAACCACAAACTAGTGTTCTAAAATTTGACTGGTCAACAATCGGATCAACAACCAATACATTACAGCGTAACAAAATTATTCGGGTTCAAACAAAGCTCCACATATCTTTACATTAGGTTACGTCATTACTTACAAAATGTATTATGCTCCACTAACCAGTGCATAGAAGAATATTGCATGCAGAAAACTAATTGTGTGACAAACAATGTGTAATGGCCAATATGAACAAACAGACGGGGACGAACGTCATGTTCATAGTTTTTTATACATTAAATCACTGTCTAAAGTTTTTGGGAAGACCCCAGATAAAACGAAGGGCCGTCATTTGCTGTATTTGGGATATATTTCAGTGAACGGGAAGAATAGACACACTCCTTCAAAAGCTAAAGCATCAGGAGCCAATTAAGCAATGGCCAGAAAGGGCTTTCTTGGGCCATTGCTTAAGGACTATGGACTGAACATGGTTTGTTAAAGTCTCTGATTGTTACTTTAGGGATTTTGAATACTTGGAAAACGACGGTATTGTGAATATGGAATCTGTAGAATGACGATCAACGATTTGTTAAGAAATGTAAAGGTTATGACGTGTACCTCACAATTACCAGGGTCCCAGTCCTGTTTCACACCATTCCACGAAGCGCAAGAAAACGACAGCAGACGAATCCAGTAAGGCGCCTCTAAAGGGTTATCTGAATTGGGATTCCCGCCAAAGCTTGTTTGCGTTTGATTAGTTGCTCGTTTCTTCCTGGTGACGGGATCAACTAAAACCGAGAAAAATATAATTAAGGCTAAAGTTGTGATAATGCGTTTTAATATTTGCGTAGTTTGTCTGGCGTGTCCGCAGGTTTCCGGTATTGTTTATGTTTGTGTGTAGTGTGATCCACCCGCAGTTACTATTAGAGAAAGTATACATGTTTCAAGTAAGATATGGAGCCACGGTAGATCATCGAGTGTGGCGTTTGTTCGCTAACCTTTTACCCTGTCAGTGGTGCGGGGGGTTGGATGGCTATATGGTTAGCGTGCGCGCGCTGTATCATAAAGCCTGTCAATGAGTAAACTGGCTCGGTTTCGAATCCCTGGTTGTACGTGATTAGGAGAAGGGTCGCCTCCCAATCTCGTGGGTTTTCTCCGGGTCCTGCGGTTGAACCCATATGCGCAAGCGAATTATTTAAATAAAATTAAACCATGACTTAGTTTGTGTCGAGTTGACGTTAAACCTCAGTTCTCTCTCTCTCTCTCTCTTGTAAGTGGTGCAGAGGGGAGGGCCTGGCAAGAATAGTATCTAGTCGTAGGGATATGTACACAATGGTGTGCACATAAAGCCCCAAATTCTAAAAAAAGAGAAGGCTTTAGGGTCGCTATCTGGATAAAATCCGTAGCCAAGTCGGTGAAGATAATATGACGTTAAACCTCTTTTCAAGTAAGGATAGCATTAAAAAAATAACATTTATCTTACCTTGGTACGGACGAAGACCAAGAAAACCTGCTCCTAATCGTTTAAGTCCACCTGGTTTGATGCATCCATCCAGTTGTTCAACCCAATCATCTATAGTATCGCTCAGGTGAGTAAAATCGTATTCAAAATCACTAGGTGGTATCTTGCTTCTCCAGAATGCTTCGTATTTAATCGTTGGCACCGTAGGTCGAATGGACACACATATATATTCATATACGTGCCGATAAACAAATCGCCAATAAAACATAAAAGAGGCATCCTCGTCAATAAACTTTGGTGTCGGAACGTGAATAAAGTCGGTATTCTGTGGATACGGGTATCCGGCCCTCGCTCGTACAATCGGTAGTTCAGGTATATTGGGTTTTTTAACCGCTGCATGGACTATCGGGCTTGTATAAATTGCTGAGTTGGGTCCTTGAATATAGATACTCTTTTTCAGTAGAACGGTCTGAAAACCAGTAACAAAAACCTGTCTTTTATTCCATTATATCATACAAATTATTTCAAAGGAATCATCGCGGAATTTATCTAATGCATTAATTTTTTTTTAAAAATATGAAATCCCTATAGTAATATCACGTAGGTTTCAAGTATAATCATGAAATGGATTAATGAATGGATATTTTCAAGGATAATACTACTCCTTAACTATAAAAAAAATTGTATTACCATGACGTTCGCTTTAAAGGGACAATAATACTCTTGCTGGCTTGACAGGTCCAGAAATAATAGCCTTATTCTAACTACTAGATGTTTAAGAGTCCTATATGTTGTGTAAATTATCCATTACATCCTATTTTACTAGTCCAGAGGGTTCGAAAATATTTTAAAATCTAAGTTACATTTGAAAAGGTTTACGTAAAGCTTTTCAAACCATGTAGTTGAATTTTTCCAATTGTTTTAATTCGGTGTGTTAAGATGAAATTTGTATCATCAACTAATTCGAATATTGTAAAATAGTACAATTTGTTGACCAGAATAATGATTGGGACATATTATTTAGTTACAACAAGCGTGTTATTTGGGCCTTTGAAGGGATGCCTTACGATGAATTTCCCTTTAAAGGAGTACCTTTCAATTAGGTTCACTGTAGGGTGGTTGCTTGTGATTCAGTTTACTATAATGGAGTACCTTATGATTAATTTAACTATAAAGGAGTACTTTGCGATGAAGATTTATCCAAAAAGCAATTTCTTAATGAAATGAAATCGGTAAAATTGATACCGCTGATCAGAGATTTGTCATTCGAAATATAAAGATAACCACATACCTTTAAATCAGCAGTTGTAGATTTATCTTTAACGTCTTCATTGATACCAGTAAAATTAAACGTCACGCCTTGTGCATCAGCACCAATAACTGTGTCAGTTTTACCTCTTTGTAAGTCTAGCATCTGCTCTATTATACCTTTCATCAATTCCGTGTTGAAATTATTATGTTCTGTTGTAAATATAGTGTTATCTGCAGTGGCTTTGTTCATAATTGTAAAGGCATTCTCCCAGATGGTTTGGCAGGCAGCTATTGTCTCCTGGGCCTACACAAAAAAAGACGAGGAAGAATAGAAAATTATTTACTACAGCAGAACAGTTTCAGACAAATGATGTATTTACTATATAGTACAACTTTTTTTTAATATAATAACAATAAGTCAGCTTGACTGCTCTTAATTGATCTTAACTATATGATACGACAACAATCTCTCGGTGGAAAGGTGTACTTGAGGAAATATTCCAACAATTCCCTAAACAATTTCGAATTTATGGCAACACAAATCTATAGATGTAGAAACAATACATAAGAGAAATACGTGAGTTTAAGTAGCAAGAAGTAAACATCGAGAGAACATTCTATGTAGTACTATAATAAGTAAGACTAATAACAAAAAAAAAATAATATAGGGTTGAACGAGCTTAATTTACTGCATCAAGGGTAATAATGAAAACGGTCATACCCTGTCCTGTTAGGGACATTTTGACCGAATTGCAGCGTTCCAAATTACTATTGTTTTTTTTCGTTTTTTAATTGTTTTTTTTTTTATTCATTAAATCTGAATGTGATTCGGGAACAGGCTATGCCTATGTGTGACCCTCTCTCTGATCAAGATACATGTACGCATTATAAATATTACATACATATAGAGCATATATTATACATCATGGATAATATAGATATTTAGATGATTATACAGAGTGCAGGGCTTGGAATAACTTAAGAGTTGTTTATGGAGATTTAAATCCCTTTCATAGGAAAATATGATGGCACGATGGTATCTAATATATTTAGTAAATTTCCAAAGATAGCAAGGGGTCGAGAGTTTCTAATTTCAACGCTAAGTTTGTTCCATTCTCGTATACTAGAAGGGATGAAGGACTCGGGGGAAAGTTTTGGTTCGATATCTTTCCGAGAGTTGAACATATCCAGTCTCTTTATAAAGTAAGGCCAGGCTGGTACCTCTTACCACCCCACAGATAGTGGGCAGAGCATCTAATTGTAGGGATTCTAGTTTGTAAGTTAAAAAATCACAGAACCCATCCATTAGAAGATCGGCATAATCAAAGTGTGAAAGGATGAAAGAACAGTATATTGTTTTTACAGATTTTCTATTCAGTCTATATTTTAGAGAGTTATCTCTAAGGAAGTTAAAGACATGTTTGTGGATGATTTTTTCAAAACCATTATACTTATGAGGGAGATCGGTCTATATTTACTTAAAATCGTTTGGAGAGTCTTTTTTGAATATAGCGACCACGTTTTTCGAAACTCCAAAATGTTTGGTACAATGTGTAGATCTAATGATAGCTTAAAAGTTGGCAAAGTGGATGACTGATTTCTTTTGAGATATATTTTAGAACTTGTGTTTATTTCGTCGGGTCTTGGGGCTTTTGTAGTATCTAGGCTGTCTATTATGTCTTTAACTTTCCTCTGGATTTGGTATAATCATATCGATTACTCGTGGTCGGATTCCTAATTAAATGTTAAGCGTTATTTACAAATATATGTCAAACTATGTACGGGTAGACTAACCGCTTCCCAACCATCTGGAACCAACGGGCAAACCAGACTAGATTAGATAATCCCAAGCATTGGTATCAAAACAGGGATTTTCTGGTTAGTGGGCCATAGTCAGACGCACAAAGCCATCGTCTATTGAACTAACCCAAAGAAAATATGCCATACAATGTTAACACAATGCTCTGAGTCTAATCAACAATGCAGTCTAACAACATCCGGGTCTAAAATATGATTAATATCGAATTCCCTAATACTATTTTTATAAAAAAAATTCATTAAAACTAAAGAAAATAAACAGGGAACAGAACAGAGCTATTGATATAAATTTTCAGACTTATACTTACGTTTCTTATGTTACCCGCAGCATTTGCTTTTTTCCGCTGGTTCATGAGTTCTGTAAAATACTGTTGTTCATATGGATTGAATCCATCCCCCTGTGGGTCATATATAACATTAGAATAATCTGTACCTTCCGGTAAGAAACCCGTCATGTCTGGTGATCCTATATCTATGATTTTATCTTGTAGGTCACTTATGGCTGTAATAAACAAAGCAAACCAGGTTACACCAATGGGTCAAACTATAAAAATTACATCAATGGTGGATTCTCTTTATGTTTTCTGATGAAGCCCGAAACTGTGGATTTTTTATTCTAACAATGTGGATTGGTCGTTTTCATTTTATTGTCTTATTAAATTAGATTTCTGTTTATGTCTAGGACCTTATTCCTTGTTATCTACAAGTCTATCAACGTGACCACTCCAATTGACTCAATAAGACTCTATGCTGTAGAGCAAATCCGGCAACGGAATGGTAATCCCGGTGGGAAAACACTGCTGAAACAATTGAGCTACAGGAACGGATTAACCAACACATCCCGAATGTTGACCACGAAAATTCCTCGGGATTTTCCATTCTGATTAAGCCTTGCAAATGGTGCAGGATGTAGGGCCATGCGGAGAATATCGTACAGTATCATTTCATTCATCTGGTATGCAATAATATCATTTCATTCATCTGGTATGCAATAATATTTTTTTATAGTTTTTCTTACCGTTCATTGCTACCATTACATCTTTAATTGTAACAGTTTCACCTAGTTTTGTAAGCAGGTTATTACTTAGATCAACAGCTGTCTTTGATATGGCCGACTAGAAATTAAATTGAAACACAATTTTAAGATAAATAAAGTGTTGCCAGATAACAAACAAACATCCACCAGGGTGGCTTTCAAATTTGCGGGGCCAGGGGGATGACTAGGAATAAAATCATTGTGCAACTCTTACATTAAATCTGAAACAGACCTGTGAGCGTTTGCTAGGTTTAGATATATAACTGGTCGATAGGGCTCTCGTTAAGAACGAGCTGGACAAGTTATTACAACATCTCTAAACAACTCTGACTCTGAAGTTACGGGAGGGGGGCTGGACATATCCTCTAATTGCTATATTCGATCCAAACAGAAGTTTCTTTGAAAGTAACTGTCCATGTTTTCTTAACAAGTCGGACAAGGTCCTACGCCATAGAAGTTGAATTTACCAATGTTACAAAAAAATTCAAATTGATCAATCAATCATTTGAGGCTGCGACATTGATGCCCCTCCTCGTGGATCACTAGCTCAGCATACATGCTTTGGATTAATCTTACTGTGTTAAATTCAAATATTGATATTTTTTTTATTCGTCTACGATCATACTGCACATTTGAAGAGGTAATATCTATTGTATAATTAATTACCTGTGCTGTTTCTGAAATTAATGTTGGGTCGTCTATAGCTGACGTCAATGATGAAGAGAATACTGATACATCAGATACAGAGACATCTTCCTCTATATCATAATCATTTATAGATTCGGTTATAGCTAATATCATAAACTCTAACAACTGAAATAAAACAAAACCACCAGATTGTAACTGGTTTGTCACATGAACTGATATAATATGTACACACTTTACATATAAACATAGTATAAGCTGTTAATAATTTTGAATTTGAACTTTTCCATTGAAATTTACTGAAACATCAAAACCCTTTTAGAACATGTTGGAAAGCCAGATCTCTGCTTATTTCTAGTGTTTAACATCATACTAGCTCTACTCAACACATTGTTTTCAAAGATAAACTTACGTTTTTAACTTCGGTTTCCATTGGATCTACATTTCGTAATCCGTCCAAAATAAGTTGACCAGTTGCAAGAGAATCGTTATTATTGATCAGTTCCAGATTATCAACAGAAGAAGGTTGTAATGGCTAAAAATTTACAAAATTAAAAGTATTAAGGTTTTTATTTAATGTATATAACTTTGTTGATTATATGACTTGAAAAATAAAGGAAACTGTTGTATTTAGTATCGAATAAAGTAACAAAGAACTTAATACACTTTATAGTATTTAATAAATTAACTGACAACTTACTATGCTATTCAAAACACTGGCAAAAGCTGAAGCCACCTGGGCCGTTACAAAGACACTACCAAAGCCTTTGGTTACATTCACCTCGTCTTGCATCTTGAGGAAGAATTCAGACAATGACTCTGCTTCACTAACTTCAGTACCATTACTTTCATTGATAGATTTAGATAAGTAATATCCTATAGGGGACTGGACCTGTCAAAGTTTTAATTCATTATAATAAAATAAAACCAAGTACGAACAATCCAAACCATTAGACAAAATTCGAAGTCCCAAAAACGGTATAGGCAAAAATGTGTAAAATCGCAAAATAGTGTAATCAGCATATGGACTATTCACCGTGTACAAAATACACGACGAACAGTGGTAACAGGTGTTCTAGGAAGAGTAAGCGTACCCTGCCTGGCGCGCCACACCCGCCATAGCTGTATCCCATCTATTAGGCGAAAACTCGGTAAAATAGCGTGATAGACCAATGAACTATCAGTATGCAAAATGCACGTGATGAACAGTGTTAACGATGTAGTACACATATATAATCAGGGAGATAGTATACCTGTCAATTAAATATGTCTAGAATAATAGTCGAGAGAGACATGTTATATTTACCGATCAAGTCAATATGACGACCATAAAACTTTTTAAAGGCTTTAATAAGTCTAGTTCGCAAGTATCCCTGTAGTTGAAGCTTAGATGACAAATGCCTCGATCTACTCAAAAAATCAGAATAGAATGAACAAGCTCTCGCGTAACGAATTAGCTGAGACACAAACACTCCATAAGCTGGTGATATTGGAATGTTACTTTATCTATATTTAGTACAAACTGGTGCGGTTTTCACGTCAACAATTATAAAGTTTACTGGTATTTCTTAAATTGCTGACTAGCCTAATATATTATTCAATATAATTATCAACATATCTTAGGCGATTCTGACAGATGAAAACCAAACCTGTTTTAAGGTAACCTATTGATGTTGCTAATATCACATTGTACTAAGTTAGACAATTCAATAGTGATTCAGGTTTTTTTTAATTTCAAGAAAGATAAAAGGTCAAGCTTACATCAACTTGGTTGGTTACGGTTGCTTCACTTGAGAATAAATCTTTAATATATGTTACTACATGACAATTGAATCCATCAGTCCCATCACACATTTGTAAGAAAAATGGTGGCGTACTTTTTTCAGCTAGAATTAGAAAATATTCAAATCTCAAATGGTCAAATTTAACATTTTCTTGGTCAGAAAATGAAGCCAGTTAAAAGAATTTGAACCAGTGTTAAATTAAACGACAGATTCAGACAGCAAATTCAGCCGGTTTTATTGCAGCCAGTAGCTTCAATATTCAATATGTCGTATTTTAACAAGGGGATGTACGCAGTATTATTTCAGTCAATCGATACCCTAAGGAGTGCCGTGTGACAAATAATTCGACAACAATACCAGTAATAATAATTAATTACTTACCTCCTTCGTAAACAACAAAGGATCCTAACCTAGTTTTCTGTTCTACTCTATATCTAACTGGTTCACCAGCATCCATTGTAGCATCCTTGACAAAACGAACTCCTTCATCCTTCCAATCATTACAGGTTATTTGATAACGAGTTACCGTAGACCATCCTGTTTGTAATTATACAAATGATGGGGGATGCAATTATGAATAATAAACACACAAAATATTTTTTATTATACAAATAATCTGCCCCATCTAATTCAACTGGAGCAGTTATGTTTAATAAACACACAGAATGACTTTCATGATACAAAATAGTGATGTTAGTGAGCTGTCGAATCTAATTCAGCTGGAGCACTTATGAAGAATAACTGCACTTTTATTATACAAAATAGGGATTTTAGTGAGCTGTCGGATCTAACTCAGCTGGAACAGTTATGAAGAATAACGGCACATAATAACTTTTATTATACAAAAGAAACCGACACATGCATATGTAGCTAATCAATGTATCTGCGAATAAGGACAGACATCAATTCCTACCTGATGTAAAATATTTTGTAATATACCGGAAAATTCCTTTTTCAACGATGTTCTCTGCCTTAAGACCTGGGTAATGCAATCTATTTTGTCCCCAAATGAAGATTTCTACCAAATTACAATAATAAGCCTTACCTGTTAAAGGTAAAAGATCGCATGTTCCACCATATGGATACCAATTTATGTTTATACGAAAAGTTGTCTGTCCCGTATCTTTACCGGGAATATCAACTTCCAATTGAATCATATAACTTCCACCTTCTTCAAAAAAATTATTTTCAGTGTGGAATTCTTTATCAGAACGAGCTGAAATAATATAATGTTAACAATATATTTACAAACAGTGTTAACGAATCCTTTACTACAAATCGTAAGACATCATAAGCTCGAACAAAACTTTCGAACGACACCCTGTTTACAGAGAATATGTGCCCTGTCATACTCGTGTGGCAAGACAGTGTAAAACTATAATGAAATTCTAACACTATACGCCCCTTTTAAGGAGCGTAGGATGGGAGGTTTCTTGAGCGTTTTCAGCTAAGAACGTTTGGTTAAATTTATCATGCAAAATACTTAATATATGTTGGAGTTATATAACCACAGATCTTGTAATTGATATTTTCTTCTTGATTATGTACTTTTATAATTTTAAATTTATGGACTGTTGCGATTGAGTGATTACGTCGTATACATCTACAGTATTGCTATCAAAAGTCGTGTCATACATATTCATATAAATAATTCAGATTTGTATTGTATGTTAATATCGCACCAGTAGTTATCCCTGAGTTCCATAGCTGTATCTCATCATCTCCAGTTACAAAGTTATGTTTATAAACCGACCAAAGATAGACAGCATTATCAAGTTGAGTCTGAGTACAGGATGGACACACGACGTCTGATTGTAAATACGTGATGTCTTCTGGCAAGAGTTTCTGAAGGCAGTTCAGCTTACACCTGAAATACATATTTAATCACCAAGGTCACTGTTATTAATATCAAAAGAAGCATTAAATATCAGTATGTCTTAAATACTTTTAAATGAGGCTAATATTCAATGCCATTGTCCGGTGGTGTTCTTTTATTTACATAGTTTAGTACTAGCATTTCTAAATTGAAAGGGGGATCACGGTGGCTAAGTGGGTAAGACGATGGCTTGCTAGTCGCTATCCTGGAGGTCGGGTGTTCGATCCCTGCATTGGCCGAGAAAGTTCATCCAAATTTTCCGTCGTGGTTTTCCCTTGTCAGTGATGCAGTATGGAGGGCCTGACAGGGACAGCTGTCTAGTCGTTCTGGTGGGACGAAAAACCGAGGTCCCGTGTACACATTGGTGTGCAAGTTAAAAAACCCTGCCCGGACAAAATTTCCCCCATAGCACACAGTATGACGCATGCCCGTCGTCGTAAGCAGAACAGTAGGACGTTAAACCAAATTTCACTTCATTTTTTAAATTCAACGAGAAGGGTATTCCAATCTAAAAACAAGGTTCTATCTGTATATTATCTCTAATTTTAAGGAACTATTGATAATTTCAATTCATTACTATCTTCAATACCTATAGCTCTGATTAAGGTGAACCAACTTTCAAAAATCTTGCATTTCTTTGCATTGAATGTGAATTTGCATTTATAGGAATGTATGGTTTGAGCGGTCAAGAATATGATCACATACATGGTATGACTTTCTCAGTTAGATTTAAACGATTAGTTTTATTACTGTTTTATTATTTATTTTCATGTTCATTACAAGACGAATATTTTGTGATATAAGGTTAAAGAGATCAATGCTTCTACTACTAGACTGGACTCGAAAAATGGCTTCTGACAGCAAGATATGTAAGTCAGTAATGTCACTGTTTTCGTAAGAAACATTCGTCGCAATATACACATTAAAGATGAACTTACGTGATTCCTATGAGCGGAGCATCAGCAGTTGTCATAAACAGGATCTGAACAGAATTCACGTATCTAACATCTTTACTAACAGTAACTTCAACAAGGTACCAACTGTTTGGTGTTACTTCTGATGTATCTAGTCCAACAATATTTCCTTCGTTTGGTAGAGTAAACCCGCATGATGGGTTTGATCTGTACGATGTATCTGTACTCAGAGGCTTGGCATAATTCTGAACTGCTGTATTATCAGTTATGATGTAGCAGTTCCATGAAAACTTGAGCAGTGGATCGTCAACACCAAAGCCAACCCTGGGATCGTGTGATTGTGTTGCCGCGTCCAAATCTACTGGCATACCGATACTAACACTCCTCTCACTGCCGTGGTTAATCAATCCTACCAATGGAGGATCCATAAGATCCACAAACATATAATCTTTGATGTAATCCTCGGGATATCCTGGAAAGGATATATTTAAAGTCAGTTTGTAAACTGCTGGTTCTGAGAGGAAATTCAGTATCAAAAAGCTAATAGAATTTGGTGGTGCGATGGCAATCTCGTCTAATCGAGATCCGTTGACTTTTTCAGTGGTCCAGGTGTATACTATGTTGGTTCGGTTTTTACAGACGTCTGTCAGTGATGCCCTTCCTGTAATAACTTGAGGTAATGATGTATATATCTTCATGGCCATGGCGGGAGTGCGATATGTTCTATCAAACAGACTCGAGCTGTCGAAACAGATGCTGAAGACCAGATAACTAGCGTTAAGGACCTGCTCTGATAGATAATTGGAACACGTCACCCAGAGTACCTTTTCACCAAGCTCACTGTAATTGATGATCGTAGTTATGGAAGATGTGCCGTTTGAGAGATCACCCATCTCTGTTACACTACCTTCTGTGTAATTAAAGGAGCATGATATATTCCTTACTGGATTAGAAAAGTTCCCCATAGTAATGATAGGTATAATATCATCCGCAAAAGTATATGTTTCTTCTGTCGCTATCTGTAAATCTTTTATCTCATTTTCGATATAAACTGTGTCGTTCATATGATATATCTCCATTCCACGAACTGAGGTATAAGTTACCACAGGATTGAAAACACCACTTTTAATAAAAACATGACTTTCGGTTGATGTGACACCATTAGGAAACACTGGTGCTGTCTGTGGTATAACAACAATGGGTCCATAGCTAATGTCTGTAGGACTAGAACCATCTCCCCAATCTATAGACACAGCGTGATTCTCTGAGACTAGATAACGAACCAATTGAAAATTTATGCTGGTAGTATTCGTTTGACCGATTCTACTACTACTAGGGTCCAGAAAGAAATTAATTCCCCCTACTTTCACATATTTTGAATCCGTTCTCTCTACACTGTAGTACTCGAAAAATATACTCACTAGAAATGCATCTCTAGAGGAATATGTGTGTATGTCATTTAATTGCGTCATATCAACTTCAACTAATGTTTCTGCAGCGTCCCAACTAATCGCGTGTGTCAAGTTCGGCGGTGGAGAAGTAAAGTTAATGACAGCATATGTGATCTCTAAATCCACGGGATTAGTATCGTTCATGAGTAGAAATTCGTAATGGGTCACCTCTATTATGTTAACGTTCATTATTCTAGCATCAATAACCGACGTTATTGAAATATTACTTACTCGATTACTGCAAACAAATAGAATATTCATAATATCTTCGGTTGTATAAATATGTTCCACTTGTTTTCCCAATCCCACGGAATCGTACGACAGGTTAACTTGTGCTTCAAACTCAATGGTGCCATCTCCAAAATCAAAAGTACAGCTAACGCCAGTTGGCAAAGGTGCAGCTATGCCACTATCCGCATATATAGAAAACAGGACATCCCCGGGTGGACATAATAGCATTCCAGTTATATCATGTTTAATATGGGATGGTGGTATAGCATGTTCAAAAATAAATGATATATCTTGAACAATGCTGTATTCTGGATTACTTCCAACAACATGCATGGTATAATTTCCCGGCTCGTTGTAGTTAAGAACCGGGATTTCAATTTTTTCGAAAAGAGTCATTAGATGGTCAGTGGCATTTTTTTGTACTATGGTCCCTTCTCCAAAGTCAATAATATAGTCAAAGTTATATACCGGTGGGTTTTCCATGGTAAACGTTGGTTTGAAACCAATAGCAAACGCTTCACCAGTAGGAACAAACTTGAACATCAGATTATCCCATACTCTATAGGTTCTGTCAAACAAATGCTTACTGTCTAATGGACCGATAGCAATAATAGCGATCTCATAACTTCCCGGTAATGACATATTGCAGGATACTGTTTGCATGCCCCCGGCAGTGATGGTCAGGAATTCTGTTACCAGTTCATTTGGGCACGTAACATTTAACGTTGTGTTACCGAAAGGAACGTTTGCTCCGACAGCAATCGAAACTGATAAGCTTAATAAGTTACCGGGTTCAAACAAATCTGAGACACTATTGTCAGTAGCTGTAATTTCGTTCAAATGGTATATCGCCTCAATTGATAACGCTGAAGATTGCCCACCAGAAATCATACTTGATGCCTCAACGTTCAGTTGAAATTGTCCAGGATTCGCGTAAGTATGAATCAATTTAAAAGACGAAATTGGACCGCCGCAATTCTCCATAACTGTTATAGAGTCACCATAATCAACCCCAAATATAACATCGATTTGTGTTTCTATTGTGACATCGATTGAAACATCCTCTCCAACTATTACGTAAAGTGTATCTGAAGAAATACTTCCAGTACCCACAAGTATAACATCTCTTACTTGCCCATCTCTCTCGAGAAAGACCTTTATATCCGTTATCTGAGGACCAGCAGAATCATCTTGTGTCAATGCCACCATTTGTCCAATATCCGTGACAGTACCCAGGTCTAACTCAGTTCCATTCGACAGCATCACGAACAAGTTGCCTACCAATGATGGGTATGAAACGTTCATCACCGATATACATGATGGGCATCCTTCGTCATCAAATGTAAAGTAACCGGATGCTTCCACTGGCATGGCACCCCATCCTGAAAGACAACGTTTGCTTTCTTCATTTGTTTGAAAATATAACGTAATGGGGCCTTTTTACGATGAAATTTTCATTCTTGCACAGTAAGCTGAGATAAAGACACAACATTCTAAACTAACATCTTAAACTCTTAGATCTTAAGTCTGAGGGGTAATTTCCGTTCGCGAACATCGAGACCAAAATGGTATCTACATATAGATCACCATCTAAAGAATACCTTTAAGTTTTAAGTCCTTATTTTTGTTAATATTTCAATATGGTCGGGAATTGGTCATTGGTCGTCTTGCGCTTTGATAACTGGACATAAATTTCGAAATAGTTCTAGATCGCATACCAAATACATACATCAGCTGTAATAAGTGTGGTGGTGAGATGAGAATAAAAAGAAAGACTTTGTGGTAATATGTGCAATATTACTCCATTACATGTATACATGTAGCATCTCTTCATTTATAAACAAGGTCGGGATATTTTTTTTATTTCTAACGTCGGTGAGACCGAAAATAATATTTCATTTATTGAAACATTTGCCTCATCAATATCGTTATATTGTATTATTTTAACAGTTTAAAACGCCGGCTTAAATAGGAACCACTTAAGGCGAGAATTTCATATTTTTTAAGAAAGCCAAAACATAATCATGTGTATGTCTTTTGCTCAATAGGTTATCAAATTACTATTATACGACCATGGGCATTATTTCCCAACCTTACAAATCATTGACACAGGGAATAATAACACAATTACTTCCCTGGTTTTCCTATTGCCCCCATGAATTAGCTATCGTCAAAGGTTTAATAATGAATTATAGGATAAATATGATTATTCTTTAACAAGGTAGGATTGTTTATGAATACCATCTATTTTAAGGCTTTATTTTAATAAAGTTTAAAAATTTAACTTAAAAATATGAAATTGTAGCTTTAAGTAGAGATAAATGATACGAAATTTTCCTCGCTAAAAACAGTTGTTAGGATGTATGCTCCTGGTTCGGACCTTTAATCCCCAGCCTTATCAACTGAAATTGTTTATAACCCAAAGGCAAAGATCTTGGTCCTTTTCGATATTCAGCATATGGGATCGTAACCTCCTGAATTATGGCCCCTGATTGTCCGAAAATGGCGTCTTAGCTTGTGGTCCCTCTAGAGGTCACAATTATTATCCAATTTAAAAAAAACTCGACTATATCACCGTTACACCGTAATGTTGGTCGAGTTCAAATTTCGTGAAAATTGTACCAAACAGGCAGCCCCCGTATACGCTAACAGTGGAAACATGGTATATTAAGGTTGTGGACCCTCTAGAGGTCACAATTTTTACCCGAATTTCAAAAAGGTTTACATGAACGTTACACCCTGATACCGGTTGAGTTTGAATTTCGTGAAAATCAGACCAATACTGTCTGACAAACTGGTCACTCCTTGTACGCAAATAATGTAAAAGTGTGTAAGTCACAATTTTTATCCGATTTTGATGGAACTTAAAATATATCTTTATATCCCAAATAACCCAGCCAGTTCGACATTCACGCATTTCAGATCATAACTTCCTGGATTATGTTCACTGATTGCACGAACAATCGTTTTTGGTTGGTTTTTTTTACTTGTTCTCTCATGTAAAATATCGGGTATCTTGCCTGGCAACCGCTTGTTGTCATTCGCATAACATCATAATTATAGGACTATAAATCCTATCTAAACGGTCGGCAAGGTTATTTATATTAGATGTCGATAGAACTCGAAATGGCGGAGCCTTCGGCTGTTTGGAAGTGCGTTGTCTCAGAACAGAAACAAGAAAAAAAAACTTGTTAAAAAAGGTGAATTCCAACGTTTTAATAGCAATATCTTTGATTAGTATTAGTAACTTTTTACGATTAAAACTAAACCTCACAAATAATTACCAAAACGCGTTCTTGTATCATCGGAGATATATTTACAAATTTCTCAAATTTGTATAATTTCAATTTGGGAACGATTCAGTACCGCATAGTTTAATTTTAGGATTTCGTTTACTTGAAAGCGAGCACATCCGGCAAAATACGTTTTCCCTCCATTATTCACCAAGGATAGAGCACAACTTGTTTTCGCTGCTGGTAGGTAGAAGGATATTTTATACTTTGAAAAAAAAACCCGATGGTTATTACAGTTGATTTATAAGAGCTACATCCGTTTTTTTTTTGTTGTTGTTTTTTTTTTTAAAAAAGGGGGATCATCGAGGTGGGGTGTGTGTATGGAAGGTGTATATTCGAATCCCAATCGCAACCTTAAAAAAACACAACAAAACATATATATTATTTAAAAAGAAGAAAATTATGAACTTACTGTTCGCCAGAAAGTAACAAAGGTAAACTAATACCAGCATCTTTGTTGTTTTAATGAGCTTACGTGAATGTGTAGCACGTATTCCCTGTCATATTTGATTTTGTGTCTTTCTACTATGGAATCCTGTGATACAATAGTTAGATTCGTGAGTCAAAATTACATTCTCTATGTTTGCTAATTATGTTCAGTTATTTGTCTGTAACCAATGCAGCGTAAAATAAAACAATACACAAATTTATTGACGTCCACGCTTCAAATACATCATTGAATTATTTACGGCTTTCTTGACAATCAACAAACTCGATACCAGCCAAAAAAACTCAATAAATGATGCTGGATAAATTTCTACATAATATCTATTGTCTCTAGCTTTCAACTATAAAGCAATACATAAGATATATATATATATATACAGGGTTAGTGGGTGAATAGAGAAATAAGTGTATAATTTACAATCGAAAAAATAGGAATTCCAGTTAGGATTTTTTATGCATACCATTTTTTTCCAAATTTCATCGATAGCTATATCCCATATATCACATTCTCAAGCTTAAGAAATCAGACATGGCCAGGGGCCGGTTGCTCAAAGCTCTGTAAACTTTGACGGTGTGAATAGTTGTTGCTGGAAGCACTGTTAACTTTAAACCTGTCGTTAACTCGCCGTTATAGTAAACGGGGTTGTTGGGCCCGGTTATTTGTTTAACGGTGGCATTAGTGGGCTGTATGTAGCCTAAAGTCATACATGTAGATTACGTGTAATTTTCTATAGAACATTCTAGAGGGCTAGACGACGGGGGGGGGGGGGGAGGCTATTCCATTTTCTATAGGATTAAATTCTATAGTATTTTGTAGATTTTTTTTTTTTTTTGGGGGGGGGGGGCTGTAAAAAAAATGGCCCCAAATTTTCTGTAGTGCAAATCCCATAATCTTTCCTACAGAATTATGCTTAAATATCTAAAGGATAAACTAAAGTATTATATAGGGTTTTCTGTAGTAAATTATCTTTTTGTCTTTAATCAAGGTTTGTAAACAGGCTGCACAGTTAGTTGTCTCACTGTCTTCAGTTTCTTGTTAATACTAACTTCTATGAATTTGTTACACATGTACATTGAATTTGAAAATTAAAAAATCAGCCAATGAACAGACAGTCTTCCCTTGGATTAACTTTAATGAACCTGTTCGCTAACGGATAATGACATCGACTTTCTTCTTCTTTTGGTGTTTAACGTCTGCTTCCACTTAAGTGATATCACAGACAAGACATAGGAGAGCCGAAGCTGCTTCCTGATTTTTAGAATATGATTTTGCAATCTTTCCATTTTGGCCTTAGGCCATGGATTAGGTTTTAGTGGGAAGTTCTTCCCTTTATTTAATAAAAACACATCGTTGGTAGATGATCTCTTCTGTTTCTGGATTGGTAGATGTCTTCTTTGTGGGATTTGTGTTTTTAGGTGCCAGACCTGTCTTCTCGTGGTCTCCCCTTACTCAACTATCCCACTGGTATTTGTTTTGGCAGAATAGTGTTTAGATGCCGAGCCCATCTGATCATGACTCCCTCTTACTCCACTATCCCGCCAGTTTAGTAGATGTTAGTAGTAAATTAAACTAATATAAAATTAAATAAATAAAGAGAGTATAATAAAGTTGTAGTCAAAATAAATTAAAGGTAATAAAATAAAGTAAATTAAAGTAAAAGTAAAGTAAAGATAAAGTAAAGATAAAGTAAAATGAATTAATTAAAATTTATTAGTTAATTAATTTAAAGGTAATAAATAAAAATAAAATAAAATAAAATAAAATAAAATAAAATAAAATAAAATAAAATAAAATAAAATAAAATAAAATAAAATAAAATAAAATAAAATAAAATAAAATAAAATAAAATAAAATAAAATAAAATAAAATAAAATAAAATAAAATAAAATAAAATAAAATAAAATAAAATAAAATAAAATAAAATAAAATAAAATAAAATAAAATAAAATAAAATAAAATAAAATAAAATAAAATAAAATAAAATAAAATAAAATAAAATAAAATAAAATAAAATAAAATAAAATAAAATAAAATAAAATAAAATAAAATAAAATAAAATAAAATAAAATAAAATAAAATAAAATAAAATAAAGTAAAAGTAAAGATAAAGTAAAATGAATTAATTAAAATAAAGTTGTAGAGTGGTTGGGCTTCCTTCGAGAGGACGTTTTTACTTCCCAACCCTACGTCGTATAAAAAAAAATAAGTTGAGATAAAAAATAAGTAGAAAAAATAAAAAATAAATTGAAGGTAATAAATAAATATAAAATAAATTTAAGTAAAAGTAAAGTATAAAGATAGAGTAAAATGAATAAATTAAAATAAATGTATAGGATGGTTGGGCTTCCTTCGTGAGGACGTTTTTACTCAACCATCCTACGTTGTATGGAGAATTTATCTAGCCGTGACCCTTTCTTATTTCACTAATTTACTTAGTCCAACTGTGTCCATTAGGGTGTGGATTTCTTCGAAGATTTATAGCTTCAGATCTGGTCTATCGGACCGTTAACAAACGACACGTTACCCAGGGTTTACCCCATTTCGACTACATGTACGTCCCATTTCGACTACACCCCATTTCGACTACAAATTTTATTACCCTCAAAACCCTGAGCCCCTAACTAATCAACAATGAACTGTTCCACTGATTAAGTGATCGGATTTAGGTAATGATTATTGTTAAAATAGCTTATTCATTATTTATTTTAGCTTTTATTTTAACATCAAAGCAAAAATATCAACTCAGAGTACATTTTTGTTTTGACAAATATATGTAATATTTAGAGATTACATTGAGTGTAATACTTGCTTATCTATATAAGATGATTTATTTCAAATTTTATACATTTATTCTTCAAGTTCACGATCATTAAGTCAAACATGTTCTTATCTTATTAGAATTCTTTTATAACAATTAGTTTGTGTATTTTCGAAGTAGAAATATTAGTTTATTTATTAAAAAGAACATTGTTTCATGCAGGCCCGTAGCACGGGGGATGAGGCAACTGCCCTCCCAATACTGAGTCTTCCCCCCCCCCCCCCCCAATATCACAAGAAAATTGGCCTTTACCGCAAAATTCATGTAGATGCCCATGCTTGTTGGCCCTCCCGAAAACATCTTTGCCCCCCCCCCCCCCAAAAAAACAACTTCCTGGCTACGGGCCTGGTTTCATGTGTAGCCTACATGGCGGGACTTCGTGAAGTCGAATTTGTAATTTCTCAGAGGGGTAAGCCGCAAGTGTGTAAAGTCAACCTGCAGTGGGAAATGTACCACAATGGATATATACGTTCGAAACGTTTCAAATCACGACCACCTCCCAGAAAATGAAGACCAAATCAAATTTAAAAGTAGCCTCCGAAAACGTTCCCGAGAAGAAACGAAACCTGTGCAATTAATTTACTCTGATGAACTTGCTCAAATACCTGAAGAATTCGTGCCTGATTTACCTTCCCTTTCTTCCATTTTTAGTGGAATGTATAGACACCGAAGAGCTACCATACCACAATTGCCCAAGTCACGATCAGAGGTAAACTTACTAGGCAGCCCATGGTCAATGACGAATGACGAAACCCGATTTTCATTGTTTGAAGATGGTGAAGATGATAAGATGGTGGTATTTTCGACAGATGCTCAACTTACCCTGCTGCAGTCCGCCGAGGTTTTATATATGGATGGTACCTTTTCAGCATGTCCTTTGTTATGGAACCAACTGTATATCATTCATGCTAGAGCGTGAAATGTGATGTATCCACTTGTGGTTTGCGTTACTACCAGATCAGAGAAGATAAACCTACTGCCGCCTGTTTGACCAATTGAAATCTTGTGTAGAAGACTTGTTAAATCTACCTTTAACGCCAGCCACCATTCAAACAGATTTTGAACTACCTGCAATCCAAGCTGCTGCTATCGAATTTGATGTGGATGTAAAGGGATGCTTTTTCATTTTTCGCAGTGTATTTGGCGTAAAGTTCAAGCTTTAGCACTTGCAGTACAGTACAAAGAAGATGGAGAAATTCGGACTTAGATTAGGAGAGTAGCAGGTTTAGCGTTACTACCAGCCCATTTGGTAGAGGAAACCTGGATGTCAATAATAGAGGAAACTCCAAACATCACCAACGCCGATGAATTTAACGATTACGTTACCAATACATGGGTAGATTACGACGCCAAATTTCCTATTTAATTTGTTTATAGAACCATTTTGAAACTATTGGACCCAGGACTAACAATAACCTAGGTTTCCATTCAAGGCTAAATAAAACAATACCACACACACATCCTAACATCTACAGATTTATTGATGTAATTAGAAATATCGAGAAGTGCGAGCGGTCCAAATATGCTCAATTGACATTAGGAGCGGCACCATCAAAAAGGAGACGAGTATATAAAGAAATAGATAACAGAAGTTAACGGATCGTTAAAATAACATAGTTTTGAGCAACCGACGGCAGAAAGATTGCTACACGAAACATGTAGACGAAACCTTTACGATTGGAAATTTTTAATTATTTTTAAATTATTATTTAACTTTTAATGTTCTTTCGTATTGTCTAACCTGTTCCTGTAACAGTGCGAACATCAATTGGGAGTTGTCCGGTCAATAAGTTTTGAATTTCGTTAGGGTTATACCATTTGTCAATCCCAATGACAAGAATTGCAGTCTGTAGTATGTTCAAAAGAAAAGATGAAATCGAATATCATGGTTAACGTGGCATTGCGGAATTCGGTAAAAGTAATTAAAACTGGTAGTTTTCAACCTTTTTTTTGACCATTCCCCCTTTTCAGTCTAGCTTTTCAATTCCACCCACCCCCTACCCATGCCCACACACTCCACAATCTAGACACGATGATTTCTATTTATTAGTTTGAGTGTTACAGATCAATTTCATGGTAACTTATCTTATCCTCTAAAATCTAAGTTAACAATATTGCTCTGATAAACTATACTCGGGAGTGCCATGCAGGAAGCAAACTATGCTTCTACTTCTAGAACACCTTGTAACAATTTTGTGTATTGGGCAATTCGACGCCAAAAAATGAAAAAATGTAATCGGTCGATTGCTGTATGAATATTGTGTTTTATGGCAATAAATAATATATGTGTCCACGCCCTCCCCCATAGCATACTGGGTCACAATGAGGAATTTTGATAATTGAGTTATTATTATTTTCACATTCTCCAACTCATTGCCTTCAATTTATATGCATAGTTTGTTTGAATTGCCGAGCCCGTCTGATCATGACTCCCTCTTACTCCACTATCCCGCCAGTTTAGTAGATGTTAGTAGTAAATTAAACTAATATAAAATTAAATAAATAAAGAGAGTATAATAAAGTTGTAGTCAAATAAATTAAAGGTAATAAAATAAAGTAAATTAAAGTAAAAGTAAAGTAAAGATAAAGTAAAATGAATTAATTAAAATTTATTAGTTAATAAAATAAAATAAAATAAAATAAAATAAAATTGCCTTCAATTTATATGCATAGTTTGTTTGAATTGGGCAAAAATTGACCATTACAAGCTACACAACTCACAAAAGTAATTTTTGAGAAAATGCAAGTCAAAGATTTGGTATGTTTTCCAAAACAAAATCAAAATCCCATAGCAACCAGGCCATTTATTTGCTGTTTTGTCGTTGAATATATCTACCCATGGATTTTCAGGGGTGTTGAAGACGAAAATGGTCGTAAAAATTTCATCCGATGATTTCCGCAGTTTATTTGATATTTTGTCTTCTTCTTCTTTTGGTGTTTAACGTCTGCTTCCACTTAAGTGATATCACAGACAAGACATAGGAGAGCCGAAGCTGCTTCCTGATTTTTAGAATATGATTTTGCAATCTTTCCATTTTGGCCTTAGGCCATGGATTAGGTTTTAGTGGGAAGTTCTTCCCTTTATTTAATAAAAACACATCGTTGGTAGACGATCTCTTCTTTTTCTGGATTGGTAGATGTCTTCTTTGTGGGATTTGTGTTTTTAGGTGCCAGACCTGTCTTCTCGTGGTCTCCCCTTACTCCACTATCCCACTGATATTTGTTTTGGCAGAATAGTGTTTAGATGCCGAGCCCGTCTGATCATGACTCCCTCTTACTCCACTATCCCGCCAGTTTAGTAGATGTTAGTAGTAAATTAAACTAATATAAAATTAAATAAATAAAGAGAGTATAATAAAGTTGTAGTCAAATAAATTAAAGGTAATAAAATAAAGTAAATTAAAGTAAAAGTAAAGTAAAGATAAAGTAAAATGAATTAATTAAAATTTATTAGTTAATAAAATAAAATAAAATAAAATAAAATAAAATTGCCTTCAATTTATATGCATAGTTTGTTTGAATTGGGCAAAAATTGTCCATTACAAGCTACACAACTCACAAAAGTAATTTTTGAGAAAATGCAAGTCAAAGATTTGGTATGTTTTCCAAAACAAAATCAAAATCCCATAGCAACCAGGCCATTTATTTGCTGTTTTGTCGTTGAATATATCTACCCATGGATTTTCAGGGGTGTTGAAGACGAAAATGGTCGTAAAAATTTCATCCGATGATTTCCGCAGTTTATTTGATATTTTGTCTTCTTCTTCTTTTGGTGTTTAACGTCTGCTTCCACTTAAGTGATATCACAGACAAGACATAGGAGAGCCGAAGCTGCTTCCTGATTTTTAGAATATGATTTTGCAATCTTTCCATTTTGGCCTTAGGCCATGGATTAGGTTTTAGTGGGAAGTTCTTCCCTTTATTTAATAAAAACACATCGTTGGTAGACGATCTCTTCTTTTTCTGGATTGGTAGATGTCTTCTTTGTGGGATTTGTGTTTTTAGGTGCCAGACCTGTCTTCTCGTGGTCTCCCCTTACTCCACTATCCCACTGATATTTGTTTTGGCAGAATAGTGTTTAGATGCCGAGCCCGTCTGATCATGACTCCCTCTTACTCCACTATCCCGCCAGTTTAGTAGATGTTAGTAGTAAATTAAACTAATATAAAATTAAATAAATAAAGAGAGTATAATAAAGTTGTAGTCAAATAAATAAAATAAAATAAAATAAAATAAAATATAAAATAAAATAAAATAAAATAAAATAAAATAAAATAAAATAAAATAAAATAAAAGAAAAGAAAAGAAAAGAAAAGAAAAAGAAAAGAAAAGAAAAGAAAAGAAAAGAAAAGAAAAGAAAAAAAGAAAAGAAAAGAAAAGAAAATAAAATAAAATAAAAGAAAGTAAAGATAAAGTAAAATGAATAAATTAAAATAAAGTTGTAGAGTGGTTGGGCTTCCTTCGAGAGGACGTTTTTACTTCCCCACCCTACGTCGTATAAAAAAAAAGTTAAGATAAAAAATAAGTAGAAAAAATAAAAAATAAATTGAAGGTAATAAATAAAAATAAAATAAATTTAAGTAAAAGTAAAGTAAAGATAAAGTAAAATGAATAAATTAAAATAAATGTATAGGATGGTTGGGCTTCCTTCGTGAGGACGTTTTTACTCAACCATCCAACGTTGTATGGAGATTTTATCTAGCCGTGACCCTTTCTTATTTCACTAATTTACTTAGTCCAACTGTGTCCATTAGGGTGTGGATTTCTTCGAAGATTTGTAGCTTCAGATCTGGTCTAGGGAAGAGTAGGTTCTTAGTGTTGAATGGTATGTTATTGGTCTCCATCATTCTCACTAAGCCCCGTCTCTCTTCCTTGTAAACCTCGCAGTCTACCCGGACATGGTTGGTGGTACACTCTTCTCCGCACTCACAGACGATAACTTGGTGTTTGTAGTTTCGCAGCCGCTCTTGCACCCTTAGTTTCGATATGAGTCTGCATATATCTCGTCTAGGGTGATTGGCGCTGTCTTGGTGTAGATCTCGTCATCCAGTCGGAATCTGTATATGTCAAGTTCAACGAGATTTAATTCCCAGATTGAATTGACCTGTCTTTTGACCAGACTGTAGATTTCCGTGGTGCTGTAGTCTATGAGGCGGGGTATGCTTTTTATTTATGATTTCAAGGGTGCTGAAGACGAAAGTTGTTGTAAATGCACTCCTTTCGTAACGAAACATCCACAACACATACGACATATTCACATGCAAGTGTTATACTGCAGAACACACTATACATTAGTAGTCTGTTTTGTGTATTATTATAACTTTGGTGAGAGTAACTTCAGTTAATTAATCTCATCAATTAATTAGCAACTTAGTGCCAGCTAGTGGTCAGGTGATTAAGATTGTTGATTGGATAATCATCAAAGAAGCTGCCACAGCTGTACGCGTGTTCATTTAACACGTGAATTAAAATAAGATTTTGCGTGTACGATAGATCTTTTACAATTTTCTGGTACCGTGACGTTATCACAGTATGAGTCCATATAGAATATCAATTTAATAGTCAAGAAATGCTTACGTCCACTTTCGTTCATTCTGGCTTTGATGTAATTAAACAATGGCAGACTCGAGAAACGTCGCATTTCGGTTCGTTGGTCGTTTCTCATTTTTTGACCTATGGTGATAAGAGAGTTTTAAACACTAATATCCAAGGTACATTCCTTACTTTGCATGTCGTATAAAGAAGCGACAGTAAACGGAATTCAGCACTCAATCAAATTCTTTTCGAAAAGAAAATTATTGGCCATTTTTTTATTTCTATCTAAGGCCTATAAATTAATCCTTTAAAGGGACAATAACACACTTGCTGGCTTGACAGGTCCAGAAGCAAAATATTAGCCCTATTCTAACTACTATTTAAGTGTCCTACCTGCTGTGTAAAGTATACATTACAACCGATCTTACTTGTCCAGATGGTTTGAAAATATGTTTAAATCCATGTTGCAATTGAAAGTGTTTACGTAAAGCTTTTCAAACCATGTAACGGCATGCAGTTGAATTTTTCCAATTTTTTAAATTAGGTATGTTAAGATGAAATGTGTATAATTTATTAATTTGAATATTGTAAAATAGTACAATTTGTTTACCAGAATAAGACTGGAGCATATACATGAATTGCCAATTTGGAAAACAGTGTGCATTGTTGGAGAGAGGTGGTTAAACTTTTGAGGAGCAACCATTGCTTTGCATGGGATTTCTCAGACCAAATTTCGAAAAACGCTGATTTTACGTTAATTTTAGTGCATCAACTATCTGTGTCTCTATCACATCATATGAAATATAACCCATCAGTAAAATCAACGTAAAATCGGCCTTTTTCCGAAATTTGGTCAGAGAAATCCCATGCAAAGCAATGGTCACTCCTCGTAAGTTTTACTACCTCTCTCCCCCCACAATCCAACTGTTTTCCAAATTGGCAATTCATGTATTATTCAGTTACAACAAGAGTGGTATTGGGGCTTTAAAGATGATATGAGATTTTCAATATTACACACTGGACCCTTTGTTCTTACTCGGGTGTTCAAGTTACTGATCAACATGTTATGTGTTGTTTCGGCACGTGCACCATCCCAAACTTAGACTGCCTGAGCACAATTCTCGTATGGCGTGAGAGAGAGAGAGAGAAAGAGAGAGAGAGAGATAGGGTTTAACGTCCACTCGACACAAACTATGGTTTAATTTTTATTTCAATAATTTGCTTGTGTGGGGGAAAACGGGAGGACACGGAGAAAACACACGAGGTTGGACAGGCGATCTTACTCCTTGCCACGTAAAACCGGGGATTCGAAACCACGCCATTTGACTATACATCACCTGTACTGATTCTCCCAAAGAAGGGAACCAATGAAAAGCGATTCGTTGTAGATTTCAGATATTTAAATTCACGGATTAAACGCTTAAATCATCCGTTTCCACTGTTGACAGATACTCTGAAGAGAATTGGTAACTCTTCACCTGCCGTTCTTAGCTGTCTGGATCTTTAATCTGCCTTCTTTACCCTTCCTTTATCGCCTAAGGCCCAACAGTACACAGGCATATCTTCATACTCCGGTGGAAACATTACTATTTTAAGAGACTGACACAAGGATTATGTATATCTCCAGCGGTTTTTCGATCAACAGTTGATAATATATGGCAGGCTTTATGATACAGCACACACACTCTAACCATTCGGCCATCCAACCGCCCAAACTGGTATGACGTAGGTGGATCGCTGTGTGCACAGGTGATCATTTGAGGAAAAGTGGGTGTTCATATTATATTATGTGAATAGCCTTTAAAAAATAAAGATTCTAAAATTAGAGATTCTGCTGACCACAAGACGAAATAAAAAAAAACATAACTGGACAATACATCATGTTTTTTTCCCTCTAAATTTAACTTTGGAAGTAAAAGAAAACAAAAAGAAGTAAATGGTCTAAGGCCTATATATTTCTAAATAATAAATTTGGACTGTTTTGTATTTAATTAAAGGAGCTACATCTCTAACATTTGGGACCTAGAAATTGACAAAAATGGGTTGCGACGCATATAATAATGTAATATGAATGTATAATAAACTGATTTACATACAATGGTTTCCGTGCCAGCAGTCTCAACCGAGTGCAAATTTCTAGCGTCTGGTTATTCCAATGTAGGCCTACCAATGGTAAAATGTTTATTTTGTCTTAAAAATTGGATATCAGAAGCCCATCTTTTTAAAATCACAACATCAATGTTGATTTAATTTGACAAATAAATCGTGTTTTCAATGTTGAAGAATTTGGATGACATTTAGTTAGAGACTAAGCTCCTTTAACATTGAACTACATAATTTTAAATTGTAAAAAAGAATAGGCCCCATGATATATAGGCTTGTAAAAAATAGTTAGCCTATGTATAGTTTTTTTTTTAAAAAGACGAATTTGTGCTATTTTCTTTGAAATTAACACTAGGCTACATCACAGGAATCTGACATTCTATCCGTATATATATGCATACACTATGTCGTACCAGACAATATATATTTTTGTATTATATATTGTCTGGTACGACATGGTATATGCATATATACGGATAGCAGGTCAGATTCCTGTGGCTAGATGTACAAGGACAGCTGCCTAGTCGTTCGGATGGGACGAAAAACCGAGGTCCCGTGTACAAATTGGAGTGCACGTAAAAGATCCCTTGGCAGTTGGAATTCGATATAAGAGTAGGCCGTAGCGCCGCTGCCCGGGCAAAATTTCCCTCATTGCACACTGTGGCGTATGCCCGTCTTCAATTAGCCCAGGTACGGTGCTTAAGCGTAGGACGTTAAACCCCATTTCATTCATTCATTTGTGGCTAGATGTAGAGTACCGGAATCTGCCGAGGTTTGCCGAGTGAGATCAGTGGGTTATAAGTTAGGTAACTCTGGTGTCAATTTTCTAAGCACATGTTTTTCTTTTGTGACTTTAAAATGTGTTGATTTATTAGTATTATTAATAGTCAGCAAAGAACAATTGATTTACCACGAGATGGCCACCACAAAGTTGCAAGAAATCAAAAAGATTATCGCTGAAAACCCACAACTTATTAATGCTGAATTACAAAATCCATCGATACTGGGGAAGGAAGCAGGAGCAGGTAACGCTGAATGTGTTGACTTGTTATTGAAATCGGGTGCAGAGGTAGACATTATAGACATTGACTACAATACACCCATAGTTTATTGTTTGAGATCTGGAGATGACGTTAAGAAAGCCGATAAACTTGAGTGCTTACGATTATTGATAAATGCAGGATCTCAGTTGTATGGACTCCATAACTATACTGTCTATAGACCTCAGTTGTATGGACTCCATAACTATAGAACTCCGCTTATGGTTGCTGCAAATCTCTGCGACGAGGATTGCTTGAGAGAAATTTTGAAGGTTGGTTATTTAAATGGACCAAAAAAAGATTTGTTATTAGATTCAAACCAGAACAATGTCAAACAGGAAATGAATGATGAGGACGGGGTGCAGGATGAAGATGATTTTTCTGACAGTGATATTAACAATGAATATGATCGATATAAAATCAATCACTCAAATTACCATAAACGATATATGGCAAAGTATCGTACATCCTTAGACTTCAGAGATAGACATAGTTTGACTGCCGTCTATCATTGTCTTTTTGATAATGAAACCCCGGTACCGGTAACAACCAGTAAGAAAATCACTTGTCTGCGAATACTGAAAAAAGCTGGGTGTAGTTTTTCTATTACCCACTTCGATGGAACATTAATAGACACAGCTATGTGTCTTGACTTTGACATTGAAATTATTCAATTATTAATGGAGTTTGGATGTGAAATTAATTTTTATGATTGTCTTTTGTGGGCTGCTAGAAATCTAGATTTACCAGCCGTGAAGTTTTTTATAGAGAAAGGGGCCAACCTGGAAGAGATGAACCAAAGTGGGGGAACAGTTCTACATGAAGTGCTTCGAAAATACGATGAAGACGAAGACAATGACTATGCAGGCAAACAATACACGACTACCGAAGAAAAATATGAACGAACAAAAACTATGATGAAATTTTTTGTTAAAGAAAAAGTAGATCTGAATGCCAAACTAAATAATCGTTTGCCAGCTGTTGTCTTAGCATGTTCATACTATTTAATTAATTTTAATTTCCCTCTGGAATACCTAATATCCGAGAATGTTGCTCTGGAACATAATGATTTTAAGTTCGGTCATGATGATTCTGATGCTTTATATTGGGGTATTAAAATATGTGGCATATTAGGGGGAGAAATAGATGACTGGTATAGGGCTAATTTTACAGGCATCAAGAAGATAAAGTTGTTAAAGTTTCTACATCTTTGTGGTATGTCGAGGAACGAGTGTCTGCATTTTCGTGATGATGAAGAGCCGGGCTCAGAAATTATGAAATGGTTGGATGAATTGTCAAGTAAGCCAGATACATTGTTAAGCATATGTTCCCATAAAATCCGAAAATTCATCGGTCATGATATAAAAGACAAAGTTGCAGGTCTGAAATTACCTTCTATTATAAAAGATCTATTGCTCTTAAAAGATATTTTAACATCTGAATGTTTTGAGTAAAACATGATTTGTTAAATAAACAAATTTTGTCATTTGTTGTTCTTTATTAGCTCATCAATCCAACCTAGCTTTCAACTATAAAGCAATACATAGAATATATATACTATTCCAAAAAAGTAGGGGATATTTGATTTTGGGGGCATAATACTAAAATATGCAAATGACTACGAAAAAAGTCACGATAGAACCTAACAGAAGAAACATTTCCAGTTTCATATGACGCCCAAACGCACCAATAGCTACCGCATGGAATGCAGGTGATGCTTGGGATCATCATAGGGGTCAAACACAAGATTTGCACGACTCTGACTTTGAATGTTAAAGTCATTGTGGCATTGAATTCCAGGATGGAAACATCAGTTTAATTGTTTTAGTGACCAGAAATCTGTTTTTGATATGCGTCGGCTTACCCAAAATGAAAGGTCACGTGCCCTTGGCATGCTACAGATCGGCACAACACAGGCGGTTGTGGCGCGGACGATGAATGTTTCTCAGTCTGTCATAAGCAGGCTATGGTCCAGATACCGCGATACACAATCTGTACGGGACAGACTACGCTCAGGTTGACCAATGGCGACCACTCAAGCCCAGGATCGATTTATCCGTACCTTGGCCTTAAGAAATCGTGTCATCACAGCAAATCAGATCAGCGCTCGTCTTCAAACATACACTGGTGTGAGAGGGAGTGGCCAGACGATTCGGAATCGACTGCATAGGGGTCACCTGCTCGCCCGACGTCCTCGCGTGATCCCTTGTTTGAGAGATCATCACATTCAGGCAAGACGTCGTTGGTGTAGGTGTCGTCAACACCGGGATAATCGACGCTGGAGCAATGTGATGTTTTCAGATGAATCAAGGTTCACTGTCGATTTTTTGGACAGACGTAGGAGGGTGTGGCGTCGTCGAAACGAACGCTTCCAAGACGTTAACGTCATCAGACATGATCGATTTGGGGTTCGTTCTATTATGGTGTGGGGAGGCATCACTGTTGCTGGAAGAACGACTTTATATATTGTTGCAGGGAGTGTTACAGGCCAGTATTACTGGGACAACATCTTGGCAGTCCATGCTGTGTCGTTCGCACGACGTCATGGCCGCCGTTTCATCTTCCAGGATGACAACGCAAGATGTCACAGGGTCAGGATCGTTACAGGTTACCTCCAACAACAGAACATGACCCCATTACCTTGGCCAGCACTACGTCCTGACCTCTGCCCCGTCGAGCATGTCTGGGACATGCTTGGACAGAGGTTACGTCAACGTCAACAACGTCCTGTCAATGTCCAAGGACTTACTGCTGCGTTGCAACAGGAATGGGACAATCTGGACCAAAATGACCTTAGACGTCTCATTAGGAGTATGCCACGTCGGATCAATGCTTGTTTGGCAAACAGAGGAGGATTTACCCGTTACTGACTTTGTTGTGATGTTGTGGTAACTTTGCTGTTTGACCCCGGGTATCATTTTACCCTTATAATGGCCAGTCTGTGCCAGTGCCGGACTTGGCCCACTTGCCCACTTGCCTAAGCCGAAAAAAAAATATGGGCCTAAGCCTCAAAGAAAAAAAAGAAAAAAGTAATAAAAAAGAAAAAGAAAAGGTAGTAAAAGGGGGGGGGGGAGAGGAAACAGGGAAAGGAAAGAAAAGCAGAAAGATAGATTTCGTTGGAAGAAACAAATTCTACCACCTGTTGAAATTATGCATAAATTCATGAGTTTATCCTCAAGATGGTGACAGCATTATAAACCGACAATCTGTGATTAAAGTGCTCGCAGGTCACCATATATTTCCATCCGCTGCTCTAGCCTGAGGTGCTTGGAAAATGGGTTTGCGGCTGTCTATTTTTCAAATTTTTCGGTGGGGGGGGACCCCCCCAAACCCCCCCAAACCCCCCCAAACCCCCCTCGAAGCTCGCGCCTTCGGCGCTCGTGGGCCTTGTCACATGTATGGCTAGTGAACCTTCGGCCCACCAGTCCGGCACTGGTCTTTGTCTTACTTAGTCTAACGATCATTTGGAATAAATCGATGTGAACTTCATTTCATTTTGTCATTTGTTTGTCAGTTTCATTAGGTGACTTTAAAACCCTTAGAACTGGTTTCTCTTGGTTGCTTCCAGTCGTGGATACAATCAGTTGTAGCGACATAAGCTGTCTGTTCCCGCTAGTCGCCGACAGTTTTATCGCGTCGTAGGGCGACATAAGCTGGGCTTTAGCCTTTACGTCCATTAGACACAAACTATGGTTTCATTATTATTTCAATAATTTGCTTGTGCGGGGTAAAACCGGAGGACACGGAGAAAACACACGAGGTTGGACAGGCGACCCTACTTCTTGCCACGTACAACCTGGGATTCGAAACCACGCCAGTTGACTTAATGGCAGGCTTTATGATACAGCACACACACTCTAACCATTCGGCCATCCAACCGCCCAAACTGGTATGACGTACATGTAGGTGGATCGCTGTGTGCACAGGTGATCATTTGAGGAAAAGAAGGTGTTCATCATATTATATTATGTGAATAGCCTTTAAAAAATAAAGATTCTAAAATTAGAGATTCTGCTGACCACAAGACGAAATAAAAAAAAAACCTAACTGGACAATACATCATGTTTTTTTCCCTCAAAAATTAACTTTGAAAGTAAAAGAAAACTAAAAGAAGTAAATGGTCTAAGGCCTATATATTTCTAAATAATAAATTTGGACTGTTTTGTATTTAATTAAAGGAGCTACATCTCTAACATTTGGGACCTAGAAATCGACAAAAATGGGCCGCGACGCATATAATAATGTAATATGAATGTATAATAAACTGATTTACATACAATGGTTTCCGTGCCAACAGTCTCAATCGAGTGAAAATTTCTAGTGTCTGGTTATTCCAATGTAGGCCTACCAAAGGTAAAATGTTTATTTTGTCTTAAATATTGGATATCAGAAGCCCATCTTTTTAAGATCACAACATCAATGTTTATGTTTAATTAGACAAATAAATCGTGTTTTCAATGTTGAAGAATTTGGATGACATTTAGTTAGAGACTAAGCTCCTTTAACATTGAACTACTTAATTTTAAATTGTAAAGAAGATAGGCCCCATGGGATATAGGCTTGTAAATAGTTAGCCTATGTATAATATTTTTTTTTAAAAAGACGAATTTGTGCTATTTTCTTTGAAATTAACACTAGGCTACATCACAGGAATCTGACATTCTATCCTTATATATATATGCATACACTATGCCGTACCAGACAATATATATATTTTTTATTATATATTGTCTGGTACGACATGGTGTATGCATATATACGGATAGCAGGTCAGATTCCTGTGGCTAGATGTAGAGTAAACCGGAATCTGCCGAGGTTTGCCGAGTGAGATCAGTGGGTTACAAGTTAGGTAAATCTGGTGTCAATTTTCTAAGCACATGTTTTTCTTTTGTGACTTTAAAATGTGTTGATTTATTAGTATTATTAATAGTCAGCAAAGAACGATTGATTTACCACCAGATGGCCGCCACAAGGTTGCAAGAAATCAAAAAGATTATCGCTGAAAACCCACAACTTATAAATGCTGAGTTACAAAATCCGTCGATACTGGGGATGGAAGCAGGTGCAGGTAACGCTGAATGTGTCGATTTGTTATTGAAATCGGGTGCAGAGGTAGACATTATAGACATCCACTACAATACACCACTAGTTTATTGTTTGAGATCTGGAGATGACGTTAAGAAGGCCGATAAACTTAAGTGCTTACGATTATTGATAAATGCAGGATCTCAGTTGTATGGACTCCATAAGGATAGAACTCCGCTTATGATTGCTGCAAACCTTTGCGACGAGGATTGCTTGAGGGAAATTTTGAAGGTTGGTTATTTAAATGGACCAAAAAAAGATTTGTTATTAGATTCAAATCAGAACAATTTTAACAAGGAAATGAATGATGATGATGATGATGATGAAGACGAGGTGCAGGATGAAGATGATTTTTCTGACAGTGATATTGACAATGAATATGATCGATATGCTTTTAACGATCACCCAAATTACTATGAAAGATATATGGCAAAGTATGGTACATCCTTAGACTTCAGAGATAGACATAGTTTGACTGCCGTTTATCATTGTCTTTTTGATAATGAAACACGGGTAGGCCTACAGGTAACAACCAGTAAGAAAATCACTTGTCTGCGAATACTGAAAAAGGCTGGGTGTAGTTTTTCTATTACCCATTTCGATGGAACATTAATAGACACAGCTATGTCTCTTGACTTTGACATTGAAATTATTGGATTATTAATGGAGTTTGGATGTGAAATTAATTTTTATGATTGTCTTTTGTGGGCTGCTAGCAACTTAGATTTACCAGCTGTGAAGTTTCTTATAGAGAAAGGGGCCAACCTGGAAGACATGAACCAGAGTGGGGGAACAGTTCTACATGAAGTGCTTCGAATATACGATGAAGACGAAGACAATGACTATGCAGGCAAACAATACACGACTACCAAAGAAAAATATGAACGAACAAAAACTATGATGAAATATTTTGTTAAAGAAAAGGTAGATCTGAACGCCAAACTAAATAATCATTTGCCAGCTGTTGTCTTTGCATGTTCATACTATTTAATTAATTTTAATTTCCCTCTGGAATACCTAATATCCGAGAATGTTGCTCTGGAACATAATGATTTTAAGTTCGGTCATGATGATTCTGATGCTTTATATTGGGGTATTAAAATATGTGGCATATTTCGGGGGGAAAGAGATGACTGGTATAGGGCTAATTTTACAGGCATCAAGAAAATGAAGTTGTTAAAGCTTCTACATATTTGTGGGATGTCGAGGAACGGGTGTCTGAATTTCTGCGATGATGAAGAGCCGGGCTCAGAAATTATGAAATGGTTGGATGAATTGTCAAGTAAGCCAGATACATTGTTAAGCATATGTACCCATAAAATTCGAACATTAATCGGTCAAGATATAAAAGACAAAGTTTCATGTCTGGAATTACCTTCTATTGTGAAAGATTTGTTGCTCTTAAAAGATATTTTAACATCTGAATGTTTTGAGTAAAACATGATAATTTATTGTTAAAAGAACAAGTTTTGTCATTTGGTGTTTTTATACGCCCACATTTTCATGTGGACGTATTATGTCGTCGCCCCTGTCTGTCCGGATGTCCGTCCACAATAGTTTGTGGACTCTCTACAGCACAGGTCACAATTCTTGTCCGATTTTGACGAAACTTGAAATATAGGTTTATCCCCAAAAGATCTCAGCTGCTTTCGATATTGGCATGTATTGGATCAAAACTTCATGGATTATGGCCCCTGATTGTACAAAAAATCACGTTTTAGCTTGTGGACCCTATAATGGTCACAATTTTTAACGGATTTTGATGAAACTTCACATGCATGTTAATAACCCTAAGATCTTGGTTCCTTTTGATATTTGCACCTATCGGAACGTAATTTCCTGAATTATAGCCCCTGATTGTCCGAAAAATCACCTATTTTAGCTCGTGGTACCTCTGGAGGTCACAATTATTATCCGATTTGAAAAACCGTTCGATTATATCACTGTTACACCAGTTACACCCTAAGGAAGGTTGAGTTTGAATTTCGGAAAAATCAGACCAAAATTACCATACAAAATGGCCGCCGTTCGTACGCGAATCTTGTTAAAAAATGGTATATCAAGGTTGTGGACTTTGTAGAGGTCACAATTGTAATTCGATTTTGATGAAACTTAAAATGCATGGTTATAACCCAAAAATCTTGGTTCCTTTCAATATTTGGGCATATGGGATTGTAACTTCCTGAATTATGGCCCCTGATTATACGCAAAATGCCTTTGTTTAGCCTGTGGTCCCTCTGGGGGTCACAATAATTATCCGATTTAAAATATCGTTTGATTATATCACCGTTACACCCTAAGGAAGGTTGAGTTCGAATTTCGTGAAAATCGGACCAAAATTGACAGACAAAATGGCCGCAGATTGAACGTGAATACTGTTAACAAATGGTATATCTTTGTTGTGGACCCAGTATAGGTCACAATTTGATTCGATTTTGATGAAACTTGAAATGCATGGTTATAATCCAAAGATCTTGATTCCTTTCGTTATTTTCACATTTCAGATCATAACTTCCTGCATTATGGCCCCTGATTGTCTGAAAAATTGCCTTTGGTCCCTCTGGAGGTCACGATTATTATCCGATTTAAAAAAAACATTTGACTCTATCACCGTTACAACCTATGGAAGGTTGAGTTCGAATTTTGAGAAAATCGAACAATAATTGCCTGACAAAATGGCTGCCGTTTGTACGCAAATAGTGTCAAAATATGGTACATCAAAGTTGTGGACCCTGTAGAGGTCACAATTTTAATTCGATGTTGATGAAACTTCAAATGCATGTTTATAACCTAAAGATCTTGATTCTTTTCTATACATGTATTTGCGCATAACAAATTGTAACTTAATGAATTATGGCCTTTGATTGTAGGAAAAATCACTTAATAGGTATTGCTTGTTCTCTATCCATCTCTCGAAAATGTGGGCGTATCCTGCCTGGCAGTGCCAGCTTACTACTAGTATCTTATTATTAGCTCTTCAATCCAACCAGCTACCCCATCACCATTGTTGGCCGCAAACTTGGGATCGTTGAAGAGAGTGGTTGTTAAAAGGGGCTAGGGTAAAGACTGACTAGCAACAGAACATAACCAAGGAATTTCTAGTTTAAGCTAATAGATCATCTGTTGCACTGAAAGAATGTTAAAGATGCATTTCATGTATGTAACATTTAGAAAAAGAGCTGTTTCATTCTTGCAATTATAGTTTAAAAATATATAATGAAATATATTGAAAATTCAAATTACTTTATTCCGAGTGAAGCTCTAGAACCGATTGTTGAATATCATAGCAACTGTACTACACATGCGAGACCTAGTCTGGCCGCTCCATTTTTTAATTAAATAATTAAATGGCAGTCATATTTTAATCTGGTGATCTAAAGAGTTGATTATAGGCTCGTTGTGTTAACTTAAACATATGCCTAAATAATAGTTTCTATGACATTTGAGGCTACATTAAAGGACCTCAGTCCGTAACTCAAAATCCTCTTAAATCGTCGACATCGAAAACAAGAATTATTGGTCAACTTAAATCAACATTGATGATGTAAACTTACCGGGAAAGGATGAGCTTCTGATATTTGATATTTAAGATAGAATATTTTTTTTAACATTGGTACACGAATCGTGTACCGGTACCATAATGCGCTACAGCCCCAGTTGTAATAAGAGACTCAAGGGACGAGGCTATGTACATTACACCAAACTAGACGGCACATGTAGACTGGAATAACCAGACGCTTAAAATGTGCACTAGATTGAGACTGCATGGCTTATTTCGTCTAACATAACTGATTTGAAATTGGAGAAAAAACGGAAACCATTGAATGTAAATCAGTTTATATACATTCATATTACAATATTATATGCGTTGCGACTCACTTTTGTTTAGTTCAAGCAATATGTTCCAGAACATAAGTGATTATTCGAATAATATATTTTTTTTATTTGACCATCCTTAAGTTTGGTCCCTCATGTCTTCATATTTATAAAATAGGGTTGAACTCTCACTTGTCTTCATGAACCTGGCTAATGGAGATGGGACATGCAGTGTGCAGTTTTTTGCCTAAATTTTTGGGAGGGTACCTTCCCTGTGGACCATCAATTGTAGGTACATAAAAGGCGCCCCCAGAAAACCTTTCCCCACCCCCACCCCACCCATCCACCAAAACCCATTTTTTCCACAAATATATAAGCCTATATTATATATCATTTTCGTCTGTACTTTTCTGTAATTTCCTAGTCAATTCATTCCCTCTCAAAAATTTGGGGTGGGGGGGGGGAGATGGCCTAGTGGTCTAGAGTGTCGCGCTTGCAGCTGTGGTATCGAGCCCTGGTGCGAGCGTATGTGGCATGGAGATAGGGGCGCCTTCTCAACCTTGTGGGTTTCCTCTGGGCACTCAGGTTTCCTCTCACTGCTAAAGACCCTTACGCGCAAGCGAATTATTGAAATGGAATTAAACCATATGCTAGTCCCGAAATGACAAAGTTGTGTTAAGTGGACGTTAAACCCAATTTCTCTCTCTCTCTCTCTCTCTCTCTCTCTCAAAAAATTGTATCTGCCGCGAATACCTTAGCTATAAATAAACTGTTGTTAGACGCAATGAATGTTTGTCAACTTAGCTTCATTGTGGGAGGGTCCATTTTGCAGAATGTATTTATCATTTACGATATATATTGAGGTCTGAGTAAATTGTTAATTACTTTTATCAACTTCTTTATCCGCCGTTTTATTGTAGAGTCTTTTGTACGTTGACACCCCTCAATGTTCCCAAAACAGCCCAAACTTCTGATCACTAAATAACAAACGTTCCCTCATTTAAGCTGGCACACAATAAGCTGGCAGACAACATTCGGGCTGTCAGTTAGTGATACCCTGACTATGCGTATTTCGGGTAATCCAGTATTTTTCTAGTAAGATTGGGTGTCTATACTTTCCATATAGATGTGAACCAAATTTGACGTACTTTTAATTAGAAATAACAACCCGATGAATACTTTTCTTGGGAAGTATCTTTAAAAAGAAAATATAGGCTATTCACATAATAAAATAATTTAAGGTCTATGTGTATATGACATGTGTCTAGCTACTTTTATTACTTCTATTTTCACTGATGTTTAAACAAACAAAAGGGGAATAAATAAAAATACAATCAATATATACATGTACATGCATGTAACAAGAAAGAGTTGGTTTATTTTTGCTGCTATTCTGTATTCTTGAAAAGTTTAAAGATAGATGATGTCCCCCCCCCCACACACACACTTCCATAGCGTAGCCATATATCCTATTTTCTTCTTAAAAGACCCTTACTCATTACATATCCCTGCCTATATCCCATTTTCTTCTTACACTTTACAATTCTGTATTTTTTTTACTGTTCATTCAATGTCAAAATTTATTCTTTAAAAATAGATATAGGCCTATATTATTATAGGCTATTCCTTAACTCATTGTCTTCTTTACTATTCTGTAATTTCACAGTTAATTTTAGAGGGAAAAGCCCAGGATGTAGTGATTATGTTTTAAAAAGGCTATTCATAATACAAAGGCCTAAATATGTGTCCAATTTCTTTCTTTTTTCTTTAAATCAAAGTCAAAAGCAAATAAATAAATAAATATAAAATAAGAAATATATAATATAACAAAAAACAAAACTAAATAAGAAAAGAAATCTTGAAGAATTATATTTTTAAAAAAAACATAAATATGTTTGTTAATGCCTAATCTATATAAAGCTGATCTGTTTTTTTTTATGATTATGAATATGTAGCACCATGTACAAATCCTTATCTGATAATGGACAATTTTAGAATTACGTTTATGTTTTATAATTTAGGTTTGTGTTTTATAATTCCACCAAAACAATTACAGTTTATTTTATATTTCCATGGACCTTATAATACATATTATAAGGTCCATGGTTCGACGAAATAAGCAAGTGCACATTTATAGCGTCTAGTTTTTCCAGTCTACATAACTCCGTTTGGTTTGGTGCAGTATGTCTAGCCTCGTCCCCGGGTCTCTCAATACAACTGGGACTGAAGCGCATGTGTACCAATGTCCAAAAAATATAATTTATCTTAAATATCGGACTTTCGAAGCTCACCTTACCCTAGATAACAAATCATCTCTCAACCCTGTGTTTCGAGATGACTTTGGAGTTTGGCTCCCATTACAAGTAACGTTGCAACCCCCGTTCTGATTCATTACGGGGCGTTTTATACAAAATTGACAGCATTTTTCATCGAAACAAAAGATTGATTATTGTTATTAATAAGTGACAATTAATACAATTAGGGACTTTATCTTACCTGAAACGGGTACAAGTCGTCGTATTTAAAATCGAGGCGTTAAGCCGTTTCCCAAGACCGCCATGTTTTTAAACGGTATATTTTGATAGTCTCTATCATCCAAACAAATATTCTACGTACGTTGAAGACTAGGGGTTCTGGGTGACCGAGACTAATATTTTGACGGCTATCATTTTTCAACGTGAATATGATTGGTGCCAATCGTAGCTAAAAACAAACAAATCAGTATATCTCAACGTTTTTAGCTACGTTCTCGTAGCTAACCTTATCCCGGTAAGTTTACACCATCAATGTTGATTTAAATTGACCAATAATTCGTGTTTTCGATGTCGAAGATTTTGGAGGATTTTGAGTAACAGACTTAGGTCCTTTAACCTCCTATAAAACTCGTATTTATGACTTTGCGATAATCTCACAATTTAACGAGCCTATATTAATTTTTCCCCAGGAAAACTATACCTACATCTCTAGAATTAATTACATTGGATCTTAATATAACCTAACTTTTTATTCAAAAGCTAAATTATCACAACTTCGACATCTGGACTAATGGTCTCAAAATTACGCTGCTCTACTTATTTTAGCACATATGGACGAAACAACAACACAAATAATAGCAATTCAACTTTTTATTCTAAAGCTACAATACTCAAATTTAGTCTAACTCGACTAAAACGATAATCCTTGAGACTTTGGACTAGAGCCTCAAAATTATATTATATTAATCACTCACAAACCCCATCCTTAGATCTGCCGTCTTACTATTGCAATTCGGAGACAACATTGGTTCCCTTGTTATATTCCCTATTCCGTTTCCTTATTATTATTCCTTAGTTATATCAACATTTAAAAAAACCCAAAAAAACCTACCCCTAGAGAACCTCACTTTAACTTTAATTACTCAAATTTACTAAAGGTCATGTTAACCCGATAATATACATACCAATATTGTTTACTAAACCCGCCTTTCAAAACTTATGAATGGCTATAATGTATTCCCTAACAGTTAAATTTTAAATATTTAGTTTCTAATCAGATTTTAAATTTTTTAGTACTGTTATTTGGTCTGCAGACGAATTGAACACATTTAATTTAGCTGACAAAATGTATTTACTGACTTTTGCGACTATCGTCATCAGGTTTCGTATGACCACCAAAACTTGTTCTGTTACTGGATTGTACAGGCGTTTTTTTCTTCTTAACGTCTTCAAATATGTATTCTTTCTTCTGAAGTGACTTCTTACTCCAAAGGTCTGAACTTCAGCACGGCACCAAATCGTATGTAGCACCATGGGCCTTTCTGTCTGGCGTGGGGAGCGGGACAATTCCTAACAAAACGGTCGCCACATCCTGCATTCAACCTATGCATCTTTTCTCACTACATATTTCCGTAGCCTTGTGATCGCCTAGAATTTGTCTCTAGCTGCCTTTGCTTCACGTTGTGTGTTTGCTTCTTCCTGTTTTCTTAAGACGTTTTTTTTCCCAGTTATAACAATGCAACATTTTATATAGCATTGCCGGATACATTGTTATAAGCATAGTACATATCATTCTTCATCCCAGTCGTGCAGCCTCGTTGGGCGACTTTGCTGATTGAAGCTCTTACATCTTTCCCCTTTAGAGCCAATCTGTTGTCTGGTGAATTCCCACGAGTATCATAATTTGTATCTGCTGGGTTCGAACATTCGATTATTTAATCGGTCAAATAATTAGAGAAATCGGTTAATTGAGCCCAATGAAGTCGAAACCCACCGTTTATATGGTACTTAACTGAAGAATATTTCAATGAGATATCTGTTAAAGGCAAAGAATGAATTTAGATTGAAAAAAAAGCGCTTGAAAATGCTACAATCATAAATACATGTTTATATGGCCATGTTTATATTCTGGTTTTGAAAAATACAGCCATAACAGACCTTTGAAAGTGATATCTACGGCCTTTATTTTATTTCATAATAAACACTCAACAAATAATAAAATACCATACCAAATAACTATGATTAGAACCAGTAGCGGATCGAGAAGCTGTGAATAGGAGGGGGACGGGGGCAAATCAAAGGCGCCATCCACACCCCCACCCACAACGAATGTAATTAACAAAATACGTAATACAATGTATCAAATAAAATTATTTACCCCGGTAGAACATAGATCGTATTTAATTCCAAATAATATCTTAACATATATGATAAACAATATTTTTTTAAATTTTCGCCAAACGTTGTCTCACCGAAAAGCCGTTTTATTTAAGTTAGGATACATCATGTCATAATATTGTGATTTATATTGATTTTGGGTTTTCTTTTTGTCTGTCTCATGCCCCCCCCCCCTCTTAAATCCGCGCCTGACTAAGACAATGATATAGGCTATATGTATAAAAAATTCTGGAATGATTTATCATAAATCCAGCTGTGTGAACATTGTTCTTTCTATTTTCCACATTCATGGTGGCTCTTATGTTAAAAACAAGTCCGAATTCGAGTTAATAAGGCGAAATATGAAATTCTTGTACCTCCGCCGCCATTTTTGGCCGCCATTTTAATTATATTGGTCTGAGGCTACAACCATGCCCGATTTAATGTTCAGCGAACCCGAAAACATATAAAACGATATATTACACGACCTAGGACGGTGAAAAAAATGATTTTATTTGGGTATTTGTCCGGACAATTGTTGGCGGCCATCTTGAATATTTAATTTTCCCCAAGGGTGACACGACCACACCCACCCTGAAAAAATCAAGTGGACCCTACCCAACAATAATCCACCGAGAAACATTATATATCAAACAAAAGTGGGTCCTCGGTACTGGCGTCCAGACTATAAGAAACCCCAACAGACCCATACTCCGTGCAGCGTTTCGTTTGATTAGAGGTATTCCCACTACACACTGCTATTATGAGTGGATATTTTTGTTTTAAATTTTGATTGGTCAGTAGTCCGTCTACGGTATTGCCCGAAAATAGGTATTGCCCGAAAAACGGGCATCGAGCCAGAAAACGGCAAAGAAAACTGGCAGTAAAACATGTTGGCGACCGTCAAATAATCCGAAATTTTCTTTGGGGTCATTCGCCTCTTAAAGAAAACCGGCGCCGCTGTCTATAAACCCGAAACTTTCGGGCATTTCTAGTTTTGCTTCCCTAACTGTCATCGAGCCCTATTTTAATAAAACACTAATTTTACTTTTCTTGTAATTGAATATAACGAATTTGTACTGAGTTGACTATGGATTAAAACATTTTGTCTGGGACTACTTGACTTTGTGTGACATTTTTCGGGCATCGATTAATATTTGTGAATACAGATGCAACAGTCTGATCGGATGGTTGGAATTCAGAGTAGAATTTTGGTTACAAAACCATTGAATATTTTTGGAGTTGTTAACACGGGCTAGAATAGCAGAAAACGCATTTCGGTGATTCAACATTCCATAACGCGCGACGATAGATTTGTTGTGTGGAATTCGGATCAGCCATGCAGGCTATACTGGACCAAATTGATGTTGCTGTATTCAAAGACTGGAATAGCAGGAAAACGCGTTTGCAGCAGCTACATATTCAAAATTTTCTCCTAAAGATCCCGTCTTCGTGAACTGTAAACGATTGATTAGAATTCGAGTAAGCCACCTTAATAAGGTTATATTCGACCACTTTGGAGTTGCTTTGTTCACCGGCTGAAATAGCAGGAAGACGCGTTTGATACAGTTAAATTTTCTAAATTTTCGGCTAACAGTCCCGTCTTCGAGGACTGTAAACGATTGATTGGAATTCGAGTCAGCCACCTTAATTAGGCTATATTAGACCACTTTGAAGTTGCTTTGCTCACCGGCTGCAATAGCAGGAAAACGTGTTTGCAGCCGTCAAATATTCCAAAATTTGCTTGGGGGGATACAAGGTCGTTGCTGTCTTTAAATTTGAAATTTTTTCGGGCATTTGGGGTTCTGCCCCCCTAACTAAACTGTCATTGAGGTCCTACGCCTATGAATGAATGAATGAAATGGGGTTTAACGTCCTACTATAATGCACCTAACCTGGGCTAATTAAAGACGGACATACGCCATACAGTGTGTTATGAGGGAAATTTTGCCCCGGCAGCGGCGCTACGGCCTACTCTTACAACTGCCAAGGGATCTTTTGCGTGCACTCCAATTTGTACACGGGACCATGGTTTTTCGTCCCATCCGAACGACTAGACAGCTGTCCTTGTCAGGCCCTCCTTTTGCATCACTGAATCACGCCGGAAAATCGAGATGAACTTTCTCGGCCAATGCAGGGATCGAACACCCGATCTCCAGGCTAGCGAACCAGCGCCTTATCCACTAAGCCACCGTGATCCCCTCCTACGCTCATGACTGTGTGTGTGTAACACATGACAAAGAGGGAGAGAGAGAAAGATAGACAGAGAGACAGGGGGTGGGGCGACGTCCACATATTTTGTGGCGTAGATCCTACGTACATCTAATAATTGCTACTTACCTTTGTATTCAGGTTCAGTTTGTGTGACTGCAAACCATACGCAAACATCATGTTCTGTTGATCAGGTGTTATTGGTGAAAAAAAATAAATAGAACGAAATCCCTTAAATTTATCATAGCTGGTCAAAGTAGGTACTTCAAGTAATCAATTGTTATCAATATTATTTATAGATGATCTATTTTAAGGACACGATTATTTAGAACTGAAAGACACATTTCATGGCAAGTTGATATTAGAATACGTATGTCCCTCAACTACAGATGAATGAGCTACCTACGATTTTTTAGAGACTGTTGCAAAGTTTCGATTCATAACAATAATTGAGAGGCCAAGGTGACTCCATGGGTAAGGCTCTGCCTCACTAATCAGAAGATCCGACCCCGGTGTTAACCGATAAATTACCACAGAAATGTAAAGCGTGATTCACCTCTGGTTAGTGATGCAGGACGGAGGCTTGCTAAAGAGCAGTGTCTGCGAAATACCTAGCCACGAGAATATACTGATGTGTTTGTTTTAGCTACGATTGACACCCTTCAGTTTGACGTTGTAAACTCATTTTTGAATTGATACATGTAACATCTTTAAAACCAGATAAGTTTATGCTATTATGATAAATTAAACTTGTAGGGGCCAATGTAGTGGCACAACTATCGCCTAACTCTAAATATTTGCGTTTAAAGTCTTTCATAGTTACACTGCTTTGCACATGCGCCAGTAATACACGAGTCTGTAGTACACGCCCCTTTTATCATATCTTGACGGATACAATGTCCAAAATTGCCTTTTTGATTGACTGTTTTAAAAGCCTCATATTTAGTCAGCCTTTATGATGATAGCCTTTAAAATATGCCGTTTAAAAAGATGGCGGTCTTAGTCACGTCTTAACGCCTCGATTTTAAATATGACGATTTGTACCCGTTTCAGGATAAAGTTCTTAATTGTAGTTGGATGTGGCGGAAATATTATAAATAACAATAATCAATCGTTGTTGCCATGAGAAATATTGTTAATTTTGTGTGATCTTAGCGGGAGTGATCTACGACGGGGTCATACGATTACATCATGTGTACCTATTTCAAGAATACTCATGATGGCAGATAGCCGCCATGTTTAATACTACGCTCGTCTCTCAGAGACGAAAACTTAATTCGCTATAAATTGTAAAAAAAATTACCTTTGTTAGGTTACAAAAGTTCTAAACATAAACATTTGCTAAAAATTTGCAAAAGAAACAGTATAAATATTTGAAACTGGGGGGTCAACCAATTTACTCAAAGTTCTACGTTGCAACATCCGCATAACTCCCACGAGTCTATTTATATCTAAAAATAGCACAGACTCTTCACAGAGTGAAATGAAAATATTAACAAATTCAAGATGGCTGCGCCCATGGAAGAAGGTTTTTTAGCAGCTGTACAGTTTTCTAAAGCTAATTTAGGCGTCACTACGATTAAACTTAAAGATAAACAAATAGAAACATTGAAAGCTTTATATAATGGAGAAGATTGTATAGCTATACTACCTACAGGATATGGAAAAAGCCTCATTTTCCAACTTTTACCGATCAGTTTAAAAGTAGTGCGACAGTAAACAAGATGGCCGCCATCTGCTATCGTGTTTGATCTCGGAGTAGTCAAGCACTGATGTGTCGTATGCGACGGGGTGTGCTACGTTGGAGAGAATGGAACAAAACCTAATCTCGAAACACGGAAGGCGGAGAGATAAGGTTTTGTTATCTACGAAATACCAAGGCTGAATGCACAGTGTGCGCGTAATAAATCGTCGACAGATGGAATTTGAAATAACAGTAGGCTGTAGCTCCGCTGTCAGAGTAAAATTTACCCGAAAACACACCACATAATATATCCCGTAATCATGTGTCAGGTAGGTTCAGAAAAGTAGGTCGTTAAATCCAATTTCATTTCACATTTTGACTGTTGCGTTTGCTATGTTTTTTGCCAGAAATTTCCTGATGCATTGTTTCGATATGATTGTCGAAAAGATGACATTAGTTGACCAGTGTCAAAATAGATTCCAAAATGCCTCTTTAGTTTTTATGGTTTTGTAGGTAATTTTTACTAGATTTTATTTTCCTCCTTTTTTGTCGCTAAGAAGAAAAGTAGACTATAGTGTTACTGCCCAAAAAAGACATCTTTTTTTTTAAATTTTAGTGAACATGAATCAAGAATATAATATAAGGGATAAGAAACGTATTTAAAGTCCATCATTTATGCATTATCACGATCGAAGCATGGCAATGGATTTTTCATGCTCTTGAGAAAAGTACAGGAAAACAACTTTATTTTCAACAATTTATCTTGAGAGAAATCCATGACAAAGATTAACTTATAACCTAAGCTTGACTTTGTTGGATATTATTGTCACCTGTTGACCGTTGTTTGGCCTATGGATGAATTAATATTAGGGGGATGTATGTGACCGCCATAATGTGATCGTCATTAGTTAGGGTCAGCTTGTACCTACTGTTGGTACAATCTTCCACTATGAATTTACTTGGGTTTAATGACAGTTATCGTTATCAGTATATGATATTATGTGATGAAACATAATACAACAAAACAAATAACTGCTCCACTTGTTAATTGTCTTTAGACCAATAAAGACCAGTGTTGTGTGTCGTAAATTCCAAATTAAAAACTGTGTGTTTTTTTAAAAGTGTGTTGTAGACTTGCAGTTTTGGAGTGGGTTAGTTTTAAAACTATCGTCCATCTAAATATATTTCTTGGTCGTGGATTAAACAGATATTTGTATATAAACTGGAACTAAATGATTGTAGGTAAAACAGGTGCACGATAATGGCTAATAGTACGACGGAGTAAAAAAATAGTATGAGATATAAAGCTCTGGCGATTAAATGTATATATAGGCCTATATAATTGTTGTAATAAGGCTGTCACGGTTTTTACATTTCTGTTTCAGCAGAGCCATGAATTAATCTAGCTTTCTTTTTGAGGAATTAAATTGTGAAATGTTATGTTTTATTTACAGCTTTAAATCAAGATATATTTTGAATTTGTTGGAGCACAGATTTCACCCAAAGGCCGAAGGGATTCAGATCTGGTTTTGTGAAGATGGAGCGCCAATATAGTATTCACACGGGTCAGAAGAACTCTTTTAGTATGGTGGATTATTTTATATTTGGTGGTACCTTACTAGTATCATCGGTGATTGGAATATACTATGCAATCAAAGACAGAAAGAAAAGGAGTATTAGAGATTTTTTATTAGCTGGAGGTGAGATGCATGTGGTACCCGTAGCTCTCTCTCTGCTGGCAAGTTTCATGTCAGCCATCACATTATTGGGAACCCCAGCTGAGATGTATAACTATACAACTATGTATTTATGGATAACTTTGGGTTATTTTTTAACAATGGCATGTGCTGCACATATCTATATACCTATATTCTACAATCTGAAGTTAACCAGTTGTTATGAGGTTGGTATATAATGTCAATTATTCAGTTTTTTTTTTATTTTTAAGGCCTATTATAACATTTTGAAATAATCTATATGACTTTGTGGACAGACAGTGGATAACGTAATTTGACAAGGACACTGCTGGAAACCTTACTTGTTATGTTTTACATCGATCCTTGGAAGTTAAACTCAAAGTGCAGTTAGTTTGTATTCGGGAAACTAGTAACCGTCATGCTACACCTGCCATACTTTACAAAACATAACGATATATCATTTGTAGTGTCACATATGACACGTTAATGGTTGTTGTTTTTTTGACCAAATATTGATTCGACGCCAAGTGGTTACTTGAACTTGGGAATGAGAGAGAGAAGGGGTCCTATACTAATAACCAACCGCGTTTTTTTTTTGTCTAAACCGTCCAAACTATTGCAAACAATAGTGTCCGACAAGGAATGATTTGTTATAGATATTTAACACATGGTACAATTGTATGGAATACAGTTACTTAGAAGTCTTTTTCTGGCGAAATTTCGACGAGGCTTCTCTCTTCTTCAAGAAAGTGTCATGTTATATTCTTAGTCAGTTGTCGCTTCCACAGTTTATACATATTCTACTCATCATATTTATCTACACAATAATGGATAATTGTATGTTTGACAAATCCACGTAATACTATACCCTCGCTCTACTCACTGCTGTAAAGAAAGCAAATTCTTGTTCTAAATTATAGCTGGCCAATAGTCCGAATAACAACTAATCACTAACTGCGTAACAGAGCTCCACATTGGACCAAATATGTTTACATAACGTTACGCCACGACTCACGATTTCATTATGCCAAATTAATCAGAATATATTGCAGAAGCACTAATTGTGTGACAAAAGAGGCTATCAGCACAGATATAATGTAAATGGAAACAATACTGTTTTGAGACGAACAACACTTTCATCGTTTTTAATACCTTCAATCACTGTCCAAAGTTTTAGGGAAGACCTAGATTAAACGAAGGGCTATCATATTGCTGTACTTAGGATACAATTTGATTGAACGGGAATAATAGACACACTCGCCCAAAAGCGCAAGTATGAGAAGCTAATCTAGCAATGACCAGAGAGGAATATTCTCGGGTCATTGCTTCAGGAATATGCATACTACCGAATACTGGTTACACTATTTATATAACCCACAGGCAACAATACACGTTTTCATATCCAATATAAAGCATTCGGTTTAATTGGATGAAAATTAAAGATGTGCGGATTGTAAAAGCTAATTGATGTCTTCACGGATCATCTCTTTTCGTCAATGACCATGATACAATCACAAACAAGGATCAAAATACTAACTGAACTTACTGACACCAGACAAAAAAAGATAGACCAATATACGCTTCTTATCGTACAACAATTGGTTACGTTTTCATAAATATTTATATATATATTTCAAAGTTGAACTGCTTACACTATGAAATGTATGCACCACCTTGAATTTTTCAATTTTGTATAATGGGTTAATTAGTCTCGGTCATCAAAAACCTCCTAGTCATCAACAATATGTTTCTGGATGATAGAGACTATGAGTTGATCTGACAATTTGGTTGTTTTTATATAACAATTTTCTGTACTCCATGGAGTGATTATTATCAGTACCGGGCGGTTGGGGCCTCTTGCAAATTGGGACCTCCACATTTTTCGGTTGCGTACAAGACCAATGTTCCATTGGAGGGCTGGGATAAAATACGTAGGTGCATTAAAGGTCTTAACAATATTGTTTTGATTTATATTTATTAACATGAATTTGTATTGTGCTCTTTTTTTTCAGTATTTAGAGTTGAGATTCAGTAAATGTGTTCGGATGATAGGCACATTAGTTTTTATTACACAGATGGTAAGTGTTGATTATAAGATGTGAATATTTACAATTGTTCTTTTATAAAATTAGTGACGCAGAACAGTAGGGAATTAAACTACATTTCATTTCATTTCATAACAAACACACAAGTCCCTGTGGAGACGAATTTGACAAATTTTTCCAACCTTTCCACGATCCCAACAAAATATATGAATGCTTTATCTAATGAGTTTCTGAAGTGTAAATAATACTTCACAGAAGAAGGGGCCTATTTTAGTTCCATTTTCATTGAATATGATAAAGTGCAAATTATTATTCTGTGCACATTTAATTTAAAAGCATTTTTATTATCTGATAAATCCATTAAGTACGGAAGCCCATTTGAGTCAACAGAATAAAAATTACAAGATACGGAGTATTTTAGTTTAAAGGAGCAAAATCGCTAACATTTGGGACCTAGAAATTGACAAAAGTGGGTCGCAACGCATATAATACTGTAATATGAAAGTGTATAAACTGATTTACATTCAATGGTTTCCGTTTTTCCCCAATTAAAAATAAGTTATGTTCGGCGAAAAAAGCCATACAGTCTCAATCTGGTGCAAATTTCTATAGCGTCTGGTTATTCAAGTCAACATACGCCGTATGGTATGGTGCAAAATGTCTAGCCTCGCTTCCCAAGTCTCTTGTTAAAACTCGGTTGAAGCGCATTATGGTACACGATTCGTGTACCAATGTTAAAAAATTTTTTTTATCTAAAATATCGGATATCAGAAGCTCATCTTTTCCCGGTAAGTTTACATCATCAATATTGATTTAAATTGGCCAATAATTCGTGTTTTCGATGTTAAAGATTTTGGAGGATTTTGAGTTACGGACTTAGGTCCTTTAAGGTCGCCATCAACCGATTTACCGAATAGCCAGGTCAACGCCGTTTTTTTATGATAACGTAGTAGATTTATATTAAATCTAAAGTGATTCTGGAAGACTCTCAAATCAGAAATAGATATATTTCTAAAATAGAAATAAGAAGTGATGTGCATTAAGATAAACATATTGGTAACAATATTTAGGCGAAGAGTAAGAATTTTGTCGTAAATGCCGCTCCATATGAGTGTGCGAGTGGTTAGATATAAATAAAATGTATATGCATTGAAGTAATGATATTCAGTTCATGTATCGCTAGGTTAAGAGGTGGGACTTTAGGACTTCGAATTATGTCTAATGGTTTGGATTGTTCGAACTTGGTTTTATTTTATTTTATCGTATATCTCGCTCCATATCAGCGTCCGGGTAAAAAAAGTAGTTATGCATTGAAATGAGCGTATCGGAGCTCCCCGTATACTACACGCATTACTAGGTTATGGGGTAGAATTATGTCGTAAATTCGGCTCCATTTAAGGAATTTAACGCACCCTTCCACTATTACAGTCCTTGGCATAGGTTGGCATACTTCTGAACCTGAAGTCAACCAGGTGTGGATTTAAGGAGGGGGGGGGGGGGGCAAATTAAGTGCTCTAAGCAGTGGCGAAACGAGAGGTGTATATTCTGTGCCCCCCGCCCCCGCCCCCTCCTCTCAGACCCAGTCCAAAACAAAAAGTTAAAAGGTCAGTATATTACATATTGTGCGTGCGTCGTTCGCTTCCATTAGGCCACCATTCTTACAATCAGCTGCGGTCTTATACGGTCTCATTAATATCATATTCACGGTTAGTGAACCGTGTAGCAATGTAGTCGTGGCGACATTGTTTTTAAATTTATAGGCAATGAATAGAGACATAAGATAGCTGTATATTTCATTAATTAATATATTTGGTAAGTTAGGAGTTTTAAACATATTCACATATTGTGTACTTAAATCCACTTTGGGTATAAATGACATATTGTAAAATAAAAAAGAGTTACAGAGCAATAACAAACTGGTTCTACTTTTCAACAAAATGCATGTGATTGGAATTTTACTTATTGTATCATTGGACTTATTCAACCAATCATATTATTAATTACACAAGTTCAGGGCCATGAACATGCTCTGTTATGCGTGATATACGTGAGTCCTATATAAGATATCTATGAGAAACTGTCAAACAGACTTCGATTAGATTATAGAGAGGTTTAATCTGAGTTCCTAGAGAGCCGCGAGGCTGACGAGGGTGAAGAAATGACTTAGCTAGTATTGCAATCTATGCTATGCTTGTATACATGTATTCGGTTAGCAGCTATGCTATATAAAATGTACACACGAACTGTTGCATTGTTATAACTACTGAGAAGACAAACGTCTTAAGAAATCAGCAAGAAGCAAACACACAACGAGAAGGGGAAGCAAAAACAGCTAGAGACAAATTCTAGACAAGGCTACAGAAATATGTATAAAGAACAGATGCATGGCTCGTATGAAGGATGTGACGACCGGTTTGTGGTTATTTCCGCTCTCCACGTCAGACAGAAAGGCCCATGGTGCTACAACCGCTCAGTTAATATAACGACTAGTGCGTTGGTGGTAGGTCGGCAGCCTGTACAAATATTCTGATCCTCTCCATCACAAGAATATGCCCGGCCGCCATCAATGAACTCAAATACTTGGAAATTGACTAAAAGTTGTTTTAGATCAAGTCCCCACCAAATTAAAAGCTCACTCACATATAATACGTCGCTATCGGAATTGTTTTGGTGTCTACATCTCTCGATTCCACTGTATCATTAAGATAATGGCAAAAGAGAAGCTTTTGTCTGTTTCATGTTCTGATAGGTATTATATTAACTTCCCATGAAGGTTTTTTTCCGAAGCCTTCTGTTTTGATATACAGCCGAAAAAAATACGATGTCTGTCTAACGTGTTCCTTTATGAACGACATTTTGCAAAAAATACTTAATTAATTGATAAATGACATTTGCTAAAAACGCCTTTTATCTTTATTTTTAGACAATATACTTGGGAATTGTTTTGTATGGACCATCAATGGCTATAAATGCAGGTACGTTTTCACAGATAATAATAATATAACCAAATGGGTTTTGGATTGACTAGAGTTTAGCCCCACATCTTTTTTACTTCACACAGATGTTAAAAATAATTATAACTAAATGAATAACGCAGCCAACATCGCTCAATAACCAGTAAGAAATGTGGCCTGTTTAAATTACCCCCCTCTTCCTCACTTAACAAAACAATTTAGCCTGCAAACGTGTCAAGTTAAGAACATATTCTGTAACTAAAAAAGGTAAGTACCAAGCCAAGCCTGGTTCAGATGTTAAAGGCAACCCGCCACCTATAATAGGTAGGCAGGCACATATTGAATCTAGGAATGCACTGGGTACAAAATTACTTCTATTTATCCAGTAAACAAATCACTTGTTTCTTCTAATTTTTATTGTAACAGAAGATAAAAGAAGAGATTAATGGGCCATATAGTAAATAATGTTGTCTTTTCTAAATACGAGTTTAACCAATTATTGCTCTTTCAGTTATCTAATTTTCTTTGAACTTTCGTTGACGTATATGGAACTCTGTTCCATTGATGATTGTACTTTAATATTTTAGTAACTGGTCTATCTCTATGGGGAGCTATCTGTACCGTGGGAATTGTTTGTATCTTTTATACGACTTTGGTTAGTATTGATGAAAGACGTTCTTATTTATACTATATATATGACTAACAGAAGGTATTGTACATTTCTCTGAATGTGAATTCTAGCGTGGTGGTCCGGGTGGTATTCGAAACCACAGCATGTACCAACATATCAATCGACACTTCACGAATTTTCACCTGATCTCTCCCTGTCCGCTCAGAATTGATTAACTGTACTGATCTGTCGGTTAGTGTAAAATTTGGTCTACTAAATAAATAGTGGTTTACAATCCCACAGCACAATCTTCTAGAGGTAATTTAAGAAATAAGAGTCTGAAAATATTTGTTGGCAGGAGACAAACGGGGACCACCCAACAATACAAATTTATCATTTAATTTTCAAAATGAATAAATCAAAAATTAAAAAAAAAATATGTAAGTGGTAACTTAAATATGAAATAAGAATTTCCCGATTTAGCTTTCTTTAATAATTACAGTTTACATATACTGTAAATATAGCACAATTGTGGCAATATTTCCCTTGACCGTCCAGATGTATGGTCATGGTTAATTAGAACAACGTTTCGTCAACCCAGAGGGTTTGTTTAGTCATGTTTTGGATAGGGTAAGACTCCCCATTAGTGATAGTGACTTGACATATTCTGTATAATAGGGTGGCATGAAAGCTGTGTTATGGACAGATGCATTTCAAGTTGTTATGATGGGAATGGGTTTACTGGCAGTACTCATACAAGGTTCAATAGAAATTGGAGGTTTATCAAAAGCTTGGGAAATCGCTGAACAGAATCAGCGAGTTGTTTATGATGAGTAAGAAAGTTATATATTGATTAATACATATTATATTCATGACATTTAAAGATAATGTTCCCTTAAGGTTGGTTTAATTATTCTGATCGTTGCACATGCGGCTATCTTTCTACGTCTTTACTGTACTAAATATACTGACGTTTTATCAGCAATAGCAACCTTTCAAAGGGAAATGAATAATAATAGTATTGAAGGAACTCCCTGTACTAGCACAGCCTTCACAAACAGTTAAACCAAACAATATCTGGGTAATCTCGTTTCAAACAATACTATGACGTATTTTATTTTCCAGTTTTAGTGTTTCCCCAGCAACCAGACATAGTTTTTGGTCTCTTGTGATTGGTGGAGCCTTTCTTTGGACGTCCGTATATGGAACGAATCAAGCCCAGGTTCAAAGAACACTGGCTTGCCCAACAGTTAGACATGCTCAAATGTTAGTAAAATATTTCTATAGATTTTGTAAACATTTTGCTTTCACCCAATATACACGTTCGCTACAAGTTAAATGCATACATGTATATCCCCGTCAGACTAGGTTGGCGTTCTTACTGCGCTGTTACGGCGACGGAAAATGATCTTAGAGCGCGTCAATAAGGCCATGGGCATTGTAAAAATGTGGTGGAAACGCCAGAAATCGTGCTGTGATCTCAATGGTCACGGGGTTTGTTTTTAGGGATGTTCATAACAAACGCCAGAGTGCTGCGATCTGACCCGGAAAGCTGTGAGAACTTGACCCTTTTCAATTTTGTAAAAGTGGGGGATTTTCGCGTTGTGTTCAAGTTTGCCGGCGACTTAGTGCATTTTCTGGTCACCGTTCGATCGCAGCAGTGCAGTAAGGACACTATCCCGGTCTGACGGGGGACATTACATTTAATTACAAATAATTTCAATGTACACTAACTTTGCACTTTATTCATTTCTTGTTTAATGATACATTATTCAAGAGCTAAATCTGCATATTGCAGGCCACCCGCTCTCGGGCACCAATTTTGCTGTTATTCTGTCTTATTCTCGTTATATTGGCATAACATGCATATTAATGCCAATACCGATAACCAGTTATGGCATCATATCTCTATACCTTCGGATTGTTCCGATTTTAAAGGGACAATAACACTCTTGCTGGCTTGACAGGTTGAGAAAAATAAAATTAGCCTTATTCTAACAACTAGATGGTTAAGTGTCCTACCTGTTGTGTAAATTATCCATTACAACCTATCTACCTGTCCAGAGGGTTCAAAATTATGTTTAAATCCAAGTTGCATTTGAAAGTGCTTACGTAAGGCTTTTCAAACCATGTTACGGCATGTGGTTGAATTTTTCCAATTTTTAAAATTAGGTGGGTTGGGATGAAATTTGTATCATTTATTAATTGGAATATTGTAAAATAGTACAATTTGTTGACTAGAATAAAGATTGGGACAAATTATTCAGTTACAACAAGAGTGGTATTGGGGCTTTAAGTAGATTAGAACGGTTCGACCATTTAATGATTTGATTTAAAATGGGATATTCGAGGCTAAGTTTAACTACATAGAATAATAACTCTGGCTCAGAGTAAAATAAAATAATTTAAATGAAATTTTCTATGTATTCCTTTTGCATTATCTATTTTTGAACTATTATAGCTTTTTATCTTAATTTTATATAATGTATCTTTAACCCACTATTTACTAATAGGATCAAAACTGTCTTATCAACCATAAATTTGTGAAAGTAAAGAATACAGATGAAAGCAGGCGTATCATTTAATTCGTTGTATAAAACACTCCTTTGTTTGGCATATTTCAAGAAGAAAAGATCAGTTAATTGTAAAAAGATGTATTTGTTCGGGAACAAATACCCAGTCTACCCCAAGATGCATAAAGGATTTGGAAAAGACAAAGACGTCGTCTCCTAAGACGTGTAACACTTCCGGTGTGTCTTGTTTTGAGGCAAATGTCAGGATATCGAGCACTATTGACGTCAATCCTCGGTAGATCACAGGGACTATGAACTTGAATGTGTATTCAGTAAATTCTTTGAAATAAGGCTTTTATTCTTTTTTCATTGTTTGAAGGAAACCAAACAGATGAATTCGTCAACAATCACGTTGCCTTGAACTTTTTGAACCGTCGTGCTAGAACTCGCTCAACATTTTGGTTTTAGTTTAAACACCTCTATAAATACTAACTCCCAATATGATAAATAAGGTCAACCAATAATAATATTGGTTATTTTAGGAGTGTTAAAGCAAGAACCAAAATATTGACTGTTTATCGTCTCTTCTTCGGTGATTGTAATCGTGTCTTGGTGGCTTTACTTACTATCTTGCAGTCACGGTGGATCAGTGAATAAGGCGTTGGCTCGCTAACCTGTAGGTCCCTTGTTCGACCCCGATGTTGGCCGAGAAGTTTATCTGGAATTTCCTGCGTGACTATGAAAAACCGAGGTATCGTGTACACATTGTCATGTACATAAAAGAACCCTTGACAGCTGATGGAGGCAAAATATCCCTTATGGTACACTGTATGTCTGATGGGTGTAGAACAGTGGGACATTAACCACTTACTATCTTCTCACTGGTGAATTTAGTGATACATATCATATCGTGTTTAGCTGAATCTGGTGTTACTGGTGGTATCTAATGATACATATTACATCTTGAAGGCCTATGTTTACCATTATCTAACGACATTTACCAACTTAATAAAAATATGCTCACTTCTGATGCCTTTCATTCCCCGTTTTAAACTTAAGACACTCCCTTTCCTCTATTTACAAGTACATGATCGCGTACCCCTTAGGCCATACTAAGAACATCAGATAATCGTTTCGCTAACTTGATGTACTGCCTTCTACATGTACCTATTACAGGCACCTCAATATAGGGAGATGGGTTTTACATAGGCTAAGCCTATTCTCCAACCTCATTCAGACAACCAGAATACAAATATTGTTTATACCCCCCCCTCCTCAATTATACTATATTTTAATAATTAATGGGGAGAAAACATGCTTTCATTGTAACTTACAACCTTTATTATAATTATAATTTTAAACAATGTATTTATATTTCTGTAAACAATTTCTTACGGGAGATGATTTTTTTAAATTAAGACCCGGGTTTGTTTTCAGATCACAGTATGTTAAGTATTATAATATGTACATATTTTTAGAAAAAAAAACAGCTGGGAAAAGCAAAAGTATAAGAAATTGACTTGTAATTAATAATTATAGCCAATTAAAATCTATCCGTTATGTCTTCTGTTAATATAATATTTATACTTTATTTTCAGGGCTATATGGTTAAATGCTCCAGGTCTGATGATAATTCTTGTATTATCATCCCTAATTGGTATTGTCATGTATGCTTTCTATGCTACGTGTGACCCTATCGAATTTGGCCTTGTATTTGCTTCTGATCAGGTATTAAACAATTTAATGTCCATGGATATTTTAAAAAATTAAAGTACGCAACGAAGTGAGCTTGAAGCGTTAGTAAATTAAAGATAACGTGAGGTATTTATAGTTATATCCAAAAAAGTATGGCGTTTTTGGCACATATATGGAAGTAGAGAGACTCAATCTTACTAGAAAGATACAGGATTCCATGAAAAACACAAATGGGGCGCTCACATGGCAAAAATGTAAGGGTATTACAAACTGTCAACATCTTGGCTTGATGTTTGCTCCTGTGACGTAGGGAATGCTTCGTAATGTTGATCTAATAGTGTACTGGTGAGAGACTTAAACGTACATCAGATCAAACTATGCGATTAACAGGCGGAACAAGAAGTAGGAAGATAACAACCCGAGAATTTACTTAGACTTCGAAAATGAAAATAAAAATTAGAAAAGGTCCCTGCATTACATAAAAGTAAAGTGACATTCAATTTTTTGTTTTTGAATTGTCAGATATCCCCTCACATCTCATATATCGACTTTTGGTCTTGGAAGGAATTATTAGCGAGCAGATATTCGCTCGTGAATAATGTTATCGCTCGTTAATTCAGTCAGATATATAGAATTTTGATTTAGTAACTTTTTCAAATCTTTGTTACGCATATTTTGTCGTAGCAATGATCTCTGTGTTAGAATTATGTTTGGAACGTGTTTCATGAAAGCTGACACCAATATTTTCCTTTAAATAATTTGACTTGCGCTATAAAATGAAACAGGCGCGTTGTAAAAAGCATTCATACAAATTGACAAATTTATATCAAAATTATCCATCGAAATTTGAGTAATTTGGGGTTTAAATTGATTCGTTATGGTATTTTACTCTTGTATTGAAATACGTTTTACATAATTTGATCCAAATTATTTAAATAAAATGAAGCGGCTTAAACATGTTTTATGTGATCGTCTACGTTAACTGTGGATTTGAGGACACGTTTAATCTTTTGTGTTTCAGTTATTCCCGTTATTTGTTATGGATATACTTGGTCATATTCCTGGTATACCAGGCCTGTTTATAGCTTGTATATTTTCTGGTTCTCTCAGGTATACTATAATATCGATTTGCTGCGTCAATAAAAAAAACCACACTATTATTGTCATGCATCATAGTGTATGTAAAATATACGGTTAAAGAGTACATTGGTTGACCTTTGTTTTTTTCTCACCCCAACGACTATAGAAAACCGTTCCTCGTAAAGCACCTCTGACAAAATGAAATCAGACTGGAATATTTCTGGGACAACACCGGGTCGACCATACTGTATGTATATTACAAAAAGCACAATATTTGTTCTATCAGCTATTGCTTCATAAAAGATTTATTATCTCAAAGGCATCTTCAATTAGTATCTTAAATTGGCCATTTTTCCACCACCACCCCTCCACCCCACCAAATAAATGAATAACCGGGTGAAGTAAAAAGGAGTTCGTTGACATTTCGGATCAATCTTTCAGTTCGATATCTTCAGGGCTGAATTCTTTAGCAGCAGTCGTCTTACAAGATATATTAAAACCATGGTGTCTTAAGGGTATATCAGAAAAAAGAGCAACGATGTACTCGAAAATAATAGGTATGTAAATATACTCTGTGGGACCTACTCAGAAACAATTGTTGCGCAGTGGTAACAAACTTTCAACTTGTGAACGCATAATTAATAGAAAAACACAACTCTTTCATAGTTTTCCAATATAGTTAATGTAATGGAAGAAGAACAATGCCAGTTATATTCAGATACCGTTCTTTGATATTTGGTTTGATCTGCTAGACTTTTACATCGATTTTCAGCATTGGTATTTGGAATAGTATGTCTCGGTTTAACCTGGGTAGCGTCTCAATTAGGAGGTATATTACAGGTAAAGGGAACCGAAACTCAACTAATAAACTAATTAAACACTGACCCTAATTAAGGAAAAAAAATAAATGAAGAATGAAATTTGTAACAAAGGGCATACATTATGAATTGTTATGGTGTTATTCAACCATCAATTTCTATGTTATTCAAGTAATGAAACCGTTATAGCAGAACAATAATTCTATTGAAATAACTATAACTATATTCAAACATCATTAACGTTTCTCAAGCATGACCTTCGTGTTACTCTTTTTTTTTAATTTGCAGGCAGCTCTCTCGTTGTTTGGAATGCTTGGTGCGCCAATGCTAGGCGTTTTTACGCTTGGAATATTATTTCCATGGGCCAACTGGAAGGTGTGTTTATTTGTTTACCTTTGCAACATTTTAGGAACTTCTGATAGATCAAGCTAGTCGTATATTGTGCTAGCGGATGTTGTTTTCTTAATTATTTAAATTTAATTCAATTGTTCAGAATTACTATGTCGAATACAGAATAGAGACATTAATTAATCCGTTGTTAGGACGTTCATCATACACAGTCTGATTTTACATCCAAAAACAAACTTAAATTGTTAATGATCAATGAGAGTTATTTAATGCCCCAATTCTGGACACCACATCTCCCGTCCATAAATTTGCAGAGGATCCAATTTTAAGCTTTCTTGCCATTTAAAACATAATAAAACACAATCTGATTAAAACACAGGACCTATTGTTACATGTTGACAGATGTTATGCCCCTGCCATCTTCACATGTGAAAGTAATCTTAATGTCAAATCAACCTGTCCTCGACCCCTGTGGGTCTTGGTAGTATGCCTTATGTCATTATGTAACTTGAACTTGTTGATGGCATGTCTTATCTTACTTCTCTGTCTGATATTGAACGTTGACTGATATGAAACATGATACGTTATAGCCAGATGCCTAATGATATTCCTTAGTCTGTGAAAGGTTTTAAACCTCGGAATGAAATAGCATAATCAGAAGAGAGATCCAGGCAGGACACGAGAGCAGTCGTAGGCTAGGCGACGCCTGGTAGTTAGCTTGAGGCCACGCAGGTCTGGAGTTAAGACCGGACAACGGCCATGTAATGTAACTTAGTTCTTGGTGTCTTGTTATTACGATGTTTGTACATAATATGCTACAAGAAGAATAAAGTATTCAAAGATGTTAAACTAGTCGTGTCATAAGAACTTGATAGACAGAAGACCCAATTCTGTCACACCATTTCGTTTCGTTTTTATAGTCCAAAAATTCGTTTTACTTGTCTTTACTGGTCTAGGATCTGAAATAGTTGTTATCATTGACATGTTCTGGATGATGTTAGAGATTGACAAAATAAACGGTCTGTTACGGCGACTTCTTGGCATTTCAATGCACGGGGTAAAGCACTAGAAACGTCGACGCTGATTGATTAATTAATGCCTGGCGTCATAGGGTCAAATACCGCTCGTTTAACATCTGACGTGAACTGTAACTATAACTGGTATTTAATCAGAAAAATAGAATAAATCAATAAACAAAACAAATAGTTTTTCCCTGGTTACGCTGGGGGGGGGGCTGTAAAACCCCAAGCTGCCTTTCTCTCGATTTTCGGTTTAACGCTTTCTGGACAGTACCCCACTCCTAAATTTCTGCAACGTTACATGAACATATGTTATGTTAACACTCCACCTTTAAAACCCCTCATATTATTTAGGAAAGCAGCCTTGTCGGTAATGTGGTGGTTTATGTAGTAGTTAAAGGGACAATAACACTCTTGCTGGCTTGACAGGTCCAGTAAAAAAAAATTAGCCTTATTCTAACTGCAATGTTTAAGTATCCATTACAACCTATCTTACTTGTCCAGATGGTTCGAAAATATGTTTAAATCCAAGTTGCATTTGAAAGTGCTTACGTAAGGCTTTTCAAACCATGTTACGGCATGTAATTGAATTATTCCAATTTTTTAAAATTAGGTGTGTTAAGAAGGAATTTGTATCTTTTTTTAATTGAAATATTGTAAAATAGTACAAATTGTTGACCAGAATAAAGATTGGAACAAATTATTCAGTTACAACAAGAGTGGTATTGGGGCTTTAAAGGCCCAATACAACTCTTGTTGTAACTGAAACATATGTCCCAATCTTTATTCTGGTCAACAAATTGTACTATTTTAAAATGTTATTCCAATAATTGATGATTCAAATTTCATCTTAACACACCTAATTGAAAATAAAATTAGAAAAATGCAACTCAATGGTTTGAAAAGCCCTACGTAAACCTTTTCAAATGTAACTTGGATTTTAAAATATTTTCGAACCCTCTGGATAAGTAAAATATGATGTAATGGATAATTTCCACAACAGGTAGGCCACTTAAACATCTAGTACTTAGAATATGGCTATTATTTATTTTCTGGCGCTGTCAAGCCAGCAAGAGTGTTAGGATCCTTTAATTGAACGGGGTGTTGTTTTTTTTGTAGGGTGCTGTAGTAGGATTATTAAGCAGTATTATTATTATGTTCTGGATTGGTATCGGTTCATTTTTAGCCAAATTACCAACCAATAAGAGTCCAGTTAGTGTTGAAGGGTGTAATTGGACTTTAGTTCATAGAGAGGAATCTATTAATAATATAACTATATCTCCGATATATAACACCACTATAGAACCACCTGAACTGTAAGTATTATTTACATGCACAAATTCAAACGTGTATTTGATAACGTAATAGGCGCAGTTAGTAAAGCTTCTGGTTCATTAAAGACTATATCCGAGAAATGTCCCCAAGGAACAGTGTCTAGACGTTCGAATGGTTATAAAAACCAGAGCTTGGGCGTATACCAATCTGAACGACAGACTCACCCTACCTGCAGAGAAGTGACTCTGGCACAGTGAACAGTCATGATATCCCATGACGTTATCTAAACGTCACAGGTCACCAGGTCAACGCACAGAAGTCAGTTTGTAAACAAACAAACGAAAGTACATTGACTTCGACGAACAGAAAACCTGCGTCTTATCCAGGTTGTCTGTGCAATAACATGGACACAACTCGAGATTGAATAATAATTCCAGGAAGAAAATGGGATCTTAACAGCAAGTTTAAACGGACATTTGACACACGCGGGGCCGCACTATTGGCACTATTTTGCGCTTCGGTCGGGTCTATTTCACATATATACAATGAATTCTGCTAATGTTTTTTAGCGTGGGGATTGACTAATAGGTAATTTATTTCAGTTCTAAACAAAAATTTAAAACTTTAACGCAATTTTAAAAAATAGCCAAATTCTGGATGGGATTACTGAGCAAAATGGCCCTTCACTGGATACGTGCGAAAAAATGCCAGCTATCATAAATTTCGTCACGTTAGTAACGTACCAATACAAACGTAACAGAATATTTGCCAGTAAGAATTATTTTAAGAGTAGGCCGTAACGATAACCCCCCCCCCCCCCCGGCTCTAGCACTGTATGACATATGCCCTTCTTCAAAGACCCTGTTGGTGCATAAAAGTAGGATACAGAGCCCATTCTCTTTTATTTCATTTACGTTGGATTCCTGTGCCATACTTTTTCAAACACGGGTAAACCTTCTGAACATAGATGTAATGGTTGCTGAAATTATACAGCATTCCACGGATAACAGATTTTAATGCTTTACTTATTATCCGTTGGGTTTAGTTAAAAACCGTAACAATCTTATATTTTTAATTTCTTACGTCTAAATAGATTTATAGATATTATTGAATATTTTAAGGGGGAGCTATACTTTTTAAAAAAATTATAATATAAATTGGTTTGCGTGAAATGGTTTATTTTTGATTTATTTTCAGTCCAATGTTTGTAGGGTTATATAGTATATCGTATTTGTGGTATAGTGCAATAGCTGTATTTATTGTAGTTATTATAGGTCTTATTGTTAGTTTTATAACAGGTAAGTTTAACATTAATATTTGTATATACCGGACTTACACCTGACAGGAGGAATAGTCCGTAACTCAAATCCTCCAAAATCTTCGACATCGAAGTCACAAATTATTAGTCTATTTTAAATCAACATTGATGATGTAAAGGATGAGTTTCTGGTATCCCATATTTAATATAAAATATTTTTATTAACATTGGTACACGAATCGTGTACCATAATGCGCTTCAGTCCTAGTTGTATTGAGAGACTAGAGGGACGAGGCTAGACACACTGCATCAAACCAAACGTAGTTATGTAGACTGGAACAACTAGACGTTAGAAATGTGCACTTGATTAAAATTGCTGGCTTATTTCCCCGAAAAAAACTGATTTGAAATTGGAGTAAAAACGGAAACCATTGAATGTAAATCAGTTCATATACATTCATATTACAGTATTATATTCGTTGCGACCCACTTTTGTGAAATTCTAGGTCCCAAATGTTAGCGATTTAGCTCCTTTAAGGTTGTTATAACGTATTTTCTTTTTTTTTCAGGGCGACAAGATCCATCCGAATTAGATCCAAAATTAATTTGCCCTATATTTGATATTTTTGTACCCTTCTTACCGTCTCATATACGTCAATTCTTACATTTTGGAGTTAAACATAATAAAGTAAGTTTGTGTATTTTGTGTATTGTCTACAAATGACAGGATTGATAATAGGAGTTACGGAGCCAATTACTGGTTTAGCTACCCGACGTTACAAGGGTAATAAAATGAAACGAAATGGGGAAAGACGTCCTATTTTTCTGGGCTAATCAAGATTGTCAAAAGCCATGCAATGTGCTATGATGGAAATTTTGCCCGTACAGATGAGCTACGGCTTACTCTCATTTTGAATTCTGTCAAGATTCCTTTACGGTCACTCCAATGCGTATACGGGACCTCGTTTTTTGTCCCATCCGACCGACTTACCTTGTCCCTTACCAGAACCTCCGTCTTACACCACTGGCAAGATGTTACCATGCCGAAAAAATTTGCAAGGGTAACAAAAACCTTACATCTATAGTATTATATCTTTCCATACTGCACCAAATACAAAATAAATAGCACTTTTAAATTTCTTTTAAAAAGCCGGTTATTATGACGTTACGTTGTAATTCATGAGTTCAACCCTTTGGTTTCACAAACAAGGGAAAACAAACAAACAAATGGGCTTTATCTGTTATATATTAGTAACATGACTTATTCAGCCAAACAACAACAAAAACATAAATAAAAAAATACATGTCGTATATAATGTTGTTTTAGTAACCATGACTTATTAGTATAGGGTCGGCAGGTCGGATGATCTGGCTATACATAGCGGGATGGGTGGCCGAATGGTTTAACGCCTGTGTATTAAATCACGAGGTACGTCATTGAGTCAGTTTGATTTCCTGACAAGAAGTGTGGTCGCCTGTCCAACATCGTGGGTTTTTTCTGTGTACACCGATTTCTTCCGGGTGTAGTACTATAAAGACCCTTACGCGCAAGTGAATTATTGAAATAAAATTGAACCCTATGTTAGTCTCGAAATGAACTAGTTTGTATCAAGTGACATTATATATAATATATTGTTTTTGTTATGTTGTTTTAAACACCGGTTTAATAGACCCCCATTTGGAAATGTCATGTGTTGAAGATGACTCTAGATTTCCAATGAATTTTGAGAAATTCTAGAGTTATTCTCCTTTGTTATGGAATTCATGTCTATCTTATTAAAAGGAAGGAAGAACATCACTGATTTTCTATAGAAACTTACAGAGTTATTCTCCATTTGTTATGGAATCTGGTCTTTGACTGAAACATTTGTTGGTTGGTGTGTGTTTTTGGCTGACGACCTTCAGTAGGCCTACCGGTGACTTGAGTTATTAACAAGATAATACAATATTATTTTCTCTTTGTTGCAGGATAGTAAGAATTGTGGTTTGGTAAAACATTCTAGAACCGAGGAGAAATTTAAGGATGATAATAATTGGAGCAGTGAAACAAACGGTGACGTTTTGTTAGAAGAACACATCAGATTAACAAACTATACTACAGAAATACGAGATTAAGTACACATTTATGAAACATGTGTCAATAAAGTTAGAGTCTGGTCGATGATCGCAGATACAAAACAAACTTAATGACTCACGAATATCGGTGTCCGTGAAGATTACAAGGCAGCTATTGTCCAATTATTGTAAAAAAAAAAACTAATTCATTTTGATTATATAAACATCGTTCATTAGTTAAAACACATATTCAAAACATCATGTCTTGTTTGTGTCTTGTTTGATTGGGTTTTGTTTTTGTTAATGATGTCTTGTCGTTATATTTGTCTTTTACGTAAATCATATGTTGTGCAGTCCCCCTGCACTTACTATTAGATCGTACCTCTCTGGAATCTTAATCGAAGTCTGCCGAATTCTCACGAGTACCCTGATTTTGTATCAGCTGCATTTGGACATTCAATTATCTAATTGGTCAAATATAATGTAAAAAAGTATAGAGATTGGTCAAACACGTCGGATGATGTAATGTTGATTTTCCGTCACGTGTATTTTGACACAACCTATCCTTGAACTCAGACCTCATTTCCTGTTATTCTCACAGTATTTGCAAAACAATTAATTTGCGTTTTATAAACTCATACCATATCTAATATACCGACAATAGAGAATAATTCGTAAAGATAAAAATATTGGTTAAACCATCTTGCCAAATTAATGAAATATAAAGTCATCATTAATTTCACCATTCCTTGCGTATAAATACAATGTCGTCACGACTACATTGCTACAAGTAAAAGGTACACTTTTCCCAATTTATATGAACTCAAACCACGATGGACATTAAATTGTCTGACAATGAGAATATATAATACTAGCTGGACATACATATCGATTATCTATAACAATTGTGTATTTAGTATCGATAATCCATATACGAGTTGTCATGTTTTAACGTCCAAGACAGAAAATCTTTAGGAATCGCCACATAGAACAACATTTTAATATGATGCTTCATTGGATGTTTTGGTCAGCATCGCTCAAAGTGATCCACAATGAAAGATATGTTATACATACAATCTGATTAAAACACAGATTCGTTTTCGTTTCGTTTTTTATAGTTCAAAATTCCGTTTTATTTGTCTTTACTACACTAAGATCTGGAAGATTGTTCATGGCGATGTGAAGGATTAACCAATGAAACGGTCTGTTGCGGCGAGTATTGGGTGTGAGACGCACGGAACTTACTCATTGGTTTATCAAGAGTCTGACGTCATAGCCAAAAGATCAAAAGCCGTTCGCATGACCTGTGACGTGACCTCCTAAAACAACAGCTCAGATCTAAATGTAGTGTAGGCCATCGAACGTATAAAAAAAAAACGAAACGAATATAAATTTGTGTATTAATGAGATATACTTAATATTATACATTTCATAACCAAAATTAAATGATTCCATAAAAGAAAAAGACAAAATTACGGATAATTGAAATGTTGACAAAGCCACGAGGAGGAACGATAGGTTATACACTGGACGAACCATATAATATATTATTTATAAATCTCGACAAGAAGGATAAATATTTCACCGTCAGATAGTGACGTAAATCATACCATACCACACCCGCACAATAGAATTATAACGTTTACAATCCCACATAAATCCCCATCCTAAGCTGACCCAAATTTAAATGCCCTTTGTTAGAACCCTAGAACTCTAAAAAACAGTATAAAAAAATAGATATGCGCCACAAATCACCACTGACACCCCGATTTTTTATTTCTCAGGGGCCCCCCTAACTGGATCCGCCTCTGCCTGATTTCACCTCCAAGTAGCACAAAAACTTATAACCAAAATATTGGCGCTAAAGAGGATTTATTTTCAAGAGTTTTTTTAATAGACTTTTCCTAAATAAAAAATGAAAAAAAGAAAAAAAAGAAACATGGATACCAGTCGAACGTACGACACGACATCGCGGGATTATACTGAATTCCCGGATGTCAACCACAACGCAGCCCCACCATGACATAGAAGGGATCCCGATGTCGACGTTTGAAAACATGATGGAGGCCCCTATCGCTGTCCCTAACAGATGGATTCCTTGGTCCGACCATGCTCACATCCCTTTTTGCGTTGACTACATCCTATAATATTTACCCAAACTTTGTGTTATAGGCTATGATTACTGCCTGGCGATAAGGTTATTTAGTATATTGCTTCTTTGTGATGGTATCAATACTATCATTGGTGAAAAATGATTGTTTGTTGAGACATACATGGGATATGAAAAGCCCGCATATTTTCATTAATTGGTTTTATGTCATATCCATATATCATTTTTAGTTGTCTCTATATTTTAGAGGTGGTTGGGATGACCTAGTGGTCTAGAGTGCCGCGCTTTGACATCTAGCTGACCGGCCACCTCTGGCTTGCAGCTGTGGTTTCGAGCCCTGGTGTGAGCGTATGTGGCATTGAGATAGGGGCACCTTCTCAACCTCGTGGGTTTCCTCCGGGCACTCCGGTTCCCTCCCACTGCTAAAGACCCCTACGCGCTAGCGAATTATTGAAATAAAATTAAACCATATTATGTTAGTCCCGAAATGATCTAGTTGTGTTGAGTGGACGTTAAACCCCATTTCTCTCTCTCTCTTTCTCTCTCTCTATGTTTTAGAAATAGGATTATGCCATAATTTCACCTTGTTGGTATGTCGACGCTTTTTTAAAATTACAATTTATATAAATTGGCAAATGTTTTATGAAATCATTTATATTATTGTCGATATGGTGTGTAGAATATGCATCCCTAAAGTATCTTTCTTTGTCGGACACTTTTCTGCAATACATTTGATTCGATGCTGTTGACAAAATTTTGAGAGAAAAGACGCTTGGCGATTTACATAATAAAAAAACCGGATGTTTTTGCCCATGGGACTTCATCGTTTCAAATGATTAACTAGTACCTTTGCCTCATCAAATCCCATATGATGTGACGTATATAGCCTACTATACTACACGTTCTCATCTCTTATCACGCCTATCTCATTAAAATGGAGAATCAGGTTATACGCTACAATGATTACTATTTTTTTCTTATGTACATTTGTTGTCTATCCACCCAAGTGAAAGAAATAAAACCCCAACACTATTGATATTCTATACGATTATCGATTACCTCCGTATGGGCTTTGATTATGGTCCGGCGGGGTGGGGTAGGTGTATTGAGATAAACATTGGCAAACATTTATAAAGGAGCTAAATCGCTAATATTTGGGACCTACAAATTGGTAGCATCGTAGGCCTATATAATAATGTAATATGAATGTTTATAAACTAACTGTTTTTACTCCAATTTCAAAGCAATTAAGTTTGGCGAAATACGCCTGACATCACAATCAAAACGCCACCTTTAGCATATGGTTATTTCAGTTTACACCGATAGTATTTATTGCGCATTCTATCCAGATAAAAAATTGATGTCGCCTTTTGACATGACTTGTGGAATATGTCTAACCTCGTTCTTCTAGTCCCTTGTTACAAATGGCGCTGGAACGCGTTATGGTACACGATTTGTGTACCAACTGTAAAATGTTTATTTTTTCTTAAATATAGGATATCAGAAGCCCATATTTTCCCGGTAAGATCACAACATCAATGTTGATTAAAACTGACAAATCATTCGTGTTTTCAATGTCGAAGGTTTAGCATGAATTTGAGTTCTAGACTTCGCCCATTTCAAGTAGTAAATGTATAAGTTAATCACATGCCCTTGCGGTTGATATTTTATTTAATCTTAATGTTCATGGCCTCAAGTAGTTTCCTGGCTTTCTTCTTGTGATGATTAACAGCAACATTTCCGGTTTGGTCCCTCATAATTTCATGAGAGAGAGAGAGAGAGAGAGAGAGAGAGAGAGAGAGAGAGATAGAGAGAGAGAAGAGAGAGAGAGAGTGGGGTGTAACGTCCACACGACACAAACTAGGTCATTTCGGGACTAACATATGTTTTTTTTTTAAAAAAAATCATTTCAATAATTCGTTTGCGCGTAGGTTTTTTTTGGTAGTGTTGGGAAACCAGAGGACCCGGAGAAAATCCACGAGGTTGGAAAGGCGACCCAACTCCTTGTCACGTACAACCGGATATTCGAAACTACGCCAGTTGATTCAATGACAGGCTGGACGACGATACAGCATGCACGTGCTAACCACTCGGCCATACCCCCCCCCCCCGAATTTCACGAGTACGTCTGGGAAGGTTTGATATTAATATTATCACCTATAAATTTGTGTTGCATGAACAACTTATTTCTTATAACAAACTTCATCTCGGTTGTTCGGGTGGGATGAAAACTTCATCTCGGTTGTTCGGGTGGGATGAAAACTTTTTGGATAGGCCGAATGGTTTAACACGTACTACGTAGGCTTACGCTTTATATCAAAAGGTATGTCAGTCATTAGTCAAAGGGCGTGTTATCGATTCCCAACATCGTAGGTTTTCTCCGGGTCCTCTCCCTAAAGACCCCTAAATCACGTCCCGTCATATTGAAATAAAATTGAACCATAGGTTAGTCTCGAAATGGCCTAGTTTGTGTCGAGTCAACTTGTGTCATTATGTATAGTAACCCTAAATTGGGTTAAATTGGTTATAATAATAATAATAATAATAATAATCTCGGCATTTTACAAGGGTAGCAACCGATGAACTCGGGGGAAACCTGTCTGATCGGACGGGAGACCGAATATCCCTCTCACTTACAACGATAAGGTTCTTGCCCTGAACTGGGTTTGAACTAAAGTGGGATAGGGTTAGCAAGTATAGCCTAGGCCTACCCCGATTGATAATATGACATTTAAACCTAACTCTAATTAAAGGAGCTAAATCGCTAACATTTGGGATCCAGAAATTAACAAAAGTGGGTCGAAACTCATATAATACTGTAATATGAATGTATATAAACTGATTTACTTTAAATGCTTTCCGTTTTACTCCAATTTCAAATCAGTTATGTTCGGCGAAACAAGCCATTCAGTCTCAACCCAGTGCATTTTTTTTTAGCGCCTGGTTATTCCAGTCCACATATGCAGTGTGATACAGTGCAATGTGTCTAGCCTCGTCCCTCGAGTCTCTCAATAAACTAGGATCGGAGCGCAATATGGTACACGATTCGTGTACCAATGTTAGAAAAATTATTTTATCTTAAATATCGGATATCAGAAGCTCATCTTTTCCCGGTAAGTTTACATCATCAATGTTGATTTAAATTGACCAATAATTCGTGTTTTCGATGTCGAAGATTTTGGAGGATTTTGAGTTACGGACTTAGGTCCTTTAATGTCAACGGATAAACTCCCAGCTTGCCTAACGGATCAAATTTTCAGTTAAACTGTCAAAACGTATTTTTGTTGACTGAAAACTCTGAAATAGTTCAATAGTATCGAGTACAATATGGGCAAATGAAACATGGAATTTAAATCAAAAAATTCATGTCGGCCTTAATGCGGGGGGTGGGGGATAAAAATAGGTAGACCGACACACCGGTCATACCGCGACATGTTTTTGCCACCTGTGTTCCTCTTGCCTATGCTGTCAAAGTTGGTGCGATGTATATGTTATAATAGTTGACTGCACTACAAAAATCTCTTCTATGATTTTACTCATGAATTGATTGAAAACTATAATGTTATTTTAAAATTATATTATAATGAGCGTTTGTAATTTTTTTTAAATTTTAGATTTCATACTTATGCTTGGTTATTATTATTAACATTATAAAATAAATAATATATAATTTAAAAACACAATATTTAGATGTAATGTTATATTCGCCCATGTAGTGAAAATATATCGACTGTTCTCCAAAATAAGTGGCGATTGTGAACTCGCTCCGCTTTGAATTGTCAATTTGCCGATTAAAGGGAGCTAACTCTATAGCAACATTCAACAAATATGGCGGTCGACAAAGTGGACAGACAAAACCCCGATGAAATTGAAAACACTTCGGGGTGTTGTTTTCACGAAGAATTTAAAGATTTAGCAGAAGTAAAAGATTTAATTTCCAAACTTCCCGATGCCTACAAGGAGCAGACAAAACGGGAACTGTCATTTGAGAGAATTACACGTGAGTCATCACCAATCGACTGTCATTTTTTATACCCCAATCCATGTCCATCCACCGGTAGTTATTTCAATTATAACGTAAATTGTATCGGCTATACTCGCTACTACGTTATTGTCCGCTTCTATTGACAACTAGTTTGAAAATAAGTCTTTACCCCACCTCGGTTCTCACTTCTCAGGCTATTTTGGAACCCTTACTGTCTATTTTTCACCGTTATTCTTCTTTCATTCTTTGGTCTCTAAAACTTCAAAAGGAATCATTTCTTGCCACATCCAACACAAATTTATAAAAATCCAACACTATTTTCATGTAGAATTACACGATACAAAAACGTAAACAACTTTCATTTGGATCTGGCCGCCATGTTTAAACTAACGCTCAACAACGGGAAAAGCCTTATTTTCATACTACTTTTTTACTAGTTGTCAAGAGAAGCAGATTGTAACGTAGTAGCGAGCATTTAGCCGATACAATTTACGTTACTTGAAGTAACTAGCCCACCGGCATCATTCAAAATCATAAGTGACATGCACATAGATGATAGTCCATCCCTTCCTGTATATTACCTAACACCATTTTATTGATATTAACAGGTGAACATGTTATTTGTTGTTGAGTTTTTCATAAAGGCTAGACATGCATGATCATCAGATAATGACAATTATCTTGGCCATATATGAACATCATCAAGTCTTTAAGTTGAGATTAATTAAAGATGGAGGGCTGACAGAGTCAGAGGCTGGATTATTGAGTTTATAATTTGCTTTTAAAGGGACAATAACACTCATGCTGGCTTGACAGGTCCAGAAAAAAAATTAGCCTTATTCTAACTACAAGATGTTTCAGTGTAAATTATCCATTACAACCTATCTTACTTGTCCCGAGGGTTCGAAAATATGTTTAAATCCAAGTTGCATTTGAAAGTGCTTACGTAAGGCTTTTCACACCATGTTACGACATGTAGTTGAATTTTTCCAACTTTTAGAATTCGGTGTGTTAAGATGAAATTTGTATCATTTTTTAATTGAAATATTGTAAAATAGTACAAATTGTTGACCAGAATAAAGATTGGAACATATTAATCAGTTACAACAAGAGTGTTATTGTCCCTTTAAAAACGTCACATTTGGGAGACAAACTGCTTATGATGTACCGTTAGTTTTTTGGCCCGGAATATTACGTTTTTTCAATTTTGCTTGGATCACACCCTAAATTAGTGTAGGTTATAGGCTACAGTCTAGTAGTTGTAGGAGTAGGCCTATGTTGCAGGTACGGTATTTTTATCGGGCAGACAAAAAACTTATGAGATTCAGTACTAGGCTTACAATAAACATTGTCTCGTTTTAAAGTTAAGATAGGTTGATATTGAATTATCTTGAATTATCTTTCTAGAAATTGTTGATTATTATCAAGCACAACCCCACCTGATAGATCCTCATATTGGTAAGTATTTTATTTAATAAACAAACATTCCTCAAAAATTAATGCTGGGAAACACTGTTTATTTGTATGGTGTGCAAACTATTAAGACTTGTTAAGTCATTTTAGTTCTGTTGATAATGATACATGCAGGCTATGTCAGACATGTTTTACATGTACATTGTTTAACTTGTCTCAACTTACTTTGATTTCTTGATTTTTTTTATAGAATTGATAATAACAGACTTACTCAGAATAACAAGAAGCAATGATAGTCCACCAGAATTAATAAATGAGGCATTTAAATATGTCTATCTTATAACAAAGGTATAGTATGGTAATGAAGAGGATGAAATGGGGGCTAAGTTTACATTTTTCTGCACCAGCTATGAACAGTCATACATCCATATTCCTGAAGCAATGGCCTGAGAAATCCCTCTCTGGCCATTGCTGGATTGACTTCTGATACTTGAGCTTTTGAGGGAATGTATCTATTTTGCCCATTCAATCAAATCTCTCCTAGTCCTAGGTACAACAACATGACAGCCCTTCGTTTGATCTGAATCCCTGGTTGTACGTGGCAAGGAGTAGGGTCATCTGTCCAAACTCGTGTGTTTTCTCCGGGTCCTCTGGTTCCCTCCCACCTCGCAAGCGAATTTTTGAAATAAAATCCTATTCTCTCTCTCTCTCTCTCTCTCTCTCACTCACTCGTTTAGTCTGAGGTTAAAGGTATAAAAAACAATGAAAGTATTGGTCTCTCCAAACAGTTTTGTTTACATTGTAGCTGATTTGATGGCCTCGTTTGTCACACAATTAGAGTTTTTCTGCAGTATTCTGCTACGCACTTATTAAATGGGCATAACAAATTTCCTAAGTCATGACCTAACGTTATGTAAACATATCTAGAGCTCTGTTTAAACCCAAGTTATATTGTTACATAGTTAGGTATTGCTTGTTAATCAAATATATTGACCAGACATAATTTGAAACAGAAATGTGCTTTCATTACAGCAGTGTTTGAGTGGGATTAGGTCTAATCAACTGAAACACTCTGAGGGGTATGACATACACCGTACATGATGTCCGGACAGCAATTGAATTCCTGTTGTCAAGGGGTCATTTACGTGCATAGGACCTTTGTTTTTCTTCCATCCGGATGACTAGACATTTTTTCTTGCCAGAAAACTCTTGAGGAACTTTTTTGGCTAACACCATAATCCAACTCCAAAACTCCTGGTTATGAGCCAGCCACTGAGCTATAAATTAAAACAATCGACTGGATGTAGACATGAATTATGTTAATAAAATAAGCTTAAGGACACCATCTAAACACTGTGTTTATAAGTACTAGTTGTATGACTGTGGTTGTTTGTGAAACTGTTTTTTGAATTTATTAAAATGATGAAAAGGGCAGTTAGATATAGTAGTGACAAGAATGATAATAAACTTCATGACTGGATATACATCTGATTCTCTTAAGTAATTGTCAATATTACTGGTAATATATAAATACATGTAGTTTAAATCTATTTTGATCTCTGCAGATTTTGTAAAGTTTTGACTGTAAACCACTAAACTCCCAACCCAAATAATTTGATTTCACATTTACAATGTAATTTGTTTTCAATGTTAGTACCCAAAGCATAATAGTTATGTTTGTATTTCAGATGAGAGGTTATAAAGTTATAGTCCGTTTTTTACCACATGAAGTAGCAGATGTTGAACCTGTTATGGCGTTACTAGTCAAACAAGATCCCACAGATTTTACGGTATAATATCTCATATTTATACATTTTCTTTATTTATATTTACTCTGAAATTTTTGTATGGTACATAAGTAACATTTCATGTATATTTGACATAGGCAAAACTCTAAAATATATAATTTCAAAAAATAAAGAATTGAAAGGTATATAAAATACATGTAAGCATATACGTACATGCCAAATTTGTAATCCATTTGAAACGTGAAGCATTGAATGATTCACATATCGTGTCATTTGTAATAATGTTACCTACCATATTGATAATTGGTCGCTGGATTTAGTAGTATGTCCTGTTTATATATAAACTAAACTAGTGCTGGCTTGATTAATATCTAATATACATAATTCTAGTAATGGATGGAGCCATGGTGGCTAAACAAGTATGACACTGGCTCATTAGCCTGGAGGTCATGATTTTGTTCATGGTATTGGCAGTGAAAGTTCCTCTGGGTTTTTATGGGCTTGTCTCCCCTTGTTATTGGTGCAGGACGGAGGACTTGACAAGGACAGTTACCTAGTCATTCGGATAGGACCAAAAATAAGGCCATGTGTACGATTGGTGTGCACGTAAAAGATCCGTAAGGCTTACACTCAAAGATATGCAGTAGCCTAACAGAAATGTGTTCGCAACTATGAGTTCACATTAAATTTTCCATTTCAGTGCTGGGAAACAAGATATATTATTTTACTCTGGATGTCCATGTTATGTAAAATACCATTTGATTTAACTAGACTTGATGCCTCTGGTAAAGCTGGTCAGAAAGAACCTATTATGGACAGAATTTACAAACTAGGACAGGTATAAATTTATAATGAATTGCTGGAAGTTGGCTACTAATAAAATTATCTTTGTGGTGATGCTTAGAGATAAATACATCAATGACATTAAGATGTTTGTGGAGATAATTCAGTTATAGCAAGAAAATCTTTAGGGGAATGGACATATGAATTTTTTCTTAAAACTACATCTGTCTTTTAGTTGATCTATACTATAAGAAGGGTAAGTAAACCTTTAAGTTTGACATAGAATTAAACGGCTGTTTTTTTGTTTTGTTTTTTTAAGAGTTACTTAACTGTCAATGATAAATCAAGAGATGCTGCAGCTTTTATGATGAGTCAGTTTGTAACCCGACCAGATGTCAGTAAAGTCAAATTATCCCCGTTTCTAGACTGGGCACTTCAAACTTTACGTGAAGCTGATTGTAAGTAAAGTCACTTGAACTATTTTGAGAATAATGTTTTAATAATTTCTTTGATCATTCCAATTTTGTGACAGCAGATAAAGGAAGTATTTCCAATTATCTGTGAGTAATATCTACACTTTCAAGATTTACCTTCTATGGAATTATGGTGAAATTTCAATTAAAAATCTCCTTTGCACTTTTTCCCCCTGAAACAATAATGATTTTAATTTAAATTCAGTCAGAATCCAAGCCATCCGTGTGCTTGTTGTGTAAATAAATATCTATTTTATAATTTCTATGATATCTGAAGCCTAAATAAAGACTTGCAATAATGTATGTTTAATTATTTGCTTGGGTAAGAGTTTATTTTATTTTAAAAAAAAATAAATCTGTTGAAAGATTTTCTGTCAAAATTGTTTTATTTTTGTTGTAAAACTTCCATAAAATTAAAAGTCTTGAAAAATAGATACATAATATGTATGACAATAAACTAAGTATGTCTCCACAGGAGAATTTATGTACGAGGTACTTGGGTTATAATAATTGGGGATTTCATTTGACTAGGAGTGTAGTAGAGAAAGTGGGAGAATGTGCCATGTAAATGATATCTAACGAATGTTATATTATACATGCAAGTTACTATATGTCTATTGTAATTGATATGTATCATAGTCGGAGGGTCTTGACAAGGACAGCTGTTTAGTTGTTCGGATGGGACGAAAAACCGAGGTCCAGGTACACATTGGCGTGCACTTAAACGATCCCTTGGCGGTTGGAATTCTATAAAAGATCGCTCCCCGGACAAAATTTCCCTCATAGCACACAGTATTGCGTATGCCTGTCTTCATTAGCCTAGTTTAGGAGCAGAACAGTAGGACGTTAAACCCCATTTCATTTCATGTATCATATGATATATTTATAATGTATTTTATATACAGGTGAAACTATGTTGGGTATAAACAAAGCTTGTGGTGTTTTATCTACTATAGCTCTATTATATAAACATGGAAAAAGAGAAGATATGTTACAATATGGTAAGTATTTAACTGAACTTTAAAAAAATAAATAGCTTTGAATGCAATAGAAGAAATCTCTAAGATTATATAAATCATTAACTGGAAAGAAACTGCTAAAAACTGTAGAATTTGAGAGACGGAAGTCTGTGTTACATCTTCTTTCTTGTAGATGTGCTCTTTAAGCAACATTTGATCTGTAGATGAACTGTTTGAATGGCATTTGATCTGTACATGTACTGTTTAAATGGCATTTGATCTGTAGATGAAGTGTTTAAATGGCTTTTGATCTGTAGATGTACTGTTTAAATGTCATTGGATCTGTATATGCACTTTTTAAATGGCATTTGATCTGTAGATGTACTGTTTGAATGGCATTTTATCTGTAGATGTACTGTTTAAATGGCATTTTATCTGTAAATGTACTGTTTAAATGGCATTTGATCTGTAGATGTACTGTTTAAATAAAATTTGATCTGTAGATGCTTTTAAAATCAGTAGAACAAATAAGTGAGAGATCACCTGCACTCATCTGTTTTTATTGTGTTTTGGAACAACCTTCATCTATGAAATTATTCAATTTAATCTCAGTACTTAATAGTTGTACCATTTTGATGCCATTTGCTAGACTATCTCTTAATAAAACATTAATTACTGCTTTACATATTTATATACATTTCATTCTCGAGTTCTAATTTTTTTATAACAGCCCCCAAAGTTCTTGACGGAATAAGTGAATGTAATTTAAAAGAGAAAGAAAATTCAATTTTACGGAAGATAGCAATTAAAGTGACTCAAAGATTAGGCCTTACATTCCTGAAGACACAAGTTATATCCTGGAGGTATGAAATAATTCACTGCATTCAGACATTTTCTAAATTTTGTTTCGATTCAGGTCATGTATTCAATTTGCATTCAAATTTAAGGGAGCTGTTAGTGGAAGATTTGATATGGTATCCATTAATAAAAATAGAATTAAAGGAGCTAAATCTCTAACTCAATATTATTTATAATATTCCAAATAAAAGTCAAAATTAGAATTCAATATTGGTCCCATTTCAATCAATATTGATGTTATCTTGTCGTGAAAATATGGGATCCTGATATCTAATATTTAAAGCCCCAATACCACTCTTGTTGTAACTGAATAATATGTCCCAATCTTTATTCTGGTCATCAAATTGTACTATTTTACAATATTCCAATTAATAAATGATATAAATTTCTTCTTAACACACCTAATGTAATAAAATTGGAAAAATTCAACTATATGTCGTAACATGGTTTGAAAAGCTTTACATAAACATTTTCAAATCAACTTGGATTTAAACATATTTTCGAACCCTCTGAACAAGTATGATACTTAAACATCTAGTAGTTAAAGAACATCTAGTAGTTAAAATAAGGCTATTTTTTTTTCTGGACCTGTCAAGCCGGCAAGAGTGTTATCGTCTCTTTAAGACACTATGAACATGTGTTATGTACTCTATGAATATAATGGTTTTGAACAGCCATTATGATGTTAATAAATTATAATATTGTGTATGTACAGATATAATCGTGGAAATCGAAGTTTAGCCAGTAATTTACAGTCCAAAACAGACGAGACAGTAGGTAATAAACAGATAAATACTATACAGGACGACGAGGATCATGATGATATTCCAGAATCTATTGAAGAAATACTAGGTAAATCATTATTCTCATAATAGAGAGATGGGCTTTAAATGTCCACTCAACACAATTCAGCTCAGTTAAGAAACTGGAGGACCCGGAGAAAAGCCGCTGGTTTGGGCAGGCAAACCTACTTCTTATTATGTACAAGCTTGGAATCAAAACCACCCCACTTTACTCAATGACAGACCCTATGCTCAAAAAATTATTCAGCCATTCACCATCCGCTTTGTTGAAATATAAGGATATAACAGGGTCAGATACACCTTGCGGAGTAGGGGATCCTAAGAGCCTTAAAGAGGTCAATATGGGTTTGGGGAGGTTCTTTAAGTTGGAAATTTCAGAGAAAACTTTGAAACGTATTATATCCAAAATAATGTGTTGATGACCTCACATTTCCTGATCAACTGGTGCCATATAGATGTCTTCCAGTTAAGTTCAAGTCAAAGTTGAGCCATTTGCGAAGCAAATGAGGACATAATTCCCTCATATTTTTAAATCTGAATTAGAATATCTTGGTAATCGATTGGAACGGTTTTCCGAGGGTGTATATTGTTGATTATTGGTTTGACATAGTATTAAATGTTAAATAATGGTATATAAAACATTTGAAGCCAAAATAAATACAAGCAATAGACAGATTTAGCTTTTACATAATATATGTTTAAGTGTACTGGTATTGTTATTTTAGGTGAATTATTAGAAGGATTGCGAGATAGAGATACTATTGTCAGATGGTCAGCAGCTAAAGGGTAATTATTACATTCTGAATGGGAAGTTTGCATGGTATCATTGAAAAACAGTAAAAGTCCATTCAGTTTGCTTATGTGATAGGCAAATTACACAATATCTCTTAATATTGGGTAACAAAAGCAGATGCCTTTTTTTTAAAAAAATAAAAATTCTTTTAACTAGCTATGTTTTTTCAATTGTTTTATTTAGTATCGGTCGTGTAACTGGGCGATTACCTAGAAGTTTAGCTGATGAAGTTGTAGAATCTGTTTTACAATTATTTACGTTACAGGAAACAGATGGAGCATGGCATGGAGGTTAGTACCATGGGTTTATTATGTATACCTACTTTTAATATGAACATATTTTGCCGTCACCTCTGTCTTTCATTCTCCATTTCTTGTGAACACTCTACAGGTTACAGTTCATGTCAGACTTTTGAAATCTGGAGAGGTAGTTCATTTTGGCAGAAGAACTCAAAAGTTCACTTTCTGTTACATAGTGGATCTTTTCAAAACGTATTCTGCTGGTTGTGTTGTTGATGATTTTAGAGCTAGTACAAGAACTTTGCTGCTGGTGGGCATATTCGGGTTCCTACAAGCTTCTTTGTTTCAATTGGTTTTCAATTATTTCCAAATATATGATTCGTTGTAAATTTACCTACCGGTACCTATATAATATTTTGGTTTTGTTTACATAATTAAATATTGGATAATCAATGCAATTTGCTTAATTAGCTTTGAAAAAGCTGCGAAAACTGAGTTATTTTTGGGGAAATGCTGAATTATATAATGTTGTTATATTTTCTTTAAGTTGTCTAGCAATAGCTGAATTATATATGTTGTTATATTTTCTATAGGTTGTCTAGCAATAGCTGAATTATATATGTTGTTATATTTTCTATAGGTTGTCTAGCAATAGCTGAATTAGGTAGAAGAGGATTATTGTTACCTGAAAGATTACCTACAGGTAAATTCAAAATTTAAAGACTACAGACCATAACTATAAACAGTAATTATGTTGTCTTCCCAAATATACATCAGTCTAGAAATTATTCATATAGGTCAATCCCAACATAAAAGCCATGTATCTTTGTCAATGTCTGACAGACACTCTGAACCCATAACTTTTCAGTCCACAAACATCGGAAACCTAAACTTCAATTTCCAGGCGTTATGTATTTTATGATTATGGCCTGCCTCCAGTCTCACATACATGTACTGTTATTTTCCATGTGATTAGAGATTCTATCTATTAAATTAAATCTCATTGTGACATGTCACAGCTATATAATTGTCCATAATACACTAAGTAATTGCATCTTAGAAAAGTCGTATGATAGACTTATCTTCACCATTGGCCACATGTTACAACTTGTGAATCATAGTGTAAATGGTAGTATATAATTGAAATGTTAGGGGAGAGAAAGAGTGAAATGGGATTTAGCGTCCACTTGACACAAACTAGGTCATTTCGTTACTAACATATGGTTTAATTTTATTTCAATAATTTGCTTGCGCGTAGGGGTCTTTAATTAGCAGTAAGAGTACATATAATTGTTAACTGATATTATTAATATAAAATGTTGTAATATTTTCAAGTTGTACCAGTAGTGTTAAAGGCTCTAGCATATGATGAAAGAAAAGGTAATTTCTCTGTTGGGTCACATGTAAGAGATGCTGCTTGTTACGTCTGCTGGGCGTTTGCTAGAGCTTATGAACCTGAAGAAATCAAACCTTTTGTTAACAGAATTGCTAAGTGAGTCAGTTTACCTAAATTTAATTTCTTATTTGTTATGGTTACATTGTGGACCTACTTGTAAGGGGTACAACCTTCATGGATGGCAAGAAAAGTTTTACGTAGTTGCTGATATGTGAACGCTGGACTGCACAGGAAAGACCTTGTCATAACTTGGAATTCAGTAAAAAAAATGGGTGGATACGCCACTGTCCAGCCCAAATTCTCCTCTCTAGCTTTGTTCAGTATTGTGGTATCAACATGTTCGTCACTAAAAGCCAGAAAGGAATAGTTAATGGTAATGAAATGAATACAAAACTTACTCAATAGAAGTCCTTATAATAACCATCCAATATTTGATTGTATTTACAGTGGCCTGATTATAGCAACCATATTTGATAGAGAGGTTAATGTCAGGAAGGCAGCTTCTGCGGCATTTCAGGAAAATGTGGGAAGACAGGTAAATATACATTTATGGATTAAATGTTAATTTGATAAAACAATACTGTTGTTGTTATTCTGCTGTTAGTACAGGTCAAGAGGCTAAGAGAACAATATATTTTTAAAAAGCAGAACCTATCCAAATAAACACTTCAATAAATAATTTAAAGCAATCCAAAATGAATATCATAAATATCACAGGATCACTATTATACAAATTTAAAAAAAACAAAAGTTTTTAAAATTTAGTTATATTTATATGCTCAAGTATTATTAAGGAAATGATAAAAACTTATATATATAACTAGAGATTGTGGTTGACTTTACCTTGGGTGTAAAAGTTCAGTCGTTTATTTTGGATTACAACATTGTAATGCCAAGATAATTATCAACCCTGATAAAATTCATTTTGAGACAAAAAATAATTATATTATAGGTTTGTTGATACAGGTTGATAACATTTATAAATGTTGTGTACTTGATAACTGAGCCTACTGTACATATATTATTAGAGTTACTACAGAGCAACAGAATCCAAGAACCAGAATATTGTCTTTTGTTATACTGACTGTAATATATTTTTATTAGGGTATATTTCCACATGGTATAGATATAGTTACAACAGCCGATTATTTTGTAGTTGGTAATAGATCACAGTGCTATCTAGAAATAAGGTTAGAACCAATCATTTATCTCTTTTATATTCCTATTGAATTAAAGATGCATTATGTAAGATTAAGATAAAGAGCTATAGAATAAAAACAGGACTCAATGACCATTGAATACCGCTCAAGTTATTCAATGGTTCACTCAAGTGTATCCCTGCCGCATTCCACTCACTATCGCTTGTGGAATACTTGTGCAGGGATACACACTCTTGAACCAGACTGCAGTTCTATTTTATTATCATTTCAGTGTATACATTGCTAAATTTGAAGAATATACAGAAAGTTTAGTTAATCAACTGGTGAATGTTAAAATATCACATTGGGACAGGTTCGTAAACTATATTAACTATTTTACTTTGATAAAAAGCAATGTCTTCACTATTCTTAGATCTGGAAGAGTTGTTAAATAACCTCCATTCTGATTGGTATCAGGGTTTAGCCAATTAAATTGTCTATTGAGTCGAGTTGTTATTGTCAGACACGCAGAGCTGTGAGTAGATATTTGAAGTGATAGAAAACAAATCAAGATAAATGTTGTATTTCCAAATAGCCACTCGAAAAAACAATACTGATTGATTAATCGAATGACTGACATCATAATGTCAAAAGGGATGCAACCTCTGACTACAACCAGTTAGATCTTCATTAGTAGAGGCCATCAAAAGCATAAAAACCCTGAACAAAATAGAGATCTATATTTTTATCAGATTGCATTAAATTAAATTGTTGCCTGTCTGTATAATTGTGTAATAAGAGTGTTATTTAATTATTTTATGGTATTTATATAATAGTGCAATAAGGGAGTTATCTGCCGAAGCTCTCTACAATTTAACAGCCACGTGTCCACAATATATGATTAAAACTGGTAAGTATATAGTTCTATAGTTCTATGTTCAGATTTCCAGTTTGTGTTTATTACCTGATTGGTGTATCATAGTTTCTCTCAAGAGTAAGAAATATGAATTGAAACTGAATAATTATTGGATATGTTACGTCAGTGTGTTACAGCTTTACCAACTAACTATATTACAATTTAAGAATGTTTATATAATTTTGACAGCATTTTGACAAACTGTAATAGAATAGGAATTGTTTATATAATTGCTACAGCATTTTGACCAACTGTAATAGAATAGGAATTGTTTATATAATTGTTACAGCATTTTGACCAACTGTAATATAATAGGAATTGTTTATATAATTGTTACAACTTTTTTACCAACTATAATAGCATAAGAATTATTTATGTAATTGTTACATCTTTTTGACTAACTGTAATAGAATAAGAATTGTTTATATAATTGTATTACAGCTTTACCAACTATATTAAGTAAAACAACTAGTATAGATTTATTTATGAGACATGGTGCGGTATTATCAGCAGCTTATATTACTCATGCGTTATATGATTACGCTCATCAGAACAAACAGTAAGTAGTTACTAACAGTATTTAATTAGTGCTATTCTAAACCTTGCTGGTATTAGATTGTTAGTGACAAGGAATATACCTTGAAATTAGCTCTGATTAGATCATTAAGGCTCTTCTTGAGATTCCTATCCTTGAAATTAGAGAGGTGGATGATTAACTGATCTAATGAGTGTACTGTAGATTGTAACGTCTATTATATATATATGTAAGCCATGGTGCTGATCTTGAGCTTCCTGCTAAATACATCTACATGCAAGTATAGTTTATTCTCAGAATCACAAAGTATGTGTTCAGTGATCAATAAAGCTTTCTCTGTCTCACCCTCCACCTCTCCTCCCCTAACTCTTTCTTATTGCATGTAAATCTCGTTTATAGACATCAACTCTAATTTATTTTACAGAAAAATTCAGGATATTTTAGATAAAACAATATTAGATGAATTAGCTGGAATTGCTTTAAAGGTGAATGTTACTTTTTATGTCATAGATGTATCATTTTAAAAGGGTTGTATATCTCGAAACACTTCTCTATTCTACTTATTATCTGTTTCTTAAGCTGGGATATTTGAGTTATCTACATTTATTATTTGTTATGAGCGAACCACTTCTACCCATAGAGGACTATGCATTATTGAGTAAAAATCAAGCTTTAGACCCTGTTGTGAAAAACCACACGAACCTTGAATATGAATGTGACCAAAACTCTAAAATTGCAGATGTATATCCCTTATGATTTTTGCATATTTTTAGTTTAGCTTTTATGGTTCCAATGGTTACCAATGGGTTTTAAAATGGCTGCCATTTTATTGTCATAAATGAAATATTGGATATTTTCGTGCCATTAAAAAATTCAAGATGTGCAGGAATAAAGCTATATAAAGATATCTCTTCTGTAAGAATAATGCAGGTTTTTTGGGGAAAGTCACTAAATTGTGATAATAATATATTTTTTCTAAAAATAATGAAATGAAAACGAGCAGTATTGACATTTTTGCTGTAGATAACAGAAATATAAAATCATCAGTAACGAGTTTGTTTTACAATAAAAAAAAAAAAAAAAATATTTGGATAATAACAATAATATATACCAATTTGACCAATTCACATACGTCTATATTGGCAGTGATCCACATGTTTTTGTGGTGAGTGCGTGCGCAACTGTATAAAAGCAGACAAATAATTTCCCCCGGAGAAGTCTTCCTTTTTTGTGTCTTTATTTTGTGACAAACATCCGAATTTTCATCAAAAGAAGAGTCCCCAATTATAGTATAGTCACTACCTGAATCCAAAATAGACGTGACGTCATCGGTATCAGAATTCATGGCAAAATTCAGCTGAAGTCTTTTTGTTGTAAAGGACGTCATTCCTCGTCTGTTCTGACTATTGTTGATTGTTCCGTCAATAGAGGACCCCCCCCCCCCCCCCCTCGTAATAAAAACTTGTGTTATACACAATCTAAGATTAAAACCATGCTTTTACAGTGGAGTAAACCTGGTTAAAATAAAGATCTACCAGGTGCCACACAGTAAGAACTCGACTGGACAGAGCATTTGACATTACCCAGAACTTGTATTATTTAACAAATCTTACATATTCTGGATTTTGAACATGTAAAAAAAAAAGATCTGTGTTTCAATGAGATTGGGTTTCATGTGATTTAATGTCAGTTTCATGATGATATTTCTTCTGTCTTCAGTTACAGAATGCCAATCTATTTAAAGGTTTAGGAGGTGAATTAATGAGAAAAGCAGGTATTTGTAAATTATTAAATCCACTGATCTTCATGTTGGAGATTTTGAATTCCATGTTAACTACAATATTGTGAAATATCATTCCAAATATTGTTTAATAACTATTTAGTATTTTCTGTATATGATATCAACAACCCAGCATAACCATAAATGTTGGTTTAAAACTTTTGATGGGCCACTTTTCAATTTGATTGGATTCCCCATTTGTTTTTTTTTACTTTATTAAATGGGGATATTTTAGCAACAATTAAGCCATGAAAAATCAAATCAGATTTGATTCCTTGTATAATTTGTCAAAATTACTGAGTTTGTCATGAAACAAATCTGATTATAAAACATCAAATTATTCTTTTGTTTGCATTTTAATTAAAATGCTTGAATATTTCAATCATGTTCATATGTTGTTTTTTTTTCTCAGTTTGTTGTTTAATAAACAAGTTATCAATATCGAAAATACCTGTACATGGTAGACCTATTGTAGGTAAGGATGATGATTATATTTTAATTTATAAACATGTATTTTTCTATCTATCATAAAAACATGAATTATTTTATTTATCATAAAAACATGAATTATATTATCATAAAAACATGATTCTATATTATCATAAAAACAAGAATTATATTATCATAAAAACATCTATTATGTTATCTTTCATAAAAACATGAATTATATTATCATAAAAACATGAATCTATATTATCATAAAAACATGAATTATATTATCATAAAAACATGAATTATTAACATGTATTTTTTTATCTATCAGAAAAACATGAATTATTTTATCATAGAAACATGAATTATTTTATCATAAAAACATGAAATATTTTGTCAAAAAAACTTAAATTACTTTATCTGTCATAAAAATGTGAATTATTTTATTATAATACAGGAATTATATTATTTCATCCATAAAAAATGACAGTCACAGGGGACGTCTTTAAAGCATTTAGACCTGTTGTATTAATTACTCAATAATTGTCTATGATATTGTCTATGCGTACCAAGAAAAAAAGATAATGTTAAAAGTTTAAAGATGCATTATGTAAGAGCTACATCTGCCTATTATATATATTGTTATATAAATTAAATTATTATTTAGACATTTATTCACATGACAAGCCTATAATCAATCTGCTATCTAGACTGTCAAACATCAGAAATATTGAATGGATTAAAACCGGCTTGCCATTTAATAATTTAAAGTTAAAATGAATAAATCAGACGTTTCATAGCCATATGGTATGTGACAATCAAGACTTTGCTCAGAATCAAGTAACATTACTGAAATTTCTTTTTCTTCTTTATTTAGATTTATGGCAGGACATTATAGATGATTGTTTGTTACATATAGAACCAGAAGTTCAGGTATATTCACACAGGTTTTATAATTAGTTTAACAATGAAATTTTTTATGTTATTTTATGTTCTGTAACCTTAAAATTTAGGTTAAAAGCATTCTCAGACTTAATTTAAGAATTTACTCAACTTTCAATCACTGTAAAATGAGAAATATCTTTGATCTAGAAACACCAAACTTTGCACATAGTTTCTTTTTGATGTATTTCATACATTTAAACAACAAAAGTTTTATAAAGGGCTATTTTTTAGTTAACATAAGGCGGACAATTTTGAGTAAATTCTTAACGTATGTCTGAGAATGCTTTGTCAACTCTAGGCCTGTCTATAAGGATATTGGGTGCTGAAACTGTTATTTAGGTTATAGGCACATTAGTTGATAAAAAATTATTTATATCCCTTTATCTTTAATGTGGGAACCTCGTGGGTTTTCTCCAGGTTCCCCGGTTTCCTCCCACTGCTAAAGACCCCTATACACAAGCAAATTATGAAAAAATATTAAACCAAATGTTAGGCCCGAAATGACCTAGTTTGTGTCGAGTGGATATTAAACCCCATTTCTCTCTCTCTCTTTAATGTGGGGCCTGTTGTAGTTGAGCACTAAGGACAGTTGTCACTTAACAAAGTTATCGGTAGTGTTGCTGGAAAATCAAATGTTATCTAGTTATTTGGATAGTATGGAAAACACAGGTCCACTTTCTAGACAAGCACGTAAAAAATGGAACTTAACAGTTGGAATTTGATGAAGAATGAGCTGAAAACAGCAATGTACATTCAAAATTATTTTTTGATAAAGTAGTTCTTTTCTATCGGCTCAAGTGTAAAATTTGGATAAGTTCTGTAGTTCAGTTGTTGAAGTGGTACTTAATAATTGAACTAATGCGAACATATTAGGCTGTCGTATAAAAGTAAGGATAGATACATCGATTACAATATGTATTATGACAGGCAGTATTGAATTTATGACTGGGTAGTTTAACTATCAGCAGATACTGGCATCATTTACAGTTCCATTATTGATAGTTATATATGATATTCTAGTGTTATATATTTTTATGGTTTTGGAAAATAAACTTGATTGAGTTGATTTTATTCTTGCTATATTACAGGCATCTGCTGTTGTTGCTCTACCAACTATGATCAGTGAATATTATACCAGTAAAGAAATTATACTACAGCAGAAACAAGGTAGGCGCAACAAGTATATAATTTGACTGCTGGTTTAATTTTATTTTTTATTCCATTTAAATTCTTTTCTTTTTGTTTGAAAATTTTTAAAGAAATAGTATGGTTCTTAAACCATGATACTCCCTTACAAATAAGATCAAGGAACATGACTACATTTAGCTCTAGAGGAAATTATACTCATCTATATTTAGAAAGAGAAATATGGGATTTAATATGCATTTGCCTCAAACATGTTAATTTTAGGACTTACATGGCACAAATTATATGTCAATAATTCACAGTTGGAGGAAACAGAAAAAAAACCTCCATGGGGCAGGTCTCCGTACTCCTTGTCATGTACATGCTTGGGATCAAACATGGCCACATGACTCAATAACATACCTTATGTAATAGACCATTCAGACATCCATCCCCACCTCATTTAAACAGTTTACTGTGTATTTATTAATGTTAAACTAGGCTTTTTACTTTAATATAAAGTCAATGAAATGAAATGGGATTTAACATCCTACTGTTCTGCTCCTAAACTGGGCTAATAAAGACAGGCGCTACAGACTACTCTTATATCTAATTCCAACTGACAAGCAATCTTTAACGTGTACTCCTTGTGTGGCCCGCCATCCTGCATCTCCGTCCTTTATCACTGACAAGGGGAAACCATGCCAGAAAAACTGGATGAACTTTCTCAGCCAATGCAGGGATTAAATACCTGAACTCCAGTCTAGCGAGCCAGCGTCTTACCCACTTAGCCACGTGATCCCCCATATAAAGTCCCTATACATATCGAAATTAATTCTGAACTTATTAACTCGTTTTGCTACCAAGTTAATTGCATACTTAGTACTGACTCTTGCTAGTCGAATTATTTTATACACATAAAATTATACCAGATAATTGACTGTATATATAACAATCTATTTTATTTCTAAGATAACGATTTAAATAAACGTGTTGCTTTATAAAAAATAGACAGAAAAAAGAAAAGATAATTGACTGTATATATAACAATCCTTCCTGGTTATCAATTTATTGATTACATTCACATTGATCATCATTATTAATATTGGAAGTAAAATATTTTATTTAGTATTCTTAATTTAAATTTTTACAGATGAAATTATTAAAAGGTACTTAAATTATCTGAATTCAAGTACTCAAACCATAAGGTAAGAACACATATATAGTTTAATGACACTGTTTATAGGAAAAGAACAAGAGATTGTATCAGAAACCTAATCCTTGCTTGGATTATAGCTTGGGTGCTCCTAATTAAAGCGCCAATTCATGTGCAATTCCATTAATTTATTTAAAATGGCTGACTGTCATCTGATGGATTTTTGAGTTCATATCAAATTGAAAATTTGCAACCTGTCAAGCCAGCAAGAGTGTTATTGTCCCTTTAATTGATGCATAGATCAATTTTTTTATTAGATAATTGTATTTCAGATGTGGTTTTAGTTTAGCATTAGGATCTTTACCTAAAGCAATGTTAAGTGGACGTCTGAGAGCTGTACTGGATGGTTTAATTAAAACTAGTCAGATAGTGCCAGGACAGGAAGCAATGGCGGAATCTAGACGAGATGCAATAAAGGCCATTACAAGGTATGTTTTGTTCAGTATAGGGATTAAAAGTGCGATTAGTAACTCTTTTTATGTGGGATAACTCTGGAAGCATTGACATCCTCTTTGTTATCCATCTTTTTTTCAAATCAGTTATTTGGCTTGTTTGAACAAGAAGTAGGGTTGTCTGCATAACCATATGTGGGTTTTCTTCAGGTGCTCTGGTTTCCTCCCCCTGATATAGACCCTTACGCGCAAGCGGCTTATTGAAATAAAATTAACCATATTTTCGGGTGGAAATTGAGGCGATTGGCTTGCTGAGCATGCCACTTGCTCACTAACCCGAAAGATCCAGGGTTTAATCGTGGTCAAACTTTTTCCAGCCTTCTTTCACCTTATCAGGGGCCCCATGTATACCAGTGTTAGAACTATGGATGGTATATCGCCCATACATGTATATGCTGACATGCCCTACGCTGTTTTCTAACTTATAAAATTAATGCTGGCCTCCTCGTAAAATATCCCCTCATGGGTGATTCAGAATAGTAGGAGGTTAAACCCCATTTCATATCTTTTCATTTGAATTTGTGAATTTTACAGTATATGCAGAACTGTGGGTGTAGAGGAAAATGGAAGTTGTGACAGTGTTTTAACAAAAGATAACATAGCAGAGATATATGAAGCTTTTCTAACGGCCATGTTAGATTATACCCTTGATAGTCGTGGAGATGTAGGAGCATGGTAAGTGACTCTTTTTCAATTTTCAAAACAAATTTCATTAACGAGAGTATATGAAGACAGTTGTACTGGATTAATGTAATCTAGATATCTAGAAGAGAATGTTTGTTAGGTCATTATAGCAAACCCAACAATTGATCTTCATGAGAACCATTTTTTATTAGAAATATAATGGTGCTATTTATGATGTATTTGGTGTAATATTTAGTGATGAAATTGACAAGTAAAGATCATTGTGTTATTCTGGATGATGTTTAATTACCGAAGCAGCGCTGGTTAAATGGACAATTTATGATTGTAAACCCCACGTTTGTTATTTTAATGATAAGAGATTATTTTGTATATGATTATAGGGTGAGAGAAGCTAGTATGTCAGGATTATTAGAATTAACAATATTAGTTGTAATTACTGCTCCCAATTTAATAACTACAAACATGTAAGTACATTTTTAATGAAAGAGAAAATTAAAAATTCAATCCTTTCAGATAACATGTAACGTTTCTTTGGGAAATGTTATATATGTTTGATCGTTTGTTTCAGAAAAGCTAAAGATGAACACACTGTAATAATTTAAAGCAACTTGGATAATAACCACACAAGACATTTGTTTAAAATTAATCCATTACTATACAGAACTGAATATTTTTACATTGAATATTAATATATAATCCACAATTAAAAATGATAACACTAGTGTAAACTTTTAAAAATGTTTGTGTTGACTGGCAATGTTTGTTTTTGGTAATGTAGCAGTGAAAAGATGTTTGGATGTTTAGTTCAGCAATGTTGTGAAAAGATTGACAGAACAAGAGCTCACGCTGGAAATATCTTTTATCAACTTCTTTATCTCAAGTAAGTTTCTGTAAGATTTATTAAATTGTCTGTTTTAAATTTGGGGGTTGGATGGCTGAATTGTTAGCACGTGCGCCCTGTCATTGAATCAACTGGCTTGGTATTGAATCTGCGATTGTACGTGACAAGGAGAAGGGTCGTCTGTCAGACCTCGTGGGTTTTCTCCAGGTCCTCCGGTTTTCTCCCATTGCTAAAGACCCCTACGCGCAAGTGAATTATGGAACTAAAATTGAACTCTGTGTTAGTCCCGTAATGGCCTAGTTTGTGTTAGGTGGACGTTAAACCCCATTTCTCTCTCTCTGTTTTAATTTCTTTTATCGTTTGTTTGATAACAAATGTAACTTATACAAATTTGACTTGAAAATTGTGTTTGCAGAAATAAATTGAATTGACATTTTATTCTCATAGTTTTGTTTCTTCAAAAATCATTTTAAATAAATTTTGTATCTTTGTAGAAACTTATGTATTTTTTTTTAATTTCCAGTCCTAGTGTTCCTAACATTCCACACAAAGAATTTTTGTTGAAAGTCTTTTCCCAGTAAGTTACATATTTTGTTGTTAAATTTTGATATTTCAAATTTTTTGCAGAATATGTATCAAAAGTTATACTTTTTCATAAACAACATGTAGAATTAAAATGAAAGTTATGAAATTATGTGTCATGGTTACCTTTTTGGGAAGAAACAGGGATTTACTTGTCTGTGAATGGAGATTTATATCTGTTTTTGAAAGATATTGGATTGAAATTGAGATGGAATGGAATTTGAAATGTAATTATTTTGAATAAAAAGATATATAGTTTTATTAGAAAGAATCCTTTGTGTAATGGAAGCCAAGACAGAGTAAAGAAAACAGAGCTGTAATTGTTTCAGACTATATTATACATTTTTAAAACCATTAACTATTTGTCAGAAATGATACAATTTACCCACATTTCTTTTTTTTTAGATCCAACTTTAATGCAACAGGACTAAACCAGATTAACTGGGCTGCTCCGTCTGTTACGTTTCCATTGTTTATAAAGTTACTGGAAGTACCTGTCTATACATATCGAGTATTAGTAGGTACATGTGTTAGTGTAGGTGGTCTAACAGAATCATTGGTAAGAATTAAGCCTATTTGTATATATTAATTTCTTTTTATCTGTTGGTTGTTTTGTCAAAATGAATAATAATCCTGTTCGTTGCCCATATGAACCCAGTATGTACCATGTCCACATGTCATATCTAATTTCTGCTCTTCCAGACTGAACTTGTAACAAACAAATATATATTCCCACTAAATATATCCATAATTTCCCTGAATATATTACTAATAAATATATTAATAAAAAAATCCACAATAAATATTTCCCTGTTCCTCTTTGTCACACTTAAGCCCCCCCCCTCCCCTTTGCTACTTGTAGTTATTGCATGTAAACTACATTCTTTGTTTTATTACTACTATACTATATATTTTGGTTATTTTAGGTACAAAATTCCAGTCAATCATTATTCCACCATATAAACTCAATTGAAAAAGATCAAAGTAAATTAAAACATTTCTGTGATACTTTGTTACAAATCTATGCTGATTATCTAAAAGTCAATAGGTGAGTACAGTATATAGTGATACCCTTACAGTTTGGGTAATCTGGTATTTTTCTAGTAAGATTGGACATGTATATACTTTCCATATAGATGTGTACCAAATTTGTCATACTTTTATCTGAAATAATCACCAGATAAATACATTTGTTGGAATCTCAGTTAAACAGCAGAGTAGCTTGTCCCTTGAGTATTCACATATTTTTCTGGTAAGATTGGGCATCTCTGATCTACTTTCCATATATACCAAGTTTGCCATACTTTTTTTGGAAATAAGCACTCATGAGAGTTTTTTTTATCTATTTTCATGTTTATGTTTGACAGAGTATCAATACCATTATTAAAGATGACAGATCAGTTATTATCACGTGCTTCGCTAGATAAATACCTATATTCTGAAGGGTGAGTTATCATAATACATTTACTTAGTTTTATCTTAAATATATTGTAACAGTTATATATATTATAGTTGTAGTATTAAAAATTATTGTTCAGAGAGAATGAAAAACTAAAAGACAAGATAATCTTACCTAACAAATATTTTGAATATTGTACAACACTTTTTGGTTGATCTTCTGTCGTACCCATTTAGTGTAGCACTATGCCTATCGGCACGCAAATCAAAGATGTAGTAACATCAGTTCTATGAGTTGTTGGTCAGATGCAGAAAGGCAGGTTTCCAAAAAGCTTGGTTAGATGTAGAGAGACAGGTAACCAAAAAGCTTGCCACATCCAAACGGGTGACACACATACTCTCTTTCCTCTGCTTCTTACTTTAATAGCCTTGTGATTGTCTAGTTTTGGCTCTAGTTATTTTTGTAATTCTTCACTCTAGGACTCCACTTTAAACATTGTGAATTTATTCTCCTCTTATTCAATATATTTTCTCTACTGGTGGTTAGGATGTATCTTTAAATGTCACTCTGACATTTTCTTAGTGTAAATTTGTATTTAACTCTGATTACGGATACACACAGGAATAACAATACCCTGAATGGTTTCTAAATTTTTATATCAAGCTGAATAGGCTTGAATTACGAATAAAGTCATCCTCTCTATCCCACACAAACACGCTCATGCTGATAAAAATTGCTACATCCTTCTCTCTTAGAATATGCCTGGTCATCTGAATGATGTTTCTTCCCCAGCCTCTTATGCAGTTACTATGTTTTATTACTATAATTGTATGGTAACTGTTAATGTTGGCCATTTTTTATTACAGCTGTACTATGTCTTTGTCTATATGTGAATGTGTGAAGAAAGAAATACAAAGATCTGCTGATCCACAGAAGTTAATGGCCAGTGCTGATGTGTAAGTCTCTTTTATTTGAATTGTTTTTAAAAGTAAGTGATTAAAACTGTTGCTGTTTGGAAGTATAGATGTATGATAGTACTATGTTTTATTTTGACAAGGAGTCTCTACACAATACCGTATTTCCTCGAATACAACCGCGGGGTTCTATTTTGTTCAGCACTCCCTGACCCCGGGCTCTATTTGAGGCTCGGGTTATAATCGAGGCCGGGTTGTATTTTTTCAGACCAGAATTAATGCTTCAAAATCTTCTATAAGAGTGACATTTTGGACAAGTAAAACAAGCAGACAGGGTCGGTCTTGCAAATACGAATGCTAAATTTTTGTGTGTAACATGAGACAATTCGACTTCCTGTGCAGGGATAATCAATTAATTTATATTTTGACAGAGAGTATTCAGTTATTACATTAGACCCGGGTTATATTAGAGACCCGGGTTCTATTCGAGACCCGGGTTGTATTTATCTGAACACCCTATTACCCCCGAGTGCTATTCGAGGCCCGGGTGGTAATCGAGGCCGGGGTTGTATTCGAGGAAATACGGTATCTATTAATTAAACCAAGAGCACATTGACTCAACAATGAAATGAAAAGCAAAATTATGTAGCAGCTAAATTATATTTATCATTTTGGACAATTAAAAGCATTACTTAATATTTTCTAAGAAATTCAAAACAGGTATTTCTTTGCCTATTGCTTAACTATCTTGGGGGGTTTGATGGCCAACTGGTTAGCATGTGCATGCTGTTTCATAAAGTCTGACATTGAGTCAACCGTGGTTTTGGTATATATTGTCAGCTCACTATTATACAGTAATAGGAATCATTGTAGCACTTAAAATAATAATAACTTTGGAAATAATATCAAATCTACCTCCCTTGGTTTCTGTATGATCCATTGAATTGGTAAAACTCAAATGTTAATGTTTCAACTTAAAAATGATCTATTTCTCAACTGACAACTGATAAAATTATTAGAATTATTCTTTAACAAGGTAGCAATTTGTATAGATTCCTGATTCCATGTATTTTAACATACCTTACACATAATATGACTTAAAAAAAATGCAACTATTGTTTAAAAGAACTGTGTTTATTTTCTTAAATTTACCATTGTATTTTGTATTTTATTTGGCTTTATTAGCCAGTAGTGGTATTATGGTTGTTGCTAATATATTTTTATTTGACCGTATGTGGTTTGTGTTTCTGATTTGTGGGTAGTACATGATAAACAAGAAATGTGAGCTACACAAATCTGTTTATTCTAATAGGGATCATTGTTTGCCTGGCTTCAGATATTATTGATGGAAAGTATGTCATTTTGATGAAGATGAAATTAAATCATGTAATTTGTTCTTACAGATTTTGTGGATTGCTTCCATTTCAAGAAGCTAGGAAAAAAGTTCTGTTTCAACTTATGGTTTTCTTATGTCATAGATATCCAAGGGTAGGGTCATTTTCAATACCCTACACATTATTTAGAAAGAAGATTTATGTGAATAGATTAATATTTTTTGGAACTGTTATGATAATGATAATATAATGATTTTACAAAGCGCCTGCATTCCAGTAAAAATTACTGCTACGCGGCGCTATTACATTTTGTAAAAATGGTAGATGCAGAATTAATAAAAATGAATAATACATATAATCACGGAACATTTAAGAAATATGAAGTTATTAAAATGATGTAGAGAGAGAAGCAAATAAATGAAGTCTCGGTCATCTGTATTTTATTCCAATTAAAAAACAGAGACCAGAAATGTACAAATAACTCCGCATAAAAACTGATTTATAATGTTCTTTAAAAGAGTAATTATATTTAGTTTGAAAAACAACCATGAGATATTATTAATTTTAGGTTCGAAAGACTACAGCAAATAAATTATATGAAGCTTTATTAATGTATGATGATGTCATCTCAGATGAGATTATTGAAGAAGTACAAACAACACTATGTGATACTGATTGGTTAGTATATTATATTATATATACATGTATACTGGTGTTTATTGTACCAATGGGCTTATGCTTATTCATATTGTTCAAATCCAATTGATTGGCCCCACTTGACATTTTCTGATTACCACTTGAACAACATTTTGAAGTAAGGTTTACTTTTAGGTACCTAAGCAAATATAAGAACGGGCAAGAGACAGCATTTTCTCATAGACAGAACTATTATTCATATATTGATAGTGATTAAGCCCACTTAGGCTCTTTATTATTGGGAAACTAATTTAACCAAAAGGTCAAACTCATTCTTTAATTATGATTATATGAAGGTAATTATATAACTAGTAATACTGTATTATTACTAGGCATTAATATTATCCTCGGTTTTATTAATACATGTATTAGTTAATAAGGAAGGGACATGGGGAAATATTTGATTTTGACAGTATTAGTTGAAATGTTTTTATAAGTGTCTTTAGTCCCAAAATGACCTAGTTTGTGTCAAGTGGATGTCAAACCCCATTTCTCTCTCTTATAAGTGTCTGATATTCAACACCAGTTGATTATTTAAATCTGAACATGTGTATTTTTAAAGCCCATGAAAATCACTGAAATTGTATAATATGAAAATTAAAACTTTAAACGTATCTCGGCAGCAATGTGACAATCTCATTTAACTTAATAGAATAATCACATCAAATCCAAACAAACGACTAAGTGCTCACATAAAAACTTAGCTTTTCGATCCTGATACCTTTGTTTTGGGATTTTTTATCCGATTTCAGTAGATCAACTAGTATTCCCCTTCCCCCCATGAAATAGAAAGAGAGATAAATTGGGTTTAACATCCATTCGACTCAAACTAGGTCACTTCGGGACTAACAAGAAAAAACCCACAAGGCTGGACAGGCGATCCTACTCCTTGTCACGTACAACTGGGGATTCGAAACCACACCAGTTGACTTTTAATGACAGGCTTTTTGATACAGCGCGCGTGTGCTAACCATTCAGCCATCTAGCCATCCAACACTTAAATAACTAGTGGGGGTTGGGATGGCCTAGTGGTCTAGAGTGCCGCGCTTTGACCTCTAGCTGGCTGGCCACCTCTGGCTTGCAGCTGTGGTTTCGAGCCCTAGTGTGAGCGTATGTGGCATGGAAATAGGGGCGCCTTCTTAACCTCATGGTTGTCCTCCGGGCACTCCTGTTTCCTCCCACTGCTAAAGACCCCTACTCTTACAAGCGAATTATAAAATTAAACCATATGTTAGTTAAAGAAACTAAATGAACGGCAGCTACTATCTGAAATTGGTTAATGGAGAATGACTACAGCACCGTACATCCGTCAAAATGTGTCAAGTTTGAAATTGGGCGATTCCCATTCCAAAATTATTTCACTGTTAGCGAACTCAGAAACTCAATAAAATCTGTTGTTAATCTAGAATACAAGTAACTCTGTGACATTGAAACCATGTTACTTGCTAAGCGTCGTTAGAATAATGAGTTTATAGAAAGAGCATCCGTAAAAACTTATAAAATGTTATAATACATGACGTGTTTATTGTTACACTGTAAATATCCAGTAATCCCTGCAATATATGGCCGCCATCTTGGATTTTATTGGGAAAGGCCTGCTGGAATGCAAAAATAGTGACTTATTTCGGAAGAGCACCAGTAAAATCCTATAAAATGATATATTACACGACATGTTTACTGTAATCTGTAAATATCCGGTAATCCCTGCAATATATGGCCGCCATCTTGGATTTTGGCCGCCATCTTGGATTTCAGGAGCTAGAGAAATGCTTTGTGGGACGTCTGACCAGATTAATATCGTTGAAAATCCCATTAATGATCTATACTTCTGAAAATAAATTGCATTAATTAGAAATATTCGCTTAAAAATACGATTTGTGCATATTTTGGCGGACATTTTGAAAATGTGCCCCGTTCTGAGCGAAAAAGTGTCGGACACCAAAACTTCTTTTATTTTTGTGTTTTGCATGCAATTTGGCCTCAGAAACACCCCTGCAGAACAGTGGCATACGAAAAAGTGTATTATTGTCCCAACCCTACGTTAAATAACTAGGAATCTTAGAATATTGCAGTAGTAGTATAACAATCAGCCTTCAGTATGAACAAAGTGTTAATTCCTTTAAGATTAGTAAATCTCCATGGTTACAATCTATATAATTTATTGTTTACTTATTATTGTTTATATTATTAGGGATTTACCTGTAGATCAGCTCCGTCCTATAAGAAATAATCTGTGTGATTTGATGGATGTCACTAAACCCGTTATAAAGGTAATATAATTCTTCAGAGAATGATAAATTCTTTAAAAGATTGCTTCTCTCATATTCCATGATGTATTGTCCTTTACGGTGTAGACTTAAAATCATCCATTTTCTACTAAATTGATGATTTATCTGTACATATTATACCATGACATATAATGTTACAACATATTGTCGTTGAGCTGTATTAGAGAAATACACCATTGCAAAATTAAAGGTTTCGTGTATTAAGCCCCTGACAATTTAAAATTAGTGATAAAATACAATAAATTTACAAATTCAAGAGTTCCCTCCCTTGATGATTGGCTTCACCTGGGATTGTCTTCAAAGTAAGGGTACATTGTGTCTGGGAATCACTTTTTAAATGGGTGGGTTGGTCATTGGGAATGGTCTATCTAAAATCTTAGAGTACAAAAAGTTGAAATAAGAATATTACAAACCATGTTTGTCACGAAAATCTAAGCAAACATCAATGTTCCTGAGGCTTCATTTCCCAGGGCTGTATATTTTTTAAAAATATTTATATAGTAGATTTGCTTATTGCAACGTGTTTTTTGATCATATTTTGACTTCTTAAATTTGTAAATGCTTTTGGTTGATCTTGCAAGCTGACAGCCATGAAAGTTTCTGAGACAAACAAATCAAGACTTATTCTTGATTTGGGGTGTAGAATTATGGATTATAGACACTCTGTGTCCCAATGCATAGATATATGTCAACAATATTAACTATAATGTATGTTTCGATATATACTAGTTACAAAGCAACATATTTTGGACAGTATACTTTAAATAATTGGCTACCATCGTCTCCCGTCCAATCAGGCAGGTTTCCCCCGAGTTCTTCGGTTTCTTCCTGTAGTAATGATCGAAATCATTCGCACGACCTGTGCCAAGGGCCAAATTGAAAACAAGCCTCAGGCTTAATTTGCTACCCTTGTAAAATGACGAGATTATTATTATTATTATTATTACTACTAATTTTCATGTCAAGAATATTGACTATAATGTATGCTTTGATAATGATATATACTAGTTACAAAACAACATATTTTGGACAGTATACATCAAAAAATTGGCTTCTATATGTCACTAATTTTCATGCTATGATAACCAATGTTAAATATATATTCTAGTTTTAATTGATAGAAGGTTTTTGTTTTGTTTTTTGTAGAATCAGGCAGCTGGTACTTCCTGAAATCATCAAGATGAAAACTTTATGTTTTATTATAAGTCAATACATTGTGATTGTATGTTCATTACTTATATGACAATATTACAATGTGTCATAGGCCTGAAAGTTATCAACATTCAATTCTTATTTATAAACTTTTATCTGCCTTTAATAAACCGTGTATTTATTAAGATCAAATGATATTTATTGTGTTTCCAGAATCAAGAAAGAGCTGATAAATATGGCATCAGGTTTATTTATAGTTGGCTATTCGAGCACTCAGGCAAACAGTGGTTTAAAAGTACACCTAGAGTTAATTCACATGATGAATTTCATGGAGATTTATAACCCATTGTGTTGTATATATTACACTTGAAATTGTGTAGAATTATGTGATGTATATTAAAAGTGCTATAACAATAAACTTTGCTTTTGTAGAGTACTCTACTTTATTTATTTATATAAAATAAAACCAACAAACAAAATCCATTGTTTCACATTGTTTCATTTTGTTAAGCCTACATATTATGTTGTACTATGAGAATAAAAAGCCACTAGCTCCCTTGTATCTTCCAGTACTCGGCCAATCTCAGAAGCCTTGTGACGTCTGTTCTTTTTAGAATGCAGCCTCATGGAAATACATCTCTTAGACATTTTATACGTTCCTTTGGATTTCAGTCATATTTTCTTTTTGGTAGTGGTGCTGGGCATAGGCCTTGCATGATTCTGCATCTTGTCGTTTGGAGGAGGTCCTGTGCATATTTGCAAATTCTATTGCTGCCCAGGCAAAATTTCCCTAATAGCCTGTCTTCAATAAGTCAGTTGGAGCAGAAAGGTAGCAGTTAAACTCTTTTTGATACACCCCTTCTAAGATTAAAATGATCGTTCATTACATGGCTAGCTGAAAATTTATGTATAAAAAATAAATTAAATTCCCTTGCCAGAGTTTTGTTTGAAAATCAGATTGTCCAAGTTTACCAAGAATTCCAAAATTATTTATCGATAGATGTGGAGCATTTCCCTCTTATTCTTATTACTGGAAATTGTGTGCAAACTACGGTACCCCACCGACGAATAATCCCTTAGGTTGTTGTCCAGGGGCCGGTTGCTCAAAGCTTTAACGGAGAGAAAGATTTTTGCTGGAAATAAAGGCCCTAACATTCTTTGGTGCAAATTTTTCCTACAGATTTATGCTAATATAAAAAATAAAGTATTCTATAATGTTTTCTGTAGTAAATTTAACGGGAAGTTAACAAACAACACATTACCAAGATATGCCCGTTAGAGTTTAACGGATCGTTAAAATAACTTAATTTTGAGCAACCGACCCAGATAGTCAGACCGAAACCCTATTCTTCTTTTTCTTCGTCAGTCAATAAACTATCGAATTGAAGTGAATTACGGGTTATCAATTCAGCCAAGCAGTTAATGACAGTCTGGATTTCCGTTAAACACCTATTTGGCCGAATGCTACAAAGATGTTCGGATATACAGAAATGATTTAAAGGGTCAATCCCGATAATGTTTTTGAGAATAAAACTCTTTAATTTTGTGTTAAAATCCATTATGATCCTTTACCTTGGGGCCGAGCAACTAACTTAATATATGTGATACGTTTTCAAATAACTTAAACCCACACTCTTGAAATGTGTCGGTGAAATTTACCTTTTGTTACCAAGTACAGCACATGGTCCATTCACCGTGTAGACCTCCAAAGGAACGGGAATCGATTATCGGGTCACCAAACGAAAGAATTGACTCGAAATCTTAAAAGGGTTACGTGCCCGGATAAGCTGTTTTAACGCTCATGTCCAAACGACTCAATATTTTGAGCTGAAATTTTGAGTCAGAGTATATACATCAGTCTTCTATATTTTGGTGTTTAAATTTCATACGTACTCAGACTTCTATTTTTGAGGCTCTGTTCTATTCGGGACTGTCCCTTTAACATTTGTAGGAAGGGGGGGGGGGGGTGCTCCTTCCTTCCGACGTACCACTTGCCTAATTTCCAAGGAATGAGGGAATTAATTGAACAGAAAGCTCCACCTCTACACCTATAGTGTATTTCAGGAAGTGATAATCTAAAATGTCTGACGCTTTCCATAGCCTATTTATGGATTTTGGTTTTCTGCTTTGTCTATACGTAGCGAGTCTTCTATTTTGTGTCAAATTGGACCCATAATTCGAAGAAAAGAAAAGTCCGCGATGTGGTGTTGGGAAAGTAAACTATTCCGCTTTGGAACAGTGAGTGTATAATCTACATGTAATATTAATCATAGTGATGCCAAAAATGTAATCTGCGAGAAATTTCCCAATACCTTTAAAAAACAGTGTCAGGAAACGGGCCTTGTATTTACTGTCTTGACCCTTCCTGTCACCAATCACAAAATCCTTAAAATAGGCCAGGGAAAGAGTACGACGCGTTCCATTCCACAAAGTGCGGTAAATACACGTTTACTAAACATGCGGTTGTTATGATAATAGAGTAAGAATCGAGACGCAGGTGGTGAAAAATATTCTTCAAACTTATCAAGCAAGATGAGCACCATAATATAGCGATTTATATAGCAACTGAAGTTAATCTGAGGCATTAAGCCGGTGCCATTCTCTTGTCAATCGGAGAAAAAAAGCAAGTCTATCAGTCTTTCCGGAAAAGCTCTATCATGATTTATGTGATAATGAAGAGACAGAAGTCCACTCGGAACGGATGAAGGAGGATGAAAGAAGTTGACAATCAACTCGATAGAAACTAACTAAATATGACAGTAAAATGTGATTAGCAAGAGACTAATGTTTATCGCTTGCGGCATTTGCAAAATAATGGATAATGAGATAGAACAGTACACATATTATTTTGTTGTACATATTCTAATAGGCTATTGTCTGACCGCTTGGCTTTTAACGTCTTAACTTTCCGCACCGATCGGACATAGGTCATTGGGGAATTTTTGCCCGGACTGTACAGCATAATCGACAAAGGGAAATTGGCTGGAAAATCCCGATGAGTTTTCTCGGCCAACACCATGATTTAACCTGGAAACTTATAGCGACCACAAACCTCGAACTAAGTCGCCAAAACAAACATGTGATACTGAGCTTTTTAAATTTTTGGGGCACTGGACCTTGGGATTGGGGGACCAGAGCGGGGTGGAAGAATGAAGGCATAATCGAGTAATGGATTGGAGGTGGGGAGTCTCCACGACACGGATTATCTGCTGATCTAATGGCAAAAATTATATTTTAACAAGAGCCTCGGTCAGTAAGGCGCCAGCTCACTAAGCAGGAGAACCGGGTTTCGATTCCGGTGCCAGACTGAAAAGTTCCTCGCGATTTTCCAGCGTGGTTTTCCCTTGTAAGTTGGTGCAGAACGGGGGATAGTAAGGAACACTGGCGCGTCTAGTCTTTCTGATAGGACATAAATTCGAGGTCCCGCATTCACCTTGACCTTTTTGTAAATAACCTAGACAGTTGAAATTCAATTTCCCCTCATAGCACACTGTAGATAGGTCATATGCCCACCAACATTAATCCAATGGGAGCAGAAAAGAAGGACGTTGAATCTCATTACATTCTAATGTTCACAATTAAAAAACAAAGTCATTGGTATGAATATATTCAATATTGTATGCAATTGCAATATATAAACCTGTTGTTACATTATGTAGTATATAAATTGCTGAAAGATTGCAAATAGTTATACAAATCAATATGTGGTTAATATGAAATTTGTCAGAATTGAAAGTGTTGAAATCAAATAACACAATCTCAACAGTTAATACTGTATACTAATAATAAGTCACCATGAGCTAATTTAATATCAAAGATATTGAAATATTACATAATATTATAATATCAATATATGAGTTAATTTGTCATGTTAATATGATATATGGACCCAATATACAGATATATAGGTTTTCTAATATATTATGTTCTAGGAACCCAATTATGTCAAATACAACGATGCCAATTGAATACATATTTTGATTTAGATAGTAAACTAGCGTAGGATGGACACCGTGCTGGTTTACCCTTCCGTGTTGTACAGGAGCTCTGGTAATTTAGGGTCGCCAGCAATCGGAAAAGTTTGTTTAAAGTAGCTTAGTCTTTAACTGAATATCATCCAAAATCTTCAACATTGGAAACACGAATTATTTGTCAATTTAAATCAACATTGATGCTGCGATCTTAGACTTTTTAATGATTATTGGGAAAAATCATTGGACTATTAAAATAGAGTAATGCTAAAAGTATACCAATATGAAATATGATGATATTTACCCCCACTGTTAAATTCTACCAAGGTTTGCACCGGTAACCCAGAGTCAAATTTATTTCTTATTAAATCTGGTTGATCAATTTGTAAAACCTTGAAGCAACTCTAGTCTCAAGTTATCACCCGATTGACTTGGAACTTAAACACCGTGCCCATGTTTATGAGACTAATGCTGGGAAAAGATGGGCTTCTGATATCCAATTACCATTGCGTTTCGGTCTGAGATCTAGCAAGAGACTCGAGGGTAGAGGCTAGACATTTTGCACCAAACCAAACGGTGTATGTAGACTGGAATAACCAGACGCCAGAAATTTGAATTCGATTGAGACTGTTGGCTTATTTCGCGGAGCATAACTAATTTGAAATTAGAGTAAAAACCGAAACCATTGAATGTAAATCAGTTTATATACATTCATAATATGAATCATATTCCAGTATTATATGAGTTGCGACCTACTTGTGTTAATTTCTAGGTACCAAATGTAAACGATTTAGCTTCTTTAAATACCAATGTAATTTGAGTTAAGAAAGCTAATGCAAATGTACACTAATCATCTTGGTAGACTTAATTGGTTGACTTAATGCCACAATTTCACATAACTATTAAATTACTACAGTGCATACATATTATCATCTACTCGGGAAAATGTTAAGCAACGTCTCAAAGTGTATATATGCAGGCTGGTGTATCTATGTTTATAAACACCACCAGAGCAGATAAGTAGCCAGGAAAGCCCACACTGGTTGTCGCATACTTACTTTTCGTGGGTGATGGGATCATCTACAAGGCACAAAAAACCCTGATTGATAACCCTTGCAATAAATAACCAACTTTGATTATTAACTTCAAACATGCTGGTAAGTTTAAGCTGTACTTTAAGCTTTTCACATTGATCAAGAACCAGAACTCTTCACACCCAATAGAGATGATAACTGTAGAATGTTAACAAGGGTTTTCAAATTGATCAAGGGCAATAACTATCCGAAATCGTTGAAAATCGTAGGCTTTTTAATCTCATAAACATGGGCACGGTGTTTAAGTTCCAAGTCAATCGGGTGATAACTTGAGACTAGAGTTGCTTCAAGGTCTTACAAATTGATCAACCAGATTTAATAAGAAATAAATTTGACTCTGGGTTACCGGTGCAAACCTTGGTAGAATTTAACAGTGGGGGTAAATATCATCATAATGGTATACTTTTAGCATTACTCTATTTAATAGTCCAATGATTTTTCCCAAGAATCATTAAATAGTCTAAGTAACAGCTCACTTGACTTGCTAACAATACAACAATGGTCAATCACATATACCAGCCACGTGGGAAATACCCAATACGATAAATGATTCAATGCGAAGCTTGCTATTCTATAAGGAGAAAGGTAGAGCTACAGTATACAGCGATCAATTTCTGCCACAGATGTATGAAGTGGTCTCATACCATAGTCACTATGTAACAAACACTGGCTGTCATTTCCTACCATGGATCTAGCTACAACATAAGTTGGGATGGCGATGGGGTGTGTCACGATCCCTCACACAAAAGTTTCTCACAAAGGATATGAAATGTTTAAAAGGGGTAGATTAAACAATGGGAGTATTGTTTTGATATTATATGTGTTTATCATCAATTTTTGTATTGATATTTGTGTTTGTGATTCAATTCGTATTGGATATATGACAGGATCCCAACAATCAACGGATAACAATAGCAAAATATATAAGAGACCCGGGCAAGCCATTTCTGGCGCCCTTACATACGCGATAGCAGAGATTAATAATAATCCTCACATTTTACCCAATCATTCCCTCGATTTTATTATTGCCGAAACATATGGCAAAGAAAGTGAAAGTATTAAAGAAACTGTTTTATTATTACATAAAAATATAAGTGTGTATATAGGACCACAGGAAACATGTATCCACGAAGGACGAATAGCTGCTTCTTTTAACCTGCCTATGATATCTTATGTAAGTAGAAATTTCTTATTATATACGTAATTTTATTGCAAAACACCCATTAGTATACCACTTTTCTCAAATTGTTTGCATGGTCTCTTATCCAAATTTCGTGATTCAAAGTAATAATTAAAGATTTTATCACCAAGGTTCTTTAAGTAAAATTATATTTATGGCACCACTCAATCTTTAACATGTAATTGCGAGTTTCGTATATTTATAAGATCTTATGATATAGCCCTACCTTGAGAATGTGGATACCATTTTGTAAAAATGATTGCTACCATTTGGTATAAATGTCAAAACTTTTTGAATGCAGGTACTGCTTTGTTAAAATTTAAAATCTTTGCAAAGAGTCCAAATATTTATATGTTTCAAAGATTCAATTCAGTGTGTAATGTAAATCTATTTCAAATAAAAACTTTTATGCTTGATGTTATTAAGTCAAAATGTTAGATCTCCTATCATCTTTTCGACATTAGAGTTTCTTATCAAAGGACCACCACTGAAGGCGAGGGAATTGAATTAGTAGAAGTAATCGAATCAAGAATAATGAGTACATTTTGATTTTCTTTTTATTGTAAAGATTGGTCGTATTGCGTCCATGTTTATTACCCCAGTAGGTAGGGTACGGCGGGGTAGTTAGTTCTATCGTAATGATGTCAGTATTTCTGTGTTAAAGACACTATTCTGGTTATTGTTATTGATAATGTGTCATGGATCAATTGTGTTTCTTGTCTTATGTTGTATATCAGTAACAGGTGGCCCGGTCTTAGTTTTATAACCAGTTTAATATCTCATTATTATAGAAGAGATTTTCAGTAGCAATTTCATTCTAGCCTTTATATGTATAAAGGTTTCATTTAATGACTAAATTAGTTTTGTCTGTCTGTATTTTATGTCGTCTGTAAGATTGGGGCAGGCGATATTACTCTGTTTTATTAAAACATTCAGAATACCAGTGTTACCATTTCGTGTACCGAAAATCACACAAGGACTATATTACCTCAACAATGGTTCCACAGGAGGGTAGGTAGGGGTATTGCAAATGGGGGCGTGAGGGCGTTTCCGTTTGGGTATTTTCCAAAGAACACGTTGGTACAAAAAAAAACCTCCAAAGCGATCTAATTACAATACTAATTCGTTTGGAGTCATAGTTTTAATTCATTCATCTGATCTCTTATCCCCATGGTAGCATCATCACCCTGGTATTATTGTCGTTTTGTCAATTGTTAGTAGTTTTGGATTTTTAGTAACTGCATCTTGGCTACGTTTGCAATAAAACCGACACATATTCTATATTTGACCCAGTTCTAGATAGCTTGTTTTCAATTTAAATCAAATCGGAATATTGGTTTTATTTATCCCAACTAGTTCCAGTGGGATACCGAATTTAACTGTGAATTACCATTATACATTCTAGATGACTAATAATAACAACACATATTACGTAGTTTCAACACATTCTCTTTTAGATATCGAATCGCTCTCCATCGTCAGTTCCCTGCTACAAATTGTAATAACCAATTTAACTTTCAATTTGTTATCAATAAAATCTTTTTTTTTATGTGCATCCCCATTACGAAATACATTCAACTGAAATTAATAATCTAGCAAAATATATTGTGCAAATTTATTTCAAATCACAGGGCAAGGTATGTTATAAAATTTACAGAGACATATTTTATATATTATATGGATGATGGTTTTAAACGACACGGGGAATAATGGAAAACAATAGATTTTGTAATGAGATTAAATCAGCCGTGCAGAGAAAAACTCAATTAATGTGTGTTTATTGATATTTTCAACGCGGGTAAATCTCTTTTTTTTAAATTATACTGAAGCTATGTTAATTGACAATAAATCCGACATAATAATTCACTACACAAGGAGAAGAAAAGAAAATTCAATTGAATAGACCTGGGGACTTGACGTACGTCTTTGTTGACACATGATCAGGATATGTCAGGCTTAAAAAAAGTCGATGTTTTCCGTTAAAAAATGAGGCATATTCTAACGAATTGTCCGCCGATGTTCAAAAAAACAAATGTCAATTTGTTAACGACAATCGTTCACATTATAACGAAAATACTAAATCGGACACCAAAGAGGCGTTCCCTAAGAATGGAACTGAGTGTTATACATGTAACCGCCGTTAAATCACCCAGAATTATCACCTGTCTCAATGGAAGACACAAAAGAGTTTGTACAAATAACACATCCATCCCCGAATTAAACGTTGGCACTAATAATACACTGATGATGTTCAGGTTTTCCTTTAGTGCATAATAATTTACTGTTTAGCTTTTACAGTTTCCATTTTCTGTAATGAGCTACTTCAAAACTGAATACAGAATTATTTTTTTTGTAAGCGCCCTTGATGACACGTAATGAACTATATAATTCTCCCTGTGCGTTATATAGAATTAGGTTTCAGAGAAATGTTTCTAATGTTCATATAATTGGTGACAAGCTAACGACATTGACATTTAAGACAGAAAATAATACAGCAATCGAACACCCATAGCTGAGTTTCACATTATAAAACACTTACAATATGTTCCATTTATATACTAGAATATATTTTTTTATTCGCAGATATTTTTTTATATAATTGTTAATATTACTTTTTTAACAAAAAATCGATATCATGAGGTTATTTTTAGTAACAAGCGACTGATGTTCATATTTTCGGTTTTGTATTTATGTAGAGCTTTGTCAGAATTGATCTATTTACGTCTGTGATATATAGTACTGGGTATATAATAATAAATCTGGTTGTTTTTTTATTTGATTTATTATAAAAATACAGGAATAGCATTATAATTCTATGATAATGTAGAATACCTAATAGTTATTACATTATAATAGTTGGTTTTAGTCATAATGACCAGCGTCCCAAGTCACGTACTTTTTCATTGCCACCAAGCTTCTAGAGCTTGCATATTTAATCGTTTGTAGGTAAAGGGGGGGGGGCATTTGAATAGTGCATATATAAATGTCGTACATATCATATGATATGTCGTTCGATCGTTCACATTGTTCAACAAAGTAAAACAACCCATAACTCGAAAAGTATTTTTTGGAATTTGCTGAAATTCAATAGTTTTCTTTCTTTTAATAATTTGAATAATGCAGATAAATTTCATACGGATCATTTCACAAATTTAAATCATACATATAAATATATCATACAGATCGGATGTTAACTGTTGCCGTTAGACTGTTCACGGGGTTCGACAATGTGGAATCAAATAGGTTTCTTCATCTCACTAACGTAAACAGATTTCAAAATCGTATCGATTATCCATGTTTGCGTTTAGTCATCAACGGGCGATGAACAGCAGATCGGATTCAATCGGGCACATAAGATGGCACCGAGGGGTGTTTATGGTCTTTTCCCGTTAATAATTAATGTTTAATTGCTAATTAGCATTTCAGGCAGATTTACCTCTTGCATAATGTATGATAAGTGAGTTATAGGTACGAGGGCTGGATAAAAAGCTGAAAGTCTAAAAAGGATAAATTAATTTAGTTGAAACACACTTTTGCAATAAACCAGTAAAGTCATTGAATGAATCGTAAACATAAGAACTGCACCATGTACTGTTATTATTGTCTTAGTACCAGATCACCTACCCATTACAATCACCAGAAATGGAAAAAAATGGTTATAGGACAGTCAATAAGCACCTGCAGTTGAGAGGACTAATCCCAACAGAGATACATGCCGACATACATGATGACGTAGTATTTGCACAGTAAAGAAATGGGCTGTGGGATTTAAGCGTGACAGAGATAACCCACATCAACAGCAACCATCCAAGAAAACATGGCGATACCACTCGACATATTGCCATTGTTGTAGGCATCTCTCATGGGAGGATTGAGCAGCACATTATCGCGTTAGGAATGATTAAAGTTTCTGAATATGGATACCAAAGCTCTGGACATCGGATCACAATATAGATAGGAAATATTTACTATTTAAATGATAAAGATATAATGTGATTATGCCCTAGATATTAAGACCTGGGATAAACACGTCAGTCATTATTTTAATTTTGTTGCCAAATGTTTATCTAAATTTGGGAGTTCCGCAAAGACGACCATCGGATTTCCTGGAGATTGCCGCTGAATTCTAAGAGAGATAGACATCACCTTGGTTCTTTAGATGTCCATTATGATGATGTGGTTTCCCGAGTCTAGCCATGCTGGTTAGACGTATACAGAAGTTGGGGTTGAGAGAAAGATGTAATCTATAATGCCAAAGGCAATATTTTACGGAGGGTTGACAGAAGGCAAGCGAAACAGAGGAGCTCCTCGGAAACGGTATAAGGACCAGCTGAAGTGGTTGTTCACCCAGGTTCGTATCAACTGTACCACTGGGGAAAAACAGGCAGCCGACATATCAAACTGGAGAGCAACCTCACACAGGGGTACCCAGCACTTCGATGAAACCGGAAGGGACCCAGGGAATAAAAGAGGAGGCGGTAAAGAGGGGGAACAACACACGACCCACCAACCCGGACCTACGAATGCCAACACTGCCCAAGGCCATTCATTTCAAGAATGGGTCTTTTACAGATAGACTTAGAACTTTTCAGCCAGCCCTCGTAGAACGATGTCAGAATATTTTCTATTCACTGCTTCTTGATAAACGTTCCTTCTGTTGAGGCTTTAACCCTATCACTAGACAAGGAGAAACCACACCGGAAAAGCCAGATGGACTGATTCAGCCAACGATGGGATCGAACCCGGGATTTCTAGGCTAGCGAGCTAACCTTCCACCCATTGACCCACTGTGGCCTTCGTTAAGAAGAGCCCTATTGAGTTGAGGTACATGTTAATAAATTCCCACAGTTTGTCAGTTATAACAAATAGGTTTATGATATCGACGTGCCATGCTTGAATAAAAAAGCAGCCAAGTTGATAATATTATATTGATTAATAGTTTGACTTGGTACTGAGTGGGATGATCAAATGTGTAATTACTATTGTATGAGTTATGTCAGCTATTGCTTAAAGTATCACATAAAATGTCTGGAAGACTCTTGTGTATTAAACCAATAGTCACTTTTCTATTAAACCCAACGGAGTCGCCGTCAACTATTCTCTTCATGGTACCAAGCTGTAAACTTGAAATGTGAACAGTATGTTGTTAATGTCAGTAGCTCGCAGAGGGTTAGTGATGCCAGGGGTCAACTCGTTGTTTATATGCCCATCAAACTCAAATTATATAGGGCACAGTACTTAAAAATATGAGAAAGGAAGACATTGTATGTATAACTAGATGAGATAAATGTTTCATTCAAATTAAACTGTTTATTCATATTAAGTTGACTAACCCGAGAGAGAGAGAGAGAGAGAGAGAGAGAGGGAGGGAGAGAGATAGAGGAGAGAGAGAGGGGGGCAGAGATGGTGAACAGTATGTTATTAATGTCAGTAGCTAGCAAGTGGTTAGTGATGCCAGGGGTAAACTTTTTATTCAATAATTTGCTCGAGCGTAGAGGTCTCTAGCAGTGGTGGTGGGGGGGGGGGGTAGAGGAAACGGGGAAAACCCACGAGGTTTGACAGGCGATCCTACTCCTTGTCACGTACAACCGGAGAATGGAAACCTCGCCAGTTGACTCAATGACACACTCTAAGATGCAGCGCGCACGTGATAACCTTTCACCCCCCCCCCCCAACGAGAAATGTAACAGCAAAAACTCTTTATTTATATTCATATTAAATAGAACAGCAATATTGTCGACAAAGTTAACAGCAATATTTTCGCTAACACACTGGTCCACAGTGAACATTCGCTTGGCCGCTAGTACCACTGATAAAGATGACATCGACGAGACTAAATAACCCCGAAATATTAACTTTTTTCTTCGACTAATTAAATTCTTAAACATTTTTTTTGAAGTATAAGAAAAATAAATAGAGGTGAATGTAGTACATCTGGATAAAAAATATTCCATATTTAGAGTAAATAGGAAGGACCAGATTAACCTTGTGGAGGGGCCCGGGACATACCATCTGTGCGGGGGCCCCATTGTTGTTTGTTCAAGGGGAAAGACAATGAGCTGAAAATGAGATTTCCATAATACCAAAGCAATGTGGAGGATGGTTTGGCCATTTCCCGTGTATTTTTTGACGATACGCACGAAACTTACAACAAAAGAGAATTCAACCAATTTTCTAACTGAGCATAGGTTGAATCAAGACATAAAATCCCAAACAAAAGACAAGGAGAAAAAAGTCGCAAAATTTAGGCAGGAAACATGTTCAGATTATACTATGTTTACGTTTATTTTTCGGGGCTGGTTGGGCCCCAGCAATCACACTGCGGGATGGGGTCCCCGGAACTGGTTATTACCTATTGATTGGAAGAACCTCCAAGTTATGTAATTTACCTATAACAAACACTACAATTCGTCGCTCTAAAATATACATATTCAAATATACCAAAATTTGAGTTTCGTTTATCTTACGAATCATATCTTGTCCCGGCAATGGATTTTAGAAAATGGATTCAACAAATAAATAGCGTATTCACCCACTACAGGGATCATCAGGCATTTATATAATACAAAGCCAAATATTTTTTACATGGGATTTAACATTCTATTAGCCGAAGAATTAGTACGACTATAGACAAGAATTTAATATAATCAAATATAATCATTTGTTAGTTCATTTGTTTCTGATCTTCTACTCTGTGTAAGATTTTAAGTATATATATTGCGGCAGATATGCACTTATATACCTGAAAAGTTGTTTACGCCCGTTTCCAACCAGACACATCGAAGTCGATAGGCAGTTTAAAATAGATCTACGGACATTGTCTAGGCGTAACTTGAAGTGTTGCGTTTTGATGGGATAATTACAGTCAACAAAACATGTCACAATGATAAAACTTGTCACATGTTTAGTTAAGTAAGACTGAATCCGGGAAAATCTATAAATAAAATAATATATAACAAAGAAAATGTAAAGAGAGTGCAGGAATTGTTAGAAGTATCTCATTAAAAACCCTTTTAAAAATAATATTGAAAAGACAAAGAATAATATTCACCCATAGGAAAAATTAACAATGACGTGTATTAGAACTATCAGTAGTACTAATTGAACCCTAATTTCGTCTTGTTTTGGGGAACTGAGTTACACACCCTATGGTACACCAAGATGAACATATTCTTATTTTTATTATGCAGATGCCGTTTTAAATTTATGTGGGTGATGTTTTTTTTTAAAGTTATTATATTTTTAATAGAAAATAATGGTTTGTGTTTGATTGCCGACTTCCTGAAAAGTGCCGATTTGTCAACTGTTTAAATACATGTATATCAAACATAAGTGGAAACCCACATTTATCCATGATCCCATAATCATTAACAAAACTCGTATTCTAATTTTGTTTGGTGAAAATGGCGGGGAACATCTAATGACACATTATATTGAATATGTATGTAAGTTACCATGCTAACAACAAAAAAAGGCAACAATTACAATTAATGAGAGAGAGAGAGAGAGAAATTGGGTTTAACGTCCACTCGACACAAACCAGGTCATTTTGGGACGAATACAATTAATGAAATTTATTAGGAAATGAAACGAAAATAAAAATAAATGGGGTTTAACGTCCTACTGTTCTGCTACGACTGGGCGATTGAAGACATGAAATTTATTAGGACCCAACTTGCTTTTTTTTTAAAAAAAATAAAAAAAAACAATAATAAAATATGATGCGTTGGCTGCCAACCGTATGTAAGCAGGCCTAAGTTAATTGGTATTAAAACAAATCGATTAAGATTTAAACAAATCAAACACACGGGAATTGAATATATGAATAAATTAATCAACGGGATAAATGAATGAATTAATCAACGGGATGAATGAATAAATGAAACCAAGGCAGGAAGAACAAATACAGCAACAGAAATATATAGTCATGACAATAGTCAGGACACTTTCTCTCGAGATTTTGACAAGAACTTTGACGTTCATTATTTCAGAACCATATTGATCAACCATTGTCAAATATAATAGTGAATTTAATCCGTATTCCTAGTGAAAATTGATTTGACTTGTTTTCAAACGAAATGGCACAATACTCGGAAGGTCACGGATACGTCTTTTCGCTAATGCGGGCGCCACACTTTCCTGAAATTAACACCAGATGGACACACGGTAAAGTGAAGGTTCAAATTTGGCTCCAACCGTGAGGACATCTAAAGCCATCGTATGACCGCCTGTGGAACGATTTTATGAAAATATCGACATAATCGATTTAATAATGTCGAATAATAACGAGTTGGTTTTCAATTATGTGTTGAAATCCCCGGCCCTCGATTCCGAAGTTCAACTGAATGTGGACCTTAAATTTGAAGCATAGCAAACTTTGCGTGATTGAAAAAAATAATTGTATAATGTACACAAATTTGTAATTTGTTATTCTTCCATTATTAATGTTTCAGGGCTTGGTGGTTATTATCAACACCTTTGTGTCACATTTCTGTATGGATTTATTTCTATATTAGCATTATTCACGTAGAAGGAATTTCTAATTAAACCCAGTAATAATTGCAAGTTAAATATTTACATTTGCACCGAAAACATTAATCTACAATCTCACAAATAAAGGCTGAATATTGTTAGGTTGTTCATCACCGGGGCCTTGTCACTAACAATAATTAAAGTGTTATAATGCGTAATGGCCGCAATTAACATAACGATACAATTTTTGTCATCAGTAATTACCGAGACGCATTAAATTCATTTCGAGGTATAACAGAAAAAAGATGTTTTTGATACCACCGATTATGCGGACTATAATGTTTCTGAACTAAAAGAACAATAGATGCTATCTGAGATTGTTCTAGAAAATTGGTGCAATTCTTTTTTTATATAACGATTTTCCAATTAAGTAGAGTAACCAAGTGCATACGAACATTTTTTTTCAAGCAGCAATGGAAAAAAACCCTGAGTTTTTGAATAACAATAAATTAAGACTTCTCGGCCATAGTATGATTGTTTGAGTATTTATATTTATTAATCTTAAATATGGAGATGTGGTAAGATCAATGACTTCACCTTTTAAGATTCTGTAAATGAATATCGCCAAGTATGTCCGTTCTAGAAGATAATTACCTTCATTCTGGTTCTCTTTTGCTTTATGTGATTGGTGGTCTTGTAGAGCTATTCCCTGCTGTATTAATAATATACAATCTGGTTCAGTTTGTCTAACAAAACATAAAATAAATATATCCTGAATGGTAAGGTTATGTTTAGACAAGTTCAATATAATCATGAACAAAAAACGGTTTGGTTTAGATTATGTTTAAGTATAGAACATTATCAAATGAAACTTCTTTTTTAAAAAATAAATAAGTAAATTCACAACGGTGAAATTCTTGTAACGAAAAAAGAACAGAGGGTATTGGTAGTGCATGTGACAGTTAACAGCTACCACTAGAACCGCCTTATCTGTCCTGATTTTACAACTGGTGTTGGGTGTAGGACTGCATATAACAAAATAACAGTTGTGTGTTTTGTATTCAGGAGGGAGAGAGAGAGAGAGAGGAACTAGGTCATTCCGGTATTAATATGTTGCAATTTTATTTGAAAAGCTCGCTTGCTCGTAGAGGGGTCTTTTTGGGAACCCAGGGGAACCCCGTGTCCACATTGTCGTGCACGTAAAAGATCCATTTACAGTTGGAATTCGATATGAGATAAGAGTAGACCGTAGCGCAGCTGTACGGGTAAGATTGGCCCCACAGCACATTGCATGGCGTATGCCCGTCTCCATTAGCCCAGTTGGAGCAGAACAGTAAACCCCATTTCATTTGTCATTCGTTAAACCATTAGGCCACCAACCTCCCTGTGGTGCAATTACATTGTATGTGGGGTATGTTCACAATGTTCCTGTCCTACTGCCGCCTGGAAGCCAAAATGATTACACATGTATATCATATCATTGGGTGTATCCATTTTCATATATTGGTCTATATTATTACACAGCAGTGGTGTACTGATTTTTCGTGAGAAACGAGATCCCCTGGGGGCACCGAAAACAAATATTTATATCGTTAGGAGGGGGTTCTCGCACCCCAGCGCTGAGAAATTTTGGCATGTGTGAAGAGTCGACTTGCAGCTGGTTAGAGGCACGGTACATGTGTGAAAAATTAACCGTTATAATTATATTTATAACATTGGGAACCTCTGTAAAACCATGTGTTTTTCCATATGAGAGGGGACACAAAAACTCAGAGGGGCGCAAAAACTTAGACCCTGGAATGGTGTAACCACAACGTAAATGTACTTCAATTTTTTAAAATAGCACCCTGTTTTTCATGATGTCATAACTATAGATACCGTATTTCCTCGAATACAACCCCGGGGTTCTATTTCATTCAGCACCCCCCGATCCCCGGGTTCTATTCGAGGCCCGGGTTATAATCGAGGCCGGATTGTATTTGTTCAGACCCGAATTAATGCTTCAAAATCTTCTATAGGAGTGACATTTTGGACAAGTAAAACAAGCAGACAGTATTCAGTTTTTACGTTAGACCCGGGTTCTTTTCGAGACCCGGGTTCTATTCGAGACCCGGGTTCTATTTATCTCAACACCCCCTTACCCCCGGGTTCTATTCGAGGCCCGGGTTGTAATCGAGGTCGGGGTTGTATTCGAGGAAATACGGTAGGCGTTTTGGGTCCACAACTTATTAGTTCACAGTGTTTATTTCCAAATTAATTTTTGACACAAAATATTTTCTCACCATTCCCGCCTTGTTGTCTCAAGCATCGTCACCCTCGTTAAAATTATTTAGCGTCGATAGCCAATTTTGAATAGCTTAATTTATCAGATTGGTTAAGTGTCAGTACTATTTCCCTCTTGGTATTTGTTTTCAAAACCCAGCCCTTTAGCTATATAGTTTCAAACACAACTCCAAGCCTAACTAGTTTTAATAAAATATACGTGACATATATGAATTTAAAGGGCATGATTGTTTGGTATTGAGCTTGAAGTTTTTCTTTTGGTGCGTTATGATATATACGTACGGTACTTTTAATATTAAAACTGAAAGAATGCACACATTTTCTATAAATGTTTGTAGTATCTGTTCTTGGCACTACTCTATGATTGATCTATGACTAAATCGCTGATGTAAACGTGACTGGTCACGTCGAACCAAAAACATGTCTAGATTGGTAACTACAAATACCAGATAATTTTCTTATTCCATCATAGCGTCTCACAGTTCAAGCTGTTTCTGTAGATAAGTGGGTTTCTTGCAGTAACCACTTTAAGACAAGTAGAAATCACCATTTCGTTTACCAGTAGGAATACTGTAACTTGATAGATAATTTCAGACATTGCGCCATTTTAGTTGAATTTTGCTATGTATTGTTATGTACATGTAACTATGTTATGTGCGGCGCAGAATGTGAGGCTTTGTCTGGGATGTCTATAAAATCCATAGAGTGATATTTTTCAAGTCATGGGTTTAATATCTCCTTGTAAGATAATAAATTTCGTTTCTTTTACTAAGATCGACCAATACCAATATTCATGTAGAAGCGGTCAAGGTTGAATACAATAATGGAATAACAAACCTTGTGATGTGGTTTGAAAGGGCAATGGGATATTAATCGAATAGAAAGATGTATGTACTTATGTATATTGACCAAATAGATGAATTTTCCCGCTATATATTATATAACAGTATTGTAGTAATGGAATTGGTTTTATCAGGGGAAAATAGTGTCAATGTGACAAATGCAATAGCGTTAACTCCGTATTAACATTAAGTCTATTTTCTGTTGAATTCTCATCCAATTTTCTATAGACTACAATGGAAGATAATGCATGTATACATTAAGTCTAGATTAAATCAAGACTCTAATCTAAGCTGATTACAATAATATGGAAGTTTAATATTTAATAGGAATATTCGTTCTGTATTAACAAAGTTATGATACATTGAAATTTTATCGACCTAGACAACAAGACGTCGCCATCTTTTATTTGTAGAGGAGAAACCTGATGGTGTAGTTTATTTCGGATTGAACACAAACCAGGAGATTATCTACCCTTGGTATTTGGTTTTATCAATTAAATGTTAAATAATCAATCTGAGTACATATTTAACGTGTATTAGCTGTGTAGTGTGAAATGGGCGCGCACTTCCGCAAAAAGGCATACAAATTTGACCTTGGGGCTTTGTGGGTTTACTAATTTAAAAATGGCGAGAACTACGACGTGTACGACGTCACTCTAGCCGTTCCTGCCAAAATTCGAGAAAATCAAAATGGCCGCAAAAAACCCCCAGGCTATTGTCCATAAAAAAGTCTGTAAGTGCCCCGGTTTCAGTAATCTTGATGTATATTCCTATGTTTTGGAGGTCAAGGAATCCAATGAAACACATACGAAGACTCATACTGTTCTCAACTTCATATTGTTTTCTAAAAATGGTCATAACCCTAATCGAACAGATGTAATATTTGCAATTTCATCTTTGCTAAATGGAAGTCAAAAATTCTTTTAGTTCCATTTCAGTGGAAACTAACTACTAATATTACTGATCAAACACAAACAGTCCAATGAACCTTTGAGGAATGGAATTGGTAAGCAATCACCATAGTTTGGAATAACACATTATTATCTGTATTTAGAAATCTCCGGTGGCGTAGTGAGGGTTCCGTGTTCGATACAGTTCATCGAGATATTTCCACATGGTCCCCACCTTTTCAGTAGTGCAGAACAGAGGGCCTGGCAATGGACAACGTGGTACGAAAAATCGAAACTCTGTGTTCCAATTGGCGTGCATGTGAAAGGTTCCTTTGTAGTTGGAATTTATTGTAAGAGTAGACCATAACACCACTGTCCGCGAAACATTTCCGTCACAACCAAATTCAATACTGCCGTATACATGAAGAGTGTGGAGGAACTTGCACGTATTGAGGTAGGGTGGTCCATAGGACTGGTGCTGAAACAGAGAAAAGCCCTATCATCCACATGATACACGATTTGTTATTGGTGTATTAAGTTATATATGTAACGATCTTTGATTAGAATTTATTTGAATTGGGTTCTGGAGATAGCCCTGAGCTGCAGCTTGAAGACACTTGAGGTATGTCAACAGTAAAATCTTATTTTCTACAATTTCCCCACAGGTAGTCAATGAAGGTCATTAAAAGTTGGTTAAATATGATCGTGAAGAGAGTGTTTTAGTAACAATTCTCACAGTTGTAGTTTGAATCTTCTGCAGACGATTTAATGAAGTCGACGAGAGACCGTAAAGTAAGGCTTTACAATAGCCCAGTATAGTTTATAGGCCTTTGGCTAAATCCAGATCAAGATTCAAATTTAACTTATTTGGCGCAGCAGGATTTGGTTATAGAGGAGGTGTGATTATTAATGTTCATAGATGAACTGGCTGATTCGGTAAGAGGGATTACACAATCTCCAATAGATATTTGGCTTTTGTTGGAATCTACTGTGGCGATTTGGATGGTCCGTATAGTTATTTTAAGAAATTCTGTTTTGTATGAATTAAGTTTCAGGTAGTTTTCATACATCCACAGATCTAAAAGCAGTTTTATTTTCACAGATCTAATTTACCAATTTGAGTGTCTTTATTAGTATAATGGGGTGTATTATGATGTTTTGAAAACCTAGGTCATTAGAAGTGCGATTATAATGGGTATAATATATTTTTGATATATTGTCACTAGAAAAACAAGGTTAATCGGTTGGATTAAAATATAAAAATTAGAAGAAAATCAGCGGAACGAAATTTTAATCTAATTTAAACATGAAAGTACGAAACACTCAGAAATCATTCTGCCCATAGCAAGAAGAATGAGAGAGAGAGAGAAATGGGGTTTAACGTCAACTCGACACAAACTAGGTCATTTCGGGATTAACATATGGTTATAATTTTATTTCAATAATTCGCTTGCGCGTAGGGGTCTTAAGGGCTCGAAACCACAGCCGCAAGCCAGAGGTGACCGGTCAGCCAGAGGACGAAGCGCGGCACCCTAGACCACTAGGCCATCCCACCCCTCAGAATGAGTCGGAGTTATATGAAACCACGGTTTCTCTTGTAAAATCAGACGTTTAATAGAGACTGTTTCATTTACATGTATAGAACATTACTTAAATAATCCGAAATGTCTTACTCGTTCCCTGGCCTTTTAATAAATAATGAGGTTTTATATAGCGTCTTCTCCATTGCTGCGTTCACACTGGCCTTTAATACGTAGCCCAAAGCGCATTGAAGCTTTAATAACAAATACGGTTCTTAATGCGTATTCCATTTTACTTTAACTAATTCGAATTGGTTACATCGCTCTGTCACCGCAGTGTGAATAGTATTAAACTGGAATACTGCGTTACGCATGCGCAGTTGAGTTTTTCCCACCTACTTCCGTTTTACTTCGTGGGGAAAACGTGTTGACATAAATGTCAGAGAAATTTGCGGATTATTTGATCTACGGCGCCGATTCTATTGGTAGTGATGGCTGGTGGTATAATAAAAAGGGCCTCTTTCAGGACATTCGGGATTTGTCGGAGGCCCTCGGAATTAGTTTAAATCGCATCCGTGGCGTTATTACGCATTGAGTGTGAACGCTCCAGAACCGGATCAGCAAGCGAATTTGAAGCAAATTAACGCAATGTGAACGGGTCATTTTTAAAACGCATTAACGAACCGTATTCCGGAATACGGATCAGAACCGTGCTCAGTGTGAACGTAGCATATGTTGACACATGCTCAAAACGCTTTTAGTAATGGCTCTAGTGGTAAAACTGTCGAAACAGAAAAGTCTTTAGTGCGGATTTAAATTGATTAAAAGTTTGTTGATGTTTGATCTGTTGTGGAAGTTCGTTAAATAATCTAGGACCAGCTGAACTGAAAGATACCCATATGACTTTAGATTATATCTTGGAACAACTGGTGACTGTTCATTTTGAGAGCGAAGTGTTCTAATAGGGTTATAATCATATAAGCGTTCAGATAAGTATTGAGGAGCTGCATTATTATGACATTTATACAATAATGTTAATATTTTGTATTTGACTCGCGCCTCAGCAGTTAACCAGTGTAATGAAGCTAGCACATTCTGGGTGTGATCAAACTTATGTGTCCTTGTTACTATTCGAGCTACTGTATTAAGAACTTTCTGGATCTTGGCTACAGGTGCTTGTGGGATACCATACAGTACACTATTACAGTAATCAATCCTTGATAAAATCAATTATCTCACAAGCAGTTTAAGATTCGTAGAAAACCGACCAAAAATCAGAGATTTATTATTTAAGACCACGAAAAGGGTCAAGACAATTCGGACTATAGTTGAAAGCCAATACTCTAGTGGATTTGTCATTCGCGATAACTAATGAGCTTTCGGTTAATCGAAGTTATGTCCATCATTGGATATTATATAACATAGTAAAACATCATTAAAGTCATTCGCTTTCAGTATAAAACAGATTTTAATGTGTATGTGCTTGATTAATCATTTAAAGAACTAAAAGAAGAAGTGTATTGTCGTAACTAACAAAATATTATTTAATTCACATTCTCAACTAGGTTTAGAATTATTGGTGTTGCTAAAATGTTACAATTTTATCCAAACATGACATAGTAGCTATTGTATGTACTTCATAATAATCCGTTTTTATCAGGATTGTTTTAGCCTGTTCGATCCCTGTATTGGCCGAGAAAGTTCATACAGATTTTCCGGCGTGATTCCCCCTTGTCAATGATGCATGATTCAGAGCCTGACAAGGACATATGTCGTTAGCATTTCCTTTTAAGTACATGTATAGCCCAAAGTTATATTCCCATTGGCATGCATTGTACAAAATATCAGTAGGTCGAGTGAAACAGTCTGCAAACCATAATAAACAAATACAACTAATTTTTCGTTTGATCTACAGCAATTTAATTAATTCATCGCCTTAAAAGCAAAAGCAGCAGTCCATTGCCCATAACGGTTCCTTTATTATAGACACTGTTGTGATTTTGAATATCGACCGATATGTCAACTGAAAGTAATTTTTATGTCAACGAATCGACTTTTAGAATTCCTTACCAATCGGATCTGGTCCAAGTCACTGGCTTGTGTCACTGCTGACACTACTTATATCTGTTCGTTACAAAACAAGTATTATTTCTAAACTATCAGCGTCCCTGGTATGTTTTGATATGATTTGAGATGATTTGAGGGGATACATTATCTTAAACGTATCTGCGTCTCTGGTATGTCTTCGCATGATTTGAGATGATAGCTCTAGATTACCTTAAATCTATCTGCAGTTAGTATTCCCACTTTTTGTTTTACATTTCCACAAGACGATACCATCACAAAACTATTTTATTAAGACGTCCCCACGGAGGACTTATTATAACGTTTGCCTCTACTGTCGCCATTAGTTGTTTGTTTGCTCGTAGAACGCGTCTACCTACGAATGAACGTATTGGTTTAAATCTACCACATGTCAGACAGCTATAGATGTTAAAGGAGATAGATAAATCGCTAACATCTGGGACCTATAAATTCACAAAAGTTGGTCGCAACGCATATAATACTTTAATATGAATGTATATAGACTGTTTTACATTCAATGGTTTCCGTTTTTACTCCAATTTCAAAACAGTTATGCTCGACGAAATAAGCCAACAGTCGCAATCAAGTGCACATTTATAGCGTGTAGTTATTCCAGTCTACATAACTCCGTTTGGTTTGGTGCAGTGTGACTAGCCTCGTCCTGAAGTTTAAAATAAATAATTTATCTTAAATATCGGATTTTAGAAGCTCATCTTTTCCCGGTAAGTTTACATCATCAATGTCGATTCAAATTGACCAATAATTCGTGTTTTCGATGTCGAAAAGATTTTTGAGGATTTTGAGTTACGGACTCGGGTCCTTTAAACCTCATGGAATGCAGCGCACATCATAAAACAATAAACAGGATGATTACAGCCGTTCAAAAAATTTGTTAAGACAATTTATAATCAATTTATTAACGGTAATTTAACACAACACGTTTCAATGTACTCTTGTTCTTAATATAACAATAAAAACTAAATATTCCTACATATAGTATCATTATATTATTCACAAATAGAGAGCAGTTTCCCTTGAGGCACACATTGACGGATGCCTGGAGGCGACACGACACGCTATTCCGATGCACGGTGATTATTGTAAGTCTGAGGTCAATGCCTCTGATCTTTTTACGCAAAGGGAAGTTGACGTATGATATTGTTATATGCATATTATTTTAATCATTTCTGTTACAAAGATATTCTGTAACGGGTAAATTCAAAGAGCGGTCTGAAAACTGATACTGAGCATAGTCCGCGGCTAATCCTTCCGAATGTGTAGTTTAATGGTCAAGAACGAGACGTTAAGTAATATAGTAAGTGACTAATATATTAAGCAGTGTCTTACGCTCGAGACCATTAAATAACTTAAAATACAGGCCCGCGCATGTGCTTTGCAATGAAATATGTCACACGGGTCGAATATTTTAACCACTATAAATAATGTACGCTTGGCACATAGCCCGTGCCATTATTTGAAATAATAATACGCCAACATCAAAGGATGACTGCACGTCTGTATTTTAAATTTAGTTAACGAAAAACAGACACAACCATTGTTACTTACAGTAACCCTTGGCAATATTATGAGATGGTCACAATTGATTTTAGTTGAATTGGAACGTTGGTATGTCGTAGTTTATAAAATATCGGAGGTAGTATCATCCACAGTTTTCGACATTTCTTATACGGCTTATTGGTCAGTTGAAATCAACAATGGTGTTGTTATCTTACCGTTATAAGTTGGGCTTCTAATATCCAATATATTAAGACAAAATGTAAATTTGAAAAATTGGCACACGGATCGCGTGCCAGTATATTTTCGAGCTGATTAAAGATTCAAGTAAAAACAGAAAAGATTTAATGTAAATCGGTTTATATACATGTATATTGCATTATTATATGCGTTACGACCCATTTATGTCTATTTCGAGGTGCCAAAGAATAGCGATTTCGCTCCTGTAACTTTGTATTCAATCTGTGATACTAATTGTATATGGGATTGGGTTTCTGTCAGTGCCGTTGTCTAATAGAAATAGACCCCTTTTCGTCAGTTTCAACCAGCTTCCGATTTTCCCAGATTCATAAAAGGCTTTGATCATTATTTAATGTGTTTTGAATCCCCTGTAAACTACAATACCATGAACCGTGAATCTCTATAAGGAATGTCAGACCAAATATAGTTTAATTTAGTACTTTGGCACCATTCAGCATCCACTGTAGACTACATAAACAAGCCACTAAAACATGTAAGTGATTAATAAAATATGTTGATAGTTTTTGGTTTTGTTGAATGAATTAAGGGCTTTATGATTAATTTGAGTACATGTTTGTGTGCAGTAAACCGTGAAAATTGGATATTATCCGAAAAAAAAGCAAATAGGGATCAATTCTTGGCTGGCCGAACCTAGTTCGCGAACATTCTATTTGTTTGTTGTCGACATCTCTCTAAATAATAAGTTTTTCCCTGCCATCATAAGTGATTAATAAAATATTTTGATATTTTTTGGTTTTGTTGAATGAATTAAGGGCTTTATAATTAATTTGATTACATGTTTGTGTGCAGTAAACCGTGAAAATTGGATATTATCCGAAAAAAGAAAATAGGGATCAATTCTTGGTTGGCCGGACCTTGTTCGCGAACATTCTATTTGTTTGTTGTCGACATCTCTCTAAATAATAAGTTTTTCCCTGCCATCATAGGTATTGAAGCTGATAGTAATTGGATATGGCAACATGATTAAATATCACGCAGTTTAAGTCAAAAAACGTCCCGGGAACAACAAGACATCGTCGCGTCTTCCCTCAGGAAATACGTAGAGCTTATTTAGGTCGCACTTGCCGAAAGGAATCGAGATGACCCAAAGTGCTGTTGGCAGATCGACAACGTAGTGAATTAACTAAATAATAGCCCGCAGGCTTTATTTCTCCTGTTCCATTACTCGGGATTAACGTATTTTCTAATAGTTTTCGTCATCCAACCATATTATAACCATATTTCCGCTCACATACAGCCTTTTACGATGTTTAAACTATAAAAGTAGCATTTATAACATTTGTGTTGCAAAAATATATTCCCAAAATACCTAATGCCATAAACAATGTAATAAAATTAGACTTTATTCGAAGCGTGGAAAGTTTATATTCAATTTGCGAAGAAAATGTTGAATGCATATACTTGGGACACGACACAAGCTAAGCAAAAACAAAATTAAAGCGTTAGAAAATGGTCGCTCAATTTGCTTAACGGCGTCATGGGACATGGTTAAAAGCAATTCTGTTGTATGAATGGTGTGATAATATCGACGATCACGAGTATTGACATGGTTCTTCAGACACTTACATAGCGTGAAATTTAGAACCTTATCACCAAAACCACATGGGAACTCCAAATTTGTATTTGTCTCAAACACTATTGCAGTGCGTCAACCCGTTACCAAGGACTAAGATATATACAAGTTCCTAATAGTATCCAGTGAATGTCTGTCATAGAACCCCATTTTACATTGTTTTCGGCTTTTTGCGTTATTCGGCGAAAAATGAAATGAAATGAAATGGGGGTTAACGCCCCACTGTTCTGCTCCGAACTGGGCTAATGAAGGCGGGCATACGCCATAAAGTGTGCTATAAGGGAAATTTAGCCCGAACGATAAGACAACTGTCACTGACAAGGGGGAACTAAGCTGGAAAACTTGGATGAACTTTCTTGGCCAATGCAGGGATCGAACACCTGACCTCCAGGCTAGCGAGCCAGCGACCTACCCACTTAGCCACCATGATCCCCGTTTTTTAAACCTACTTATAAAGATAACGAACAATTAACGATATTCGATTAAAATGTCGTAGCATGTCATTCCATCTAATACACGTATTTCGAATCAGCCGAGAAGAAAACTAGTTATTAATCATATACAGATATTGTACCACCGTAAGATTAAATGTGGTTCTTATTGTGTTGATATGACGTTCACGTTACTTTTTAGTCCAATAACGCGACAACTTGCTCGTAATCAGACGTTTTCTTGCTGATATTTCTAGATGGGTGTGTAGTGTGTAGCCATAAAGCCTGTCATTGAGTCCAGTTCCGTTGTTTCGATCGCTGGATTGTAGATAGATGACAAGGTATCGAGTCGCACTGTCCCGATGCCCCAGTTTCCTCTAGCAGCAGACTATAATGTGCAAGCGATGTATTAAATTAAAATAACCTTTGTATCGAGTTCAATTTCTCTCTGTGGGATACAATATTGGTGAACAATTTTTTTTTATTGGATTGGGCTGTACAGGGGCACTAGTTGGAAATAAAACTTATGCCCCGACCTTTTAGAGCAGTGTTGATCGTAATTTACCAAAAAAAAACAACTTTCTTTGGTGTATATATAATCAGAGATTATATTTTATCCACTACTAACTTTCGGCAGTAAAGTAAAATGTACCCGAGAGTCATTTCTATACCAAAAGGACACTATAAAACAGTTTGTGCGACCTACATCACTCTGAGATATCATGACAGGTTCCTATCATACTTGTGTGATTTGTATATATTGAAAATCTGTGATGCAAAACCGTTAAATACATACCTAGTACATATCATTAGAATGCATTGTTAACCTGTAACGATAGATCTCTTTGATCTTTGGGGTATATTGTAAATTTTATGTCCAGAATAACCTGCTGTCTGAATATATAGAGAGGAATTTGGGGTTATTCTTTTAAAAAGTTTTTTTTAAAACTTATATCGGGTTATTTATCCAGAGTAGGTTTTTTTTCCATAAGAAAACATGATATGATGTTTTTCTTACGGGAATTCTGGGATATTCCCATTTCATGTACATATATAAGCAAGATAAAGTCCTCGACAGGCGTTGTGCTGGGGATGAAAGACTAAACCGAATACACCGCCTTTTGGAGATTATAGTTGACTGTCTTTACTGAGTTCTATGATGAGCATTTTCTGCAGGCATTCCCAATTTGATTTGTCCATGCTTTGGCACACAATAACTTAGATTCTAAATGAGTAGGTGTAATTGCACTAGGTGTATAATAGTTTCAGTGCCGTGACTAAGTTTGATAATGAGCGTAAGCAATTTCATTTATCGAGACTATGGAATTGAGTAAGAGGTATGCAACTTTCTGCATACTTTCATTCCACCAATACTTTACCGAAGTTCGATAACGAACATTTTCTACTGTTGTTAAGCAGAGTGGCATGCAGTGATGCTTAATTATTAGTTTTTGTTGGCGGGGCGTTGGCGGGAGGCATCAGCCGCATTTGTGGATTATTGTTATAGTCTCCGCCTGGACATCAAGTCTGACGTACAATCCCCAGCTAGAAATCAAATATTATTATCTTTATATGACGGGAAATGTATGAATTAGCCATGCTGTTATTGATTTCTTCTGTGTGTCATATTTCTGTTCGTGTATCTTCCAAATACCAGACCGTCTTCATTAGTCCAGTGAGTGAAGAAAATTAGAATGTTAAACCTCATTGGCAGGGATTAATATAACACTTCTTTCTACTGCCTGACTATATATCACAGTATATAACAAAGTTTCTCACCCGCCATCTTGTTTTCACGCGTTCGAAACATTTCGTCTGCTATAATCTCACAATATTCAATAGTTGTAACACTTCCTGTCGTTTTTATTGCCAACAAGACTTGATCATTATACACCTTCTAATGTGATTAAAGGACCTAAGTCCGTAACTCAAAATCCTCCAAAATCTTCGACATCGAAAACACGAATCATTGGTCAATTTAAATCAACATTAATGATGTAAACTTACCAAGAAAAGATGAGCTTCTGATATCCGATATTTAAGATAAAATAATTTTTCTAACATTGGTACACGAATCGTGTACCATATTGCGCCCCGGTCCTAGTTTTATTGAGAGACTCGAGGGACGAGGCTAGACACATTGCACTGTATCACACTGCATATGTGGACTGGAATAACCAGGCGCTAAAAAAAATGCACTAGGTTGAGACTGAATGGCTTGTTTCTCCGAACATAACTGATTTGAAATTGGAGTAAAACGGAAAGCATTTAATGTAAATCAGTTTATATACATTCATATTACAGTATTATATGAGTTTCGACCCACTTTGGTCAATTTCTGGATCCCAAATGTTAGCGATTTAGCTCCTTTAAATTGGCCATATTTTTTACATCGTTATTAATTACAACTCAAACTTGAAGCTCGATCACTTAGCTATTCGTATCTTCGACGGACTGGAAGTTTGTTACTAATGAATGTGTTTCCCTTGTAGCTGTATTATCTCACTTTGGCCAAAACAAACTACAGTATTCTTATATTTAGGATCATCTTCAATAGAAGGCTTGATCTCGCTTTAACCACGCACATCTTATCTAGCCCTTCACGTAACACTCTGCATATTTCGGCACTAAGTTTGATTGGGTATAAGCCCAGCTTATGATCCAATCATATTCTTTGGTCGTCAAGAATACCAAGTCTCGCGCTTCAAGCTAAAATATATACCGTGATAATCGAGTTCCAAAGTTCAAAAAGCGTCCAAGGTGAAGGTTTCTCCGGAGGTCGCGATGTCACAACCTCTGATTGGATGCTACTGTTGACATGTCTGCAGATAATGTAGACTAGCTATAATGTCGGAAATTGCTCAGCATTGAAGCAATTGTTAGATGTTGTAAAACTCGCGGCCGTTGTTCCAGTAACATGATTTAGGATGCGCGTGACAAGGGTAATATTCAATCCTTTGATCTACCGCAATTATAGTCTATAAACCTGTTTCATTCTTATAGATGTCTACAGAATATAAGACATTCATGAATATTTAATGATAAGGACTATAATTTCCATGGATACACAATAACATACACAAGCTGCTAGCATCATGCCATCCCCATTCCTCTTATCGGTAAAATTAATGAGCGGCCTCATGCTAAATACTTAACGCAAATTAATTAACAGGGTTTTCCTCAGACACAGCGAGTTTCTTCTTGTAATTGTCGGATAGTACAATATATATATCTTACGACTTCGTTTAATTCTTTCAATGGTATTTGGTTAAGGCTGGGGTTGGTAGTGGGAAGGGGTCGGATTGAATTTCTTACCAAGAGAAGATTTTGAAAAATCAGACTGTCAAGATGATCTGTGACTGTGGTTCCTATCTGGATCCACGAAATAGTACCCCCCCCCCCCCCCCCACACACACAAACCATTTATTCACCCCCTTTCACTTTAATATATTACGTTTAATAAAACCCAAACGTCCATGTTGCTTTAAATATCTTGATTTTGTTTCGGATAACATTCAATATATTTTTAGATCCCTTGTAGTGTTATCATTCTTGGTTTATTTATGTTGAAACAACAATAAAGTGCGCTTTGATATTCCCTCGAGTTTACGACAAGATTCAGATCTCTATAGTATATAAGTATATGCTCCGATCATTAATCTTTGTTTATTGGTTTAGGTATACATACAAACAATATTGTTTCTTACTACATTGAGTTTTCCTTATTTTCCCACTGTTCATATATACGCTTAACATATGGAAATCTATCAGCGAAATCTGGATATATAAAAAAAAACCATGAGTTTGAAGAAAATACATGTATGTGATAAAATTCAGAAAAATGGAAATAAGCATGCCATTAATGTGCCACCATAGAGTTTGTTTTTAAATAAGTGAAATTGATTGTAGCATTATCAGTACCATCATGAGAGGAAACAGCAATGGAAGCAATGGAAACATTAATGTACTGTATATAGATCCCTCTATTGTCATCCAAGTGATATAACGATATAGTAAATTTATCAATAGAATGAACGAATTAATTAAACGGGGTTTAACGTCCCACTTTTATGCACCAACTGGGATAACGAACATGTGCATGCGCCATACAGTATTATTTATGAGGGAAATTTTTGCTTGGACAAAACTGTCAAGGATTCTTTACAGTGTTTTGGTGGGATATTTTGTCAAGACAGCAATCGAATCCCGAACTTTCACATCAAGAGTACTTTGATTTACATGCCAATGTGTACGCGAGAGGTCGGGTTTTCTTCCAACACTGACAAGGCGAAGCAACGCTAAAAATTCTAGGGATTTTTTGCGGCCAACATTGGGATCGCTGCATGGTTGGTGAGCAAGCGCCTTGAACACTGATTGTGTACTCGTACGATGTAGTGGCAAAACCGCAGTTTCGTTTACACATTGGAGTGTAAGTCAAAGAACTGTTGACAGTTGAAGTTCAAAAGAATAGCACACCTCATTGCGTATGTCCATCTTCATTAGCCTTTTTCATTATTGTATACATGAAACATTCTTGGCAATCTTGGATTCGAACATGTCTCAAATTGTATTGCACAACACTGGGGACCGGGTGTCATTCCGATTTTACGAAAAAGGGAAAAGAAACCGAGCTTACCATCTAGAATCTAATAATACTCGTATCTAGTTAATAGATTGCCATCCAGAAAGTGTGAAATGTCATCGCCAAGTTTCATCAAAAAACGTCCAGGATCTGCTACCATGTAGTTTAAGAAACACTGTTTAGTTTTGACAACGATCGTCTAGTTTATGTAACTAAATGCTCATAAACCAGACGACCAATAGCAAAACTAAACTACACGTAAATGGTCAAAAAACAGACAACCAATGTCAAAACTAAACAGTCTTTCTTAAACTTCATGGTAGTAGAAACTGGACTTTTTTTTATCAATCTTGATGACATTTAACACTTTCTGGACTGCAATCTATTGGATATGTGTATTAGTTTCTTTCCCTTTTTCATTAAAAGTGACTGATACCCCGTCCCTAGAAACAGATTATTGACGAGAGTTTAAACTTCTATTTATTTTATTCGCTCAATATCTATGTATGTATTCATTCCTCTAGTCACCATGACTCGAGAAATTGTATTCCTTACAGGTTTGAAATCACTCAGATATAACTTAGGTTTTGCTGTGACCTCCCGTCTTACCGTACTGCTGATATAATTGAATTATCGAAATGTCACACTGTTAAATAATGAGCCGTGAGTGTTCACCGTAATTCGCTACGTGAATAAGGCATTTGGAGTTGAAAAAGAAATTTTAAAAAAAAACCTGTAACTACATCTGTACTTAAATGTCATTATTCACGGGGATGCGTTTATTTTTTTTACAGAGAAGTGTAGCCATATACCGAAAACTAACCTTTGTATGCAAAACGAACAGCCCCTCTGTATAACACAATTAATCTCTGTATTTTCTTTTGCAAAAATGCAATTTCATACTCTTTTGGCTACATTCTTCTTATACTCCACATTTTAATTTTACTCCGACCCCACCCCGAAAAACATCAAGTACGAAAACATCAAACTATGTTAATCTCAGCTTTGCGATTTATTTTTATCCGAATAGTTTGTAATCATATGTTTTATATATTTTTTAGTTTTGTTCCGAGAATGAAGTAAGTGACAAGGAGTTATTTTAATTTTAACATTACTCCGACCCCACCCCGAAAAACATCAAGAACGAAAACATCAAACTATGTTAATCTCAGCTTTGCGATTTATTTTTATCCGAATAGTTTGTAATCATATGTTTTATATATTTTTTAGTTTTGTTCCGAGAATGAAGTAAGTGACAAGGAGTTATTTTAATTTTAACATTACTCCGACCCCACCCCGAAAAACATCAAGTACGAAAACATCAAACTATGTAAATCTCAGCTTTGCGATTTATTTTTATCCGAATGGTTTCTAATCATATGTTTTATATTTTTTTTAGTTTTGTTCCGAGAATGAAGTGAGTGATAAGGAGTTATATCCAACGTTCGCCAGAACCAAACCAACTGTTTCTCAAATATCTAAAAGTGTGGTGTCCATACTGAGGTTATTTAACTGGAAGAAAGTCACATTTATTCACAGCAATATTGATGAATTTGAACACACAGCTGATACCATATGCGATGTAAGTACTAATTTACGTTCATAATAAATATGCTTCGTTTCGTTTAATTAGAGTAAGGCTTAAATTTTATGTTCTAATTAATTGATCTTCCGGAATGCGAACTCTTAGCGTAACGAATTGTTAATATGGATTATTTATTTATATATACAATATTTGATTGATTTTCATTCACCACTAGCTCGAAACATAAACATTTATCGTTGTACAAGAATTCCAAATTTCTCATTGAATGATGACGTTGGTCATTCAATCCGAACGTGAAACTGTTTTTTACCCATTCATCAGCTTGTATTCTACCCACGACCCTATAGGCCCAGAACTAATCATTTAAGAAAAACAGTTTAAGAGTTTGACATTTCATCGAATGAGGTTGTCGACTCTAAATTTTGGTTAGAATTAGCATTCGAGATTTGTTTCTGTGCTTACGAGGGTTGGTAGGATGTGGGGGCTAGGTAGCAATGTGTCCGCCTACTCTTACGTGCACTGTCAATTTGAACACACGATTATACCAACTTTGATTTACTGCACCACAGTCAGCTAAGAACAGGGTGAAATCCTTTCATTAATCAGTAATTGGAAGCAATATAAGAACAACAGAGTCAGAAGCGAGGCACCACAGATGAGAGTTTTCTAGGGGCCATGTTGAGTAGAAGCTGGGAATAGGGGTAAGGGCGGTTCCAAATCTAGGGCGCCATCCACAATCCCACTGAATGTCAACAACAAATACTGGCTATAACACTAAGCGTCCCGGTAGAACATAGATAGTATTGTATATAGCTGTTCGCCGATCGTTGTCTCGCCGCAAAGTAGCCTTATTTAAGTTGACTTAAAGTTTATGCCATATAATATGATGATTGTACCTATAACATTGAGCAGTCTAAGAACATTTTGAGTCCTGGCATTTGCGGTCATTGCTGAGAGATATTCTTTTGGACGAAAAGATCAGAAATGTAAGTTAATGGAACAGAATCTCGATTGTTGTGATTGTTTGTTTACCTCATTAATTCATTTAGTCTGAGACCGACTGCGTTGGGTACTTTTTTGTAGTTCAACCTTTAGACCTTATTACTAATTTATTGTATTGTACGAATTTACGTACTGCGTATATCAGGTTTTTTTTTTAATTCTTTATATTTTATTTGGTTGTGCAGGTCACAGATTTTTGGTTTAACTGAAAAACACATTTATCAGACTTTGTAAATGAGGGCTCTAATATTTTTCCTGGTTTTCATGCCCCATTTTGAAGAGATAATAGTACGTTTAGTTCTTCTGGCACTCTTTTATAGTTATATGTAAGATAATCTATTAATTGTAAAAGGAGAACTGATTTGGAACGCGATACTCTTGAAGTCGTTTGGATTGAAATTACTCCAATCCGTGTTACAAATTCAACTTCTACGTTAATTGATTGTGTCATTGTATCTGCCCAAAACCATATAATTGAAACTAAAGGACCATGTTATTATATATCAGACCACATTCCAACTTGTTTAGATGGGCTGTAAAACGAACAAAGGAATATCTTTATTCTGCAAGTTTATGGTTAAATAATGCACAAAACTATACAGCTTTACACCTCGGTTGATACGTGTTCGATTGTATTATCTCGATTGTATTGTTAATTGAAATCTGTTGGTTGGAGTTATGGCTGCTATTCGATACGTCTCTTTAGACAACGACTGGTGGGCGTATATTCCTTCCCTGGTGATGCTATGTTTATTTAATAATTCAACCTTTCAGTTGTGTTTTATGGGAATTGTTAGATTTGAACCAACATTAAAAATGCTTTTTGCCATGATACAAGTATGGTGGCTTATTTAGGACATGCGAAAAATGAAGATATATGAAGCGTTCGCGATACTAAGTCAAGCGCTTGTGTTCGTGTCGGGCTTCTATCCCCCTCTCCGCCTTGTTCTAGCTGGGATTCGTATTAAATTTCGGGTCCTTGCTGTAGAAGTAAACCTAAGGACACGGAGTAAAACCATATGATCGAGAAAGCATGTGTGTCATCAAGTCACATACGCTTACACCGAACCCAGAATTACAATTCCAAGGTAGCTGGCCACACCCCAGATTACGCACACCTTAACTTGAAAGGGGATACCCCACCACCATCCACTCCATCCAATGCTCACATATCTATCCTCTCTGTATTGTTCTAGGGTTTTCAAGCCTTTTTAATTCCAAAGTCCTTTATTATCTTATTACATGAATAGGTGAGTGCGGGGTAAAACATCTGTGGGGGATCCAAATTCCTTAAGCTGACAGAGAGCACAATGACCTACTCAACCTCTAAAGAAAAAATATGAATGAGCTACTAAGGGGGACATAATTAATTTAAAGACAAAAACCAAAGATTACAGACCATAATTACTTAATTGTTTAAAAAAATTATTATAAACTGTACATGCAACAACACATTCCCCGCCTGCCTTCTATTCTTAAAAGCACTACCAGAAATATAAAATTCTCTACAAGTGTGGAAGTCCTATATATGAGTCCTATTCACTGGTGAATTGGTCGTGTGTATGGTGCGCGTTTATTAATATTATCCCTAAACATTCTCACAGATGCTGTACGGTCTATCCGATCCACACTAGGATGGACATTTTCTATTATGCCAAGTTGCAAGTTTTTCCATATTTGGATTCCTGAGGAAAAATGCTTCTAGAAAAGTCAACTCCCGCTTTTTGCCCACCTTACCGATCTTATCAATCTTTTCCATGCACCAGATATATATATATATGTGATGAATGCGGAGTATTGCATATCCACATATTTCTATTATCAATCAAAAATTGAATGACACTGTGATGTTCACCATTAATTACATTAACATTCAGATCATCAGTTCCACGATCTGACCTAAATTCCTTCACGTCGTAATCCATTTATAAATGACGAAGATTGCATTTTCTCTGTTACTTCGATATGAATATCACGAGTGACAAGACACGAACAGATCAAGGCCCATCGTTTCGAGTTTGCCTGATCACCTCTAGTTCTCCTAGTAATTATTGTCCATGGTCCAAATGTATCATCTCCTATACGTAGGTAAAAGTCGGAATTGGCTTCAAGCGATCACTCTGAAGATCGGACATCCTTTGATATCCCGTTGGCCTTCCAAGTTTTCTACATGTTATACACGAAAAGAGGATCGAGTTTATGAGTTACTTACTCCCTGTAATACAAAAGCCTGCAGAACGAATAGCTCCTTCTGTCGGGTGTCTGTCTTGATTGGGGGGGGGGGGGGTATCCCGTATCCGCTTCGCCACTGCAGCTTTAGATGGGCTGTAAAACGGACAAATGAATATCATTATTCTGCAAGTTTATCGTTAAATGATGCACAAATTTGTGCAGCTTTAAATCGGTTGATACGTGTTCGATTGTATTATCTCGAGCGCTCGTGATAATTATCTCAAGCGCTCGTGATAATTATCTCAAGCGACCGACTTAATAATCTCGGTCGCTCGACTTAGTAGCTCAAGCGCTCGAGATATTATATTTTTGGCGTGTCCTAAATCAGCCACCGTAAACAAGACACACCACTTTGGTCATGTAAAACATACATCTTATAAAAACTGCGCTGTGTTAGGTAACTAAGACTCTAACATCATATTTTTCAGTATTTTCGAAATTAAAAACACGAATTATCAATCAATATTGATGTTATTATCTTGCCGCGAAACTTTAGAACCATTTTTGTCTATCTCACTGTTAAGAAGAACGAGATATATGTCCTTTAAGACACAGCACAGATTTGTCCTACTTTGGTCATATGAAAAATGTCTCTTATAAAAAAAACCAGTTCTTTTTACAAAATTAAATCAAATCATAACCAGTGCGTTAATACTATTTGGTCGGAACGATTAATAACCCCTACCATAACAATTAATAGATATCTAAAATCAACACAACTTATTCGCGGCAAAATCACAAATCCGAATGTTCTTGAGTAGGTGTTCAATGTTCGTATGCGTTCACAGTAAAATCATTATCCCATCAACGCGTTAGCTACTATAATATTATTTCACATTATAGTGTCTCAATGTGTGGTGAATGTAGTGTTAGCTACTATAATATTATTTCACATTATAGTGTCTCAATATGTGGTGAATGTAGTGTTAGCTACTATAATATTATTTCACATTATAGTGGCTCAATGTGTGGTGAATGTAGTGGCTACTATAATATTATTTCACATTATAGTGTCTCAATATGTGGTGAATGTAGTGTTAGCTACTATAATATTATTTCACATTATAGTGTATCAATGTGTGGTGAATTTAAACATACAGATAAACCTCAACATTATCCTGCTAGAAATAGTCTCTTGTAATTTTAAAAACTTGAAATGTTGTTATCTCAGTACTTTGGATTCAAGTCTATACTTGGACACAATAATCTGTTTTGTCAACATCGTCTTTCATCTTGGTAATACTGTCAATACTTAGAATAAAAACATTTAGATCCTACTAATTAAAGTTGCCAAAAAATCGATGAGCCCGCTTCTTAATTTAAAAAAGAAACTATGCGATCGAATCAACCCATTGAATGTTATATAGAGGGAAATAAATTGGTCTCATGAAGATAATGTATCTGTTAACCCATTGAATGAATTTAATGCGCTGTCCCTTGTCCGCATGTTCTTTATACTTGCATTGGTTATGTTTTTTATATTAACTAAACATTGAAGCTCATTGTCGTGCGTTAATTATTTTTTTCGGGAAGTTTTCATCAAAAACCCTTGATTTCATTACAGGTCTGTTTTTGAGAAATGAATGTTCGGCACAGTGTAACTTAGAATTGATTTTTAGACAGTGTTATTTTTAGAATTGATTGTTCGATAGGGCGTTTTAATATTGGTTGTTCTAAACGTTGTTTTCAGAAATAATTGTTCGAAACGTTGTTTTCAGAAATGATTGGTCCACACTTCCTTTTTTAGAATGGATTGTTCGACAAGGTGTTTTTTTCTTTTTAGAATTAATGGATTTTTAGAATGGGTTATTGTTTTTTGAGAATGGATTGTTGTTATTTTTATAATGGATTGTTGTTTTTTTAGAATTGATATTCGACATTTTACCTTTAAGAATTGATTGTTCTGCACTTTTTTTTTAAATTGATTGATTTTTTAGAATTTATTGTTTTTTTTTAGAATAGATTGTTGTTTTAAGAATTGCGGACATTTACAATTCAATGTTTTTTTTTAGAATTTATTGTTGTGTAAAGTGGTCAGGATGAATTAGAGCTCCTATAGTCAAGTTCATATTAAATGAACAGTGCATCTTTTGAGATATTTAGTTCGGAATATATATCTATTTTAAATTAAGGGTTATTGTAATTTGAGATTAGCAAATATATGAGTATTTATCGCCGGATTGACACAGTTACTTCTTCAGACAGTGATCGTGTTTTATAAGTCTAGTTAATATTTAATCAATTGATATAATCAGAATTAAGTATAATTAAATATACACATGAATTAACATTTACTCCATTTATATGATTAATTTATGTTTTACATAATAAAAATCCATATACGTTCCAATACTCATTATCTTCCTAAAGCTATTTTTAAAGCCCCAATACCACTCTTGTTGTAACTGAATAATATGTCCCAATCTTTATTCTGGTCAACAATTTGTACTATTTTACAATATTTCAATTAATTGATGATACAAATTTCATCTCAACACACCTAAATTTAAAAATTGGAAAAAATTCAACTATATCAACATGCCGTTACATGGTTTGAAAACCTTTACGTAAACACCTTCAAATGCATCTTGGATTTAAACATATTTTCCAACCCTCTAAACAAGTAAGATAGGTTGTAATGGATAATTTACACACTTAAACAAATAGTAGTTAAAATAAGGCTATTTTTTTCTCGGCCTGTCAAGCCAGCAAGAGTGTCATTGTCCCTTTAACAGTCTTTTAAAGCGACTAAGAATCTTCGCGGTTGGTAATAATTTGTTGTCTTGATTTTGTTTTTAATCTTTTTTTACTTGTAATATTCTCGAATAATTTCCGTTATGTTTGTTGCCAACCAATTTAAGAATTAATGTTTTCCATTTATACAATGGTATGTTTTAACTGCATGAAAACACTGGACGGGCTGTTATAAATGAATTACAATATGTCTACTTAACTTCAATCTAAGATTATTGATTCCGATATTGAGTTTAATTCAGTTGATTTATTTTCTATTCGCAGCCTGATTTTTTATTTAATGAAACATGATAATTCTTGATTTCAGAGAGCCCTTGACATTAAATTCTAATTACGCTTGTATTGCTTTTTAATCACCAATCGTTACATGTTGTTTTCTCTGATGCTGTCTTTGGAAGGAAGTGTCATATAAGTACAAATCTATTGATTTTATTTATTATAACGAAAATATAAAGGGGGTGGGGCAAAAAAAAGGGGGGGGGGGCAGATACGGGGTCTTTTATTTTGTAAGTTAGGTGCGCCGTTAGAGTTGGGGTGTGTTCACTGTTACGGTAAGTGGAGTTTTGCAGGTGTCAAAAAGAGAGAAATGTGGTTGAACGTTCACCCGACACAAACTAGGTCATTTCGGGACTAACGTATGGTTTAATTTTATTTCAATAATTCGCTTGCGCTTAGGGGTCTTTAACAGTGGGAGGAAACCATACGATCCTACTCCTTGGTACGTACAACCGGGGATTCGAAACTACACCAGTTGACTAAATGGCCCCCACCCCGCAGGTGTCAAGACCAGGATAAATAATTCATACGACCGAACATTGTGCCTGCATTGTGTATACAATCCAGTAGACATGGTACAAGGGTTAATCAGCGAAATGGATGTATGAGATGTGTTGTTGACGTTTGGGAAAGTAGACGAGGGAAAATGTGTAGGGAGTGATAGTTAGATGTATTATGAATGGTTAGAGTGGCTGTGGTGCTACGGTGAAATACTATGCCGCCACCGTTACACCACAGCTTTATGATTTGTTAGACAGGAGTGATGTAATAAGTCCGACAATAATAAATAACATATTTCTGATTTTATTGTCGTCTTTTCCAACTTGCACTGGTTGTACACCATTTTGAAACTTGCTGACGAAGACAGCTCGGGCGGCGATTGTTCGACTCCGGGCTGCTCTGTCAGTATCTAACAAACGCATTTAGTTCGCGTACAACTTTTAAAAACCAAATGTCAGTATGGTATTTCTCACATAATTGGTTATCGCAAAAACAGAGTAAACTGAAAGCGAGTAATCTCGACTTACAACTATAGTCTATAGCCTACTTACTACACTCGTCACTAGGCTTCCTATACATATTATAATATTCCATTTACACACCTAACACACCTTATCTAGAGTTATAATCCGAATGTTATTTTTTTTTATCGAGATCCGTAGGTATTTACCATTTTGCTAGATTTTTATAAGGCAAACGTATGTTTTAACCTTGACCTATTACTCAGTGATAAGCCTCCGCCGCAAAAAGAGTTCTCGCCTTTTATTATTAGTATAATGACTTGCTCATGTGCGGCAGGTTAGTTTGCTTCTAAAAACACTGTTTTCCGTTCCAAAAAATACAAAAGTAATTTACTACTAGACAATCATGGTTCTATTCACCGAGACTAGATAATTTCTCTCGGTGTTATCGCTATGGATAAGTTCATACACTGTTGAGAAAATAATCCCATTGGTTTGCTTAGCAACAAATCGAGCGTGAATTGTGAATCAACTCTGTACTGAAAATTTTGTGACTGATATATATATACTGTCTTCACACATTCGGTTTATAATTAGCGATACACAGGTACAGTGGCAAGTGTTCTACTTCACAGACTTATACCCCAGAAGTACCTCCGCGCGAAATCCCAGACTTTGGTACGCGTGCCAGTAATAGAAAAACTAAGAGTTCGCGCATAAAAATTGACGGACGTACCAGGCGCGAGGTCATCCAGTCATGTTTCCATATAAACCGTGTTGTGCCCAATCGCTAATTACACTCAAGAATTATGACCCAACAATCATGTCCAGGAAATCTGTCTATGTTAGTTAAGATTAGATACGCCATTAAAATAACTCCTTCTCTGAGATCTTTAGTAGACATGACAAGTCGCCCACAGGGGTCACGAGTCGAGAGAGAAACAAATCGATACACCACTCATTTATTGAATAGGTCTTTATCACTCCACCCAGGAATCCATCAAAGACAAACTAGTTCCAGTATAAAGATTAACGACCCCATATGGACAAGGTATCAATTGTGTCATTTAATAAAAAAATTGGCTCATTCTTACGATCAATCGCTTTATCAGTCTCTCTCAGACTTTTAATAGCAACCTTTTTTTATGAATCCTTATAAACAGATTGAGAACGTATATCAAAATTCAAAAATACGGAACAACGTATGACTGGTTTTCTTCAAAGTGTATACATACCACGATATAGAAGATTAAAGGGGTGTACCAATCATTTAAAAAAAACAAATTTGCAATATTCATATATACAATAAAACTGAAATTGCCAGAATGTGATTTGGTATATATAGCGTTCTGCAATTTATTATATTACATAAAAGATGAAAGTTGAAATTCAGATAAAGAAAAAATAAACTGTGCCAGTTGGTAAATTGCCTAAACTTTAAGTTCCCCAAATAGTATAAACAGCCAAAATGGTTTCATAATATATTAGTTTAATTCTGTTAATGAATAAACTGATATATTCGCCCAAATTCACCTTAGGCCATAAATGTACTCTCCACTTTGTCGTTATATAGGGGAGTTCTCTCTATATAGATTTGTTACATATCCCACGTCATCTATATGAATCTATCTCCCTATATTTTTTTGGTCTTAATATATAAAGATAAGGGGAGTCAGATCATCCTATATTTTGGCGGATAAATCGATAATTCAAATAACATTTTCTTCTCACGTCTTCACACTAAGAATAATCACTGATTTTTCAATTTTTAACTGTGAGCTGAATTGTGATCTGACAGCAACGAGAACAACCATGAACCGTGGGTTAACTTACAACAAAAACAAATTATACACGCTGGGGCATCTCGTTTGTGGTTATTGGACATTGAGACAAGCAAATCAATGACAAGTAAAATGAGGAAAGAATTCAATTAACACTTGTAATGAGGTTCGAGTCAGTATATAAAATAATAATAACAATTGTTTAGATAAGGAGCTTACTTTTCTAATTTTAACATAAAATGGTGTTTAGTCTTCTACTTCTATGATCTTCTAATTTTGATCGAAGATTGAGAGTCTTACATTTCAACAGCCATGTTCGAGATGGCAAACACTTTTCACCGTGCTCAAATTATACATAGTAAACATTTGTTTAACGTTACTTAAAGATACATTTTGTCAGAGCTTGGGCGGCTTATTGTATTCCTTTCATTTTATAATGTTATATATTATTTAGCTGCTAAATCCACATGCCAAGCCCATAATCAGCTCTCTAGGACATCGATTGACGGAGGCATTGAATGGATAAGAACAGACGTGCCGTTTAAAAATTGAACGTTAAAATGGATACTCGGGACTTTGCTTATTATCGTAGCAATGGTACTTGAGAATCGGGACAATCTTGTCAAGGCGTCAAACACCCATAACTTCGTCCAGATTTATTTATCAATATCTATTTTTGACCTATTATTGCAAGAACAGTCAGCTCTTTACACAAATCTTACATAATAAATCGTTAATCTATATGGATTGTGTTCATTTAATAATTTGTATATTTTTAGCGATCGATATGTCATTCCATTTTTATTAAGCAATAATCATCGAGTAGTCTTTAGAGACAATTGAACCCTTTCCGCTTTTATCCCGCCAATTTTTTGCACCCAAAGTAAGAAGCTAGTAATGAGATCACGGGGGTGCTTAATTTATCACACAATGGAAACAATAACCGTTCCTAATGAAAACTACTTGAATGCGGAAAACGTGGTCGACTTGATGAGAATGACAAGTAACGGTAACAATTCATTTAGCTGAGAACCTTACTCTAGTAGATCAATTGACATAAATGCTTTAACCTTTCTTTGCAATGTTTGGCTTCGTGATGTCCATTCAAAATCACAAACAACAATAGGCATGAACTTTTTTTTTACAAAGCACTTTTCTTTGTTATTTGACTCAAGAGCAAATTGTTGACAGGCTTCTTCTGTAACAGCTTCCCTCCACACCAGCAATATTTGTTTTTTTATTGTATTGTTTGATTGGCTTTATTACGTTTCACAAAGTGTCTTGAAGAAACTGCATAACGCACGCAGATGTCAACGAGATCTTAGGGAAGACTTTTGTCGTCAATTATTACCAACCGCATCTTCTCAGTAGGCCAATCTGTCCCATTCTATGAATGGAGTCTTATCGGGACGATGTATTGACTAGAGAGAGAGGGAATATTATGCCCTGATAGCGGTGGTTTGGTCTACACCTATTTTTGAATTCCAATTGTTAAGGGTTCTATTACTTGCACGCCAAGACAACGCCGTAACCTCGGTTTTTCGTCCCATCCGAACGACCTGACACTGTTTCTTGTCAAACTATCCGCCCTGCACCACTGACATGGAAAAACTACGCCAAAGAAATCTGAAGGATCTTTCTTGACCAACACCATAGCAGGACCCTGGGCCTAGGAAGGGCGAAATATGCCCGGCTTTAAAGTTTGCACATCTTATGTAAACATTTACCGACAGAAATAGACTTCGCATAACGTCTCTTTAAGTCACACTACTAATAATATAGTTGAACATTTATAAATTTTGTGTCTCCGAACTCTATGATTACCACTTGACCCATCCCATTTCTTTATGACCAAAATGTTGTGTTAGGAGATAATTGGATGGTGGGATGAAGATTGAGGTTTTGGAATTGATATGGTTCAGCATTGGAATGAAAATGGTTTAGGTTGTTGACATACTAATCAGATATCAATACATCTGATTGATGAGAAATAGACTAATCTGATATTAAACGATCATATCTCAATTATACAGATTATTATTCTGTATTTCATTGATTTTATCTGAATTAACCGTTTAAAAATATATGCAGGGCATTCCGATAGGAAAACTTTATTAGATTCCATTTGTTCTTGTAATCCTACTCAACTAAATGATCAGTCACTCTTTTATTGAGGTCAGCCACTTTTGGACCGCTACTCATAATATTGGGTTTATTCTCCTTCTTGTGGGCAAAGCCTAAGGCTCTGCCAATTTATGTACGGTCGACTTAAAACATGGAATGCCTTTCCTTGGACAATTGCGCATGAATTGACGATTTTTGATATGCTGTTATGACGCCACGCTCGGTGTATGGTCCATATAGTATATTCTTATTTGTTGATATTCCTGCTTGTTTCACATTTAATTTCTTTATGGTATTCCTGTTCTCGTGTTTCTGTCGCGATTGTCAGTTGTAAATAGTAAACTATAACTTCTAGGTTACAGAGAACATCCAATAAGACCTGTGTTGGTTCGCTAGTCTGGAGGTCGGGTGTTCGATCCCTGCATTGGCCGAGAAAGTTCATCTCGATTTTCCGACGTGATTTCCCCTTGTCAGTGATGCAGAAGGAGGGCCTGACAAGGGCAGCTGCCTAGTGGTTCGGATGGGACGAAAAACCGAGGTCCCGTGTACACATTGGAGTGCACGTTAAAGATCCCTTGGCGGTTGGAATTCGATAAAAGAGTAGGCCGTAGCGCCGCTGCCCGGGCAAAATTTCCCTCATAGCACACTGTATGGTGTATGCACGTCTTCAATTAGCTCAGGTTAAGTCCATAACAGTAGGACGTTAAACCCCATTTCATTCATTCATTGATAGAAATGCTTTACAGCAATGAATGGAGTATAACGTGAACCTAACGCAAACTAGGCCATTTCGGTACTAACCTTTGGTATTATGTCAATAAAACTTTTGTGTACAGGGGCCATTAACAGTTGGGGAGGGGTGAGAGGACGTGTAAATCTAGGATCAAAACCACACTTTAGACCATTCTGTCACACCCAACCCTTTAGGCGAAAACATGCTCTATCTCATCATTGTCCTCATCGTACGGGAAAAGAATTTTAAATGTTTGACAAAACTACCTTACAAAAAAGATAAACACCAAATTGAATACTAATCGACGCCATTTCTTCTCTCTAATTACTTCCTTTAGGAAAGAAAGATATATGCAGATATCGATCTACAAGTATACAAAACACAAAATTAACATACACGTTTTTTATAAATGGTAACCATTTTTCGTGCGGTTGTCTTGCAGACAGTTTAGAATTTATAGATCAAAATAAATGGAATTATAATGAGCGAGATCAAATATAATGAAATTAGGTGGTAAATTATTTTCAGTTCAACGTCTCCTCGCGGTTATTATTGGGAATGATGGAACCATTTATGTTCCACCCTGCTGTCAAGGAAACAAGAATTAAAATTGTCTCTGATGGATATTCCAGAACAGGCGGATTTAGAACTCGTTACCGTACAAGATTATAAACCCATTCTTAACCTAATAACATACAAAGGGTTGACATCGGCGCCATTTAATAGCTGAATATTAATATTTCCTGACCAGACATATAATAAAGTCATTGAGTTTCGATTATATTGAATATGACTTGCAAACAGTAACTATTAATGTAAATACTATTGATTTTTTCCCTAGTTATAATTAATTGATAGACCATCTACGATAGGACACATGAAATAGATAATGATATTGTCTTCAGAGAATTTGGGTGTGATTCGTATATCGACAAATTGAATAAAACTTTCCGAAGATATTATTTACAAAAATATACTATTGTAATGTACATCCAGTACCCCCACTATTATAACTGTACTATAAGATATTGTTATGACTCGATCATATAGTGACATGATTGTTACTATTCAGAATTATTTTATACGGTCATAGAATGAATAAAATGGGGTTTAACGTCCTACGCTTAAGCACCTAACCTGGGCCAATTGAAGACGGGCATACGCCATACAGTTTGCTATGAGGGGAATTTTGCCCGGGCAGCGGCGCTACGGCCTACTCTTATGACGAATTCCAACTGCCAAGGGATCTTTTACGTGCACTCCAATTTGTACACGGGACCTCGGTTCTTCGTACCTTCCGAACGACTAGGCAGCTGTCCTTGTCAGGTCCACCTTCTGCATCACTGACAAGGGGAAATCACGCCGGAAAATCGAGATGAACCTTCTTGGCCAATGCAGGGATCGAACACTCAACCTCCAGGCTAGCGAACCAGCGCCTTATCCACTTAGCCACCGTGATCCCCATACGGTCATAGAGGAAATAATATGAATAATTGGATACAGTAACAAGCAGAGAGAGAGAAATGAGGTTTAACGTCCACTCAACACAACTATGTCATTTCCGGACTAACATAATATGGTTTTTAATATTACTTCAATAATTCCCTTGCGTGTAGGGGTCTTTAGCAGTGGGAGGAAACCGGAGTGCCCGGAGGAAACCCACGAGATTGAGAAGGTGCCCCTATCTCCATGCCACATACGCTCACACCTGGGCTCGAAACCACAACCGCATACCAGAGGTGGCCGGCCAGCTAGAGGTCGAGGCGCGGCACTCTAGACCATGGAACCATCATATTGTCGGCATGTAGAGTGATATATATTATACAATACAATCCAAACACAGGATTGTTGTAAATTCTATTTAGTTTATTTTATCTAAGCTATTGTTCTATCGTAGTTTATTTAACTATTTATGATTTACAGCAATTGGAATCATATGGCATTACAGTGAGGTTTAGAAAAGTCTACCAAGGTCCATATTTTCATACACACTCTGAAAATCCGTTCATTAAAATCGTCAGTGAAACAAAGCTTGATACTAGAAGTAAGTATATTATTATTGCTTTATTATTCACCGATTTACTATCTTGATTGTGATTTACTATTATGATTCACTTTATCGTAATTATAATCTGTATCTTGATTGTGATTTATCTTGAATGTGATTTACTTTATCTTGATTATGATTTACTATATCTTGATTAAAATTTACTGTATCTTAATCGTAATTTCCTATATCTTGATTATGATTTACTAAATCTTGATTAAAATTTCCTATATCATGATTATGATTTACTATAATAAATGGATTAAAATTTTCCTTTTCTTGATTGTAATTTTTTATATCTTGATGATGATTATTTATCATGATTGTGTGATGTAATTGATTTTGGTAGTGTACTAGATCTTATTTAGTATTTCTCAATTGTAATTTTATGATTTATGATTTTCGTTATCTTATTGTAGTGTACTAGATCTTAAATGTGATCATGATAATTCATCATGTTATCTATCCTGGTACCGGTAGTGCACTGGATCTTATTTAGTATTTCCTAATTGTAGTTATGATTTTAATTATTAATTATAATTTTCTTGGTTGTGTCTTTCTTTACCTTGATTTAGATTTATCGGCTCTGCGATTATTGTTGAGCTATTCAGAGAGATAGAATGATAGTCCTATATTGCGATACATTTTGTTATCTAAATTCGATACTACATTTCCGGAAGAATCAAACTCCATGTTAAATGCCATACTATTCGTTGGATAAGGGCCAATAACGTGGTCATTAATGTATGTTGGGAAGTAGTTAACATGGAGTAACTACATGTAATCTATTGTCACTATGCAAACACAATCAAAACAAAGAACACGTTTACAATTATTTTTTATATAAAATAGTTGCATGGTGAAGTGCAGATAAAATACTATTTTAGTAACTGCATAATAATAGCGTAATAAGGAAGGAGAGTAGGCAGATAATCGCAATAATGGAAGTCATGTTTATATTGTCTAGAAGATCTTACCACGTCACTTCCGGCTTATGTTGCAATTACCTAAATGCAACGTTAGAAAAACCTATTTAAGGTGATTAGTTGTCCTGAATTATTTTCCTGGCATACCGCTGCTGTTGTTTTTCCTGTGAACAATTGAAGTTAATTTTTAGCTCTTTTAATAATCTATGAAAATCCAAGATAAAACTCGGTATTAATGTGGTAAATTATTACAAAGCCAGACATATAGAATAATAAGTTGAAATCAATGAAATATAAGATTAGACATATCATTAACTGGTATATTACCATCAACCTCTTACACTTAACTGGCGATCTATTGAAAATAATATCAAAGTTCATTGATTATCCCCTTCGAATTGATTACTCCCAGTTAGCCTCCCAAGTAACACTTTGATAACAAGATGAGCGGTCGGAAAGTACCAAAATGTCTCGGTCATAAAGAACTCACTATTATCTAAAATCTTTCAATCAACGTCGCATGATATCATCATCGTTTTTCAGTACTTTTTCAATTTTCTTGGTCAATCATATGCAATCTTTTTAGATTAATATTTGAATAATTACTGAAGATCACAGTGTTCTGTAAATACCAATTATCACGCCATCAACCGATACATCTTCAAACATCTTCCAGTGCCAGATAATGATTGTACTGTCACCAACTTGAAAAATGTACACTTTTCAAATGTTTTGATTTCATCGGCATATTCAAAGGAATTTAACTAGTGTTATACATGTAAATTACCTTTAGCTTGAGACTTTGTTCCACCCACACTCTTTGTTAATCTTTACAAACAATAATAAGCGGCAAAGAAAGGAAAGCCCTTAGAAACATTTATACAATGATGCGCCAATTTGTTTCACATGAATATCGATATAATTAGAATGATTACATATAGACGTATTAACTGTAAAGCTGCAAAACTTTTTTTCCCGATGAAAGATGAACAGATAAAAGGTATGCCAACGCAACTGATTTCAACACTGGTTTAAAAACACTATATATAGGCATATGTTGTACAAGACGTTTTTCTGTAGATACGCCACGAGCTTGCAGGAACTTGTCGATAAACAAAAAATTGAGTAATGATATTAAAGATGCATTGTATAATAGCTAAATCTGCTTATTAAAGACCCATTTTCAAGTTTCAAATGTTATATAAATATCAATTTAGACATTTATTCACACGATAAGCCTATAATTAATTATCTAGGTCATCGGATGGCTGAGATATTAGGTGGACTAGGCAATGTATGCCATATCTTCGTAAACTTTAACATGGAAAATCAAGTCGACCATGACACTTGACAATCGCGACTATTCGTCCTATTTCTGTTCAAAACTTCAAACATTCATAACTTCGCTACGAATATGGTAATTTGACTGAAAGTTTCAATATGTTCATTTTTTATTATCTTTTTAAAAATGATATAGCAAATAGGACCATCTCGTGGTGTAAAACTTACATAATTCATCGTCAGTCATAAAACGATTAGATCTAAAAATGGCCATTACCATTTCTATCCCAATATAGATAACGTAATATTAAAATGACATTTATTTAAATTATTGTATTTTCGGACTATTAAGTTATCCCCCCCCCCCAACTGATCTTTATCCTTTTCTATTTTAAACTTTTTAGATCGACATTTATCACAATTTGCTTATTTTCTCTCATATTTTATACCAGTTTATGTTGGTGTTGCCTTTTTAAGACTAGGAATTGGTCACATATCTTGCTGTTCTTTTTTGGGCCGACGCCTGTCAATTCAGGTACGACCGACAGAAAAATGATGAAAATTATGCACGGTTACTGTGCTCTACTATACCAGTTTGGTCGAACGTCCAATCTCATTCTTCATCTTACGCTATCTACGTAATTCATTCCACTATGAACACAACCATATCAGGTGTATGAACGCTTCAAATGAGAAGCAGTACAAGGATGGGTGAAATACAAAATACGATTGTCCTCGACACAATTCAAACTGCGATATGTGTTATTTCAATTTATGGGGAGCCACGTTGGCACATTAACCATGGAACAAAAAACAAGGCCGCTTATGTACCACTGTGACAACATCTTAAAATAGAAGCAAAGGTAGACCATGCTGCGATTACAGTGGAGCTACCAGTGCCCAGTATATAGACTGCAGTTGACCATCTTGAAAATATAAACATATGTCGGAATGGATGTACTATAGTTTTAAAAGCTGGACACACGAAGAACACACAATCACGGTGCCGCGGTGCTTATTGGGTTCGATCCGCTGTTGACCATGGAAGTTTCTTTGGATTTCTATCTTGATTTCGTCTTGTGATACAAGCATGGATGGTTAGTCAATGAACAGCATTTACCACTCGTTGGTGTGCACGTAAAATATCCATTCACAGTTTGAATTCTCTTCAAAAGAAGACGGAAAAGTTCACAGCCAGGGAAAATGTTCCACCCTAGCACATTGAATGTGAATGACGACTAGTGCAGTAAAGTAGAACAAGTTATATGTACTTTCTATAATATAACTATAAAACGCAAGAGTATCTTATTACTTTTCAGTGGTTGACCTACTGCTAGTAATGATACAAGATTTTATGATTTGCCGTAAACATTCACTTATAAAACTATAAAATTGTCTTTATCTGAAAATAATGCTTGATATTACTGTAATACTCACTTAACCTTTTTTAAATCACTCAAACACTACAACCATTAATATGACACACAATAATTCGTAGATGACAATTTTAGATCCCACAAAGATAAGGAGATTTAAGTTTTCATCTCATGGCTAAAAAAGTGAAGACTTAATTGGAACGTCAAATGCATTTTATATTTTCAAATATAAAATGCAATTAAAAAAATATAAAACCTGACATGGTATTTAGATGAATTGCACCAAACGCCTTATGTTAAGGATGCATTATGTAACATTCACATAGGTGACCGTTTTTGTTATAATATTTTAAGAACAGATAATAACACGAATTTAGTTGAGTCACTTTATTCTTAGCGAAGTTATGGATGTTTGATGTTTTTGAGAAGATTTAACGTAAATAATCTCGATCGTCAAATACCATTTCTACAATAATAAAAATGGCGCTTGTGTTTTTATATCTCAGCCATCCGATGGTCAAGAGAGTTGATTATGGGCTAGTAAATAAATACCTAATAAATAATTTATATAACATTTGAAGCAAGAGAAGTGACTGCAATAGGCAGACTTAGCTATTGCATAATGCATCTTTACACTGTACACAGCTCGTCGGTATGTAAAAAATACTGTCGTGTTCAGATTGAGTTAGCAACTGAACACACGCTTCTTACACTCCTTGACTATAATATGTTGTATCCTGTATAAAACGCCACTGTCAGGACAACAGCCGGGGTCGGAGAGCCAGTCATGCAAAAGCATTATGTTCGTCGAGACGAGAAACCGAGACACATTGTGTGTGTCCGTTTTGATTAGCCCTGTTGGTGCAGAACAGTAAAATGTTAAATTCCATTTGATCGTTTGTGCAGTTCAAGTCAACCATTACATAAAACGGATTCGCCCACGGTCTCAATTATATGGCAGTTTCTTTACGACAGCAGGAAAACTACATTACCATTTAATTTTCGTTGTAGAAAGACGTAACTTTTCAATAGCGTCAAATTATAATAGTGTTACTTATTCTAGAAGAACGAAAAACGTCCGGTATACTTGAGACATGTATATAAAAAGTAATTTTATTGTCTTCATAGCTTCAGCGAATGTTATGTGTTGAATGACGAATTTCTCAAGCGACAAGAGGATCCGATTAGATATACTCATATTAAATCATGCTGCTATCCGCGGTGGTTCACTACATAAGGCGTTTGCTCGCTAACTAGGAGGTCCGAGAAAGTTCCTAAGAATTTCCCAGCGTCGTACGACAAACCGAGGTCCCGTATAGATCTTTGTATGCGCGTTAAAGAATCATTAATAGTTGGAATTAAAAATAAGAGTAGTCCGCAGCAGCGTCTCTCTCTCTCTCTCTCTCTCTATCTCTCTATTTCTCTTATTAATGCCATGATAACTATTATTATGAGTAGACTATGTTGTGCGGATTAAGATAATCCCTTCTAACGTCATAGGTCATAAAGCTATTTGTTTATTTCATTTCTCCCTGTAAACTTGCCAGTAAGCTACATTGATGACACCCTTTAAGCCGATTTACAAAGAGATAATAGTATGGCTTCATAGTAGTAGACCGGCCACCTTATGTCCTTACAAACACACACATAGGATTATTATCGAGAATCTTACAGAAGACTCCCTACGTCATTAGTGACATCGAAACTATGAACCAAATATGTTCTTAATTATAAAATAAGTAGCGTTTCTGACAAAAAGTGTTCTACTTCTTCATTTGTGTTCCTTAGCAAAGAAATGAATTTTCTTCCGTGTTTGATCTCCTAGTCTAAGACCAACAGAATTTGCATTTAGTGTCAAATACAAGCCTCATTCGTTTCCATATGGTTTCTGTTTTGTCATAATAAGATATTGTTATAACAAACTTATGATTGGTGTTGGCCACAAAAATAACCTAAATATTTGTATCCTAGAATACCATTTCATAATTTTATACTACCATGTGCCGATGTATCTGTGTTTCAGAATCTAATTACAGCTAGATATTACTTTCGTTTCGTTTATTTGGCTGCTTAATCCAGTAATATCAAAAGACATGTTTTTAAAAATCGCCTTTTATGTCATTTGCAGACTGCAAACTCATGGCTTTGACGTTGGTTTTTAAATGTTTCGAAAATCAAGGGATTCAAATGTGTTCTCCGAATTGGGCGTTTTGTGGAATTTAATAATATAGGTTTATTCAGTTCTCACTTGTAGATTTTACTCGGCTTTGTCAAAATTGCAACCATTCAGAATAATGTTTGGTTATCAATTTTTGGTTTTGAAATTGTTTATATTGTGGGTACGATGTGTAGAATATCACTCAATATATGGCAGTACAAAACCAACTATAGCGCCTCTGAGTGATTAAAACCGCTATTAGGGTACTAGAATTGATAGGAACTTCCAATTGCACCGGCCGTGCATGCCCCAGATGCAATCCTGTCAAGTGATTATCTCCAAGAGATCTAGGATAAAGCAAAAATGTAAAAAATGGTTTTGTTTCATTACAGCTTGTGAAGTTAGTATATATCTATCATAACTGGAAAGAACATTAAAATATAACACATGCTTATAAAAAAAATTACTGATTAATTTAGGCGACGTTTTGAAGAGTATTCTCTCAACGTTTTCAGTTTCTGTAATCTTTAGGTCAGACACTTACTATTGGTTCTATTATTTTTTTCTACTTTCAGTTGATGTAATGCTATCAAATAGCAATGATTTTGTTTTCTAGGTTTTTTTGTTAGATATTACAAGGAACTAACTATAAGTATATAGTTTGCATTCAGTTTATGTAGTGTTCGATGCCAAATGTGTCTAGCATCGAGTTTATGTAATGCTGGCGACTTTACTGTTTTTAATGTCTTTCAACTTATGTAATGCTTGCGAGCTATTGCGTTTAGTGTCTGTTTTTAGCTCATGTTGGGGCGTAACTACATTTAGTTTTTGCTTTCAACGTTATGCAATGCTTGCGAGCTACAGTGTCCACTGTCAACTTCCAGCTAATGTAATGCTAGAGAGCTAACTGGGGTTATTGTATTCTTTCAGTTTATGTAATGCTAGGGGCTTATTATGAGTTTATTGGGTTAATGGATCATCTACAAGATACGGGCCTTCTAGATGCTGGAGAGTATTTTGTTGTTGGAGTCCATGTTGGTGTTTATGACCTTAATAAACCACAGAACTTCTTACAAGGTAATTAATTTATCCAATTATATCACATCGTTTATAAGAGCGTGTGGGGGAGGGTGGGTTGGGTGGGGCCTGGATCTAACGTGTGGAGTTTCTATAACAGTTAAAACATCATAATTTGTGGTGTACATGTTTATTCGGGAATGGTAAGATATGGACACAAGACGAACTAAAATGTACGCTAGGATTTAAATGGAAATTGTGATACGATAGTGAAATTAGCCGGCTATCTAAAAGTCTTATGGGATTCAGGATCTTTTGAAATCTAATCGTTATTGTTCCTTGTTTTATATTTAAAATATCTTTATCTCAGGCATATTTCAAAATAATGTTACACGAAGAGCAGCAGCTGCCTTTCGCCATTTTGTTGGTGTGGTTCACTCTCCGCCGATATTTCCAGATTACGACCATTTTGAAAAAATAGTTAACAAATTCCTGGAAGCACAACCTTTTAACTACACCAATCCTTATAAACATCTTAAAGTCATGAAACAGGTAATTTGACTATAGAAACATATTAGATATATTAATTAGACTATAGAAACCTTTTCACTAAATAATTCAAATATTTCATATGTTTCGAGATACACAGGAGGCCAAGGTGGATAAGTGGGTGAGACGCTGGCTCGCTAGTCTGGAGGTCGCCGGATCGCTCCCGGCTTTGGCCGAGAAATTTCATCGGTATTTTCCGGTATGGGTTTCAACTTGTCGGTGATGCAGGACGGAGGGCCTGACAAGGACAATCCGAGACCCGTGTACACATTGGCTTGCACGGGGAATTCGATATAAGAGTAGGCTGTAGAACCGCTGTCCTTGCAAAAATATCCCCCATAGCACACTGTATGGCCTTCAATTATGTCAGTGATGCAAAAACAATCTGCACGTGAATATTGTTTTCCTTTATACGTAAGTGTGTAATATATCACCCGGGCATCCACGATGGTTCGGTGAGTAGTGCGCTAGCTCAATGACTAGACGGACACAGTGTTTGTCCAGAAAGTTCCTCGATCATTGTAAGGAGTGTAAAATAACCATAGCCAGATAACATTCGGTGAAGAGTATGAGTTAGCTAGGTAAGCACAGAAATACACACTTCATGTAGAAATAACACACTTCATGTAGAAATTGCATACTGAAGATGTTGCTAATTATTTCCTTTATATGAGTCTGCGAAGAATTAATCGACATCTTAAAATAACTCGAAGTTCCGTCCATATAATACCAATTCTATATCTTTAAGTTTTTAATATATTCATGACTTTAATGTCGTGCCGGAAAATCACCACTTGTAATTATGTTCAGTCGCAGCGCTTCCTTTGTCCCAATCCTTTGACAGATTAACCAATATCTTTCGAATTATTTCCCCGTCTGCATATGTAATATATCTCTTCAGAGACAGTGTGTCATTTTACATCTGGAATCCTGATAAAACAAACGATCTATGAATTAAGTGTCAAATAGACTGACGTAAAGATTATATTATCTTGTTAGTGAGACCGACCCACACGACAGAGTTCAGACAGACTGTCACGTACATCATTGTCTAGTCGGAATATAGATCAACGTACATTGGCATTACCACTTCATAAGTTGATATATTACACCTCCGATGACTTCCATTAACGGAAATTAACACTCATTAGTTCAATATAATTTAAGAATTAACGGATACCTGATATCATTTGTCCGGAAAAGATCGCCAACGGACAGTATAATCTACCTTAATTTTATGTACAAGGAATATTTCGAATGATTAAGTCACTAATCAGGAGAATTCTATACTTCTTATCGAAGCAGATTTGACAATTTTTTTGATGTCAAGCATTTGAGGATACATTTATCCGTAAATATTAATAATAAGGCTTTTGGCGTTTTTGTTTTTTTGATCAATTCTGAGAGCAAATAATTGTATATATAATTAAAATGACTACGGGAAGCACCCAGTTTAAAACTTACGATGCGTTGGCTTGGGGCTAGCGTATCTGCACAAGCTTTATCGGGTAGTAAGCTACATTATACCTTTATCTTGCAAATAATTAAGTTTATCGATCCTTAGAGTTGTGTCTATTAAAATTTTAGCAGGACAAAATCCAGATCCGAAATGATTAGGTTGATTAAAGTCTCTGCTATAGTATTAATATTAAACTTCCTAATATATAGTCAAGGATAATCTGTTTTTGCATGCTTGCTGGTAATCATCCTTTGTCTTTGACAAGAAAAATACACATCAAGTTTACTATTGATTCAATATACCAACGCAACTCTCCTTGTAAACACTTTCAAATGTTTTCAATTACTTTCAGATAAAGCCAGAAGCTGCCTATTTATATGATGCTGTTTGGTTATACGCCAAGGCGGTGGATAAAATCCTTTCGTCAAACGGCGATATAAAAAATGGAGAACTTATAATAAACAGTATCAAGGGAATGACATATAAAAGTAAGATCAAATGCAGGGTTAATTTACAATCTCTAGTGCATAAACACCAGGAAAATATCCTGACCTAACTACGAGATGTTCAAAGAATCGTGTCGGATCAATAGGACTCGTTTGCCTAAAAAATGTTAGACAAATTTTACACCAACTTTTTAATGTTTGTGTTATACATTAGAACTAATTTTTAGATGCTGTAGATTTATCGAGCGTATCATCAAAACAATTGTTGCGTTCTGTTTTTACGGTAATTACGAGTTTTGTACTTATAATTAAGTTTTTAATCACGTTTCAAGTTGTATTTTTTACTTAGCGATTGTTATAATATTTGACATTTTAACACACGAGCATGCAAGTAAAAAATGTGAAAAGAGTAATTGTTTTAAATCGGTAAACTGCCATTTCGACCTGATTGGGACAGTAACTTTCTTGGCAGTTCCTAATATTTGCGCATCTTTCCCCATTCCTCGTGTTGATTTTGGGGATACATCACTTTCGTACATCTGTGCAAGTATCTAAATGGATACTACGGAATTGTAATTGGGTTAATTTGCCATGTACCTACTAATATTGGTTTAAAATCTTGAATAGTATATGTCTTTCTGAAAATCTTTTTAGAAGCGATCGATGGCCTATAAACCGATATATGTAATTAAAACGGCATACATGAATTAAAATTTAATTCCCGAACGTAACCTCTGCAGTATAGCTTAAATTCAATTTATGAACTCCACTCAGAGAATAATACAGTAATATGGTATAATAATAGGTTCTGGGTTTTTTATTGACATATAGTCACTTTGAAACAGTCGACATTGATGAAATGATTCCGGATTCATCAACAGTTTGGCCATGGTGATATACGTACAGGCTTTCTTCTGTTTTGGCCTTTAATTTCCATCAAAATCAAACAGGCAACACGGAAAAGATACATTAGTTTAGCATTGAAGTGCAAATTATGTTTTAGAAAGAAAAAAATCCCCTGTAATTTAGCTGGAATAAGATCTATGGTAATTTAAAGTTTATAGAATTTCGATAATGGACAATCAATTTCAATCTGTGGTTTGCGGATAATGTTGTTGGTTTCGACCTATAATTATAAATCATTGACTTTTCTAATTCACTAGTGAATGTCTGGTAAATGATTGAATTTCGTCATCTCCTGCCATTTATTCAATCTTGATTTATTTTTACTTTGATAATTTCCTGGTTTATTTTTTTTTTTAATTTCCCTGGTAATCTGATACTAACAAGACTCGAGATATCGCAGAAGTAGTTTTTTTTGTTCTTTTAAAGTGTATATTCTCATTGATGATCTTCCAGTTCGTGTCAGACTCTTTCTTTGTTCTTGACTTCGCATTATATCAGTTATTGGCAATGTCAAAAATTCTTCTAACAATGACATTATTGAACTCCATTGATACTTCTTTGATATAAACACCCCTCCCACCTCCGCCCCACAAACACACAAATTATGCACTGATTTTATCTCAGGAAATGTGCCTAAATAATAGTATCTACCAATTACATAATTGTTGGGTGTCGCATACTTTAATTTAAAAAAATGTTATAATAAATTATCAAGAGACGGGTGGAGGGGCACCCATCCTACTAGGTCCTTATAGGTGAGGGTCCAGGGGTCGCAATCCCCCTCCCTTACTCCGTCGGTCCTGCATTTACCCTGGCGCAAGTGGTGCGATCGTCGGGCCTCTACACCCCGGGCTTTCCGTTACCAACACCTTGTTCTAGCTGGGGATTCAACGCCTCCACTTCCACGAACGCTCGAGATAATACAACCCAACACTTCTCAACCGATGTTTTAACCTGTATAATTAATGTTGTGCATTATTTCACGGTAAGCCTGCAGAATAAAGATTCACTGTTCGTTTGTACTGCCCACCCAAAGCTGCAGTGACGGAGCGGATACACCCCCCTCACACACCTTCCCCATGCTCATCATCACCACTAACTATTTCCCGTTATATTTACCCCCCCCCCACTGCCCTTCCAAATGGGGCGTAAATCGTATAATTGTATATATCGAGGTTACAGAGTTTTGCCAGGAGAGATTGAAATTACCTCTTGTTTAGAAGCTCAGGTTTGATCTAAGATTATTTATTTCATAATACGTAGGAACTTATCATTGCCTAATTGACCCTGGCGCAAGTTGTGCGATCGTGTCAGGCTTCTACACCTACCCTCCCCACCCCACCCTCACCATCGCCCCGCTACTCTCCACACCTTGTTCTAGCTGGGTATTCTTATTAAATTCAGAGTCCTCGCAGGGGGAGGAAACCTAATGATAAGGAGTTAAACCGCAAGATTGGGAAGGAATCTGTATCATCAAGTAACATACGCTCACAACAGGAACCTAACCGAGAACTACAATCCAGAGGTAGCTGGCCAGATATAGCTTGAAGCGCGGCATCTCCTCAACTATCCCAGATAAGCGCGACATCTCCTCAACCATCCAATATACATTAGCACCAATACATATCTATCTTGAGAGGGTTATGCAGTGAATAACCCATGTGCCGTACTTGATAAAGAAAGGCAAATTTCAACTGTTTATTCAGATACCACAAAATACACCGGTCTCAAATTTCAGATGAAGACTGACGGATTTAAGTCGTTTGAAAACGTATCATAAATACTGAAGTATTTGCTCGACCCTTGACTCGAATATTTTAAGGGATTTTAACACAAAAATAAGCAGTTTTACTCTCAAAACAAATATCGGGATTAGCCCTTAAACTATCTCGAGCGCTCGATTTCGTATCTCGAGCGCTCGACTTAATATTTCGAGCGCTCGACATATTTTTTTTTGCGTGTCCTAAATCAGCCACCGTACCAGCGAGACCAATTATTGTAATTTATTTAGTTCGTAAGTTTCCTCTATAATGGATATTTTATGTACAACTCAATAATTATAATTTTAATGCAGGTGCCATGGGATACATCAGTAGAATAAATGCCGTTGGTGACGCCGAAGGGAACTTCTCTCTGGTTGCTAGGCGACCAGTTCAAGGGGTACCGGGGGAATGGGGACTCTTGCCTATTGGCGTGTTCCGTTTGAGCGAGAATCTGACTGAATTACCGGTAAGTTAAATTTAAGGAAAAAATCTAAAATTATATATAATCTTCACCAATAGGTATGAAAACCTAATTGTCAATTTATTGTGTCATATTTAGCACACGGGTAGCTACAGGACAAAATATAGAAATGACAAAAATTGACACGCTGAATTTATATCAAATGTCTTTAATTAATGCCCAGCGCATTCCACAAATGTGGCTTTAGGTATGTGACTATGAATAAAAAAAAATACGAGATAAAACTTACTGAGAGGCCTTTAAATCAGAAAGCTATTGGAATTAACACAAAATACCAGACATCTGCGGTCGTTTGCTGGTGGTTTATAATTACTTATAAAAGAAAATTTGGGAAGTGCCTAGAATCCAAGAACCGACCTACTTAGAGTAGAGCATTTTACACTAATACTGTGTACAGTAAATTAAAACTTCAATTTCTCGATGATACGAAAATAACAGATTGCGTAAAATATTAGAATCCCCCGATGATTTTAAATTGCCAAAAATATTTACATGTTTTTGTATCCTGAATCCATTTGGATCACAAATCCGTTTGGTTTTTTTATTCTAGATATAACACATTTATATTAAATAGAAAGAGAAATACTCAAATGAAATAAGAGTTGCATGTAACTGAATTCGTGGCAACTATTTGTTATGTATATTCCACTTAACAATGCAAGTTATTATTTAATTATTCAATTACCAAAAGAAAAGAAAAACAACCCAGAAATAAAATTGGGTTTAACGTCGTACTGTTATGCACCTAACCTGGGCTAATTGAAGACGACAACCCAGAACAATGTAAGTAATACGAGAACTATCAAATAAATCACTCTAAGAATTAATCATATTTTCAGTCGTTCCACTATTACGATGGGGAGACTATAAAATGGATAGCCGGTTCTCCACCGGTAGATGAACCAGCCTGTGGTTACAGACATGAAAAATGTATTCCACCAAAAAGTATGTTTTTTTTTGTTTTTTTTACCATATCTTTAAAAATGATTTGTCGTCCACACGTACAGTCAATCAATAATCTTCTTTTCAGGATAATTTGATTTTTCTTTATTACCATTTAAAGCGGTTCCAGGCGTTATGTGGGCTAGCTTAATGTAAGATAAAACTTTTCAATAAAAACTAATTGAGATACGGATCTGTAAAGGTTGTATTTTCGACCCATACTCTAACGGGATGTCAAATCCGTGTGTCTGTGCATATATTTCTGTATATCGACCTGTTATTGCATGGTTGTGTTTAATACGTCTTTTTTATTTTAACTGTAATATGATGATATCTATTTTTGGATTTTGGAGACGTATGTAAGAGAAAAAACAGGTTAAACCAAGACCCTAAAGAATTAATTCTGTTCATGACAGACAACCTGACTTCACCAGTGCTATGGTTTCGTTTAGTGTAAAGCATGAGATAAAGCAGGCAAATAAGATTGTGTCTACATTAACTAATTGTATTTGAAAAGAAATACCGAGATATTATAGTTCCTATAACCTGTTTCAGAGAATTGGGGTTTGCTTTAATGGAATGTAAATAACTTTAGTAACATAGATACAAGTCAACGTATCATTTTAAAGCCTTCTCACAGTTATAAACATATCTTTCACTGAAGAGATATCGATTTTAATTACTTCAATTGATTTGATATAGCATGGTGTAATCTAATGTGAATATTGCTTCTGTAATAAACCTTTAATAAACAATATTCACACCGTATAAAAAAATGATATTATACAACCGCTTGTACCCATTTTAACACACTTACAATAAATAATAAACACACTCGTATACAGATTTGATATTACACAATAATGCTTTTATCCCATTTTAATAAACAATAAGCACATTCGTATAAAGATTTGATATTATATAAATGCTTGTAACCAATTTTAATAAACAATAAGCACATTCGTATAGCGATTTGATAATTGATATTATACAAATGTTTGTGCCCAAGTTTTAAAAACACAATAAGCACACTCGTATAGAGATTTGATATTAAACAAATGCTTGTACCCATTTTAACAAACATGAATAAATGATAAGCCCACTCGTATAAAGATTTGATATTATACAGTCACTTTGGGGCATTTTTCCGAGCTAAAAAGCCTGAAATATGTTAATGATATCACCAATTAAGGAATATCGATTATTGCATTGGCAAGGAATGGTGGTACTTGACGTGCAAACACACTTTTAAAGGCACAACAAGAGAGACAAATGAGGTTTAACGTCCATTCGTCTTTAGCAATGCGAGAAAACCGAAGGACCCGGAGAAAACGTACGAACAAGCTGAGAATCGAGACCCCGACATTTGACCCATTGACAGACTTTATGATCTAATTGCAAGTTCTTTTATTAACTAATAAGATACTATTACATACTAAAGTCATTAATTAGAAAAGGATAAGGGGTTTAAGTTGTATTTCTTTCTATTTTTGGTCACAAACAGTACTAATGAAGACGGTCAATAATCAGATTTTAGTTCACATAAAAAGTATTCTAATGCCACCCACACAGTGAAGAAATCCTTGCGAATATAGAAATTGACTATTCGGCAAAAATCATGCTATTGGCCTGAGGAACTATTGAAAAATTGAGGCCTTACAAATGTTTATCAATGCTTTTGCGAATTTATCCAGTCGCCACCGAGTCAATTTAAACTATAAACTCCTTACAAATGGCTTGAGATTGCTCACGAAAGTGTGGCGAACACCAACTGGCGAATTATTTTCATTCGGTTGGTTTTCAATATAAAATTAGATCGAGTTTTATCTTCAAAACAATTCACAAGCAATAACATTCAGTGTATATAGGAACATCAACTGAAATTGCATTTAAACGTAATTTTAAGGAATATTTATCGCAGTTGAGAATCTCACTTTCAACTTTACCAGACATTTCACTTAGTGACGTATTGAAGTGCAGCAGCGGGGTCGTTAAACATCTTTGAAGTAATTGTTCGTATTTTGAGAACCATCACTATAAATATATTTTCACACTTCCATCACTTCCGAAGAATTTGAAATGCTTCACGACCTTACACCAAAAACGATACTTTTCCATTATCAGATACACGACTTGTCTCTTGTCAAATAACTGACAATACCACTACATAAGATACATCTAAATGTTGGCTGAAATTGAAGCATGATATTTTGTTTTATCTGGGTGCAGGGTCACTTGTTTGTACAGTGGAATACACCATCATCTAATTGATTGAGAGGAGGTTTGGAAACGGTAATGCGTAGAGCCAAGGATATTAATATGTTCCGATTTTTTGTCTCATTAAATTAACGACATTTTGTGGATTCATGTTGTCAGTTCTCTGCTTGTTAAGAATGTGACGAAAGGATGTGTTAGCTTGTGATTCATTATTATTTATGGAGGGACTCATTCTAGGTATTTATAAAACATATCGTTAGCAGGCCTATGCGACTGAAAGGTAACACAGAACCACTGAGCAAACTGTAGAGCACATCCTTTGTGGGTTTTATGAATAGTTTATGCAGTGTAAGCTACAGTCGCTTCTTGTCGGTATTACATAACATTGTCAAAATGACAATTACCCATGATTTTGTCATTTTCTTATGCAATTATTTAGTGTATTTGTAATAATTATGTCTGGACATTTTACTGTCAGCCATCACTGTAACACTTTGGTTCTTGATACAATTTTGGTTCTTTACAAAATTGTTTCTTCACTCTGTCTATAGAGTCAAATCACACGTACTTTATGAACATGAATATATATAGTTATACATAAAACAGTGATATTTAAGTTAAATCATAATCATTGTCAAAATATACATTTTTATTTTTAATTTTAATTTTTATTTTTATTTTTATTTTTATTTTATTTTATTTTATTTTATTTTATTTTATTTTATTTTATTTTATTTTATTTTATTTTATTTTATTTTATTTTATTTTATTTTATTTTATTTTATTTTATTTTATTTTATTTTATTTTATTTTATTTTATTTTATTTTATTTTTTATTTTATTTTATTTTATTACCTTTTATTTTATTTTATTTTATTACCTTTAATTTAATTAACTAATAAATTTTTACTTTATCTTTACTTTATCTTTACTTTACTTTTACTTTAATTTACTTTACTTTTACTTAACTTTTACTTTATTTTATTACCTTTAATTTATTTGACTACAACTTTATTATACTCTCTTCATTTATTTAATTTTATATTAGTTTAATTTACTACTAACATCTACTAAACTGGCGGGATAGTGGAGTAAGTGGGAGTCATGATCAGACGGGCTCGGCATCTAAACACTATTCTGCCAAAACAAATACCAGTGGGATAGTGGAGTAAGGGGAGACCACGAGAAGACAGGTCTGGCACCTAAAAACACAAATCCCACAAAGAAGACATCTACCAATCCAGAAACAGAAGAGATCGTCTACCAACGATGTGTTTTTATTAAATAAAGGGAAGAGCTTCCCACTAAAACCTAATCCATGGCCTAAGGCCAAAATGGAAAGATTGCAAAATCATATTCTAAAAATCAGGAAGCAGCTTCGGCTCTCCTATGTCTTGTCTGTGATATCACTTAAGTGGAAGCAGACGTTAAACACCAAAAGAAGAAGAAGACTGCATCACCAGCCTTATCAATATGAGCCTTGTGACTGGTACAGTTCTCTTCAAATCATGTATGGCCTATAGTAAAATCTGTACTTAAAAACCCATTCCTTGATCCAAATACCCTTCAAAATTACAGACCGGTGTCCAATCTGCAGTTTTTATCTAAGGATCTGGAAAAGACAGCCCAAGCATGGTAATTTGATAATTCTGAGAAAAACAGCTGAAATGTCAGTAAACGTATAGACCTCTGAAACAGTCAAAAACAAAGTTGTAAACGACCTTAAGATGTTTCACTGTTGATATTATTAGATCTTCCAGCAGCTTTCGGCTCAATAGACCACCAATACTACTTTTCGGGCTGTAGAAAGACTTTGATATTAATGGCGCTGTTTTGGATGCTTGGATCTTATCTATTATCACAGACAAATCAGGATATGTTCCTCTTATATGTGGTATTCCACAAGGTTCTGTTTTAGGACCCGTTTTATTTACTATGTATACAAAGCATCTCGGACATGTTCTAAATCAAAGTTCGGTATGTCACCATCTTTAGATTTGTTTCCTTACAGAGGTGCTCACGGAAGTGGCTACAGGTATCATATGAATTGCAACCTGAAGGAATTTAAATGCAGATGGAACCAAGGTTATTCTTTTAGGCACCAAAACTCGATCATCGGACCTTTAAATTCAACATGGGAGATATGGAATTTCCATCAGTGGTAACAAATAATTATTGGATAGTGGTCTGACTTTTACAAAACAAGTTCATGATCTGTGTCGCAATTACTATTTCCATCTGAAGAACGCCCGTTCCACTTTCCATGTTCTTCAACAAGATTCAGTTTCAACACTAGCGAGATCATTAATTCTTTCTCGATTAGACTATTTTGATAATCTTCTCACCAGCCTACCCCAAAATCAACTGAATTTTCTTCGGTCAATCCACAATCTCATAGCAGGAATGGTAACCCGATCTCCATTGGTTACCGTTACATGCACGAATAGACATGTCAGTGGAGAGGCTCCTGATTACCTCTGTGAATTAATTCAACAGTATATTCCAAAACGACAGTTGCGTTCAAACAATCTGACTCAGCTAGCCGTACCAAGTGGAAACTTGCAAGATTTGAACAAAGAGCGTTTGTTGTTACTGCCACTGAAAGATGGAATTCATTCCGAGTTGAACTCCATTTTGTGACTTCTTTGCCAATCTCAAAATCTCGACTAAAGAACAATCTGTTCAAAATTCAATACAAAAATCGACAAAACACTTAGGGCCAATGAACTTGTGTCTATAGTTGTAGGCGAAATGAGCACGTTTTGTGAATTTGGCGCGATATAAATGGACATATTATTAATGCTATTATTCATACTTTGATACGATGAGTAAAATTAGCATATCTATAGTATATATATTTCCTTGTCGGTCAGGTTTTGCAATGATTTGGCCCCTATTGTCAAAAACCCTTCAACTAGATTGATGCTATTTGGCGGTCTGTCCGATTATATTAACCCTTGTGCGTATACAAGGATATTTCGGGACCCAACAACCATATATATCCTTACCGTTTGTAAGGAACGGGTTCATAATTGTCTAGCGAGAATTTTATATATTATCAGCTACTTAATGTCGAGTATTATGCTGTAAATAGAATGAACGTGAAGCAGTGGCAACATTAATTTGACAAGAAACTACGTGTATTACATTATCGAACACAAGTGGTCTTGTAGACCCCCCTCCCCTTTCCTTTCAATTTTGTTCTGGTTAATCTATTCTGAGCTCGTTGCTAGCTTGTTATTTGGAATCTTTCTTACTGGTGATATTGTTTTGGTCATTCTAGTAATATAGATTTGAAAGCAACTCTGACTGATTATGATTCAGTCTTGATATGAAGCTGTAATTTGATCGTATATGAATAAAAATTATGCATCTAAAATCCTATTTTTTTTGACCGCACAAGGGTGAAGGTAGTTTGCTGCACTTTATTGTAAATCTTATGAAGGTTAATACAAGTTAAGCACGTGAAGAACTGCAAATTAACACCCTGAAGTAATACATAAATTGTAATACAGTTGAAATGACACCAAGTTAATGGTTACATAAAACAATTTGTAGTTTATTGTATATCGCCACAGAATACTGATATGATTGCTTGGCTATTTATTTTATGTAAGGATATGTCAGCTGCAATCATTGAATCGAAGCGTTTCTGCTTATTAGGAGACCCCTACAAAGCATTACTATTATTTCCATGCGAACTTTTATTATTGGTAATTCTTACTGCTGTCGTGTGAGCTTAATTGGTATATGGCGTGAAGAATGTGATTATGTCATTGCTTGTTGATTGTTTTATTTAGATTAGAAACAACAGCGGTCTGGAGTAATTTTTCTACCATATTTTGGTAAATATTTAAAATTAATGGGGATTTATACAGCGATGTCTAGGGCGGACAGCGAAATGTTTACTAGATTATAACTTACAATTGCTATTTTCAAATTGTCAATAATTTTATTGAAGACACAACATATATTGCCATATGTGGCCTGCTGTGTGGTAGAAAGTGTTAAACAAATATAGTTCCAGCGCTAAAAGATGTTTTGTTCATTACAGTACGTCACATTGCTGCACATTGTTGTATTTCAATACACGTGATTATATATAATTGCACCACTTGTTAAATATGATTACATATAATGGATAACAAGCTGGAACTTTTTTAGTCCCTTGTTCACTTAATCTCAAAAGATGTGGCACTTGCCTGAAATAGACACAACAGCACACTGTTTACATTTTTAGGTTTACTAATTTGTCTTCTATATACAAAACCAATAACAAAAAACTAATGAGTAAGATTTACTAATTGAGATTTATCTTACTGTCTACAAGAAAACATTTTCTGTATATTCAAAAACATTTCCCCCACTCCATGATGTCATTTACGTGTTGTGACATATTTAAACTATCCAATGAAATAATGATTTAAAATAAACCAGTAAAACGATCCAGGCTGCAGTTAGATTCAAAGTCGCATTGACTAAAGTCCAAAAATTCAATTACTGGTATTTACCCTGCTAAAGGAATATTACATTTTGCAGCAATGAATTAACAGCACCCAGCGAATGGAAGATGTAACCTAGTCATAGAAAAATTCAGACGAGTTATTAATTAATCTATAGGCGTTTTCCCATAGTAATTAGCATTATAAATAATTGACATTAATTCTATTTGATTATTTCTCTCTAACAACCCGAAATTGGTTACCAGGTACATCATGTAGTTCATTAGTTTGTTTACATATCTGTTATATATATAAATACATTTATTCTATTAAACCTGATTTATTCACTGAACTTGAACAGGAAATGTCAAATACCATGATATTGGTAGTTCAAGTTAGATTGCGTCTCGCGCATGTTTATTTTCGTTCTATCTTCATTACCTTGTCTGGCATGACTATATTTCTATAAATAACGAGGGAGAGAAATTTGGTTCTTATGCCCGATAGAAACAATATAATATCAAGATATTTTGCAAAGTTACCAATGCTTTTATGTTCTAGGATTCTGAATAAATCTCTCAGTTTACAGGATGTATAGACACATTATTAAGAGAAGGAAGTATAGCTATTGTTTCATATTTCTCGTGTGATAATGGAAATGGAAATCGGTTGGGGCTATGTCTTTTATAGAGTATATTTTGTTTTAGCGGATGTCACGGGTATATGAACATGAACTAGTATTGATGTTCTTGTTTTTCTCTCACTTGTTTCGACCATTTTAATTTCCTCCACAGGAAATCCTTTCTTTGATTCATCTTGCCTTCAACATACGGTGTGTGATTAAAATAAAGTTTACTAAATGAAAGTTCTTCCTTCTGGTAGATGTTCCACTAATGGCAAGAGCGGTTATATTTTTTCTCTTTGGGACTGATATTAAAGATGAAATTTACTCTATGAAATTAGCAACTTGACGATCACGTTTCAAATTATACCTTATAATAGGATTTTCATGTAGGATCAAGTTTGGCTAGTTGAAAATCAAAGCTGGTGTCTCAGTAATATTCTGAGTGCATAGCACCTCTACAGCAGTAAGCTATTTAGATCAGACAGAATTAAACCTAGGTTTAATAGAATATCCGGGGGTTAATATGCCACGTAACACCTTAATCCCCTTCCTTAGTATTCAACGATGTGAATTTTAATTTTAGTAAGATCATATAAAAGAAAGGCACACTGAATTACTACAACTATCCGATGAACGAGGTTGTAATATCAAGTTTTGGATACGCATGAATAAACCGAATGCGGTTTGGTCTGAAATAAAGAATACATACATGAATTATTCATCGACAAGATGGTGGTTACGATTGTAACATTTTTGAAACGCAGAATATCATAAATATTCTTGTTCCAGCGTTTTAAATAATGGAATATTTTTCTTTAGGCGGAAATTAAAAAGAGAATGCACTAGCACATTTATTATACGATAAGCTAGGAAACATGGAAATTATTGTGGTGGATTATGCGTCCCAAGACACCTGCCAATACTTTCCTGTACCATTGCCTTAGTAAATAAAACGAATATGTTCTAGCTTAACCGCGACACACAGGCAACCACCCACTGTTATCCTACATATGGGGGCAAGTATATGTGAATCTAGGAAAAAAAGTCACAGGTAAAAAAGTCACAGAAAAACAAACACAGTAAAAAAAACACAGGCAAAAAAGTCACAACTCATATGTAAGCGGTGCCAAATTCATCCCAGAATTCTTACAAGGAGTTCATAAGAATTAACAAAGAGTATTTGTGGTGTTAGAATGTTGATTGAGCGAACATGTACTAAAATGTCTGATGTACTGATATATGCTATAATGTATTGAAATGTCAGATGTGCTGATATGCCATATGTGCTAATACGTAAAATGTGCTATGTTATCAAAATGTGCTTATTTCTAAAGACTAAAACAGCCTGGTTACATCTATGTAACGAACATGTGTAATGAAAGGTTAAATATGAATGTTATTGTTTATATTGTTATTGAATTTGACATGTAATAATAAAAACTGTGACCTTTTTCCTGTGTTTTTTTTACCTAGACAAATTTGTGTCTTTTTTACTGTGACTTTTTTCCGCGCACCGTATATGTCACCGTGTACTGACCACGGTATACGTTCTGAGCTTTATATGACATAAATATGTATACAGTTCCCAGAAAAGTATTTTACGTACCAGATGATACTTTTAAAAGCTTTGTATGATGTTGATCAGGAAAACTGAGTACTAAGCCTGGTTTTGTGAACATTCATTACACGGCAGATCAAAATAAGCTCATCCATGGCCATTGGTCATCTTGAAGGCCAAGCCACCAAAGGGCACCCGACTCTCTACATTGTGCCTTTAACGCCAACCGTCTCGTTCCACAGACTGCCCCTAATACCCTAATGCATACACGTATAGCCTTTTTTATTAGCCTAGCCGGTGCTGAAAAGTAGGACGTTAAATCTCATTTCATTTTTAAATATAGTTATGTTTCATTATTTAACAGGGGCAAAACAAAAGCAAAATGCCACGGGACAATAATTAGAAACAAGCACACACCACGTGTTGAGCGATTTCTGATTAATATCGGCATCTACTTTATAAGCGTAAACATTTTTTTATATGTATAGAAATTGGATTAGCCTATTTAGGTGTATTGTTTACACTGACTAAGCTGATAATTATTTCTGGAAAATAAAGTAAATATGTTTCTAATTTTAATTCCTCGATCAGCATATTTTTTTAACCAGACTAGAAATATTTTTGTGTTTTTTAGTCTATATATAGATTATAATTGTGTTGGCTTATATGAACAAATCCACCAGCTTTATATCAATTACCCCAAAATACATTTGAGTTGTCACAATCAATGCGTTTTCCTTTATAAAAAAAACTATGAAAAACTATATAGGTCTAGCATTTCATTTCTATAACTAGAAAAAATAAATGGCCGCGTTTCTTTTTCTGAGAAAAGCAGCAGCCATTTCTTGAAACTAATTCATGAAAATAATAACTGTCCAAACACCCAGAAGAAATGATAATCCAAGACTTCAGCTAGGCGGAGATCATCAAATAGCATTTAAAGCGCTATGAACAGATCGTTTAAACATTTTTTGTTCAATAAACTGAACTGGATTGAACAAAGGCCTATATTAATAAGTTCTATGAACAAGATGACGATAGTGATTCTGAAAAGTTAACGATGACGTAGGCTAGCTTAATATTTCATTTAGGGAGCTTGGCTTGCTTTTATTGAAGGCTCGAGTATACTTAGTTTAAACAATATTTCATTTATTTGAAAAGGATAAACTCAATACGTTCGCTTTGTTATCAGCACAAAAATACAAAACTACCAAATAGTTCATTTTGGGACTGACATACGGGTCAATTTTATTGATGATCCCAATACATTTTTTTTCTTTTTGCAGCCGTTTTCAGTTCTCGTGAACCTCTTCGGTGCATATTAAGATAATACGTGGTTTTATTCAAATCACTCAGAAAAGACGACTATATTGTGATTAATAAAGTACATAATATATAATATACATGGTTACACCAGGCCCATTCCAATAGACGCTATAGTAGTATAACAATATGATATCTATGGACTATCCAGTATTCTGGTAGTGATCGTGTAGAGCAATTTATTTTATTGTAGTTTGTATTATGGATGGCCATCTTGCATCAATCTCATTCACGGTCCCATTGTGACCCTGAGATAAGTGAACCTGTCAAATTATCGTATGATTTAACGTTAAAACGCCAAGCGATATCAAGCGGCTGTAGTAATTAATATACGGTATTTGATAGATATTAATTGATAGATTTTCTCTAGAAGGCTACAATGCATCCAATACTAGAATATTTAAAGGGGATCACCCAACTTTTCTAGTCTGGAGTGCGATCCCAGTGTTGGTGCAGGACAGGGGGTATGGCTAAGACCAGCGTCTAGTCGCTCGGGTGGGACGAAAAACCGAGACCCCGTATACACGTTGCCGTGCATGAAAACTAACCCTTGACAGTTGGAACTGGAACACTGTATGGTGTTTTCCCATCTTCATTAGCCCAGCCGTCTTCTAAAGTCCGGTCGGAGTAAAACAGTAGGACATCAAACCACCTTTCGCTTCATAATTAAAGTCGACGCAGAAATTTAGTTAAACCCCAAACTATTCATTCGTACCCAAACAAACTTTATTGACAGCAAAGGGCTAATGCAATTTGAGTCTCAATAATGCTATAGCTTTCTTTATTTTATCAACAATACGTTAAAAAAAACAATATGCAACTATTACACTTCGTGCATTAGAGTGGAACTAAAATTTCCTTTCTTCAGATTTTCTTTCTTAAATTGTGTTGTTTTTGTCATGTTATCGCCCAAACAGTTTGAACACATACACGAAGATTCTTGACCGACATTTTAATTCCTATATCGACCATTTTTTTGAATTTTTTAAAAAATTTACCCTACATAGAGGGTTAAAGAAATTGTCTATAGACTCATTAAGAAGTTCCTCCCCACAGAAATCTTTAGTAAAAGGCGAAAGATTTACACGAGAAATGAGGAGAAACCAGAGTATTTATTTGACATTCAAAATGTTTATTTAGTCCTGAAAAGAAGTGAAACTAAGGCGACCCGCCAATGCCGAGATCTTTTCTCAAATTAGATACATGTTGTTCTCTGTGTGTGCCGAATGAATTACGAACTTTTAAGCAGCTAATGTGAATTTTATGTTTTGTCTGTTTGATATAATGTGTTTAAGGGGATTTCAGTAATCATTAATCAACCAAATTATAGAACCACGCACATATATTTTATAACGTGTTTCATAGTAATCTATACGACGGAGATATTCTTCAATTCTAACTGGTGTGCGACGGACTTTTATATATCCATACACGATACCAATCGATTTTTTACACATAGTTAGAGTATGATTGTCATTGTTTTAGCTCGAAGAAAGTAGAAACACCAGTGAATTTATATATCAGAGTTGATATACATGTACACCTAATGCCCAACTATTTTTCAAATATAGATAAAGGCTGATTGAGGAAGGTTGTCAGGGGATCTTCTACATAAACAAAAGTAGACGGTTTAGCGCGTTTAATTCACTTTGTTGGGAGTATGATTTTATCGAGTCATTCTCTTGCCCATTTATCTTCCTATTTCATCAAAGCCAAATGATATTTGATAGAATGCATCAAAAGAAAAATGAGATTACGACATGTTCTATAATGAGTAAGCATACCTTGTAAGACATCTGTCAGTATACAGGGATGCTCCGGATCTGGATTTCAGATTCTAAGTTACCCTGAGACGAAGGGCCATGCACTTGCAAAGTCACCAGCCCAGTGGCTTAAGTGGGAAATGTAGCTATGCCAACCCCTTAAATAAAAAGTGGTACCTGATGTTCTATAAAAATAATTATAACCCAGAAGGCACGCCATTTTATTCCACCGAAAATATATGACCCTTGTTTTGCTATTTGTCGTTGTTGTTCACTGCTTGCAATGCCTGTGAAATTGGTGTGCCCAATTCTCCACAGGTTTGATGGGTTTTGTTTGCGTGCGGCTCGGTCTTCTTGCACATATCAATATAGTTCTTTGAAGAAACAAAACAGAACATAGATCAGGCTTTAATTAAGAGTTGTAATGTCTTGTAAACACCAGAGACAGTTCTGAGTATTTTCTTCTATACACTTAGTTAAAACAACATTGAAGAATTTAATGTCATCTGGTATAGTTAATAATTCAGATTATTCTGTCGCCACGATGAAGTATATGATGGCTAGCAATAATCTTCAATCTAAATTAGCTGAAAAGGGTCTTCACACTCAATAACATTTATATAGTTAGTTTACATCAAAATCAATCATTTTTCTTCAAGATTCTATCCTAGATCATGAATTATAGACATTCTCCCGGTCCGTGGGGATATTACGTATCTAGTTTGTTCCGTGGAAAAATATTCACGAGATTTGTTTGAATGTTCTCTTGCGTTAACCTTTGATAGCTTTTAGAGAATAAAATGTTTTGACAGGAATGTGCTATTATAACACTTCTTACTGAAACAATCACAATTCCACTGGAAACCTTTTACATGCATGCCTTTATTAGAAGCATAGAAAAAATAAACATAATCATGATCACTTAGCATATTCGACAGTACTTGATAACAGAGCAAAAACCTTTTTGAAATGCTTAATTCTGGATTGTCAAGAACCATTACCGTAGCACTATTCGCTGAAGTGTACACTAAGCGTGTCTTGTGGACATTTCAAACAGTTTCTATTTTAACCCTTTCAGTCGAGATCCAAATATTGCAGCCGTCACTGTATGACCCTTTTGTCAGTTTGAAAGTAAATAAAGTCCTGTAACATTATGGTCAATCATTCACTGGTAAGATCTTGCCTACGGGGAGATTTCATTTCTCTGCTGAATGACAGTTTAGCTTTAAATGGTCATGCTACATGAATTCATAACCTGGGCTACTTAAAGTAAGCACATAACCATGCTTAACTTTTACTTACGTAAGAAACTTATAAAAATACCGTCCCTAGAAAATTCTCAAGACCATTCTTAACTAAGTGCAAGTCAAGTGCAAGTCTAAGCACATTGCATTGTGACTGGTAAAGCTTACAATAAACTGAGACTACGATGCTCTTTAACGTCATAAAAACAATTTTGGTATGCGAATTACGTCATAAATTTGTCGTCTGCTTCATTGTGGTTGATTTAGATGCCCTTGACATGTCCCCTATACACATAATTATAAAATGTGCCACAAGATAAAAAAAACGCAGACACATACAAACTAACTGAATAATTGTGAGAGCGCCTGATCTTAAAGTAGCCTTGTGTGTTTGTAGCCTACTGTTTACTACTTGGCAAATAAATAAATTGGTTTCAGGGTAAGCCTTAGATGATTTGCTATAGCATTCCTATTTTCTTTTTGAGAAGGATTTTCTCTGTCTTGTAATTGTCTCTTTGGTATCAAAAGGTGTCGGAAATGCCGTCGCATAACTCTACGTTCAGCCATCTTTTTGAAGCAGAAACAGACTTACGGTTGGTAAGCAAGCCGTAAACCTTGCTTGGGACTTGTGCTTAGGTTGACTATGTTCAAGAACGAAGATGTACTTAAGTTTTTCTTGGAACGAATAATAACGTCCTTGTCTACTTAAAATCTAAGCACAAGACCGTTCTTGAGAATTTTCTGGGAACACAAAATAGGGTAAGTTTACTTAAATGCAAAGTCACTTAAAATCTAAGCACAAGAACGTGCTTAAGAATTTTCTAGGAATCGGGCCTTGCATTATCATATGTGTACTCAAACTATTACAGCAGAATAGAACATGGCATAGTGTCTAATTATTTAAGAACGTGTAGATTTACCATCATGTTTTATAAACAAATTCACAATATCCGCTTCAATAGTTTGACTTAAACAGAGAGAAAAATATTAGCAAAACTAATTCTACTCCATTGAGCAGGGTTAATTTCTTAACTTCATTACGAGGTTTCAAAGTAAAGATCGTCCAAGTAGAATGTAGTTTGAGTTAACGTGGAAAATATTTAAAAAATAACATTAAGCTAACTAAGTATATGTCTAAAGTCTTTTACGTCCATGTTCGTAAGCGAGATTATCAAATAACTAGTATAATCCTAATTACTAACACAGGGTCAAATAACTGGCCCAAAACCGATTTTCTTTCAGTATATATATTATAATACTAAGGTGTGAAACGAATTCGAATTAAATAATTGGGATCAAAGCTCACTACTCTAGATTCTATCAACCAGTGGCAATGCTAACTAAATTTGGCCAGGTAGACAATCGAGTCTATGATGACTTTTTAAAATTATCCACTTGACCTTCTTTAAGTGATATTACTGGCCGAAAGTTTTAATTTCTTCTATATTACAAGGTCAAAATCTGTCAAATCAGAGAAATTTCAGGAGATTTTCATTATAGACTATAGAGACGAGTAAATATTGACCAGGGGTTGATTGCTCAAAACTAAATTATTTTAACGATCCATTAAACTCTAACGGACATATCTTGGTTACGTATTGTTTTCATTAAATTTACTACAGAAAACACTATAGAATACTTTATTTTTTCCTTTAGAATTATTAGCATAAATCTGTAGGAAAAATTTGCACCACAGAATATTCGGGGCCTTTATTTCCAGCAATAATTTTCTCTCCGTTAAAGTTAACGGATCGTTTAAAGATAACGGACCTTTGAGCAACCCACCCCTGATCTTATATATATTTATATTTATGTATTTCAGCTTATACAAGAGAAGTGTTAGGGGGTGTTGCTGGTGGTGTTATGTTAGTAACATCTATTATCGGTTACTTAATATACAGGTAAATCTTTCATTTTATATATGGGGGAGGGGGGATGATTCAACGCGTGCGCCCTAGGTCACAAGGTCTCCCAATGAGTCATGTGGCGTATTTTATTCCCAAACTTGTACATACCAATGAGTATGGTCTTTTGCTTAACTTCGGATGCGAAAGCGAAACATTAAAATTCAATTTAAGCATATGATAGTATTGATATGACCTAGTTTATGTTGAGTGGACATTAAACCCCATTTCTCTCTCTAATTGTTTATTATTAAGGCAGCGACATAGTTAGCGCATACGCCTTATAGAGGTCAAATGTCTGTAGGGTAGCTTTTTGGGGGTCTTTCCTAGTGTATTCAACACTACCGTCTACGCCATAAAGATCAGCTCGATTGGTTTAAACAACACGACACACGAAGTTGTTTGAGTAAGTCCGAAGTTTTTCTGTCTGGTTGAGATTTTCCCACCGAGGATGATGGCTTTTTCGAGCATGCATTAGTATACCGAGTCTACTCTTGGTCTTGTCCAAATGCTGGATCCAAACAACAGCATGGTCAAATGATGACATATCTTATGAAATAGTGCCCATGCCTTCCGTCACTTGGTATCATTTCCATAATTTACAAGAACCTACTTTATAATCGCTTTTACCAGACAGAGTTGAACACCCGAATATCTGATATTTCTTTTCAGAAACTGGAGGTATGAACAAGATCTGGCTAGTCTTCTATGGAAGATAGAATACAAAGATCTAAGTTTTGGTGATCATTACATGCAAACATTTCATGGTGGTCGCTCAAAAGTAAGTAAATATTATATTAGTCATAAACTATTGTGATTTCTGGTTGGTATCTTTAAATGTATCTAGGTTACTTGAAATGTATACTGCCTGTTTTAGAGATCATTCGATAAGGAATTACATTAGACATTGTGTTGCTACAATGTCAAATTAGAGCTACCCCTGGTCTAACTTTATCCCACAATTCGTTCAGTGATCCAATTATAAACCATCGCTTCTGACAATGAGTGTCGAGAAATACTTTGTAGAATATGCCTGACTTACAATTTACAACCATTACAACGCACAAATTGCGTTGGATAGACGGTGCTAAACAGAAAGACCCTGGATAGGAAATTAAACGAAAAAAAAGATCTAAGTATATTTACACTGCCCCAAAATGTTAAAGAGTTGTCCGAATTGAATCTCATATACAAAGATATGGAAATAAAACATGAATTTCTGGTTTTGGCGGCTGTGTGTCTCTTTTCTCCCCTCTGACTTTTATGGAAACTATATATCTGAATTATTTACATGCAAATAATAGAAAATGTGGTCCTGCACGAAAACAATTAATTTAGCTTGGAAATCAATTTGTTCTAATAAACCATCTCTCTATCTTTCTACCACCATGGAACATTTTCCCCAGCGGTCCCTTCTTTACATCAGTTAGAAGCATACATTGATCCAAGATGATTATACAATTTTGTTCAAGCTAAAATTTTCTGTGTGATTATCTGTATGTATGATGTTTAAGTTCAAATAGTTTGATTGGAATAAAGTCCAGATCTAAACAAAGGTGCTGGCTCACTAGCCTGAAGGTCCCGGGTTCGACCCAAGCGGCGGAGTCACGGTGACTAAGTGGGTAGAACGATGACATGGGGGTCGTGTGTTCGATCCCTGCATTGGTCGAGGGAGTTAATCGGGATTTTCCAGCGTGGTTTCCCCTTGTCAGTGGTACAGGGTGGAGGACCTGACAAGGACAGCTGTCTAGTCGTTCGGATTGGACGTACAACCGAAGCCTCGTGTACGCATCGTCATGCACGTAAAAGATCCCCTGGAAGTTGAAATTCGATATAAATATAGGCCATAGTGACGCTGCTCAGGCAAGATTTGCATCATAGCACAATGTATGGCGTATGTTCGTCTTCATTAGCCCAGTCGGAGCAGAACAGATGGATGTGAAACCCCATTTCATTTTATGTCATTTCGATCCTTAAAAGTTGGAATTCAATTGGTGTGTGGTGATATTATGGCCACGGTATAATATTGGTTTCTAATTCGTAAACAGGCTTTGTAAGAAAACAATGAAAGGCTAAAGAAATAGATATTGCATAGATTCATTAAGTTGTTTGTCAAGAAACATCATATGACTATCAATCTTAACGTCGGAATGTACCAAAGGTGACTCAATATTCTGACCAAATTAGGAAAAAATCGCAACTAATCTCCATGTTAGGCATGAATACCGTGCGTATTTCTAGCATTTAGTTAACCAATCAAGTAATTAGTTTAATTTAGTTGCGAATTTCCATTTTGAGGGCGTTTTAGCCTTAAAGATAGAAATTTCGAAACATTCGGCGTTTCTAGAGGAATTGTGTGTAGCGTTTCCAGAAGTTGGGCGCTCTGACGAGAGCGAGTTAATGGAGACCGAAAGCCGTTTTATTTTTGAGTTCATTAGACTTATGCTTGAACTTATGTCATATATTGGGTCCGTGGAGAAGTCATGTTGAAATCTATTTCGAAACACAACGTGAAGCAAAGAATAAGCGGCTCGAAGAATGACTTTGCTGTCTTTCTTTCTAGGGCCGTTTTGCATACGGTGTAGCACACTGTATGGCGTATAAACGTCTTCATTGGGCCGGTCGATTAGAACAGTAGCACGTTAAATCACATTTCATTCATTCATTCAAAACAAATATCTAGTAAACTTATACACTTCCAGGAAGTTCAAATGCCCTAGACATATTAATCCTTTTATCCAAATAAAGTATGAACCGACTGGAACGCTGGATGTTGGCTGTTTACTAATTAGTCAGCATGATGTCAATACTATAAGCTGTCCTTTATAATAATATTAGACTATGATCACTGTTTCCATGTTTACTTTATCAAATCACCGCCCGCCCTAAAGCCACCATGAGTAACAGGCTTACTAACATAATGAGGAAGATTTTGAGTTTCTAAATGTAGCTGAATACAGATTGGTAGTGAATTACCAGGGCATCAAAAGATCTTTGTTACTGGTGTGATCAAAATAAATTACCAAACAACGTGGTTGCTGGCATGATGAAAATCGAAAAGATTAGTGTTGTCTAGAGTAATTAGTCTTGCAATCACTCAATACACGCAGCATCATAGAAGCCTGTTTGTGGCGAGACACGTAATAATAGGTCCATCCTGAAATGACTTATATTAAGAAATGTTGTTAACATTGATATGGTAGCTATAATCGGTTTATCATTAAGTCATGAGATGCGCCATTAATCCTGTCTAGATTAATGCTACCTATAACATTATTAATATAATCACCAATAACAGGGATGACATTAGTACCGGTTGGAACCCTGTAGTTACATAATACCTAATCTGCCAATTGCAACATGGGGTCAAGGTTGTCTGATAACCAAAAAACGCTATTAATTCATCATTGCCTACAGCACATTATACCGGAGAAGATTATCTGGTGATGGAATACGCTAAACAGACGTCTGTTCTTTTGACCAAATATCGTGAACGTTGACAAGCTCATCATCTGCATTGGAAATAATGGTTTCATGTTTGTCTCAAGAGAGAAATATCCAAAAGGGGTATTAATAATTTATATATATGGAAATGCTCGCATTGATGAATTTGGTGCTCAAACACGGGGGCTTGTCAGAAAGTGTTCCGATTCACCACGGAATCAAATGATGCCCCAATCCATGTTTTGCTATCATTTTATCATTAATTTTGTTAATATCTCCGACACGGACAGTCAACCTTGACAATGTCTTAGACATCATATGCACAAGAAATGTTATATTCAAAAATCATTCACTTACCAATAAATGAAAAGAGAGGGGGTATAATGATGATCGATGATTAAACAATAGATGAATATGAATGTCACAGACATAATATATAACTGATATTTAATCATTATCTTTTTCTATGTCTCTTTATTTTTCATTTTTATATTCAACAGAATAAATAGGTTTTGACGTGCTTCGGTATGCCTGGTTTTGAGCTGTACAAACATCTGACAATAAAATGTTATAAAGCACGCATTGTATTAACAGAACAGACAGGATGACTACCTTAGAGCAGAACAGTCATATTATGGTCTGCAGACTTGTATCCGCTTTCGTTTATTACTAATTACACGATTTTTACGGTTATTCGTGTATGTTTAATAGCAATGGACATGTTAAAAATTGTCAAATCTTTACATTGTCAACGAAATGAAATTGTGTCCGCTCCGATTACCTAGTAGTGCCGCCAGTAAGCAGAGGGCGCTATAACAATGGTCCCGGAGGAAGTTGGTTGGGAGGGGTAGAACTGAAGTAATTTGTGAAAGCTAAACCCAATTTGGACAGGCGGGTACTTAGAGGTTAAACCATCGTAGCTTGTGAATTCTTGTCAGTCGAGGACTACTGCATTGTTGAATAAGTATAATTACGCCTCATACACCCATAAATTAAACCCCGCTCTTTCTACATTTTCTGTCTATTGGTTAATAAGCCCAGTCTTGTAATAACGGATGAAATTTTATATTTGTAAGTTATCTATAAATATAGCTACGCGAGGGGGTTCGCTAAGTTTTTCAACTCAACTCTTTTCAATAATCAAAACACCAAAGGTTTTAGTGGAAGTATCAGGAAAGCGACACTGAGTATGCCAGAGGCAAACACTTGTTCGGCTTCTTCAATGCATCTCATTGACACTCAAATCAAATAAAACGGCTTTATATTAAAAGGAGACTAGAACTGAAGAAGACCCCATCTACACCTTCTCCAGTTTAATCAACTTTGTTTATGTCTAACGACACAAACAACAAAACCTTCTAGTTGCATTTCGAAAGGGAAAAAATTGTTCCTATTCTGAATTGCATATTTCAAGTCGATCGCTGGCAATTGAAATTTAGGTTTTATAACCCAAAGATCTGAAAATGCAAACCTTTAAAAGCTTAACATAAATAGCTTGCTCAATTAAATGATCATTATTGTCTTTCAGCCCAATGGATTAAGTAAAACGGCCAGTCAAATCTCGCTGATTTCCCAAGTTGACTTAGATCTAAGACAACTGTTTACGCATGTCGGAACTTACAGAGGAACCATAGTAGCTATAAGAATCGTCAACAAAAAACACGTGGAGTTAACTCGGAATGTGAGAAAAGAATTAAAAATCGTAAGTTGGCTGTAATTTAATTCTTACTGACAGAAAAGGTTTTAAATCAAATGTGTAATTTAATTTTAATGCCCTTTTTTCATTTTATCTAATTGACTTGGTGAATTATTTGATTATTTTTTTCATTTTACAGATGCGTGAACTACGTCATGATAATATTATACCATTTATTGGTGCGTGTATTGATTCGCCTAATATACTGGTTATCACGGCTTATTGTGGAAAGGGAAGTCTTCAGGTAACAAACAATATACAATTTTAGCACCACCTATACGGGTTTGATTACATTTTAAAAAAAAACAGATGTACTTTGAATTTTGTAATGCTTTAAAGTGATTAGACAAGGGCACGGGTGAGGTGGGGTGGGGGCGTAAGTGTGCTATTTGAAATATGTTTACGTAGATATTGTGAAATTGTCTTCTTAAAAAGTTACGATTCTTTCAAAAGACACGGATCTAACCGGGTAACGGTAATCGGGTGGCTTAAACTCTGTGGTATCAGTCCTGCATTAACTCTAAATATTCTTTATGTTCACTACTGGTCCTTGATGTTTAAGCCGGTTTCATAATGGGGGCAACTACTAACATACAGCCGAAATAATTTGAATCCAAAAGCCTATTATTAGATAGCTTATATTCAGAGATATGCTTATGACCTCGGTATTAAACTTGATATTTTGTGGGAAACGCTTCGCAATCTTTACCCCTCATTGCACCCTACGATCCGTACACCTGTTCTAGAAAACCTGTTCTAGAAAGGCACTTTCGCAAACTGCGAGTCTGGAATTATGAATGTATTACATAAAGTTAAATACATTTAATCATGAACGATTTTGTGATGAATATTATTGTCTCCTCAGACCTCAATATACTACCAACATATTCCGAAGTATTTGCAAAAGAGATTTAAACCTTAGTACTTTCTTATGGCTAGTGTTATTACTCGAGCTACGCGCCAATGTTGTCTAAGATTTTAAGGTTTGCGGCGAAAACATTCCCTCAAACGTTTCTGAAAATTGATAATTTGGTGTGTTAAAATAAGACCCTGATAATACAATTGGTTCGTTATGTGCAAAATTCAAAACAGAAAATCTACAACAGACCGCGATCATATTTTGTGTCTCCACAAACCTATTCAATAATTCCCGGTATAATAGAAGAAGACAGAATATCAATGGACTTGTCATTTCAAGGGAGTCTGCTATTGTCCCATGCCATAGTAATATGCTATTCATTTCATTTATTTTGATTTATTGATAAAGTGTACGAATTCCACGTCTAAAATAAATCCCATGAGAACGACTTTGAAAATGGGTTAGAGTGACTGTAGTTAAGAAATACGAATATGGCCGACTAAGACATCGCAAGATTTTTTGAAATTACTTTTATTGACAACTTAAGCGTTGCTGTAGACTGGCCCAGTCTCTTCTATTTATTTTACATTTCGATTTATATAAAAGTATTAATTTTTAGTAAACCAACACTTTCGTTTCCATTTGTATATAAAAAAAATTTGAGTAAACCTGTACCAGCACCAGAGACTGGACAATTTGCGAGCTTCACAATAAAATGGGCGTTCCTGACATGTTTTACGTTGTTCCTTATTTGGAATGATTGACAGTTATCAAGCAAGCCCCGAGTCACGTGACATGAATCGTGCTTCTCGACTGGAGTGCAAAGCAGTCATGCTTAGACCGCCTGAGGGTTGACGTCACGTTGTTGTTAGATATGTCTTGATCACGTGCACGACGTCACACGACCTACATAATGCAGGTTGACCTACTAGATGAGAATGAAGCTCTATTTGCCCAGTCTCTAGAGATTACGTTTTTTTCGGTTTTTTTTTTTTGGAGAGAACTGGCCAATTTTTGGTGTGTGGAGGAGACTGGCCACCAGTCTAGCGTTGCTGTTGTGTTGACGATACTACCAGTGCTAGATTAAATTAATGTGGGAGCCTAAGTCAAGCATTCTGCGAGCACTTATGGAAGACAAAATACAAACTTAAGAACTCTCTTTTATGGAACACCTTGACTGTCATTTAATATCTTATGCATTCGGTAAACCTCGATCGATTCTACGCATCTAATCTCAGCTGTATGACGAATTCCGCCATATTGGAACTTTTTTAAAGGTCCCGGAGTGGAGAGTGTATTATATCAACAAACCTCAAGTTTCAATATCTGGAGCTGTTTTTCTTTCAAGTTTATGCGGTTTTCTATAAACGAAGGACAACTTTGCAACGAAAACTCCAAGCTCTCTACAAACGAAGTTATTTTGGGCCTTTTTGTAAAATCGGCACTTTTGCCTGTTAAAGTATACCGGTAGCCGCATCGCAAATGTATGGGCGCAGTTACATATCACTCACTGTCATACAGCCGAGGCTAGATGTGGGGTACCGGAATCTACCGAGGTTTGCCGAGTGATATCTTATGGTGCGCCAGACCCATTGTTTTATTTGTTGAAACTAGAGCGGGGTTAATGCAAAAATAAATATAGACAGATTAACGCGATGCATCAAATTTTCAAAGACGTTTCCTCATTCACAAGCTTGACTGTTACGAACCTGGATGTTTACTGTACCGGTATTAAGGCAAATCGTAGTACTGCCAATATTAAGCTCTTTAAAAATGTGCGTAGTCTGCTTTGCTTTGGGTGTAGTGTGATGATGAGTTAACGCTACTAATAGAGTATGTGCTGTGGGAATGATCTATTTTATAAAAGGATTAACATGTTAGACTTATTTAACTTCCGTGTCCACCGTTGGGATACCTTTAACAACAAACATTCTTTGATTGGCATGTTCCTGTACTTGAGTTCCAATAAAACATTATTTAATTATATTTGATGGACAATATCAACACATGAAGAGAAGTGATGTGCATACCGTTGGCCACATTTTTGTAACTAAATATGTTTGCATTTCCCTTTGCATATAAAGAAATAAATTATTGTCGATAAACACAATCTACTGCGTTCTAGATTGAAGTAATGGTATCGGTTTGCATTATTGTAATACAGCAGATGTTTCATAATGGCATTTTTGTCTAAATTGGTCTTGGCAACATTTTCAAAACATTTAGAGACACAGATAAGAGTGACGATACAGACGTGATTATGTTATCAAACAAACAAATAGTATTATTATCAATACTTGTTGACAATGGCATTTTGTATTGATGATACCGTGTAGTTAGATTCCCATTTATTTGTGATTATTAAACATGCATTATGCAAGAGAGCTAAACCTGTCTATTGTAAACTTTATAAACTATTAAGTGGGCATTATTTATAAGATCCAGACCATAATGAAATTGTCGATGTCAGCGTTAGCCTGTGATCTTAGGGGATTTGAATACATTTTGTGATGGATAATTTAACGTAAAAATGGTCAATCGAGGCTTTGTTCATTGTAGTACCAACGTTAATAATGATGATCGAGGCTAGCTTGAAATTCAATAGTTAATATCTCGATTCAGAATGAACCAATTTCAAGCAATTTCTGTTTTCAATATTTATTTATTTTAACTATTATAGCGAGAACTTTCAGCTCTTTGTCAAATCTTACCTAATGCCTCTTTAGCGTTTATTCTATTTAGTAATGCTTTTCTGTTTGCAGGATATCTTAGAGAATGAAGATTTACAGCTTGATTCCATGTTTATTGCATCTTTGGTATTTGATATGATTAGGGTAAGATCTTATATATTTTGGGGTGTTCACTATTAGATTCTTACTAAAAAAATACTCACCACTCTTAGTTTTTCGTGTCACACTGAAGTGATCGTTCATTATATAATCATTACTCCTATGGCACTAAAGTGGTTTTGAATTCCAATTTTATAGATATGTATTCACAAACGATGTATTGCAATTATACTTGTTCCGACAATATATTTCATGTATATAAAAACATAAACAATTCGGATTATGATATTTAATATTCAGTTATTATCAAATTTTAATATTATTTACTACATGTGGATTCCAAACTTCTAAAACTTTTAAGAGTACAATGAAGTATTGTTTTCTTGGACATTCTTGAATCACAGACCAGAATCAATCGTTATAAATATGACAATCTCACAAATTATTTTACATGGGTATTTAATATTTTGCATCTGGTCAGTAATAAGAATAAAAAAGAAGATTATATTATGTGGTGATTAACCGATATTTACTGTTATTTTTAATATTTGCATGTTTCCAGGGAATGATGTATTTACACAGCAGTGAGATTAAATCACACGGTAAATTAAAATCTTCAAATTGTGTAGTCGACAGCCGATGGGTTTTAAAGATAGCAGACTTTGGTCTTCATGAATTTTTATCTGGCCAAGAAGAGGATCTGGGAGAATATGCCAAGTATAGAAGTAAGTTATCCATGGTACATGTTCCTGTTCGATTAGAAGTTAAGTTCAACAAGAGACGATAGATGGGTTTTAACGTCCACTCGACACAAACTAGGTCATTTCGGGACTAACATATGGTTCGCTTGCGCGTAGGGGTCTTTCGCAGTGGGAGGTTTCAAGGACCCGGAGAAAACTCACGAGGTTGACTTCTTGTCATGTACAAACGAGGAATCGAAACCCCGCCAGTTGACTCAATGACATAACGTATGTTACAGCGCGCACGTGTTAACTATTCAGCCAGCCACCCACCCACGATCTTTTAGAAAAAGGAGAAATATAGCCAATTTAGCCTCAGATTATGCACAATGTTATATTCTAAAAAATATGTAATGTTAAACATGATTATATTTATGTTAATATCCGACTGATACTGTCTCAAGGCATAGCTTTACTTACTGTTGATGTGTTTTTGTTATGCAAAACAGCGTCGTTTCTAAAAGGTCAATTCTGGTTAATTTCATAGACTTGACAATCTCGCGATTCTTATATGATTGCAGCATATAAAAAGATGATAAAACCAAGCTTACAATCTTTTATATTTATTTTTTGCGGGTCCCCGAAACTAAATATTCGGATATGATATAATCAATCATATGTGAATTGGCATAGCAGGTAATAAATACTTCAAAGTACTTGGTTTTACTTTAGAACTTAAGTATGAATTGCGGCTTACACAAAAAGATATCTTTTTTTGAAAATGATAATTGACTGGCTTAGTGCGTTTCTACTGATCACTTCTGGCATGGCATAACAATCAATGAAAGAATCGTCCACTGATTGCCTATAAGTTCCTGGTAAAGGAAAAGATTAATCAGACTTCAAACACATGTGGCGGCAATTCATACACAACAACCACCTACATATGTTACAATCTGGTTATAGACTTAAGCGATTAACCCTCGGAACAAAATCCTGAATGGCGACCACAAGTTAACAGATCCCTGGGGTAGATGCCGGTGATTTTCAGATCACCTCTGTTTGTAGTGGATACTCTCTTTCTCTTGAGCTTTCAATCATAACCATGAGAATGATGAACATTCGTGCTGTGAATGTTGATATATTCATTTGTATTATTCTCACTACTCACCCTCTTAATTATCCGCCAAGTTAAGCATATACAGTTATTTGTTAGCCTTGATTTTAGCACTGTATATTTTATCAGTATCCAGTATATTATATGTTCATCACGATTCTGTTATATCGATTAATGGCATATAATCGTTAATAAATTGCCTAATTATTAGATTTAAGGCACAGCTGTCCATTTCAGAACATGTCTGTATGTCAATTATAACTGATATATAAAACCAACCAAACAGAATTTATTTCATATTATATGGACGTTTTGTTAACGCCCACATAGGACCTTTGCCAATATTTACATTTGTTATAATTATATTCAAAATAGATTTTAATCAAGGATCGGGTTACACCAAACCTCAGATTGTATCCACTAATTATAATTAGTTAATTAAGTGAAAACTTAACCACACATGTTCAATCTATAGTAATTAAGACAAGAGAAGACATAATCAATAATACATTATGTTTCTAGAAAGGTTCAGTTGGATATTCGGCTCAGTATGACGTAATGCAGAAGGCTTAACCTTGTTTACAAAGACATCACAGAAATGGAGACAACACAAACTTAAAAATATTTATATTTGACAAAAATCGCCAGTTTTGTTATTTTGTCCTTTATTTGATACGGAACTACATTTTTTTTTTATTAATACCGCCTAGATGATATTCGAAAGAAGCTTTGAGAAAAATAAAATATTTAAAACTCGTTCCATTAAATCGTGTATATGTATATTAATAAAAGACACACCATTCAATCCAACGCCACACAAAACCCAGTGGACGAATTAACAAACAGTATTTGGCGTAGCCAGTCCCAATGGTGTATTGATTGAGTCCGCGATAAAAGAGGTCATTATTCACTTTCCATAATGATTTTATATCTTCTGTGTTCAGTATGGCGCTATTATTATTATTATTATTATTTATAAGCGTTTATATAGCGCCATTTCCACAAAAGTGCTCAATGACGCTTTTAAATAAAGATAATATGATATTAAAAAAAAAATGACAAAACAAATATAAGATTAAAACATGAAAAAAGTAATAATATACCTAAAAATTGAGTATAAGGAAGTAATGCATAAAATATAGACAAAACAAATATAAGATTAACACATAAGGGGCGATTGAGAAGGGACAATACAGCTATCTCCTGTTTGTATTGACAGATCAAAGCTCAACTTTTGAAAGGTTTAAACGAAATGTACATGTGTGTATCATCCGCATACATATGAAATAATAATCGATGCTGTCTTACTATGAGGCCAAGAGGTTTAGTGTATAAACTAAACAAGATCGGTCCGAGTACGGAACCTCGTGGTACACCAGAAGCCAGAACAGGAGGGCTGGAAGATATTTCGTTCACTACAACACTTTGTGTGCGGTCGATAACATAAGAACGTAACAGACTCAGAGCGTTTTCAGTAACACCAAAATCAGATTGTAGCCTGTGCAGCAAGATATCGTGGTCTACAGTGTCAAAAGCCGCGGATAAATATTAGAGAAATAGAAGCACAGCGATCTAAACTCAAATTGATATCATTGTGTACCCGAACAATAGCAGTCTCGGTGCTATGGCACTTCCTGTAAGCACTCTGAAACTCTTCCATTAGATTATTGTCACTGATATGGGATGTGAGTTGGCTTGCTATAACGCGTTCTAAGGTTTTTGATAGAAAACTCAGGTTTGATACTGGTATGTAATTTTTCTCCAGATTCTGATGTTTATATGTATTTATGACAATTTCCTTTACTGTATGTGGTTGTCTTTTCAGATTTATTGTGGAGAGCACCAGAATTGTTACGATCAAAAACTACAGTCCACCGAGGAACACAGGAAGGCGACGTGTACTCGTTTGGTATAATAATGTTTGAGATACAAGGAAGAATAGGTCCTTTTGGTAACATCGACCTTGCACCTAAAGGTGGGAAAATCCTATATCTTTAACACTATATCTTTTAGTTAATTGGTCAGCGGCAGATTGTGTTTTTGACAGTTTGTCAGCAAACCACATCCATATATCTTAAGCGTGGGAATGTCTTGTGAACTTGGGGGTCAAGTCATTTGGAAACAAATGTTTAATTTGTTAGATCTTACAGTATATGTACATGTAAAGGACTTAGAACGATAAGGTAAAGATAGTATGGTTTCATATTAGGGGTCTTTAGCAGTGGGAGAAAACCTGGGGAGCCGGTGAAAACCAATGAGGTGGTCGATCGACCCTGCTCCTTGTCACTCACACGCTTGAGATAGAAACCTCGCCACTTCACACAATGACAGTCCTTATGATCTAAAGCGCGCGCGTTATACCACTAGAAGATGACTGTTAGTTTGATATGACCTGATAAAAGAAAAGTATGAAGTGTGCTGTCTTTCTAGCACATGTCTATTGCTGCTTTTACCATGCATCCGGGTAAAAAAAGCCCTTTGTAGGAAAACATATTCTTTTAAAATGGGCAGCAAAACCTCATGTATGTAACGTAGAAATCGACATTCACATATTAAATATATAGTTTTTATCAACATTTCATCTACAATCGTCTTAAATTGGCCAAAATTTGAAAGGAAATGATGCTGCTGGTTATACATCCATTTAATAATGTTGAAAATAAAAATATTTAAAATAATTCACAGTATAATACCATATCACTTTCTTGTAGGCTTTAAAATAAAATTCCTGAAGGAATAGAATCTATTTGTTTCATTCTCTTCGATTTTCTATGTCCGCCATAATAGATGAAACATTGAAAGTCCATAATTCCATTTTCACGTAAATATCAGTTGGCATCCGTTTCTTCTCTAATGTCATTATAATGGGTTATCAATTCTTGTCTGATTTAATAATTATACATTAGGCTTGTCTAGCCTCAAAGGCTTTCATTCTCTCGCAAAATGAACTTGATTTAAAGAAGCAGTTTAACACCCCCAACGTCTCCCCGCGGTTTCTTTTTATATATATTTTCCCTCAAACCCTACTGGGATTGTTTGACTGGACATAAAATACAGATTATTGTGACGTGCAGGGTCCCATGTTATTGAACTTTATATCTACGAATTGTAACTTCATCCAACGTTTTGTAATATTTGTGAAGATTAGGGATTTTGAATTGTTTTTTAAAACATACAACCCGGACTTCTGAAACTAGTTAGACATTAACTCCATTGATGTACACACCAATTATTTTCACAGTTATTTGATATCCAAATCTTGTAATCGCTGTGCAGTTGAGGGATTTGAAGTACGTTTATGTGAATTTTCATGTGACTGAACCTTACTAAAATTCAAATTCACGCATATAGACGCACCATATTGAAATAAACCTTCGCACATATCTACAGAGATGTTGACATGCCACTGTATAGCTCCAGACATTTTTCGAACCGAGTTAGGTTATCGCTACTGAGAAACATTATGGACCCTTTGTTTGAATAATAAAGGTCTAAATGTACACCAGTTATATGATTGGTTTGGCTATTTTACCCCATAAAATTGCGAAATACACTGAGGTTGTTCAAATTATGTTGAAATTCAGGATGCTATTAAAATCGTATAAATATAAACGTTCAAGATGAAAAGCCGTGGTCATACCGTGTCCCCGCCTTGTCTGTAATTGAGGTGGACGTAAAAGCCAGGAACGAACGAACCGGTCCTCGTAGGCATACATTTAAAGGAACCTCTGAAATTTATGATGAGAAGACGGAAATCGGTTGTTCGATCAACATTCCTTCATTGCATAGTCTATGCCCGTCTTCATGAGCTCTATTGGTGCGGACAAGTAGGACATTAACCCTCATTCCACGTCCAACTTACTAGACTATTAGAATATGTAGAGCAAAATATTTATATAATTCTCCATTATCTAACTAATGCTACCATTTATATTTATTGTTTTAGTTCTATACTGTGATTAATAAATACTGTGGTCGTAAATCATTTGTAGGCCATCTGACCTATCATTATTCACCATTATATCTTAACTGCTTAGCCTATTGAACATATTGAAGTAAAAATAGACAAAGTTTATCCCTTGCCAGCTTCATTACAGTCCATATTTCAATTTGGTTAATCTTCGAATCAAACTGATCGTGCTCAATGGAGATTGTTTGTAAATCCCGCCTCTGAAACCAAGTAATTGTTTCTTGTGAAGCTCTATGAACCGATCACGATTGTTGATCGATCTATATATGCTATAAATTACGCGCAGGGAGAGATTGAGAGGAGACTGTAGCAAAGGTAACTGGGCACAGTTCTCGGATTACTTCAAATTGGAACGAGATTTATCAATTACTCATACTGCCCTATACTTCGCCGAAATGCACCTGCATGTGAACACATTATTTATTCGTTTTATTTCAACAGTTGATTGTATACTCTGAAAAGATAACGCCCTTTGGTGACTGCAGTCATTTAAAGTGCTTCCGCACCTTTGTGGTGGTGTTTACAGCCTCCTACGACTTTAGACTTTTACAACGATTCTTATGCATGAGAATGCATGAACATCTCGTTTTTTGACGGCATGAATACGGCATGAGTAATGGTCTATAAAACGTGCATCATGCAAGAACTAAATCTGCCTATGGCAGGTCTTTCTTTGGGCCTGAAATTTTTTCTAAAGTATTACATAGATATTAATTAACTAATCCAGGCCTTAATCAACTCTCGATGGCACCAGATTTCTCCGATATTCCAAGTCATTTCTCCTGCTTCAGTTTCTTAATAAAATATCATTAAGACATGTACTTACATGATAACCCCTTAATCTAGACCATCGGATGACCAAGATATTGAATGGGTTAGACCACCCACACCATATAATATTCTAACATTAAAATTGGCCTAGAGGCCTCATTTATTGTCATGGTTCGCAACAATACTTAGCAATGTCTTACCAAATTTTATGCACCCATAACTTCACTCAGAATAAAGTAATCAGACTGAAAGTTTCATTGTATTCATTTTGTATTATCTATTTTTGAACTATTATAGCAAGAACGTCCAGTTCTTTATCTAAATCGTGCATAATGCCTCTTTAAACGATTGGATTTGAAACTAATCTTGTGTAGACGAAATAGCGCTTTAACTACTATTACATGTAATGATAAATGTCTTCTACAGAACAAAAGAATTTAAATTAAGGCATGCGCTATTTTAATAAAAAGTAATATTAGTCTTATTATAAGAAAACACGCGAATAAAAATAAATCACCTTCTTTATCAATCACAGGGTTTTTGAAACGGCGACATTAAGTTGACTTTAACGCATAAATAATATTAATGACGATAGAGGAGGATATGGTAATAAAATGCAAAGCTAAATTCGTTTTCCTAATAGATCTCGATAATCGAATTTCTGTTTTCAAAATCATTACAGAACATCGTTGTGAAGGTTTGTTTCAAACCGACGCCTGGCATGTGTTCTGTATGTCTATCTTTTTAGCTCTTCACAAAACTCGCTTTCTGCGATATATGTTATCAAACTTTCACTTTCGACAACGTTAATTAATTTTTCTCAATCATAACCCTGTTAACAAATTCATATAACTTGATTCAGACCGGTATAATATGTTTTTATTATTGAACACTTCCATTCCCCACGTGCCGGTGTTAAAGGACTATCCCGATTTGAACTGAGTCTCAAACATAAAAGTCTGAGTTCGAATGAAATTTATGCGCCAAAATATAAAGGAGTGGTGTTTTGACCTTGTCTTAAAATTTAAGCTCAAAATAGTGAGTTGTTTGGACGTGAACGTCAAAACTGCTTATCCGGACATGTAACCCTTTTAAGATTTTTTCGTTAGGTGACCTGATAATCGATACATTCCTTTAGCAGTCTATACAATGAATGACCCATGTGCTGTATTTCTTGATAACGAAACGTAAACTTCACCTACACAATATGTTTGTGAAATAAAGGCCAGGTTTTATCCACACATCGCATAATACAAGTTAGGACTCCGGTCTCCATTTCCAGTTGTTTAGTTTAAGTTGTTTGAAAACGTATCACATATTATGTTGCGTTAGTTGCTGCCTAAGGTAGAGTAAGAAGAAGTAGGGTCGCCTGTCCACCTTGTGGGTTTTCTCTTGGTCCTCCGATTACCTCCCACTGCTAAAGACCCCTAAACAAATTACTGAAATAAAAAAATAAATATGTTAGTCCCGAAATGACATAGTTTGTGTCTAGTGAACGTTAAACCCCACCTCTCTCTCTCTCTCTCTCTTTCTCTCTCTCTCTCTAAGGTAGCAGTTTTATTCCCCAAATATTATCGGGATTGATCCGTTAAATATGCAACAACAATTCATGTTTTCGCTTGTTAAGGTTAAATTTTAAATTGGAAACTACGTTATTATTTTGTGCTCCATCAAAGTCACGTAATGCTAATGCATGTTTGTCAAAATAAATGAACTAAGTTCGATTCATCACCATTAGTAAGACAAAGACCATGTAAATATTGATCCTATGTTGTTTTTGGTTACATAAAATAAAACGTCCATTATTACTTCCTGGTTTCATCTTTAAGAACAATAACAAATTTCATATACAAAGCTCGGGGGCTTATATTTATTGTTCTTCTATCGTGCAAAAACATCCAAACTGCAATTATTGTAAATGTAGAATTGCAGTTTTATGATACAAACAAACCCCCAGTGGTCCAGATGATAAAATACTTTTAGAATAATCTAAAACCACTTTACACAATATTGCCCAACTGTTGTTTGTATGTGTAAAACTGATCTTGTCTCGGACATGATCTTAGAACAATAGTAAACAAGGCAATGGGCCTAGGCCCTACCCCTGGTTGAATCTTCACTATTCATCTTGTGGTTTGTGTTGTTCTTTGAGGCGACTCTCTTCAAGAAAGCCCAAGGCTTCGCCAATTTAATGATCGCCATGAAACTTGGCACGACTGTTCCCTCGACAATATTGTGCACCTATTTACGGATTTCGTTTTTTGATGTGACTTGATAATTCCAAGATGGCTGCGGTGGCGTCACACCCGATTCTTGGTCCATAGTAACACGGTGCATATAAATAATTTATGCAATAAAACTTGATACAATGATTTCTAAGCAGGGCCGGATTAACCTTGTGGGGGGCCCGGGACATACCAACTTCATGTGCGGGGCCCCATTTCAAATTGTTCGTACTGACCGCGGATCGTACCAGTATGTACTCCGCCCCCTTGAGTGCCTGGGGTGTTTTCCTCCAGAGTTTATTTGTTTAAAATAAAGATTAATTTCAGTGCATCTGAGACAATTTAGGCAGCGATTTCATTGACGTTTACAACTCGTTGACAATTTGAGTATTTTAAACCTTTCTCTCGTGATGTTTTCATTTACTTTATTTTAGATATCACAAAACAATAAACTCTGTTGTCTGAACTACTATACTATGATTACATTAATTTCTCGGGACTGGTTGGGCCCAGGCAATCACATCGCGGGATGTGGTCCCCGGAACTGGTTAGGATCTTTTGATTGATAGAACCTCTAAATTATGTAATTTAGTTAATTTTAGGGCCCAACCGATCTCTGGCCCACATTATCCCTTACTGCCTAGGGCCCCAATCCTCGCCCCCTCAGTCCAGGTACTGGTTAGCTCCGCCCGGGATAAAATATATGCATGAGCCAGAATTGTGGGGGGGGGAGGCTAAATGTGGGGGTCCAGGACATTTGTCCCACTTTGCCTCCCCTAGATCCAGCACTGTTTCTAAGAGCTTTTTTTCTGTTTCCAGAAATAATAGAACGGGTGAAGTTTCCCAAAGAAGACATAGATTTTCGACCACGTCTCTCAGAGCTGAGTTCTACTCCAAAATTCATCACAGATGTCATCAAAGAATGCTGGGATGAAGATCCTATCAAGCGTCCAGACTTTGCTATTATACGATCGAAGTTGAAACCAATGCAGAAAGGCATGTAAGTAACCGGTGATAGTACACATAAGTTAATGAGTAGTAAATTAGCTTATTGATTGAAGGTTGGCTATTTTAATCACGGTCACACCGATTCTCTTGCTCCATTAATTTGCACTAATAACAAGAGTGGCATGTTATTAATCCCTGTTGCCAACCCACGGTAATCGCGCAATCATACCATGGATGTCTGTTCCAATAAAGGACTTACATAAAATGGCATTTGGTTTAATATTCTAGATAGAATGTGATGTATATGGCAGTTTTATTTATTAATTGGGAAAATGAAACATGCTATTATTTCAAGACCGTTTCCATCATAACATGAGTTGGCCGGTAAGCGCCCTGTGGGTCATTCGGGAGCACAGCGTGACATGGCAACGCTGTGCTTGAATTTTGATTTTTAATTAAATTTTCTGATATTGAAAGAAAGATCGATTTTATCTCAGCACTGGCTTTTAAAGTTACATTTTCCATTGTGAAATAAAATGAAATGCGATTGGGTTGAATGTCGTACTTTTGTGCAGACGGCATACACCATACAGTGTGATACGAGGGATTTATTCCTGGACACCGGCGCTGTTTATCGAATTCCAACTGGCATGTGTCCTTTACGTGCACGCCAATGTATACACGAGACTTCGGTTGGTCGTCCTATCCGAACGACTAACAGCATGTCCTGCATCACTCACAAGGTTAAACGGCACCGGAAAGCACTAGGAACTTTTCGTCCTGTACAAGGAGCGAACCTGAGACCTACAGACTAGCGAACCAGCTCTCTGAGCCACCGAGGCTCCATACGTCTTTTGTGGCAATATATTTAGTTTAAATAAGATAAGAGGCCCATCGTCTTTAAAGGACAATATTGGTGTCAGGGAATATTACATATGTGATAGAATAACTGACATAGATTCCAAATATAATTTTTAAGTAAATCGCAATAACACGGTTGATCCTTGACCTCGACCTATTCAAAACGGAAGTGAAAACAAACACGGATTATAAACCACAATGAATGTAAACACAGACGATTTTGAGCACTCTGATAATACCTGATCAGAAGGCATTAAGTTCTTCTTGTGAATATTTAGGCTCGAACTGATATCCCCTCACGTGCTCATATAACATTTCGTCGTCTTCTGAGGTATTATCAGAGTGCTCAAAATCGTCTGTGTTTACATTCATTGTGGTTTATAATCCGTGTTTGTTTTCACTTACGTTTCGTCACTTCCGTTTTGAATAGGTCGAGGTCACGGTTCAACCGTGTTATTGCGGTTTACTTAAAAATTATATTTGGAATCTATGTCAGTTATTCTATCACATATGTAATATTCACAGACACCAATATTGTCCTTTAATGTCCCCATTTTTTTTTTTTTTGATTTTTTACTAATCTATAGATAAACTCCGAATTGACTTGTTTTAATGTGCTTAGACATTGGTTTATTGTTTCGTGTATGCTTTTTATTAACTATGTTTCCTAAAATATACGAAATTGTATGATTTTAATTTGCATTTTTTGATAACATTGTCGGTTTATTATGAACAATGTTTATCCCGATTATGTATTGTTCTGTTTTTTAATTACCGTAAGATTATTTTATTATGATGTCCAGATTTCATTTTCTTTTTATAAGACGCGCTGTCAATCGCCGCAAATTAGAAGGGGGCATTTGTTTCAGTGGCGTCAACTAGATATCTAAAGATAAACCAACGGAAATAAGTCGACAATACACACTGGGATTGTAATCGCTGTCAGGTTTAGAGGTTTTGTAAAATTCTAGGAATTGTTTGACTATAGATAAATCCTATCAAAATACAGTTCCGCCTTTCATATGTTTTAGTTATTACCCTTTAATCGAAATTTTGTATCTAGGGTAGGTGTGTTTCTTTAGATTGATCTATTCAAACATTGAGTTAGCGCCTTACTCAGCGAACCACCATGACTGTATAGTGTATGTAAATTATTGAGTCAGTGTACATTGCAATGGATGCTCTCAGATCCATTATCTTCATTTGATAGGTTTTTTTTATACGACTACGAATGTCTTATTTATTATCCCACTTTATTAATAGACGGCACGGGTTCGGATCTGGATAATAGATCTTTGATTTTAAATCCAATGTGAACGATTCCTCGAGACAGGGTTTCTGCGCAATACCCTGTCATTTCATGCCCCCTATTCTTGATTTAGTTACAATGTTAGCCAATGAGACTTCATTAATTTCATTGCAACAATTAGTTTAAAGGATTAAAGATTAGTCTACATGTGCCAGCGGGTATTACTGGTTGCCAAGCTAACCTGATATCTACTGTAGTTAAATCACCGGTTAAATCAGCAATAAAGATAAATAAATGATGTATTGATGTCGCATGGATTCAAAAAAAGTGATAACGGAGTTGTGTTAAGTTAAAGTAAAATACTGGCAGTAAATTGTGCTTTATTGGTATTCTCAACATCAGATAAAGAGCATTACTAATAAACTATTCTAATAGAGTGTTTCTAGTTGCGTTTACATGTTTGGTAATGTCCGTTTCGAAACCGTTCGTTGCATGTATTTGAGAGATATTTTTAAAAAAACCACTTTGATTTGATGCCTTGAAATCGGTGTCCGCGTGCATTGTTCTCTCTTGGAGAGATTGGAGTATATTGTACTTTTTTACAATATTCCAACTAATTGGTGGTACAAATTTCTTCTTAATAGAACCTAAGTTAAAAAAAATTGCAAAATTCAACTGTATTATTCGAAAGGCCTTACGTAAACACTTTCAAATGTAACTTGGAGTTAAACAAACATATTTTTGAACCCTCTGGCCAAGTAAAATGGGATGTAATGGATAATTTACACAACAAGTAGGACACTTAAACATCTAGTGTAACACTATCGTAGTGAAAACAGATAAGAGTTTCGTAGATAAAGGATTTATTTACTACATCAGATATCTAAAACAGCTTCAGTTACATACATTCAACATAAATCGTCGGAAATACACAATACTGGAACTATTACTACTACGGGAACTCATCTACAGGAACACATCTATATAATACTGAATCTATACTAGTCTTCTACATGAACACATCTACATAATACAACATTTCCAATTCTGCCCCTCTGCCAAAGCAGCGACTGGACTCGGGTGAGTCCTTACACTCGCCGAAACCTTTCTTCTTACCCCGGCTCTTCGCTTTTAGCTGTCAGTGAACTACTCAGTTACATACCAACAGGACACAGATAAGGCAGATAGTCATATCTGCAATTGTTTCTTTTATCTCGTCATGGCATGTGCATAAACATTTGAAGTCGTGTGAATCTTGTACACAGATCATGTATAGCTTGTAATGAACATATTGAATTAATTAGATTTTATAAGATCGTGCATCGACAGGAGTTTATTTTGAGGTGAACGGCAAATTCATGTATGGACGACGAAAAATCTATTCAACCGTCTATTCAAGAATTTCCTAATTAGGAACTTAACTCAATTCCAGCCAAACAATCACAAAATATTTTACTTTTAAATATCAACCTCTTAATACTTTGTTACAACTAATTTTAAAAAACAAAATGTGTGTTCAAAAACAAACAATTATAATTTATATTCTTTTAAAAACAAAATGACTCAACGTAAAACAACAGTCACACACAATTTCTGTTCCCAGCTGTTCCGTCGCCATTGATGTTTTGATTTCTCCGTGCTTGGTGATTTTCTCCATTTCAATCCTTGAATATTATGAATTTTCATATCATCGAAACCGCGCCTGCCACCCACGGTTTCACAAATAAACGTTTCGGTCCTGCATTGTTTTTAATTCTTTTTTTTACCAACTCATCGGATGTCTAGCGTTAAAACCTCTTTTGTCTGCCACGCGGGATTTTCTTCGTTATAACGGGAACACATCCAGGGGTCTTGTAGGTCGATGCACCAATAACTAATATCTGTAACACTATCGTAGTGAAAACAGATACGAGTTTCGTAGATAAGGGATTTATTTACTACATCAGAGTGTAAAACAGGAGATCGGTTTAGTAAATATAATGGATTTATTTACATCAGGAGCACATCTACATAATACAGTAACACAGGTACTTAAACTATAATAACTAGGCTACGACAGGAACACATCTACATAATACAACATTTCCAATTCTGCCCCTCTGCCAAGGCAGCGGCTGGACTCGGGTGAGTCCTTACACTCGACCAAACCTTTCTTCTCACCCCGGCTCTTCGCTTTTAACTGTCAGTGAACTACTCAGTTACATACCAACAGGACACAGATAAGGCAGATAGTCATATCTGCAATTGTTTCTTTTATCTCGTCATGGCATGTGCATAAACATTTGAAGTCGTGTGAATCTAGTACACAGATCATGTATAGCTTGTAATGAACATATTGAATTAATTAGATTTTATAAGATCGTGCATCGACAGGAGTTTATTTTGAGGTGAACGTCAAATTCATGTATTGTCAAAACTAGCAGAGTTCAATAAGTTCAATGCACCTAAATCATAAATGATATCCCTTTGTTACACTAGTAGTAAGAATAAGGCTATTTTTGTCTGGACCTGTCAAACCAGCAAGAGTGTTTTTGTCCCTTTAACGCCGGCATGTTATTGTCATACGCTGTGTCGATCCTTCAACACGTTTTTACACTCTGTTGAGTCAAGAACTTTATTTGGATATAATTTGTATCGGGGAAAACATGATTCTATGAGCTTGAATATTTTTAATACAAAATTGTGTTCTCGATTTATACGCCCCGCCCCTACTGACTGATTACAGTCTACTCACGCCTGAATGCATTCGGCAAAGCTCCGCAGATTCCAGTACCCTACATCTGGAGGTAAGAATTTGTTTCCATCCATCGGAGCCTGTTGTTATGACATCATATGTGGATTGTTGGTTAGGATAATGGTTAGGGTAAGGGTTAGGGTAAGGGTTGTGGCCTGCATATTTCGTCGGAGTCTCAAGATGTAGACAGGACTAGCCCTAACCCTAACCCTCTGCCAAACCTAACCTTTATCCTAACCCGCAATACACATATGACGCCATAACACCAGGCTCCGGTGGATGGAAACAAATGCTTACCACATCTAGATTAGGGTACCGGAATCTGCCGACATTTGCCGAGTGGCCTGAATGGCGATGTAAAGAGGATCTCCATCGATGTCGTTTTTGTTTTGCTAAAATAGGTCCAGAGTTATTGGCCCTGACATACGGTTTCTTAATACCAAACTCGTACAAACCCTACAGAGCTAAGGGTTATTTGTTAAAAATTTGCGTCTTCCATACGTTTTTTGATAACACACTCGTATCCACACAACTTAGAAGAAACTTGCAGTGAAGATGGCTCATATCGATTGTACCATTTTTGCCAAAGCAGTTCCATAGTTATTGTCCCTGGAATACGTTCGTTGATGACCTACTCGTACACTCTCCGGGCAGTAAGTTTTATTTGTCATAATTTTTTATTTATAAGTGGATAAAAAATAATCCCTATCGATTTGTACTTTTCCAGAGTTATTGCCTCTGACATTCCGTCGTACCGACGTCTTGCAACCATTCCCCATGTCTGGCATTTTTGGATTTTCATTTCCAACTTGCCTCGCTAAGTCATTGTTAGACTAATCATGGGGATGAAGGTTATGCCAATTAAAAGCCATTTATCAGTTACTTGCAGGGTTGATGCCCATGTCATCAAACTCTAGCAATCGATCTTTCTGGTCTGTTAGATTTCTATTGTAAACTTCTAGTCTAGGAATACAATGACTAGTTTTTAGAATTGTTGTGATTGTCATTAGTCAAGTCCTTATTGAATTACAGGGTTGAATGTCAGTCAATTATATTGTTTTCTACTGTTTTTGCTCTCATCATGTTGCAGTGTTTTTAGGTAGGTCTATTAAAACCTATATAGCGTGTTCAAATTGTTGTGAATCTCAACCATATTACAATTTTGTAGATCATTAATTATTTTACTTTCCGTCTTGGTTTTTGAGAAAATATCGGGAGATAGTGTGGCTATTTGTTGGGGGGGGGGGGGGCGGGGCGGGGCTACATTTGGTTCGGTTGACGTAAATAATTCCATCTTTTATCTTTTATTCCCTTTCCAATTGTGCAGACATTCGAGTTGCCTAGAAAATTGGTTTGGGTAAATGTCTCTAATCTACAGCCCTATTATCGTCTAGTAATGAGTTCAAGTAGTTCATCATCTAATCACATAATCTATACGACATTTACCCCCTCTCGCTAGATTACATCATATTACCACTCTGATTATTGAAAAAAATTATATTGTGTGGAAATGATTTAACGCGAGCTGAACAATGTATTTTACTGACGCATGGATGTCCCTAGGGGTGGTCTTGTCAGACACGAGTACCCTGTTCATTTAATCCACATGCCATGATGAAAAATGGCTTTGGTTTGCTAGTTAAATGAAACGTGCACGACATTATATACATTTTACGTTGTTTCATTTTCTACATCAGTCAAAGGTCGTCCTTGGCTTCCTATAATTTTGTTCCCCAAATACGTCTGTATTGGATTCTGTGTATAATCACTTGGGCTGGAATTTTTAATACTGTCTGTTCAGCTTATCGTATATATAATTAGAAGATGGCGATTATAGGTGGCACACAACGCGTCTTTAAAAATGGCTTTTAAATACCCAAAGTTTCCTCATAATTGATGGTTTTTAGTTCTTCATTTGCGCTGTACTATATGAAATGAAATGGGGTTTAACGTACTACTGTTCTGCTGCGACTGGGTTTGGCTTAATGAATACGGAGCGTGTCCACTTGACACAAACTAAGTCATTTCGGAACTAACGTAGGGTTTATTTTTATTTTAATAATTCGCTTGCGCGTAGTGGTCTTTCGCTGTGGGAGGTAAACGGAGAAAACCCACGAGGTTGGACAGGCGACCCTACTCCTTGTAACGTACAACCGGGGATTCGAAACTACACCAGTCGACTCAATGACATGCTTTATGATACAGCACACACCATTCGGCCATCCAACCCCCCATCCAACCCTGTACAGAAAGATTTAGGCCAAAATAGAGTTTTGATCTGTATACTTAGTTGTGTAGTTTACTAATCTTTATTTTTAGTTTTATACTTCACACCTTAACGTGGATATGTTAATTATCATTACCCAAGTCTGTCTATTGAAATTTAGATGTTCTGCTAACATAATTGAGTCACTTACCACTTTTGATGTAGAGTTTCTGATGATTGCCTTGGTATAGAATCCTGTGAATGCTGTGGCGGCAAATGTTATTATCTGATTTATTTGAAGTTTGTGTTTGTCTTGTTTCGGTTAATGCGACAATTAGGTCTTCTGAATACAAATAATTTCCAATCTTTGCGCTTAACGTTATTGTCTTTCTTCTCTAAACTGAGACAAAAAAACCCATCGTATTATGACATTTACAGCAATAGATACTGCCTTTTGATCATCCGAACTGTTATGAATGCTTTATTGTTGTTGTGGTTTTATATTTCGATGTGTCGTATTTTGCATTCTATCTGTTATATATTTATATACACGTATGTCAGTGGTTGTCAACCTTTTTTTGACAACGGCACACCTTGCAAAAATGAACATATCAAGTCACATACTAGAATGATTCAAACTACACTAAGTAAAGAAAACGCAGCTATGGACCTACTTTATTGCAGTGTTTTGAATTTCATCAGTCAAATACCTAGCTTCCTTAGTTGAAATTCTCATAGTATGTCGTTCAAAATTTCGCGGCACGCTTCGAATGATCTTGCGGTACATCTGTGTGCCGCGGTTCCCTGGTTGAGAATCACTGTAGTGATGTATACCAAAACAATGAAATTGTACCACTATAACGGAAACTGCTGACTATATTGAGGACATTTTATTGACACAAGAAAATCAACAAAAAAACAAAATAGGATATAAAAAAATTACTTTACGGTGAAAATCGGGCACAGGAGGTAAAATTTAAAAGTCAATAACGGTGTTCAGCCAGAATGAATGTTAGTCCATCTAACAAACAGTTCAGCGGGACAGTAATGACGAACCCGTGTGGATCTCTTACAGTAATACAGTAGTTGAACGGGAAGCCTTGGTCGATCTCAAGTGAACCCTGTCTACAGCTCTGGTACATACAGGTAGATTTCAGAATGTAATATACAATGGATCAATTGCAAATTACTGGGAAGTGGGGCTACGAGAAAACTATCTCGTTTATGGACCTTTGCCTTAGGTGTCAACCTGGGAATATAATTGCGTCTTCTATGAAACTGTAGGAGTTGTAACTTGCACTGACCTTATTACCGCTTGTCTTCACCATTAAATCGCAATTTTCCACATTCTCATTCTGTCCAATTCAATTTTGTGAGAACTGATCTGTAGCGCGTTTGTGAAATCAGATGTTTTCGTTGTGTTCCGATTTTTTACATTCAAAATTGCAAGAGTCTCTCAAACATGCGTTTTCGGAATATATAATGAATTGTATGTATTTTTCTTATGGGGATAATGTAGTCATAGCTTGAGTGAAATACGTTTTTTACGGTGACCGCCACTCAGAAATATGGTAGCTTATCGTGGATGACATGGTTATGCGTATTATTAATTAGGCGTAATTATGTGTGGTTCTATAGTATATCATTCTGATCAATCTGTTCCCTATACTTGTTATTACTATTGGTCTGTGAATAGTATTGCGTATGCATGTCGTATTTGTCCTCTAGGTACTGGCCCAGGAACCGAGCATGACCCCATCGCAGCCATTATAAAATTGTGACGTCATATCAAAAATCAAAGTTCGTCTATCGATGCGAAATTGAAGGCTACATGTCCTAGGAATAAGATTGCCGATTTTCACATCGCTCCCAAGAACAACAACAGGATGTTTACTAAATCGCATGTCGGCCAGTTTCTGACTAAAAATGTTCGCAGGCTGACTTCTTGTGTGCAGTTTTCTAATATTTCGTTTTGTATGAAGTTTACACAAGACTATAACATGTTAAGGACGAAAATGGTACCTGAGTAACGATGGGATTATGCCGTCGAAATCACCATCCGTTCGTTAATGGGGCTTAACGTCCACTTTCGCTCGAGGTTTCCTTGGACACTTACACGAAGAGCATGGGTAGGTTGGGAATTGATAAATTAAGACATTTTACCGCTCCCGATCATATGCTGTTCGGTTGATTTGTATTACTGATAGTGGATCAGTCACATGATAAGGTTGCGAATGAAAATATTCAGGTAGTCGAGCACATTATGGGGATGCGCTTCACATAATTGACAAGATGCGTGAGCGTGACGCACTAACATGGTCAGTCAACTTGGGTTTGATTTCTATTGCTCCATGGGGGTTGGGCGAATTGTTAACGCGGTTAACTCCAGGTTTTCCGGCACCCCTACCATTGCTAAAGACCCCTAATCATAAGCGAATTAATGAAATAAAATTAAGCTATTCTGTTAGACCCGAAATAACCTAGTTTGTGTCGAGTGGACTCCCCCTCTCTCTCTTTGTCGGTCTGTCTCTCTTTCTCTCTCTCTCTCTCTCTCCAATTCAGAAGTTTTAAGACATTATGAGTTCAGTTGATCTGATCTGATTCCAATGACCAGGTGATAACAAGACGACCAGCTTAATATTAAAGCCGCTTTGACTCAGTACAAGGAATGCTACATGACAAATCAATTATTTACTGTTATAGAATAGATTCATAAGGATCCAGATATATATATCAAAGGTGTCTTTTCTTTCGAGTCCTATGTACGAACGTCAAGGGTACCGAGCCAGCAAGCTAAACAAAGATCTATTTACTTATATTGTCGTTCCGATCGACTGGTTATTTGTAGGTAAAGCGAAAATCTCTTGTATTGCACTCGCTCGGTAAAACAAATATAGTAAATTAGATGAGATTCCGTTATATCTTATATAATGCACAAATTGCTATATATTTACCAGATATCTGGATCGATTTGTGTTAGGACGTACAACCAACATAGAACGTTTTTACGGTTAATTGGTAGGCTGACCCCTAAATCGCGCCTGCATTTGCAATGTTTCCTTTCGTGGAAATAAAAAATGTGTTCAATATGGCTGCCTTTCTGAAATATATCACTTCAGTGCAATGGGTTATATTAAGTTAATATTGGAATAGTGCATTCAATCTGATTGACAAACATACAGCTTGTGACGCATGGTCTTAACTCGTGAGTAATCTTTGCAGACGATGACAAATAACCACAAGGTAGAAACTGGTACAATTGCCTTTACATAATGCTTACTTCTCACTAAGATATCACTCCTTGAACACGTAATCCTACAAAGATAAACAAAGACTTATCTCTAGTTATTATTTATAATCATATCAATTTTGCTGAAAGACGCATGTTGGCTGCAAACATCAAATAAACTGAAAAACGCAATATCAGACAATATAACAAAATTACTTTATAATTATAGTATTTCGGCTATCAATATTTTGTTTTCTCTTTAATGTAAATAATCCGCTTATAGTATAAGAATTGACGTCTTATTATGTGTTTACAGGAAAGCTAATATCTTTGATAACATGCTGGCCATAATGGAGAAATACGCTGACAGCCTTGAAGCTTTGGTAGAAGACAGAACAGATCAATTAATACAAGAAAAGAAAAAAACAGAAGAATTATTACATCAAATGCTGCCAAGGTAAAAACAAAAAAAAAACTCTTGGAGACCAAGTTGTAATTTCCGAGATTTTTATCCTGCTGTACACGAATAATTGAATTTACAAGGCTCAGTTGACATTTTGTGATTTCAGTGTAAATTTCCTATTATAAACCTAGTGGGCCGGTTCAAGCTACCATGAGCCTGATCTGCCAGAAATACTCGTGTATCTACATCATTTCAGATAATTACAATACAATAAAGAATGTAATTGTCAAAAATTCCACCAAAATTCAGACTGAGGTCAACAAAGACTTGCATATAGTGTTAAAATCGAGTACTATTTTGCATAGGTCGGATATGCGGGGTGCTGTGTGGAAAAGTTTTCGCCTACTGTTCGTCGAATGCTAACTGTTCGTAGTGCATACGAATAGACCTCGGTTCTTTCAAACGACTAAACACTCTCTCCTCGACAGATCTTTCGTCTTGCATGGGGAAACCATTCTGATAAATCCCAAGGAACTTTGTCAGCCGACGCCATTATCGAACCATGGAACCCCTAGTTAGTGAATCGGCGTCACTCTTAGTAAACCACCGCTGTTCCAGTGTGTTGTATAGGCCAACACCTTCGATTAAAAAAATCCCAGATAATGCTGCTAACAGATTAAGGTTACAAAACAATATTGGCCCAATCAATAAAGAAATATCACCACTGTTCTTTTAATCCGATTTTTAACATGATAAAATTAGGTTTATAAATACAAAAGTTTTAGATCGAGAGTTATGTTTTACCGCCTGATTTATGACCATTAGTGTTATGTGGGATATAATAACAAAGGTAGAAGATATGTCGACTTTGAAATATTTTGCTTTAAAAAAAATGCTGCAGGTGCCCGCTAGCTTGTTACATCCCCACTTATAAGTTTGAGTAATGTTATGTTCTTACAGATTAATGATCGTAAAAGAATATGTGGGCTAATGAACATACCCACGCTATTAAGGAATTTTACAGTTGGCTTACACGGGACCTCCATTCCGCACCACTGAAAAGAGGAAACTTCGCCAAGGAACATTCTAGACCCAAACCCCAATACGAAAAAATGGTTTGACCTTACAATAACCTTGAAAGTTTTTTTACATACATGTGGTAGTACCCCATTCCTTGAAAGGTGCTTCATAAAATGCAGTTATACATTTACATCCATCTGCCCAACTTTCTTCAGACATTAATATCTTGTAACATGATTTTAACATTTGTATTTCAGTTCTGTAGCTGACCAGTTGATGTCTGGTAAACAAGTTGAAGCTGAATGTTTTGAATCAGTAACAATATATTTTAGTGATATTTGTGGTTTTACTGCCATGTCTTCAGAGAGTACACCGATGCAGGTTTGTCACACCAATTTAGTTTATGTTGGCTGCGCAATTAGCGATTTATTTTTTCAAGAGTTGCTTTTAACCTATGGGCGCCTACACTTTATGTAATACCGGTAATCAGTCGCCGTCCATCTTTTGCATAATCCACTTGATAGGTTCCCCAAAACATCGAAAGGCATGCTGCCTGGACGATGCCTTAAAGTTGGGTTCGTTTAACGAAGAAGCATGCCGGGTCCATATAAATAAACTGCCGACATTTTGTTATAATCACATATTCCACTTGTTCTCCTTCTAACACCCTTTAAAATATTGATAGAAATCCAGGAACTCGTCTTAATTATCTTTCAAATCTTTTGTATTATTACAAGTGACAGTGAACTAAAAAAAACAAGATAGTGGGCATATAGCATTCCTGTTCCTAGAACGTAGTCCCCGATGGGTGATTAAGCTTATCTTGGTTCTTGTTAAAAACAGATTAGTTCTCACTCATCTTGTTGATTAACTGACCTTTAACCCGGGTATATTTATACACTGACGTCATTAGATGTTGGTCTATCCCTTCCCGTTATTTAAGATATATATCAAAATTTCAGTATTCAGCATTGTATGTCCAGTCTTCTTTACAAAATATCACCCCATGGATAAATTACACAGATAACTCTGAAGTGCTTTCAAAAAAGTAAAATACTCGCAACGCTCTAAATTTAATGACTTGTTTAATAAAAACATTTCGAAACTCTGTGTTTTATAACCAATTACACACAATTCATTGTCTAAAATTTAATTTCAACATTTGAAAGATATTTGTAAAGAAAAACGGTTTATCATGAATTACATCCCACTTATACCTCGTTGCCAGTGGCAACCTTTGATAAAAGTGGCCTGTTTATTTCCAATACAGGCTTAAAAGTATCCGTGTATCAGAAATGAACAGTACACTTTTTAAAAAGAGTACTGTTCATTCCCAACAAACGAACACTTCTACACCGTTTAAGATACCATTCAAGCAATAAGTAGCGGACGTTTAGTCCGGCCCAGATCGCAATGATAACGATAGCTCTATTCAAAGCAGCCGGAGAAATCACACCAAACAAGTAGTCAAAATCACTGTAACAACACAAACCGGGTGGAACAAACTGGCAGTTCAAAAATATATACAATAAAATTAAATTAAAATAAAAACATATTACAAAAATCAATTATTATACATATCAATTGGCATCTATTCCACAATTTGGTTTGATTTATATTAATATGCAAAACATATAAATTAGAATACTAAATAATTATATCAATTGTGAGGATAGAAGGCGCAGTTCTCTTGCTGGACACTTCACAGACATTAAAAATAAGCAGGATGAAAAAGAAACGCCTAGAAAGACATACACTTTATTACAAATAATTCGCTGATGCATACTTTCACCAGGAATGACCCACGTTTCGCATTTCCTTTACACTACATTTAATAATGATATTATTAATATCGCAGTCCTCTTCGCCATAGACAAGTTGTTTTGACGATGTGGTCTGAACAAACACGTGATAGTTTTACTCCCAGCGGTATACCAATACGCACGTGTAAATACTATTCAGGTCGTCATTCCACTGCGCAATCATTCTACCATGAAATGTAACGTGAGGCTCAAAAAGGGATAAATGAAAGAGCATTTGACACGTTTCGGTTGAAACGACTCGATAATAAATACTATTTTTACATTTTCCTTCACAATACTCGATAGAAATGTGATGTAAGTCAGTTATTAGCACCTTTCCGAGGTGTATCGGTGAATATCAGGACAGTTTTGGTCGGGGACCGCCTCGGCTTCGCCTCGGCTGAACCCCCGACCAAAACTGTCCTGATATTCACCGATACACCTCGGAAAGGGTGCTAATAACTACTACTTAAGCAATGTATTTAAATACCCACGAGGAATCCATTAAATGAAGTGCCTTTCAATATAAATGGTGGTCAAGCTGACTATGTCCGTGTGTACCTCTTTTCAGAACTAATTAAAGCATAATTAAATATCACCATCATGGGCACAACAAATGGACACTTTGATAGACACTCGTAATGCCAATACGCCTTGAACTGTATTGGAAACGAAATTGTTGCTATGCCAGTTAAAAATTTAAGAACTATAATCTTATTATGTCAAATATGTGTAACTTGCAAACAAAGAAAATTCCGGCCATATTGTCTTTGAATACATTGTATTCAAAGACAGACATGTGGTAGAAGTTATGTTAATAGGGAATGTACTGTACGCCTTTAAGCAGACGATCATATTTGGTGCTACCTTGTTTTGACCATAATATCGTCTGAAGGCGATGTCCAATGTTGACAAAATATTCAATTCATCATACCTACTAAATACTGAACGGAATAGAATCATGTTTAGACTTATGTCCCATTTACAAATCCAATTTTCACAACATCTTTGTCTTCCAGATGTTCAAAATCGCTTAAATGACATATTCCTGAAGCAATGGCCCGAGAAATCCCTCTCAAACGTAACACTGCGAGGAGTATGTTAAATGGCGACCATGCTTTACATTACTAATATATTATATTTTTATCTATTATAGGTTGTTGGTCTACTTAATGATCTGTATACACTGTTCGATTCCATCATAGAATATTATGATGTATATAAAGTAGAGACAATAGGTGATGCTTACATGGTAGTCAGTGGATTACCGAAGCCAAACGGCATTAATCACGCTGGAGAGATCGCATCCATGTCCTTACACTTACTCGAAGCTATTGGAAAATTCAAGATTCGTCATAGACCCGATGATAAATTAAAATTACGGATTGGGGTTCATTCTGGAACATGTGTTGCCGGTGTTGTAGGATTGAAGATGCCCAGATTTTGTTTATTCGGTGATACTGTAAATACCGCATCTAGAATGGAATCACACGGAGAAGGTAATGTAACTAATGATTTACCTCTATCTGAGAATGATTGAACGCTAGATCCCTGGGTCCTACTCAAATTGCCACATAACGGCCGATAAAATAATTCAAATACGTTAATAGATTTTAACATTAGACCTGTTCATATTCCGTCGATATCCGAACGATATACCATAATTATGTTTGACAAAGTAAACAAACCAATGTCTTACAAATCAATGTATCGCTGGTTGATGCATGACGGGGGGGGGGGGGGGCTGGCATGGAAAAACGTTCAGTCATTTTTAGGGTACGAAAAGCCAACACCCCGTGTACACGTTATCATGCTCGTACAATAACCCTTGAGCATTGAAATTCAATTCACGCCGGGGCAAAATTGCCCTCATAACACACTGTTTGAAGTATGTCCATCTTCATTAAGGAGGGTTGGATGGCCGAATGGTTAGCAATAGCAAGTGCGCACTGTATTATAAAGTCTGTCATTGAGTCAATTGCCGGGGTTTAGATTCACCGGTTGTAGGTGACAAGGAGTAGGGTCGCCTGTCCAGCCTCGTGGGTTTTCTCCGGGTTCTCCGGTTTCCTCCCACTGCTAAAGACACCTACACGCAAGTGAAATATTGAAATAAAAAAAATAAACCATATGTTAGTCCCGAAATGATATAGTTTTTGTCGAGTGGACATGAAACCCATTTATCTCTCTCTCTCTCTCTCTCTCTCTCTCTCTCTCTCTCTCTCTCCTATCTGCATTATCCCGGTAGGTGCAAATAAGTAGGAAGTTAAACCCAGTGTCATTCACTGCAAACAAGACGCTATCTACAATTGTCCATAAACTCTACATTTCCTGCCAATCCAATGTCTCCTGATATAGAGGCCAAAATCAAAAGAGATAACTTTTGAACACATTGTTTTAAATGCAAATTATGGACGGACGGGATGTCAATATTAATGAAGTTTTGATAAAAATAAAAACCTCGAGGCTGCTGTGGCATTATAATTTTAGCCTACGTGTATTGTCAAAGGACTAGTTAACCGAGATTAACTTGAAATCGACCAAGTGGAGTTAACTAATATTATTAAATTGTTTCCTGAACACTGAATGTTTGTTTGGGTTCTTATTTGAAGGTCTGTACAATTGAATAGCATCCAGACAGCTATCATGTAAATTGATTAGATACGTGTTGGCATTAAATGTAGATATTTGAACTGCGTCGTTTACAATCGTACAAACAATGTACTTGGTTTAAAGGTGATGGACCACCTATTTTTATATCTATAGATACATATGCTACAGACCGTGGAATCAGAACTACCATTATTGCAGCTTGTAATCTTTTTCTGTATTAAATAAAATAAAAGTAACATCGAGGGGAATTGTGTGATATAAACGGCGTATCCAGTGATGCGACATTAAAACAAATTTTCTGTCAGCTCCGGCAAAGAATATTGCTACTCTTTTGGTCCGCCAGCGTAAATGTTTTCCGGTAGCTACGCCATTGAATCCGAGTATAGCGATTTGCCACAATATGCAATCAGATGGGTCAGCTCCTTTAAACATATATATTCATTCATGATGCCCGAAATATGGATAAATCGATGAGTAATTGACTAATTGGGATATCTATCTATTCAAATTAATCCCGTAAAAATTATACCATTCATTGTTATGATCACAGACATCGTTTCTGTTTCATATTGCTTTACTGCATAAACAATGATAAACGATATGCTTTTATGCTTGATATTATCTATGTTGTTACAGCATCGTATCAAAGAAAACAACAAACCGCATCACGTTAGATACAAGCTCTAGCGTGATTAATAAATGACTCCCGATTGTCTCCGGAGAGATGATTGCCTTATTCTATTTGGTGTTGTCTCTGCGAGTATCAGAATATAATCACATTTGCTGGTCATCTGGTATCCATTACACGCAATCTGTTACATTCCGCCCTCATACAGTACTACCGTGTACAATTTCTCATAAGATTAATTACCAACGGATGAATAACGTTCCAATGGTTTGCTGGGAGTTAAATGGTGTCTTTTCTCATCGCTCAAAATCTTTTTATATGCTTGTGTTTCAACACACAAGTTTCTCTTGAGGGGGAATAACAAACACTAACATTAGCATGATGTGTTTTATTTCAATAAGACGCAACCAGAGCCACACATAAAGAGGGTCTGGACAAACTGCGGACGGGGTCGCCATTTTGTTACCTAATCGTTAGTCCAAATTGAAAATAATCAGGGTATATGGAAATGAACGGAATAGTATGCTTGATATAGTGGACCAGCTGTGTAAGAATCTGTACACTTAGGTTGTTACCCGATCACAATTGAGAAAAAGGTTAACTATAATTCTGTGTATTTCTTTGGTCCTGGTCGCAACAGCTGACATTTTACCGTTTATGTGGGGTGTGATAATGTTTTATCCCAAGCGAATCTTAAAAAAAACAACACCCAAGAAAACAATGTAATTTAGTTCAATGCTACGGACATCAACATAGTCAAATTCGGACGAATTCTGAAAAAAGCGAAATGACGCAAATAACATAATTTAATATGACGGTCTACAGGAAGTTTCAGAGAACGATATCTCGTATTGGTTTCTTTTGCAATTTGTTTGGAGTCATTCCACTTTCGAGATTAACTTGCCCCGCCTATAGTATACTTAAGGATAATCATTTTAACATGCTTTCCGCACTGGTATCGTTCCGTTCTTCTACACTAATCTCTGGGTCCATCCACGTGGTTTTCGCAAATTCAAATAATCTGCCCTTGATCGTAGCTTAATTCAACGAACCAATCCATAAACACTTTACATAACAGTCTTAGAGTCGTCTTAGTTGCAGTAAAATGCAAGTTACCAGCCCCCCCCCCCCTTCGCCTCCTCAATTTGCACTGGATTGTCAAATAATATCCCTTCATGATATCAGAAAATTAAATTCTAAAATGTTCGTCCTTGTTATTTTTTTAGCCTTAAAGATTCACTGTTCCCAACAAGTCAAGGATCATCTGGATAACATTGGTGGTTATGATGTCATGGAGAGGGGTGTCGTTAATATGAAGGTGAGTCGAGATACTTTGGTATGGGGACGGTATTGCGATAGGGTTTCTTGGCTTTCCTCAAATTCACCGTCCATTAATGTTATTTTGGGTTTTTTTACGGTGGAAGGGGAGCGGTTGTCGAGCGATCTGGTAGCTACCACCTAAGTGTCCAAACCCTTTAAAGGAGAAATTATATGATGCTTTAGATACCAGGCTCGTGTGTGCCAAGCCTGTCTCCACCATAACAGTAGGACGTTAAACCCCATTTCATTCATTCATTCATTGTCTCCACCATCTTCGGTATCCCATGAGGCCTTGTTCTATACCAGTCTCTGTGTCATTGTTCACCACAATACAGTAGCATGTACGCCTGGTTATAGGAAAGTTTGCAAGAAAGTTTATATCAAAGGAAAAGGGGTGACGCGCAAACAAAACAATAAAATGCAAGAGAATTAATGAAAAAAAGATATAAACTTTGTTCTTCTTTATGATGAGTAAAATACCCCCCCCCCCTCTTATTTCGATCAGAAGATGATATATTCCATTTCTTTTCTCCAAGGTTCGTGTTGTTTTTGTTAATCCATATCTACTAAGCTTAACGTGTATATTTTGATATGTGATTTCATAAACATATTTTCGAAATTGAATTCGACTTAATCTTGTTCATTTTTACAGGGAAAGGGGGACCAGATAACATACTATATAGTTGGTGAAGATATAGAGAAACGCCGTAGAAGATTCCAGAATGTTACACATTCCTCGGCTGTTCCCTTTTGTATTGGCGGATCTTTCCAAAGAAGGAGAATTCGAGATAAACGACTCAGCGGTGGACTTGATTCAAGGGAGGACTCACCGGACGTTCAGCGTTCGGATAAAATGGCCTGTAACGGTAGCTTGACAGGCACCCCTTCAGGATCCAATTTATTACAACCTAACGGATTTTTTGTCGGACCGAGCAGTGCCGAGCTATTACGACGCTCGTCGTCAAGACGGCGTCGTTTAAAATTTACGATAGGTGGTGACGAGGAACCACACGATGCCAAGGCGGACTATTACAAAGCGAATTGTCATGTGATTGAATCAACTCCTTTGATTGGTAGAAAATGTGATGAAGGAGAAGAAAATATGACGTATCCACCTAAGTGTACAAGCTGTGTTTAGTGTGATAAATTTACGTCACATTGTTCAGCCTTATGTTAAATAACCTCAACTAAATCTCCACCGTACTGCACATGAACTATTCGCATACAATAAAGACAATCTTAATCACGTGAAAAGCAAATAAACGAGGGGCGTTTATATCTTATCCTTTCATTTAGAGAGACGTACTTATATTGTAAATAATATTTTACATTCCATTGTTCTTATATTCTTATAACTTCAGTTTGTTTCACACACATTCTTTGAACAATCACTCGATGGGATCTCTGCAGTTAGCATCGTTACAGATTCATTTTGTGATAATGGGGGATAGGGTGGACGAACGGATAATGCGTGTGCGTTGAATCCTAAGGTATGTTATTGGTTCAAGTGACGTGGTTTTGATTCCTTGCTTTTACACGACAATGCGTAACGTCGCCAGTCCAACCACGTGCGTGGTTTTTCTGCTGGTCTACTGCTAAAGAACCCTACGTGCAAGCAAATTTAACCATATGTTACTCCCAAAATGGTCTAGTTTGGGTCGAGTGGACGTTGAACTCTCTCTCCCCCTCTCTCTCTTTCTCTCACCCTCTCTCTCTATATATATATATCTCTCCTTCTTCGGTTATAGTAGTGCCTAATTTACATATTCTCCCTAATTATCATAACTTCAAGCACTGGCCTACCAATAATACGGTATTTGTTAGAGCTGTTATTGAACTAAATATGTTAGTACCACTCTTGTACTGCACGTTAAAACTCTCAACCTAACTTGTTACTGTAGTTTTAACCCAGTGTCTCTTAAAACCGTTTCATTATAGTTTAAATCGTTGCAGGATAATAACAATACTTTTTTATTTTAATTCATGTTATACAAAATAGCATCTAAAATAGTGGTTTCAAAAACGATGGGTATAATAATAATAATTATTTAATTTTTGTAATATGGAAATTGCATTCTTAAAGAGTGGTTAGATAATCAGAGTATAAAAATAGTTACCTATTAACCGTTTCTATAACTTGAGTATAAAACCTTCGACGCTGTATAATACTTTGCCTTATATTAATATCTTTAAAGGAGGCATGTCAATCGAATTGTTTATAAACGATATTTTCATTCAGATAGTTCGTGATTAGAGATTGGGGTAAAGGCAGGGCAGGCGGGGTCTATTAATTTGAAAAACCCTTTCCTGATGATTTACAAACCATCGGTGTTGTATTATGTAGTTTGTGTTCCCACTTTGCAACCAACGTTATTATTACATATGTACAGAATAAAATGAGCTGTTGTGAAGTAATACGACAATATCTTCCTGCTATATTTAAACATATCCACCACAAAATTATATATTTCATAATTCCGTATTATATTTTAATATAATATGGATTTATGACATATAGGACATTCAGACCAATAACCCCTAGCCCAAGACCAGTACAGGGGGGATATGGTTTAAAGGGACAATCCCGATAAGAACAGAGTCTCAAAAATTAAAATCCGAGTATTTGTGACATTTATGGACCAAAATATAAAAACATGGCGTATTTACATTGTCTGAAAATTTCAGCTGAAAATATTGAGTCGTCTGGACGTGAACGTCAACACTGCTTATCCGGACACGTAACCCTTTTAAGATTTCGGGTCATTTTTTTCATTGGGTGACCTGATAATCGTTTTACGTTTCTTGAGAGGTCTATTCAGTGAATGACCCCATGCACTGTACTAGATAACAAAAGGTAAATTTCACCTACATATTATTTTTATAGAAAAAAGTCTGGTTTTATCCAGATACTGTATAATACAAAGGTATCCATTTCTAGATGCAGACTGTCAGGTTTAAGTTATTTACATGCGTATCACAAATATCGGGTTAGTTGGTCGGCCTTAGATAATTGGTTTTAAATGATTTTAACACAAAATTAAGCAGTTTTATTCCCCAAAAAGTTATCGGGATTGGCCCTTTAATTCCACTTGATATATAGCTATACTGTAGGTAATTGTATATAATATTGTATATTATATAGGAATGAAACCATATTAAATCTACAGACCAAGAACCAACATTGTTTAATACCCAAGTAATAGAATGACAAATCTTCTATCTGACTGTGCAACATGAGTTGAAATGCGTTGTTAATTGTAATATATAATTTTTGTTTGTATTATATAAATTTTTATTTGTATACACATGTTATTATTTGTTATTATAATAACATATACCTGTTATTCATGGTTAAAACATATGAGTTATTATTGTAATATATGAATTATTAATTGTAATATATTACGAGTTATTGAAATATACGAGTTATTGTAATATACGAGTTATTGTAATATACGAGTTATTGTAACATACGAGTTGTTGTAATATACGAGTTGTTGTAATATACGCGTTTCATGTAATTAAATGTTATATTAAATTGAATTAAAAACAAATTAGTCTTCAAGTAACATTATTGGAAAGAAGGCCGCTGTCATGGCAAATCCTACCGCATGGCTCTCTATATGTTGTATGTCAGTCTGCATTCGCCCTGTTGATGCAGCAAAATAGTGACTTAAATCCATTTCATTTCATTTCCAGGGTCTTCGAGACTTCGACCATAGTTATAAATAGCAAACAACCCATAATAAAATATATTGTGTATTACGCTAAGTAAATTTTTGTGGAGTAACCAATCTAAAAATGATAGGCAGAAGCTGCTATCAAAGATTTTTACAATTCATTTATGGCGTGATTGGCGACTGATTTGATTGAAGACAAAAGTTTTACAGAAAATGATTTGTCTTTTATTACATCGATACCACATTCCTTGTAAGTTGTCTTTCGCTCTTGAGTCTTATATAGTTTAGTTCACATACATGTACACTGAAGAACAAATTCGCGGTAAAATATAAAAAACGCCATATTGGAATAGCTTTTCACATAAGCTTTGCCGTTATGAATGTAATGTGATCTAGATGAAGTAATTCTTTTTCTGAAATTTTGAACTAAACTATATCATTATGGGATGTTTCGGGCCCTCAAACTTCTATATTCGACATTATGTAAACATTTTAGGAGAACTTCATTTCCAAAAATCGTGGGGATCCAAAATTCTTTAAATTCTTTACAGTAGTAAAAACGCCCATTTTGATCTGTCTTATCCGTGAAGTAAAGGAATCAAAATCAGAAATTAACTGATTTTTGTCAAAATATCATCATCATCTTTTGACTTTATGTTGATGGAAATCTTATAAAGAAATGGTATTCACGAATACAACCATTTAATATCAACTGTCTAATCCAATCAAATTCAGTCGTTGTTTGGTCCTATGGCGTTATAGTACAGATCAGATTGTAAATGAATTTGGTCAATCCTAGTTGTCTGAAACTGATTTAATTATATTGTTTAGTATATTATTACTCCCTGTCTGATAACACTAAATACTAATTAAATTTTTACATGCTTGAATTGAAGTGAAATTGATCCGATCCATCACATAGATATAGAATTAGATCTACATGTACAGACGTTTAATAACTTATGGGAATGTTGCATAACGCAGATTTTCCTATTCTCTATTTCATAAGTCTGTCTGCTTCAATTCTTTATCCACCTTTTAGGGTTTCTTTAAAGAAATTGTACACTTTTTCATTGCTTTGCTATCTGTCATACTACGGTTTGATATGGGCGTTCCTGTTATCTGAATCCATCTCACTTGTTAGTTTCCAAATTCTTGTAATGGTCACTTCCACTGCAGTGATAGATAATATTGTTATTATGTTTGTTCCAATCTTCTTTAAAGATGCAAAGTCTGAGATTTAGTTAGAAACCAACGATTTTCGTTATACTAATTTAAAAACAGATACTAAAAAGAAATATTTTGAATATTACAATCTAATACATAAATTTAACAGTTTGAAAAACAGCCGAGTCTCCATTTTCATTGCTACCGTTTTTACGATACAGGACCATAACAAGGGGGCGGGGGATTGTACCTAACAATCGTTGTATAGAAATAAAGAGAAAATATTATTTACGGTAACAATTATTGATTTATAGGTTTCTATGTTTATTGATTCTTGTCAATCTGAAGCATAAACTCGTGACCAGTTATTATTTAAAGGGCCCATTTTAATGTACTATATTGTCGGGTCTGGGGGGTGTAGTGGCGTGCAGAGATAAGGGCAAGGGGGCGGCGGTCCCTGGATTCCAATTCATGAGAGGCATCCAATAAATACAAGCTGCCCTTCCTAATCCATGTTTTGGGCACGTCTTCAATTCTCCCATATCTGCGTGCTGGTCCGCTCTACACTTGAATCTCGGGGGGGGGGGGGCAGCAATCAATGCGTTGGCTCCGGACACCATTAAACACCCGGTCACTAGAGAGTATGCCTACGTAAGGCTACTGTCATTGAAATTCCTACATTTCTGTGAGCTAAGAAACCTACAACATTATCGATGGATCAGTTCTATCGTCTCCAAAACTCCAATTCCCCAGAAAGAATCATACCGTTGTCCGTGATTAAGTACATGGTCCTGTTAACATCTTCAAACTCCTGTAAAGGTATGTTACAGGTGATCTATTCTGTACTTATTTTTTATTTTTCCCCTTTTAGAGTCCAGGACCAGTTACACTGTTGGTACAATTGAACCTATAAATTTAAGGGCATTGATGGGATTGATGGAAATCTAAACATTGCTGGTTTTTTTCATTCTAAGAAAACATTAATTTAGTAAACAAGCCAGTTTAAATGGTACTGTTTCGGTTACTCGATTAGCCCATAAGCCAAATTAATTCCTTCTGTGTAACCTGGCTTATTAGCATCATTTAGCTTCGGGTATTAAATCGAATGTCTGTACTATCAAAAGAAGATCTGAGATGCCGATATCAATGTGTCAACGTCTGTACGAAATCTTGGTGGAAATTTCGATGCTGTACAGAAATCTCATGTCTCATCTATTTGTAAATCGAGCAATTTTATCCTGTACGACATTGGTAAAATCCGTCCTCATTTTAACTTCGGAACCTTTGTATTTCTTTTCAACATTGTAACTCGTTGCTTGTTAATCTTCGCACAAAAATGCATAAAGCTACCAATATTTTCACTAACACCTTATCGTTCACCTATCACTCTTGTCCTTAAACAAGTTACCAGGCTCTCCGTTTCTTTTCGCATCGATATTAGGATTAAGTGTCTCACATATCTGTCAATCAACTATTCTGAATCGCCTGTATATCAAAATGATTTTCTTAACAATTGTAACCCTTAAACCAACTTCGTTCTCCCAATCCCCACTTCCTTGAAATGCCCAAAACAGCACCGACACATTGGAACGACATCTCGAGGACCCGTTCAAGTTTCGATGTTTTTAAAAAATGTACCAGAGGGTTAATGTCCACTCGACACAAACTAGGTCATTACGGGACTAAATATGGTTCAAATTTTATTTCAATAATTCGCCGGTTTCGCCTACGGGATGGGACAGACCACCTTTTTACTTGTAACGTGCTAGCGGTGATTCGAGACCACGGCGCTTGACTCAATGACAGTCCTTGGGATGCAAGCAACGTATACACGTTAACCATTAGGCCTAAGTTCTCCCTAGAGTATTTAGGCTACTTTTCTGGTGTAGAAATTGCTCATTATTGATGACCCCTAACTTATTGCTAATTACAGCTGATAAAAAATAACTGTATCAGAAAGCGATATTTACAAGCAGTTTGATTGTTATCGTCAACCCTTTGACCTTTCGATCCTGTTAGATAATTTGTAATTTCCATGAATAAGATATAGTTTAAAACACCAATTGCGACATTCGCACAATTTTCAGACATATTAAAGGAACAACTGATGGTAAAGGTCAGTAAAGAACTGTAGCTATGTCAAGATTATCGAGGCTCGGAAGTTCTCATAGGTCGGAATGATAAAGATAATAACGCAGACGGCAACACCCCTAAATAGGAACAATATGATATGTAATCCGGTTTTTGGAGGGGTTTTTAATCTTTATTTACCCTATTCCACTCTCTTACATGGCGATATTTATTGACGTTTTGGTATAATCGAATTTCTGCAATGTACATAGTTAAGAGGTGGTTTGCTTTGGTACCTCAAGATTTCCATGATGAGCCCAATGCATTTTTTGAGGAAGAGGTTGCCACATGTTGCTCGATCTGTAAGATAAAGCAAATTTATTGAAAGTAACTGTCGGTCAAAGAGATGAGAATTAATAGTCGAGTCGGTTGTGAAATTGGTGGTGTAATGTCTGGTGAGACCGGGATTTGACGAATTAAAATGCCTTAGATTTGAAAATATGAAAAATAACTTGTTAGAAAACGTTGTACAATGAACCAATATGAAAAAATCTCTAAAAAGTCAAATTTTAAAATAAAAATCAGTTGGCAGGAAAAATGTGATTCCACGATTTACCCGGGTTAAATCCAAGAAGGGGAATAACTCGTATACTATCACGAACCCCGAGATTTGGACTTGTAATACCTTTCTTGACCTATATAATTTGTTCTAAACATTCCAGTGTTCTCAATCTTTATAACAACAACGATAAAAAATATTGAAGTATGTTTTGTTAAGCATCATAAAAGAGTCTATATAGGCAGTGACGTCAGTTAGCTGGCGATCGCACTAATTTAAATCTATTTGCTTCCTGATTCTTCCGGCTCACAATTCATGAACACCAATTACAACTTGACAGGAAATTGAGTTTTCAAACATCGTTCTTCGATTTTAGATCAAAATGGGAGAGGGGTTGGGAAGAAGAGGGATTGCTATAAATAATCGCGCTACATGAGATCAGGGGAAGTAATTACTAGTCTTAGACCAGAACAGGAGGCAGACCACCATTAAATTTCACTATCAAGACACTCACAAATGTTATTGTAGTTCGTCTATTTATAGCAATTCTCGCTCTGTCTCTTTTTTCCCCTTTACATGCCCAACTTCGTGGATGTTTTGGCCTAGAATGGACATAGAGGGTTTGAATTAACATTTTCTGCTAGGTTTTGCTATATATTCATGATTTTGAGACGGAAGGATAACAGGGTTATCAGGTTGGCTTCAGTGGTATCTACGGCAACTAGTTACATGTTTTTAGTAGGCTTCTTCAAGTTTGTGTATCTTAAAATGTTGGTGGTCAACTCCATACAAATTTAAGTGTAAAGGCATTGCCATTTGTTCATCTGTCTGTATTGAAAAGAGTTCAGCCCAACGAAAATTTGGGTAAAAGTTGGAGGTGGGCAAACAGGCAACAATTAACATTGAAATCAAAGGGGGAATTAATGGTGGCCTGCCTCCAACAGTCTTAGACAACTGTACACTATAAACAGACTACACGGATTCTTAAAAACGGACTTTATTTTCAGATAAAAGCTGTACATATACATTTACAAATTATTAAATGTATTCCTTTCAAAATAAGCAATTTTGTTCCCTGTTGCTGACAATAAAGTCTAGTCTATAGTTAGATCTAGATTAAAATAATATTTATTTTCAATTCTCTATATACACATAATCTTATCTACATCTTCTAGTATTACCTGTATCTTTATTGTACAGTATAAGTAATCAACATAAACATACATTGTTCCGGTATACCAACAAAGGAAATGAAATTCCTCGCGTAATTTCCACTCTCGCTCCCTTTTTGTATATCCAGGAATTAAAAGGAAAAGGTGTAGAAGCATACAATAGTAATCCGATTTGACTCATTAGTTTCTATAGCTACTGAAAGGTTTTCAACTATTTCCTCACTTTTTTGGCAAAATACAAGCATTACATTATAGTTTATTAAAACACTCACTTTAATTTAACCTTTCTTATATAAAGTATTGGTATTCTCTTTGACTAAAACATCAAATAAATTCCAAACCCCAATGCGTTCATTGATCGATATTAAAATACAAGTACTCAATCAACCAAAGAAAACAACCATAAAATATACAGGAATTTCCATACAGAAATATTGGAATTATTTGGAATTGATTTAAAAGTTTCTTTCCATCTATTATACTTTTCACGCGACTGTATTACATTCCAAAAAAGATTAGCATGCTATATTTAGACAAACTGATATTGTTGTGTCAGTATTGTTATTCCCCCGAGATTCTATGATGTATTTATATTTCATATATATGCATATACTACCAGCTAACATTTATCTTAATATACATTCTATTCCAGATTCACTCAAATTACTTATTCTTAAGTTATTTCTTTCCCAACCATATTCAACACAGATAAATGTTTTTCTTAATTAATATGCATTATACTGTCATAGAAACGGTAACATATTGTTTGGGAAGAGCAGCTTTATTCGCGCATCTTCACGAGGCAGGGCAAGCTCATCGTTTTTTGGACAATGCCAATCTACTTTGAGGGCATGTTTGTTATTTTACTGGATGGTGCTCGATTAAAATTTCAAGACAATCCGAACAAAATGATTTTATTGGCCCACTGTCGACTGATAATTTCGCCAGTAACAATCACGATGTAGTTGGCGTAATGCGACCGGATTCAATGAGACGCAGTTCCCCGGGGGATCTTCTTAATGACGATTAAGTGTTAATCATGTATGTAACACCGTTAGGACTGTCTTTACACAGTTGGGCATTTACGTCGTGGGTTCATAGGGCTGTCAGCTGGGCACTGGAAAGCTCGAGCAAAAGGTGCAAAGTTCATCACGGCACCGTTTATTCTGGAAATAGAAATAACATGAAAAATACAGGGGAAGCTTTATTTATGCTATCATATCGTCCAATTTTATTCGTTTGCGTCAGGCCACTCTTTTAACATTTGTTGTATATTTATTTAAAGGGATTGAGCTCAGATCAATTTTTTTTTCTAATCTACACCTTTTTTTGCAATACAGGTTTAGTTGGTCGTGGATATATTTTAGTATCTAGCCTAAGTCAAACATTCCCGGTGTTGGGCACTGTTTACCAAGGTTCTCCCGGGGCCATTTTTGGCGGAAAAGCGTTAGTCCGCAGTTTGACACTACAGTGCCACTACGGTTTATACGATGTTCTACTGTTTCGCCACTGGAACCACCAATACTATACTACGGTTATTACCACAGATGACCAGGGTAGACCTCGTTTCGTGCCATCCGAACGACTTTACGCTGTAACTAACAACCCCCCTCCCCCACGTCTTTAAGCCCTTGGGAGTGTATTATCCAAACACTATAGTTACCTGTATTTACTTGGAGGTAGAGGGTTACTAGAATCCTGTATATAATGATCTAATATACCTCGTTTATTCACCTTTTCACACATTGTCTGAAAGTTAAAAAATACATTCAAACAAAGATTAATATATACTCACTATATATTACTATGATTCAAACAACAAGCGGGGTGTCTATATTTAACATTATTGTGTCAATTTATCAATATGGTATGAATGTAAAATACAAGAGAAATATAAAAATGTATCTGTATTTAATATATAATAATAATATGTCAAAAATTGACGATTTGAAAGAAAATAATAAAAAGTGATTACACATTCCCGTTCGCAAAGCTTTCATCACTACTGTTATCGGAATGAAATAACAGTTTAATTGTAAATATATATTTTTTATATAATACTACGGGTAATCTGGAAAGAAAGAATGGTACAAAACATTTCATTCACTATACAAACCTGGGCAAACAAAACAAAAAACAGTTGATTTTGATTATATGGTAATCCGGGTATTGTTATCACATCACGCTTTCCATTATTATATCTTAACCAAGCCTAAAAATAAACATTAAACATACCCATGAAAAGATCATTATTAAAGATGCAGTATATACGAGTTAAATCTGTCTATTGCAATCTTTTAGGCTTCACATATTATACAAATTATTGTTTTAAACAATTCAACTCTCTAGATTACACAATGTCTGCCATATCTTTGTTATTTAAACGTAAAATGAAAATTAGAGACGTTGTTTAATATCGTTACAATGGTACTTGACAATCGAGACTAGTTATGTTATAATAACTCACTATTATTATTATAAATCGAGAGCAGCAGACGTAATGTTGTAATTCGACTAATTAACCCCAAAACGGAATGTTGAGCAATACGCTACAGTCTGTTTCAGCCAATGGGCAAATAAGTATTAGTCTGAGTCCTGATAGACAAGAAGAAATAAAGATTGTTGTCTCCCCTTTACTTCTGATCTTTGATTTTAGAACAGGACACTTCTTAACGTGGTGAACTTTTAAGCGCGTAACCACTCATTACAAGTAGAAATACCTATTAAAGATGTAATAATTAAAGTACTGTAATGGGGAAATGGCCAATGATGTAACAGTACCAACCTCGTATGTTAATTTCAGTGACAGATGGTCCTTCCAACTTTCATTCTTGATATGATCTCCCCGTACCTAGAACATTGAAAACAGTTTGTTTTTATTAAAATCTAGAAAACCAAACGGCCCTTCACTTAGAGCATAAATAAAGGGTGTGGTTAAGATCGCATTCTCAAAAAATGATGTTGGCCTATCGTCATGGGGTAATTGGTGTACGACTCCGATAAATACCCGAAGGTTTGTATTTTCAACCAATAAATGTCAAATGTGCACAATACACCACAAAATATACTGCTGATGTTCAAGATTATAACTATACTAACACAAAACATTGAATGTAAATAAATGAGACCAGATGCCAACGTAGTAGACATATCAAACACGCTCAAATTGCAAGTGTACTGTACGCGTGTTACCGAATAAATGAATGGGTTTCCTTGCGGGTTCTCGGGTAGTCCCATCTGAATGACTAGACACTGTCCTTGCAAGGCCCCAACATCCAACCCATCCCGGCCTATTCAACTGACAATTGAAAACCAAGCCGGATAACAAAGGAAATGAAAGTTAACAGGTTCTTGCAAACACCTTTATCACAAACTGCTGTGTCTTTTCGTAATGTGCAGTAAAATGTCTAGAATACAACTCAACAAGTCCGTATTCGTATCCTTGTCAGTCCCAATTAAGGATACACTTTGCTATGTGGATAGAGGACGACATTGTGAGATTCCAATATTACAATAACAGCAGGTTATAACATGACAGTGGTATTTGTTTCTTCCTTATACAGATTGCGGTTAAATATGAGTCAAGTCTAATATGTGAGTATTCGAAATTCGTTCGTTTGTTCGTTCGTAAGACTTCCACCTAAGGTGATATCGTAGACAAGGATTCGAGACCATTTTTACAACTTGTCTTGTATTGTATTATGGAAGACATAAACATACCATGCAGGCAATAGTTATTTTCATACCCTACTGGTGTAAGTAGTATAACGTTTAATTATAACTTCGTTTGCCGATAACAATCGAAAGTGGTGATAGATTAAAACCATATATACGGGATGAAGTAATATACACATTTTTGTTTTATTATTTACACAACACTATCTGCAATCATCACTGAGAATTCCCAAATATACCAAATTCGGCAATGGACCTTGAAGTTATAATAATAAAACAATTACAGATGACATCGTCGACTGGCTTATGAAATTCGATACTTTCATTTCGACATAAATTTATATGGTCATGAAATTTAACTCCTAAAATATTCATAGTATTATCAGGGAAAAATAATGTAACATGAACTCAATTCATGTTACATTTATTATTGAATTGACAACAAATTCCATCATTACATGAGCCTAGAGACCTCAGTCTACTATGCAATCAAATGATTACAAATTGAGAACAGCTTTCCCCGAGGCTTGGTAATTCTTGGTTTTTCTTAAGCATAACAGAACGGGATAACTAGGTGAGAGGATACGTCGATATAAAAATAGCGTTCAAGTCGAACGACTTGTTAAACAGAAAACCACATTACCTTGTAAGTTTGTGTTCCCTCTGTCAATAACTGGAAGTTACTATAAACACTAGCTAAACACTGGAGTTTTAATGCTAGATTTAAAACAGCGCTATGATCTAATAAATCCTGACCATAATGGTTCAACACAACTTAAACGAAAAATAAAAAGATGATAAAACCAACAGTGTGGAGAGATGGGAACGGGGTTTAGTAATGGCTTGATTTATGTTGTATGAAATGAGAAAATAGCATTTTTACGTGCATGTTAGGTTAACAAGGTTTATGCCCCCTCTTCTCTTTAGAAGCTATTAAGCGCATCCATCATTTCAAAGTTCGGTTGGGTTTTTTTCGACCTAACTACTTGGTATTCTGTGCCATTCATGTAAAGTTTATAAGATATGGTCAACTAGATAAGCTTCTAAACCGAAATGAACAAACATAATTTTCTATAAAATGCCCATAAAGTGATTGAATGCAAACAAACGGTTGGTGATTTTAGATTTGAACCAAAGACCAAAAGTTCCGCATATTTTTTAGTTAACAATGCAAGAGTTATCATATATCTGAATGTCAATGTACCGAAAAGGGAAGTTTATTTTGATTTTTTTTCTTTTGATCTGCTCATTTAAAAACTCTAACTGCTTCAGTTTCAGCCTCAAACCAAAACTCCGATATTAACATTTGTATTATGCAAGACATTCCGATGCAGAGTTTAATATATAAATACATGGACGTTCTCTTTTTAATTTCTACTTAATCTTTAACCCATGTTTTCTCGACTCTACTGTTGAATGTATGTACATATTATGTAATTTCATGCATATCAATCATTTACTTCACTCAATATTGGTTTATTTATAGAAAATGAAAACATTTACAGACAATATGCAACAAGATGTCGCAACAGATTGAATGAAAAGAACAAATATGTCGGTTTGTTTTGCAGACATTAACAATTGAGATTGAGATGTATTCTTTATTCCATGGTATTGTCAATTATTCTAACATCTTTACTCACCATCTAAATCTAATTTTTCGGTCATCTGTCGAGCTAAAAACGATCCCATAGAACCAAAGTGTATATTAATTGGTAAGGACAATGGGTAGGATATAGGACCACTCACGCCTCGACCATCTGAAATTATAATATATACATAAAGATATGTAGTTTTAAAAAGACAGAATTTATAAATACAGATCGAAAATTCGAGTAGTTAAACCAAGGCTGTTCAACCGGAAAGAAAATATCCGTTACGAAAAAAATGGTCAGGATATGAATGGAGTTAAACGTCTCTTCAATACATAAAAACGTTCATTTGGAGACTAACAACATTATTATTTTTCTATGGTCAGTTGCGCAATTTCTCAAGACACTGGTGTTTCAGTCGCTTTCCAAATGTCAACGTTTCTTTCTATGCACCGCAGTGTGTACACGTATCGAAAATTCGAACCAGGCAACACTTTCCTTGTCAGGCAATACTAGTTGAAGATGGGAACCGGAATTCCCCAACCAAAATCCTTACTGCTGGAAACTGCGCCCCACGAAGCAAATGTCTAAAAAAAAGATACCATGTCAGTTAATAAGAACAGTACAACACATATCCTTTTTTGGATTACCATTTTGTTGAACAATAAACAAGGGGATTGGGAAATATTATAATATACTACATGTATATACGGAAATAAACTCAATAATTGATACAAATAGCAACAATCGTTCGTTCCTGGAGTTATACGTTTACTTCCACCAAGGATGATATTGTAGACAAGTGTTTCCTACGAAACTTGCCAGAGGAAACCACAACATAGGTGTCAGAATATGATCAACACCATGGTTTGGTAACATATTAATGGTCATAAATATCATTGTGTCACATAGCCCAAAAGTGATGTACGTAACAAATACGTGTCTATTTACGATTAAAGTTGTAAGTGATTATAGCTGGTAGTAAAACTAAATATACCAATCTCAGATTTAAGTAAACATGTTGACGAGAATTTTACTCCCACCTTCCTGTTTTGGGTTCGTTCTAATTACGGATAAATATAAATCAATGGATCTTTATTATCAGACTGATTCATTAGTATCACGATAGTCACGTTTGTATGGAACTCCCTTTTATCTTGCACACCCACAATATTTCATATATAAAAAATATGTTTACTACGTTATATGTAAATATATAACATTATAATCTCAATAGTTCTTAATAAGTGCGGTTTGTAATGATTGACGATTGCGTGCAGGTTTACTTGTAAATGTGCGCCCACCACAAACCATCTAACGCATGCTTGGTGTCAATATCATGTTTAAAGAAGATCGGAGATTAACTAGTAACATGGAAACTAAATATTGGGTATCAATGTTCTCACAGAGTTCCTGTCAGCGAACATACAATACAAGAGCTCGATTACCGATAAACATCTCAATTAGAATGCAGTCGTGACCTTCTCTACAACCGTCTCGTATATTATATGTCCAATTTAAAACTCCCGATAATAATATGTATAATTCAAAAATTCAAATTATATGTCAATTTCAAAGTTCAGTCAATATGTCTAATTTAAAAATTCAAATGTTCCTAATTGAAAAGTTCTGATATTGAATTTTTACAATTCTTATTTTATGTCGCAAACTAAATGAAATGGGGTTTAACGTCTCACTTTTCTGCATCGACTGGGCTAATGAATACCGATATCTCCCATACAATGAGTTATGGGTGAAATTTGTCCCGAGAGCGACACTACGGCCTACTCTTATTTCCAACTATTTTTTACGTGCACGCCAATATATACACGAGACTTCGACCTCTCCAAACGACCATGCGCTGTACCAGGCCAGATCCCCCGTCCTGCACCATGGGCAAGGTACTTTCTGGGCGAAGACCGGTTCGTGAACCAGAGCTTAACACAGTGAGCCACTATATTGGCGAGATTATGTTAATTTGAGGGTATAAAAAACACTGCGTAATTGATTCCAGACACGGATTGATGTGTGATAAAATTGAATTGGTGTTTAGTTTATTTCTAAATTCTATTTTCTTCCCAGGAAGTCAGATAATCTGACATTTCATAAAATAAACATATTTTTCTTCAATTAGCAAACTTCTAAACATGAATATATTGGTGACAAAAACATTTCTTTTCGTATACAGACACTTTTATTTAATCTTTTAAATTTTATAAGTATCTATAATTGCTGCTCTTCGTTCTTGAATTTCAATTAAAATTCCTTTCTTTTTCCAGGATTAACATTCCTACGCCAGACAATATGAAGTTGTAAAGGAACAAATATTCCATTAATATTCTATACAATCAAGTTTAACCATAGTTATATCTTTTCTACTTATTCATTAAGACTTCAAATTAAAGCGATAGAGTAACAGCCGTTTCCCTGCAGATATAAGCAAATACTTAGATTCAGCTCGAACCTCAAGCGGCAATCTGTAAATATGTGTTTTAGAGATGATTTATTTAGCTACAAATTGTTCTTTAGAAAATAATGATGAAAATAAGAAAGTGAGAGAACTTAAATATTTACAGTGACTAGTAAATAGATAGGCCTCAACGCCATATTGATTCCATGCTTAATTCAATAAAAGGGGACGGAAGAAGATATATAGGAAAGGAACCCGTTATAAACAACTCAACAAATTGAGTTAGCAATACAGCCTATAAAACGACATTTTTCATTCCATCTGATTGCTAACTTGTCATCTTTATGAAAACCATACACAAAAGCCAGACAGCCGTTTTCTAAGCTGAAGGATGGTGGATATCTCATAGGAGAGATTTACACGGAAATCATATCTGATAATGGCGGATAGGGAAATGAATAACGTGCTGTATAGAGTTGGTAACTATAAGACATTTACTCGATTAGACCAACCAATAAAACCAAGCAACCAAAATTGTTTCCCCTCTTTCCGACTGGGTAAACCTAGTTCGGACATAATATAGTTCTAAATCAATACGCCATATCAAACTACAGTCGGCATCGGCTTGAACCCAGTGTCAATAAGTAAGTGTAGAATCAGTGTAGCGCGGGAGTTGTCGTTTCCTGGGATGGCGCTCTCACGTCTCCAAATCTGATCCGGGGTAACCGACGTCCTGATCCGACTGTTACGACCCTGTTGGCGATTGTAGCAGACAAATTGGTTTTAATGAAACAGAAAACAGGGTCATATTAACTGTCGGTTAATGGAAATCTAAAGTCTAATAGTATATCGACGATTTACAGCTTTCTTGAAGACATTGATTGTTTACTCGCCGAATATCTTCTGACGGCTTTAAGAGTTTTAATGTTTGTTTTACTAAAGTTTCCAAATTTGTGTTGATTTGATTAGCTTTTCTGGTAACCTACTCATATCTCAGATCAATTTAATTACACGAACATAGAAGGCCAGGATAATAACAAGATTTTTATGGTGTCTTTAATAGAAGTCTGTATAAGGACGTGAAGAAGACTGGGTCAATGGTTTTAGTCTAGTTGTAGAACAGGACTCATTCAAACTTCAAACAGAATGAGATTAGGAAGTTAGCATCAATCTAAATTATTGACAACCTTTATTATGTTAATATTTTACAATAATTGACCTAAATGTAGTATATTATTATTTTATCAAAGAGAAATCGATCTATATTCCGAACGAAAGAAGTACACATACGTTTGGTCAGAGACGACAAGATTCTGCTTAGATATAGTTTATTATAATTAATAAGTTCTATGAATGCGCAATAGGACATATAAGATCAAAATAAAATTTGATTTAATTAAAAATGAAGTGAAAAGGGGTTTCACATCTGATATTTCTGTACTAACGGGGTTAAATGAAAGGGGGCACACGCCATAGAGTGTGCTATGAGCGAATCTATGCCCCAGTTGGAGCTGTTTGTAGATCTGTAACGCTCTGTCATTAATTACATGGAGTCTCGAGTATTCGTCATAAATAAAATAAAACCTAGTACGAACAATCCAAACCGTAAGACGGAATTCAAAGTCCTGAAAAACGTTATAGGCAAAATAGTATATTCAAGCAAAATAGTGTAATCAGCAAATGGATTCCTCTCCGTGTACTGGGAGCCACATAGTAGCTATTGAGGACGTTCGTCTGTAATTTAGTACGTTTTCATCGAAGTATTAAGAAGTTAATCATTGACGTTATATGGCTTGTAAATAATGTGTATGGCAAAAACATGAAAATGAAATCAATTTTTTGATGCCCTATCTAATGAAAAAGGACATACGCTACGTGACTTACTCACTTGGTGAACGAGGTTTCTCAGATACATAGTGAATTGACAGAAGATATGCGTCAACAAAAACAACCTATGACGACAGTATTGTATATAATGTTAATAATATCAAGGCGATTAGATTATCTCAGAAGTTTAAGTGTTCTCCGAAATTCAACAAAAAATAGATTTATATGAACTTACAACACAAGCGATGCGTATGGGGTATATACAACACCGTGTACATAGGCTACTACACCCGTCGGGGTAGTTGGTACATACCGTCAGAACGACACTTTCAGAAATAAATGAATCAAAAAAACATATTCTGAAGATGGAAGGAACAACCTAAATGTAAGTTATTCTGGTAGTTGGTATGAGAACGTGGGTCAGTGAATATAAAGAACTAACTCAATAACCAGGGGGTTCCGGATTCGATCAAGTTAATCGGGATATTCAAGTCATGTTTCTTCTTGTTGGTTGTATGGCTGAATGGTTATCACGTGCGCGCTGTATTATGAAGTCTGTCATTGCGTCAACTGGCGTGGTTTCGAATCCCCGGTTGAACATGACAAGGAGTTGGGTCGCCTGTCCAACCTCGTAGGTTTTCTCCGGGCCCTCCGGTTTCCCTCCCCCACTGCTAAAGACCCGTACGCGCAAGCAAATTATGGAAATAAAATTGAACCATATGTTAGTCCCGAAATGACCTAGTTTGTGTCGAGTGGACCTTAATCCCCATTTCTCTCTTTCTCTCTCTTTTTGGTGGTGCAAGAAAGTGTCTAGCCCATTAGATGTGACAAAACACCTACGACCGCTCATATACTCATTGGAATTGGACACGTCAAAAACCCTTGGCAAATGGAAATCAATAAAGCATAGACGGAAAAGCCGCTGCCCTGGTAAAATTACCTTTATAGTTTACTGCAATCGTATGAGAGCATAAGCACAGGCATCTAGACAAACACGAATACATCATGGCGCTGGTATGATTGAATAACAATATGAGGTATGGTAAGTGATATTAGGTAACAAATAGACACTGTATTACAATTCTCCTTTAATTCCCTTTCTCAAGTCGTCTTATTATTTTGATTCTATTTCACTGTGTTAATTAGTATGGATGCCCTTGATTTGTTTGTTCTATATAATACTACTATTTCTCATTAACCCCGTTTCGATATCATCTAAATACCAAAATGGTTTATTCTTATTCACACTCACGGCTTCCTGTTATCTTTCAATACTGTATCAATTGCTTGGTACTATATAAACTCATTTAAACAGCAAATTGATGAATTTCATTATACTTGTTAATCGAATGGTTTGCTGATGACATTTTCCAAGATGATGAATAACCCAAAGGTTTCGCGGTTTGTCGTTTGAGCTACATGTATGTACGAGACGGTCTGAATGAGAGACAACAATTTACTCTGTACGACGTTCAATTTTTGGAGAAACAGCTTTTTTGTTTTATGGGCCTTCTATTAAATATTTTAAGCCTTTCTTGTTTTAAGGCCTATATTATTTAATATGACTTTTATTTTAGTTTGTGATTATTTTATACGACTTCCTGTAATTTTCGATTCTTGCTTTGGTTTTTATACCTATTTGTTTTAAAGCGCTCCTGGTAACATAGTTAATATGTGCGCTATAGAAAATATATAAATAATATGTTAAGTGTTTCGCTACCATGATAATTTATCACATAAATTTATAATGGTACAATTCCCTGGTACGTTTTGCTGTATTAAGGAATTGTGGGCTATTTGCCAAAATATGTCGATTCATGCAGTGCAGTAGTTAATAGTGAATTGATAGTCAAACTAGGGAAATAATTAAGCCCTACCATCCAGGGTCCCGATTCCAGTCCGCGTCCCTATCTGTCGCTATCAAAGATATGTTAATAAACCCACACACTTGCATTTTTAAAGATAAAGCAGTGGTTGTTATACAAATTATGACCAACATTGTATCGGCCTATAGTTCCATACAAAGCTGTAAATTTAGTAATGCGTGAAATTTAGAAACGTTCTGTTTTCTAAACCACCAAGGATGCTAATCGAACAGTTATAAAAGTATAATTTAAGAGAGAGCGGTAAAAAAAAAGGTAATTTGGCATGCCAATGAAATCGTCTTAGAATGAATGATATTTTCCAACTAATTATTCTTCACCTCAAACCTACAATTCATCTAAAATAAATCAAGCGTTCAAATATTGGAAATCTGGTTACATTAAAATGACATTCATCAAAGCTTCAATCAATTATTCATTTATTTAAAGATACTTACACAAACACCCCACGAATTGGGCGACGGATGCCACATTGAGGGGATTAACGCTGGGTTTCTTGTGACCGTGTAAATATTGGATATTTTGGTGTGTAATCAGATTGATAATATTGATGGTGAATGATTGATCGGTGAAGAAACCGCTGGGTATCGACGAGTCTTGGTTCACTGTTTGGTTCCAGATCTGGCCGACGTCTTCACTGCACCTGTTGATGATGGGTTGCGAGTCTGAGATATCGATATCAAAGAGTTTGACAATCTGATCTGATAGTGTCGCTCGTATTGTGTCAAAAACTGAAGAGAACTTTCTCCCTCCTTCATATCTCTTCGTCTTATTGATTGTACAGTGCAACGATCCGGGAATAAACTTAAAGACATAGCCGACACACTGTCTTTCTAGTTGATGATCAAATCCTTCTATCAATAAATTATGTTCTTGTTTCGGGGTAAGCTGTTTAAGTATGGACGGGAATAACACTAATAAATCCGTATTAAACACAGTATGAAGTATAGTGTATCTCTTTAAAACGTGTTTAGGGGTGTTTTGTAATAAGGTTTGAACAGCGGTATTAAGCTGTACATTACACAATGTCATGTGTTCACCTTGAAACACATTATTAAAGAAAACTGTCCAATTCAGTTGGTAGCCGCTAAATTGTAAATCCATTTTCGATAATATATCAGTTCTTCTTTGTGAACAGTCCCAGAAGTCTTCATTGAGATAAGCACTTTCATCGTCATAGAGGATCTGAAATGATAGAACCGGAAAATATGTTTGATTTGGTAAATCTAGGATTTATATAGGCTTGATGAAAATACTTCAGAAAACTTCAAACTTATCATGAATTGATTGTTGAGGATGTCTATCTGCCCCTTACGCGACCGATAAAAAACAGGATTTTATACCAACGAGAAGGAGGATGTTAGTTTATTTATTAGAATTTAACACATCACGATTAACCAACGATGAATGGACGCATAAAACAACTCATACTTGCGTGGTAACATCAATGCCAAACCGTTTGAACTGTGAAATTTGGTGCATTTCAAACTGATGACCTAAGATTTTTTATCGACCTTCATCGGGTTACTTGTATCTGAAGAGCGTGCTTGGGTTTAATTAGATGGCTTTATATTTTGGCAGTGAGCAAACACTTTAATGTGACTTTATAGGTTTTTGATGCGATTGGAAACAGAAAATGTTGTTTTAGTCTGCTGGTGAGACTTTGATCAGTATCTGTCAATCAGGGGTCACAAATATTAAAACCCCAGAAGCTAAGACACTAGATGCTTTGCCCACTCGACTTCTATTTTTATCCAACCTTCTATTTTAGACTGATCATTAAAACTTTGATTAAATGACAAAGTAATATATATTATATTTGTATGCGTATCATTCGCCTTCTGAAGTCTCGACAGAGAGTGACACAACGTCTATTAAAATAGCATGTAGGATCAAATCAAACACAATCGATCATAAGAAACATCAAAATCCAAAAAAAGTATTAAATAATGGATTTGCACAAATTGTTTAATAGCAAGTGGTCTTGTCACATTGGCCAGCACAAGAAACATAACAGACTGTTTTTGACTGAAGGGGTGACAGGAAATCGTCTATAAACTGATAATACGCTGGTTTTGCAAATCTATACATGTATTTGACGAATACCCTTAAGATATAATCTTGGGAACCTCTCTCTATACTAATTCCGAAATTATATAGTCAATGTCTTTTCTAATGCAGCATAAATCTATGGCCAGTACCTCAGCGTCAATTTTGGCACAAATATTGGAAGGTGTATTATTAAACTATTTTTAGTCCCGAAATGACCTAGTTTGTGTCAAGTGGAAGTTGTACACCATTCTCTCTCTCTATTAAACTATTTGCTGTGAGATCTAGAAAGTTTCATTTGCAGTCGTTCATAAGATAGACTGTTATAAACTGACACCTGGTGCGAAATTTTAAAATACATTGCAATGCAAATGAACGTTAAATCAAAAGCCCAATGATATAGTAATGCATACAATTTAAATGTATAAGTGAGCCAAATAACTGTTATTTACGTGAAACTGAGTCTGTCAATAAGTGTTCCAGAAAGTTTAAGGATACCGTACTTCGTGCATGACACGAGAGAGAGAGAGAGAAGAGAGAGAGAGAGAGAGAGATAGATTGGGTTAAACGTCCACTCTACACAAACTATAGGTCATTTCGGGACTAATATATGGTTTAATTTTATTTTGATAATTCGCTTGCGCGTAGGGGTCTTGAACAGTGGGAGGAAACCTGAGGACACGGAGAAAATCCACGAAGCTGGAAGGCGACCCTATTCCTTGTCACGTACAACCGGTGATTCGAAACAACGCCAATTGACTCAATGACAGGCTTTATGATACAGCAATTGGCCATCCAGACCCCCTGCATGACATTAAGTATAGGGCAGATATAACCAAAGTTTACATGGGGTAACATTTAAGTCGATAATATCACCATGGTAAAATTATAGTAAGTAACAAAACCGTTTGCTGTCAAAAAGACATGATCCTTTTTGTCGAACAATCCCTGTGTTAAATAAAAAACAAACGGTCAAAATGACACCACGTCTTATTAATTGTGTATCTCTTCGTCAAATTCCTGTAACACAATAAAACACATGCATTACATGGACTACGTCTTTTTATCATGAGTGATTCAAAAATATCGATTAAATACTTAGATAAGTATTAGAAGACGACGGCATTAACGTCATTGTAAATTTGTCTTGGGTGTTTTTACGACAGTATGATGTTTTATATGTAAAAATAGGAGCAAGATTACTTATACAGACATAATACATCATACTATCGATGGAATATTAATCATTTTGAGGTAACTTGATTCAACCTGGGAATTCGTTTGGCATCGCTCGTTCAATAACTGGCATGTTGTTAGGAGGCAAAAAGGAAATTATAGCAACATAACGTTGACCAAAAAGTGGTTTTGGTTTCCATTTTGATAAAGTCATTTCAGATTATTATAAAACCCCACAAATTCCAGTAAAAATTGTTATATAATGGAAATGTTTAACAATTGTTTTTGGCATGAAGAACATGCTTTTCAAAAAAGAAAATAAGATTTGAGAACCAATTCCTAAAAGAGTTGATTGAGTAGAACACATTTGGCAAATAGAACATTATCATTAAATGGACAATTGTAAGAAAAATCATGGCTATATCTGTTTAACGACGTGCATTAACGGTGGGTGTACAAATGTATGATTGAAATACAGAGATAAGTTTTACAAAATGTAAAAGTATATTGGACGGAATGTTAGGTCCTATCTGATTACCCCCTCGGTTTATAATAGCGGCACGATCCCCACTAAATGAAAATGTCCAGTAGATTGATTGTAGGAAAACGGACGTGGTATTTTAAGTAAATTGTTGATTGGTATATTAACAGGTCACTTTGAAAAGTCGACTGGTTGTTTCTATCAACTATTCTAGGAGACATAAATAATACTTGACGTCTGTGAATTCACTCGCCATTAGACAGCAGCTATAGGTGTGCGTTTCTCGTCCAATCAGAAATGACTTTCTGGTATTGTCACTGGCAAATCTCGACAGATTCCGGTACCCTACATCAAATCGTGTTTGTATGAAAGTAATTAAGTGATATGTTCCTACGCCCATACATTTGCGACGCGGCTACCGGTTTACTTTAAACAGGAAAACGTGTCACTCTTACAAAAAAGTCCCAAAATTGTGTCTTTTGCAGAGTGTATACCTAAATGAGCAGAAATATCGTCTCAAGGTTGCAGTTTGATAAAAATTCCCTAGTAATTCTCCAAACCCAATGCCAAACGTGACCTTTGTTGATATAATACACTCTCCACAGAAATCCCTATGGGGGCAGCCATTTTTCATTTGGAACCTTTAAAATATGGCGGAAATGTTTATACAGCCGAGATTAGATGCGTAGAATCTGTCGAGGTTCGCCGAATGGTCAACTGTAGTAGTGAAATAATATATGAACAAATGGACACAGCTCACCAAATATTCCTACGCCGTCACCCAAGAATGAAAGGCGAAAGTTATTTTAGTCTGTCTCTCCCTTTCCGTTTCCCATCTTCAATTAGTCCAGGTAAGGTGCAGAAGTGTAGGACGTTAAACCCCATTTCATTCTTTCTTTCATTCCTTTCCCTTTTCCCTCTTTTGCATGGCGAATTTTGTTGAATTTTTGGTGTAGAATCGAAGGAAAGAGTTTGGGGAATATTCATTGTTTTGAGACGGAAGAATACAAGAGTTGAGAGGTTGATTAGGTTGAAATGTTGGGCGGACAATCGCATGTTCATTGTTCTTTACTTCCAGTTTGTGTATCTCCTGTTTTTCACGAAGCACATCATACGTGCTTTTGGGCAAGGGGTCGCTACATGTTGCTCCATCTTTGGTAGAAAGCTTTCTACCCAACGAAAATTTCAAAAAAAGAAAGATTCGGTCTAAGAGATGAGAATTAATGATATGTGGCCTATAATAGTAAATGCGTGTGAAACATTTGCCGATGACGGACCATTGAACTGCACCAAACATAAAAATATATTTTCAGTGTATTACCGGGTGGCTACTTTTAATTATGTTCTCTAATCGTACTAACCTACAAATAGGCTTTCATTCTTAATGAACAACACTACACCGACCTGTCAACATCATGAACAATTTAAATGTGGTAATATTGTTTGGCATATTTTGCACAGCGATAAAGGAACTCATAATACAAGTTGATTAGCCCGGTTGACTATTAAAGGAATTATAGAGTATTGTATTGTATAAGTGAAGTATGGACTTAATACGAAGTAACACAGCAACGGCCAGTTGATTGATATAATGTGCGCCGTAAGTGAGAGTGGATAAGAACATCTAATATAGCACACCCAGACAAAACAAATCTAAAAAAAATCGCTCTATATTCTTAACCAATATAAAAACAAGATTGAATAAATATACGTTTAAAGCTGAATTGATTAAATCCTTGATCATTTGTTGTGTTGAACAAACAGTTTTCTCCTTGAGGAGGCTTAAAACCTGCAGAATCCTTTACAGAACATTGATCAAGAGAACAATATGACTAGTTTTTATTTATCTTGTGTACTCGTGCCTAACAATAATGATTAAATACGAGATTGCTAATTTCACAATCAAAAGAAATATTAAGTTTCCTACCTCCCAGAATTGTATGGAGAAAGAGAAAAAAATGAATCTGCAATATTCACGTACATGTAATGTTTACTTTAGGCTCTTAATAAAAAATAAATCTCATGTACAGCTGGGTTTTAAATTCCAATCTTCCTTTCATGTACACCGGTGTATTCTATTTTGAGCACGTTATTGTTGTGAGTACACTTCCACTAGTATTAGTCAGTTCTAGTTTCAGAAGAATATTACTTCAAGGTAAATCACACCCAAAAGCACAGCCATCCTAATCAAATGGGGTTTGTAGTACCTACTGGGCTAATGAAGAAAGGCATACGCCATACAATGAAAGAAAATTTTCCCTGATAGTGATTGATGAACTCTGCCCCCCCCCCACCAAAAATTGAAAATTGTGAAAAGAACGGTTTAACCATGGCCACATTTAGGTATCATGGCAGATGAAAGACAAAGATTGGGGAAAAGAATCCTTACAGATTAGGTACACGGTTGATTGTATGAATAAATATCCAATAGTCGTCTTGAGAGGGTATTAAAAGAATTATCGAATTGGAATTATGAAATTTGTGATTTGTGTGTTGTTCTGGGCCGATTTTGACAAAAAATACATGCATATTTCATTGAAAAAATAATTGAGTCGATGATTAAGAAGGACAATTAACAACAAAAATAGGATGTATGAAAAATCAACAAAATATTGAGATAATAGAAGATGGGACTCATCTTGGGGTTTATAAGAAGAAATTGTAACCCAAATTTTTTTTTAATTCCATACATGCTTTAACATGCATCTATATATGTTTTTTTTATATAAATAGTCCGGGAAGCCATGTCTGGTGAAACGGAAGCAAATAATTAACTGCATCTATCAGTCTTAAACACAACCCTCCTTAAATACTTAATACCTCCCCAGCCACATTCGGATGGCCGAATGCTTAGCACGTGTGAGCTGTATCATAAAACCTGTCATTGAGTCAACTGGCGTGGTTTCGAATCCCTGGTTGTACGTGACAAGGAGTAGGGTCACCTGTCCAGCCTCGTGGGATTTCTTCGGGCCCTCCGGTTTCCCCCAACTACCAAAGCCCCCTACGCGCAAGCGAATTATTGAAATAATATTAAAGGGTCATTCCCGATAATGTTTTTGAGAATACAACTGCTTACTTTTGTGTTAAAATCCTTAAAATCCCCTACCTTAGGGCCGAGCACCTAACAAAATATATGTTATACGTTTTCAACAATTTTAACCCGCCAGTCTTTATCTGGTAATAGAGTCCAGTGTCCAAAACCGTATTATGCGGTGATTGGATAAAACCAGATTTTTTTAATAAAAAATAACGTGTCGGTGAAATTTACTTTTTGTTATCAAGTACAGCACATGTACCATTCATCGTGTAGACCTCTAAAGGAACGGGAACGATTATCGGGTCACCCAACGAAAGAATTGACCCGAAATCTTAAAAGGGTTACGTGTCCGGATAAGCTGTTTTAACGCTCACGTCCAAACGACTCAATATTTTGAGCTGAAATTTTGAGTCCGAGTATATACACCATTCTTCTATATTTTGGCGTTTAAATTTCATACGTACTCGTACTTTTATTTTTGAGACTCTGTTTAATTCGGGACTGTCCCTTTAAACAATATGATAGTCCATTGATGGTGCTTTCAAATATACGTGTATAATTCTTACCATATGAAGTTCATCTTCAAAGCTGAAGACTTCATCCAAAACTTTGTCGATGGAGGAAGACGCTGACTGGGGAACTTCGGCAACAAGACGTCGAAGCAGATTAATTTTCTGTCTTTGTAACGTCTGTAAGTAAAACAAATGGAAATATTTTTTTATTTAAATTCTAGCCCCAAGATATAAAACTTTACTTTGCTAAAGTTAAGTTTACACAAATTTCATTCGCTGTTAAAATATTTTTTTCACAGACTGAAAGGGACTGTTATTGGGTTGCATAATATAAAAATGTTATACTCGTGCTCTTCAGATTATATTTCAATATCCTTCAGAAGAAGAATTAAATGTAATCGTCCTCGGGTATAAACTCGGTATTTAAACCAACTTCAGCAAAATTAAAACCAGAATTTGTGATAAAAAATAACTACTGAGCCATTGAACTCTTAATAGCCTTATACTCGCGTGTGAAGGAGTGTTTCATTTTTATGTCAAAGCCTAAATTTTAATGTCAGCTTTTTGAGAAAATACAAGATAAATTACTTTAAGAATAACGGATCATATGAAAGTTGTGTGACTGAATAAATGTCATCCGTTTTATAAATGAGTTGAGACCAAAATGGTAACCAATATCACTTAATGACATTCAACATGCTTCCATGAACTTAACTCCTCCAAAGAGGAAAATCTAAACGGATCTGAAATGAGGATTGAAGGCTCTACTGGTCATTGAATTTAGTCTAATATGGAGTCGCGATCGAGCTGAAAACCCTCTTTAGACATCAATGGATGACATACCTCAACTTTTTCTGTTCTATAGTAATATTCACTAGGCAACAGGAACCGGAAATTAGGGATATCGTCGGAGCTATCCCGCAGCAAATTGACCAGCCTATCAGAAAATCGATTCACCACCTAAAACATAATTTGATACTTTAAAACTAGCTTAGAGTATTTTTGTCACCTTTGAAAAGAGAAGTGGTTATTTGTCAATCAGCGGTTACATTTTTTATTAACGGGCAATGTATAGCTACAAGGTTTAATATTAACAATTACTTGTACCATAACTATAATATCATTTTTTATGAAGACAATTTCAACATTAATCCACAATTATGCCCAGATTTCGAATGACAATGTTACCATTTTAACCACAATGAACCACGAATCGCCACTACCCGGATGGTCGATTTCAATTCATAATAATGATACTTGAGCAGACCACACAAATATTGAATGGAAATGTGAATGATGGTTAGGATACGTTTGTTATTGAATATTATTTGCATGGAAATCGGAAATCGTATCAACGAGATTTTTTAGCTACTTGTGTTTGGCCTATTTTTTATATCGATGTAGTGGGTTTGGTCGTTCGTTGAACTATACGTTTTAGCTCAACATTTTATCATTAACCATTGTTAATGAATGTTATAACTATTATTTTTTATTAATCTTTTCCTGTAACAATGTTGACCTCTACTCTGAAATATAGTCCCTTCGAGACCTATGAATGCACAACATATTTCACAAGATAATTTAGAATCACTATTTCTAGAACAACTAGTTCTGAAAATAGCATTTATCTATTTATTTTGTAATATTTTAGTCAAGGGGTGAACGAAGCTATCAAGTGACCAGTCTTGGAGAAAATGATTTATTAATTCCCTGTTATTTCACTGACATAGATAACACTGACAAAAAAAACCCAGACTTCCATTAAAATATTTACGTAAATTGCCTTTAGGGTCTAATTTGATTTGCACCAATCTTAAGGAGCATATAAAGTCGAATTGGACTTCGTACAAATCAAGTGTGTCCCACCGCGCATAAATTGTATTTCTCAACCTAGTTAAGGAGATACAAAATTCTTCGTCTTATACAAAATCTTTAATAACAAATCTAAAACAGAATTGAAGTGCATGGAAGGAATATAGTTACGTGTATTGATTTAATAACAAGAATTATGCCTTTCTGCTTAAATATCCGTATCTACACGCGTCTGATTTGAACCAAACAAAAAACGGTACACGACGTGTGATCGTCCCAATATTGTCAGACGACATGCCATGTACCCTTTTCCTAAAATCCTGATAAGCTCCATCTGTAATGGTAAACAATGGTGGGACCTATATTTCGACCTTATATTATCGGACCGTGCTTTCATTTTTGTTTTAGTCCAATATTCTCCCGCGGTTTCGTTCAAGAGTGAAACGAATTGATCAGTACAATGTATCAGGCGATTTGCCCTTCACATTAGAAAACTAATCATTCACAAACTGACCAACTAATAATTAGAACTGGACAAACACTAATTTAATTGTTGACTGTTTATCGGACATTATCAGTCAGTGTTGGCATTTACCTATATGTGCAATCTTCTCGGTGCTACTTTGTGACCCATAGATGACCACCAGTAGATTGACCACGTGTACCAATAACTACCATTGATTAGCGACATGGAGCAATATGTCTACTAGCCAACTACTACTGTAAATTAACTTCGGCCAATTTAGTTCCACGTCATTTTTGAACGCCGCCAGAATATAATTTGCGCCGTCCACTATCCCGTCAATTTGTTTCGATGTCCCGTTTGTACGTTACTAGAATATCCGTTGAATCCACAACAAGAAATAGCAATTCATATACCTGTCCCCTATGACCAGTTACACTAGAATAAATGTGTCCATTCTAGTAGAATCTAATTAAACCGATTTCTTAAGATGTAAAAACTGATTACCGAAAATTTCCCTCCTCCATGGATAATAATCTTAAAGAATGGTGATGCACCATATAATCTGGTGACGTTCGCTAGTAATGTTGTTAAATCAAAATCTGCATCTTTCTGTATTGAGGAGAGAAAAACACCACCTAAATCATCAACTATTTCTAAAACTGAAACAAATTAATAAATTCATGATAATTTCAATCAAATTCATGATAATTTTAATCAAATTCATAAAAATTTCAATAAAATTCATAATAATTTCAATCAAATTCATAATAATTTCAATCAAATTCATAATGAGTTCAATATAATTTATAAACATTTCAATAAAATTCATAAAAATTACAATAAAATTCATAATAATTTCAAACAAATTAGATTAATACTAATTTCAATCAAATTAATCATAATTTTATCACAAATTCAACTAAATTATTCATAATTTTGATCAAATTTTGTTATAGCTTAATAATAAAGTCAATCACATTCATAATAACATCAATCGCATTAATAATAACTCTGATCGAATTAATAATAACTCCAAACCAATTATTAATAACTGCAATCACATTATTCGAATACAAATGTGATGCGCGTTTACAAAATGAGGCTAGAGGCATTTAGCGATTGAACATATTTAAAAAACACAAAACAACTAAAATGGAAAAGAATCAATGGTCTATACACAGTTTTCCTTATAAATTGTGTTGTGTGTTTATTTTCAATAGATTCAAAAATATAAATTCTCGGAAATGTGAAATGAAATGGAATGGGGTTTAACGTCCTACTGTCTCGCTCCTAAACTGGGCAAATGAAGACGGGTCTAAACTGTGAATGGAAATATCAGAAGTATTTGATAATCTATGGAATATAATTAGATGTTACTTAAAATTTGCAAAAATCTATTCGTGTGAATAAAACGTACACAAATCAAACGAGACGATATTATATCACGCTTTTGGTGCACATTATATCTCATTTGTCTAGCTTTCAATTCGACTTCCTCCTAAGCAAAATAACGAAATATGTTTCATTAGCTGACAATTGGTATTTTTAAGATAAATAAATGTCATAGTGTATATAGTCTGGTTATACTTACAGGCCTTTCTTGTTCCTAGCTCTGTATCTAGAAGACATGATCTAAATAAAGTCTTAAAGTTACTGGTTATAAGATTATCTGTAGGTAGGTAGGATTCCGACAACACATCTGTAATAGTTAAAAATAATACCAACATATTATATACGAACAATTCGTTTTAAATATGTCGTGAGCTATGACACCGAGTCGGCATCTCTACTTGACCTACACTAGATCATTTCGGAACTAACATAGTATGGAATAAATTTATGACAATTATGTTATTGCGCGTAGGGAAGAAATGGGGGAATCGAAGATAACCGACTAGGATTTAATTGGGCAGGTAGCTTATTCCTGGTTACGAACAAGCTTGAGCACAAAGCCACGCCACTCAAACCACTCACCACCGTCTCTCTTATTTTACAAATCGAATAGCGTGATCTTAATCTTGGGACTCAAAGAAACAGCCACGATAAAATTCAATAGAGTCAATAGCGTTCAGGACAGTCCCACTGATCAGTAAAACATACTTTCGTTTTAACCTGATGTGAGTATTTAGGCGGTGAAATATATTTTTTTTATTGTATTCATAATTTGAGACTATAAATCCATAATTTTGATATATAGTTTATCGTTCATTAATGCAACAGTTTACAACTGGTGGCTCGTGTAAAACATCCACAAAGTCAACAGTATTACTACTCTACATAGACCAAAAAGTATGTGTGACATTTTAACACGGACCCGTTTATGGAATGAAATGAACTGGAGATTAAGGTCCTGCTGTTTTGCTCCACATGGACTCGATATATATGTATAAAAGGGGTTCAGTTAATACATTCATAATTCGAAGTCCCAAAAAAACTGGTATAGGCAAAATAGTGTTATCAGGCAAAATAGTGTAATCAGCATATGGACTGTTTCCCGTGTACAAAATACACGACAAACCGCGGAAACAGGTGTCCGGAATAGTAAGCTTACCCTGCCTGGCGCCACAACCGCCATACTATTAGGTGAAATCTCGGTAAAGTAGCGCGATTAGCAAATGGACTATCGGTATGCAAAATGCACGTGATGAACAGTGTTAATGATGTAGTAGTCAGACATTATCAGGGAGATAGTATACGCGTCAATTAAATATATCTAGAATAATAGCCTAGAGAGATTTAAAAATCAAGTCAATACGACGGCCATAAAACTTTTAAAAGGTTTTAATAAGTTTAGTTCGCAAGTATCCATGTAGTTGAAGCTTAGATGACAAATGCCACGATCTTCTTTAAAAATCAGAATTAAATGAATAAGCTCACACATAACGTAGTAGCTGAGACCCAAACAGTCAATAAGCTGGTGATATTGGAATATAACTACTAATAAAAGGAAAGTTAACAATCGGAAAGTAAAAGTCATCACGTTTATCGTACAATTTCACACTTTGTTTATGGCAATTGTCAAAATCGAGACGCAGATCAAAGTACAAAGCGTAATTGGCACTGTCAGTAGTGTTTTTAATTTCGAGCTCTTTAGGATATATGTATTCTACGTAATCACTAAATTTTGGATTATTCAGTGATAGAACATCATCGATATATCGATAAGTGAAATTAAATTGTCTGACTAATCGTTTATTTGATTTTACGATCGCCTGTGTGTAATCGGCTTCGTAGGAATAGAGAAACAAATCAGCAAGCGAAGTTACCCAGTTGGTGCCCATGGGGATACTTACCACTTGCTGATAAATTTCCCCTCTAAATTCAACCAAGATATTATCAATTAAAAAATCCAACATCTGAATTATCTTGATGGCAGTGAATTTATTTTTGGAATCACTGTGGTATTTTAACAAAATATGTGGAATTGTAATTAGCAACTAAATATTGATATCTAACATTTCCCGATATAGATGAAAAGACACTGTGAATAATGTCTTTTAACCGAGCTTTTAATCTACTATGGGGAATTTTAGTGTACAAAGTAGAAAATTCAAACGTGTGTATTGATGAGACTGAATCAACTGATCTAGATTGCAAACCATCAAGTAATTCTTTGGAATTTTTTTAATATCAACATTTGATTAAAACCACTGCGAGAGTATTTTGTCACAGCATTTTTGAATACCACGAATTGTAGTTGCTTGTATACAACAGCAGACTGTCCATCAAAGTCGTTGATGTTAGCTTTTCCTCGCTCCCATTTTAATCGTTTGTTCGCTAGATGGCAGGTCATGAAGGTGAGTTAATAGAACATTCTATGGGCCCAGTCTTTGCATTGTCAATAAACAATGTGAAACCCTCTCAGAACAATTCAGGTGTTTGGTACCACAAAATAACTTACTAATTATAAAGTTTTGTCATAATATAACCATTGTCTATATTTTACCCATGAGTTTCAAAGGTGCCAAACTAATTTGTAATAAACCAATAGCCACAACATAAATAGGTCTCTAGGAAGCATAAGTGACAAAGACATGTCTGTCCGCCATGTTTATAACTTGTTCAATGACAACCAAGATGGCGAGTTTACGTTATTTCTCGGTCAATGACCAAGCGTGTCATAAATATAATTGGTTGATAGATGACGGAGAAACATATGAATCCAGTGTGAAAAACACCATGTCTAGCTATTCTAGTATTATTTCCAAATTAATGGCAGTGTTGCACTGTGAAATTATGAATAAATAATCTGCGTACTAACCTACGTGTTAAAATATATTTACAATTGTAATATAAGCGTATAAGATACAATTATTAGAAATCTCCAAGGCAGCGATCCAGAATTCGACCCTGTTCTTTAACCACGGGCTTATTTGATATAACGTGGCCACACATTTGTTTTTTTTAAAAATAAACAATAGACACGAGCACACATATCATATCTAAGGTATATTTTAAATGTTAGCTTTCTTAAGGATTACTCTCATCATTTAACTATGTTGACTATAGACTGAATTAATTATACAACTACCTTTATAAAGACAGACAACACGTTTAAAAATGCATTACGCAAGAGTTAAATATGCCTTTTGGATATCTTTCTTTAGGCCTGGAATCTTATATAAATTATCAATTAGACATTAATTAACTTATCCAGACTCGATGTCAAGGCTGGCCTTCGATATCGACTGGATTGGGATCATATATCCTGCTAACACCCATTGATAATTAAATGAAAACAATGGATAATCGAGACTATGCTTTTTAACGTACTGATTTTAGTAATGATGAACGAGGCTAGACGGAAATTCACAAAGCTGATATCTCGTTTCATAGTGGACCAATATGACTGAAATTTTCAACGAATTGCCATTATATTATCTAGTTTTTAACTATTATAGTGAGAACTGTCAGTTCTTTATCTAAATCTAAGTTTATAAAATTTGTGTTCGTGGAACTAACTCGTGTGATTAAATTTAGAACGGTCTGCCATTTAACTCCCAAATTTCTCCTGTATTCGAGCTCCGCGTCTCTTGTAAACTAGAATACTGTCTTGGAAGCGATGTATTTTGACATTTCAATTTATTTATAGGTGTCTATAAGCAGGTTTCGTCTATCCCCTTCCTATAGTAATATAGTTTCCATCGCTAAATATCTATGATATAAAATAATATTTTCCTTTTCCGGCCACACCCCTGTGGGTTAATGCAGACAATAACTGAAACAATTGTCCCACCTATAAGATAATAACTGGAATAAATTATACTCACCAATAAGATAAGAAGCATACGAATCCAGTATTTGTTCAGGGTTTTCTTTTAAACGAGTTCGATGCCAGGATAATGATGCTTTAGTAGCGAAACCTCCGCATGCAAATCGATTAAAATCCTGATAAAAGAGATATACATCATATATATGAATTATAAAATAAGCAAATCAGGAAGAAGGACTGAACCGTGTCGTAATCAGGTCATTTTGAGACCGCCATATTTATTCATTATGGTCATTAAAGATGCATGAGTATAGGCTTGGCATGAGTATAAATATCTAAAATATAATTACATGTATGTTAGATTTGAAGTCAGAAAAACTTTCAATAGGCAGATTTATCCCTTACATAATGCATCTTTAAGTTAGGGAGACATAACTTGCCCCGAAACTTGTGTTACTGTCTACTATTAGTATATTTCCCACTTTCAGTGGTTGTCTTTTAAGTAAAAACCATGTACGATTAAGCCAATGAAGCTAGGTGTTTCATACTGTCCGCCAAACCTGTCGGTAGCCCATTTCTAGCTAACACCATAGGACATAATATCGTTGACAAGTAATAGTCGAGCCTGAACATTTTCGGCGTGTAATCACCGCCCGCATAGGCATCAATCCCCCTAACTCCCCATCGAAGGTCGAGATCCCTTACCTCTCGACGACACCGGCCCCCTTAAGTAAAGAATGGTTGATATTTACTTTACTGATATCGTGACGCATGATTAGAAGTTACTTTATTTGCCGATACAGTTATCCAACAGATACAAACTATCAGGAATAAATCAAGCAAAAACATAGAATATCAATTAAACAATATAAACAAATTGTTAAGAACAATTTAGTATTCCAATTATCTGATATATGATTCATAAAATGACTTTGAATCAAAATAAACCCACAACAAAAACAATACCGGAAATCAAAAAGTAGTGTCTAATTGAATCGTGCTGGATCACGCAACTCCTCTATCTATAGCAAGAGAGGGACAGAAATAGGGTTAAACGTGCAATCAACCCACACTAGATCATTTCGAGACTAATAATTCAACAATTCGCTTGCGCTGATGTGTTTTTAGCAGTGGGAGAAGACCGGAGGAATCGGAGAAAAACCACGACCCGACCCCACTCCTTATAACGTACAATTCAGGAATCGAAACTAAGCCAATTGGCTGAATGAGAGACTTTATGATCCAACGCACACCAGTTAATCATTCGGCCACCAAAATCACCTTCCATCCATAGCATACTAAAAGGTATAAACAGCTTTAAGATATTGCATTTTATTATTTTGCATCGTTCGGTTCGTTATTGATATTAATAAAAATAAAGAAATCTAAACATACCGTTGATGGGCAACGTTACAGGGTGTAATTATTCGATAACATATTAATGGCAGGGGTTAAAGGTTTTACGTTTATCGAACACAGTTCTTCCTTGGTGTCTAAATGAAAACTCCACTGTGCACGAAGAAGTATTCTGTCAATGTGACGAAAATAGTCTGCCCTCGGGCAGGATCTTATTTCTAAAAGTTATAATTTTTAAATAAAATATAAAATAAAGGTCCTTCAAAGTAATAGTTTTGCAATTGTCAACAATGCTCTTTTACGAAATGGAACTTATCACATTAAAAGTCTGACCTCCAAATACTTTTAAGTGACCTTTAAATATTGTATACGTTTTGCAGAAATTTCATTTTAGAAACGCGTCAGTTCACTTTAAAGTTGACATTTAATGTTTTGAGGGACAATAGAGATTGTACAATGGCTATATTCTAGTATGATTTCAATTTTATTCACATACACCGCACATCAATTGCTATCTATGTGGCTACATATTTTGTTTTTCTGGTTTTATTACAATCGAAAGATGTTTTTGTGTCCAGAATATTATTAAGTCTAATTATAAGAAAAGGGGTCGCATTGAGGCTTCAACCTCTTGTCTATACGATATTGACTTTGGTCGTTTTGGCTTTGTATTCTGTTATGTTACTATCATGTACAGTGTTTGGGACATGTAATTTACCCCGAGAGTCTGTTTTTCTTTACATCTGACGGTCAGGAGTTTTACATGCAAAATGTATACCGATGGATTCCCGGCTTCGTCCCATCATACAGTTTGATAAGCCCCTTTAAGTGAGAAACAGCTTTGAAAAATAGCAATGGTATCCCAAGCGAAAACCAAAATTTTAAATGTCAAAATAAATTAAGTTATAATATTATAATACACTATAATGAACCCTCCGAACTCTCAGCATACAATTACATTTGGAATTGCAAAGTCCAATGAGGTTTTATATCGTCTCGTATCAGGCTATAAGTTGATCAAACGCCTACATGCTCTGTCTTTCGCCAATAAATTTTGTTCCCATTTCTGAACTAAAAGTGAATAACCCCGTAAACCGACGCCTAAAATAAGCCTGTGTTTTATATAATTAACAAAGAAATGATTAAGTGAACAGACCAATGATGAATACTGTCTGGTCGCTTCAAATATTACCATAACCATGATGGCGTTTATGATGTCTTGGACGGATAACAAGCTCATGTTGCATTCCGTGGTGTGGAGATTTTATGATGTCGTTCCTCTATCTATTGTGGGCAGTTAATCTTATAATCCACAAGAATTATTGTATGGTTCTTAAACCTCGTCTATGACCCAATCGTCTGTTTCAAATAGGCATCCCTAATCGTCTGGGTTTGCGTCGCATTAATCCCGGTTATTTACGAGAAGAAAAACACATTTACCGAGATTACCATTCCATTACGACTGGATTTGACGCATCGGATTTAATGGCTGTCGTTCTGGCTGTGCGTAAGACATATTTTCTCAACGCAAGAGAAGAGCGAGCTCTGGGTTATTGAATAAGCCAGGTTGTCGTGTCAGGATCTCGTGTGATAATGTATTTAGTCGTTAATTAAGCGGGAAACAAATCTAACAAGGTAAAGAGAAGAACCGATAATCAACCAGCATTGATCAGGCTAGCCACGATTTCTTTCACCTTTCAATCAGTCGTCCTTTGTATGCAGCAAATTATTTTGGTCAGTCTCGTTTACGAAACTTTAAGGGTCAGCTAATCTGATATGGAAAGATAACGGTAAATCTCTTTCTTTAGAAACTAATCAAGCGGGCCGACTTTCCTCGTCTGTGCTTGTAACGGCAGACCTTCTGTCCTTTATAATTGTGTTATTTGGCAAATGTTCTATACCTTCAGCAGTCAAGTATACCTTAATATGTCAAATTGACGAATGAAGAGCCCTTAATTGATGAAGCAATCAGTGGTGGATTTCGCGTGAAAGGACGACCTCACTTGAGAGGAAGCTACCAAGTTTGACTTTTAGCTATCCGGAAATGTATTTCTTTGTATGGAATAATGATACTATGCCGATGATCTGTATGGCAACTAATTAACGTCTGTTAGCATTAAGTGACTAGGTATGGAAATTGAATAATTGATGAGGAAAAATGAAAGGAAAAAAAGTCATCCGCGGTTAAAAAGTCCACTGATAAAGAGTTCTAATATGCTTTAAAAACTAGTAATATCATGCATTAAAAAATATGAGAGATCCAAAAAGAAGTGGTATACGCCTACTACTGAAGTTTGTATTTCCTGATATGAATTCGACATTTGGAGTATCTATCGCTTATAGCTCAATTTTTTCGTTTTTTCTTTGAAGCCTATTTATTTTTCCAACTAATTTTCAACGCATGAGGCTGATAATGACTAAATTATCGAACAGTAGATTGTAAAACAACAGCAATGATTAATAGCGAACTTCTCAATGTTTTGCTAGACTTATTACTGATGGAAAATAAAAACAAACACGCTTCTTTACATTATTTTAAGATGCTCAATGGGACAAAAACGACAGTTCTTTAATTAACACGTTACATGTATAACTACTTTTTTTCCGAGACGAGTACCCAGCGCTTTAGATAACTTCATATTTTAACTACACCTTTCTGTCAAACGACAAAATTCTTAAACAAAAACAGATTTCGTATTATGTAACGTCACGGTTCATTGAAGAATATGGTATTGCGAAACAATAAAATAGCGATTTGCGAAATTGATTCAGTAACTACAAAGTCCATGAATGTTGAGAGAAGATGTATAAAACATCAAATAATAGTTAACAACATTTCGATTAACGTATTTCATCCAAACTGTAAAAATACACTGTCCGTGTTGCATCGATTAAGATATTGTTATCAGATGAATCTGTTGTTTCAGAGAATGGTACAATTGAGTTGCAAGAATTCTGACTTCCAGTTTATGCCCTTTATATGGCCTTTTATCGCAAAACATGGAGTGATAAAAACTTCTGATATACTTTATATACGGCGTTCTGAATTAAATGTCGTTCCTGGGGGTATTGTAAATTAGATTTAGGTTGATATACAGAGGAAGTCACACATAAACTTTCTTTTGGTCAGAATGAGATATATGGAGAAGGAAAGAATGGCTGTTATAAATCAATATGATATATGGCAAGAAGATGGCCATTCTAGTTGATTCTATTACTGATAATTAATATTTCCACGATGATAATTTTAACTGCTAATCCCTTAATCAAAGTGACAATCCGTTTAAATTCATTTCATCTGTTGGAATAATCCCTTGTGGTTTTCCTGTAACCAGATTTTCGTCATTGTTGTACAGTGTATAAACGTAATTTATTTATTTTCACTAATTCCATCTGAGAATGGAATCCCCTATGCTTCCTCTATAAGCCTGTTAATTGTCTAGACACCAGCTTTGACTAAGAATCATCACAATTAAACGGGAAGATCGATTAACGTGAAATTACTCGTATTGTTGAAAAACTTTGAAGAACAATGGTGAAATTTATGCTATTGTGCACGTGACAAGGAGTAGGGTCGAATAACCAACCTCTTGTGTTTTCTCCGGGTCCTCCGGCCCCCTGCTAAAGACCCCTACGCGCAAGTAAATTATTGAAATCAAATTAAACCATGTGTTAGTCCCTAAATTACCTAGTTTGTGTCGAGTGGACGTTAAACCTCATCTCTCTCTGTCTCTCTCTCACTCTCTCTCTGTCTCTCTCTCTCTCTGATCACGATGCAACTGTTATGACACAACGTGTATTCACAATTAATACATTTTTAGATATACAACAAATGGTATTGGTGGTGAATGACAATTCAGAATTAATGGTCAATATGTGACGTAACTAGAACAAACATAAATCGCTAACCGTTTGAAAACGTCCCAAATAATTAACAGGGGCGGATCCAGAGGGGGGGGGGTGTAACACCCCCCCCCCCTGCTCAGCCACAATATTTTTTTTTTAAAAGTGGAAGGTAGGCCTACACTACAGCGATGAAGTGCAGGTAAAATACTTTCGACAGGTCGTCATTCGTAAGACTTTTTTTATACGCGCATTTAAAACAATTGCTGCGTGAGACGTTACACCTGGTGTGTTTAAAATCGGGTAATAAAAGATTAACAATAACCTAAATTCATCATCAATTGATTTATTTAACTAGCCTAATTGTCGAATTCTTTTCCTTTCGTTTCTCCTTTTTCTTGCACACCAAGTAAGGCACCAAGTTTGGAAGGGTAAGTTCGATTATTGGTTTTTGCTCTTCATATTGTAAAATGTTAAGAACAACCATAATATGGTATGTGAAGGGAGCATTCCCCATCAAGATTTTATGAACATATTTTATGCGATTTTATTGGCGATTTTTAGACCTATAGTCTTGAAATTTAGCTTCCGGAAATTTTTCTGGGGGAGGGCCCCCATACCCCCATTACAACGTTTAAGGCCTTCAGCAATTAGTTAAGCAGTTATCCAATCCATCCTAGACCCCCCCCCCTGCAAAAAATCCTGGACCCGCCCCTGATTAAGGAGTGGTATATTTATTGTATCTTCCCACGTCACGGCACCTTTTACTAATTTTAGCTTCTGAAGTCAAAACCACATGGTTTGGCTTATCAGTTGTTTTAAGAACCTGGGTAACACAGCATTGAGACATGGTAGGTAGGTCTATAAAGGACATTTGTGACAAGTTTATAGTGATTAAAGAAAAGGTTATCCAGTAGTATGTGGGTCATTGTACCGGTTTTCCCAGACTACGTTGTAGTCTGCTAACTTATGCCTCAATCGGGACCGTATATATAGGGCACTAATATATATTTAGTAACCGTATACCGTGAAATCAATACATCTGAAAACAATCTTTGTATCAACATCCTTAATCTATAGGTGCTAAGTACAAATTGGCATTGCAGATATCCATCATTTATAAATCATCCAGAAAACGACCGTAAAACTATAATTTCGGACGTTGGCGATGAAATATTAGAACGTTAAAAAAATCGGAATACAAATCGTCTCTGAGCGGATTTTATATTCATGGGGAAAAGATGACTGAAAGTGAGAGAAGATATAGAAAGCAGTATCTCGACGGGTAGGTTCTAAAAACTGGAGGATTGGTAAACAAGTCGTGCGTGTGTACTATGATGATAAAATAGAGAATATTATATTCGTTAAATATGGTTATCTACAATGGTAATGTGTGTTCCAGGCGCCATCTTGAGAACATACACGAACATTTAATCAGTTTTTACGATCTTACAAGTCAATACAGCGATATCAAATACGTCGTTACAAACTAACGTGAGTCTTCAAGCCTCACTGCACGGTCAATATTAACATTATGTAATGATATATTGGACGTCCATGTTAGCTATAGAAAAAAGGACAATGTAATATTTACATACGAATACGTATATCATGACTGTATTTATAGCAGTAAAATGTAATAACAGTAATACAGATGCCTTGTGTTCAATAATGACACCAATACATCACACAATTTACAGCAGACCGGGAAAGAAATGGCGCGAGACATGATTTCATTAGACAGTTTGCTGCCGTTGAAAAATTAATATTTTTTTCTCAGTTAAGAATGTTGGAGATTGAGAGTTGCAGGAACCGTGTGTTGTTTATGGGTGTGTATATTTGAAGAGTTGCTATCCAGTATATAGACAGATAGATGCCAAAGTTAGGCTATGATTGGTTATATATTCCATCGATACAAGTTTTCAGACGCATCATCGCCACCGTCTCGTTGTGTAGCATTTTCTTAATTTAGAGTTAGTTCCAAACCACGAAGAAATAATGAAATCTTAAAATTGGTTGGAATCTCATTTGGTCAATTCTTTAATATGTTCTTAATATCAGTCTGAACAAATGTTTGAATTTTAGTCTATCAAGATTCTAGACTTAATGGCAGGAATTTCGTGAATCACCACCCAGACAAGAGATTTCTTGATTCGGCCATTATTTAAACTGAAATACCAATTACTATACAAAACTAAACCCAATCAAGACTGACGAATGGAGAACTGCAAATACGCTTAGAATTATTTTATATTCGCACTTTTGTTCGATAGTACATGTGGGGTTGATCAAAATGAAGTAAATGAATAAATGAACTGCGTGGTACATAATACACAAAGGTTATGAATGTTAATTTGAAGGTAGATTAATTCCATATTAACTGATAATTAAAACATGACCGGTGCGATTAATCGAAGGAATTCCAACACCAACTACTTTCTTATTATGCAGATATAACAAACTAAAGCAACATCGATTCTTACCAATCGTCAAAATACTAAGTTAGGGAGTGGAGTTTTACAGATGTACTGAAAAGAGTAGGTATGACCAGGGGCGCTTATCTGCGTTGGCGCTGTGGATGTTTTTGCCCTTCACGATGTATGCTAATAAAATAACGAGGGTCAGACCAGGGGTGAATGGTTAGATATATTTTGTTGATAAGTTTGGTCAAAGATTATGAAAGGTAAACAGGGGTAGCGCTAATCTCAACCTAACCCTACCCTGGACCTGGCTCTATAACGCTTACCCTAACAGTAACCTTCAATGTCGCTAACAATCAAGTTGGTCCGGACGTCAAATGCCAAATTATCACTGAACCCACTTTTGCCCACTGTTGGGTAGGGTCCCCTTGATTTTTCCCAGGTGGGTGTGGCCGTGTCACCCTTGGGGAAAATTAAATATTCAAGATGGCGACCAAAAGTAGTGGGAAAAATACCAAAAAAAATCATTGTTCACCATCCTAGGTTGTGTAATATATCGTTTTATATGTTTTTGGGGTCGCTCAACACTAAATAGGGCATATTTTTATCATCCGACCAATATAATTAAAATGGCGGCCAAAAAAGGCGACGGGGGTACAAGAATTTCATATTTCGCCCTACTAACTCGAATTCGGACATATGTTCAACATAAGACCCATCATGAAGGCGGAAAATAGAAGAAAAAAAAGTTCACACAGCTGGATGTATGATAAATCATTCCAGATTTTCAATTTTAGCTAAAACTATAAGTAACAAAAAGATACGATATGTAAATCATATGATTGATTAAAGCAATTTTAATATTAATGAACCACACTATGTCATCTTCATCGTCACTGTCCTCTGTTCTAATCTCAACTGAGACGGAATTGAAGCATTTGTATGAATTTGAACAGGAACAAAAATCAAAACATGATAATTTTGACTTTTTACAGCCACAACGGCCGCTTTGACATAGCGGCTCGGATTGAAACCCGCATTGTATAACTTTTATCTGAACATCCGGTACCATCTGGTACCAATCTGAGCACTAGCGATTTTTTGTTCCTGTTCAAATGCATACAAATAACAGAGGGGTTACGGTATTGATCCACGTATGAGAAAATAAAAACATTAGCAAATGATATTTAATCCTGTGTATTGAGTTTAATATTGCAACTGCGCTGTGCACAAAGTCCAGCAGAACTATGGCTGAACCAGAAAATTGTATAAAAAGGTTTTGCATAAATGATTTTAGTAGCCATTCTAAAAGAGGACACCCATGGCTACTAAAATGTGACTTATAGTTTTAGCTAAAATTGAAATTTCTGGAATGATTTATCATATAACTTTTTTTTCTTCTACTTTCCGCCTTCATGATGGGTCTTATATTGAACATATGTCCGAATTCGAGTTAGTATGGCGAAATATGAAATTCTTGTACCTTATCCGTCATTTTTGGCGGCCATTTTATTTATATTGGTCTGATGTTAAAAATATGCCCGGTTTAGTGTTCAGCGACCCCGATAATATATAAAACGATATATTACACGAACTAGGACGGTGAAAATGATTTTTTTTTGTATTTTTCCTCATTCACTGGCCGTCATCTTGAATATTTCAATTTCCCCAAGGGTGACAAGACCACACCCACCCTGGAAAAATCAAGGGGACCCTACCCAATAATAATCCATCGAGAAACATTATATATCAAACAAAAGTGGGTCCTCAGCCCTGGCGTCCGGACTAAGTGCCCTAACCTTATTTACATCTTAGCGATCTTGACAAAGAATTGAATTGGACTTAAGAAATAGCCGTTGTATAATATATTTGCGAGAATATATCACCATGTATCTTAAACTCAGTCATATTCCCACCATAGTGCTATCAACATGCACACTGGTACTCACATGCGCAGGTGTGAACTGGGCTGAAAACAGGAGTTGGTATTGTTTAAGGTTGGTTGTATTGAAAGTATACCGGAAATCAAATCAACGGTTCGGGAAATCGAACAATCATTCATTACTTTCTTGACCATGTTTTGGTGGGATTTCTGTTAACTATCTTTGGGACGTGCTAAGTCTTGTAACCTTGAACCAGTCTCAAGGCATGTCTTAAAGAGAACATATTTTTAATAGAAAAAAAAGACAAATGTGAAGACGTATAAAACCTACCTGGCAGGGATCAGCGTTTGGTACCATACGACCTAATATACTGGCGGCTGTTTCTATACATTCTGGGGTTTTACACACCTTTAATAGAAAAGAAGATAAATGTTTTTCATAAGAATGGTTTAACACCTTCACAGCTGTACATGTGACATAACCACTACTCTAAGTCTCCTTAAGATTCCGAGAAGATTTTTTGCCGCAATTGTTGAAATGTTACTGTACCCTTAAGTCTTAGATTAACGCGATACTTTAAATGACATTATACATGTCTAGGATTTAACGGACCTTATACCTATTTGATTACAGAGCAATCTACAATTGAACATTAGGGGGAGATAGCTTCTTCTTCAAATTTCTACATGGCTATAAGCCTTCAATTAGGTGTGCGACGTTCCCATTATAGAAAGGGCAGGCTGGCGGATAAGGAATTTCAAAAACATTTTTGCATAGGAGGAAATATGATTAATGGGATTCTTTAATAGTAATGTATGCTTTTATTCACGCTTGATGAGTCGTGTATCTATACTTTAATTAATATCTTTATGATTCACAGACCTTATTCATGAACAGATCATAAAAAATGGCGAGGAACTATTACGAGGTTACGGCATCTTAAACATGTGAAATTCTAGTAATTATTGATTAATTTCTATTGAATTGTAACTGATCTTACTAGACCAAAGAAAAAAATCCTATTGCATGTTCGCTGAATCACTTAGAACTTGGCCGAAACCGGAGACGAAGCAGAAAATACCAGTTAATTAGCCAGAAGACGGATTAATCGGAAACTTGTAAATTGTGCGGATGGCCAGATGATGATAATGTCAACAGATATTAGCATCAGGTCACTTCAGTCAATACTTTCATACAGATTCATCTTTTTTTCTACAGATCTTGCATTTAATTAGCACGACTTAGTGAGCTTACATACCCCATCACCAAGAGCAGTGGCGTATGGAGCTGTAGGGTATACAAGTAGTAATATTACTTTGATAATGTGCCAAGCTAAAATTTATGCGGTGCACACAGAAAATAGCCACATTTGTTTAAAAACACCGATTTATCGGAAAGGTGAAATGAATGCTAAAAGAATAAGTTATAAGAACAAAATTCCAATATTTGGAATATTAATTATTTCAGAGTTTCCTAACCTTATGTTCGTGAAGTCTGCTTGGAAAGAAGGGGTCCGAAAAAAAAAGATAGACTAACGACGGACAGACGCTTAAATAAAATAGTGGACATGGGGAAAATCAAACAGCAAGCAAACAATGATTGACGGATTTTACATATTTTTTTTATAACCGTTCAGTCAAATAAACATATATATGGATATAGGTAGACATTTAAATCTGAAGCCTTCAAGTAAGAAATCTTAACTGAAAAACAAATGGCATTTTTATAGTCGTGAACACAGACAAGAAAAATTAACCCCGAATCACCCGAGGATTCGAGCGAATATTGGGTTGAAATGATCAGTTGATTGAAATTGCGAATGCGAACGAAAACACATTAGACTTTACGTCACAAAAGACGTCTTGGGCCATAAAAAACTGTCTCTCAAAGGGTTAGAAATAACTACTAACTTGTTGATACCCTTAGTCTACATCTACGTATCTTCTACAACATATGTCAAAATAATATACAGCTTTTGTTATCTATTATATGCAGTTGACACGGGTAAATTACTTTGTTTGGCTGGCAAGGGGGTTTACTAACGTTTCAATTTATTAGAATGTGAACTTGCCAGAATGCGCTGATTGATATTTTATCGAGAGCGATGTCCCTCGGCTTCTCATCCCATACCAACTTCATCTCTGTCAAATGAAAATAAACACGAAGCCTTCAGCTGACCAAATGTAAATCCAATGATATTCATAGAATCAACAATTACATCCAGTATTAGAATATGACATTTTTTGACAGTATGTCAAGTTGTGGGTACAAATCAAACTATCATTGTATAATGAAAATAAGACATATTATAGATTGGGTCAAAGATGACCAAATCTCGAATCGTTTATTGATGTCATAGATTTTACAGATTATTCCATCGAATTGGTTGTTAGTTCGCGGAGTAGTAAGAAGAACTGGTTTAAAATCAACTTGGATAAACCATTTTTTTGCAAATACAAACAATAATAGAAAAATAAATTGAAAGAAATACTCAATATAAATAATGATAGTTTGTGTATCATAACATAATTAACACTCGCCAACATCATCAAATATATTTTATGCTAACATAATTAGGTATAAATTTCGACAAATTTTTTTTTTTTTATCCGAGAGCGAAAATACAGTGTCTGTAAAAACAAGGACAGATTGTACACACCCACGATAAGTTTAAGGATTATTACCACAGAGCGCTAACAACTGTTCTGGTCATTTCTATCTCATACGTTGATGGAAAGTTCAGAATTTACCTAATGACGACCATGCCACTTTATTGTAGAAGTACTGTTATTAATTCGTGAAACAAATCGTATCTGATATGAGCTTGGTTTATGGCATACAGGATTACAAGGAATGAATGAATAAAATGGAGTTTCATGGCACGACAGATCCAACAGGGCTATCTCCAAACATGTGGTGTTGAAATTGAGACAAATAAGATATCACACACAAACTCATAGACAGTTAAGCAATTAAAACCAATATTACCATAACGCTGTATGTATACAAATATTAAAATTTTGAAATAAAAACAAATTTAATTTAAAATGTAAAATCTATTATAAAAAATTGTCTTCTTTACAAATGTTAGCACTTCATTACGTAGTTCCCGTTGAGCAAATACCAGCCTAATTTATTGAAAAAAAACCCCAAATACCAAAGATCTGCGATTACTGCGAACTGGTACAGCGGATAAGCGGTATCGTGTGTTCTACAGAGAGTAAACACACTCTGCCAAGTACATGACCAAATGTGGCGAAAACTTGCATCAGAATGTTAGAAGGCAAATCTATTAATACAAGATAAGCAACTGCCTACAACGGTTTTCCTTGGTACTGTAATTCTCATTGTCGTCTTTGTAGGATATCTGATTCTACACAATTTAAACACCCCAACTTAAAACACACATCCAATTTCGTTTCGTTTTTATAGTTCAAAAATTGTTTACCTGTCTTTACTATATAAAGATCTGGAAGAGTTGTTATCATTGAATTGTTATGGATGATGTGACGGATTAACCAATGAAGTGGTCTGCTACGGCGAGTTTTTGACGTCAGGTGCACAGAACTGAAGGTGATCCACTAGAAAATCAATGCTGATTGGTTAATCAAATGTCTGGCGTCTTAGGGTCAACAACCGCTCACATGACCTCTGAAGAAACCTCCTAGGACACCTGGTCAGGTCTTTATGTAGTGTAGGCCATTTGTAGCGATAGGACAAATTTAGCACTTAATATAGATCTGTATTTTAATAAGATTGATGTATATAGTTTTAGCGATAGGAAAAATTTAGCACTTACTATATCTGAAGACATGGTGACAGGGGGTCAATTTACTCGGGGGTAAAAGTGTGTTATATTATAAATATATTTAATAACAAAGCCTTTCTGGAGTGAAATGGGGATTAACGACTTGCTGTTCTGCCCCGATTGGGATAATGAAAACAGACAATACATTTCTAAAACAAAAATTAAAATAAAAAAAGAATGAATTGTTTCATAAAAAAATGTTTCTTTCAGAAAACCCATCTCTTTTTGTTGTAGAGAACTAACAAGAAAAAACAGCTTATTGAGTAACAGCTTCTACACATCACGCGATATATTCACAATGTACTGCGCATGACGTGTACTTTTAGCATCACTTGCTCCCCACAGGCACTTTTACAAATTTAGGATTTATTTAAATTTGAAAAGAGAAAAAAAACTAATTAAACAAAGGTAAATTATTTTCAAAAATGGTTCTGCCATTCTAAAAGCCATGAAATGCAGACTGTAAATCATTGGTATTTTAAACAGCTAAACTGCTTTGAATTATTAAGCCTTGGGGTGTGTGCGGTGTATCATTATATTCGACGTTCTTATTCTGTCGATATTAATGGGTTTTAACGAGAATTTCCCTATGGATTATGCAATGTTCTTCCTTGGTTAGTATTCAATGATATCGGACAGGTTTAGTTGAGAATAAATGTAATTCTGAAGCTTTGAGGGAAACGTGTTGACAACATCAGAACAAATTAGATCATGGTTGTGTGGATTTTTATGTCTTTTCTGTCAACTATGATGGTGACTACTACATGGATCAGAACAAAAGGCTCTAAAAAATGTGGAATTTAAAATCATCTATCAATAGTCAATAAAAGACTGCCTTAGGCGATTTTCAATGAAAGTCACGAGATAGACAAAAAAAAGGTAGACATGAAAAGTCAAAGTCACCATTACACCTCAGATCGAGATAGTTCTTCTATTCAGATCTGGTAGAGGCGGCATATAATGCTCGTATCAGCTATTGGTAACGACCACTTTAATGTAGGCGAAAGTCAATCAAATTCTCATTATATAGAGGCAGAAAGAAATTAATAAATATAATCAGACGTTATAAATTAGGTGTATGCTAAAGTTTATCAGTGTTCCTATCTCAACTGAAGAATGGCTAACTATCGTGTTGAACAAGGCGTTGAAGAAATTGCTGATACATAAAATTGATTTAAAGTAATGAAGGGTATTAGGCAGTTATCTTAAATCTTACATCGTCTGTAGCTGGAGGCGGTGGTAATCGACGTATAGTTTAGTAGAATCAGTTAATGCATTATATAATGTCACTATTGATTCAATATATCAATTAATATTCACGTGTTATTAACTACAAGTGACAAATTTACTACCTATAAAATTTTTAAGTTACAGTTATTGTATTTTAGCGCCATTAGAGTTCCCTTTTAGACTATATTTAACATAGTTTTATGACGTTTGTCTGTCGTTAACATTTCATTTAACTAGTTTTTGCAGGATTTTAATGAGAAATAACTCATTTTTAAATACCAGAGATAACGTGCAAGTGACCTGCTTCACATCTAATTAATGAGACATGCCGTTCATACTTCTATCAACTTTTATTGAATTGTACATGCATACACGGTGAACAGTCCATATGCTGATTACACTATTATGCCTGATTACACTATTTTGCCTATGCCTTTTTTTAGTACTTCGAATTGTGTCTAATGGTTTGGATTGTTCGTACTTGGTTTTATTTTAATACAACGGTTCGGGTTAAATGGGCTATCCATTTATTTTTAGCCTCCAACATCACCTATTACCACCGTGTTTGTTTTAGCTGCCGGGGGATAGGTGGCGAAATGGTTTATGGGTGTGCGTTGGATGAGAATGTTTGTCATTGAGTCAAGTGGCGTTGTTTTGAATACCGACTTTTGCGTGATACGGATTATGGTCACCTGCCCAATTTTGTGGGTTTCCCCTAGATCCTCAGGTTTTCTCTCACTGCTAAAGACCCCTACGCGGAAGCGAATTATAGAAATAAAATTAAACTTTATGTTAGTCCCGAAATGACCTATTTTGTGTCTAGTGGACGCTTAACCCTATTTATCTATATGTGCAGTTTAATGATACAGTTTTCACATAAACCACGAGAAAAAGCAACGAATTCTGTAACATGGATGTTTGTTGACAAGTCACGGAACAGTTAATTAAAGGTCGTTTTCATTTCTCTACATGCGAAGACACGTCGGGTGATCATAGTCGTTTGACGTTTTACAACAGTTGAATCCAAGTTGTCTTTAACGGTTATCATGTTTTAAAATATGTCCAACGTTTTAATAAAATGTCAAGTTATTGTTAAAGAAAACGAGACAAAGCTACCTCCTCAATCACCTTCCTTGTCGTTTTTAAGAAGATTATCACTTAGCAGTTCTTCACGTACTCTAAATAGAACATTTTCCATAATAAGCTGTAAATGCAGATAAATGCGATTTTTGTTTTTCCAGGAAACAAAAGACTGACTAGTAGACCAGTTGCTACAATTTCTGTTCTAATTCCCCCCGAGACCTTAAATTAACCTCCTAGATATATTAAGTTTTCGTAGGAAAGTTCATCGTTATTACTCGGCGAGTTCTTACTTAGATTAATCCAATAAATTTCTTGTTGGCAAAGAATCCCCAATGAGCACTTAGTCTCTCTCTCTATAGCGTTGGCATTTTTGTTTACTTTAAAACACAATATAGGTATTAATGGATCGTAGTGGTTCAATAAGCTACAGTTTAGTGTAGCTAATGCTGTTAGAAATATATCAATATTAGATAATGATACTCAGCGTTAAATGATCAAATGCTAATTCATCAATTATCTCCTCCTGACATATATTGACAGCTTGTCAAGCGACCAGTGCTTAGCAAATAAAACGGGTAAGTCTTTAATGACGTCATCGATGTTTAAATACACATTCGGTTACTGCTAATAGAAGTAAGAAAATATACAAGTATTCCTTACATTCACTTTTGTAAGACATTATACGCATATGTATATATACACATAGATTCCCTGCAATACACAGAAATAGCAGACTAATGAAGACGAAATGCTTTTTACCGCCGACTACCGCCGACCGAATGCTTTTTACCGCCGACCGTCCTGTATTTACCGCCGACCGCATTGTAATAACTTTCGACCGTAATAATATAATTACCGCCGACCAGTGCCAAATCTAAGGGGGCAAAGTGGTACATAAGAGAAAGAGTATGTTTTAAAAACTCAAATTGTCAACGAATTCTAAATGTCAATGAAATCGCTGCCTAAATTGTCCCGACCCCCCACAAGGTTAATCGGGCTTGGTCTGAGGTGGTCGGCGGTAAAAAGTACCACCGTACACCATGCAGTGTACTTTGATGGTTATTTTGACAGGACACCAATTTAATTTCAATTGTCGAAGATTATTTTACGTGCATGCTAAGTTGTGTACGTGACCTTCACAGTTTCGTACCATTCGAACGACTAGGTACTGTACCCTGTCAGAGAAATCAAAGATAATGATCAAGCTCTTTACAGTACCAAAATTAAATCGAATAACAAGATGAAAAGGACAAGTGTCTAATGGTCAAAAACAAAATGTTGCCGCACGTATTGTTTTAGTAAACATATCGAAATTCTTATGTAAACTTGCACAGATGCATTAATGCAAAGTACAACAAAATCCATTAGATTTGTGCGCTCGTCAAATGAAAAATAATGTCAGCTTCTCTAGAAGACAAGAGTAAGAATACCCTAGCTGTACCGAGTATGACATCTACCACTACCGATAGCCAACCACGGACCATGATTTTATAAGGCAATAAGTTACTCATAAATGCAATTGTCGCCAGGGAGCAGTGGTAGCGGTTGTTCTAAAACGAGTATTTATGCAAGCCCTATCTCGTGAATGATCTCGTTACTACTGATAGCTGTAAAGAAAACCTTGAATCACTGCAGATTTCTGGGCTATTGCCCACTCTTTACGTTGTATTTTACATTTGGTTTAAAAGGAACTTTATGGGGACGGACAACGGGAGAACGGTATGGTTCTCTAACCCATCTACCAAGGATAAAACATGTTCAATGTGTTATTCAGATCTTGGGTCTAAGTACATTTAAAAGTCTAAATATTTCAACTGGTTCCCTATTTTATTATAACAAAAAAAAATTGAATAAATTTATCATGTGGAAAGGATTTAGAAAAGTGTAATTTAGCAGGAAGACCTATAGTAGGCTACTTATAGTGTAGTTACACACATGGTAAGCTCAGTGAATTGGAATGGTGCGTGAGTGTCTTTGTGAAAATGGACCCTTGTCGGGAAAGTATACTATTAGTGAACTGAGTAATTACCAGCTGCACAAATTAAGACATCGGGTTGACTAAACAGATAATTTAATTTATAAAGTTGCTAATGGATTGGAAATGTGTTATATTGTGTAAAACCATTTAACTATTAATGAAGACTAATTACCCTTGTGTCCACTCTGTACTTAACAGGACATCATCATATTGTCATGAATAACATAGAAGATAAAGCCTTCTTTGACTCGCCCGAAGACAGCCATTTGTTGCAATATTGTTGAATTGTCAGGTTTCCATAGAAAAACAGATGATATACTAGAATTACCAATATACTCGTCATGATGTATATCGACCTGATGTCTATATTGTATGTGCTATATTAGTTTAAAGTGTACCTGATAAGAGCATCAGATGAAATCATTAACAGCTATTATCCAGGTGAATGGTGCCAGAGGAAAAATAAGATATGAGTTTATTTCATGATTTCACGACTATCTGACTTATATTTATCACCAATAAAAAATTATTATACTTATTATCTCCACCAAATGAATTATACATCGCAATTTCGCTTGTTCTCGAAAAATACAATTGGGGGAATCTTTATTTATTAAGAATTATATTTATGTCCAAGTCCAATTATATGCAAGTTGTGCATCATAGATTAAGTTACCTCTTCTGATTTTATTTTTCATTTTTTAGTAAATTTGCACGATGGCAGAGCTCGAAGAGGTAACCTTAGATACCCGTGTTTTTTTTAAATATTAGAGTACGGATGAAAATGAGATCCACTGCTCGCATGATATAGAGTCCACAAGAACACACGAAATAATCAGTTTTTAATAAAAGAAATATAAAAAGAGCTGTTGCATCCCATGCATTTGTTGCATTAAAAAGTTTCAGGTTAAAAAGAAATGATTTCTATTTCTAGAAGGTTGATAGACCCATCCTTGAATAGTCACAAACCACCACTACCAATAATTATTGGATACTGTAAAAAGGGAAATTTGGAAAAATTTAATTATAGGCCATTTATTGTCTTAAATACTAAACCAATTATAAACTGATAAAATCTAGAAGGAAATTATCAGTAAAGGCCATATTTTTGATGCAGAATTCATTCGATTTATTTCTGAAACTGAGTTTGTCATTTACAACTGATTTATTTGATGAGTTCAATTGAACTTGGGTTTTTTTTTCATCTCGATTATCTTCAGCGACATCGCAATATCGGGGTATTTTTTTTAGAAACTTGTCTTATTTTCATTAGAAGAAAACGTGAACTGTCTTCTAATTTTATACTAAAACAATTTGAACAAACGCGCAAAAATACATTGATAATGATTACATCTTAGATTGAATTACCAGAAATTATTGGCAATACAATATAAAAAACAGTTCAAAGTTCTAACTGAAATTTCATTTGTTAAAAAGCTGTTCACTCGGTGCCTTGTTTGTGTAATGTACCCCCTGAATCCACGCTAAGGAGGGGGGGGGGGCTAGTGGTCTAGAGTGCCTCTGGCTTGCGGCTATGGTTTTGTGCCCTGGTGTGAGCGTATGTGGCATGGAGATAGGGGCGCCTTATCAACCTTGTGGGTTCCCTACGGGCACTCCGGTTTCCTCCAACTGCTAAAGACCCCTACGCGCAAGCGAATTATTGAAAAAACCCAAAACGATATGTTAGTCCCGAAATGACCTAGTTGTGTTACGTGGACGTTAAATCCCATTTCTCTCTATCTATATCTCTCTCTCTCTCGCATCCCCGGTAAACGGCCCTGAATATATCCTGTTTATTAAAAATTAAAACAGTAAATTTACCTGTAGTTTTCTATCTGAGCTGTAAATATCTGTACCATTAGGATAAATAGAATGACCTGTGGTGATTCTACTTGCTGTTGCGTTACGATATGAGGTAAAGTGCACGACACCTGTATAAACTAAACCTAACAAAGTTGCCAATCCAGTTGTCGATAAAAACAATATCCATATAATACAACACATACATTTCACACGACTATCATTGTGTCCTTTAAGTCGGGGTCTATCGAACTCCCCATCATCTAACCATCCAACTTGTTGGGGAAGAGACACTGGTGATTCCTTGCCTGAAGTTCCTTCATGATCGTCCTCGTGGGTCAAGCACCCATCCGTCAACTCAGGGTACGAATCCATAGATAAGGAATACACGGCACTGTACTTGCCACCCGACAACTTTGCCATTTCTGTGAGTCGTGGCCGGAGCCGATCCGCCCATACTTGAGATGGCTTCAGTTAGAGAATCTGGTGTGACTATCGCTCTATTTGATTATAGTGTGGGTATAATCAACTAGTCGATGAAGAATTGGATATTGAGAAGCAAGTTGAAATATTTTACAACCCAGGAATTATCCGGCAAACATTGTAAACTGAATCAATTCTAGTCACGCGCCAACATATTTAGAAGTGGCTGAGGGAAGAAAGTTGATGAATCCGCCTCCCCCTCTATATCAAGTTATACTTTTCCTCAAGCTGGAAAACAGTGAAGCGTACGGCACCCTTTTACAAACTAACTACTTCAACTCTACTGACTTTTCTTATTTTATACAGCCCAACACATTACACACATAATTTGATCGGTACGCTAGGAACATTGAAATGAAAGTCGGCAACATCGACTAAAAGAGTTAGCCCCAATGACACGATGTTGAATATAAAGTATTAAGACCTATGATGCGATTTTATTGATTGTAAAGGTACGGCCAATAACCAGGCTATAGATTTATAGGGACGGTACGAGACGTTGTAAGTCTTACTTTGTGTCCTGTTCACACACCGCTTCGCCCGTCGTGATGCCGCAACTAGATAGCAGTTGATTTTGACGGCTTAATGGTCAGAATAAAATAGATCTTTTGAATTATCTAATCAATTTGTCTCACAATGACCCGTCCTACAGCAGTTATCATTGAAAACAACCGCTTTAAATAACCCTAACTCCACGTCGACCATCACTTCAAAATTCTCATTACCGCTTTCATAAGCGATAGATTATGTTATGAGAAAAAACTTTGGAGGGTCTGTCTGTAACTGGTCTGAATCCTGCGATAATTACTCCCTCTTCTGTGATCTTTCAATTCATCAATGACAATAGAAGCTCGGCTGGTGTCTTGAATTAATGGCAAAAATTTTGCGAATGCCAGACTAGCTGTAATCTGTATTAAATGTATTGCTAGTTTACTGTAGCCATTCCAAATGAAATGTTTTCAAGTCAATTCTAGAAGTGAAATCTCAGACTTAAACCGTATGTTGAGGCGGTTTGTCACGCCGTATCAATAAAAGCTTCCAACTGTTATAATCTCTTCAAAATTACGTATGTGGGGTTTTAGAAAAAATAATTGATCTGACCTCTATAGACAGTTTTCTTTTAACTAAGTTAGTTTCGGGTATCTCAGCTATATAACCTTGGGTATCATAAAATAGTCGCACCTAAAAGTTTATTAAATACTCACAACCAATCTGAATACCAGGGAGCGAAAATATTTGTATTTTTTCCAATTAACATGAAATAAAACCGAACAAGGAAGTTCCTCCATTTCCAGCCCAAAACTATTGTTCCCCAGTTCCATTCTTCTCCTGTCCAAACAATTATCCCGGTTATTCTATATCAGTCGTGGCGTACACAATCGAAAGTGTGCTTACCGAAAATGTGACGCCCCTTCCCAATCACAAAATTCACATAGCTTACAACTTTTACAACGCTTTAATATTCATGATGCAAATTTCACTTATTTATTCATTGCTACTCTGTATCTTTCTTAAACTATTTACCTATAGAGAAGATAGTGGTTTAAAACTTAAACTGAAATTATACAAAGGGTCATATCAAATAAAAATTCTGCACTTTCTCCTGAACTCTGTACGTTCACGGGAGCGTTGCAGACACCAAGGGGGGGGGGGGGGGTAACAACATGATTTGAAGCTCCCAGAGTGTAACGTTCACGCGGCTCCAAACAATAGTTTTAAAATTTACTATTTCGTCATCGGATGATGATATGCACATGTCCTAAGTGAGGTGAACCTATCAATGCTAATCTGATCCATTCAGATTGCCAGCTGCGTAAATAAACCTTTCTAGGAGACGTTTATGAAGCTGGCGTTTTTTTACAACTGTGTTTTCAAGTGCGTTCAGATGACAAAGTTAACGATCGAGGGGTATTTTTTAATGAACCGAAGTGGTGGATAACACCGCGTAGAGAAATGTGATACAAGTATATTAAAGCATAAACAAAGCACGGAAATAACGAGACGGTTTCCTTTTTGACATAGGTTGGGCGCTCAAAATTGAACAGTCATGGGCATTACCGTTTGATATATATACAACAACAAGGTCTAGACATCTACCTTAAAACTCTTCCATTAAACCAGCTATGTTTAAATGTGGACTGACATCTTGTTTGGACTTTGATTATTTATGCCCTTAACATGTTTTCACTAACTGATCAAGACATAAAAAAAGTACTTTCTATTCCCAAAGGCGCCAACTTAACTCTAATCTCAACGTCAGCTAATGATGCAATGTTTTCCTATTCAGATCTCATAAGTATTCCATATCCATCCTTTTCCCATAAAAGTTGTTTGGGACAACATGCTTATAAGTTAAAGCGTATTCTCCAATAAACATGATGACAATACCACAGTGATTTGGGTGAACTTGTTAACATTTCAAGGGAGTAGTGTTAGAGAAAATATCAGACCAATTCATTGCGTAATCAGCAACGGGCCAATACTTCAATTACTTGTTATTCAATTACAATGTGTTTGCAAAGCATTGAAGCAAGGCCTGCATGGCAAAACTTGACTTGTGTACCTCTAGCAAGAATGGAATCAAGTTCGGGTCTTTCAACAAATATACTCTTCAGAGACTGAATTCATCCTTAAAGAACACATTCCACATATACTTGTCTGATTTGATGGCGTTATTTCTTGCAATGACTATTTGTGAACATTTTAAACAAATCCGTCTATTGTTTAGAAACAAAATCTGGTTAATTTTTCATGTGCCACAGTTTATGGGTTTCAAATGAGAAAATTAACAGGAACCGGGACACCAACTCTCTCGACGTCGGGCTGTCTTTATTAATATTACGTTAATTTATCGCTTATAACCGTTATTTCAAGGCTAGATGGACAAGGGGTCATGTCAGTTCAGACAACCCCTACACCCACACAGATACATTATATTTAGGCTTTAAGACTTATATTAAAATAACATTTCGTCTATTTTGAAATTATATTGACAAGTTTTGTTCATTTTGAACTCTTATCAAATGTATTAAGTTTAGATAACATACAATGTTCAAATAGAAATATGAATAAATCGAACCTCGTTTGCATTGCATGAACCATATCAAAGCCACATGTCAAGCCCTGAAGACTGCATATTATACATAGTGTCCCAATAAAAAAAAGGTGTATTGAATTTAGATCAAATGAAATGTGCAAATAGAAATATGAATATATTTCGAACCTCATTTGCATGAACGTATTAAAGTTTAGACCTTTGGATTACCTTTATCAGAGTCATATGTTAAGGTCTGAAGGTGGCATTGTTGAACTAAACTTGGCTAAACCCTAACCCTTGTTTATTATACATGGTTTCCCCAATAAAAAAGGTAACCTAACCCTAAACACTGTGGTTATGAAAAACTTCTTTATTCAGTAATATCTACTTGGGTTTCTGTTTATCGTATTATTTCTGTGTGCCATTTTTGCCACCACTTTAAAAACATCTTGTGTATTCGAAACCCCTTAATATATATTAGATGATCGAATTACCAAATTAAACAATGGTGGAAAAACTATCAAACTCTACTCATTTGTAATATTATAAGATAGTTTGCACCAATATCCTCTTGTATTAGCTGTTAAATTCATTTACGTGCACGTATCTTCTGTTCTAAATTGAGGGAGGTCATGTTGGTTCTTTATTAATAAATGTTCATAGTTTGAACTGGATACAACTGCACTTTTTGTCTATTTTTCGCCAATTAAAGAAGTTGCAGGATAGAGTTATGTTTCTATTGAGATCATTTATATTGAACCAAAAATATATAACCTCGTACTTGGTTACTTTTTTTGCTTTTGATTGATCAAGTCCGCAAACACTATTTCGTTCATTTAATAAATGGCGCTCATGTCATAATATCTAAAATTTCTTTATCATACAGATTTTAAATTGAGAGTATTTGCAAATACTTAACTTGGCCGCAATATGTTGTTTTTTTGTTGATAACCCTTCTGGGGGTTTTATTATCTGGACAAAGGTGGGGTTGTAGGCAGGCTTAAACAACTATACTACACAAAGAGAACCTGACTATCAAAGAAAAAAAAATATAATTATGAATATTATATAATTATAATTTATCCTTCTACGAGATAATAAAAGGGTTTTCTTGTTTCCATGTATCCCTGATACAAACAACTCAGATTCATATAGAGACAATTTAAGATCTAATCAATAGTAATTGTTTGGTATTGGAAAATTCACTTCTGGAAGTCACAGTATAAAGGTGATAATGAAATAAACGTGGGATGGATTTCGACTTCCCCTCTCATAAATATACTGATCATATGTCTTGGGCAACCAGAGATGATAGTACAATTATTAAAAAATCAACGGTATTTTTCTGTAATTGCTTTAGACTATATCTAGCAGTCGTGTCACGGATCGATGGTATGAAGGATGGATTCACAGCTTTGGTCAAATTTGATAAAACCCATAAAAATCAAGATTTATAACGTTTTGTTCTAAACTGCCATATTTGTTAACAGATTGATTAATAAAGTAACTTATAAATGTAGTGCGGTATATCACGTCACACGTGATTAAGCTGTAAATGACAATTTGATGTATGCCTATCTTTATTATCCACGTTAATTGTAGAGTTAAATACTGCGTCACTAAAACGAACTGCCTTCGGAATGACGCAGGCATGAAGCCAGAGGTTTTTGACAGGGCAGGGCCGACATTCCTGGTCCGTATCCGTATGGATTTTGCGTGTTACGTCATCAATGTTTGTGTATTTCTCATACGTTATGCCGCAAACGGATACGGCAGGACGTATCGAACAGCTTCCGCACGGAAAAGCTCCGTCTTTTTACCGTCGTTTTTGCTATGAAGTGTTAAAATTTAGCGTTTGTATAAATCTATGTGTATCCTAGAACACGATGTGATTTAAACATGATAAAGACTGGATTTTAATAACTATTTTTGATAGGTTTTCTCGGAATTTTCATATTTTTCCTGTGCATGCTGGTTGATCTACGTGCTAAATTAAGGGCGGTGGGACCTCGCAAATCTGTAAATGATTTTATTCTATGCTAAAGGGGTATACACTTTCTGAAATGATACCTTAGTGAAACCAAAAATTGGTGAGTCGAAGCCAAAGATTGTTTAATAAGATTCGACATTATTTTTTTTATATAGCGCAGCGACCTTACTCCCTCAGGAAAATTGTAGGCTTAGCACGTAACTAGTCAAGTGCTGGTGGTGATACGTACGCGAGGCGAAAATCTGTCAAAACTCTAAAACTATATTGACGCAACGTATCACGTGTGCGATACGGATACTTGATACGGATGGGAAAATTCCGCTTGCCAAAAGTCTCTAGTGTTGGCAGTCCCTCGTATGTGTATGTGCAGGGAGTCAAGCCGAGAAGACCATACAAGGCAAACGATGCGCGTGTTAAAATCGATTATTGGTTTTATTCTGTTTTAATATTTGTTTAATCTGTGCTATAGGTTTCTCCAGTTAAATTATTTGTACAGTAATTAATATGTTATAGGGTAGTCCATTTTTTATTTTATTTATTGTAAATCTTGGTGGCCATGCAAAATCCATTATACTTATATAATTTTGTCTTGTTGTTTCAAATGCGTGGTTAAATATTTGAAATAATATTATTCATTGCGAATCACATACAATAAAGATGTCACATTGGCTGTACTGGATTATTTAAGTGTAACATTGTTTGTAGTAGTACCATGGGAATATTCATTCGTGCCGGGTCGTGCCATACAAATTTAGAGGTCTTTTATTACATATTATATCACTTTTCGATCAAACAAAATCTACTAAATTACTATTTTGGGCTACGATTTTATATCAGCTGTAAAAAAATTAATAATAAAAATTATGACTTGTAGAGTGTATACAATCAATTAATGCGATCGGTCGTCGCCATATTACGTCTACATGAAAATGCGGCCGTTTTAAAAAAAAAAAAAGATTAATATTATAAACTAGCGGTAAACGAACGTCCCGGTCAATGTCTTGGTCCGAGAATATCCACCCATCTCTTATTTGATAATTACATAACTATAGACACAACACGGGCTAAATATCGTCGAAAATAGGGCCTTATATCCCCTGGTCTATTGATCATAAATTATTGTTTTACTAGTATTCTTGAAAGGCAACTTGCATGTTATCCTTCATATCTGATGTATCTAATATACTGGCATCAAATTAGCTTGTATTTGATTTACGAGACAGTATATTACGTACGGATCACTCTGTGATATAATTAACGGTGTGTTGGTATACACGATTAACCTAAGCAGCACCAAATGACCACCGAGAGCAAATAAGAACTCTGACATGGTCGAGTCAACAGGAAAAGCCCAACCAACATTTTTAATTAATGGCATTTTAAAAGGAAGCCGGATATAACACAACATAAGATTTTCTAGTATGGCGAAAGACGCCATGGACCTTACAAAGTCGCTCACACAAGAAGAAGTGGGTGTGATGGAGTAAATACGACATTGGGAATCGTTTTAATAATAGGACTGGGGATTTAAGAAAATCCCACCAGCATCCCGAACTTAAAAATAAAAGAGAGGCTGCTATCAGGTCACTAATATAAGCAATATATTCCTGGGTCAAAAAAAAAATTCAGATTATAATAATGTTGCAGTAGAGCTGGGCACAACAGACAATGTCATATTTCTGGAAAGTATTTACAAGGAGAACAAAACCAAAGCTGGCGTTTCAAGAAAACGCCCTAAAGTTCCGCATAGAACACGTCTGTTTTACTGTATTAGCTTGATAACGCAGAGAGAATATTCTACGAAACGTCGCCTTAAATACACTAGTAGCTGTTTTCCATAAGTATGTGTTTTGTTGTTACGTCTATGGTCGATTGCCATTATTGAACACAAGCGTTAGTGTCAATGGTCAAGAAAAATTAAAAACATATTCAAATGAACATAATCGTATTGAACAGGTCTAAGTAAATGTATTCTAAGACACTGCCCTACTAAGAGTTCAAAATGATGGCCACACAACTGCGTAAAATATATTATCACCAAAAAATGCATTCTACAGAAGACATCTTTTTTGTGATAAATTTCATAATCTCCTTCGAAGATATCGCGTTACATGAATTTGATTGACCAATCAAAGAACAGTTCATTTTTTATTAAAAGTAACTTATTTCTTATTAAAAATGAACTATTTTATTTAATTGACCTTGATAGAAGCACTGGGTCAATATAAAGGACTTTGCAATGGTTGAATTGCATGTAACAAGGGATTGGGTGATAAATAATATCTCCTACTCGTCTTTTTTGACATAAAAAAATATCAAAAAAGACTCGTGGGAGATTCTCCATTTATCCAGACTGTTATCTGATGTTTCTATTAATGATAACGTACACAGCTTTTACACTCCTATCTAACCGAATGACGTCATCCAGTTGATACTAACACACGTTGTCCTAGCAAAGTGATGTTTTATGTGGTGTTCAACAAGGCAGTGTTCTGGGCCCTACTTACTAGCTAGAAACCGTGGCATAAAGGTTCACCTTTATGTCAAGGACACACAAATGTATATAGCTTTTAAATGCCACCTATAAATCGAAATGGGTATAAATGCAATAAAAGAAGTGATGTTCGGTTTTTTTATAAAAAAAACAACTAGTGTCTAAATTACTGAAATTAATTTGATATGTGTATTGCTTCAGATCTATGTATTGTTCCTTGGTAAAGGTAAAGTTGTCATTTTCGAAATATCATTAAAATCAACAAGTCATTAAACCGATGCCACAAATATACTTGTAAATTCCTTTATAACTTTATGCCGTGATAATTGTAATTATTTTGAATATTTGCTGATTAAAACTAAAGTATCAAATTTCAAATCAATTAACCTGTTACAGTAATTTTTACTTCCGACATTAGTGACTTTTACTAGATATATTCACCTTTACTTGTTAGGTTGGACTTCGATTCATTTCTCAGTCAATAATTTCGTGTGAATACGTAATGGAAATCATTACGATATATGCCTAATTAAATCGCAGTTTCACTCAGAATATAACGTAATTTTATTATTCACGACTTACATTAAGCGTGTTATGTCCAGGAAATTTAACAAAATTAAAATATGGTTTTACACGGTGAATGAAGAAAACAAGGAATTTTGATCACGAAAAAACTGCCGCTTCATCGACAATTTAATTATAACTGGCACATCTTTTTTACCCGATGCAATCTAATAAGACAGTTCCATATCCACAGCCTGTTCTCGGTTTTTTTCCTTTAATTAATAGGTAAAGAGATACATGAACTTTAATTACAGTTCTTTCTATTCCCGTGAATCGATGAAGGGGGGAAATTAGGAGACAAAAATCGAAACACTTAATTTAAAACCCTAGAGTCGCGGGAAATGTTTAAATAGTTTACAGGCATCATTAAAGTGTTCTTAATTCGCCTAAATAATACGTTCATCTCGGGGACCCGTAACAAAATGTAGCTCTAGGCCTTCTTCATTCAGCTTTAATAAATTCCCTAAAACGTTAAGCTGATATAATCTTCTTGTGTTCCATTCACATTGATGACCTTGGGCACGAATATTGTTTTTGCTTACCAAGATCCATCTTCTTTAAAAGAATAAAGAAATTCCAATCACTTGACTATACAATTTTGACAAATCTGAGTGTGTTCTCAAAACATAAGACGATGATCGGATTTTAAAACGTCGGTTTAAGGCCTTTAGCCATATGTCTAATAATTTGTCTAGTTCAACCGATATATTTAACTCTAACTTGGGTCTTCTAAGTCTAAACCCCAGTTATTCTAACAAACTAGAATAGGTACGTAAAGTGTGGAAATATGTCCACATAACCGTAATAGCCCGACAGTAGCTTATCCGAAAGGAAAGGTCGGACGTTGACCAAATTTAATAAGAAAGGATACCTTCAAGAAATCTGACCTGTCGAATTTACAAGTTTGAACAATTCCGTTAGAAGCTGTTGCATCTGAAGTCCGGTACGGAAGGTCACTAACGTTGAGTTTTATAGGGTCCGTCCTCTCATGACCACATCACTTCACAATAGATTTAAAATAAGGTTTTTGGCAAGGGGGCATAACTATAACTATGGCACGGAAAGTAGCAGAACGCCAAATTTGAAGGAGTTCTATTGAAACCTGTATCCACGCCAAATGTGAAAAATGTATGTTACAAACTGGGAGATGTGATGATAATATATTTAGACTAAAAAAACATATCCTAATAAATCTATCAAACGTTACCTTAAATTCCCTCTAAAAACATTGTATTCGCGAGGAAATACCTCAAGCTATAAAAATTATAATAAAACTAGTCATGTTTGTGTCACGTCGTTTGGCTGTCACGGTACCTAGCAACATAAGCGAAGCTGGGGGGAGAATTCGTTGAATAAACAAACGTTGTTGTCTTTCATCGCTGCCCATTTATCGTAAATATTACAAATAACGAAAATTTTCTTCGGATAATCCCCTGTCCTTAATCGTCAGGTTGCCAATTAGTGGCATCCACCAATGTTTGTCCTGTGCGCGCTCCATAGGTATTTTTCAAGGAATCATTACTATCTATTAAGATGGGTGTCTCTACCTTCCATATATTATACAAAAAATACTATACATGTACTTTTATTCGAAAAAACTACCCGATAACTACTTTTTTGGGAACGTATCTCCGAAATTCTGAAATTTTCGTCGCGGGCCTGGTTAACAGTAGAATGGAAAGCTAAATGGTTCGGGTTAATCCCCTCATGACCGTCACCATAGTATTTGAAAAGGATTCGTTACAAAATGTAGCCTCTGTTGCGTTTACTAGGTTTTCGGTAAAGTGGGAGAACTCTGGATCGTACAGTCGTGGAACGCTGAATATCGCTAGGCTCCATCCCCACATGGTCACAATGCCGTACATCAGGTTTAAAGAGAATTGATTAAAACCCCCAACTTGTATGCCGTTCATGCGTGTATTTTTTTTTATTGAGGTGCTGACAAGCAGTGTGACCAGGTTTGGCAAAGAAAGGACCATTTTAAAGAGATTAGGGACGCTATAAACTTTTCAAAATCGAAGTTAGGAGTCACAGACTTAAATTTGAAGGAAAAACAACTGGAGACATTACATGCTTGTTATGAAGGTTATGGAAAAAGCCTGATTTTTCAAATTCTCCCATGGGTATTACAAAAGAAATACAGGGAAGATTGAAGCCATGATTGTTACTGTTAGTGCTTTGACGTCATGATCTGTGACGTATAGACCAAGCCATATTAAAACATGACTATTGACTGTCTCTGAGATTACATAATATTTGTCGGTCGGGATTAACAGAACTGTGACAGGAATGAATTCGGCGTGAGTCGCTTGTATGTAATTATGTCAGTTCGGGACGTTCCGCGCAGACAATCGAACACCCCCTGGGTTTCGACAAACAAGGCTCAATCAGTTTAACAAAGAAAGAAATGGGTGTCCTCGTCTTACCATATTAAAAATGTAAACGTACCTTTTCAGTCTACTACGCGAATGCATGCCAAATCCGATGTTTATGTTAGACTTATTGTTATTGGGAAAAGGCGACGATTGAACGGAAATAATGTTGGCCCCATGTTGTAATGATCCTCACTTATGACGTCACATGATTGTATTCCCAAAAATTTAATACACACGGCGACAACATGTACATGAAAGCAGGCGCAATGCTCATGGCGTCAACGTGTACTTAACAAGCGAGTCTAATGATTCTATTACAGGCAAAGAGAACATGGCTAAGAAATAAAATAAATATTATAATTATGAATATTATATAATTATTTTTATCCGAGATAATATTAATATACTCGTATTTCTACAAGGTACCAGCAGTTTAGACCCCCAATACCACTCTTGTTGTAACTGAATAATATGTCCCAATCATTATTCTGGTCAACAATTTGTTCTATTCTACAATATTTCAATTAATAAATGATATAAATTTAATCTTAACACTCCTAATTTTAAAAATTTTTACGTAAACACTTTCAAATGCAACTTGAATTTAAACATATTTTCGAACCCTCTGGAAAAGTAAGATAGGTTGTAATGGATAATTTACACAACAGGTAGGACACTTAAACATCTTGTAGTTAGAATAAGGCTAAAAAAAATCTGGGGCTGTCAAGCCAGCAAGAGTGTTATTGTCTCTTTAAACAGACTAACTGAATGAAAATCAATAGTATTTGTTGAGTAACATCCCCTATTAAAATATACCCTCAACTTTCCCTGTCATAAATACAATAATCATACCTTGGGCAACTGATGAAGATTGTAGACTTGGTAGCAAAACAACAGTTATTTAACAAGGGATTGTATTTTGTATTTTGTGTGGGTGTATTATGCCTTCATACTGTCTGGTCGTCTGTGGGCTCGACAAAGCAATTGGCTTGATGTTTTCTGTTAATTTGAATGTAGTCTTATGGGGAATAGCCCTATCGATTTTCAACATTCGGGGACCTCCCCTTCTTAATTCTTAATTTATGCCTGATATCACGAAAACCTTACGAGCTACAGTTTTTAACGGATGTATTTGATGTGAATTATTGGGATCCCCAGTGGACGAAGCCTATCGTTACCTTGCTCGTTTACACCTCCCCCTTTTTGAAAAAACCAGTGAACATGATAGAGGCTATAGATTTTAACGGGATTTCTATCTTATCAAATTTGGTCAACATCCAAGTTTTCGAATCTTCTTTAATTGCTTTAGACTATCTTTAGTAGTCTGTTCACGAGTCGGTCGAATGAAGGATGGGTACTCAGCCACGTCGTATCCCACGAAATCAAGATTTATATGTCTATTACGTTGACTTGTTCTTAGCTATCACATTTGCTAACACGATGTTTTAATATCTTCAATACTTTATAAGTATCGGGAAAGGGGGCGGGATCTTTTTTTTTAAATTTTAATGCAGTAGATGTAAGAATTGAATAAAAAGAAACTGTCTCTAAGGTGTTCAAGCCGTTGTGGTTTGGAATGAAACCTTTTTGTTTGTACTTACTTGAACTATAACATACAAATTGAATATACGTTCAGATGAAACAGAATAATCTAACATCACACATCATTTTGTTTTTATCACTATTAGTAATGTAGAAAATATCTAGACTTACTGTCTAACTTCTATAAGGATGTTATCTTGTTCAATAGATATATAACTGATGTCAGATGTTACTGGCTGATATATAGGTGTTGAAAATCATCTATTAAATAATGCTTCTTATTGATTATTCATGTATTTATATCCAGGGCTATAATAGATCAGACTAGCCGTGTAAATATCAAAGGATACTTTACTTCTTTTCTTTCACTGTACTTTTTTTTGTTATACAAATTTGATTATATATAATCATATTGTAAAAATGATTTTGTCTGTAATAGCAGAATCGGACTCTGTGTTATAACATATACGAAAATTAGTATGTCTTGTTGTCACACAGACCTTCATTGTATACATATGTAGTATAGGTTTATACACCGGGTACTAATTGCAATTTGTCTCAATTGTAAGAAATGTCTAGTGAAGGGGTATCTTCATATTCCTGAAGCAATGGCCCGAGAAATCCCTCCCTGGTCATTGCTGTTTTGCTTCGGATACTTGGGCTTTTAGGGGAGTGTGTTATTCTTCCCGTCCAATCAAATATATCCTAAGTACAGCAACATGGCAGATCTTCGCCCAATCTGGGTTCTTCCCTAAACCTTCGGACATTTTTAAATGTATTAAAATCAATGAAAGTGCTGCTCGTCCCAAAACAGTTTTGTTTACATTATATCCGTGCTGATAGCCTCGTTTGTCACACAATTAATTTGTCTGCAATATATTGCTATGCACTGGTTAATTGGACGTAATAAAATCATGATGTAACGTTATGTAAACATATTTTGTCCAATGTGGAGTCGTGTTACGCAGTTAGCGATTGGTTGTTAATGGCACTATTGACCAGTCGTCATTTGGAACAAGAATGTACTTTCTTTACAGCAGTGAGAAGTTGGACTAGCTTTATAATCACACGAAACACTGCGAGGAGTATGGGATTTCTTTGCTGATAGTTTTAGGTTTCATGTAAAACAGTCAAAAACCTGGATGATATAATAGACATTGGAGGCCAACTTCCCAGTAAGACATAGATCAAACACTACAGATTCAAAAGCTGAACGGGTAAGTGTGGTGGATTATTGGTATCATGGTGTTGTGACAACCCGATATCTCGACATTATAACCGGACACCACGACATCCCGCCAATTTTACCCGAAATCCACGGCATAATGACATGATACCAATAATACACCACACTTCCCCGTTCAGCGTTTGAATTTGTAGTGTTTGATCTATGTCTTGCTGAGAAGTTGGCATCTAGTGTCCAGTATAGTATTATCCAGCTCTTTGACTCTTTTACATGATTTGGGGAAACAATGGTGAAACGGAAGTAAAGAATTACACACATCTATCATTCTTAAACATAATCCTTCTTATAAATACGTACACCTATCAGTCTTCCGTGTGTAGACATAAATGTAAAGCCGTCACTAAAAATAGAAATAAGCTTAAACCATTACAACGCTACAATAAGTATATAGTTTCAGGTGAGATTTGCAATCTAAGTAAGTAAACCTGAAAATTAGAGATGCATTATGTAAGATATAGAAAAAAACTTTTTCTATCTTCTCATCTCTTACAATAAATATCAATAACTATGAAATAACTACAATTCATTAATTACAAATATGTTTTATAAATAAACAACTTGTTTAGAAGAATATCCAGAATCTTGACAAAATATATTTTGACTGTGATCAGTAAAGCTATAATTAGAATCTGTGTATTTTGTAGGAGGTGTCTTATTACCTGTAATTCTTATATTGATTTTTATGGGTATTGCTATAAACGTAACAAATTTATACCTGCTTATAATTGTAATGTTACAACAATAACACACTTATAACTGCTTATTTGATATGTAAATTTTATAATTATGTAATACAAACTTCATATTAACTTGTATAATTATATTGATTTATTCTTGCAGTGTAAGAAATATAACACGTATATACCTACCTGGATCTGTGATTAAAACTATTTTAGAGAACTTCATTACATGTATTCTTATATTGATTTATAATACCTCCCTGTTTGATATGTAAACTTTATCACACACTCTGATCATCTCTTCTTTACGTGCATTCAGACCTAAAACCTGCAGCTGCTGTTGACTGTCACATCATATACGATTTGTTCTACAATGGTAAACCAAACAATGGTAAACATAAGAAACTTTCTAGACCGAGTGATGATTGATATTGATCTCGTTGTCAATTACTAAAACAAAACAAAAGACTCGTCGATCTGCATAAAGAAAATATTGAATAATCGTGGATTAATAGAATAGAAGTTGTAGAATAATATTGGTGTAATATATTAAGTGATATAATGAAGATATAGTGAGAATATATAATGATTTCATTAATCGATAATAAAATATATACTAACATACAGAACAAACTTAAAGTGTTCTTCTTATCTACGTTCATACCCATTTAATATATTGTAGTGTGTGCTTTACCATTATAATGCCCATAATTTCAGTAATGATCAAAGCCCGATAATACCCTAGTCTGAAGAGGATTTTTGAAAGTCCTCAACGGAGGATAGAACAGTGCAACGCCCTACGTGAATCGGGCTAATGACTAATGAAGACGAGAATAGTATGCAATGGAGGGGGGGGGGGACTTTGCAACAGTGTTTTCGCCAATGTTTTGTCAAATTGCAACTTTCAGTCAATGGTTATTTTACGTTTGCACTTGTATATTATGGATGGAGCTGCGGTTGTTCGTCCAATCCGATCGCCACGAATGCGTATAATGTGATTTATATTCAATTTCTGAAACAAATATTGTAATTTCTAATCAATTGGGTTCAGTGAACTACGTGCACAGTTAAACGATTGTCGTTTACGCCTCCTTTAGAGTCCATTCTACACCCGTTTTATATACGCTCACATTTTCATGTGGACGTATTATGACGTCGTACCTGTTTGTCCGGACCGTCCGTCCACAATTTGATTGTGGACACGCTACATGTCACAATTTGTATCCGATTTTGACGGAACTCGAAACATAGGTCTATCTTCCAAAGATCTCGGTTCATTTCGATATTGACATGTATCAGACTGTAGCTGCATGTATTATGACCCTTAATTGCTTGTGGACACTCTAGAGGTCACAATTATGATGAATCGTGCAATGCATAATTGTAATCTAACGATCTTGGTTACTTTCAGTATTCGTTCATATCGAATCGTTGTTTCCTAAATTATGACCACTGATTGTACGACAAATCGCGTTTGTTTTAGGAAGCGGTCCCTCTAGAGGTCCCAATTATTATGATAAAAATCCTACCAAAACTTACAGACAAAATGGTCACCCCTCGTACGCGAATAGTGTAAATAATATATGGTATATCACAATTGTGGACCCCCTCCAGAGACCACAATTTTGATCCGATTTTGATGAAACTTTACATTAAAGTTTATATCACAAAGATCATTGTTCCGTTTGATAATTATGAACGTTAAATCCTGATTTATGGCCCCTGAATGTTCGAAAATCGCATTTGTATCTTGTGGAACCGCTTCTGTTCAATTCTAAAGTCTATCACCATAACACACAATGAAGGTCGAGTTCGGATTTCATAAAAAAAATCTAACCCAAACTGCAGTACATAAATGGCTTCTCCTTGTACGCAAATAGTGTAAAAGTATATAGAAGTCACAATTTTTATTCGATTTTGATGAAACATTTAATTTATATCTATATTCCAAATATCGATATTTGCTCATTTCAGACCATAACTTCCTGGATTATGGCCCTTTAATGAACGAAAAATCGTTTTGTTTTTATTTGTTCTCTAATCATCAGCGTATGTTGCCTGGCAACCGCTGGTTTTAACTATTATTTTGATGTTTGTTTATCAGCAGTAACTAAACTATTTGCATGTTGTCTTCTACAAATAAATACACTAATCAGGTACTGATTTTAAAATGTTTATTGTGTCTTTAATATTGAATATTATGATCTTTCATGACTATTTATTGAAATTGGAACAATATTGAATTCGAATTCGTGTTTTAATATTCGAATATTATGGAAAATATCAAATTATAAAGTTCGTGTCCTTAAAAGACAATTATCTGAGACAAATATTATTTTATTTTGACATTAGTTGCAGTAACTTAGGTTTATTATTGGTATTTTACTTGATAATAACATCCTTATATTTTAGGTTAAAAGTCTTATGAATTTTCGATCAATCATTTTGTGCTATCCGATGTCCATGGACCGTTTGGATATCAGGCTGTCGATTGAAGAATACCAAATCATTGACATCACAAAGGAATGTAAAATCTAATTTTAGTATCTGTATTATATTATGTGAAGATTTTTTGATGATTTTTTTTATGGTTAGTATTTCTTTGATATCACGATGATATATGCTTAATTAATTCGTTTGTTTCACACGCAATAAAAATCTCATATTTTATTCACGAGTTACATTGAGCGATTGATATCCGGGATTTTTCACCGGGTTAAACGTGGTTTTACGCGATGACCGAGGAAATGCCGGAATTTTCGCAATTAATCCGGTCTCGATTTTTCGATAATCTAATTAATCTAACTGGCATATTCTTTTCACATTATAACATCTAATAGACAGTCCATCACCGCCACCTTTTCTGCTTTTCCTTCAAAATTAGATTATTTGACACCGATTGAGATACTTCAATTACAGTTTCCATCGCATTTAGTCGATGGTGGTAAAGACACGGAGGAAAAATCGAATCACTTAACTTAAAACCTTGAGGCGCGGAAAATGTTTTAATAGTTTACAGGCACAACTAAAGTGTCCTGAATTTTACCAAATAATAAGTTGGTATCAATAATCGATCACAAATCACGCTCTAGGCCTTCCTCATTCGGCTTTGATACATTCACAATATGACCTTTGACATAAGACAATGCTCTTAATTACCATGATCAATCTTCTTTAACGTAGAATTATAAATGGATTACGCTATGTTACTGTTGTTGTTTTGCTCTTTATGTTTCACTATTTTAAGGAGTGGACCGGTAATTACCATCTTCTCAAGGCCGTTGCCTTGTACTCAAAATGTATCTTCCCAATATCAGACCAATCCCTTGCGTAACCAGGAACGGACCAATACTATTAAAATCCATCGAAGTCGTCAAACTTGACTTAGATTCTTTCCCGATGGAAAGTAAAGTATCTATCGTCAGTTAAATATAGAATTCATAAATAAATCAGGTTTTAAAGAATATACGCAATATCAAATTTTATGAAGGGAACGTGATTGGGAAATGTTTGCAAATTCATCACATGACTGATTTTTCGTGAGTGAAGGCTCGAGAGCCTAATTATGACATCAATACCTCAAAGATAAGTAATTTGTAATATTCTGAGATAGAAAAGGAATGACTTTGCAACAATATCTAATTTTATTTAGTATTATTTTTATTTACGTGAACGTATTCTATGTTTTAAATTGATGAAGGTCTTGTTGGTTCTTTATTTCTTAATATTAATAGTTTGAACGATATATAACAACATCACAATATTGACGAGGATTCCCATACGGGTTTTGTTTCTGTTGTATTATTTAGTTACTATTTGAAATGATTTACATAAATAGACTTACATAGCCTTATACTTGGTTACTAGTTTTGCTTTTGATTGATTAATAACGCTCATGTCATGACATTTAAAATGTCTTTATCATACAGATGCTTTTTTTTAAAATTGTGTTAACATATATTTCCATTTATTGAACTTTGTAGCAGCAAGTTCATTTTACTGATAACCCGGGCCTTTTATTATCTGAGCATGTATTGGGGTAGGTACATCAAATCTATTACACACTGGTACATTAAAATATCAAATAAAATGTATAAGTTATCTTTATACGAGATGGAAAAGGAGTTTCTTGTTCCTGCGTATAACTGGTACCCACATAGATTTAGATATAGACAAATTGCGATAAAATCAATAGTAATTGTTGAGTATTGGAAACATTCACTTCAGGAAATCACAGTAAATAAGTGATAATGAAATAAACGTTGGACTTAGACTTTCTCTGCCATAAATATAATGATCATATCTTGGGCAGCCAGGGAAGATTGCAGACTTATTAACAAATCAACGGTCATTTACAAGACGGTGTATTTTCTGTAATTGCTTTAGACTATCTTTAGTAGTCTGTTCACGAGTCGATCATATGAAGGATGGGTGCTCAGCGATGGTCGAATCTGATAACATCCAACAAAATCAAGATTTATAACTTCTTTTACGTTAACTTGTTCTTAGCTACCATATTTGCTAACACGGTTATTAAGGAATTAACTTATAAATTTATTAGTAGGACGGTAGATCGCGGAGCACTGGGTTAAGCTGTAAATGGCAATTTAATGTATCTTATCTTTATTTACCACGTTAAGGGTGGTAAGAAATACTACCCAGTGTTGTTTGCGTTCTCCATTTCTCTACAATAATATTCAAACTAAAAAAATAATAATAATATGCTTTGTCTTTGAATGATTTTCTCACCATGACCTTTAAATGATAGGAAATATGAATAGACATGACGGAAATCATTCTTCCGTCTCGTCACTATGTGTGTAAATGTTGGCCCCATTCCACATTGGAGCCACGGTGGATCACCTAGAAAGACACAAGCTTACTAACCTGGAAACATGGGTTCGGTCCAGGTGTTGACCGAGAAAGTTCTCGTGGTATTTTACGGTATTGTTTACCATTGTTACTGGAGTACGACAGGGCCTGGAATGAACAGCGTTTAGTCGTTCGAATGGAACGAAAACTGCTGTCCCACGTACATGTTGGCAATGTAAAAAATACCCTTGCTAATTGAAATTAGAAAAAAAAGTAGACTATAGCGTAGTGCCACCGTCCCGACAAAATATTGTCTTCGTGCCACACTACATGGCGAATGCTAGTCTTGATTAGTAAGCCAGTGCACAACAGTTAACTCGATCTCATTTCAGCTACTTCAATCTTAGCATAATGGCATTTCCAGTCTGTGGTATAGCTATTATGAACAGGGTATTTTCACAATAGTGTTTATATTTAATTAAACATGACTGAAAACACAACCCAGTATTAGATATGTTTTTGTCTAGCAAAAGGTTAAAATTCAATGGACAAGTAAAAAAAATGTCATTAGTTTCCTATTACTTTTGTCTGGTCATTCTGTCTGTAAATGTTACCCACATTTTCTCATAGCAGATTTTCAATACATGTTCTTTAAAAAGAAGTCCTTCTTAAATCGATAATTATGAGTTACATGTATATCGAAGTGTTCCGTATTAGTTAAGTTCACAATTTATATTATACTTTGAATTTGTTTATTATTTAAATGCAATTGATAGTTTATTTCATTACAATGATATTGATATTTTATTTCATTGCAATGACATTGATATTATTTTCATTACAATATTGATATTTTATTTCATTTAAATGATAATGATAGTTTAATTCATTATTTACAATGATAATGAAAGTTTGTTATAATGATGTTGACTGTTTATTTCATTCCAATGGCATTGATAGTTTATTTCGTTGATATTAATATTCTATTTCGTTTATATTGATATTCTATTTCGTTGATATTAATATTCTGTATCGTAGATATTGATATTATGTTTTGATATGTTTTTCAATATTATTTTTGTTTTTGAAACGATAAATATATGGTTTATATTGTAATATACACAATCTAGTTTATTTTCAAGTATATTGATATAGTATGGTTTATATTTTGTTACTATTTGTTTTACAATATTTCATGTCATAGTATCGATATATCCGCTACACAATTTGTATCATAATAATATATGTAGCTAATTGCTTGGTTGCACGTTATACATATTCGATTTGGCTTAAATGACCCTCTTTCAGTTGCATGAAATAAACGTTTTTATAAGTAAAATGAAACGCTTGACTGGAGTTTTTCGACAAATGTTTCGATTAATGTCTAGTCCGGACCATTGACGATCGAAAATCAATGAAAAGATGAAACAATGGGATATGTATTTAAACCAAATCACATAGAATAAACATCCATCTACTCTTTGTTATTTAAACAACATCAATGATAAACAAAGACAGAAACAGAATGTCATCGCAATTAGAATCTCATTTTCCCCTTAAGTGTTGATCAATCTAAAAAGGCAATTTACTTGCCATCCTTCATATCTGATGTATCTAATATACTGGCATCAAATTAGCTTTGATAAGTGTCGTGTTTGATTTAAGAGACAATGAATTAAGTACGGGTCAATCAATGAAATACTTAACTTTGCGTTCTCCGTTCTTCATGACGATAACATACACACAATGCGCAGTATTTAGTCAATTGACTATGCATATGTACAAGTCGACGATTTAGATGACGCACCTTAAACGAGGATTCACAATATTGATTGGTTACCATTTAATTTTGTTCAAGGTAAATGCGTTCGTTAATTCGTTACTGGGGTTTAACATCCACTTTCACCTATGTGAATGCGTGGCACTGGCCTGTTTATATCGTCTGCTGCAGAGAATACCAATTGTTTACAATTTCTTTAGTTTATCATATCTTTGTGAACACTGAACGGAAATGAAACATGTTTGGACTGATAATCTGTTTAAATATTCAACTTCCATAATAATTTGAGATTCATAATCCCGAAAATGGCGACCAATCGCTTTACAAAGTTGTAGGACTGTAGGAGGTGGGAGTAATTAGTTTTTAGTACCTCAAAGTTTGAGCCCTTTACGTATTGTGTATCTGCACCTTTTGTGCTGGGGGGGGATCACGGTGGCTAAGTGGATAAGGCGCTGGTTCGCTAGCCTGGAGGTTGAGTGTTCGATCCCTGCATTGGCCGAGAAAGTTCATCTCGATTTTCCGGCGTGATTTCCCCTTGTCAGTGATGCAGAAGGAGGGCCTGACAAGTACAGCTGCCTAGTCGTTCGGATGGGACGAAAAACCGAGGTCCCGTGTACAAATTGGAGTGCACGTAAAAGATCCCTTGGCAGTTGGAATTCGATATAAGAGTAGGCCGTAGCGCCGCTGCCCGGGCAAAATTTCCCTCATTGCACACTGTGGCGTATGCCCGTCTTCAATTAGCCCAGGTACGGTGCTTAAGCGTAGGACGTTAAACCCCATTTCATTTTGTGCTAGGGTTGCAATCTTGAAGACCTAGTACCTGGTATTTCGCCATTCCTTGGTTCTATAATGGAATAAAAACACTCAATTGAGCTTGAAATAAAATATAAATACCTTCAAAGATCCCTGGGTAAATTACTTGTTCTGAAGTAGTGGTGTCGCCAATAAAAAATATTGAAAAACAAGTAGAGAAGAAGGCGGTCTGTACAACGAACATAGTGTAGCTTATGCCGCTGCTAAATATAAACCAATTACACTTTCTTCTGTATTAGAATTTATCATGGAAAACTAAAATAATCAAGTATATGGAAGAAAAAAAAATTTAGTTTGAGTAATATCTATAATCGTATAAAGAAAATTACTAGTAGATTGATACTGCAACGTACATAGCTTGTCATTGCAAAATTGATATCAATAATTAAACATTTTTATATTAGAATTCTTATCATGAAGGAGAGTGGTTGGTAAAAACTGAAGTAACTTAATTAAAGCCAAAAATAATGGTTTTATTTGACTGAGTTGAGACAAGCAGTATTAAGTGACTAAATTAGTAGAGGTTTGGTTTTTACAAGATGAATACACCCTTACATGAAGATTACGTTAGGTCAGAGTTCGTATGATTTTTCGATCAATCATTTTGTGTTATCCGATGTCCTTTTGGATTCAAGGCTGTCCATTGAAGAATACAAAATGATTGAATTACAAGATAAAATCTAATTTTAGTATCTTTATTATTTGTGATGATTTTCTGACTAGGGTTTAATTTCTCTGATTTCGAAATGATATATAGCGTAATTAATACGCTTATTTCACTTTTTGTAAAAATAAAAATACTCACGAGTTTACTAAGCGTAAAATATGGTCTCATATGGTCAATGAGGGAAGTAAGGAATTTAAGTAATTAATCAGGCATCGATTTATCGATAATTGATGAAAATGATATAACTGACATATTTCGTTTACATAATATCAAGTTATAGACAGTTCATCTCCTCCCCGGCCTATTAAAAAAAAACATGAACTTCAATTGCAGTTTTCATCGATGATAATAGTAGAGAAGTTCCACAGTCTTTAATGTTGCTTGCCAAAACATTTATAAGGAAAGATAAATAGGTTTATTTAAAATAACACTGTACGTGAATATGTGTTAATTTAGATCTTAATTTGTGTTCCTCTTTGATCTTAAAAATGCCTGGAGAAGGTGGGTGGATTAAAGGCAAGTCCCTGAAATGCTTATGTAAATGATTTTTCAGATCTTCATTAGGTTTAATTTAAAACTGTACTCTCTTGACAGCGAATGTATTTTACACTGGTATTTCACATCACGTAAACTGACTACCAATCAATTGTATGTAATCCTACATATGGCTGTGTTTTGTGGGGAGTTATGAGCAAATCTGTCTGACATTCAAAGTGTTTATTAATAATACCATAACGTCTAGGAAGCCTGTTAGCAATAAGAGACAAAATGTAAATTGTTCTGAAACCAAAAAGACCCCCCCCCCCCCCCCAATCTGATTAAAATACAGATCTATATTTTTATACTTTTCGATGGCCTACACTGGATGAAGATCGGTCACGTTATATTGAGAGTTCACGTCAGCGGTCAAACGAGCGACTGTTGACCCTATATACGTAGGACATTGATTAATCAATAAGCGTTGACGTTTTCTAGTGTATCAGAAATCCAAGAACTCGACGTTACAGACCAATTCATTGGCTAATCCTTCACATCATCCAGCACACGTCAATGATAACACCTCTTCAAGATCCTAGTGTAATACATACAAGTAAAACGGAATTTTAAACTATAAAAAACGAAACGAAATAGGACCTGTGTTCTAATCAGATGGTAAAACCCCACAATGTCTTGCTTAGTATGTACTGGTTTGTTATTAAATGTGGTTGTCTGTAATCAGTCACCTTTATGCATCATATAAAATCGTGTATATATAACATTATGTAGATTAATATTGGCGTAGAAATTAAAACATTGAAAATACGCACACCCATAGCTTATACATTTATGGAGGGGGGGTAGCATGAAATCGCTGTATCCTAAAGCCTGTCATTGAGTCAACTGGCGTTGTTTCGAATCCCGACTGTACGTGACAATGAGTAGGGTCGCTTGTACAAACTCGTTGGTTTTCTCCGGGTCCTCTGGTTTCCCACTGCTAAAGACCACTTAGCGCAAGCGAATTATTGAAATAAGTTAAAACATAAGTTAGTGCCGAAATGACCTAGCTTGTGTCGAGTTAACGTTAAACCCCATTTCTCTATATATATACATTTATGTTTAAAAGATCAGACCAAATTAATGCATTCATATCTTGACACTCACGATGAAAAGAGAAATGCATTTTAAACATTTTTGTAAGGTAAGTGTGATTCTCTTATAAGAGGTCTGCAAATATAGATCTTGATATAGAAAGTTATGCGGCTTGGTATAGCGGATAGCACTATTAGTATCATTCCAATGAGCTGAAGATGTATTTGGCAAAACAGGTGACAACACCATTAACATGGCTTAACGAAATAATCAAGAATAATAACTTTTAAAATTATATATTAGAAATTATTGTTGAATTTCGCCCGGTTTTTTTAATCCTCATTAAAATTAAGAATCAAACCGGAATTGGTTCTTTTTCAAAGATAATCGGTGGCTATTCTATCTAGCAAACTGGCTAGAGAAAGCGATGTTCTGAACTTCTGGATTCCTTGCTACTAACAAGTTGAAAACACTATAAATCGCGCAATTACCCTAAAAATCTTTAAATTCTTGACACGTTTCACTTATGAACTGGACATTAATTAACCCATGTCATGTTAAAGTAATTTTCTCGTGCTGGACGAAGTTGAGCTCTTGTCGTGTTAGTATTATTAATGGTTATTTGGGATGGCTGATCTCTAGTCCTTGACGCTCACCCCCGTCTGTCAACAACCTCTCAAATATGTGTTCCAAGTGTCAACACTAGGTTTCTTTCTCTAATATACATGAATTGTAATGACCCTTGGTCAGATCCCAATATCCACAAGACGCCATCAAGTATATCAAGAACTAGATTGAGAAGCCAAAGGGAAGACAACTTTATATTAATCTCATTACAAGACTATTTCTACCAAGTGTTTATTGGGAAATCTTAGTGATTACATTATTATATGACTTTCTTTAAGTTATTTTAGTGAACATATTGTTTCAAGACGTGTTTTATATTCACAGAAATGGAATCGGGTTTCAGAGACTGCACCAAAATGAGTTAGGAACTGTCTCCGTAACCTGGCATAGATCCTGCAGTTTACGGAGAAAGTGCTCTTGGATTTTCCAGCATGTCTATTCATTCTTTTGGAACGAAAACCTAGCTATCGTGTACATGTTGCCATGCCCTTGAAAAAATCGATGACAATTGGAATTCGGAAAAAAGAGTAAGCCGAAGCGCCGCTGTCGGGGCAAAAGTTCCTGTCATATCAAAATTCATGCTGTAAGCCCGTCTTCATTAACCAGTTGGCGCACAACAGTAGGATGTTAAAACCAGTAACATTTTATTTTATTTTGCTTAATAGGGGTGACGTGTTATTATCCCTTTTCAATGGAACATGTTTCTGTCTGCAATTGTTCTTTTATCTGCCCAGTAATCAAATACAGCAAGTGTAGGAGGAACTCATAATTTGTGTCATAGCGAATGCATTAAAGGGCATGCGTATTCTTTCTAAGCACCAGGCTTACGTCACCTCCGGTCCGAGCTGCTCTTTACAGTTTCCGAGCAACCCTAGTATAGCCACCAACCCCATACGACAGTGAGAAATACACAATTATACACAATACTATATGTTTTGTTTTGCTGAACGAGTATGTTATAATTATCATGTTGTGTACAATATCGTGATGAAAGATGGAAATATTAATTAACTATATATGTAATGCCCTGTTCATAGCAATAATCTTTGTTTCATCAACTAATTATTTCCTTATGTGTACTAGGATTAATAATAGTTACCATTCAATAAACCCGAATTAAAATATACAATACACCATTAGTTTGGTCTATATATAAATGATTAATGAATCTATATTTGAACAGATATCGTAACCTGTTGTCATTTGACCCGAATACTTTATTGGCATGGACTAAATATTTCTTCTCAAAAACTCCGGTATTTTGTGATGTGGAATATCTGTTAAAATTCGTTAATTTTAAAATATTACAAATTGCTTCCACAGTTCTTGATATCGACATTGATATATATTTAGAAAATGAAAGTAATTATTTGGCGAGTGTGATTCATTGGCGAACTATGGAAATTGTTTACTCGGCTACATGCCTATCTTTGTTACATAACTGATTGACTTGCTGTCACTTATGTCATCCGTTTTACAAAAAATCTCAAGTTATTTTAAGGTCATCGGTAAATATTCAAGTCTGCAGACCAGACTCAAACAATACCGGTTATCAATATTATATTTAACTGAGTGACAATGTCAACACCATAGATTCTTTGCAATAAACAATTAGGAAAACAGTAAATTATCTATAGGGGCCTGTCACACAGTAAATACCAGATTCCTGAAGCAATGGCTCGAAAAATCCTCTCTGACCATTGCTGGATTGACTTCCGATACTTGAACTTTTGAGGGAGCGTGTCTCTTCTTCCCGTTCAATCAAATCTATCACTTGAGTACAGCAACATGACAGGCTTCGTTTAATCTGGGGTCTTCCCTAAAACTTTGGTCATTGATTTAAGGTATTAAAAACTATGAAAGTCTGTTCGTCTCCATACAGTATTGTTTACTTTATGTCAATATTGATAGCTTCGTTGTCATGCAATTAGTTTTACTGCTATGCACTGGTTAATTGGGCATAATAAAATCGTGAGCCATGACGTAACGTTAAGTAAACATATTTTTTGGTCCAATTTGACGCCCTGTTTAAGGGTAATGCCTTTGTAACCCAGTTAGCGATTGGTAGTTAACCGGACTATTAACCAATCACAATTTAGAACAAGAATTTCCCATCTTTCCAGCAGTCAGTAGTGCGATTAGCCAAGCGGAACACTGCGAGGAGTGTATATAATACAAGCTAGTCAATGCTGTTACAGAAAGAACAAAGTCGAATGGGGAAATTGCATGGAGTGATAAGAGAAGCTAGGGGTCACAATTTTCAGATTTGCGATATATAGCACAATTTTATTTTGACGAGTAAATTCAGGTTTACAAACTAATGCCAACTATTTGGAAATGGCGGACGAGATTAGAAATATGAAATTTCTCTCCACTATATCATGGAAAAAGAACATATTAATCAGAACATTATTTATTACATTGATTATCCGTAAATCGAAGATTAATCGATTGTCTTAATTCCGTACTTCTCCTTCACACTGACCGTGTAGTACCTTGATGAAGCTTCCATGGTATCACACGCTCAATGTACCTCGTAAATAAAATATGAGGGGTCATTTTATTACCAGTGCAACAAGTGAATTAATAAAGCATAGATCACGGTGAAATGAAAGAAAAATCTAACCATAAAAAAACAAATCATCCAAAAATCTTCACAAATAATACCTAAAATTAGATTTTACATTCTTTGTAATTCAATCAAAGAATGAAATCAAACTGATTTTCTTTTATCTGGCGTCGACAACTCGATCTCCCGTACATCTAATGACTGATAGAAAATCGATTTGAACTCTAACCAATTCCTTAATCTTCAAGTATGATAAATTCGTTTATCTAGTAAAATAATAGCTCTATAAAACAAAAGTTTGTCAGTTTGTTGTTATTTTCGGTAATTAAGACATTAATGGTAATAGATAATTAGCTTTAATCGCTGCAGTTTTCAGTAACCGATTTCCATTCATTTGCTGATTGCATGAATGAAATTCCAATGGACATAGATTCTGAAATGAGAAAGTGATATCAGTAATTGTAATTATTGGCTAATTTTCTTGTCAACATGATAATCATTATCTTTTTGTTTTGCTTACTAAAATATCGATTATCGATCAAAATCGCTTTAAAATGTGTTACGTTACACGTTCTCTCTAAATAATGTTGCCAGTTTGTATATTCAGATATTAGCTCTCGATCGAAGCCTTTAATTACAATATCAAATAGTTATCTCATGAATAAAGGGACATTTATTGTTAAGTGACTCATTTAATTATTTTTAATTTTATTATCGATTAATGAAATCATTATATGTTCTCAGTGTATCCTAATTATATCAATTAATATACAACACCAATATTTTTTCTACAATTTATATTCTATTAATCTACAATTATTCAATATTTTCTATATGCAGATCGACGAGTCTTTTGTTTCGGTAATTGACTTGTTAAAACAAGGAAATCTATACCATTCGCTCTGCCCAGAGAGTATCGCTAACGTCCATCGTTTTTGATGCAGAAAAAATCGTGCCTTTGACAGTTAAAAGCAGCCGCAGGTTTTTTTTGGGGTTTTGAATGAACGTGATGTCGAGGTAATCGAAGTTTGACCATTGTGTGAAATAATTATAAAGTTTACATATCAAACAGGCAGGTATAAATGTCTTATGTGAATATTGTTGACTAACATCGGCTTTCTAACAATACCCATATAAATCAATATAAGAATTACAGGTAATGTGGTGATGATACGTGATCTAGTCTTTATATAAACTACAAGACCCCTCCTACAAAATACACAAATTTTAATTATAGCTTTACTGATCATAGTCAAAATATGTTTTGTGGGAATACAGATTTTGTTTCCATCACGAAGCAGCCCCTTTTAAAATCAAATTTTAAAAACAAAAATCAATTACATCATGTGTGTTGAACTTGTGATATTACGTAATATGTGGTGTATTTGAAGAATGTTTAATTGAACATCCTATTACATGTAAGTACACAAACGCACGGAATGGCACAGTGGTACGCTTAAGCGGGGCCTCTCTGTTTCCGACATTTGTCCAGGGGCCTGTTTCACGAAATTTTAACTTAAGATAAAATCCAAATTTTAGTACATACTCAAATCTGATTGGCTAAGCGCTAAAATCAATCTTATACTATCCAATCGAATTACTAAAATCGGATTTTATCTTAGTTAAAAATTCGTGAAACAGGCCCCAGGCACAACACTGGATCCACTGTTTATATGGTCATAATAATGGTTGGGATGTGCTTCATTGTATTATTCTCGCAGAAACTAAATATACTTCACATAGTTCAACATAAATGTGAAAGTTTGGACATTGATCGATGGAAATATTTTCTATACGCCTAAAATGTAATGTGGTCGAATATTGCTGGCATCCTTGTCCGTACGTCATCCAGCGTTCTTGCACAATAATGCATCTATTTGAAATTGATATGGGTTAATCTGTTGATTGTCTATAAATAGAAAATCAAAAGTTACCTTCGTTACAAAATCATGTTAGCGCCTTTTAAAAACATTTTTACTGACCGGAAACGTACGTTTTAGGCGGGTCATACAGAGTCTCTAATTAATTCAACATCTCTCAACAACACAGTTTTACAATTTAACCCTGGTTTGTTAATCGGAAAGTTATTATTTGCTCATTTCTGTTCACTTAAATTTTTTTTATATAAAATGTGCTAGATAAGAGTATTTCACCATTATAGTATAACGGTATCATTTTATAACCGGTGAAATGTTAAAAGCCTTACTGTACTGTCAGAAGGATGGGAATAGCCTGGGGCTAGTGGTCAGATTCAAACATTACCGTGCATTCACTATTCTATTATGAATTTTTATTTCAATTTAATATGAAGGCCGCCTGAAACCACAGTCATTGATTCTCGGTGACTTATTCGTGGTATAAAAGTCGATATGTGTTGTTGTTTAGTCTAAGCCCTTCTCTGCCATCTTTGAGGCCCCAGTCTTGTTTGATCTTTTATTTACTTTCAAGATGTGATGGAATAGCAACCACTTGTCGATGCGAGGGAAGCCCAACTCACATATTGTCAAAAAGTCTTATTAGAATGGCAGTAGTGCCTCTAGGATGTATAAGAACGAACAGTATGACTGTTGACTTGCCATCAAACGAATTGATCCGTACGTCAATGCATCATGTAATTATTTTTTTTTTCTATTCCATATTTTGTGAATAAGCACTGTGGCTCGTTTTATGTTCCGATTCAATATAGAATAGCTAATACATTGAAGAAGATGTGTATCTTGGAAAACAATATATGGATTAACATGTCCTTATTGACACTTGAATTATTAAAGTAGAGGTTGTTTCTAGTATTCAATAATATTGATGATTGATTGAAACACGTGATGGATCATAGTTTATTTCTATAATTTATAGCTACACCGTGTAAATTACATACATCATCACGATTTGATCGACATTTCTGACATTTATCGCCCGTTTCTATTTTGTAATGCAATAATTGTTCTGGTATGTGATTGTTAGAACTCTATGTTTAGTAATTATATCTGCTGGTAATACAACGGTAGAAACAATTATGATTTACAATGACTCACAGGCACGGACAGATTAAATTAAATAGTACAAATACAATGCGGTTTAACGTCTTACTTTTCTGCACCAACCGGACTAATGAATCAATTGAATGTGGCTTAGCGTCTCACTTTTCTGCACCAACCGGGATAATGGATCAATTGAATGTGGCTTAACGTCTCACTTTTCTGCGTCAACCCTGATAATGAATGAATAAAATGTTTTTAAACGTCTTACTTTGCTGTACCAACTGAGCTAATAAGTAAATTAAATGTGGTATAACTATGTCTAACTTTTCTGCACCAACCGGGATAATGAATGGATGAAATCTGGTATGTCTTGCATTTCTAAATCAACCGGTCTAATGAAGGCGATGTAGTGTGCTGTGTTCGGGATTATTCCTCGACTGTGGCGTTTCCGCCTACTCTTCTTCGAATACCAACCGCTAAGAGTTAATTTAAGCGTACCACAACGAATGCAAGGGTGGACCCTGGCCTTTCGTCCCATTTGTAGGACTAGACTCCGTTCCTTCTGACATCTTTCGTCCTGCGTCTCTGACAAAGTGCAACTTTTTGGTTAGTGAGCCAGTGTCATATTCACTGACCAATCTTTGCCAACATTGATATTGCGTTGTTCTATTCACAGGCATACGGGATGCCATCTGATTTGGAGGGATATAACATTTTACCTGCATTTTCCCATTAATGCATAATAACCGAAAATAGTAGTTTTTTGACTGAAAATGCTCATTTTCACTTGGCAGTCCTATCATTTTGAGTTGGTTGCACCCATCTGCTTAAGACCACGGTTGCTAAGTGAGTAAGGCGCTGCTTCCCTATCCTGGAGTTCGAGGGTTCGATCGGAATTTCCGGCGTGGTTTTCCCTTGTCAGGGGTGCAGGAAGGAGAACCTGGCAAAGTAGGTGTCTAGTCGATCGGATGGGACGAACACTTAGGTCACGGGTACATATTGGCGTGCACGTAAAAGATCACTTGTCAGGAATTCGATATTATAAGAGTAGGCCCTAACGCCGTTATCCGAGCATTAGCCAAGTTGGAGCTAAACAGCAGGACGTTAAACCCCATTTCATTTAATTTCATCCTCCTGCTGATACTCTATTAAAACAAATACAGAAAAAATGAAAAAGGCTAACACACCAGTTCTATATGTCAGATTGGTGTTATCGGCGTAATGTGGAATAATTAACTTAAGGAAGGATAAAGCATGACAAGCAACCAGTTTCTGCAATGAATATAAATGCGAATGCGTTATTTTGTTGTTTACTTCCGGTTTTAAATGAAAGCTCGCTCGTGACTTTCTCTGATGGAAGTTCTTTAATGCTTCTTTAGGCTGTTCTACGGCCCCAAAAAGACTAGTATATTATTATAAGATATATATAGGTAATCTCGGTCAACTCAATAACTCAGATATCCACAGAGAGCACACACGATCCACCTTAATAGGAAAGACCCTTTTAAAAATATGTCTAAGACCTTAACGAGAATATCCGTTACAAAGGAAGCAGTGTTTAACTCAGGTTTAAGTGTTACAACCAATCGTAAAATTACATTGTCCATCTTAAAGATATGGCGCAATTTAGACCGTAAACCTGAACGGTGATCATTTGTCGGAAGCATTCAGTTTTTTCCAAGTCGTTTTGCTATATACAAAACGGAGAATTGCACTGTATAATTACGACAATTGGTGTGACAAAGTGGTGTAAAGCTGGTGTTGACGTGTAAACTCTCGATAACTTCGATGAAGACACGTTCTTAATAAACATCAAAATATTCAATTATTATTAATAAGCTACATGCTGATCTTCTGTTATCTGTAAGATAGTGTTACATTGGTTAGCTATGTGAACTCATCAAATGGGAATTGGTATCGGGCGCACTACAACGAAATATATTTATAAACAATACTGCCTTATCTGTGTCTTGACCAAGTTCATTGTTTGTTGGTCCAGATTAACAGGTTCGGGATTGACAGCACTCTATTTTCCAAATAATTTCGGGTAAAGAACAAAAAAATGACATATTCCAAAATATATTGGTTGCCTATTTGTTTTTTTTTCTTTCTTTTACATTAATAATAACAAATAATAATAAGTCGATTTATATCGCGATAATCCACATTATGCTTCAGAATATACAGTAAACTAGACAAATGGATGTTCTTTTCGGCGGTTGAACGTTTTATGCATTTTCGGGAAACACAGAACCCTTGCTTGAAAGGTTAGTTGAGCACAGCAGGTCCACAACTATAAGAAGTACAAAAAATGTTCTTAGATTTGTACACTTTTCAACAAAGAAGTGTTATGAATTGTGCTAAAAAACGTAAGTATCACTTGCTCATTGCACGGAACCCTGTATGTTAAACGTAGCAAATAGATGTACAAGACAATCGACAAGAAATAAAATCACTAATATTCTAGCTTTCTAGCAGCCTGAAGCAAAACTAAAATAGCGAGACAAAAATAGCCTAAGATTGTTTGCCATGCATATAGCGGAAAATTGATGACATTAGGTTTTGACTGTCCCTAAATCAGTGTCAAATCTAATGTCTATAGGTCGAATGTCTTTAACATCTACAAGATAGTTTCAAGGGTGATTAGACAATAATTTTCGGTCGGTTTTACTACCAAATTACCCTAGAAATAAGTGACATCTCGTATCGTATAGAGCCTATGTGTAGAAATCGTTATACAATCCCCGCTTTCTACTTCTTAATTCAAAAGGTATTATTGGTGATCGAAGTTCCGTATTTAAACGTAACCAATGTGGACGTTGTGGCGTTTTAAATAGATTCATTATTCAACTGGTGCTACAATGGACGCCTAGTGGTTTATTAAACAATAAAGTGTCGTGATTACTGTTGACGAATACTCGCCACTACCGCCAGTTCTCTTCATTTTACAATATTGATATAGTCTGGTCAATAGTCAATACATTCTACTGATTGTGCATTCAATAGCTGTTGATGAATATTGGAGAGGCCATTTTGATCGATTTGAGCCAATAACCGACAATACAACGAACACAATTCAATAAAGGACAATATTAATAAGGCGCTTCATTTGAAGTTTCCAGTGATTGTTAGAGAACATATTGTAGGATTATGTTTAGTTCGAATCCAGACGAACATTTATCGGAGAATAATATTGTTGTAGGGATTGAAATCAACAAAAATCAATCTTAGAACAAGCTTTAATGAAGAATGATAGAGTTAGTGCCCCTTGAGAGCACGAGATTAGTTTTCTAACATATGAAGATTAGTTGATTAAAGTTTGGCTTTTGATCAAAAAAAATCTGTGAAGCATCAATTTGAAGTGTCAGAGATATTGACGTAACACAGAAGGATGGTTGGCTTTTGTTTTCGTAGTAATATGAAGAATAAACAGAAATTCTTTACTCATGGACTCCCAAGTTTAATTTAAAGCAATTAAGACTTGATGTATTAAATGGCATGGGAAGTGGTAATGATTTTATCAAATCTTGAATTAAAAATTGTTACTTGATGGTAATATGGCATTTTCACTTCATCCGATTCACTGATGTCCAACTTTTCTGCAGCCATCGGGATAATGAAGACTGACCTACGGCATGCGCCTTGGCTTATCTAATTACGTGCACGGCAACGTGTACATGGGACCTTGGATTCCCATTCCATCAGAACGACTAGGCGTTGTCCCTTGCTAAATCATCTGTCATGCGTCAATGAGCGAAGACTGAAAGCGAACCGGAATCCTGGTGAACAATTCTGCTACTCAACTACTGTGACTCTCCGCTAACAAATTAGCCATCTCGGTATTGCCATATGTACGTCGTTTTGGTTTTGGGTTATCTTGGGCGGGGCGGGGCGGGGGGGGGGGGTAGCGTGTCAGAAAGCACGCAATGGAGAAAATGTGGCTTTCTTAAAGGGAGCTAACCATCTTTTCTGTTGCAATGCAGAGGGAACCCAGACTAGTAATTATCTGCCCATTGACCCCGATGTTACATGGCTGTAATCTTTATAGGCACAATGGGGATCACATTTGTCAATCTCGTGATCATAAATGTGTAGGGGGTTGACAGTTTAGATTTTTGGCTACGGTGATTTGAAGTTGACTGGGGTGAAAATCGCACTTCCCACACAATGATTGCTCTGCAGAAAGATACTTTCTCCCCCCTATCCCTCCGCTATAACATCATCAGTATTACCCAAAACTGCTATAAAATTGCTAATTTGACTGACCCCTTTCCTCCCAGACCAAAAAGTCAACCCAAAATGCAGGAAGAGGGGAGAAGAAAGGGGAAACAATTACTCGTCTGAATCCTGAGGTTTATATATCACACACAAATAGTAGAAATATGCACGAATAGGCCTACTATTCGGAATAGTACTTATTATAATATTAATTGAATCCCATTTGGCTGTTTCTTAAACCGAAAAGGAAACAATATTGCCTTTTCTTTCTTATTCTTCCCTGCTCGTCAACAACAACAACACGCATTATACTAGAATACTTGATAAGACACTCTTATCACTTGATAGGACCCCCGGAAGGGATATGACATGAAATAGGATTTAACGTCCTTCTGTTCTGCTCCAAACTGGGCAAAAATGGCGAACGACTAGATAGTTGTCCTGCATCATTGACAAGTGGGAACCACGCCGGAAAATTTGGATGTACTTTCTAGGCCAATGCAGGGATCGAACACCAACCTCAATGCTAGTGAGCCAGCGTCTTACCTTCTGACACCGTGATCCCCGCCAACCCGCATCCCCTGAAGGGAACACAGTGGTCTTCACCATGCTATAACACGTGATAAGGTCGAACTGGGGTGGAAAAAAAATATTAAATTTATATCCAATGAAATGATCGAAATCTACAGATACAATAAATATATTAATAGAAATGATTATGAATAATGAACAATGACACCGAATAGTGGTGCATGCGTGTCCTAAACTAAATGGGTTATCAAATCGTAATAACACATAATAGACCAGCGGGAGAAGGGGAGACATTGTCACCCGAATGGGGGCAAAATCTGAGTTAACTTTTCTAGAGGCATTTTTCACCAGGAATCCGAATCAAGTAGGTAAAAAGCCAGGTGAGGGGGCGTTTCCGAGATAATCGAGGTCAAAGGTCACGGAAGGCCAAATAACGAAAGAAACGTATATTATAATTCAAAATCTGTTCAGAATAGGGCCGGAAATCATTGATAACAGCAATGAGACAATTATAATACAGTAATATAATATTAACAATGAGCAGCGATGACACCTGCATACCCGTGGTATTAAGCTCTATTACTATGATAATGAAGGGGGGGGGTATTCAATGCCAAAAAACAAGTCTTAGTACGAAATTCCAGATATAATGTTACATATCACTGATAAGCTTGTTGATTGCTCTCTACAAATATGTAAATAAATTTATGGCGCATTCATATTTACTTACCTTAAAAAGCGATCAAAGTTTGGTGGTATTAAGCTCTATTACTATGATTATGAAGCGCGGGGAGGGGGGTATTTAATGCCAAAATACGGGTCTTAGTAGGAAATCCAGATATAATGTTACATATTAGCGAAAAGCTGGTTGATTGCTTTCTGCAAATATGTAGTTAATTTTCTGGCACATTGAGATTTACTCACCTTACAAAAGTTTGGTTGGTACTCAACTCAATTACTATGATAATGAAGGGGGGGGGTATTCAATGCCAAAATACGGGTCTTAGTACGAAATTCCAGATATAATGTTACATTTCACTGAAAAGCTTGTTGTTTGTTCTCTTCAAATATGTAAATAATTTTATGGCACATTCATATGTACTTACCTTAATAAGCGATCAAAGTTTGGTTGTATTAAGCTCTATTACTATGATAATGAAGGGGGGGGGGGTAGTCAATGCCAAAATACGGGTCTTCGTACGAAATTCCAGATATAATGGTACATATCAGCTAAAGGCTTGTTGATTGCTCTCTTCAAATATGTAAATAATTTTCTGGCACATTAAGATTTACTTATCTTTAAAAGCAATCAAAGTTTGGTTGTGTTAAACTCTATTACTATAATGAAGGGGGGGGGGGGGGGTATTCAATGCCTAAATACGGGTCTTAGTACGAAATTCCAGATATAATGTTACATATCAGCCAAAGGTTTGTTGATTGTTCTCTTCAAATATGTAAATAATTTTATGGTACATTTATATTTACTTGCCTTAAAAAGCGATCAAAGTTTGGTGGTATTAAGCTCTATTACTATGATAATGAAGGGGGGGGGGTATTCAATGCCAAAATACGGTTCTTAGTACGAAATTCCAGAAATAATGTTACATATCACAGAAAAGCTTGTTTTTTACCCTCTTCAAATATGTAAGTAATATGGCACATTCATATTTACTTACCTTAATTAGCGATCAAAGTTGTGGGGTATTAAACTCTATTACTATGATAATGAAGGGGGGGGGGGGGGTATTCAATGCAAAAATACGGGTCTTAGTACGAAATTCCAGATATAATGTTATTATTATATTACTGTATTATAATTGTCTCATTGCTGTTATCAATGATTTTCGGCCCTATTCTGAACAGATTTTGAATTATATACGTCTCTTTCGTTATTTGGCCTTCCGTGACCTTTGACCTCGATTATCTCGGAAACGCCCCCTCACCTGGCTTATTACCTACTAGATTCGGTTCCGAAATGGCATATTTTGTGGGAAAAAATTCCCACTAAAATCATTCCTGATTTTTCTGAAACTATAGGATGGGTAGTCTTCCAGAAAAATTCCCCCCGTTAATCCGCCTTGGGGAAAAAAATTTACAGCCATTTTTAGGTTTGGTATCCAAACTTTTGTAAAATTTCAGTTTTTGAGCCCCTGATTGGTCAGTGGTACGTTGTATGGTGTCGATATATAGGTTTTCGGGGTCGGAGAAGGCGAAAATGATGTTTATTATGTCGTACGGTTACCGTGGTAACCATATTTTCAGGTTTGGTATCCGATTTTTGTGTTTTTTTTCATTATTATTTTGTAGTACATGTGAGTTTCAAAATATATGTTTTTAGGGGCGTTGTATGGTGTCGATATATTGGTTTTCGGGGTCGGAGAATGCGAAAATGACGTTTATTATGTCGTACGTTTACCGTGGTAACCATATTTTCAGGTTTGGTATCCGATTTTTGTGTTTTTTTTCATAATTATTTTGTAGTACATGTGAGTTTCAAAATATAGGTTTTTAGGGGCGCTGAGTCCGATTCCAAAGGTATTCTGAAGATAAGATGGCCCAAAAGCCTATATTTGCCTTAATTTGGCCCAAAACTAGTAGACTGGAATCTAGTTATTGAATAGCTAAGACACTAATATGGACCTACTACCGTTGGAAGATTTCATAGGCCAAATTACAAAATAAAAATACAAAAAATACTCTAATCCAATTTATTCCACCAAATCAATCTATACCTCGCACAGATTTACAGAAATTTAGAGGTGATGACCGAATCCAGTTCACACCGTTTTCGAACAGATAAAGGAGAAATGACTCTAGAAGAAATTGAAAGACGACAGATCTGGTTAACAGAATTGTCTAGAGAACTAGAAGAGTTAATCTACAGCCTTGAAGACAACAGACCGCCACCAGTTTTAACAGACGAGAGGCAAACATGGTCAAGGATAGAAGGTTACACTTACAGGGTCCCCCTCTAAGACGTCGATTCCGTTATAGAGAAAGTCCAAGAGACAAGTTCTCTGATTATCTAAGTAGATATCAACAGTCCAGAGCTCCATTACAGCTACAACAGTAAAGACAGGCTTACAGAAAGCCCGTATTGCCGGCGGAAAATATGATGGACGCACACCATTATAAATTTTGAATCTTGTAATATCATTATTGACAGGACAGAGACGAAAGAGGGTTACATTTAGCTGAGGTTTGTTGAGTCCAGCTCAGCAAGTACTGAGTTCTTTTCCGACAGTAGACAGATACTACTATACTAGATTGATGGAAGCTTTGGAAATATGATTTCAACCTAGGAATCAGACAGAGATGTATATATGTGAACTAAAGAATAGGCGTAGCAGGATTAATGAAAAGCTAACAGAGTTAGGCCAGTCAATAAACCCACTCGTTATCCTCGCATACCCTACTGCTGAAGCAGATCTATGGGATATTCTCGCAAGGGACGCATTTCTCAATTCTCTACAAGACTCTGGTACGGGTAGTTCAACAAACAAGGCCAGAGGGTTTAGAAGATGCTGTTCAAGTAGCCATTGAATTCGAGTCATATCAATGCGCCATGGACATCAAGAGAAACAGCTAAAAGTATGCCAGATCAGTTTGGAAGATACCTAAATCTGATGATCTACAGGAACATGACAATGTATTGCAAACCTAAACTATCCAGTAACTGTCAGAAAAGCAAGATAATGGGTCACCTTTCTGTTAAGTGTCCACCTAAAAAGAAAGACAAACAGAAGGAACCACAGCTAGAACGAAAATCAAAAACGGATAGTGCTTTTGTCAGACACATTGGAAGACGTAAGCGTATTAAAGCAAAGAGAAGAGGTACAAATAAAGAAGCTCACCAGAGACACCGGAAAAGCTACATACATACGAAGCAAATCGCAGGACAAAGTTTCAGGTAGGTTACAAATTAGCTAAACAGAAGAAACAAGCAGCACACCAAAGACAAACCGATGATTTGAATTCTACTAAAATAAGTTTCAACAAGGGTGATTGGGTGTTCATGTTTACACCTGTAGCAAGAACCACTATTCGTAGACAAATTAAGTTTCGCCGGAAAGGTCCGTACCAAGTTCTAGAAAAGATGACAGATGTTACAGGGAAAGTTGATTTTGGCAAATCAACTCTGCACATCCATACTGATCGTTTGAAAGGTATGAGTGATACAGTTGAAGCAAATACTATTACTAATAAATCAAAGTTTTTCTCAGATATTCTATAATCGGCAGGATTTAAACGGGGCGTGGGTAATGTGGCAAATCTAGTTTCTTTTTGTTAGTATTGTTTTATTTATAGTCTGTAGACACCTAAATAGTCCAGACTAATAACAACTTTAGTTTTGGATATAGGTCACTGTAGTTATATATTGTGAGTGACTTGATATTTGATCACTGTATGAATAGCATGTTAACAGATTTTCTCGAAGTTTATAATAATATTGCTATCTGCCAAATATTATGTTTAATTTTATAACTCAATAGAAACACATGTCTTGTTATTAAGCATACTATTAGTGAGTTTATATCCCCATTGTATAATCTATTTTGTTGGAAATGTACCATAATACATTGTCCAAATATTATGGAGTATTATTACCTCCCTTTACTTAAATAGCTGAATTTTAATATATATAGCATGCAATTATAGGTAATATCGTCGGTGTCATTCCAAAACCTCGTAAGTCGTCATTTTTTCGAAAATCACTTTTTTGCAGAAAATAATAAATTAACATAAAATACATGATATATCAAAAAATCAGATTTCTGCGATAAAAAGTTTTCATTTTATTAGCGTATAACCAAACCTCGTATCACGATTGGCCAGATTATGTTCTTTTCTAAATGCTCGTATCTCGGCAACGTGTTACCGATGGATATGTCAAAGGCCTCAAAGCGTACATATGACAAAATTTCGAAGGATAATTGTTATAATAAGATGTGTCACAGTAGACATAATTTATAGGGAGTAAATAATAGCATTGCTTGTATTATTTTTAAGGTGTAGATTATCTTTTTGTAGAAACAAAAAAAATCGTAAAGGCGATTCCAAGTCATTACTGCCGGGCTCCGTCAAATAAAACTTATTTAGTGCCCATATTTGTCAGTTTTACGCTTCTATATAGAAAATACGAAAGCCACTGCAATAATAACGGCCCACAATAATCTCTTGGTCAAATTTTACACATTCTGACATGAGTCTTTTTTGCAGTTTTCAAGCAAATAAGTCTCCCGGAATCAGTCTTAAATTCTCATATCGTTGTCAATAACCCTCACGTACGTTTCCCCATTGAGTATGTTTACCTTTCTGTCGGCAGTATACCTCAAGTAAGTTGCCCTACTGAATACCTATACCTGATTATCTTGACCTACCTGTGGATAATAACCCTCAAATAACTAACTCAACTGTGGGCAGGATAACTTAGGTAGGCTACCCAAGTGACTTACCCAACTAGGCTTTTAGACCTACCCGTGGACAATACCCCCCCCCCCCAACAGGTAACTTATCCTTCTGAGGTCCTAGGCCTGTCTGTGGGCAATACCCGTCAATAGCGTACCTCACTAGGCATCTAGACCTACCTGTGGGCAATACCACCCCCAAAGTAACTTACCCGACTGAGCGTCTCAACTTACTTGTAAGCAATATCCATCAAGTAACTTACCCCAGTGGGCATATAGACATACCTGCAGTTAATATCGCTCAGGTAACTTACTCGTCTGAACATTTTCACCTACCGGTAGGCAATACTCTTCCGGTAAATTACTCCCACTGAGCATCTAGGCTTACGTCATGGAAATGCCCATCAAGTACCCTACCTTACTGAGAATCTCGACCTACCTGTGGACAATAGCCATCAATAGCGTACTCTACTGAGTATCTAGACCTACCTGTGGGCAATACCTCTTAAGTAACTTACACCACTGAGTATGTAGACCTACCTGAGGTCAATACTCCCCAAGTAATTACCCTACTGGGCATCTAGACCTACCTGTGGGCAATACACTCCCGGCAGCTTACCCAACGGAACATCTAGACCTACCTGTAGGCCATACCCCTCGTCTAACTTACCCTACTGAACATACAATGTATGCAACTAGCTGAATGCAATATCCATTAATTATCTTACTCTCCTGCACACCTAGACATACCTTCAATATCCATCAAGGTATTGAGCTTCTGGATCTACGTTACATCTACACCTACATTGCCGTCCCTACCTACCCACTCTCGATATCCGAAAAGGGAATGGCATAATACCCTACTTATGATTTTTTATGCCCAATTTATCTCTAGTAACGACGGTAACGTGAATACAAAAGCTCGTAACTCATGCAGTTCTAATACAAAAACGTTCAGAAACCTCGTATGTCGTAAGAAAAAAACAGATTTGGGGGTCAAAACCTCGTAAGTCTGAAATCTTAAAAATGAACAAATGTAAGCTTATATTTGACAGACCATCTAATAGGGGTTATTTTCAAATGCACAAAAAGAAAATTTTAAGCAAATCTGTCAAGTATCTGATAAGTTATAAAGTTATTTGTTCCTCCTGTAAAATTTTGTTGATCGGACTTACGAGGTTTTAGAATGACACCGACGATATGCATATCATATGGCTTACTTAACGGAACTAGAATATACTTCTAGGTGTCAACTTTATCATAAATCAAATTGCGTCCATCTGTTAAATAATGTTGCATTTATATTGTTGACAATGTATACATTGTTATGAAGGCAAGTATACATACCAAAACTAAAAATGGCTGTAAATTTTTTTCCCCAAGGCCGATTAACGGGGGGAATTTTTCTGGAAGACTACCCATCATATAGTTACAGAAAATTCAAAATCATTTTAGTGGGAATTTTTTCCCGCTAACCCGGCCATATGGAGTCAGCCTCCTCGACTATCCTGGTGAAAAATGCCTCTAGAAAAGTTAACTCAGGTTTTGCCCCCATTCGGGTGACAATGCCCCCCTCCTCTCTCTGGTCTATAATATCGAACTTACAAAAACGTCAATCATATTTATCGTGACATAGCTTATGTGAATCCCCGTGACGTCACAATGACGACTGTCGCCCACTGATTCTCAATGCCGGGAATGGTGTCTTATCTTCATAATATCACTGAAAACCTGTGCGACAGTTCGTCATATCTTATTCCTTATCCCACGATTAGAAATTTGAAAGTCTGTAACGATCAGAGCTGATCCTATTAGAAGCCGGACCACTTTTCTGCAATAGTAGGCTATACGCGATATATAGGGGCCTATAGCAAATCAAACACTCATAGATAACTAAACTATGTATTTTGATCACGCCCCGATTATAAAACCCGACATCTAAATTGCCAAAGAGCATTTAAATGCTCAGTCTTGTTATATATTAAGAATGCACGTGCTTTATCGAACTCCGTGGATTTAGTGTCTCTAACATGGATGTCAAACCAGAGTTATCCCCCTTGCATTGCCCGACATTCAATATTGTATCATTTAGAGACTTGGCAGAAGAAGGCCTAAGACTAAGAGTGCTGCATAGTCCGATTCCTATTGAGTGAGGTAGAGACTAACCACATATAACTATTTTTTTTAATTAGGCCTATGGAATACTGATATAAAACGCAAATTCTTATTTGGTTTCACATAGGCCTATGAAATGTGTAGGATACCAATATCTTTCACGGGTTTCTGTAACAGATACCTAGATACCTGATTTTCCAGTATAAATTTAATGTAATTTGTTTAATAATATTTAAGTGTTGATAATCGGGGTTCATGTGTCTGTTTGGAGAGACGCGATGACATAAAATGTACTAGTAGATTTCTTGGAGCCCAGATCAGCATATAAAATGGTGAGAGAGATGCAAACAAGGGCCCACACCTTACGCTCACGCCCTAGATTGTTTTAAGATCAGCTACATAACATAACATAACATCCAAATTTATATTGCACAATAAATACTCGTATAAAGAGTTCCAAATGCGCTTGCAAAATAATACATTTTGGTTCCATAGTGTTCTATGAACAGGTGAGTTTTTAGTCTAGTTTTAAAATTGAAGACGGACTTTTTTTATTTGAAGGCGTAGTGAAATGTGAGAGATGAGATTTTTGATGAAGGATGAAACAGAGTTGTTAATAGCTTTGTGGGTAAACAAGCGTATTATAAATATTATTCTTTGATGTACAGGAAGCCAGTGAAGGGTTTTGGTGATATGCGCCCTTTTCCGAGTTCCAGCAAGTAAACGTGCAGCCAAATTCTGAAAATAATGCAGACATGGAATTTGGGGAGATTGTACAGTAGAGCATTATGATAATCCAATTTAGTGGTTAATAAAGCATGAATCAAAAGTTTGAGGATTTTAGAGCTTAAACCAGGGGCGGTTCCAGAGGGGGGGGGGTGACCCCCCCCCCCCTGCTCAACCACACACAAAAAAATCAACCCTTTTTATTAGAAAAACGTCACGTCCGCTCAGACTTGACAATATGAAGGGACCGAGAAACTTAAATCTAAAAGCCTGAATCTGACCCCAAAAGTTTGTATATATTGAGTTGTGGACAAAAACAATTAGTCACAATTATCCAAAAACGTTGACAGCACAAATTGTCGTCGGGACATATTTACCCCACGGCAAATCGCCTATTGACGACGGCATTTTTTTTTAATACCGTACTGTACGAAACTATAAGTTAATTAAAATTTAACACTGTTCGACTGTTAACGTTGAATATTGTTGTGTTTGCTTTTTAATTTTATTCACCGCTTATGTTTTATTTCTATTGTTATTATTATTACCTGAAGAGAAAATCGGGTAATTAGAGATTAACAATAACTTAAATTCATCATCAATCGATTGATTTAACTAGCCTAATTGTCGAATTCCATTCCTTTCATTTTTCCTTTTTCTCGCACACCAACTAAGGCACCAAGTTTGGAATAAAACACATAATGTCGCCAGGAGGGTAAGTCCGATCATTGATTTTTGCTCTTCATATTGTAAAATGTTTAGAACAACCATAATATGGTTTCTGAAGATATTTTGTTCCTCACCTGTGAAGGGAGCATTCCCCATCAAGATTTTATGGACATATTTTATGCGATTTTATTGGCGATTTTTAGACCTGTAGTCTTGGAATTTAGCTCTGAAAATACGTCAGAATGCACCAAATTGAATCTGATTTACCAAATTTTTCTGGGGGAGGGCCCCCATACCCTCCCCCATTACAACATTTAACGCCTTCGGCATTTAGTTAAGCAGTTATCCAACCTAGCCCCCCCCCCTGCAAAAAATAATGGATCCGCCCCTGTAAACTTAAATAAGTTTTAATTTTTCCTTAAATAAATTTTAAGTTGATAATATGACTAAGAACAGATAGCAGGTATATGGTTATCAATAATGACGCCAATATTTTAGCTTTGCTAGTGGAATTAATGATCTCGCCATCCAGTTGAAAGGTGGTTTGTTTAAAAAAAATTAATTGGGGTTTACTCCCTAGAAAGACAATCTCTGTCTTGTCAGTGTTTAGCTTTAGAAAATGAAGTGTCATCTAGTCGTGGATTTCTTGAAGACATGTCTCAACATTTGCGACTATGTTCTTTAAAGCTAAAATAAAGCTGTGTGTCGTCGGCAAAAAGGTGGATAATACGGCCATATTTCTGTACGATTTTATTCAGTTGAAGATAATGAATAACACCGGGCCCAAAACTGAACCCTGTGGGACACCACAGAGCAGGGGAACATCCTTGAAGTATACTTCTCCTATGCCAACTCGCTGTTTTCTATCTGTTAGATAGGATAGGACTTGAACCGGCTGAGAACTGTAACACGTAGCCCGATTACTGCCCAGAAAGTATCTCCAGAGTCCAGGGTGTCGAGTGCAACCGACAGGTCATAGAGAACTGATATTACGCAACTGCGTTAACTGCGTTTATCTAATTCGAAATAGATATCATTAACAGTTTTGATCAGGGCTGTTTCAGTACTATGCTATTCTTTGTAAGCATTGTCAAGATACATTCCTCCAGCAACTTCGAGACAGCTTAGATTACTCACAGGTCTGTAGAGTTTAAGGAGATCGGGGTCCAAACTGACTTTCTTTTTTTTTGGTGGGGGGGGGGGGCATTACAATTGCCTGTTTGAGCTGCTTGGAAATATGCCTGATTCAAGGAACTGTTAACAATTGAAAGCAACGATGGAAAGACATCGATGTGTTCTTTCAGGATCCAAGTCGGCAGCGGATCAAGGGAGCATAACTTTGTCTTCGTGTTCATAACAACTTTCTTTAAAGATTCTAAAACAGAAAAAGAGTTGTATGTATTTGATGGTACAGTGCTTCAGCTTTTCGAGGATATGTAGTCTAATATTTGAAATTTTGTCATTGAAATAATCTGAAAACTTGTCTGCCAGCTTAACAGGAGAGTCGTAGTCCGGAAGAATAAGAGATGAGTTGATGAGTTGTTCTACAGTCTTAAATAATATTTTGTGATCTTTTCCGCACTCAGCTAATTTTATATCATAGAATTCTTTTTTCGATTTTTTGACCAGCTTAGAAACAGCTTTTACTTCTTGTAGGTAAATCTGTTTATAGATATGGAGTCTTGTTTTCTTGCACTACTTCTCTGCCTTGTGGCTTCGTTTCCTAGCATCGCGTATCTTGCCATTGAACAGTTAGGTTTAATGGTAATAGTTCGGGATATCACAGGTGCATGTTTATCAATGATATTCTGTACAGTTGTATTATAATTTTCGATTAGTGTGTCAGCGTCTGCTGATGGTGAATTTAGTGCTGTTGAGCTTTTTTATATACATAGACTGGACTGTGCCCCTCCCCCAAACAGTCAATTTTATACAAGTCAAGTCTGGGATGCTCGGCCCAGCGTTTTAGGAGTTTTGGTGCAATAATGCCGAAAGTCGCAACCCTGTTCAAATGTTTTCTTCACTCACGATTTTGACATAGTTTATACATTCGTGAAGTATTTAAGGCTTATATTGACTATTTGTGTCTCACTGAAAATGTCAAAGTAATGGTTCTCCCTCAGTGCAGGCCTAGGCCTATCTAGGTTACGGTCTGGGTGGCGAACTGACGGCCAAAGAGCTATATGTATCTTACCGTAAGTGCCTAATTATTGTTTCTAGCCTAGAAGGCCCTACCTGCTGCGATTTTTCCATTTGGATATTACTTTTAAATATCTCGCCAATGCCATTTTCTTCATTTGGTATGCCTTTGCACCATCCTTACCGGGGTTAAGAGTTGTTTCGATACGTCTAGTTGCTAGGTTGTTAAGAATTTGCGCCCTAATATTAGTTCTGAAATGGTTATACAATCTGTGTTTACACTATCTGATTATAATACAGAAGATCTGGCCGGTTGTTGTGGAGGTCGCGTCAGAGGGCATACGAGCGGCTTTTGACCCCATGTCGTCACATATTGTATCATCCAATCAACGTTGATGTTTCTCTTTGGATACCAATAGTTTCGTGCATCGAAAATCAAGAGCTTCTGCAACATACACTTTCATTGGTCAATTCTTCATATCGAACAAAACGCGGGTTATATAACAAGTAAACCGTGCTAAATGAAACGAAATGGGATCTGTGTTTTGATCAGATTGTATTTACCGCCCTTGTGGTATCAATTCCAGGGATGGACTGAGGGGTATATAGTAGTTTTAAGAGTCTCTAAATAAAACCAAGTACGATCAATCCAAACCATTAGACAAAACAGTATAGGCAAAATAGTGTAATCAGCATATGGACTGCCGTCAAGGATTCTCGAAATTGATTTTGAGATCAGAATTGAACTCAACGACAACGACATAAATGACATTCTACACGGAGGCGGATCCAGGATATTACGAAAGGGGGACGTATATGCGATTTCATGTCATCTGATCTTCAAATATTAAACACAACTCCCACCCTATTTTCAGTGTTTTTTGTCTGCCAAGTCATCAGGAACAGATCGGTAGCCTACTGCCTGAGAAATTCCGACTGACGGAAAGGCACGTGGTTTGAAGGAGGTAGTGATTTATGAAAGAATGTTGAAAATTATTTTTCAAGTTTAAGTTGGGTTTTTTTAGAATCTGGTCTTTCTGGTGCAGAAATCATGCTGCTCACAGAACTTTATCTGCCCCTTTGTAAGCGAACCCTTAGAATGCATATATATTCTAAGGGCTCACTTACCAAATTGGTTAGGTACCATTTAGCCTACGTATTTAAGTAACTGCGGAGGGTCTGGGGTCCTCCATATATGCGATTTCCTGGCATCTGTTTTTCAAATATTAAACACAACTCCCACTCTTTTTTCAATGTTTTTTGTCGGTAACATTTTTTTGACAGTTTGCCAGAATAAAGGGGGGGGGCGTGCGCCGAATTTTCGAAAATTATTTTTGAATTCAGAAATCTTATAATCTTACGATATTTTCGCTGATTAGTTATTCTCCCACTATTAAAACACACTTCCTGAAGACCGCCATATTAAGCTATGTTACTTACATTATTTCGATTTGACCGAATTCGACCGAATATGAGAATGATGTTTGAAAAATATGTATATAACAACTCTTTTCCAGATACTAGTGCAGTAAAGACAAGTAAAACGAAATTTTGAACTATAAAAAAACGAAACGAAATAGAATATGTGTTTTAATCAGATTTATATATTTTGTACGTGTGAATATGTGTGTGAAATTATTCTACTGTATGTATGTATAACACATATAACTGAATGGCTTATTCGTATTTGTATATGCAGTGTAATATCTGAAGGCACATATTTATGAATTGGGGTATTTTATAATGAAGACCTATTTTTATTTTTATTAACCAGAATAATCTTTATGTCTAAATTTATCTGGTAAAAACCACAAAACAAAGCAAGTTAATCAAATCTATCTGAATCCTAGCCAAATTACTTTTGTTAAAATCCTAAAACAGATCTTTTATAACTTGTATCACGTCAATGCTCTTTCAAACACTACATATGGCGCCATGTACTTTGGCTTCATATGGCAAACCTCTATCGATCAATTATCAATGAATTAAAAAAAAATGTTTAAAACATCAATTGAATATGTTACGTATAAAGTCGGTTCAGGCCAAGCGTCAGTATGTATGTAACCAGTTCCAAGAGATAATTATAATCGTAAAGTCTTGTCTCCATCAGACAATTAATTTAAAAGCACGGTAGGGATAGAGAAATTATCAGAACAATGCCCATTATATTATCGATAGCAAAGCATTGCTGATTAAAATTTGCATGAAAACATATAGTTTTCACGGAACCCTAACAAGGTCTCGGGTTCGCTCCCGCCCGGGGTTGACCAATTATATTATTTTAATACGTTTTCCCTTTGAACTCGGTCCTATGATTATTAGTTCCCGGTAGCCACAATTCGTTAGCTGCTACTTTTTCTCGGTCAACATATTCGAACTCAGGACATTGTGTAAAGATTGCATCCTATTGTAAAGAATTTTTATGTGTATTTTTTTCGGCTTGACGCTACCTGGAACTTCCAAAGGATATCTTTAAACCAATAATAGATATTTGTTTAAAAGCATTTTCATTCAGCATTATTTCATTTGAACTTATTTCATGTAAGTATTCTTCTCTAAAGAGACATTTTTTGGAGATGCATTAATAACGGAATTGAGTTTGCCACTTGGAACTAAAGGCACCGAATCGTAGCTTTGCGCCAAGACGATTGATTCGATAACTACTTGGAAATTAAATGACATTCTTTGTTTACACTACTGTTGGTGGACGTAGACGTTTACAGATTATTATTTAACATTGGATAAAAAAATTCTTCAACCGTAAAATAACCCACGTTTAACGCTGTCTATTGCTTCAATAAAAAAAACCAAGTGAAATATGACACTAAGAGATTTGAAGACACCAATTTGAGGGGTGGATGTCAATTAGATGGAACTTTTATGTTACTAATGGTTTTATGTCAGTCGCATCATAAATAACCGTTACATTAATGAGAAGGATACAGTATGTATATATAGCAGTTTTAACGATAACACCATCTAAAATTGATGGGCTTCTCAGAATTTCCACAGAGTTTCTCCATATAACATGCTAAACAATCAATCGTACATAGTGAAAATAATAAGCGAGTTTTGTGGCAAAAAGGTTGCCGCTTTTATTAATGTAACGTATCACCTCCAGTGGCTACGCTACATTAAGATGAGCGTTGCACTGAAAATCTGTAACATTATATTATATTTGATTGCTGGTTGGTGTTTGACATCTGCTGCTATAAGAGTGATATGGAAGAATGTATGTAAGTTTCTATAGTTTACACCACATCTTCGATTCCTTGTCAAGTGTAATTCAGTTTATTCAGTACAATAAGAGAATCTGATTTATCCAGACAAACTCATCCTGTTTATCAAATATTCCTTCCTCTTGAATCCGACCCAGTCCAGTTTTCTAGAACAGTGGTGTCTGTCACTCATTAATCTAAACACTGTTATTATTAACTCTTCAGACATCTTCAAAAGTCTCCTCGCGCTCCAAGAAGTGTGTATGCCTACATTTAATTCGTATTCCAACTGTCAGAGATTCTTTTTATTACACGATGATGTGTATATGGGACCTCGGTTGTGCGTTTGATCCACGAAACTAGACAGTGTCCTTACAGCCCTTTCGTCCCGCACCAGTGACAAGGGGAAGGAGAAACCGTGCCGGAAAATGCCGAAAAACTTTCCCGGCTAAAACAGACCCCTCGTGGTTATCGAGCCAGCGTCCTACACAATGAGTGACAGCGGCTCACATTGTATTGAATACACTGCTGCAGCGTAGTGTTGTTTCCATGTAAATGACTTCTAAGATCAAATGGCTTTAAAATTAAGTAATAAGTAGATCACCTACTGACTCAATCTGAATAACAGAATAACCCTACCTGAAAATGTTTAGTTTTTGTAGAATATCTGATAATCTAGTAGGTCAAGGTATAATGTATTTAGTAATGTATCAAATTATTAATGGCACTACTTATAGCTGTTGAATTAAACGTTATCTCAGTCGTGATCACGAGTTTAGACATCATTGTTTGTCATTGTTAATATTTTGCTATATTAATTAATACAGGCTTATAATCCCGATTTCCAGGTAGTTTTCAATAGATTTATAATACGGTCATTGATATTTTTAATCGAAGATTTGGTGTTGTGATAAATAACAACAGAAATAGTAAAACTTGATATGCACTTTTATATGGACCATATTAATCAGTCGTTTATGCGTAAATGGAAATTGTAATAATTTTCAGAAAAATAATCTACATTGCCTGTAGATCACCCGACACTCGTAAGTTACATGTAAGTTAGCATTAATGTTTGAACTAGAAATAACCCAAATATAATGGTTGAAGGATTCATAACTTATAGGGAAATTTCAGCTATTTTTAAGAACTTTCGTAAACCAAATAGACTGTTCAAAAAAAAGAAACGCACAGCCCATTTTTTATCATTTTTTTTTTTTTTGAACGAGGGCGTTGTTTCCACATACCTTACTTGTTTTTAATGTAATTCTGTAAGGATAAAAGAAATTCATTAGTGGTTTTAAATGTAGGGTCACTAATTGTGACTGGTCATCCTTTTTGCTGAATTTGTTTTCGCTATATTCCACCAAGACACGCGAATTTAACAACTTTGCAAGCTACTCGCATGGAACATAAATCTAGGGCCTTTAAAATCCCGGGGTTCTCGGTTTCCAAATGAGTTGCATTTGCAAACAATCAACGAACCAAGTGATGTCACTTTTGAACGAAGACCAACGCGACAACGCTATTGGTCGATTACAAGCAGGCAAATCACAGACAAATGTAGCAAAACTGCTGAATGTTTTCCCGAGTTCCATTTCTCGCCTTGGGGATAGGTACCGACAGCAAAGTTCAACACTTGACCGCCCAAGATCAGGCCAAACAAGAGTGATCCACCTCACCTGGATCGTCACTTCCGGTTACTTTATCAGCGGAAACGGTTCTCAACAGCGACTTCTACTGCAGCAGTGAATCCCGAATGGCGTAGATCAGACAGTCCCTAAACGCCTTCGTTAAACCGGATTAGGAGCCAGACGTCCGTGTTAGAGCTGCCGTTTTGAAATACGCCAACACCGTGAAATTCAACTTCAGTGGGTTCAGATACTTGGGGTATGACTACAGAAAGATCGGAGAGCAGTTTGGTTCAGATACGTGTCGCGGTTCCTGTTGCAACAAGGCGATGGTATAGCGAGGGTATACCGACGACGAAATGTCACATTGCGTTTCTTTTTTGGGAGAGTATACATTTGTTTCTTTTATCAGTGTAAATGCGGTTGGAGATGGGACGATTGTCGATATAGTTTACAGTTTCGGGTTAAGTTCAGATTGCCTAGCACATGTAGAGAACAATTTTCTAAATATATTAATATTGATAAATATACGTAAACAACTGACTCCTGAAAATGCACCACTGTCGTATCTTCTGGAGTAAGCATGTAGTGACTGAACCTGACAATACGTAGTACCATTTTTCTCGTCTCCAAAATAAATCGAAATGAAATGCTAAGAAGCAATAACTGCTTGACTATTATACAGACCGGCCTCTAGCCACCAATTGCTCCATTTATAGAAAATCTACAAGGCTTAAGCTTATCATGTCCATGTGCAAAATGACGAGCGGAATATTTTTTCTTTTTATTAAAGATGTTATTCAATCTAGATTCCCTCCTAAACACAAATCAATAATTCTGAATCCCCTGTTTTCATACTTTATTTAAAGAAAAACTAAACATATGCCACTTACAATAAGTTCCTAATATTAGCATTTATAATCCAAGCAAATCGGTCATCTCGCTAACATTAATTATCTTAGGAAGTTGCTCCTGGGGGTGTCTAACATCCATACTTACTTAATGACTACATCTCAATCAATCCCTGAATATGAATAACCAAAACAAATGCTAAATTTAAAGATGCGGTAGCATACAGGGGATCCGCTGCAATAACTTAACCTCCAAACTTACAAGTACACTCCAGAATATATTGCACTCTGATTGGATTATGATTAAGTCTGAAGTCGAAAGTATTCTCAGGACTTCCGTAAGTGCCCAGACCAAGATTGTAGTCGTAGACTAGAAACACCGAGTGAGACTTTATAATGTCTATCAATTACCTCTCTGATAGTAGACAATCAGAAGTAAATAATATCCTCTGGTAATTACAGTTAAGTCACGCATACCTCCTACTAAAAGATATAGTTCCTTTAATATAATGATCATGAAACAATCAACTTATCCTCAGTAATTACATTGAATAGTTATTCCATTGGGAATTTTTCGGAAAGTAACCTTATTTGAAACAGCGTTTATCCAAAATTCGAATTGCAGTTAATAGGGATAGGTTAGAACGGAAACATTAAAGTGTGGATGGAATTGAAAGGTTACCATTAAAATCTATAACTATGTCTGGAGTTCCATGATTTTAATATTCCTCCTTGTGAATTTATAGACTGGTATATCCGTGATATAACATAAATATATCTACTTCTTCGTTGTGTTTTTTTCGTGATCGCAATAGATAAAACTACAGGTTAAATGGTTTCTTATTGCTAAGCTAGAATTACTTTGAAGGTTCCTCTTTATTTCTCAAGACCAGAGAAGGAAACATTACTTTTTTGGTCTACCAGCCAAAGGTCAATATAAACAGAAATAATTTGATGGATATTTTTTGACAATGGTTATGATTTTACCAAAATATCACTGATTTTTTTCATGTATAACTGTGATTAAGTACCTGTGATTTGACTCTACAGAAAGAGTGAAATAATAATTTTTCAAAGACACAATATATGGTCTTAAAGACTAAAGTTTTGCATTGTTTGTGGGATAGCAAAATATCTAATGATAAAACCGATTTTGTCTTCCATTACTTAGAAGTACAATATGTAGCAGGAACCAAGCATGACGTCTTTGCCGCAATCTTGAAATTGTGACATCCATCTAAAAATTCGATGTACACTAATTATGCAAGGTCCACGCATGGCAAATTTCATGTTGGTCATACTTGAATTGTCGGAGCCTTGGGCTTTTTCGAAGAGCGGCTCTGAGAAGAACAAAGACAACAATTAGTAGCGCTTCGGGGCCAGTTTCTGGTTTAAACCATATGATCGACAATATTTAATTATATAGTAAGCAACACTAATTGTATCGAAATACGATCGACACAATTCACCACTGTTGCTTTTATCTGCATCCTTCGGCTCCTTTACAGATGGTATTTGTCGGTTTTACCCTTTCTGTACTGTAATGGATCCCCGCCGCTGTTTCTTCGCCGGGATGTCGAAGTTAATAGCCTACATTTACTGCTCACGTTAATCTTTGTTGTCAAGTACATTAAAACCTTTAATGTTCTCAATAAGCTTTGATTTAATATTATATTATGGATTATTTACTTGTGTTAAAAGTCCCTCTTAGGCAGTAACAGACGACTGTTCCAGTCATCAGATATCATCACGTTTTTACAACAGCGTCACAGTATGGTTTCGGATATGAGGTTTATTAATTTTGTATAAGATATTTTCAAATAAATATATTTTGACGATTTTTTTTTTATCAAAATGTTGTCGGCAGTTGAACGTGTGGTCACAAATAAAAATAAATTGGCTCAAAGCCATTAAAGGAGCTAATTCGCTAATATTCGGACCTAGAAATTGGCACAAATAGGTCGCAACACATACACTAATGTAACAATTGAGGGTATTTAGTTGCGCATATTCTCCATCACTGTTTGACATGACTTGCGCAAAATGTCTAGCCTCATTGTTTGTGCACCTTGTTACAAATGACGGTGAAACACATTATGGTACACTATTCGTGTACCAATGGTAAAATGTTTATTTTGACTTAAATTTTTGATATCAGAAGCCAATCTTTTCCAGGTAAAATCACAACACCATTGCTGATTTAAAATGAAAAAAAATCGTGTTTACAATGTCGAAGATTTTGGATGATATTGAGTAACGGAATTAGCTACTTTAATATTCACCAAAACCTGACAGCAAATCTAAATTTGTTTATCAATTTTAGACCAAAGACGAAACAAAAATGACACGCAGTGTTTACTATTAACACTATTATATGTAACTGAACTGTTAACATAAAACGCTTCCCCGGTGCTTATGTCGACGCTGAACTTGTACCAAATACACAATACCCGTGACTGATTTGTATCACGTGATCAACAACATGGAGAACGTAAAAAAACGAAGTGAGTATTAGCCAAGTGCATATCATCATTCAATAAGTTTATACTACTACATAATGATATTATCGAAATCATCGAAGTCGTTCGCTTCCATTTTGCCTATTTAAACGGTGACGCTATTTCCATGGAAACGAGTTGACACCAGTTGCAAGAACGTTCATTGAACATATGCAACTGACTGCATCTAGCTGAAAGAGGCGCTCATGTCGGCTTTTTTCAGTTGCTCCCAGTTGCAGAAACGCCAGTTGCATTCAGTTGCAAGGTCGACATAAGCCTCCCTTCAGGGCATCATAATTTGTCATCATAGAAAAACACAAATGACATGCATGACAAATTGTTAAAACTGATTTTAAATCTTTTGTTCATGCGTAATTGTTTTGGTGGTCATTCGATCTGTCAGTTGCCATGTGAATTATTATCGTTTATTGGATGTCACCGAAATAGATGTAAAGACAAAATCGCGTCAAGACAAAAGTATGTTTTCATACATACAAATCAATAACATGTTATTGGCTTAAAGATGCCTTCCCGCCTACAAACTGGGTGACATGATGCTATATTTGCACTAAAAACATATGTAAACTAATAGCTATCTGCCAAAGATTTTCTATAAACCCCGCTCAAAACTGTGCAGTTTGTTCATACTGGTTGTTCATTTACCATAACCATTGGAGCCGCGGTAAACTAGTCGATTATTCTGTGTCGTTTAATCGCAGAATCTGCAGCAAAACTAATCGGCCCCAACACCATTCAATCAGACAGCAAGAGACAGGCTGGCCTTTAGTGATCCCCTTACACTTTCGTCATGTTTTCTAGTAAGATTGGTTGTCGCTACTTCACATATATACCAATTTTGCCATAATTGTATTTTATTGGAAATAACTACCCTTCGCGGGAAAGTATTTTAATTATACAATATGGCACATGTACAACAAGTGTATTAATTCTTTATAAATATTTATAAAAATACTGAATTGCTGAGCCTGAGAGCCAAATAAGACGAGAGCTTAAAGTTCCCTATTGTCGGGGCTGTTTCTGGCTTCAAATGTTATATAAATAAATACTAAAGACATGTATTAACAAGACAAGTCCAAAGTCAACTCTCTAAATCTACATACTGTCTGAGATCAATTATCTCAGATGATATTATACGGGAACTTCTATAGAAACTGGCAGTCAGTTACCGTCTAAAAAAATTCCAAGTAATCGTATATGAATGCGGTGATGAATGCAGGGACACGGATGCTGTGTGGTGCAGACAACATGTGCCACTAAAAAGTAGAAACCTGCTCACAACACCAGCCCTATAAGACCAAAACTGAATAAGCCGATTGTTATGACGAATTGGTTTATTACAGATGCATTATGTAAGATTTAGATAAAGGGTTGGTTGTTCTCGTTAAAATAATTCAAATATAGATAAATGTAAAATGAATACACTGAACTTCCATTCAAATTACTTTATTCTGAGCGAAGATATTGTTGTTCAGTCTCGTATAGCAACGGCACTCTGCAAGCAACACTTAGTCTCGTTTGTCCATTGTATTGTTACATTTTTCATCTTGCATGCGTCCAAACAAAAGGTTATATAACATTCGAAGCCAAAATAAAGACCCACAATAGGCATATTTATCTCTTACATAAAGCATCTTTAAGTTAAAATTCAACAGACAAACAATACAGGCCAAGTTTCACCCCGTTTGTTTTCAGGTGCGATCTCCGTGGTCGAATGTAGTTATATTCAAGTTTCATGGTTTTACCAAGAGGTTTCATGGATGCTTTTCTTGGATGTCTAAAAGTTGATTTTCGAGGGCATCACCTACGTGCATATATCTGACTGACCTAAAGACATACTTGCCCAGGCAGTTCTGGAGGCACTAACCCATCCCCCACTCTCATGTGGAAACTAGCTTTGGGAATATCTGGAGGTGCACCTCGATCTAAGACTTCATGACTGTTAACATAGACAACCCATGAATAAAAAAACAAACGATTGCACACATGAAAATTACGACGTCTTCAAAACTTACAAATAACCAAAATGTACAAGCCAGATATTTAAATCTTGAAATTGGATGCACTAGCCATGATTACTGTAGTTAAGAACCTGTTACAGACATAAAGATATTTCTACATCTGTAAAGAACAAAATTTTGGCATTGACAAACAGGTATATTTGGTCGAACGATGGAAAATGTAGTGGTGTGGGATCTTGTGCTTAGAAAGTTATTTGACACCAATCGATTTTCAGTTGAACCTGGAGTTCGCAATTTGGATTTTACATATATCATTCGAAATTAACATTCCGCCAGATGTTTTTATACTTAAATAACACCATTGATCATCTTATCATTAGCTATACATGTATATATATATATATAATATACACCGTGTATATATAGATAACGAATAATACACGTGATAAAAATTACAGTTTATCTTGCTTTGTATATCAAATATATAACAAAACAATGACCACTACATTGTTCTACTTTTGTTTTCCAGTTGTATAAAAGCACAAATGTATATTACAATCCCGACATTCTTTCCGGCTGATCAGCAGTATTAACCTTACAGGAATTGTTTGTTTGTTGATCTATGTAAGATAAAATTAAATCTCTGGTTCTTTTGTTCTATCATTCTTTTATTAGATGCTATGTACAGTAAAGCGTCTTCTAAACAAAGGTGCCAAGATTTCTGGTAGTAGAAGCCGGGTCGGTGGTAACACGGTATAATAAAAAAATGTTTGATGAACATGGGGCCATCGAATTGATTATTTTATGCACACAACACTTATTCGATTAGTTCATAACTGTTATGTCGTAATCGTTAAAGATTATCCATATGGAATATGACGTTTGCTTAGCATAAAATATATTCCTTCCCAAAAAAATTTATGTTTATAAAAAAAAATAATAATGTATTAATTTTAATGTATTGGCAATACATTTCCTCTAATGGGAAGTGGTGAAGATTATTTGCATGTGGATTTCCATAGCCGCAAAAGAAATACAGGATATGCCAATCAAATCCTACTCTTTCCGTAAATGCATATCAACGAAAGGTATGTATCAAAGCAAGAATCCCGTTTTTGACAGTACCGACATTCCAAGCAATGTAGACGAATCGGACATCTCACCTTAGAATATTAAGACGATTTGCGGGAGTGGAAGCGATGTAAACAAATCTGGCATCTCATATAAGAAAGAATAGGGGAGAAATGAGAACCCCCTTCCAAGCAATTAAGAGGAATAGGGGGAAGAGACTCCTTCCATGCAATGTAGACGAATCCGACAGGTAGATGAATCCGGCATCTCATCTTATCATATGAAGAGGAATAGGGGTATTAGTTCTAATCAAACGAAACACCGCGAGGAGCGTGACTTAACATATGCTTTGATAGATGTGGTACTTTTAAAATAAAGATAATGAAATATAGAATGGCACAATGACTATATTATGACAAGAGGCAAAGAAGGCTAGGCGTTGGGATTCTTTTGCCAGATTTACAGACTAAATATTAACAAAAAGTGGGGGCGACACCACCCCGGCGGCTAAGGTCATGCACCAAAATTAATAGATGCTGTCTTTACGGTATAAGGAATAAATGTGCAAAGTTCCAAGATGATCCATTCAAAATTCAAACCTAGCCTATAAACAAAAAACACAAAATTTGGGCGGGGCTCTGCCCCTAGTTATTATAAACCAACCAATATGAATAGGTACAACGCTATGATGTATCATGCCAAATTAGATTTAAATATGTTAATAATTGCAAACTGTATTATCATTTATAGACAAAATATTACGAAAACGTGGGTGTGGCACGGCAGAATCATGCACCAAAACCAATAGGGAATAAGTATGCCTAGTTCCAAGAATATTCATTCAGAATTGTGGTGTAGCCTTCAGGCGGTAAGCATAAAACTTGGGCGTGGCTTGGCCAAAATCAATAGTTGCCGCCATTAAGCTTTAATAGTAAATGCAGGAGTACTGCACTACACGCAAAACAAACAAAAAAATTTACAAGATAAACCTGCGGACAAGACAGAAAATAGACATTGCAAACACTAAACAATTATCAAACCAAGTGAATGGATCCGGGGGCCAGCCTTAAGCGTCCACTGCGCTGTAAAGTCCCGGGCCTGTTGTGGTACAGGCTTCACTAAAATGATTTACAAAGAAGACGTAACAAAAAAATGCGACCGATCTGGTCAGTGGTCGTCTCTTCAATGGCGATAGTCAAATAATTTTAACAATAAGGGCGATAATCCGGACAGAAACTCGGAAATCGCTAAAATAATAAATGTAGTGAGCAAATAGGAGCAAAGCCCGACGACGAGAACATTCTGCAGTACGAAGGGCTAAACTCGACTCTAATACTAATAGTAAATGCAGGAGGACTGCGCATGAGGAATACCTACGCGAGTGCGACACAAAACAACTTCATCTCTCCTATTAGTTCAAGTCTTAATGTGATGAAGCTTATTTGTGCCTGCAAGATCACAGGACCGTTGCCAGCAGCCATAAATAAATTTATTTATAATGGTTTTAAAATCCTTAAAAGGTAAATAAGATTCAGATATGGGAAAATCTAAAGCAGACCTTGCTGCCCAGTCTGCTTGATCATTCCCTTTGATATCCATATGACTGGGTGCCAGCAAATGACAATTTTTAAGTGAGACAGGGCTACAATAAGCCTACACTACAGGCACACTTAGATTAGTTTCTCCTTTGATCACGAATCAATATAAATTTGTGTTGATAACAATCTAGACAAACTTTCAGTCATTGTATTACTACAAGTACCAATTCGACGAGAATGTGAAGAAACAGAGGCCAGTTAATAACGATTCTGTTAATAAGAATTCTAAAATTACTGGTGACTCCTTCATTATTACAACCTTTTCAGTACAGTTAACTTTCATGGGGTTCAAATTATGACGGATTCTTGGTTGAAATACATGTAGATTATCTATTACTCTATTCACATGGGTTCAGTGTTGTCAACTTGAGACATAGAAGGGAAAAGAAAGAAGATAAGAGAAGAGGGGTCATTTCGGAACTAACATATGAATTAATTTTATATCAGCAATTCATGATGTTAGAGGTACTGACGAGTAACCACCTCAATATAGAGAGCGTTGTCTGATCATTTCCTAATATTACAGGATATGATCTGAGGTATTTTATCTACACTACTAAACTTAATTTTAGATACCTTTGTGTCGTGAACGAAGTCCCTGCTATGTCTTGAAATAAAAAAAGTAATTGGTGTTTATCGTTCTAATTTAAAAATTAAATTCTGAAATAATAATGGAAATTATCTACGGAAAATTCCACCAGTGTGATTCAACGTGGACGTAAACAGAACCGCACTACATGGACTGGTAACATATTGTTGTGTTAATTTAACAAAATACATGTAAATTACATGTAAAACTATATGTTAAATTCAGCTTGATATTTTCAAATTATCAATAGTTTATGGGGCAATAGTGATTGCATTTGGCGTGGGTGACTGATCCAGGCTCAATTCTCTTTTTAGTTATCAAATCGATAGAACTAACATTCCTTTCTGATGTCGACGAGGCTACACTGTTTTTTCATTACACTTATTATTTTGGCGTTTTCCGAGATTCTGTCCGGATTATCACCCTTATTTTAAAAAAAATTTTTTTTTCTTCCATAAAAAATATTAACAGATGCCAAATGGATAATAAAAGGTATTTTTCAGAAATGCTAATAAAAAGCATATTTATCTAGTGTGCCACCATTAAAAACGGTTTTTCACATTATTAAATAAAAATAATAAAGCATCAGCACAGAATGATCAATAACATTAATATAACAATTTGCGACATATTATTTGAACAAACTATAGACATGAAGATCAGCACTGTATTTAATAGTTGATTGTACATGAAGATCAAGACCGGTTAAGGACATTTATGTATAAACCTAAGCAGCTCGTTCATTTTTTTAAAAAAATAAATATAGATTAATTGTACATGATAAAGGGGATTTGGAAAGTTAATTGTACATGATAAAGGGGATTTGGAAAGTTGATTGAACTTATAAAGCTAGTTAGATTGTTCGTTTACATTAAAAACAAAAAATTGATTTGTGCTGTACACAAGGATGGGGATCATTTGGCTTGATATTCCTAACCTGTAGGAAAAGAAAATTTGTAAAGCGGGACAGGATAGGACAATGCACCTTTGATTTAGACCAGTACACCGATTGTGTGAACATAATACTGGGAAAAGTGGGCCACTGCTGTTTTTGAAAGGGAGTCGTGTCCTGTACCACGAATGGTGAAATATGTAAATCGTAATACACTGCCAACAGTATTACCAATATGAAACAATAGATGTGTTACTGTAGACGTTTAATTATGGTGCAATACGCAGGTTGACGGTTCTTGATTCCATCTTTTTTCCTAGGCCTAATTGAATAAATTATTTGAACAAAACAAAAAAGCATTATCTGGAAATAAAAGTATATTGAAATAAAAGTTTATTCATTTGCCTTTCATCAAACCGCTAACTCAATATTATCCATAATATTAGAAAATAAAAACACGAATTACAATTCAATATTGGTCAATTTCAATCAATATTGATGTTGCTATCAATGTGGGATCCTAATAATATCCAATATTTAGGACACAATGAACATTTTAAAATCGCTTCATTAGTCGTGCATTATATGGTTTCGGGTGTCATTTGCTATTTTAATGAAGTATGAAAAAAATATCCTACATGACAACGAGGAAGTAATTAATGGCTGCATGGTTCACAAAAGACAAAATAATAATTTTAAAAAAACGTATAGAATGGACCTAGGAGGCGTAAACAACCAACTAAAGTTCAATTTGGACTGTTCACGTATTTCATTGCATATAGAATTACAATAGTTTTCTTTTAATTAATTGAACATAAATCATTTTACATAAATATATTCAAGTTGCTTTTATACGCATTGTTGTCTATTTTAATGATCCAAATATTATTGGCTGCCCATCCTGACTAAGATTCGACGGTGTTTTCATCTATAAGTACTTGTTGGCTTTTTAGAATTGATTCCTCATTCTTTATTAATGAAATGAGTACGGGCATACTCACTCTTTCTATATCACCCGACACCCTTTCGTATTCCACAACATTACAGAACTAACGAAACTATTGTTAAAAAGAAAATCACTGACGTTATCCCAACTATGGCCACTAATTCCATTTTAAAACGAAATCAAGGAGAAAAGACTGCCAATTTGTTTTACCCACTCTTGAACATGTATGTCATTTATCAGAAGTTAGCACCACCTCAACGATTTTTCAACAGAACAGTTTAATGAAATGTTAACTTTATTGGTTACCTCGACGTATTGGAATCCCTATGAAGTTGTTCGTTCAGCATTTGTAGTTTATCATAGTCACACATCCGTGCCATTTGCTCTCGTAATTAAATTAAATATGTAGTTGGTAGTCTTCAAGTTTAAAGATAGCATGTTTGTGTGTTAGTCTGGTTTAACACGCCAATTACTTTACAAAGGTTGTTAAATTTGGGCCGTTGGATACAAATCCATTCCGAAGCTACACTACCATTATTTCCTTTTTTAAATGACAAAAAGCCTACCGGTAATTACATTTTGTGTTGTCCGTGTATGATATAAGATGTTAGGGAAATGGACAATTGGAATGAAAAACGGTATATTTATATGGCAATATCTATTCCATTTCCTCTTCAAATTTACTAGTTCCCATATCTAGAGAGGGGTTTATATACGCTTTGCCTGCTCCCCAATTCATTCAGTTTCTTAATAAATATTGTTTCTATAAAGAAAATATTTAACAGCTTTATTCACTTTATCATTTTGGATTTTTATGCCGACTGACCGTCCGTGCACCGGTCTGCCTTGAATTAAGTTCTCATAGCTGGCAGCTTTATTCACTTTAACATTTTGTATTTTTATACGACAACATTTTTATCTGGACTCATTTTATTGTCGCCCCTGTCCGTCCGTCCGTCCGTGTATCCGTTTGCCGTTCACACTTGTTTGTGGACACTACTTGTCACAATTGTTAAGCGATTTTGAGGAAATTTGAAATGTAGGTTTATATCCCGAGGACCTCAATCCATATTTTTTTTATATATTGGCATGTATCGGACCCTAACTGCATGAATTATGGCCCTTGATTTTACAAAAAATAATTTTTTTTAGCATATGGAATCTCTAGGCGTCACAATTTTATTCGATTTTAAACACCGTTCCATTGTATCACTGTTACAGATTAATGACGGTTGAGTTTGATTTTGTGAAAATTGGACCAAAAATGCCTGACAAAATGTCTACCACTCCTATATGTCGGACTTAAACATCATGAATTATGTATGGCCCCTTATTTTACGAAAATATCTTGCAAAATGTGAGCGTATCGCACAGGGTCACGAATCGATACCCTTGCACCCCCACTTCATTCTTCTAGCCTATATAAAAAGACAAGGGATGACTCTCTGAGTAACAAAAAGGTGTGTTATTAAATTGAGTTTAAAATTTTTAATGTTATCAGATAGTTTAATATTGAGAGGTAAGGTATTCCACAGAAAAGGAGAAGCGTCGGAAAAAGAGCGTTTACCATACAATGTGGAAGGGTAAAAAGAAGATTACATAGCAGGGAATTACAGTAGTCCAAACGAGATGTAACAAGAGTATTTAAGAGCATTTTAAAGGTTTTAATCATCAATGAAATTTATTATCGGCCTATTTTATACAATCGTAAATTTGTTGATTTACATATAGACGATATGGTTAGATTTACTGTCAAAATAAACACCTTAATTTCTAGCATTCTTAGTGGGAGAAACTTCACAACTACCAACTTGAATTTAATCGATGGACAATATTTCTAGTTTTTGATCTGATCCAATAATAAGCACTTCAGTTTTATCGTCATTTAGTCTTATGAAATTGTTAGTCATCCAATTTGTTATAGATGAGATGCAGTTTTAAAGGTTGGAAATATTACTTGATGACCTGGCGCCTGGTACGTTCGGGCATTTTTATGCGCGAACTCTTAGTTTTCTCTTACTGGCATGCGCACAGGTACTATTTCTTTTTCTTTTACAAGTCCCCAAATCTGGGAATTTCGTTCGCAGGTAGTTCGGAGCTAACAGTCTGTGAAGTAGAACATTTGTGCCACTGTACCTGTGTAAGGCTAATTAAAAACCGAATGTGTGAAGAAAGTTGATACATATCAGTCAAAAATTGTTCGGTACAAACTGAGTTGATTGACGCTCAATTTGCTAAAAAACAAACCATGGGTTTATTTTCTCATCAGTGTCACCGCGGATTTATTGACCTTGTTTGAACTTACGCATAGCTATATCCATAAACTGAGAGAAATTATCTAGTCTCGGTGAAAAGAACTATGGTCATCTGGTAGAATATTACTTTTGTATTTTTGGGAACGGAAAACTGTGTTTTTAGAAGCAAACTAACCTGCCGCGCACGAGGAAGTCATTTTACTAATAATAAAAGGCGAGACCTCTTTTCAAGGCGCAGGCTTACACTGAGAAATAGGTCAAGGTCAAAACATACGTTTGCCTTATAAGAAACAAGTAAAAGGATAAATACCTACGTATCTCGATAAAAAAAATAAAATTCGGATTATAACTCTAGATAAGGTGTGTTAATTAACAAAGTGAGTTTATTATCGCTAGGGGTGAAAAACTCGGGGACGGTAGTTTTTGTAACGGGAATGTTAATTAACCGACGAGTTAAAAACGAATGACCCGCTGTGTATTGTTTAATTGGTGTGTTTTCTTGATAGTTGTTATATCTGAACCAAACGGGCATAATCAAGGACCGACAGGCTTTATCTTACGCGTGAGTTTTAAATGGACTTTGTATAAGGACATGTCTTTATATATGTGGAAGTTGTACGGGCCGTTTCTTATGCGTCTTTTGTATTTGTTGATGAACATAAGACACCGTACATGTATTATTCAAATATAAATATGGACCGTAATCTGTCGTAAAAAAGGAGAATACAATGTCGTCATTTATAATGATATGAAGTAGTCAGACCCCAATTTGAATGTATCCGGGTATATAGCGATAAGCTAAATTTACCGTAGTTTATTGTTTTGCGTTTTGAAATGAGTACCACGTAAGCGGTAAATCATTGCCAGCTTATTGTTTTGCGAGTTGAAATGAGTACTGCGCAATCCGTAACTCATAGCCATTTTATCGTTTTGCATTCGTGATTTTAAGTCCGGTCAAAATTTATGTCTCACTTAGCAGTGTTACATTCTGCTAAATATGAAAAAAACGCTTTAAGTTTCGGTTTTAGTTACTACTCTATTTATGGAGGATCTTACCTTTATTGTAATAAAATCCATAAAATTATAAATTTCCATGTGTATGAAGATCGCAACACACAAAACCATAAGACGAAGATCACAGGAAATTTAAAAATGACAAATACATTTTCAATAACGTTCAACGGTTTCGTTTATCACCTGACAAAATTTACAATAATGCTAAGAGTTGTTAAAGTAGAACGATTTGTATTTGACTGGCTTCAAAAGAACGTAAGTTGTCAAATCATCGTTTGAACTCTCGGCATTCCCGTGAAAAGAATACAAATCTAAAAATTGCCAACTGCACGTTTCTTTCAAGACCATGTGCTTTGGGGCGTAGACATGCCGTCTACTGTACGAAACTTATTTTATATTTGTACATATAGCCTAATCAACAACTAAAAATAACTTTAACAAGTGGTTTAAATATTGTAAAACATTTTTAGCCCTGATATACTAATTACTGTCTTAGACAATACCACTATATATGGAATGTATTGAAATTGTGTAAAATACACTGTTAATATGTAATGTATATGCCTATTATGCATTTTACAAGATAAAAAAAACAGTGAATACCACTCCTGTCTAACAAATCATAAAGCTGGAGTGTTACGGTGGCGGCATATTATTTTACCGTAACACCACAGCCACTCTAACCATTTATATAACATCTAACTATCCCTTTACAGCACTTCAATCCCTACACATTTCCCCTCGTCCTACTTTCCAAAACGTCAACAACACATCTCATACATCCAGTTCGCTGATTAACCCTTGTACCACGTCTACTTGATTGAGAATCTCGTTTGATAACACAACAGTAATAATCCAGGTTTTTTAATAATATTACCTAACGGTGTATTGTAGGCTGTAAACAGAAGTGGGCTAAAGATAATTTGTTCAAAGATATATTTTGCAATAGTTGCGGTCCTAACTATGATTAGACGCAATGAAAACGCACCACTATTTAGACTGGAAGTGGTATTGAGACATAATGCCCTACTGTTCTGCGCCGAATAAACTAATGAAGGTGTGAGTAAGTTTGATACATACAAGACATTGTCTCTGTAAGACTCTCTACCCTGTACTGTTGACAAGAGGAACCCGCGGTGGAAAACCGGAGAATTTTTCAACGGCCAACACCAGGAGCCAGCCTGATACCTCCTAGTTAGCAAGCAAGCTTCTTTTTTACTGAGCCACCGCCGCTCCCCACTGTCGTTGTGATGCTGCTTCGAGTGCATTTGGTACTTATGCCCCGAAGTCTGGTCAATGTTCAGAGTGTAGCTATGTATACATATTTGTCGACTGGGAAAAAAACAACATATTGTCATAACCTTAATGCATTTATGCTGTAAGCATTCCCTTCATGGGCTTTATAAAAAATATGGTTAGTATAAATTATAATCATATATACCAGATGGAGCAGCTGTCACCAATAACATGTTCAGTCATATGGAGTTCACATTCCAATAAGAAAGTAAATTATTGTAAATTCAAAAACATAAAATAAATGTTTTCATAATTAGAATTTATTATGAACACCGTGTGAATGTATCTTTTACATATGTTAAAATATTATGAGTTTATTGATTGTGTAGGGTGTGTGGCAGATACCAGTAAACATTTATATTATTAACCATTGGTTATTCAAAGGACTTTTTTACTGGTCTTAAGAAAAGACCAAATGACATATGAGTATAAATGTAAGTCAATGTACTATATTTGTATTTTCACAAACAAAAATATAATAAAGGTAAGACGTTTTATTTTTAACTATTTTTTATGATTCAAAGCATATAAAATCTTCTTTTAAAATTATATTCGATATTTCATAAAACGTTAATGTCAAATTTTTATATCGGCAATCAGATATAAATGTTGCACGAGTTCACACGAGTATATGAACGTTATCCCACTGTGCGTGTGCATCGTGTTCAATGTGGCCATAACGTATTCTAAATTTATCACTGCCATCAAAGGATTTTGCATCACTAATAAGGATTTTAACAGCACACCACCAACCGAAGTTAAATTAAATACTAACGGAGACCGAAGAACAAAACAAGAAATTTTAAAAACATGATAAACATAACAAAACAATTAGAATCCTCCTGGTTGAATATTTAACGTTGTTACATGTCAAAATAAATAAGTAATGCTTTTGTCACTAGTGTGTCCTGTGAGATGTGTATATTTCGAAAGAGAGTATAACACTATTAAAATCGACGAACATGGGAAATGATTTGAGTTGGTGTTGTTTTGTTGGGGTTTTTTTTTTGGGGGGGGGGGTTATAATTTCTCATTTCAATTCGATGAAGCGAGCAAACTGTCCAAATTAAAAAGCAGTCGTTTGCACCTTCGGGTTTTTTAATTAATAATATGTTTTACTTTGTCCATTTTACAAAAAGTACTCGAGGTCGTATACTGATTTTAAAATATTCACATTGTCTTTAATACTGGGTATCAGGATCCATAATTGCACGACAACAATATCAATATTAATTGAAATGGGCCAATGTTGAATTCTAATTCATGATTTTTATTTCGAATATTATGATAATCAGTCGAGGTTTAGTTCCTTTAATTTTGAAGTAAGTAAAGGGGTTTGCCTTTTTACTGGATGGCACATTGCTAGCATTTTTATTTGGCGCAATTGGTGAATGGAATGCAATTTATATCCGACTTAAAGAAAGTCATACATTTCATCTATTAATACATTCTCTGGGCATTAATCAAATCTAAATGACTTTTTATCCCAAGTTCCAAACCATGGGCTGAAGTTGTATGTAAATATAATGCTCTAACAAATATGTCGATATATTGTTGAATTTTATATTATATTATATATTATTGACTTGTCTTAAAAAAAATGATTAATAGGGAGCCTCTGCAAGTCCATTGACCAAGCTGGCGGCAAAAAATGTATACAATCTACAGGATCGATCGTTGGTTTGCATGTTCTGTCCACTTGGGCATTCCACTTGGGCATGCATGACATCTAATTCATTGCCACCTGCAAAACTAGTTAATACCTTTTCAGTAAAATACAAATTGTTGTTTTCTCAGTTCTTCGTCTGTTGGTGTCCACAAACAAGTTGTCTTATTTTATTATGTTTAGCTCACGTGCAAATTCTTTCCTCTGGGAGGAAACCGGAATAGCCACAGTAAACCCACGATGCGCTTACAACAGGAATCGCAACCATGGTCGCATTCCAGCTACAAATCGGAGCGCGCCACTCTGGACCGCTCTGCCACCCCAAAACGTCTGTCTTCTGCAGATTAAGAACGTATTTTAAGTAATTGTGATTGAATGGTCAGAATATCTATTATTTAACAAATACACGTTTTTCGTGGCCTGTGTTCATCCTCCCATTTGACTGGCACCTATACATGTAAATCATGTCAATGGCTCACTTCGGTGCAAACGAAAGTAAAATAAAGCTATTTCACACACTGAGCATAAACCCTGTATTTGTGAGGGGGGGCAGAACAAGGAAGAGGATAGCGAGAGGGAGAGAGGGGTGGGGGTAACGTCAACTCGACACAAATTATATTATCCCAGGTCTTTGGTAGTGGAGGGAAAACAGCGAATACAGAGAAAATCTTCGAGGTAAAGGGGAAGACCCCACATTTTGTAACATACAAGTGTGGAACGAAACCACATCAATAGACCCAATATATTAATATATTAATATACCTTATTATGTACACTTCACAACATACATTAACGCCACGTTTTAAAATTTACAAACTATTATGCATTTTCCCATCTAAAATCTCGTGCTACTCAATACCTGTTGTCACTTATAACCCTGCTTCTTCTTCCACGCCCACTTGCTTGAAATACAGTATCATTCCAAACCAATATCTAACGAAATAGTCTCATTGAAGAATTGGGCAGAAGAAGAAGTATTACATGCCTTTCATTTTAAATCTATATTTGCTCATCAAAATGTCAGATGTGTTTCATTTACTTCCATCAGTATTAAAAATACAATTATTTTGTCACTAATAATTTACATCTTACTATTAATTAGTGGTAACATACAGCCAAATCCGGGACCAGATAAACAACTGAGTCTCTTATACTCAAATGTACGTAGTATCTCACAAAAACTTGATCTTATACAAGCTGAATTCTCCGACAATGATATCCTAGCATTTTCCGAAACTTGGTTAGGTAAAGACTCAATAGTAGAAAACTTAAACATAGATGGTTTTCATTTACCTGTACTATGTAACCGTGATGATGGATTTGGTGGGGTGGGAATTTATGTTAAAAGCTCTCTATTTTATAAACCTAGACCTGATCTTCATATACCAAATCTTGAAGCGGTATGGGTTGAGATCATAACTAAAAGTAAAACAGTTCTCGTCGGCTGTTTGTACAGGAAACCTAACTCAACCATTGATTACTGGGACCGAATAGCAAATAGTATCTCACTCGTTAAAGCTGAAAACAAGCCTTGTCTTATTGTAGGAGATTTTAATGTTGACCTTAGGTTAAATCCATCATCTAGATTGTTTGATATTATAAAACGCTTTAACTTAACCCAACTGGTTAGAGACCCAACACGAATTACACCCCGCTCTTCCACTTTACTGGATCTCGTTCTGGTTAGCTGTCCCGACTTCGTTCACTCAACGAATGTTCTTGAAGCAAGTCTGAGCGACCACTGTCCGATTAGAGTGCTTTTTTCATTTAATAACCCCAAACCGAAAAGCTACGCTAGAACTATATGGTCATATTCTAAAATCGATTTTGAAGAATTAAATAGGCACTTTGAAGCATTAAATTGGCAAAGCATTTTTGAGATAGACAAATCCTCTAATAATTTGGCCAACGCCTTTTCCGATGTGTTAATTAAAGCTATTAGGGATTACACCCCACACAAAAATGTGATTATACGCCCCCGAGACGCGCCGTGGATGAACGGTCACTTGAGGAAAATCATACGCAAAAGAAACCGTATACACCGCCACTCGAAACGTCATAACACTTATGAATCCTGGGAAAAATTCAGATCGTATCGCAACTTTGTTATTTCTGAAATTCGCAATTCGAAACAATTATACTATGATAAACTTGACCAAAAAATTTCAGAAAACAATTTCAATGAAAATAATAGGTGGCGACTTGTGAAATCAATTTCTACTAAACAAGGTAACTCAATTAAAGTAATACCGCCTCTCAATTTCAATAACACGATATTTTATGATACCACCGAAAAGGCAAATATTTTAAATAAAGTCTTTGTTAGTAACAATCAATTAAACGACATAGACGATGAGCCGCCGATATTGCCATTTAATGATTTCTCAATCGAACACATATTAATTAGTTCTTCCGAAGTACATGATATCTTAACCACCGTCAGCACTAAGAAAGCCCCTGGGCCCGACAACATCAATAATTTATTATTAAAATCGTGTGCAAAAAGCCTATGTAGGCCGTTAACAAAACTTTTCAATTTTCTAATCGAAAACGTCACTTTTCCCAACTGTTGGAAAGAAGCCAACGTAGTACCGATCGATAAGCAAGGGGACAGACATGACCCTCAAAATTATAGACCAATATCTCTGTTATCAACCCTAGGTAAAATCTTTGAGAAATGTATTTTTAAATATATTAACAATTTTCTTATTAGTCATAATATCTTGACTCCGCTTCAATCTGGCTTCAGAAGTAATGACTCTACAATATACCAATTGGTTGACTTGTATGACCAAATTTGCCGTTCACTTGATCACGGTAATGAAGTAAAGTCCATATTCTGTGATGTTAGTAAGGCATTCGATCGTGTTTGGCATAAGGGTCTTATCTACAAATTAAACTCTATTGGAATCCGGGGAAAATTGCTTAGATTAATTGAAAATTACTTACAAAACCGCCAACAGTCCGTAATAATCCGTAGTCAGAGCTCTGATGTCCTAAAGATAAATTCGGAGTACCACAAGGCTCAGTCCTTGGGCCTCTTTTATTTCTGATTTATGTAAACGATATTACGCGTGGAATAACTGCAAATATCCGTCTTTTTGCAGACGATACGTCACTATATATGGTAATTGATGATCAAACAGGATGCCAATCCCTTCTAAATGAAGACTTAAAAAAACTTAGTAACTGGTCGAAAAGTTGGAAAATTAACTTTAATCCACACAAAACAAGGACTATTACATTCTCGAGAAAACAAAACCCTACTGTTATTAATCTTTATTTTGATGGAACAGCACTAACTGATATCAAAGACCACAAGCATCTAGGAGTTTATATAAGTAGTAAATGTAATTGGACTGCTCATATTAATTATACTGTAATCAAAGTTAGTAAATTTATAGATTGTTTCAGAAGTTTAAAATATCGTTTAAGCAGAAGGTCCCTTGAAACAATATACAAAGCATTTATACTACCTTTATTCGACTACGGTGACGTAATCTGGAATAACTGTACTAAACACGAAAGTACTGTACTTGAAAACTTAAATCTTGATGCCCTTAGAACAATCACTGGATTAGTGAGAGGCACATCTCACAATGTATTGTATAAAGAATCCGGGTTCACTTCGCTTGAAATTAGACGATATCGCCATAAACTAATTTTATTTTACAAAATGGTGAATAAATTAACCCCAGGTTACTTGTCTATTCTAGTTCCTCCCAAATCCTCAGACGTAAACCCTTACGAAACGCGGAATTCGCCACTATATAGGAATATTCCTGCCCATACTACATTTTATAAAAACTCCTTTTTACCGTCCGTAACAAACGACTGGAATAATTTACCCGAGCAAACGAAAGCGTGTCCTAGCATAAAACTCTTTAAAGCACAGCTAACCAATGATGATAAATCACCACCTAAATATCTTTATACTGGAAAGCGTTGTTCTCAAATAATCCATACAAAACTGCGCCACAATAAGAGCAATTTAAACTACCATAAATTCGCCATGCATTTAACGGACAACCCAGCTTGTTCATGTGGCCACTATATAGAGGATACGGAACATTATTTGTTACATTGTCCAAAGTTTACCAATGTTAGAATTCAAACTATAAATACATTACCAAATAGTTTTATTAATTTACAAACTTTAACAAACGGTGATAGTAATACTACCTTGCAAATGAATATGCACATTTTTAATATAGTCCACAAATTTATACATTTATCCAAAAGACTAGAATAACCATCGTAAGATATTAATTGAATTCTCGGTTAATATACATCTAACGTCCTCTAAACGTATTATAAAATGGTAAGGCACTGTAAGTGACACAAACTATTACATTTCTTGCATGCACGACTAATAGTGAATACAAAATACTGCACTGTTAAATGTATTTTGTATGTGAAGTGTATATATCATACGTCTATTTTAGTATATTTATTAAATAAGGAGACGAATTAATATAAGCCTTTGGCTTGTTTTTGAATCCTTAACTTTTGACAATTTATAATGTATAACATGTATCTTATTTTGAATAAAATATAGTTTAAATCAATAGACCCAATGACATACATAATGACCCGCGTGTGATCATTCGACCACTCAACATCCCATTATGGCTGTATCCTATTTGGTTAGGTTTCTATACTGGTTATTATAATAATAGAGGTATGGCTTCTGATGTTAGTTGCTGTTCTCTTATGATAAAGAAGTGCAATCCACGGTCAGCTTTCTGCAGAAATACTACTTTACACCATCCAATACTATTTAAATACCAACAAACACCACCACATGCTACCCCATTATTATGAGAAACTATGATGATTTGGTCAATTTTTGGAATTAGCAAAATATTCACTATAAACTGGAATAGTCTATTTATAGTATTAGTACCCTGATGTTCAAGAGTCTGAAAGACTAGCCAAATATTATAAAATATCTTCCAATTCTAACCCAATACTACAAAATACAACCACATAATATCTTATTATTATCCAAATTACTGTTAAACGTGTCAACATTTGAAATATATATGTATAGTATAAGCGATGAATGGCACAGCTAAACATGGAATAAAACCTAACTTCATTCATTCACTAGTTTCAATGTGACCGTGTAGAGTGGTGATCTAACAACGTTACACCCAGTTCCATTCATTCACTAGTTTCAATTTGACCACGGAGATGTGATCTGACAACGTTACACCCAGTTCCATTCATTCACTGGTTTCAATTTGAACACAGAGTTGTGATCTGACAACGTTACGCCAAATTTTATCCATTAACTGGTTTCAATGTGACCCTGAAGATGTGACATTACAACGTTAAACCCAATTTCATTTATTCACTAGTTTCCATGTGGCCATGCAGATGTGATGTCATGTCACCCATGTGACCACGGATATACAGTTTTCATTTTTACCCCTTTTAATATATAGTTTGTTATATATATATACCTTACATCCATGCAAAGGGGGCATATCGGGCAACCAGTAGAACGTTAACTCCCATTACATTCCAATCATTCATATCGGGTAAACTTCGGTAAACAAACTGGTTAAAGCATTATCATAGTTCTGTGCACCTATCTGAAGTTCCATAATACGCTTAGGAAGAAATTCATACCGTAGTCCCAAAGTGCCATGCCATTTAAAAGCCTGGATAATACAATCTAAGTAATGGCGTACGTGATTGTCGCGATTATCAAGGCATTCCTTCAAAAGCTCAATGATATTGGTTAAATTACAAGGTTAGTAAATTCATTAGGCAAATCCGGGGTTTATTCATTACTCAAAGTAGTCAAAGACATCTTGATTTGAAACTCAACAACGTAATTAAGATTTTTTTTCACAAGTTGGCTTTTGATTTATATCCCCTTTTTGTTTATCCTGTGAGTCGTGATGGACCTGATTAGTACTTCACAGTAGACAGATTGCCCATTTTATCGTTAAATATATCTCAATAGTTAAAATAGTAGTTGATGCTAATAAGGATCTTTACTTGGAGTTACATTTTATGTTTTGTTTACGCTCGTAATGTGTAATAATATGTAATCAATTTTTAGCCATGTTAATTGACGATTTAATTTTCGTGTCGTTTGGTTGATTTATAGTCTCATATTGACAGCCTTGAAGGCACAGAATCTATATGCCTTGAAACCGAAAAATGAAAGGACAAATGAATGTAATCTTTAATCAATTATGTTCGTTAGAAATCTTGAGCTGCAACATTGAAGGGCAGTTTTTGTGGATTGGTTAATTTTAAATATTCCAGCATTGACCCGCGGGATATGTTTTGCGTTATAGTCTGTTCGTCAAACTTTCACATCACATATAGCGCTCGAGACCATAAAGAACCTGACATAGGTAATTGATTTTAAAATTGTTCACCGTCTTTAATATTGTATATTAGGGGCCTACATTTTGACGATAAGACAACAATATTAATATTGGTTGAAATGGACCATTCTAAATTCTAATTCGTTATATTAATATCGAAGATTATGTGCAATATTGAGGTTAAGCTCCTTTAAACGAAGGCATATCTTCTGGGTACCGGATATTTATTTGATCTATATGATTACAACGTATTTGTTTACAAAAAAATTTAGCCAATTCAAATGAATCAGTATAAAATTAGGGGAAATTGAGAAACAATAAGTCGGCTCGGCAATTATATATTTCTAATAACGACATGATTATTGGCATATTTCTTACTGAGACATACTTGACTAAAACTGAAATGTTGTGTGTACCATTGACCAGTGTTCAGTATTAACCCGTAGTTCTCTAACTGTTTGAACTAAAAACATCACAAAGATTTTTTAGCCGACTTAAATATGTTTTGAGTCCGTCATACTATATAGCATTTATAAAAGGGTTTCGGACTATTGTGTGGATTTTTCACCACAAGGGCTCAACAAATTTCTTCTCGCCACCCGTTATCTTCATGTGTGGTACTACATTCCACCAGATATTTGACTTCAAAAATGTTGATAGAGTGTTTTTGGTCTGTGGTGTTTTCCACCACAAGAATTCCACAAGATATTGGATTTGCTTTCTAATAATCAGGATCTACTTTGTTGGTGCCGAAAACGTAGAATGTTAAACACCATTCCATTTCTACCACAATACAGTTTCAACTAAGACTTTACAAATTAAAATAGAAAAAAACACAACCAGAATCAGATAACAGACTTTTATGTAATGAATGTTGCCTATAAATTACATCCTTCTCCCGTGCAATGAAGGGGTCTAAAGTATCACATTTTATTCGTTAATTTAAGTATAGATAAAGAGGCTTGTAGAATATGGTACATCAGGACATTGTATTTTTTTTTATCACCAGCTAGAATGAAAAAAAAATGAAATGAAGCGGAATTCGACGTACTGTTTTTTAAGCAAACCGGATAATGAAAACGGCCATGTGCCGTGCAGTGTGTCACAAGGGAGTTGCTGCTCGGACAGCAATATTGCCACACACTCTTTGTCGATCTCCAACTACTAAGTTGTTTTACGTACTTGCCCACGTGTTAACACGACAACGCGGTTATTCGCCACATCAACTGATCTGCATGTTCGTGCGCCAGTGGGTAAAGGACCATTTATACCGAATGCGAACGACACGTGTCTACTGTTCAATGTAACTTTCCCCGTGAATGATTGTTCGCGAACATTCGCAGGTGAAACGGGCGCATTGACGATATGACTTCACACTCTGGTTGGCGAATGAAAATCGAACTATTCCCAAAATGTCGATCTGGGGCAATCGCACTTACGGTAAACGTTACCGCGACACCAAAACGGACCTGTTGCACACGTCACTCATTGGGAAAGTTGAAAAACTTACAAACACCATGTTTAGACGTGGTGTCTAACAGCGAGACCAACCTCTGCACGGTAAACTGCATATTTAAACACAGCTAAGATATCTTGTCTTGTCATTTTAAATAATAAACTGTAAAAGCACCTAAACAAAAAAATATCCAAACAGGGGTTGTAGATGCGGTAGATAAAATATCAGTAAATATGACACCAGTAAGAGAAACATACCAATATACAGACATTAAAAGCTATCTATCCGGAACCATTTTCTGTAGGCAGGCATAGATAGCTAGAACAGAAAAAAACTATGAAGTTAAACGGATTATGTTTTCGTTTAGACAGTAAACATTAAATGGAATGTCATACCATGACTATACAAGTATATACTAGTAGCAACATGCGCAATGACAGGTAGAAGAATTCTTCCCGGACCTACTACTTCAATGTTAAACAGGCATTATTCCTTTTGCAGGCCTTTCTTTAGACCTTAAATGTTATATAAACTATTTATTACCGGTAAGCATTAATTAACTTACCAAGACAATCATCAACTACCGCTGTCGTGGGATCGCTCCGATATGGGTTACCTAACATATTCAGATATTGATGTCTACGGGGGGCAAGCTGGTGCGTGAGCTGGATCAAACATTGGGAATACGACAACTTGAAAATGAACAGGTACATCTCACTGGGTACAAACAAAACAGGCCCTACCAGATAATTTAGGGCTAGATTAAACATCGGAGGTACCGCATGAAAGAAAGTTAAAATGACAGACAAAATAATTATTAAATCCATGTAAATATTTTGAAGGTGGTTTACATTTTCGACTAGAGGAATCTATAGGCTCTGGCGTCCTTTGGTGACGGATTTCCTACTATGAACATTCACCAAAGCCTGTCAAAACTCTTTCCTTCGATTCTGGTGAAAACTAAATTTCGGCAACAATTTGGTTAGCCCTTGTAATAAAAAAGTACACATGTAGTTCATTAGACAGAGAAGTGTGGACGGTAGCTGTGCTATTTATTGACTAATCCTGATAGAACCAAAGTATTCTATATATTTACTGTTAAACTTTTACAGTTGAAATGTTGTTTCCCCAGGGAATTTACCTTATGAAACCCAACTACCCTTTCAAGTCATGCATATGCACTTATTTTGTAAAAGCGTTATGATTGTCTATAGAAAAAAAAATAATTTCAGCAAGCAATCATAATAATATCTAACAACACCTGGAGTAGTCTATGATCAGGTTAGCTAATCGAGTATACACATGTAGATACTATTATATGACAGTCGTGTAATTGTCGACAACTAGTGTTGTGTAACGGTGAAGGGTCTTTATAAGAAAGATAAATAGCATAATATAATAAAGTGTTTCACAAAGTGTACTGTTTCCCACTGTATGTTGAGATTGGTGTATCATTTCACACCTTAGAATATTATAGTGTCTATGATCACTTCCTCGTGTGCGACATTCCACGTCAATATAATACCGTCTCTGTTTACAATATATATATCTATAGAGGGAATGTGTTGCTCTGTTTTAGGCGGGGGGGGGGGCGGAATTCGGCGCATTGGTTCATCAAAGGTTTGTTGGTGACCTTTGTTAATTTATGCATTTAAGAATAGGGGCCGATGTGGCTCCCAGAGTAAGCCACTTGCTCACTTACATAACTGGGGTATCTCTAGTTCGATTCTGGTTTTGGCCGACAAAGTTACTCGGGTTTATCTGAATCCCTATTCGCCTGGCAAGAAACGGCATCTATGGTCTTTCGGTTTGTGACTTTGACATGTACATGTTTAGTAAGAGAGGTCACAGACTGGCAAAAATTCTCTCTAACACACACTCTGTCTTTATTATGCCGGTTGACGTAGAAAGGCGGACCATTAAACCCCATTTTCATTTATTTCATCATGACCTTATAAAGTCCAACTTTAGAAATCCATACGTAATGTTTATTATAGCATGTCGGCGTCGTTGACCTTTATCATACAATGACTGAGGTCGAAACTGGCTGATGTATGAAGTACCGGTATCAATGTTTGATAATAAAATGTACACAGTTTGATAGTGCGACTAATTATAGTAGCTCATGTCCACTTACAACTAGGGTGACAGACATGCTCATGTACATCCATAACATATAGTAATAAATCGGTTCATCCGTAACAACGTCATACGCTATTTGTAACGACATTCATTGAATATTCGGGCTGGTTAATTTTTAGACCTCACGAAGTTTTAAAGGAACAATTATTGAGTCGACCAGGACGTTAAATGACGTAGCAAGGTTACGCCAATTCAATGTATAATACATCATATTATGTTTGTTAAACACATAATAATTGGCCAGCTGCTCATATTGAAACGCTAAACATATATGTCACGAGACCACATGATTCTATTAGAGATATACACAAGACAGACCAGCTATACGAATTACCATAATGTCGTCGTAACATGAGTAGGCTGTATAACATCAAACTCAAAGAAACGGTAAGAGAACAAAAGATGTGAGCCGCATCAGGAAGGGTCAGTTACACGTTATACAGATAAAACAAATCTAAAAACACCGCAATAATAACTGAAATGAAGGTAAGATCTCAATAATATATATCTTGTGTTTAATACATTATGCATAACATTTTAATCTTGATAGATACTCGGAATTAAATGTTGCGTGAATATTTCTATGGTGGTTATGGGCGTATTAAAAGAATCGGATTATTAGGATGTTGACCTCTGTTGGATTTATTAGTTAGCTGAGTAACTTTGTTCTCTTAGTATAATTTATCATGTACAATAGTTGGTATTTTCAGTATTATCATTTATAGATCGTTGAATTTTCGTTTTAACATTTTTAACAAGTCTATATATAGTGATACTTGTAGACTTATATAGTAGTGTGTTTACAGCATGTATCCCGAATTGTACATGACACAGAGTAGGATCGACTGAATAACTTCTTAGATTTGTGCTGAGTGGACGTCTCTCCCTCTATCTTATACAGTCCATTTATAATGATACAGGTGTAAGCAACAATAACAACCATTAAACATAATTAGGTATACGAGAACATCACCATAATGGATAATAGTAATGACCTAGGTTAAAGATTTCAGACCTCTTAGCCACGTGAAAAAAAATAATGTTCAAAATTACAGGTGTCCAATTTTACCTAATCTGTAGGGAACAAATCCACTTGTCATTATTTTGAATACATGGGGCATGGTGAGGGAAACATAGGTAACCGCGGAGTCCAATTATTGTACATCTTATCAAAAGATTATAGTATGACAAGGAAGTTATCCTTAATAGTTTAAACTTTTTATTTATTTCTATTTCCTCTGGAATACAATGTCATCGTCAGTTTTCTATAAAACAGATAGTAGAATACTTTAAAATTATAAATAGCATGCATTCCTGTGTGAATATGGTGAATTAGATTTCTCACACCTCAATGTTTTAATAGTTAAAATTCATTCAAATATTACATAGTATAGCCCAACTTTAGCTGTTGTGTCATTCTTATCCATTTCTCTAGTCTGGCCATTCAGAAAGTTTGCTATAGTTTTTAGTCTCTACACTAAATGAAATTAAATTAAATGATGTGTAACGTCCTACTGTTCTGCTCCTGAACTGGGCTAATGAAGACAGACATACGCCATACAGTGTACTATGGGAGAAATTCTACCCGGGCGGCAGCGCTACGGCCTACTCTTATATAGAATTCCAACTGCCAAGGGATATTTTACGTGAACGCCAATGTGTACACGGGATCTCGGTTGTCCAACCCATCCGAACGACAAGATATCTGACCTTGTCAGGCCCTGCGTCCTGCATCCCTGAACTTTCTCGGACAATGCAAGGATCGGCCAACGTCTTACCCACTTAGCAACGTGAATCCCCTCTCTACACTGAAGACATGCACCAATCAGTGTTTGACATTTTAGTATATTATGCTTTTACTTATCATTAACCGTTGTCGTATTTTCTTTTTACTGGTTAAGATATTTTTGTCTAGATTAGGTTCAGATAGTTTTCTTTATCAGTTAATATAAAATGAAAACCGGTATGATACACTTTCCCCTAATTTGGGTCTCCATTAAACTGATGGTATGTGTTGAACAATTTACCGCTAAAGATGGAATTTTATTCCCACTTTAGTAGAATAAACGCTTTCGTGGCGACATTTATAATCTTTTTCTTAAATTCATGATTTCGAGTTATTTTGTGAGTGTGTGTTAATACATAAAGAACATTATATTCCAGTTTGTTCTGAGACCCTTCTATTGTTTAATCAATCTGCCTATTATGCTTGAAAGATCACCTGAAATTTGACGACTATGACTTGTATGTTAAGGAGCTCTCACACTCTGTCGTGTAGGCCTACCGTCCACCTGCCGGTCTATTAAAAAAAGTCCAGGACGTTGGGTTTTCAGCGAACTTGTCCCCGGCCGCAAAAAAAATTAATCTATTCACCGTCTCGTTGCCATCTTCTGACCGTTCTTACCGGGCCCATACCGGGTCTCTAACGTGTGCACCGCTTTTGTAGCAGCCACCTACCAGTCACTTAGCGTCCCCTCACCGCTCGGAGCGTCCCGTGAGTGAGTCCCCGTTCATGACCCGTTCACAACCCGCTTACAACCCGTTGCAGACGGTGGATTTTTTTTGCCCGTTCATCACCGTTCTGTAACGGTTTATGAGCGTGTTGCGAACACCGGGTCTCACCGGGTGTAAATAAGAGCCAACGCCCTATTAAAGTGTTGCCCGCTTTAATAACGAACCACCGTCCGTAGACATTTTCGCGCGCGGTGGCACACGGTAGACCTACACGGCAAAGTGTGAGAATCACATAACCCATATTTGGCTTCGGGTCATTTACATCAGAATTGACTAATACACCCGTAAGATATAAACCAGGTTTATGGAATACGATATTAAATTATTATATATTATCATGATTAATAATCCTGTTGTAGTTAGATGACTGTGTTACGATTATTATTTAGTGTCTGTACAGCGACATAATAACCCGTTGGGGTTCGTTGTGTGTAACGGTTATTTTAATTAAAGGGATAATGTTGGCGATATTTCAACGTATTAATGTGGCGGTAATATTTAGTGTAAGGTATTGAATTACGACGTGTTACAAAACATGTCAATAGCTCGATATCAATCATGCGAAAACAATGGTTTCAGAACCTAACAAGTAGGTTAGGAGTATGCCAATCTTTAAAGGGAATTACACTATGCAAATTTGAACAGAATCTCAAAAAAGAGTCCGAATAGGTATGAATTTTAAGCGCCAAAATAGAGAGAAATGGTGTGTTTATACTGTCTCAAAATTTTAACTCAAATTATTGAATCGTTTGGACGTGAACGACAAAACTGTTTATCCGGACACCTGTAACCCTTTTAAAGATTTCCGGTCAATTTTTTCAGTGGGTAACCTTATTATTTAGAGGTATATGTACAGCGAATTCCACATGTGCTGTACTTGAAAACGTAGGTAAACCTCGGCCATACATTATTTTTATTTTTTTTAAAAATCTGGTTTTATCCAGACACCCCATATACAGCTTGGGACACCGGTCTCCATTTCCAGATTGGTTTAAGTTTTTTGAAAACATATCACATTGAGTTAGTTGCCAAGCCCTAAGGTAGAGGACTTTAACACAAAATTTAAGCAGATTTATTCTCCAAAATTTAAGCAGATTTATTCTCCAAAATATTATCGGGATTGGACCTTTAAACACAAAATCATTTACAAATAGAAAAATAAAATGTCGTCGCTAACATTTCATTTACTCTAATTAAGCAGTAAAAAAGTTTGATACATAATAATAGGACGCAGTTAACTTATCACTGTTGAAGTCGAAGAAGACACAGACTGGCGTGTCTAATCGTGTCTTTCTTAACGAATTCGAGATACGGATGTCCTTAAATTACATAAAAAATACACACGACATTATAAACGCAGACAGACCAGATCAAAAAGATAATACTATTGTGCAAAGAAATGTAATCACGGTTTTCATACACATAAATTCAGAGGGCAACATACGATTTATTTGCTTCAGCGCATTAATGACTGGCCTAAATTTAAATTTTCCATCGCTTAGAGAAGCAATACGTTCTACAAAAAAACACATTTAATATGCAGACTTTTGGACTTTGTAGCTCAATGTAATAATAATATGTTGATATTTTGACATGGGTAATAATTTATGTAGTGGTGAACTTCTATAATGTCATTGCTGTAACAGCTATACCATGTTATTTTAGCACATACAAATAAAGTTCGTTATGCGCTGTTGGTGTGCCTGTGATCGAATTGAAACACATAGTTAAAATTGTACGTGTTATTGTGCTGTTGCCTTTACTATGGTCAACTTTATATATTAAGTTTATGTTCTTTAATAAGCTACTGTGATCGAATATAAACATTATGTTACTTGAAATGCGTATTTCTGGTCGAGTTCTAGTGCGTGTAATGAAAGAACCCCATTTCAGAAATCACTATTACTTCACTGGATTATTACTTCAGTTTAGGTAACAGTTACACGTATTATTATTTTTAGTTGACGAACTTTGTCTCAATTATTTAAGAATATATCTAAGAAGTAGGATATAAACACTGACTACAGGCAACACAGGGTATGTATGTATTATAATTACTACTTTTAATGAATAAAATGAGATTTAACGTTCTACTTTTCGGTACCTACCGGAAATATAAAATGAAAGGTTGTCCTGACAGCAATTGAATTTCAGCCCTCAGTGTTTCTTTTACGTGCATTCAAAATGTGCACGGGACATCGGTTTATCTTGCCATCCAAACGACTCGACGCTGTCCATCCGTCTTGTATTACTGACAACGGGAACAACGCTGGAAAATCCTTTTGAACTTTTTAGGTATTCACGGGGCGAGCGCCACGGAGGCTCCAATGTCTATGGTATTACCTCTATATGATGCTAATTTGTCATCCTTCTACTGAGTTTATATATTACATAATAATCCGTAGTAGTAAGATGGTCTCTATATCCCATAACCCCCTAGCGTACATATTTCAAAAATATATTCACGGAAACTAAACGAATGTAAAGACTCCGTTTAGAAAAAAACGGGGGCGCCATCGGTTTTTTTTTTTAGCTACTCAAATTTTGTTTTTATTTTCCCGCAATGATATGGAGTTCATATTGCTGGAATTAACTGTCCATTGCAATTTTCAACGTATTCATCCACCCTCACAAACTAAATTATCCCAACCGTCGGCAAAGAGTAGGCAATATTACCCCGGCAGAAAACTGTATGGCATATGCTCGTCTTCATTAGCTCGACATGTGCAGAAAAATACATCGTTAAACCCAATTAAATTTCATTTACGTCTTATGTAAACAAAGTGCGTGCCGTTGAGCCAATGATTGACGCCGTGTGATGTGATTGCACGTGTTGAAGACAGTCAAATTTTACAGAGATATAAGAAGACCTTTATATGGCGTCGATATCACGTGCATTATTCACATCGGACGTAGTAATACAAACTGACCCGGACAGAATTGGCGCCTTTTACTCATTTAACACCTCCATTTACTCATTCGCACTAAATAGGGACTATTTTTTATAGAAATATATTTTTAAAAAAGCGTAATCAAATCTAGACAGTAAAACAAGGTCCATAGTGGCAATATTTATTCATAGTTTCCAATACTCTTGTGTATACCTTTGTGATTTTATGTACATTTATACTGTATATCATTATTTTACTTAACATCTACGGAGACATTCGTTATTTAATCGATATACAGTTCAAGATATGCTCTTTTAATCGGTTAATACAATTTTACAAACGATATAGAACAACTCACCATAATATTAAAAAGTTTCATTTTAAAGGCCATTGCGCTCAGCTTATTGGTTTGATGGTGGATGTTATACTTTCTAAATGGCATCTTAAAGCGTTTAATAGTTTAAGACGCGGCTGGTGGTTCAGTGAGGAAGATGCTGATTCTCTAACTATGGGGTCTCGCGTTAGCGCAGGTGTCGACCGAGAAAGTTTATCGGGATTTCCCAACTTCGTATCCCCACCCCCTTGTTATTGGTGAAAGGCAGAGGACCTGGAAAGGTACATCATCTGGTTGTTGAAGTAGGACGAAACATGTAGAATTGTAGATCCTGCGTATCGTATACGTTGTCGTGTGCACAAAATAACCCCTGATTCGACAATCGGTAATTAGACACGCCACTGTCCTGACCAAAATCCTCCGCCCCCACTCCAGCCTAGTTTGTGCAGAATAATAAGAGACAGGTGTGGCGATCATACTCAGAATTGTATTAATTTGTCATTTAATAGATGGATAATGGTAAACAGTACTTTCACAATACATGTATATCCACTTACATTCCTTGCGAGGCATTTAGCAATTGATTTATGATATACTACTATAGAACACTTAGTATGGATACAGTCATTTGTTTTATTATTGTACTGCAACGTTAAAAACGACTTGTGAAATATATTGTTAAAACGTAGCAATACAATAAACTAAGTGATTGTATCTATAATAAGTGTTCTAGTATTATATCCTCTTGTCAACATATAGAAATATGTAACCAAATTTACGAGATAATTATTCTGTGTGTCTCTATTGAAATCTCAGTATTTTACTATACGTGGCTTGTGTCTCTCCTTCCAATTACACGCATGTCGCACCCTTTGTTATGTTTCTCAATAAGATCATCCCGCCGTTTATATAAAAGCCAATTCTGTCTACTCACTTTCTGTATGTTACAGTTTCCATCATGAAACCGGAATTGACCAATTTAAATATCGAATATCAAGTTTTGAAAAGCTAACATGCCGGCTCTTCCCGTATCTAGACTAAACGGTAATTTGATAATTCTAACATTGAAATGGGTTGATTGAATAAATTGATTGCTTTGCGTATCCGAAGCTATAAGTGGATTGGATTTATGGCAGAACTTGTTATGGCTCGTCTTAAGTGTATTGTATTTTAGATCTTAAAGGCATTGTTATATTCATGTGGACGTTTAACACTTGACATGACTGACTTTATACGGTAAAATACTTATCCGTCACCTTGAGGACCATAATCAAGTGCTACCAATGCGCGTTTGAATAAGCATATTAATTTGTTTACGGTAAACCTTGTTCTATGACGATAACCAAGTAGCTGACATGCTTATCACACTGTTTTACTCCAGGTAATGGCTTTATTAATTGTTTCACATTGATGCTTAATCACGCAAAAACCTGCTTCGTGTTATGAATTAATTTGAAGTATAATGTTTAAACCGGCATAATGCTTTCAATTTTATATAAAGTATTTAGACATTAATTAACATGACAAGACCATAATCAACCGCCGATGTCATCAGGTGGCTCTGATTTAAAGTAAATTAGCACCGTTTGTCCATTTAATGATTTAATTTAAAAATGGATAATTGATGTGTCGCAAAAACGATAGCAATAACAATCGAGACTACGCTGTTCTTCTAACGGCATTAAATCCACCTATAAGAAGGTAATTTGACTGGAATTTTCAACATATTCCATTTTCATTATCTATTTTGTAACTATTATAGCGAGAACTGTCAGCTCTTTATCTAATCTTACAAAATGCCTATTTAAGTGTTAACGTCCGTAGTCGTCCCGTCTTAGGTTAGGTGCTTAAGCGTAGGACGTTAAACCCCATTTCATTCATTCCATTCAGTCCGTAGTCGTTGTTAGTGTTATAGTCAGGAATTTAAGTTGGGTTGCTTTAGTTACATTGACCGAATTTCATAAACCTAGCACCGAATGTGGGGAGTTTCTTTGGTTGCACGGTCCCCGAGTTAATTTTGAAGAAAAGACTTTGTTTCATTTTGCGCAATCTCTGTGTATTCGACACCATTGTTTTGGTTAATGGTCTATCTAAATTTATCTCATAAATACTTTGGTATTGTATAAGACAGGGATAAAATGAATCTTATCAGTAGAAACAGCTGATCAGCTATACTTGCTTATAGGCTGTGGGTACCTAACTTAAATCTCTCTCGCTTGAGACTTCTATTGAATCTGTGGCTTTATTTGTATTCAGGAATTCTCGACCACAAACTTAGTTGTCGTCTAACCTGGGAGAGCCCCCCCCCGCCCCCCGCTATACCTACCACAATTCTAAACTATGTTTGGACAAAAAAAAATGTAGGTGTGTTAAGAGCTCCATCAATTGTGGTGGTTGTAAAAATCCAATAAAAACTGACAATTTTACTTTTGAACCAATTAAAAGCGATCTAGTCATTTTCAGTATACGTACAATAACTTATTTCACGGTATGACCAAGTGGAACGCGAACAGGTTTTACATGAAAACATAGCTATCAAATCACATATCTGATGACGCTAAAATCAATTAATGTTTACGGTTCATATATATTTCGTTGTAGAACACGCATACATAGATGTATATAATACAGGAAACATTTAATACCTTTTGTCCTTGAAATCAATTAATTATTTTTCTCACGCACTTAATTAACGCCTCCATTGATTTCCAGATTACTACAATCTGTTCATAGCTTGAGAAATAATAATTACATTCAGGTATGGAATGGGAAGAATAAATTGGTGGTTTAACACTATTATCAGCATTGAAAAGTTCATCGGCAGGCCAAACTATGAGTAGGTTTCTTTTATTCGTGTATACGAATTTGGGAGAATATAACCAAATTTGTTAGGATCTGAGCCTTTTTTGCAAAAATAAAATCGGGGGGGGGGGGGTAATGGTTAGCACGTGCGCTATACCATAAGGCCTGTCATTGGATCAACGGGCGTGGTTTCATAACAAGGAGTAGGGTCGTCTGTCCAACCTGTTGGGTTTTCTGCGGGTCCTCCGGTTATGGAATGGGAAGAATAAATTGGTGGTTTAACGTATTATCAGCATTGAAAAGTTCATCGGCAGGCCAAACTATGAGTACGTTTCTTTTTTTCGTGTATACGAATTTGTGAGGATATAACCAAATTTGTTAGGATCTGAGCCTTTTTTGCAAAAATAAAATCGGGGGGGGGGGGAGGGGGTAGTACGTGCGCGCTATACCATAAGGCCTGTCATTGGGTCAACGGGCGTGGTTTTATAACAAGAAGTAGGTTCGTCTGTCCAACCTGATGGGTTTTCTGCGGGTCCTCTGGTTTACTCCCACTGCTAAAGACCCATCGCGCAAGCGCTTTATTGAAGTAAAATTAGCAAAACCGTAAAGCTGCACTTCTTTGTTTCACGGTAAACGATGAAAAGATAAATAGGCATTTAAATATTTTTTTAAGAATATATATACATTTGTATTTTTATTCTGATGAGTGTGGAGTACCACATGAAACTTTAAGTAAAAAACTTACAGATTTCGTAATTTTAATTATTTATATATATTTTTCTCTCCCCCTCCCCAACTAATATTAATCCAAAATGAGAAAGTCATTTGGATTTTTCAAAGAGAATCCTCTAAAAGCTCCACGAGCAACTTACAATATATGTTGTAATATTTTTGGTATGGATGCATTTGTGTCAAGGGACATTGCAAAATAGATGTATTGATGTATTCAACTGAATGCGTGGACTTTGATTCTGTTCCATCGTCTTTTCACAGTGAGCAGACGCAGTTTCAATTACATACAGAACATGTTCATTATAATGGAAGTATAACGCTGCAAAAAGTCTGAATATAGACAACGTTTAAAATTATTTTATTCGACAATGCAAAGTGCATAATGCAATGTTTAAAATGTAATGTAGATAATTCAAAGTTGTTTCATTCCTCAGAATGCAAGAGCTTAACAAATGTACATTGTATTTTAAAAGGTATACTTTGCATTTTTACTTTGAAAGATTGAAAAATGTATTTTGAAACGCTGTATATCTTCAGGCTGTTGGCAACGTTATACTTTCCATATCTGTTTCCTTATAATATAATAGAAATATACCTTGTTTGTATAAAATGTACATGTAATTTTGTCACCTGGTTAGAAAACGAAACTATTCCCATGTCTATACAACGTGCGTCAGATATTCAAACCCCATGAGATTAACTGCACCTAAGATTAACATTCTTCTCTCACCAACTAAAATACTTGTTTCGTGTTTTTTTTTCATATTTGGAAATTGGGTGGTTTATGTAAAGCGACCTCCACCATTTTTTGGGTTCGTTCAAAATTTATATATTATGATGGCAACAATATGGCTGGTTGTGGAAAACTCGGAAAAATTATTAAAACTTTTTCCTTTGTTAAACGAGTTTCCAGAATAGGATACCGGTACCAATAACGATAGTCACAAAACTAACGTCACAGTAGAATATATAACATATATACAAGGGTTTAAATGTTGTTTTTAACATTTGACAATGAATGTTAAATAGGAAACGTATGCTTACATACAGAATATGATAGAAAGTAGCAAGAACTGTAATTAGTTGTCATCTTTAAATGGTATTTACTTACTGGATAGTGAAACAACAAAAACATATACATGGAAAACAGCTACTATAGTGTATTTCGAGGCGGCATTCCGAAGAGTATCTCTAAACGTTATTAAGCTGATGGTGCACCTAAAAGATACGCCATGACATCCTCTAAATAGTCTTCTATACATTTTAATCAAATTTCGGTCTTTTAATTGACCATTATTTTATGAGAAAAATATTTAATCTTGTTATTATGTATTTAGTGGGTATAAACAAAAAAAAACTTTAAAAAACCCTCATGTATTATTAGTTGGCTGGCCCGAAAAGGAGAGAGGGAATACAATAGGATTTACGCCCAGTTGAAACAAACTACGACATTTCGGGATTAACTTATTGTACACTTATATTTCAATAATCCTCTTGTGTCTAGAGGTCTTTGGCAGTAGGAAGAAAACAAGCGAAAATGACCATAACACAAGAAAACAATAATTGGTTTTGTTTGGGACCAAAAATACGCTTGAGGTAAATTAAGATTGTCTTATGAATTGCATTATTTTTAGACAGTGTCATAGTTCGGTTAATTGTGTAATAAACTTGGTCTACTTTAATACAATAGTTGATCTTTGGTTGCTAGAAACAGAATTTACGATGATCAAACACACTATTTAAATCTCCTTTATAAAGTTTTATTCATGTCCGGATAACCATTATCATAGTTCGGTTAATTATGTACGAAACTCGGTCGACTTTAATAAATCAAAATCATAGTTGAATTGGGTTATGAACATCAAACACACTTTTTAAATCTCGTATATAAAGTTTAATACGTGTCCAGATAGCTATTATCGTACCATAGAAAACGAAAATTGTTACACAAATTTATCGACTGTGATCATAATGTATAAGTTATAGCTTGTCGATCTTTGATTTAACCAGACTATTTCCTTCTATTGATAGACTCTCACGACCTTTTCCTCTTTTGTAGGTCGTTTTATTGACTTAGTGATATATAAGGAATCGTGGATTTACATTTTATGTCCACTTACGGTGAATATCCATGATTTTGAGGTGGAATGTTAGCATAGTTAAAGGACCTAAGTCCGTAACTCAAAATCCTCCAAAATCTTCAACATCGAAAACACGAATTATTGGTCAATTTAAATCGACATTGATGATGTAAACTAACGGGGAAAAGATATCCGAAATTTAAGATAAAGTAATTTTTCTAACATTGGTACACGAATCTTGTACCATAATGCGCTTCAGCCCTAGTTGAAATAAGAGACTTGAGGGACGAGGCTAGACACATTCCACTGTACCAAACGGCATTATGTAGACTGAAATAACCAGACGCTAGAAATTTGCACTCGATTGAGACTGCATGGCTTATTTTGCCGAACTTAACTGATTTAAAATTGGAGTAAAAACGGAAACTATTGAATGCAAATACATTCATATTACAGTATTATATGCGTTGCGACCCAATTTTGTCAATTACTAGATCCCAAATGTTAGCGATTTAGCCCCTTTAAGGTGTATGGTACGTTGAAATATATAGCGGATCGTAGCTATTATTACATGCATTTAAATGTCACTTCGGGTTTGTGTATCTCAAGATTTCCATGGCGAAACTCATATACATGCTATGCCGCAAGACAATGTCGTTCAACCAAATAGTAACCTGTGATCAAACAGAACCAAGGTATTGGATAGATTGACAACAAAACCAAGTAATGAAAACAATCGCGATAAAAAAACGTCTACTGATAAAATCAGTACCGTAAATATTCCTTGTTGATTAGTTTTCACAATCAAATTGAGTCATAAAATAACGGTTAATTGCGATTATAATCTTTGAATTAGACTAATTATCTGTTTAGATGTAATATTAGGATAAGTCAAGTCAGGAGTCATTGTGTTTATTGATTGTAGGGTAATAACTTACTCATTGTCTCATTAGGTACGATTCAATCTAGATGAGAAATTTACGACCATATACCATCATAATAATAAATTACAATTTTCACTAGCTATACGAAACAAAAGTTCATTGAAGTATGCAAACCAAATTCCAAATTTGTATAAAAGTGTCATATTATGGCCAAACAGATTATAGAGATATCGACGTATCATTGAATGACCTGATAAGTACGACTATTCGATGCAATATCTGTAAAATTCTATTAATGACTGCTATATAACCAAAAACAAAAGGACGAAAGTATAATGGGAAGTTGTCACTGCGCACTCAGTCATACATAGGTTTAAAATTCCCAGTAACAGTGGGATTTCTACGACTAATATAATAAGCTCGTCTTCATCACATAGATTGGTATTTCTTTGAAACATATCATAGAGAGCTGTATATATGTAGTTGTTTTGGTCTAAACCAGTTTTATATCTAAGATATATTTGGAAATTTGCCCCCATTCAAAATGGTTACTTTGTAAAATTCATTAGAATCTATGCAAAATATCAAACATTATTTCCCAGTCCCCCTTGTAGAACATGAACTTTGAATTCGTGGCTGGGAACACCATTCGTCACAACACTCTTCCTCAATATTCGTACCCAATCCCAGCAATTAGAAGTCGTTGATCCCAATTAGACTTAACAAACACGTTCCTGTTTGTGACCTTTTGTTTTCATCTATCGTAAAGATCGTTGCTCTCTAGTATTAAACGGATGGGTCTTTGTTGTTGATCTGATAAAGCTTAAATTAACCAAAACACATTTTATGGTAATAACTGTTCGAAAATTTGTGGACAAACTAGCAAACAATAGTACTAATTATATAGAATATATCACCAGAGGCGTGTAATTCAGGAAACATGGCATATAATTATACAGAGTTTACTGCTTAATACAAGCAATTAGAAGTTTTAGGTAGCTCCACGTGGAGATAATAACCTACTGTTTCCATTATTAACCTGACTGACCTTACACGTTATAATGGTACATCTACATGTCTGGATTCACTAGATACACGTGGCAATTATTAAAAATAATCACATCCTTCGGTTTCCTCTATTTAAATATACGATCATTTATTTGTTAGAAACCGCTCGATACCGAATATAATGTAGTTTTTAATTGAAAATAAACGATGATTTAATTAATGTCACGTGTTATCTGTTTATCCTAATAGTTTAATATATAAAACGTCAACAGTAACGTGTCAAATGACAAATAATGTTATATTGGAAAAGGCTGTTTTAGACTATTTTGTTTAATACATGTCATTGATTTGGTTACTTGTATAGTTGAATTTTACTACAACATGCTTACATTCGAATTGCGCGTCCTGTTGCGCCTCTATTATGTGATAGTCATGTACCAAGCACGTGATATTTTCGGTAAATAAATGAAATGAAATTAAATGGGGTTTAAAGGGACAATAACACTCTTGCTGGCTTGACAGGTCCAGAAAAATAAAATTAGCCTTATTCTAACTACAAGATGTTTAAGTGTCCTACCTGTTGTGTAAATTATCCATTACAACCTATCTTACTTGTCCAGAGGGTTCGAAAATATGTTTAAATCCAAGTTGTATTTGAAAGTGCTTACGTAAGGCTTTTCAAACCATGTCACGGCATGTAGTTTAATTTTTCCAATTTTTTAAATTAGGTGTGTTAAGATGAAATTTGTATCATTTTTCAATTGAAATATTGTAAAATAGTACAATTTGTTGACTGGAATAAAGATTGGAACATATTATTCAGTTACAATAAGAGTGGTATTGGGGCTTTAACGTCCTATTTTTCTGCTCCGACTGGGCTCATGAAGACAAATCACTATTAAGTAATAGCTATTTGAGTTGTATTGCCGGACTAAAATAGTAGTTTAGTTTATTTTAAACCGAATACATTAAAATAATGTCATTGATCTTGTAATGTTTTGAATTGACTACTGGTTCAAATAAAATGCATAGATGTCGAGA